>CM062355.1:19169327-21669327 GCA_031216115.1 Senna siamea | reverse complement strand
ATATAATTTTTTTTCAATAAGCTAGCTATGAATGATTTAATTTATTTATTTGATTAAGATTTTAATAATCAAATTAATTATGAATAAATATATAAACATATCAAAAATAACTTTTAACTTTTATTAAAAAAAGTACATTAATACGATGCTTGATTCATGAGTCAACTTAATAAAAAAAAATTTTATTTGCTATTCTATTTATAATTAATCTTATACTACTATCTTTTTAATTCAACCCAAAGACCATCCTAGATTCCAAGATAACTTAATATATAAAATATTTATACACTAAACTATTTATAGAGACGTGTACACATATTTCACTAAAAAATTACATTTGAAATGTTTATAAACCAAATTAAATTATTTATTTTTATAAATCAAATCTACTTAAAAATTTCTGTTTACACATCCCAGTGAAAGTTGAAAATTACCGTCGGGATGCCACTTTCATACAATGAGGACCATCACTTTTAACTGTAAATACACCTTAGGAGAGGTTGGGGGCACAATGTAAACTACAAAAGACAGAATTGAAGCTATTTCACACAAATCATCAATTGTACCAAGACAGCTAGCTACATACAACAGTGCATGTCATCCCCACTGAACTATTTTAGATTTCTATACAGACCAAAGTTGACACTTGAAACTTTCTGCACAGTAAGAAAATACAATGATGTTCATTTACAGCTCAGTAAGACAGAATTTATGACATGCATAAGGAGGCGCATAGTGCTTGCTTCTGATGAGGAAGTATTTGGTAAATTCCGGTGATGGCCCAGCACCCGATACACTTGGTCTAATATTGGCCTCGTATGCACTGAAATCGTTGGATCTGCCGGGTTTATGGCAGCAGCTACGTCAGTCATCCATGCCAATTTTCTGGGTGTCTCTGTATTGATATCACAGGACAACTGCTGGAGAAGGGACAGAAGAACTCCTTGGCTTAATGGCAGTGGCACCATGGACAAGATACCCGCTAAATCAACCTGGTCATGAAGAGGTCCAAAAGTAGATGTTAGCCATGCTGACTTTGTCTGATTCTGATACAATCACAAATAGTTGATATTTGATGCAATGAACAATTGGTCTTTCTTTCAATCAAGTTGGTCAAGATTGTTTCATTGACTTACAGATAGAATATTGCTTGCTCGTATTATTCCTACAAGTATAAAATTGCTTGCTCATTTTGCTTGCTCATTGAATTTTCAGAAAGGACACTTAAAAATTTACAATGTCGCTTAAGAGAATGAATTCAGGTTGTTTATGAAGTTTGTCCAATATGGCTTTAATGGCTTTTATATAGTACATGAAAACCTAGTTTTCAACTATCTTCTATTCAGTAAAAACAAAATTATCAAGCTTCCTTTTCTCTATTTTTATATGTTTTATTCCATTTTATTAGTTCTTCATGAGCATCATTCCAACCAATTGCAGCCATACCTGAGAACACAACCAAGAAACTATTGAAACATCAGTTCTAACAAGGGCTCCAGTGAATGCTTCCTCAAATTTCCTCTCACTTATCAATCTTGATAGTTCTTTAGTTGGATCCTCAGCCTGCGAAGCAGAAGTGATTCCTTAGTGTGAAACACCAAGAACATTAATTGAAAATAAAACAAAGAGAATGGCAAGAAGACATACAATCTCATGCAAACCATTGCTGATTTGCGTTACAGAGGGATCTGATACTTTGGAATTAGCTGCAATTTCCGACAGTTTACGTAGGTCATCAGCCAATTGCCCACTCAAGCTTTGAGTGATTGAAGATGCTGAATTAATTGTATCCTGTGAAACCATGAAACTACAAAATGAGTATTCAGACATTCAAGACTTCAAGATTACGCCAGAGGAAAAGACCTTTCAAAAATATTATTTTTATGGGAACATTTTAGTGAGGACCAGAAACGGGATCTCCAATGAGCTATCAGGAATGGCGCTACTTTTTCAGACCAGCACACCCTTTCAAATAACATCTCAATGTTCGTTAGAAAAGCCTAGGCTGGAATTATAAACTGATCTAAATTGCCCTCTGGGTCATACTGTTATAATGCTTAAATACCCACAACAGATCCAATGTATTATTTATACCAATGAATTTTGGATTAGATTCCTAGTTAGCAAGCCAAGATTCTACTCTGGGTAGAAATGTTATACAGATAAATACCACTCAACTTTTTGCCTTAGTAACGAAAAATGAAATAAAACCTAGTTTCCAAAGTAGTTTTCTTGCAGAAGGTCATTTACTTGTTCATATGATCATATTTTGTAATAAGAAAATGTTTCATCAAAGATCAGTATGCTACATTGTTCCTTTCAAAACTAATCATGTCAATAAATTGAAATCCTATTACCACATAAATAATGCCATATATTTTCATATATAAATTATACATTAGTAGTAATTCTAAAGGCAAAATATTATTCTGCCATATCCTGCAAAAATTTGTTTAAATACATCCAACAAGTGTCATGTAACTTAGGACCAAGGCGTAACAATAATTTTGGCAACCAATGCAACATAAACATTAGAATCTAATATGATATAAAGGCAAGAACAAGTTAAGATGGTAGGTAAAGCTTAAGGCGGAAGTCATTATCTGTTTCCAAAATAAGCTGACTGCACATACCCTTAATGTCACAACTAGAGGAGAATGAGTAGAATCATACTGCTGTTGAATAGCAGTCACGTGATTCATAATCCCGTTCTGAAATGCTACATCAATTTGCTCAAACATGGATTTGCATGACATCTCAAATGCAGGAATAATTGAACCTTCCAAACTAGTCTTAAGTGCTTCCTACAAAAATAAAAACACCAAAAAAACCAGTTAACCAAAGCTGGCCAAATGGGAAACAAGTTACAGACCAGTCTTGTGAGCAAACATCAAACTAAATCCAAAATTTGCAGCCAAGTTGAAATACTCAACCAAAGGTAATCAGACATTCGCCTTATCCTATCCCTTCCTTATCTATACTATACAATGTGACAAACAAGGTGAGGTCAACTAAATAAACAACGTAAATGCCAGATTTTTTGTGAAAATACATATGCCAAGTTGCCAAAATTACTAAAACAATGTTTACAGATATAGCACAACATAAAGCACAGGAAGATTAAAATTTATACTTTATATACATTAAAAGTTATATAAAACAAAAGGGAAAAAAATTTTGAAGGTTCCTTTTCAAAATATTGATCAATGTAGATTATGTGCTTAGAGGTCACTTCAAAATATTGTTTGTTGTTGATTATGGGCTTACCTGAAGAGCTTGCTTGCCTGAAGTTTGAAATTGTCCTTGTATCTGCCTAGCCACGGTTGCTTCAAGTTTTGAACTAACTGATTTTTCTAGTTGATTCAGTGCCTTGTCTCCCAACCCCTTCTGCATTATTTATTAGAGAACCTCAGTCATACAAATCCAACTTGGCTTACATGTGATGCTGCAGTATTTTTATCAAATATTCAAAGAGGCTAAACATTTGTTAGACTGATTATTTGATATAAACATAATTCTGATTAAAAATTATGCTAGTTTTCAATTACATGACAATTAGCTATTTCTAAAGCACCAATCACAATGTCACCAGTTATACTCTGATTGAACACTATGAAGCAATGATACTAATCTTACCTGGAATGCCTCTGCTACAGTTGATGATATTGTTTTCTCTATGATTTGACTAATTGAACGGGTAACAGTTGGTCCAATTGAAGACATTTCCTTCTTAATAGTTTTATCCAGTAGAGCTGGTAAATCCTTGTTTACATAATTGGAGATCAAATTTGTTGTTTGCTGTGTATGGTCCCGCTCTAACTTTTCTTGCTTTGTATTTTCTTCTTGTAAGCGAGCCCATAATGCATCAGTGTTAGCCTTGACAACTTTCTCCAAGTTCCGACCCAAGGATCCTTCTAATCTTTTGCCTTCCTTGGTAACTGGGACAGAAACTATCACATTCATCTGCTTTTGCATTTCTTTTTGCATGCTTACTAACTGTAAAATATGAAAAGAAGGATATTCAAAAAAGAAAATCAGGCCTTTGTTTGACATGTCTACATAAGAGTGATAAAACCAGATATCTTAAAAACTATTTTTTAAAAAAAAAAGAAAAATCCAGGAAAGACTACAGTTTCCAAATTTCATTTTGGAGGTTTGCAAGGGCAAGTCACATAATTATAAAACCAAACAGTTTAAAAACAATATAAACCACATGTTGCTATAAAATCATGAAATCATAAAACACAGGATGCTGAAATAGTAAATACTGCTAAAGCGCATTTAGTGGATGTTCCAGATTAATTGAAATGTCATAAAGGCTGGAGTGATGCATAACATTGTCATGGAAGTAAGGGATCAGACTTCATCACATGACTGGACAGGCCTATCTATTTTCATGTTGCAATATGCTACACATTCTGTCCTCACCAAATGCCTACAGAATCTTCTAAAAAGTTTCATGAAAAAACAGACCTTCTGCCTCAAATTTTATCATAATGAAGATTTTTTACTAAATTAAGTTCATTTAAATTCGCAGGAAATAAAAACAGCAAAAGAATAATCCTGATAACAATTAATTATGCTATATTAGGAGCATGTCTGTGAGACTGTAACCCATATTACACTCCACAAAATGCTTCAACAAAGGCCAAAAGATGCAAACACAAATTTGAAAAAGAAAAACTCAAACTTGAATTAATAACCTGGCCTAGCATCTCCTGCATAGTAGATAACTGGGGCAAAACAGCTTCCATGGTTGAGCCTCCTGAATTGCGGCCTTGATAATTTGATGAGGCTGTTGAATTAAAAGGACTGGGAGAAGTGGAAGATATACCAGATACTTGAGAACTTTTTCCTTTTTGCTTTTTACCTTTCACAGATGGTGCTGGAGACTGTGAAGCTGCAACTGTGGTTTCCGGTTCACTGATGTTTGCAGTTACATCCTTACTCACATCTTGACTTTCTTCCTCAGCAGGGCTACAAATACGATCAGGGTTATCAATATTATTTATGTTATCAGCCTGACAAGCTCCCTCAATGTTATAAGTTTCTCTGGCCATTTGAATGCCCAGGTCAGAGGCCTGAGAATAAAATAACTTCTCTTTCTTCTCAGGAACAGTTGTGTGAGTATCTCTCTCTCTGTCATACTCAACTTTTTCTTGATTAGAACTTGTCTCACCTACAACTTTAACCTCCAGTTCAACGTTTACTGCATCACTATGGGTAACCACATCTTGAACCCTTGCGTCAGCTACATTCATACCTTGAGAAGTATGAGAATTATCAGAAGATAAAGCAGCTGTAGATAATATCTCAGAAGGAGTTACCAAATGGGTTGGGTGTTTGAATATTGCAGAAGGGTTGGAAACAACAGAAACATCATTTTGTTTATCATTCTTCCTTAAATTGTCAGCTGATGGACGCACATCAGACATACCATCTTTTTCAGATTCCATTCTCTGTTCAATTGAACTATCAAGATATGTCTGCTCACTGCTGTGATCAGCATTTGATGAAGTAGTCTCTATATTTTTTGATGGGCTTTTAAAACCAGATGACTTTCGGGACAATCTTGGACTCAAAGGAAGAGGAGGTGATGCAGTGTGGATATGTTCAACGCTGTTATGAGAGGGCAAATCATATGGCTTTGTTTCTGTATCTGAAGGAGAAGATTCTGGAAAACCAGAAATATCTGAAGAAGCCAATCTTACAGGAGGGCTTTGAATGGGAGCACCTTCAGAGTTGCTAGAATGAAATTGTGGCATATATCCTGTTTCCATATTAGATCCATCAGAGACTTGAGATCTATTGGGTTCTGTTTTTTCAAATTCAACATTGTCCAAGGGTGGAGGCAAACATTGAGACAAATTGAGTGCGTACTGTTGAATAGCTTGTGTCTGGACACAATACACCTGTACAATATGTTCTCCATCTGGTAAACAATCACTAGTTCCAGTAAGACTTAATATAGGCATTGTGACTGTGAACTCAGCAATGTAATCCATGCGGGTAGCAGTTGGATTAGGTCCATAGTCTATGTGTACAGCATATATTGTATTTTTCTTGGAATTTGCAAGCAGAAAAAGACCAGCACGGGCCAATGCTACAACTTGATTAAAGAATGCATCCTCAGGCTTGACTTCAGATGAACTTCTTATATCCAAAGTCTGGATACAGTTCCATGACTCAGAATCACTGGGTAATAACCAGCCCTCCTCATTCTCAGAGACCCATATCTTTACTTCCCGATTTAGTGGACCCTGCAGTAAGGGAAGAATATATATATATATATATATTTAAAAAAAATCATGTTATGAATATGCCAGGATGATCCTGGACGCTACCTTGAGCAGAAGGTATTAATAGTCAAGCTGCATAATAAAATAGTCCAAAAGCACCCACAAATGAAGCATAATCATATAACATATTTACAATAATGGGAAAGACTAGGAGCATATACCGCTGTGATAAGGACAATGTGATCTGGGCGGTGAGGAGCAGTCAAGAATGTCACAGAATTAACAGGTTTACCATCATGAGGCCTTAAAACAGCAAGTGGTGATGCCTTACGTTCTTCCCATATCTTTACCTGTTGACAAAAATGAGTAATTGATAAGTGAAAAATAGAGCAAGATCAAATATAAAACATAAATTCTTATTGACAACTCCAAATATAAAAGTTATGCCATGAATTAATTAACTAGAGTGGTTTACTAATCCCTTCCACTGCTAGAAATTTGTTCCATCAGTACCTACCTTGCAATATTCATGCCATCAAGGATAAGTCTGCTGGGAAACTAGACACCCCAAAAAAGAATAAAAAAATAAAAAATAAAATTCAGTATACTACACAGTTCAGCATTTTTACATGGTAGAATTATTAGTTGTGCAGTGTGCTGGAACTATTGGATCAAATATGACCAGAAACAGTTGATCTTATCAAAAATCAAAATTCAAGTGATGAACCATTTATAAATCCTCCTCCTCCCCCCCCCCCCCAAAAAAAAAAAAGAAATAAAAAAAAAAGGCATTGCTTAAGACAAGGGGGGATCAGAAAAGTTTAATTTTTTCACAGATCCCACCTGTGTAAAATTGTAAGACCAACATACAAAGCAAAAGATCAAGGCAAGGAGAGGAAAATGCAAACCGTGCCATCAGTTGATGCTGAAGCTAATCGACTTTTCATCCATTGGCACATTGACAACTCAGTAACATCACCATCATGTTTACCAACCAGGTACACCCCATCAATCAACTTATCAATGGAACATTTGAGAGGCTCCTCTGCCGAAAAAGTTGCACCTTTTCCTGCTTTCATGGTGTCAATTTTGAGGATACGGTTTCCAATAGCAACCATTAGAATCTCCTATTGGTCAATTCCAAAAAGGAACAACAAATAAATAAAAACTTCAGATTAATTAACACAGATAGGAGGATTATAAGCTAAATGATCACAATTCTAACTTGCTATTACTTGTTTGTGGGGATGCCAGCACACTCGTGGATGAACTGATTCACTTTCTCCTAATATTTGAATGGCTGTGATGATTTTTCCAGTAATTTGAGGCTTATCTTCCTCATCAGGGCCCTCATTGATCTTCCATACGAAAATTCTCCCATCAGTGCTAGCACTGTGAATATGATAGCATATTCAAGGGGGGTAATTGATTACATGAGGGCAATGCAATTTAAATGACAAATAAGGAACAGAAAAGTGGATTTACCTGGCCAAAAGGTGAAGATCCTCAGCAAAGAAAGCCATATCTGTTACTCTCTACATAAAAAGTTATATACATAAATGAAGGGAGATATAGATGGGGTAGCAAAATATAAAATCATCACATATCAACCGAGTGCAACAAAATGGATAAATTCATTATACAAGATAGGGCAAGCTGACACGTTCAAAGGAAATTGAATTTATGAGAATTTGCTCCACCATGGGGATACATATACCAAGACTAATCATACAAGATATTTAAGGAAAAGGAATCTACAGATACATGACCAATCTAAGAGGAGCCGGAGATTCATAGCCAGATGAACTGAACCAATTAAACAAAAAAGATAAAATCAAAAGTAAAAGGAAGAATGACAGTAACACCTTAGATTCAGTCATCCATTAGAAACCATATCTATAGTTTGTACTGTTTTCTAGGGGTAGTCACCAGCAGTGAACAAAACTCACATTAAATTTAAATCAAGAGAAGACAACATATGAAATCCAGCAAGAACTTTTAACCAATACAAACTTGCAGATTTACTAGGTGCAAATTCCTAATGAATTTAAGAGGAAAAGGGAAAATCTTGTGCTTTTTAATATCACACCAACAGATAATAAATGCAGTGTGTTTGGAGGAAATGAGACTGTCAGAGCAAAAAGAATACACTTCTCACAACAGGATTTGGGAAGTTTTTAGTTGCCAGGACCCATAAAGCACTAGCTGTGGAGCAAACTGAATTTCATATTACCCAATAGAGGGCATTAAAACATATAAACGCAGCATTGAAATCTAAATACAATGTCAATGGCATATTTCAAACAGGAAGATCAAATGGGTATGCTTCCCTGAATTACTGAACTAATGCAACAATCTCTCCTATCATCAAAAAGAAGCCAGATTTGACTTAATGAACAGTTTCAGAAATAACAGAATAAAGAAAAGTTTATGTTAAAGCAACCCACCTGGGTGTGACCACGAAGCAAATATCTTAATGCAGTATTAATATTAAGGACCCGGATTGCACCAAGTTTCAGTCCATAGCATATATAAGATCTATTCACTGCAATTTGACGGCCAAGCACAAGGCCAGGATCAGAGGCATACTTTGTGATAGGAGTGACTTCGAGCTGGGGTTGCACCTCTCCTGGCTGCCGAATATCAATGTCGTAAACAACCTGGTCTCCTATCAAATGACGTCCCTTTGGGAGCTTACTGCTGAGCATCCTCGTTGGAGCGGAAGGGCTGGAAGGCAACACCACCGGATTTGTGGGCATTGGAAATTCAGAAACTGTCGGAACAGAGGATTGAGAGGATTCTGGATTAGAGGGAGGGTTTTGGGTGCCCAAGAGAGCCATCAAGCGCGCCCCACTAGAGTTATTATTAGGTTTTGGAGATGAAGGAAAGTGTGGAGACGAAGAAGGGGATTGAAAGATGGGTGGTCTTTGAGGAACGTGCATTGGAGGAAGGTGCTGTTGCTGGTGATGGAGAATACGATGTTGTTCCTGGGGTTGTTGTTGTTGCTGATGGTGATGGGCTTGGTAAGGAAGATAGTGAGGATGATATGTGTATGTGCCAGTGGGTGGAGGATAAGAAGAAGAAGGCGTGGGATAAGCAGAAGAAGGAGGAGGCGAAGAAGAAGAAGGTGTAGGAAATGACGGAGAAGAGTTTAAGATTGTGGGATTTGAAGGCAAAGGAGGATTAGACGATGGCTTGAAAAGATTTTGCACATCAAAATGACTTGCTTGTTGCTGCTGTTGTTGTTGCGGATTTGGATTTCCAGGAGAAGCCATAGACAAAATTTTGACGGAAAATCACAGAGAAAAAATAACTGACTGCAGCAAACCCCAGAACAATGAACAATCAAGAATTGGAAAAATTCGAATACAAGATCCGATTGATGAAATTCCCAGATCTAAAATTGAATCTCTGACTTCGTCGAAAGCTTCCACTACTGCTCCGTACTTATTCGTTCTTATTTAGTATTCAGTATCCCATTAAAAAAAAAACACACACACACAAAAACAAATCCTTATTTTCACAGACCTCGTCTCTTTCTTCTCTTCTCCTTTCTTGTCTTCGTCTTCCCTGCGATGACCAGAATTAGGGAAAATTAATGTTGAAGCAGGGGCTTGTTATCCCTTACGTTTTTGAACCTTCCAATTTAGCAAATAGCAAAGGGAGGAAAAATTTTTAGAGCAGTGACAAACATAATAGCATCATCATAACATGGTGGAAATGATGCAGAAACAGAAAGCAATTTAATAATTTAAAATTTCTATATAAAATGAATACTGATACTCATCAATTCAATTTTTTTCCATTGATTATTCATTATTATTATTATATGCATTTGTTTCCTAGTGCCATATTTCAATACTTAGCTTATTTCATCCCCTAAGGATGAAGACTGCTAAATTTGTTTTTTTTCCCCATAAAAGCAGGTATTTGCTTAATTGGCACATGTAATAATTATTTTCTTTAAATGAGTATAGACACTTTGATTACATTTAGGGATTTTATTTATCTCTTTTATTTGGATAAGTTTCTATCTACAATTGTCTTATTGATACATTATTCAAACTAGTGGTTTGCATGTACATGCTAACTTTTTTAATGCAGCTATATTATGATAATTTTTATATTTTGAAAATAATAAAAAAAAATAGTCAAAAGTTATTCAACTTTTAGTTTTACAAATTTTTTAATTTTTTAAATTTATTTATACTAATGTATATAGTTTGTAATCAATAACCAATTAAAATGTTCAAGATTATATATATATTAGTATAAAACAATGTAGATGCTTTTGCTGCATTTAGTGATGTTATTTGTTTTTGGATTAAATTTTTCTTTTAATTCTTATAGTTTTGTCCAATTTTTAACAATGTCATTGTAGTTTAAAATATATATAATTAATTTTTTTGTAGTTTTAAAAAATTTAATTTAGTGCATGTTATTATATTGACATTACCTAGTATTTTATTAAATTTCATTAATGTTACTAATTATATATTTTATTTACACATTAAGTATATATAATTAATTCAGTTAACCCAAATCCCTTAATATAAAGTTAAATCACGTGTTATATAAGTGAACTATTTTCCTTTTGTTATTTGCTCTTTCTTTTTTTTCTTTTATTGATATAAATCATATATGTACTGAGAGTGTTTAAATAATATATATTGATTATGTTAGTAAAATTTAACAAATAAAAATTCAATGATAAGGAATAAATTTAAGATATTTGAAATTATGAGAATTTAATTATAAAATTTTAAAATATAAAAACTAAATTAAAAAATTAAGTGAAAGTATATAGAATAAAAATTTATTGAAATTTATTTTTTAATTTGGATTTGTGATATTTCTTTTTTTGGAAAGTTCCTAACTACAATTGTCTCATTAAGATATATTATTTATTTTATGCCAATTTTAATTTTTTTTAAATAATTTAAAATAGTTAAAAGTTTTTTAACTTTTCATTATTTCATATATATTTAAATTTTTCTGTTTTATATAATCTATATATATATTCATAAATTATATATATTAATATAAATATAAATATAAGTATCATACCAAGTTTATATATTTCATTGATAGTGATACCAATATAAAAGGGAAACAAAGAGGATCAATTTAAGCGAAATGTTATCAGATGGATACAAATCTACCATATTATAGTATGCACAATAAATCAAAACGTTAACATTAAATATGATGATATTATCGTCCTCCACCAAATATATATATATTTATATATATATTTATATATATGTATGTATGTATTTATATATATGTATGTATGTATTTATATATATGTATGTATGTATTTATATATATGTATGTATGTATATTCATATGACATCAGCATTTAGGGATAAGTTTAATATATTTTCATTAAACTTTTAATATTTACAAGACATGTTAAAATTATCTTTTTTTATTTATTTAAAAATTTATATTTTTTCAATATTAAAAAATTTATAATTTTATTTATTTTAATTAAAATATCTTTAATGACATCATTAAAATTTAAAAAAATTATAAATTATTAAAAAATATATTTTAAAATTATTATTTATTTTGAATTATAAATAACAAATCATTTTATTTTAAATTCAAAAAATAATTTTTTATATTATTTAAATATATATTTAATTACATAAATAATAAATATAAAAATATTTTGATCAAAATAAATAAAATTATATATTTTTTTTCTTTCATAAGAGAAGATTGCGACTTTTCAAAATAAAAAATAAAATAAAGAAGTGTAATTTCACTTCCTCTTAAAAAAATATAATTTATTCTTTTTTTTTTTTTGGTCTGTTTTCAAATCACAAAACCCTGATGTAACTAAAAAATATGGTGATTCAATTAAGAATAAAAATTGCGATGACTTAATTAAAAACATTAATTTATGTATTGATACTTGTTAATTAATTGTGTTTAGTTAATGATATAGTATATTAAATTTGTCCTAATAAAAGAGAAAATATATTTTTTTATTTCTGAAAGATTCATAATTTAACTATTTCAACCTTAAATTTCTGCAAAACAAAAAAAAAACTATCTCTACCTTAAATTTAAAAGTTTCAACTCACATGTAAATTTTGTATTTACTGTTTATTGTATTTGTTAATAAAAGAAAACAAAAAAATAAAATAAAGATAAAATATTATTTTGCCTTTGACATACTCTAAGAAGTAAGAACTAACCAGTAATAAATATAAAAAAAATTTAGAGATTGAATTATATATTTTTAAAATTTAAAAACAAAATAATTAAAACATGTATTATTTTTAAGAATAAAGTTGACATTTGATCGGATAGAAAGAAATTCTATTTTTAGATGCAAAGGTACATTTATTTTTAGTAATATCTTGAATTAACTGTTAATTTTTATTTTTAATAGAAGTTTCTCCAACCTCCTGCCCAAAAGGTATATTATTAGGAATTTATAATTTTACATGGAAATTGAGTGCTACGTGCTGTATAGATTGAGACGGTGAAGAACATCCTATGATGAATCTCCAACTGTTATTTATGTTTTTTTTTTTTGCCACTATTTGAATTTCTGTTTTTTTTCTTGGATTAGAAGAACTGTAGTAATATTAATACATTATATAGAAAAAATACAGACTTATACTCATAGAAGCAAATGCAATATTAAACAAAACATTTACAACACACCTTTTATTAAAGTTTAACAATATTATAAAAAATTACAATACATTTAGTTAAAATTAAAACAAAATAAAAATACTAAAGAAGTTTTAATGATTTTCACGAGAGACAGTACATCTCTCAATCTTCTATGAAGATTTAACCTTTATAGCTGTTTTTTTACTTTGAGAGTATCTATTGTTGTAGATATAAAAATTTGTTGTCAATCTTTAGTAGCTTTTTTGAAAACAAAGAAAAACTTCTATATTTAAAGGAGACAAAATTTCTTAAATGTCTATTTGAGAATGGGAAAGAAAATGAGAATGGGAAAGAAAAAGGGAAAGGAAAGTGGATGAATTGAAGGGAAAGATAATGGAAGAAAATTAAGGAAGAAAAGGTTAAGTTATAAAATATTTTTTTTTGTTTAAATTTTTTAAACTCTCTCAATTTAAAGTAATTAAAATTAATAACAAAAATTAACATAAAATTTTTTAATTTCTTTATCTTTAAAATTTTAAGAAATAAAAAAAAATTATATATTTTCTTTCTTTTTTTTTCAAAATCTTCATTCCAAACAAACTATAAAAGAAAACCAAAAAAAAGGCTTCCATAATGAAAGAAGAAACTTCCTAATGGAAGGAGAAATCTTTTCTAATAGAAAAAAGAGGAACGTTTCTAAAAAAAGATGAAACACAAAGAGAAAAAAAACTCAAAACAGATTAAAAAAGGACAGGGTTTAGATCTATTAATAAAGTAATTTTGAATCTTTAATATTTTTTTTCTGCAAGAGAGATAAAAATAAAAAAAAACTTATATTAATATGAACTGATTAATTTTTTTTATTTTTATCATATTACAAAAAAATATTCCAATTTTTTACAACTGAAGATCCAGAGCATAGCAAAGTCTCTACACAATGAATTGATAAGAATTATTTTGGACCAGCCTGGCTTAACAATTAGCCAAGCGCAATTAATACTCTCTTTATAGAACGCAAGTCATGAGGCTGCTTTCCTTAGATCGTGTCTTGACTTGTAACCTCCTTATGTCATATTACGCTGAATTTCAATCAACTTGATCACATGCTCACTAACATAGATTTAAGGATAAAATACAATTTGATATATTGTGATTTAGTTAGATTTCACTTTGGTATTTTATGATTTTAAAATTTGCATTCAAGTGATATAAGGTTTAAATTATTAATATGTTAGTATTTAAAATAGATTTGGTATTGTTTAAATTTGTTGTTGTTCTGTCCTCTCACATTCTTTTTTTTTTTTTAACGACAGTTTAAGAGTAAAATGCATAATTTTGATGTAAATGAAAAGAAAAAAATGTGAGAGATAGTATGGACAACAAGAAATTTAAACAGCATCAGATCCATTTTAATTGATATTATGTAGTATGAATTTGTTAATTTCTTTTATATATATATGTATGGGAAATGATATGTGCAAATGATGTGACTCTTGTTTTGGCCAAAATTTTTAATTTTTCTATGAAATTAGAGATTTCATAGGACAATTAAGAATTTTTTAAAAAAAATACTAGAGCATACTTGAAAAAAATATTAGATTATGTAATGATGAGACTAAAGAAAATACTTACCTAAAATGTATGATCCTTTTTCCAGGATTTTTAAGGGGAAAAATTAGATAATAACTTATTTTGCTTGTGTTTAATTTGAAATTGGTTCGCAAATGAAGATATTTTAGTGTTTACTAGGTAGAGAGTTAGGGATTTCATTGGGAAACTAGGAAAAGATAAAAAATCTTAGGAATTTTGCTTTTGGGAAAAATAGAAAAAAAAATTATATTGTGCATGTCAAATTTGAGATTTCAAAAGAATTTCAATCTTCAATGTACATGAAAATTAGTGATTTCATAAAAAAAATAAAAAATTTAGGACAAAATTAGGAATTGTGACTTAAAAGGATGCATTTAAAGATTGATGGGCCCAAGGTGTTGAGGTTTGAAATGGTTAATGAAAGAAAAAGCTTCAGTTTGAGAATTGAAGTTACAAGGCATGCCTTCGGATGGCTTGTTTGAATAATGGAAGCATTTTGTGAGGTGTCTTATTTTTGCTGGTGGTGCATGCTCTATTAATAAATGGATTAGGAAACATGGATCTATTTAGCCTAATGATTTTAGTTAAATATAATATTTTTCATATTTTTATTAATCAATTTTTTAAATTATATGATGGTTCTTACACTCTATAAATAAAATTAAAAAATTAGTTAAATTTTTATATTTTTGTCATAAATTCAAAATAAGATATTACTATTAAAACACAAGGTGGTGAAGTGGTTATGTCATGTGGGCGGTGGAGAAAATCTCGGCCACTAGTGAGACTCATTAATGACAATTATGTAAATAGCGTGTGGGTGTTCAGATAAGATCAATAGGATAATAATTATTATTTTTTTCTAAATTATTATTATTTAATTTTTTTAATTAATTTAATTTGAACGGACTAAAATGTTATAATTGAAGTTTTAAAAGAAAATTTTTCATTTGAGACTTTGTTTTTGAAAAAAAAATAAAATACCCATCATTTAAACTAATTACTTGTTGATATAAGATTATTAATTTAATAATTAAAATATCCTATATAAAATATTAATTATTCTGCAAATTGACATGCTAGAGTATACTAATCCCACCACTTTACCGTCATCCCACACATTTTTTTTTAATTATCTGTAGCTTAAATTAAGGGTTACTCCTATTTTATGTTAAAAATAATATAAGACAATTTTTTAATATTGTAGTTTTTATTTTATTTTATTTTATTTTGTTTCCCCACTTTTTATTAGCCAACAGGAAAAGTTTCCGTCCATCATGAACTTTCTAGCAAAATTTGGGTATCGTTAGCTTTTAGCAATCATGCTCTTGTGAGCTTATATTTATTATTTTTTATTAATTTGATTCTTAATCTTTAGTAGAAGAATTCAATATTATTGAACAATAAACAAATCACATTTGGATTAGTTGCTCTTAATTAAATTGGTTTGGATTTAAGATAAAGAATACTATATCCACAATAATTTTAAATTTAAATTTTTTTATATAATAAAATAATATAAATCTTGTTGCAAATAAAAAAATAAATATAAAATTAATTAAATAATAAATTATATATGCATAATATAAATTATAAATAAATAATATCTTATCACTTTATATATATATATTTTTTTCTTTTATTATATTGTGTGAGATGATTTGATCTAATACCGTGCAGTCCTTGGTTATTCTATTAAAACGACTTTGTCTCAGTCTTTTTTTTTTTTTTTAAAGTTTCTAACTCAAAATGCACCGTTTTTAAATTTCTAAAACGGTGGCGTTTTGAACGATTTTTTTCTCCTGAAAATACACCTCTTCAGCTTAGCCAAAAATGGAGATTGCAAGGAAGGCCAAACAAAGGCACAGCCAATGAGCAGGAGAACAGAAGATGCGAATGGAGAAACTAGCTACACTGGAGTCATCTTCATCGAGTAGAATTATGCATATGTGAAATGAAAAAATAAAAGAAATTTGAAGATTTAAAGATGGCAGAAGGAGAAGGCAAGACTAGAGGAGATGGGATTTAGATTCAGAGTTTGCCTGCGATTCCCATCTCTCTCTCTATCTTGTCTTTGTCTTTCTTCGCGTATGAAGTTTCCTACTTGGCAACACTTTCATTTTTTCTTTCCTGTGCATTGTTCGTCGGTTGTATTTTCTTTTTCTCTATACAATATTCTATTTCTAATTTTCTATATCTATGAAAAAATATGCAAAAAATGCTTTCCTTTGGCTGCATGCATTGTAATCACTTTTTTCACAGTTCGGACTTTGGATATTGCACCTTCATTTGCCCTTCCCTGCAATCTCTATTTTTGGCCAAGCTGAAGAAGTGCATTTTTAAGAGAAAAAAGTTGCTTGAAACGCCATCATTTTAGAAGTTTGAAAACGATGCATTTTGAGTTAAAAATTTTTGAAAAAAAAAGGTTGAGACACCGTTGTTTTAATAGGACAGTTGAGGACTACACGATATTTGGACTGCCGAGGATTCAATCGCGGATGTGGTGATGTCGAGAGCTTCGTGAAGTAGTTCAAAGACGAGGAGCACAAGGGGTTCAATTACCCCTGCAATCTTAAGTCGAAGTTGAAGCTCTCATTGACAAGTTTGTCAGCATAGTTATTATCAATGTATAATATCTCAAACATAATTATTTTTAATAAAATAATAATTATAAAAAGATAAAAAAAAATTAAATTCAAAGCCTCTCAAGTTTCATATAATATTATATAAACTAAGTCGATTTTCTTTGACATTGAGAAGGGAAAAAAGCATAAAGCCATGCAAAAGAAGTCTATGGCTATGTGCAATGCTCACAAATTATCCAACAAAATAAACAAGGTTTCCACTTATAGAGACAAAATACAAGACTAAACTAAAAGATAGAGACCACATCTATTCACAAAAATCTAAGCAATATTACAAAAAAAAAATAACATTACACTCAATTAGAATTTAAACATAAAAAATTACCAAGAAAACTTAGAAGTCTTTAGAAAAAGACAATACACTTCTCAATCAATTTTTAGAATTGATGCTTTTAAGCTTTCTCCAATTTGATATTTTACAAATTTTGTAGATTTAAAATAGCCGTCAAAAATTACTTTTATACAAGAGGAAGATAGATAAACTTTCATGAAAGAAGAGAAAATATTTTATAAAAAAAATACTTTCATAACGAAGGAGAAGGAAGTCACCATTGTAGCAATAACGCCTTTCTTTTGAACAAATTAAAATATTGATAATTCTATTAGTGTTTAAAAAAAAGGACGCGTCTTTTTCTTTTAAAAATTTATATTGAAACATAATATAAATTACTACTTCAAAAATCAAATCACAATAAATTAGTGATTTTTTAAAAAATTATTGAAGCCTTATTGGGCCTTCCTCAGGAGGGAAGGCCCAATTTTATTAACAAGGTGATTGTAGACCATGGCTTTTGGCTCGTGTGGTATAGTGTTTTATTAGAAGACGAGTATGACAAGGGCTACAGCAACAGAAGGAAGGAAAGTATAGGAGAGAAGTTGGAATCCTAGAAGCAAACGTATTGGCCTCTCTGGAACATCGTTTTAATTCATTTTGACTCTCTTCTTTTTCTCTGAACTTTTCATTCAATTCTTACCTTCTCTTGATCCAGTTCTATCCCTTCCTCGTTTTTTCTGTATATATACCAATTCTTTCTCTTCAACGTCCAACCCCATCTTTCTTTTCCCTCAAAGGAAGCCATTGAATTGGAAAGATCTGAACTTCAAGTCTTTGCGCGAGACCCATCTCACTAACTCACAGAATGTCGTACGCTTACCTCTTCAAATACATAATCATCGGTGATACTGGTAATTCATCTCTTTCTCACTCTCTTAATTTCGATTTTAGAAAACGTGGGTTTCGGAATTACTTTGCTTTGCAACCGGATTAGTGTTGCCTTCTGATCTGGGTTTGCGTAATTTCCTGAGTCGGGACTTGTGCCCTTTGTTTTTGTAACTTGTTGGATATAATTATTGGTAAATTATCTTAATTAACTTTTTTTTGGGGGAAATTCTCTGATTCTAATTTTCATGATGAATCATTGGAATTTTCTAGTTCAATTCAAGGGCCTACTCTAGCATCAGTTCCCAATCGAATTGGCTATGCGTCGTCCTTCTTTTGTTTTCTGATGACGATTGACAAGGGTTTTGATACCTAAGATGATAGCCATCGCGATTTGGTTCTGTCTTTAGTTCTTCATCTTAACTCACTTCATCATAACATGGTTCAAAGAATATTTTGCTGCGATCTTGAAATATTTTTGGTTCTACATAGACTATATTGGACACTGCAGTGCTTGATATTTCGGAGGACCTATTGCTGCAATTTGTCCTGCGTTGTAGTTCTCCTTTTAGCTATATTTACCTCATAATCAGAGTACTAGTTCAAGCAGAGGAGACTGAGCCCTGATTCTTTTTTCCTGCAGGTGTTGGAAAGTCATGTCTTCTTCTTCAGTTCACCGATAAGCGCTTTCAACCTGTGCATGACTTAACCATCGGTGTTGAATTTGGGGCCAGGATGATCACGATTGATAATAAACCAATCAAATTGCAAATATGGGATACGGTTTGTTCACTCTTTCTTATACTTGGCCTTCATCCTAAGTAGTATAGATCAGGAATCCTGTACTACATATTTTATTTTTTATTTTTAGGAGTTGTTGATCAATTGTGATAATTTTGGATGAGGATTTTCTGTTAGGGGAATTTAGATGCAGTCTTACTCTCTAGAGTATTTGGAATGTCTACCCTAAAAGATTTATGTAGTCGAAGAGATGATTTAATATATGTTTAATAGTCGCTGCTTTATATTGAGTTGTAGGGGTAAGGCTGATGCCTATTCTAATAACTTTGATTATCATGCTGTGTTTGTTCAGTAAATAGCATGCTAAGCATGGTGTAGTGTATTCTACTTTTTGTAACTTTTAGGATACTGAGTGTGGTGGGGCCAGGGCAACGCCTTATCATGATCAAAGTATTGTTTTCGTTGTTGGGGCCTTTATATGCTTGCCTCATGTTGTCTCTTCTGTTAACTTTGCTTATCATGCTATGCTTGTCAGTAAATTTTATGCTAAGCACCGAGTAGTTTGTCTTGCTTTTCCTAAACTTTAGGATACTGAGTGTGCTTGTAATATGTCAGGCTGGTCAAGAATCCTTCAGATCTATTACAAGGTCTTACTACAGAGGGGCTGCAGGTGCACTGCTTGTCTATGATATAACTAGGTATCTTCAAACTTGGAAGTTCACTCATTTTAATTTTATGGCACGAAATGCTAGAATATATCGGGAATTATTTTGGGATAACATGCATTCTTTTCAAAATAACAAAATATTGGTAGACTGAAAAAAAATATAATGGCAGACACTGTTTAATTACAGCACAGAATGCTTGAATATATATGTTCTTGTTGTCAAGAACCTGGTTGATTTGCCAAGTATATATATTTCTGGACTCTGGGATTTTTCACTATCACTATTTTAAAATATGATGTAAGCTAAGTCAGTGTAAATGAAGGTACTTTGATTGCAGGAGGTGTGTGCCCCATACCTACACAATTTGATGGGGCTAAGGAAAGATATCATATAGTGTTGATTCATGCAATTTTCATTTTGATATTGTGAGTAGAGCATTGTGAAGGTTGCTGATTTGTGTTTTACCAACAGGAGGGAGACATTTAACCACTTGGCTAGCTGGTTGGAAGATGCAAGGCAGCATGCTAATGCAAATATGACAATCATGTTGATCGGCAATAAGTGTGATCTTGCCCACAGAAGGGCAGTGAGCACAGAGGAAGGTGAACAGTTTGCAAAGGAGCATGGGCTAATCTTCATGGAGGCCTCAGCAAAAACTGCTCAGAATGTTGAAGAGGTCAAAAGTCTCTTATATATATAATTTATATTTTGGAACTCCACCACCCTTTTTATCCAAACACAAGCAAACAAGCCGGACCTTAAACACTTCCTCTTATTTGATTGAGTTTTGGTCGTCTTAATGGCAAAACTTTCTAACATAACCTGTCTGTTTGCAGGCTTTCATAAAAACGGCTGCAACAATATACAAGAAGATTCAAGATGGAGTTTTTGATGTATCAAATGAGGTTAGTGTCTCTTCTCTTTGCTGTCTATTATGGATAACGTCAGGCTCATGCCCAAATCTTAAATGACTGACTTGAGGATATATTGAGGATGAATGATTTTAAAGTTAAATTACATAATCCTGAGTTAAAGAGCAAAGCTTAATATATTGATAAGCTGTTATATGGTTGCAGTCTTATGGAATAAAAGTTGGATATGGCGGAATTCCTGGACCATCTGGAGGCAGGGATGGCTCCTCTTCTCAGGGTGGAGCTTGCTGCAGTTGAAGTGAAACACAACCTGTTTGCTTTCTTTTACAGTCTTCTACGTTTTTTTTTTTTTGTTGCTTTTATATTTTGGGTTTGGATATTAAATGTTTTACGTGTCCATTTATAAAGTCAGATAATTGTATAATATATATTTTAAAAGTCTCTGTCTTTCTATTTTGAGTCTGAACTGATTATTTGTCCATTTGGTGTAATTGATTGATTAGTTGCTTCCTTCCCTTTAGATGTGTTAGAACGTTGTTGTTCATTTGCTGAACTGTATTTATTCTTCTTCTTATTTATTTATTTTTTTTATATTTGAGTTTGGTTAAATTTTCGTGTCATGTGATGTTCTTAACTCAGGTAGAAGAAGGTGCTGGATTTTGCAGCCATTGTTTTGAAAGGTTAAAAGAAATGGGAAGGATGTAGACACAAAAGTATGTTACGAGATAAATTGTGAGGGAGGTTTGTGCACGTAGCACTGTTCTCTCTCTCTCACACACACACACATAACAAGAATCGTGTCACACACTTCTTTTTTATTTACGGCTATTATGTTGTAGCCATATCTTTTATATTCTAGCATCCCCTTCGTATTAGAACCTCTTTTCCAATGGAAAGTAAGGAAGACTTTTGTATGGATTTTCATTGGTATGTTTGGGAAGGCAAATTTGGAGGGGAAGACAAAAATTTGGGATTTTAAATTTTGGAGGAAAATAAAGGATTTTGCAAAAATTTTCTTTTAACTTCTTTTCTTCATTAATTTTATTTTTTATATTAAAAATATTATATGCATATGCATATTTTTATATTATAATGGCTTTTAAAATTTTTGGTCATTAGTTTTTAAAATTATATATTATAGAATATAAAATACAAAATAAAATTTGTGATTTGAAAAGAGAGAAGAAAGAAAATAAAAATAGTAAGAAATTATGATCAATGAGGGGGGAGTTAAATAAATTTTTATTATTTAACTTATTTATTCAAAAAATAATAATAATTATTTTATGTTATATTTAAAAAATCAAATTAAAAAATGACATGTATTTTTGTATATGTGAAATAATGTGTGTTTGTCTATATATTAGAGGTTTAGCAGAATATGTTAATTTTTTCTATAATTTTTTAAATATAATATAAAAAATAATTTTTATATTTAAAATAATAAATTAGATACTGCAAAGTTATTTAATTAATTTTTCACTCTTTTATAACTCTTTATTATCTTTATTTTCTTTGTCATCTTTTCTTTCTTCTTTTAAAATTATTATAGTACCAATATATATTGTATATATAAATATATATATTTATATTAGTACATATACATAGTTATGTACTCATATATATATATATATATATATATATATATATATGACACACATTTGGACGTTCATAAAACATTAAGGATTTTGTAAAGCAATTAGGGATTTAAGGCTAAATTTTAGTCTTTGTTAAAAAGATAATGGAAAAAAACCATAGGGTACCAAAAATTTAATAGTTTAAACGATAAGCGCCACTCAAATGCAAACATTTGAACCCCAGACTATTAAAGTCGAATTAGGAGTATCAATGGATAACTACTCGTTCATTTTTCATTGTTTATATATACGTATTCATTCAAAATATTGGACATACGAATTTTAATTAAATCTAAAAAATATATTATTTTTAATATTTGTATATGAAATTACCTAATATTTAAAATATTTGAAACATATGAATATCTGAAATACTGCAAAAAAAAAAAAGATACTAGATACTTTATAATTAAATAATTTACATGGTATTTAATATCTAATATCTATTCAATTAAAAAATTTAAATATTATAAATGGTTATAAAAAATATTTTATAATAAAATAATCTTACATAATTATTATAAACAAAAAGTAAAAACAATAATTTCAATAACATTAAAAATATGAAATTTTATTTAATATATATGCACAACAGTCATTCAATATCTAATAGATAGTTATATTTTATATATACCTTATTCGATATTTGATGTCTATAAAATATTGGATATATTTTTTGAATAAATATCATTAGCTACCTTCAATATTCATACATATTGTTTTCTCTAGGTAGACTCGAGATAAATCTCAAAAAAGTGAAAATACCAAATTGTATATTACTTTATTATTATTTTTTTTAAAATTTTTATCCATTTAGATCTTCGTCATTGATGTATTAGATAATGCAATCATGCTTAATAATGATAGATTTTACCACAAATTTGAAACTATGCTATAACAAGCAGAAGACAACATACATAAAAGAGAGATACATCATGTACGGTAATTTACTTTCAAATAGATTAAAAAACATAAAAATTTAAAATTATTATCAACTAAACTTAGCAGACAAATATTTTTCACTAAAACGAAGAGTTTCAAAGCTAGACATCCACATCTTCTTCACCTTCTCCATTTTTAGCACTTGCAATTTCTTTTTCCTTTGCAGAAACAAAGTTCAGAACTTCCTTATCTTCCTCAATTGTTGCATCCTTTGGAAGTTCCTTATGCTCCTTAATCGCTGCATCCTTTGCAACTTTTGTGTTCTTCAATTGCTTCATCTTTCGAAACTTCCTTGTGTTCCTCAATATCAAGCATCTATGTTTCATTATAAACATGTGAGTCATAGGTGATCCTAGGCCTTTTTGGTGAGCTATTTTCTTGGGTATAATCATTACCAGGCCAATGTGGGTCTACTATATAGGCTGGATTAGTTGGAGTGAAAAGGGCTAAAATAATTTGCTTCTTCGAAAGGACCATGCCATCACCATCAGATTCATCGTCTGTCATAATGAAAATATTTGATTTAACACTAGAAGGCAAAATTTGTCTTTGAAAAGTAAAGAGACTAAATTACAATCTTTGAAAAATTACAGAGAGAACGAATGCAATTAAACTTATAGAATCTACAGCTCAATCATTCATAATCATATCTTTTAGAAAAATAGTAAAGGTTATTACCTTTTGATTAAGTATCGCTGGAGTTGTGAGAAATACTAAAGTGCTTTGAACAAAAAATCATCATTATGGAAAGTCCTAAGATGGCCTGCGAGGCCTTGTGTTTTGAACTCTTTGTTACAATAGTAGCAACAATAATCATGATTTTCATTAAAAAGAGAATTATCTTTCCCAGAACTAGAAGGAAAATTCATGATGGAACTAAAAGGTATGCCTACTATTTTGAGATGAGAAGGTATGCCTACTACTAACTGCTATTTATATTTATGTTCAAGGGAAAATATTGATATTGTATTAATGATAATTAATGTTGTAAATTAATTATAATAAAATTCATTTAAAATAGGAAAGTCAATACGATTTTGGTAAAAAATTTTCCCGTGAAAACTTCACATAAAATTGACTTTAATGAAACTGTTGTTGAGAAAATATTATAATAAAGATGACATTAATTAAAATCCTTACAATTCAATGTAAATTGAAATGCCATCCACTAAGTCAATTAGAAGGGGCTAGGGAAAGATGTCAAATAGTGTTGATTCATACATCTTTATGCAGTTTTAATTTTGATATTGTGAGTAGAGAATTGTGAAGGGTTGCTGATTTGTGACCAACAAAAGGGAGACATTTAACCACTTGGCTACTTGGTTGGAAGATGCAAGGCAACAAGCTAATATATTGATAAGATGTTGGATGTGAATATGTTTACATGTTCTTTGAATTTGAAAGTTTGCCCTCAACCTAAATTGGGACACCATCTTTTCATTTAAATTTTCATATACAAAGAAAAAACCAACCTATCACTAAATACTTTGTATCCATTGCAAAAACAATTTTGAAAATGCAAAAAAAAAAAAGGTTGACTCTAGAATTTTTTTTTTGCATAAGTAGTAACGCCAAAGTCATTATTCACAAAAAGTCATCCTAATAAAATTTTCATATCTAATATTCAATATCTATCCAATAAATTTTTTTTTACATATTATAAATAACTATAAAAATTTATTTTTCAATAAAATAATCATACATAATTATTATAAATTAGAAGTAAAAACAATAATTCTAATAACACTAAAAGTATGAAATTTTATTTAGTGTGTGTATATATAATATTTGGGTGTCAAATATTGAGTATACCACATTTGCTCATTCTATCAAATCGATATAAGATATTCGAAGTCGATACCCACATTGCACTTGTCTAATACTTGATGAATAATTGTATTTTATTATCTATACCTTATTTATTGATATTCATCGAATATTAAATATATTTTTTAAATAGATACTGTCGAACACTTATAATATTAATATTCATTGCATTCCCAAAGTAGAATTAAGCCAAATCAGAAAGTATAAAATTGTATATTACCTTTTTATTCTTTTTTTTATCAAATGAGATCTTCCTCATTGATGTATTAGATAATGTAATCATTCTTAATAATTATAGATTTTAACATGATTTTTTTTTTTTTGCAGAAGAGATTAAATCAAAACAAAGAAAAGAATAGGAAGTAGTTTTGTTAATTTTACCATAAATTTGAAACTCTACAATAACTACATAAGGTAAGGCAATCTATTATCAAATAGACTAAGAGACATAAAAATTCAAAATTATTACCAACTAAACTTAGACGATATTTATTTTTTTATTAAAACAGAGAGTTTCAAAAGCTACATAGGAACGCAGACATCTGCATCTTCTATTTTCTCTTTGCAGAAACAAAGTTTGGAACTTCCTTTTCTTCCTCGATCATTGCATCTTTTGGAAGTTCCTTGTGCTCTTCATTCATTGCATCCTTGGGAACTTCCTTGTGTTCCTCAATCTCAAGCATCATTGTTTCCTCAATCACCATCAAATTCATCGTTTGTCCGAATGAAAACATTTGATTCAAGACTAGAAGGCAAAAATTGTCTTTGAAAATTAAAGACTAAATTACAAAGAAAACAGCTACAATTAACTTATACAGTTTAAAATTGAATCATTCATGACCATATCTACAAGAAAAATCGAAAAAGTTATTACCTTCTTATTCACTATCGTTGAATTTGTTTTGAGAAATACTAATGCGACTTTTTTCACATCCTTCGAACATGAAATAATCATGATGGCGAGTCCTGAGATGGCCTGCGAGTTCTTAATGGGTCTTGAAGTCTTTGTTACAATAGCAGCAACAATAATCATGATTTTCTTTCATAACAGGATTGTCTTTCCTAGAACATGAAGGAAAACTCATGATGGAACTAAAACGAAACAAAGCACCACTACTATCAAAGATGTAGATCGCTAAGAAAGGACTATTCTACTATGAGATGAGAAGGTATGCCTACTACTGACTGCTATGTATATTTTTATTCAAGGAAAGATATTGATATGGAATTAATACTAATTAATGTTGTAAATTAATTCTAATAAAATTCATTTAAGATAGGAACATCAATATTGATAATGTGAGTAAAAATTTCCCTTATAAAAAATTCACATAAAAATGATTTTAATGAAACCGTTGCTAAGAAAATATTATAATAAAGATGACATTAATTAATGCTAGGGTATTAAATCCTTGCAAATCAATGTAAATTGAAAGTCATGATTAGGGGTGTTCACAAGTTGTGTCAATTCAAGTTTATGATTTTTTTTTTCAACCTAACCCAATTAACATATGACGGGTTGGGTCAGATTAGTTGGTGAATTGAAGCTTTCTAAAAATATATATTTTTATTAAATTTGTTTAATAAAATAATTTAAAAATAATATATAAATTATAAATATAAAAAAATAATGATTATTTTTCATTTACACATACTAAGATAAACTAATTTTAAAATTATATTATTTTTTATCTATAAATATTAAGATAAATTAATTTTAAAATCATGTCATAATGTTTAATTTGTATATCCTATTTTAAATTATGATTCTTTTAATTTATTTTATCTTTTATCCACATGTTCAAAAAAGTAATTGATTGGAGTTAATTAATAAATATAAAAAAAACTAAAAAAACACTAGAAAATATATAACATAAAGACTTCATGTATATTTTTTAAAAAGAAAGATTCAATGGTTCAGGTTGAGCTAGTTCGAATTTATTTTTTTTAATTCACAATCTAAATCATTCCTAGCGAGTTAAAAAAATAAACTTAAACCAACATGTCAACTCAACCCAATTGTGCAGATTAGATTAGATTTAAAAGGATTGACCTAACCCAATGAACATCCCTGATCATAATTTATTTTGATCAAATTCAAGTATTAAATGTCATCCACTAATTAATACTTCTTTAATACACGTAGGACTTAAAAGCATATCTGTAACTTTATAAATAATGGAAACTATTATACATGGAAATAATGTAACCTATCAATCAATAAAGGTTGGATCTTAGTTGTCTTCTACCCTGACAATTTTATGCTTAGGTTTTAATTTAAATAATTTTTCATTGGTGAGTTATTTTTATATGTTCTCTGAATTTGAAAGTTTGCCCTCACCTTGAATTGGGATACCATCCTTTCATCTAAATTTTCATATACAAAGAAAGAAAAACAACCTATCACTAAATACTTTGTATCCATTGCAAAATAATTTTTAAAATGCAAAAAGAAAAAAAGTTTGCTATATAAATTCTTTTGTTTAGGTAGTACCGCCAAAGTCATTATTCACAAAAAGACATAGTGGTCTTAACTTTAAACACAGTTTAAATTTGTAACCTTGCTCTAATGCAAGAAGTTCATGATAAAATTATGTAATTTGATTATAATCAGTATGTTTAACTTCCCAGTCATATAAATTTTATTCCGAATACACAATATAAGAGTAAGACTTTCTATATTTTTTAAAAGTGAATATTTTTATATAAAATATTTGAACTCAAAATCTTGTTTAACGAGTATTTTAACAATAGAAAACTTTGAACATTTTCTTTTAAATCCTTAAAACCAAAAATACAGATAAGGGAGATAAGGATTTTTTTTGTTTGGGAGAACGGAGATGAGGAATAAGGATCCTTAACCGGGTCCGTTACAACCCGAACTACGTCCTTTAGCCCATCATTCTTGGTCTAGGCGTTTGATCGTTATTTGTTTTTGACCATGTTCACTCCCAATTAGTTTTGGGCTTTATGATTGTTCTGGGTCATTTGTATTTTGGGCCTTCAATTTTACAGATATTTTTATGGGCTTATTTTGTTTAAATGTTATTAGGCCAAAGCTGAGCAAGTTTGGCCCATATTTTATCAAACAAAACTTTCACTTAAAAGCCTAGAAGGCAAAAGCAATCTTTGTCTATAAAAACATTCTTTGTTAAATTTAAGGGGGCGTAAGTCATTGTTTTTGGGTGATTTTAATCACTGAAATTTCATATTTGCTTATATTTTAATATATTTTTTGGATTTCTTTTACTATAATAGAGTAGTGGAGAGCATGGATTACTTTCATATTTAATATTTTATATGTATGAATATATTATATGCTATATTAAGGGGTTATTATATAGTATCATGCAGAGAACATTTCTTTTTGCCCTTGATAAGATTTATATTAAATTTTAGGGCGAAAATTTTGAGAAAATGAAATAATTAATCATGTGATAGTATGTCTCAAGTTTGTTAGCCATGTTCTTCCATTTTATAAGATCTGATGATGTAATTTTTATTTTTTTATTAGGTTCTTTAATAAGAAATTTACACATATATAATTTATATATTTCACCTATTTCATTATTAGTTTTTTTGAAAATTTTTTTCATATTTTATTTTGATTAAAAAATTTAATAATAAAAATATAAAAAAATTATATATAAATTTAAACTTAAAAAGAAAGATGTTATAACTCTGTGATACAAACTAATAAGTTATACATTATTATAATATTTAACATGTAATACTTTCATTTAAATCATACTTTATTCTTTAACTATGAGATTACTTGCTTGGAATATATCCCATAAGTTAGATAATATATACATATATATAACTTAGTCTAAATTAGATATATATAATTATAAAAATCCTATATGTTTGATAAAAATTTTTATATTGCACAAAATACTACAGAGACATGGATTAGACTTATTATTTAAGATGTATTGCAAATAAAAAAGAGTACACATTAAAGTAAAAGAGAACTATAAATTAATATTATATGCTTTACTCAAAGAAATGACCCAAAAGAAGAAGAAGAAGAAAAATGCTATAAAAATTAAAGAATTGGAACAAATAATTAAATCGTTTTTGTCTAATTTCTTTCCAACGATGATATTAATTCATTCCTAAGACTTCTAATATGCTAGCTGAAATATCACTGCATTAAAAAATACAGTTCAAAATTACTTATTTGCCAGAAAATATTGTTAGTATTGTTTGAAAAAAAGAATAAAAATTTACTAAAATATAAATACAAATATTAAAATATATTTTAAAAAATGAGATTCATAAATCCATATGGAGGTCCTATATATTTTAAAATAAATTATATTTCGTTCTCCTGACATATATTAAAATTACACTGTCTTTTAGTTTAAAAAATCATACTCTTCCTTTAAGAAATAAAATGTTACTATACTTTGGTCTAAATTTTTATTTTTCAAAGTGACTCTCTCTCTTCATTTCAATGTTATTATTTTTATTATTTATTATTTTCTTCTATTATTATATAATTTATTTTAATTTATAATTAAATTAAATAATAATTTTATTTAAATTTTTTATTTATAAAAACATAAATAGTAACAATATTTAGATTTTCATACTATAAAAATACAATATATAATTTTCATTTTTTTCATATCAATCCAGTACAAGTATTTTTTTACAAAAAATTATTTATTTATTTGAGTAAATAGTAGCAGTGAATTTAAATTTTTAAGCATCTGTTATTAAAATTTTTAATTGTACACAACATCAAAAATAAAATTTTTAAAACATTTAATTACGTGATAATAAATTATAAAAAGAGTTTTTTTTTTAATAGAGAGAAGAGGGAAAGAGAGTTTGGCTTTTAATGAATTATAAAATGATACTCTTTTTATAATTTAGTATCATGTAATTAAATTACATTTTTGTATCATAATTAATTCATCATGTAATTTATTGGATTATCCCACATGCTCAAAATTAAAAAAATTAATAATAAAGATATAAATATCTGTATATAAGTATAATTTTTCACGATTGAGTATTCCACCTTTGTTTTTGTGTTGTTTTTGGATATTATGATATTAATTGAAATCAATATTACTTCGATTTTGGTCACTCTTTCTCGGCTTTTTCCAGTTTCTTTATCCAATGAATCTAAATATCATCTTCTGTTGCAATAAATTACATGATATAAATTATTTTATATTTTAGTATCATGTAACTAAATTATTTTATAAAATGATACTCTTTTTGCAAGTTACTCAAATAAATAAATAATATTTTATAACAAATAATTGTATTGGATGCATATAAAAAAATAAAAATTATTTATTGTATTTTTATGGTACAAAAATATAAATATTGTTACTATTTATATTTCATAAATAAAAAAATTTAAATGAAATTATTAATTTAATTTAATTATAAATTAAAATATATTATATAATAATACAAGGAAATAATAAAAATAATAACATTGAAAAGAAGAGAGAGCCATGTTCACACGTTCATTTTTTATTAAAAAAGGACAATTTAGTCATAAAAATAAGTTGCATTAGAAATTGAATAAATGAATTTTTTTAATTGAAAAATGAAAGTTTAGACTAAAGTATAATGACTTTTTATTTTTTAAGAGAATAGAGTATAATTTTTTAAATTAAAAAGAAAAAAATATAATTTTGACAGTTATCAAAGATAAAAAAAAATATAATTTATTCTATATTTTAAAAGTTTCATCTAAACTTTATTTATTTCTCTGTCTACTTTTTATAAAGTAAAATATTTTGAGAGATCCAAATGGAATAAATAACTTTGTAGGCACAACCATGCATAACTAGGCAGGTAAGAGGATTTGTATTTTATAAAGTAAGAGAGAAATGCCAAAATTTTAAAATAAAAGACAAATAAAAAGATAAAAAATTTGAACTCTAATAAATGATTTATTTATATTTCTTATACTTTAAAAACTTTATTCTATAAAGTCTTTCAAAAATTCAATTACGTAGTAACATGGGTGCATCAAAATTTTGAAATGGAGTCACATGGACATGAGGCCAAGATTTAATTTGTTTTGATTAGTATCATTATTCTTTTAGAGAAGACTGTAAACATATGAGTGGTCCCACACTTAATTAGCACTAATAAACCATTAACAATGAATATTAAAGATACGAGGCTTTGGATTTAAATCTTATAATATAATATATATAAAAAAGATAAAAATTCAAAAATAAAAAAGTAGTGTGTGTATTTTCTATATTGCGTGATTATTGTGTTATACGAGAAGAATCAAATATATGAATGGGACCACAGTAAAAGAACGAAAAACTGGAAGGGTCATTGCACTATCTTATTCTCCTGGCATACACACAGTTTTGTTTTATTTGTTTTCCTTGGACATATATATTGGCCATTTACCTAAAAAGATATTACAAATCCCAAATTAAAATATTAATGTGATTAACATCTCTGAATAGAAAACATTATAATTAATTATCGCTACTTGCTAGACTCTAATAAATTAATACTGTTGAAGCTCTTGAGACAAACTAGTCTTAAAAAATTTATGTCAATTGGACTGCAAAATAATAATTTAACTATAAAATAATTTTAGGGTAAATTATATATATATATATATCTACATTTTTCTTTCATTTTTGGAGTTGGTCAAATTATATGACACTTTTCTTAATTTTAAAAATATATATACATTTTTTTAAACTAAAAAATATCAAAATATGCTTCGAGCTATATAGATAATACATAGTAATTTTTTTATTTAAAATATAAATATGAAGAAATATATTTATTAAATTTCTGTAGCAATATTATTTATTTTTAGTTAAAAATTTATTTTATTTTTAAATTAATTATTTTATATTGAGTTAATATATATGTACTTAATATTCATAACATTATATAATTAAATAATAAACGTAAAATTCTTTTGGTCAAACTTATTAATTGTTCATTACAAAGGAGTTATATATACTGCATCTAGTTTGAAAAACTTCACTTACCTTCTAATTTTTTTTGTTAATGAAAATTTTTTTTATGCAAAATATGACTGTAATTTCATTTTTAATGTAACAATAAATTCAATTAAATTTATATTAAGATTCAATATGATATTCTTAATATAATATATAGTAAAAAGTGATTAAATAATTATGTTGTTTTGAAATAACTACATGCTATACAAAATATCAATTTTATTGATTAAAAAATAAATGAAAAAAATATTTATATAACATTGTATTAAACTTCGTTGGATACTGATTATAATTTTTAAAATTAGAATGATATTAAATATAATTCCACCAAATTTTAAGAAAGATTGATATAATTTATTTTTTATATTTTTTAATTATTTCTTGACATAACCCATCACTCCAAGCAAAAATCTATAATACCTCGTAGAAAAATTAAATTTTAATTTGGGACGACAAGGATTGAACTAAATAACCAAATAATTAAGATTAAACTCTTAAGTTGACCAATAAAATATTGTAATTTTTAACAAATATTTTTATGTACTCCTTTTTTTTTGGCCGTTTCGTTTTACCACATAATCATACAACATAAAAAATACTGGTGGTGCATGGTCAAGTATTATATATATATATATATATAGTCCAAAATTTGTGTTGCATTGAGAATAAAATAAATAATATATAGTTGCAGAGAAAAATATAGGGAGAAAGTAACAAGTTGTGCGGTTAAAAACAAAAAGAAAAATAAAAGGTTTAAGAAAATAGTTTAATTATCCAATTGAAACTAAAGATGGTGCATAAGATTTAATAATTATATTAAAATTAAGTTTGAAAGTTGAAAGTGATGGAGTATGCGTGAGTTTCGTGATCGCATATTTGTCTATATTTGATTCATCTTCAGTTTTGAGAGCAACCCACCAATGCTTTCACACTCAGCTAACGCACCCTCCGACACTCCCCTTGTCTTATTCACTGGTTTTGGCCTCGTCTCCATATCGCAACAACTCATTCACTTTTTCTTTTTTTGTTAAAATAAAGGGAACTCCTTTGTATTGTAGGTTATCTGTAAATGATTTTTTTAATTATAAAAATTAATTTAATTATTTAAAAAAATTTTTAATTTGTAACAAAAAAATACTTTTCATCAATTTTTTCATTTAAAACTTAAAAAAAAAATGATAAGTCAAAAAAATTAAGTTATACTAAAATATAATTTTTTTCAATTATAAGTCTTAAGCAAAAAATACTCGTTAACTTTAAGTCCTGTAATAAAAATTCTTTTAAAACTTTTTTTATTTTTTACATATATTCTTTTATTGAAAGTAATATTATTTTAGATATTATTAAATATAAATATAAATAACTTTTTTAATAAAAATTTAAATTTAAATTTATCACGTATTATAAATTATTATTTTTTACTAAATTTAATCAGTATTAGTAAATTTTTTAAAACTTTAAGTTTTATATAAAAAAAATTTTAAATAATTTAATGTTTCTATCTTTTATTAAAATTTTAAATAAAAAATTAAAATAACATTTTTTTACACAAATTATCAAGTTTAAAGAACTTTTAAATTAATTTTTATAATAAAAAAATTATCTATGTATAATTTATAATTTAAAAGGGTTATCTAGATTTTAGTTTTTTTTTAATTAACGGCCGCATATAAAAGTTTAATTAATGGTGGGTAAGTCATTCATTACCGTTTGATTTTACTAGTAAAATAGTATTATTTGTTTATGATTTAACTTTAAGGCTTTTTTCTTTTTTCCATACAGACATAATCATGAAAAGTTGAATGGAAAATGGGGGTTATGACATATGTGCGTGTCCTCACGCCCAAAACACGTGTATAGTTGAATGGAGAAAGATGAAATATGTGACAAGATGCTTTTGAATCTTATGATGTGTGCATTGTCACGCTACATTGCAGTTTTGAATTTGAACTCTTGCTAGGTTTTTGGGATGGCAAACCAATTTTTTTAATGTGAATTTTTTTTTTTGGCGTGAATAATTTATTTTTTATTGAGTTGTATAGGTAAATTAACTAATTGAAATATGCATACATATCATTTTTTTGAGGTTAACAAATCTATAAGATTTTTTTCTTTTCTTTCCATTGGTAAATAATTTTCTATTTTTAGGATAAATACCGTACTTTTAGCTTAATTAAAAAAGTAATTTAGTTACAATGTGCTGTCACACGCTTGAAATATATAAAAGTTAAACTTAAAAAAATGATAAAAATTGTGTAACATATAATTAAACATAATTTTTTACTTTTAACTGGATCAAAGAGGTAAATTAATTGAAATGTGCTCAATATGCTTCATGTCAATTTATGGAGACTAGGCTACAATATATGTTTAGGCTGGATTCTCTAGTTCTGGCGCGAGTGACAATCTTTAATTGAATTAAGAAAGTGTAAATTAGTCGGATGCACACAAATCGATTTATGTTAATTTAACGGAGTCAAATCACAAGAAATTATTTTATTAAAAATTGTTTAGACCTGACGAGTATGACCTACTTAGAGCTAACCAAAAAGATGAATCAGTCAGATGTGCACAAACTGATCTAGACATCACTAATGGCCATAATTAATAAAGAAAATGAAAGGAGAGATGGGTGGTCACTTTTTCCAAGAGAAGAAAATCCAAAAAAGACTACCTGTAAATCCCAGGCAGCTTTGGCTTTATCTAATGGAACTATTAATTTGTTACAAACAAGCCCTTGGCTGCCGCCTTTGCCAACACCACCTATCTCTCTTGTCTCTCCCCACACTCCTTTCTGCTTCACCATCTCCTTAAATCCTCTTCACATCTCTGTCTCTTTTGCTTCCAACAATCCAAAGAAACTTGCAGTTTCTTTCGAGCCCTTTCAAGCAAGAGCAAAAGAAACAGTTTTGCTTCTTTATGCAAGGTAAGTAGCTTTGTTAATTTTCTCTCAAATGTGGCAACTTCTTGAATTTCTAAGTTTCAAGTTCATATCTTTGACTGGAAAAGTTTTTAAATTTAGATGTGAAAGTTTTGTGGTTTTCTTTTTTAACTGTTTGAGATTTCTCACTTAGCTTATATACTCTTTTGTGCAGGTTTTTGATCATGAAGTTTGTTTACTTGAGTTTGATCATATGTTTGCTTGCCTGGCTCCCTGAATGCCATCTAAGAAGCTTTCCAAAAGGGTTGGCAACCTTCTTACTTGGCATGAGGGGAGCCATGCAGGCATTAATCGATATTAAACTACATTAAAATATTCTCAATTAATTCTTTAATAATTTGCGGTGTACTCTGTTTTGGAGTTAGAACAATTTATATTGGAATTACTTGTAATTTTTTACATCATTTTTATTTGTCAATTCTCTTTATATATGCTCTTACCATATGCAGGTTAATTCCGTATATAATTAAACATCCTATATATTCCTTTCTCATGTACTTCATTTTCAGTGTCCATTTCAGGAAGCAAATATTCCATGTCTGGTAAAAGACTACCTTGTACGACATATGATCTTAGGACATTGCACTCCCTACATCTTTTTTTTTTCTTCTTTGGAAATACCAATACCCTCAAATCAATAATATTTATTAATTTATTAGTTATTTAGAAGTATTTTAATGTATAGTAACTGTAAGCTCATGTTTTTAGGCTGTAATAGAAATAGCAGTCCTTGGAAGAAGACAATGTGAATGAGGAAAATGCAGTGAAGCTTCCAAGTACCAATGACCAAAGAAACTCCAGAGTCATAAAAGTGTACAAATGCTGCCAAAGTTAGTTGTAAAGATAATTTGCATTGTATAACATATTATGTACTTTAAGAAGATGAAGATATGGTGGACTTGAGTTGCCAAGTTTGACACGGTGAGACAGTGACCCATCTATGTGTAGTAATATTTTTATATAATGAGGGTAAGATAAAAAATATTTTACTTTAAATCAATTAAGGATCAATTTTTTTTGTCTTTTTTTTATTTTAAAAAAATTATTATTTTTTAACTACACAAGATCGGCCACATCTAAAGTAAATTTACGAGAATTAGAGTAAAACTTATAAAGTGAAAAGATGAAGACAAAATTCAAACAACAAAAATAATTTTTAGATAAATCTACTTTTAATTTTATGATAAATCTATATTATAATAATTTTAGAGTTTTCTGATTATTGATATAAAAATTTATATATTATATGATATAAAATATAAAATAAAATATGTGATATGATAAAAGAGAAAAAATAAAATAAAGATAGTTAGAAATTATATTTATAATATAATACGGAGGAATTAATTTATTATTTTAAAATATATTAATAATTATTTTATATTATATTTTAAAAATAATATTTATTTTTGTATATAAGAAGTCTCTAATAAATATTATGTTTATTATCTAAAATTTTTTAAAAATTTTATTTGTATACCTCTTTTTTTTTTTCTTAAGATTATAACTTTATATTCATGTTTTTATTTTTAAAAATTTTACTCAAACATTTTTAAAAAAAATATTATTAGCATCTATAAGTTTTTTATAACCGTAAATTTTTTCAACCCAAAATTTTATATAAAAAATAATAAAATATTATAGTTTTAACTAAATTATAATAGGAATGTATTTAAAAACTTTCCCATTCAAATAAATTGAACTTAACAGAAATAACTCTTGAAAAGTATATCCAATATATTAATTATGAATAAGCTGGACTCTTAATTGGCAATTGGCCCCACCAAAGTGATAGTTTGATATGTAAGTCTGCATGATTCACGCCGATTTTTAGATTGTGATTTATTTTGAATGAATTAAAAATTAAAAATTTATTTTTTTAAATATAAATAATATATTATATTTTAAATATAAAAATATAAAATATTTATATTTAATATTAAATAATTGAAAATTTTAAAATAAATGTATTATTTTATTTATATAATATGTAATAATATTAAATTATATTTTTATTTTTATATATTAAATAAATTTATAAAAATAAAATATATGACATAATATTATTAAATATTATATAAATAATATAATATACAGTATTAAGAATTTTTTCAATAACTGTGACTAATATGTAGAAAATAACACCGTTTACATTGGGTTGACTTCGGTCACCGTGTCATGAAAAAGGAGGGTGGCTTTAAAGTAAAATAACTTTTGCTTTTTCATGATACTTTTTTATAATTTTTTTATATTATATATTATATAATATAAAATATTAAAGACATAAAATTTTATGATATTTATATTATAATAATTTAAATTATTTTTATTATTAACTTTTAAAATAATATATTAATATATATATAATAAATAATCTCATGAAATAACATTTTTTACAATAGTTTTTAAGCTCAATTTTCCTTATTATCTACTTTAGAATTATAAAAATCAAATAAAAAGTTTTATAAAATAAAAAATATTTATTTAAAACTTAAAAGAGAGAGTAAATTATACTAACTTTTATTAAATTTTAGTAAAATTATATTTTATACTCATCTTATTTAAAAAATTATGCTTCATACCTTTAGAATTTGATATAATATTATACAAATGTCTATTTTATTTTTTTGTCAATAAAATTAATATTTTATCCAATATATGTTCATTATAAAATAAAAAATTATTTAGCCATATCTAATACAATATTAAAATTTTCATATTAAAACTTAATATAAATTTAACTATAAAAAAAATCATAATATCATTTTACACAAAATTTTGTATGGAAAAAAATAAATTAAAAAATATCAGTTTCAAAATTAAAAATCATAAATATAGTATAACTAAACTACCACAAGTTGTTCTAATTTAATCAAAATAAAAACTCATCTCAATATTGACAATCATGGTTGTGAAATAATAAATTTCTGTTGTTAATTAGCTTCATCGGCAAGGTTTAACAAACCAGAACCCATTACAACAACCAAAAGTAAAATTTAGATTATCAGCAATATGAAAGAGAAATAAAAATAAATGAATACAAGATTCATTTTATAAGAATTAAATTATAATTTATTTTTTTAATTTTTTGTCATAAATTAATATGATGATTTTTAGAATTTTTTTTGAGAATTCGAACTTTTAAGTAGAGTCTAATGAAACAAAATTGTACTCTCTGACACTGCAGAATTAGACATGATGATGGGCTGCTTTTTCTACGCGTTCTGGACACGCCCAAGGTCATTGTTCAACACGTTCACATTGCATCCACAAAGGCCAAAACCTTCACATCAAATTGCAGTATTTGACCCTCGAGAAGGAAAAAAAGACCCTCAATAGGCAAGAAAGTCTAGGTCAACTATTTAGTTTTAAAGAAAAGACTGTTTAATATTATTTTGCTTGACTTGACTTGCTTGTCTCGTCATTTGCTTACCTTGTGTATATATAAAGGGTGGGAAGGCTAATTCTGTTTCAACCTCAGTAGTTGCTGCCTTCAAGACTACCACTTGAAGCTAACAACTTTACAATCAAACATGAAGGTAAATTATGGGATAAAAGTTCACTAAAATAAGTGTGTCTTAAGTTACAAAAAGTTTCTATTAGTTTTATTTTCATTGATTTTGCAACAGTATTGACCCTTTTGTATATATGTGGTTGTGTTTGCAGCAAAAGATTGTAATGAAAGTGCACATGAACTGCCAAAAGTGCAGGACAAAAGCACTCAAGGTTGTGGCGGCAACAAATGGTTAGTGAGTTTTTCGTTTTTCATTGATTTCTTAGTAACTTATTTTCAGTCTATTTAACAGTTACAAGTTTATTGGGCCTTACCCAATCTGACCTACTAATAAATACTGACTTAGTTATATGATGCAGGTGTGAACTTTGTGGGGTTAGAGGGAGATGGCAAAGAGAAAGTGGTGGTGGTTGGTGATGGTGTTGATCCTGTTAAGTTAACAAATTGCTTGAGGAAAAAAGTTGGCCAAACTGATATTCTCAGTATAGCACTAGTCAAAGACACTTAATGCACTGTTTCTTTCTTATGCTCTCTGTTTTGTTCTTATGTTACTACGTAACTTAGGTTTTTTTTTTCTTTTTTCTTGGGTGTAATTTTCATGCTTGATTTTTAGCTCTAGAGTTTTTGTATTGTACGAAAAACTTGTATTGATTAATCAATTTTTCTAATGAATAAGCATTTCACTGCCTCGTTTCATCTTGTGTAGGATATTATCTTTGTATCCATTGGGGTTAATTGTTTATTTTTATGATGAGAGAGACATTATTGGTACCAAAAGAGCTAAGTGTATTTTAGAGTTAATTGTCCAAAGTCCAAACGCAAGTTGATCAATTTATAGACTTTGATCCTGTAAGTCCTCTTTTTTAGCGGCGTTTTTTTCGTTGTTAAAGTATATTTTAATATTTTTGTAACGAATATTATTGTTGCTATAACTTTTGTTAAAGAATTAATTTTAAAAATTTATAGTAGTAACAATATTTGTTGCATGAAACTTTAGCAACAAAAAAAATCGCCATTATATTGCAGAGTTCACAAAATAAACGTGTAAGAACAGTTCAACTTTTCAAAAAGAAAAAAAGAAAAGTAAACTCACTTACGTTTCAAATGAATTAAAAGAATTCAAATTATATATATAAAAACATAAGGAAGCTTTTGTAGTCTCTTAATTCTTGAGGACGTTTCATAATCTCATGAGTCATCATGTGGGTTTCTTCCTCTAGGTATCTTTTACAGAAAAAAGAAAGTCGCACTTCATCAGAAACTTGATACTAAAAGGAGAGTTGGCAAGTCATACCACTTATAATTACATAATAATATTATTGTGAATGGTCTTGAATTGGTTGGATGAAAACTAGACTCAGTAAAATAAATTTATTAGATTATCTCTAATGGCCAACGTATAAAATCTTTCACTTTTAGATATAATTCTTGGCCTTTTCTCTCCTTAAACTTTCTTTTATCTTTTTAATAGTATAAACTTGATCATTAAAGTTCACGATGGAGACGGAAAACCGCTACCGTAGGTAATCTTCTAAAAATTAATAAGGAGGCAAAAACCTATAACATTATCGATCTTTTCTAGTAATGAAAGAAAAGGGTATGAAAACAGAAAAAGGAACAAGAAATTAATATAGATAATAAAAAAGTAGAGAGATCAATAGCTAGGACGGAGATTCCCAATTTCCCATTCATACTTAGAGAAAAAGAGCACCTTCATTATTTCTGGCTTCGCTCTCCTGCCTTAATTGGTTGTTGAAAACCAGTCTGCGACATTGTGTCACATTTATGAGACTCATTCGAAAAATTACCTTAATCAATGTTTTAGTTACACCTTCCATCACTACCATTTCATAAATAATTCCTCAAGTGGGATCCCTCCTTTAATTTCTTCTTCTAGAACCTCTTATTATTCAAAATATTTCCAACTTTCTCACCCAAAAAATAACTACTCCCGACACACAGACGGACACATTCATTAGTATTCCCATTCACATGTCCAAAATTTAGAATACTTGCAGAGGAAGTATATTCATTGTTAGTTCTTTATTGGTGGGACATTTTGTGGCCTTATTTTCCTTGACTTGGCTTGCTTCCTTGTTATATATAGTGTTGTGACACTTTCTTCTCAACGCGGAAACAGAGAACTCAGAGTTCATCAACATGAAGGTAATATACATTCTCTCTTTTTATAACCTTTATTTCTTGTTTTCTAATTACCAGTAAGTATTTAAGATTTTTAATTTTCAACCAAATAATTTGTTGTTGTGTTTGCAGCAAAAAATAGCGATGAAGGTGCAAATGCATTGCAAGAAGTGCCGATCGAAAGCACTCATGGTTGCTGCTGCAACAAATGGTTAGTGAGTGAATCAAATACATTATATATATATTGTCAGTATAAGTATTATTTATTTATTTAAAATTTAAAAGCTTAGTGATATTTGTGTAATGGCAATATATATATAATGTAGGTGTGGATTTTGTGGGGTTAGAGGGAGAAGATAAAGACAAAGTGGTGGTAATTGGAAATAGTGTGGATGCAGCAAAATTGGCAAGCTCTATGAGGAAGAAAGTTGGACATACTGATATTATTAGTGTTGCAGAGGTTAAAGCTACATAGACACATGCAGGAGGAAGAGGAAGAGGAAGAGGATGACCAAGGCTACACCATGATTCACTCTTTTTCTTTCTCTTCTTTCTTGACATATGTAGCATATTTCATCATAGATTATACATCTTGCTGAGAGTAATTTTAATGAATATATTTTCTTCTCTGTTTTCTCTTAATCAATATGTGATAAATTCTAATTGAACAGTTAAGGAGAAAATGAAAGAAAATATAGTGAATGACTAAGCAAGTATCTTAAACAGAGAATCTTCAATATAAGTGTCCTTGGATAGGACAAAATCCGATACAAAGTTGTCAATATTATTCGCTAAACATGAACTAGTCCTCAGGGTATTTATAGGAGACATACCCGACTTATAACAGAAAAGCACAACAGAATTGAAAGCATCATTATGAGATAACAAGGAAATGCAATTTAGTGTCCTAAAAACAAGGAAATACAGTAGTGTCCTAAAAATCTTCAATTGTTCCATCTTTTTGAACTTCCTTGTGCTCTCCAATCGCTTTATCCTTTAAAACTTCTTTATGTTCCTCAATTGCTTCATACTTTGGAACTTTCTTGTATTTCTCAATCTCAAGTATCTCTGTTTCATCACAAACATGTGAGTCATAGTTGGTTCTAGGCCTTTTTGGAGAGCTATTTCTTTGGATATGATCATCACCAAACTCATTGGGGTCTACTGTATAGGCTAGATTAGTTGGAGCGAAAAGAGCTAAAACAATTTGCCTATTCGAAAGGACCACATCATCACCATCAGATTCATCATCTGACATAATGAAAACATTTGGTTCAAGACTAAAAGGCAAAACTTGTCCTCGAAAAGTAAAGAGACTAAATTACACATTTGGTGAAATTACAGAGAGAACAACTACAATTAAACTTATACAGTCTAAAACTCAATCATTTATGATTATATCTACTAAAATATATATATATATATATATAAGTTTATTACCTTCTGATTCACTTTCATTGAAATTGTTAGAAATACTAATGTGATTTTGTTTCCTTCCTTCGAACAAAAAATCATCATGGTGGCGAGTCCTAAGATGGTCTGCGAGACCTTGATGAGTTGTGAACTCTTGTTTACAATAGTAGCAACAATAATCATGATTTTCTTTTATAATAGAATTGTCTTTCCCAAAACCCGAAGGAAAACTCATGATAGAACTACTGACTGCTAAGAAAGAATTATTCTACCGTGAGATGAGAAGGTATGCCTACTGCTGACTGTTATTTATAGAGTTATTCAAAGGAAGATACTCATATGGCATTATTGCTAATTAATGTTATAAATTAATTCCAATAAAATCCATTTAAGATGAGAAAGTCAATGATCTAAGTAAAATTTTCCTTGTAGAAGTTTACATAAATCTATTTTTAATGAAACCGTTGTTGAGAAAATATTATAATAAGGATGACATTAATGATAGAATATTACATCCTTGCAATTCAATGTAAATTGAAACACATAATTTATTTTGATCAAGCTCGAGTATTAAATGCCATTTACTAATTTATGCTTACTTAATATACTAAGGTCTTAAAAGCATCTCTGCTTTATAAATAATAGAACTATTATATATGAAAATAATGCAACCTATCAGCCAAAAAAGGCTAGATCATTTTATCGTCTTCTACCCATGATAATTATATGCTTGGGTGTTAATCTAAATAATTTTTCATTAGTGAGATATCTTTACGTATCTTTTGAGCTTGGAAGCCTATCATGACAACTAAATACTTTGTATTAGCTACAAAACATTTTTGAAAATTCCAAAGAAAAAAAAGGAGAAATTGACTTTAGAAATTCACGCTAGAGTTATTATTCGTAAGAAGATGTATTGGTGCTAACTTTGAACACAAGAGTTCATTAACTATATACCTAGAGGTATTCATGAGTCAAATAGTTCATGTAGTCTTAGCCCATTAATGCCAATTAATGTCGTAGATTAATTCTGTTAAAATTCATTTAAGATAGTGAAGTCAAAATTGAAGATTGATTAAAAAATTTTCCTCTAGGATTGGGTTTAGTGAAACATTTGTCGAAAAGATATTATCGTAAATATGACATTAATTAATGCTAGCGTGAGTCAAACTAATTTTGTTTGTAAAATTAAAAGCATAGGCTTGATTTTATTTTAAATACAAACCATAAATTTTGCCTAAACTAAATCCTTTTAATCCTATGTAAATTGAATGTCCTAATTTATTTTGATCAAGATTGAGTGTTAAATGTCATTCACCAATTAATGCTCATTTAATATATTGAGGCCTTGAAAGCATATCTTATAGAGCTATAAATATTGGAATTATTATACAAAAAATAAAGAAATCCACCAACCTATAAAGTTCGAATCATATAGTCTCCTTTAGCCCATATAATTGCATAGCTTGGGTTCTAATTCAAGTAATCTTTTATTGGTAGGTTATCTATATGTGTTTTTTAAGTCCGGAAGCATACCTAACCCAAAATTAGAATATCATTCCCTCACCTAAATTTTTATTTATCAGAAGAAAATAAATCTAGCAACAAGTTTTTGATTAGAATAGTAGATACTTCTTTTTCCTTAAAAAATGTCTAAAGTTTAAATTTAATATATAAAAACACTTTTGCTATAAGAATTCTATCCATGTTATGTGATCTCAGCTAACTTAAGTTATATTAATTAAAGTTCAGTAAACTTTTAGATATTGATAATTTAGACCAAAAAAATAAAAGAAAAGAAGCTTATCACTAACTATTATGCATCCCTTACAAAACAATTTCGAAAATGCACAAAAAAAGGTTCAATTTAAAAATTCTTTCATGCAGGTAGCAATGCCAAAGTCATCATTCCAAATAGATAGTGTTTTGCATTTCAACACAACAAAAGTTAATTGGCTATAGTAGCAATGACCCTAGGGTTCAAATTCGTAACCTAGGTCACCATTTTGGCACAAGTATATAATTGATCAACATGATCAAAATTGGATCTACTAATATATAAGTAATCATAAAATGTAAATGAGTACAGAGAAGAGGAAAGGGTGAATTGGATTGGTTTTTCCAAAACAAAAGCTTTCCTATATTAACTTCTGCAAACCTTAGCCCATGCTACTACAAATAAGGAAATCTATCTCTTTCCCAAAAAGTACATCAATAACCTAACTAAACTAAAATGAGCGAGAGAGATTTTTAAGTACATATATTATATCATTTTATTTGTGTATTAGTTAATAATATTCAACAAAGTCTTCTTACATTTTATTGATGAACTCATATATTATGAAAAAATAAAAAGAGTTAGTTAAATAATATTATCTAATGCACAAATTAAATAAGGTGGCACAATACATGTACTTAAAAATTTTTCAAATGAAGAATCATTTGTTGATTATTATCATAAAACCAAAAAATTGTTATTAAATGTGAAGGCAGAATAATGATTTTGAAATAATAGCCATTAAATTCTTTGATTTAATTTTGGTCAATCAAACACTTTTATGGTTCATGTTTAAAACATAAATTTTTGTATTATAAGTGCATTACAATATGTAACAATCACATAGCATGAAATTGCGTACAATATCAACAAGGTTTATTAATTTTGGGACGATTTCCAAGTAACACATTGAAATTTAGTTAGACAAAACTCATAAGTAACCAAGAGAAACATTAACCTATGGCTTGCACATAACACCAAAATATCCAAGGCTTTTTTTTATTTGTTTTCTCAAGATATTTTTTTATTAGAGGCAATCTTGTTTAAGATACTGTCGAGTACTAAATGTAGATATAACTTTTAGCGAGAACTTAAACATTAGTTTACTATATTATAAACTACTAGTTCCTTCCGTTAAACTCAACTCTCATTGGTTAAATTTGTTAGCTTTCTTTGATACTAATTGATGCTCAAACTTAAATGGTAAATGTTCAGCTTTAAGAAAATTTGTTTCTTGAAGACCAAACTTGGCCTTTTGATCATCAAAGAAACAACATAATAGCTTTGTGATCTGAAATTGAAGCATAGCAAATGAGTATAATTGCTACAACTGCAAACTTTGTGGCTCAAATCCTTAATAGGTAAATTACGCAAATTCTTTCCAAACAATATTATGACGCATGTAAATCATCATAATTACATTAATTAATGGGTTTCATATGTATCAAAGTACATGTCACATTTTTTATAATTAAATTTTAAATATAGGTGAAAAATTAAATAACTATTTATCTTTTATGACTATCCACTCTCTTATATGTCTATACTATATATTATAAAATTTAAAATATTAGCTATGACATGTTCAAAACTATTATTTATATTATAATGGTTCTGGGTTTTTCTGATAAATAATTTTATAAAATGATATATTTTATAATATGAAATATAAAATTAAATATATGATAGGCGAAGACATGAGAGAGAGAAAAAATAAAGATAATGAAAAGAGTGAATAACTTCTTATTATTTAATTTATCATTTTAAAATTATAATAATTATGATTGTATATTATATTTTAAAAAAATAAAAAAATAAATGATATGCAAATTGGTGTATGTGAACCTCTGGTAATTTATAATACAAATTTATTGTGTGTGCATGGCCCAAACTGACAGAAGGAAATAGCCCTGAGTTCAAAACCCAATGCCAATTGCACAATCTATATTAGATAATGGGCTTTAGGGCTTACTTTTCAGAAGCCCAATGGGTTGTGATAGATTAAGCTAAACAACAAATTTGGATCTCTGTCCTATGATTCTTGAATACTAGTTTTTACCTTTATGTGATATTTTTTTTTCAAAATCATGAGTATTGAAAAGCTCGTCAGACTAATTTGATTGGGTCTTTATAATGGACGTTAAACTTTTTTATAAAAGAATTTTATACATAAAATTTGAATTTAAAATTTTATTTAAAAAATAAAATATTTATCACTTCAATTAATTATATGTATGTTGCTTTATGTGACATGATTATCCAAAAAATTTATAAATAAATATCTCAAATAATATAGATAATTTAAAAGTATTATACAATCGAACAAATTTTAAAAAGGTTGATAATTATTGTATTTTTAATATTATCTAATGAATTTGTGATTAACACACAACCAAAAAAAAAAGCAAAAACAAAAACAAAGAACGACTTTTCTTTTGGTACAGGAATAGAACGACGTACACGAAGTGTTCTTATAATATATATTTTACAGGTACTTGAATAATGAATTCTAACAAACAAAGATCATCCTAAATGCCTTTTGATATGCTTATTTATTATGGACAAAATTTATATTCGATAATCTTTAATTTTTTGTCTTTTTCTCCGCAAACCATAAAAAGATTAAAAAAAATTTTAAAAATTACAAGTTCTATTTTAACATCTGTGATTTTTTTCCCCCTAAACATCTATGATGAAACTTAAAGGTGGCTGTATGTTAGATGGTATCTTAAAATTATAAGTATATTTTATGATAAATTACATTTCCTTTCTTGAAAAATATTAAACTTACACTCTTCTTCTTTTTATTTTAAAAATTTACATTCTTTTTTGAAAAATTAAAAAATCTATAATTTTACTTATATTTTGACAAAAATATTATTAAAAAATATATTTTAAAAAAGTATTAGTTTATTATAATTTATTTTGAGTTAAAAATAATTATTTTATTTTATTTTATTTTAAGTATAAAAATATTTTTTAAATACATATTTAATTATATAAATAATATATATAAGTATTTTAATCAAAATAAGTGAAGTTATAATTTTTTCTTATTTTTAAGAGAGGGAAGTGTGTATTTTTAAAATAGAAGGGAAGAGAATATAATTTTTACATCTCTTAAAAAATGATAGTGTAATTTACTATTATTTTTATCATCTTATTGTTGATTTCTTAATTTAATTTTATAAATAACTTCCTCAATTTAAATTTTCAATAATTTTTTCATTTATTTATATCTCTCCCTTCCTAAAATTTTATTAACACATTAAATTGAAATTTTCGTTATTCTTAATTTACGTATAAAATTTAGTAATTTACTTTGAACCAACTCTTCTTAAACCACTATAGTACTTAACATTTGATAGTATGGAAGACAAGCAAATCCAATTCATTATATAGAAAATCATGAAAGTGATTTTATACCAACCTTACGAGTTCTTACGGGATATTTCATTCAAATAATTCCAAGAAGAAGAACATACATGCATGCATATGATACATTAATTGTTGATGCATTTATGAAAACATTAATTTTAGAGTTGATTATTCTTAGCTTTTGCTTTCACGCAAACTACATCATCCAACACATTAGAATTTAGACATGCACCCACTAATATGATTAGGTCTCAAGAAAAAAAAAACATTTATGTACAAGTTTTATATCTTTATTATCAAAATTTTTAATAAAAAATTAATACATATATAATTTATTTACTTTGTGATTAATTATTTTAAAAATATTTATTATATATTTTATTTTAATTGATGAACATAATATCATTGTATATAATTTAGTCCATCTCTTAATTACTTTTGCTTTTGTATTTCCAATAATATATCAATATATTATATGACAAGACAAGCTTAGGCACACTTCCATTAACATAAAAAATGACACTTCTAGTTCATTCCAAGCCAGAAATTAACTTAGGTGTCATTTTAGGTTCTTTTAAATCAATTTTTTTAATAAAAATAAAACAAATATAAGAGATCAGTATTATATCATTGGGTGTTTTGAAAGAAAAAAAAATCATATATCCTGTTTCTATTGAAAATTTTGATAAGACACTTACAAAAATTTATTTTAAAGCATGTTTAGATTAGAAAACCAAAGTGAATTTTAGTTTGGAGATTTTTGTAATTTATACTTAAATATTTTTCCCCTTCTTTTATAGTCTTTTTATGGTTCAAACACACTATCTGAAATTGAAAAAAAATATTAATTACGTTTAAATTATAAAATTAATCAAATTAAAATTTCAATTCTCTTCTTTTTCCTATATTATTTAAAAATTCAAATATTGCTTTAATATTCAAGTAAACTACATAACAAAGTTTATTTTTGTCAATAATATTATTTCCCATTGTTATATATATATATATATATATAGAAAGAATTGCATTTGATAAATATAATTAAATTAGATTTATGTTTAAAAAATAATTTTAAAAAATAATCTATATTTCAAAAATCTTAATAAGAAATATATAAAAATGCACTTAATTTTTTTAAAATATATATAATTTTAATTAAATTATTAAATTAGATGGATCAAAACCAGCTAAATTAAATTACTAAATTATTATTAACGAATTCTCATACAAATATTCACAAGCGAGGACTAAACTTCATCTCTCTCAATTTTGTAATAATCATCATCTTCTACGACTAGACTTTGATGATAGACGTTGACACTTCTCTAACCCTAATTATAAAATTTAATTTGAGCATGGAAATATATAATAAAACTTTTGAGTCTCTTCTTTGTCCATCTTGTGTTGTCTATACCTAAAAACTTGCGAATTCATGGATGAAATTAATTTATTTTTAATTTGAGCACATTTGACGAGTAACCTGAATCAAATGTATATATACATGGAACGAGGCAACTAATATCATTAAAGTGGTCACATTTTGTGGCTTAATTGTGTAGTGTCTGCCAATATTCCACACATAAAGCTGTTGATAATGATCCACGTTTTGTTTTGATATTTTACGTACGACACATATGTATAAAACCCACTTTCATCGATCATCTTCATCTTCCTCCAACATCCTCACTCCCAATGGAAAACTACACGACAAAATTAAACAAATTAATTAGTATTCAGAAGCAATTAATTAATTAAGAAACATGCATGGTAGATTATTATTATGAAACAATGCATGCATGCATAGTAGATTATTCGTCAATCAATATACCATTAATGAGAGAGTATGAGGTATATATTTATATACAAGTTATATATATATATATATATATATATATATATATGATACTCGTGACTTTGTTGGCAATATATTAGAATAATATTTAATGTAGAGTCTACTTTAGATAGTAATGTAAATGAAAAAATTAGGTGAGTTAAGTTTCTTAGTATATTCTAAGAGAGTTTTTTATTTTTATTTTTTCACGAGTTTATTGAAGATAGTTTTATATAAGATACTATGTAATTATTTTTTTTAAAGAATTTGATCTTAGAGTTTTAAGAATAACATGAGGACTCCAAATGAAGCGTATTATGTATAGAATGGATCAGTTGAAATTGTAAGGACAGACAAAAAATAGTGGATATTGCATTCTTAGTAGTAATCCCAAGTCAACATATTAATTATACAGTAACAGCATTTATCCATGTCCTCCGTATAGTAAAAGATGCCCTAAATTTGAGAGATATATATATATATATCATAATATCAGTGAGTTTGGCATATTTTAAAATTATATTAATTTGTTTTAAAATTTTATTTTAAATATTAAATAAATGTTAAATTTTTTTATTTTATTATAAATTCTCCTTCCATAATTTCACCACTATAAAATAAGAGATAATTAATAGGAAAAATAATTATTTTATATCATATTTTGATAGTCATTATTGACAAAATAGTTATTTTTTCCACTAAATCTCTTATCTAAGATTACTCTTCTCACTTAATGTGTATTCTCTCTCCTAGTGTGTGTGTGTGTGTCTATATATATATATATCCAACCACCTCAAAATTTGTCCTCTTATATTAGCATTCCATGTGCAATTCAACCAAAAGTGTTCGTAGTGTAAGGGCAAATTAAAAGGACATATATAAAGTCTAATTAAGATCAGTTTGTTTAAAAAAAATTTAAAAGTTATATAATATGGTAAAATGTTAAGTTAAAGTGTCTCAAACATTTTGAATATTAAATATCCTTACACTTAAAATTATATTGGAGATTCAACAATATTATAGACCAACGTTTCATCATATAACACCTAAATCTGGACTGTCAAAACTTTAACAAAAAGCAATATCAAATTATTATCGATCTTGTAATGCTCAACTTTCTCTTGGATATTCCATTCACCTAATAATAAGGCTTATTTTCTTTTAGCACAAACTACATACCATGGGTGAAAATCATATGTGCAATCATCATTTTATCATTTCTCACTTCAAAAATTTTAAAACACATCAATATCATCTTCTGTGAGCTATACGTTACCATATTGATGAGATTTTAAAATTATAAGACAAATTATGATAATTATTTTCTGAAGGGTATATATATAAATTGATAAAAACACACATCTTTTTAAGGAAATATATAATTATATGTTTACTCTTTTTTTCTTTTAACTTAATTGGATGCTTCGGTTTGGTGGATCTGGGTAGTTGGCAGTTTTATTATAGTTAGGGAATATATATATATATATATATATATATGTATGTATGTATGTATGTATATTAATTTTTATTTCTCTCAAAAGATCTATTAAAAAAATATACGCAAATTAAAGAGATCAGAAACACATGGTATTGCATCCCAATAACCATACAGCATAAAACTTTGGAGATTTTGGGCCCTTTTGTTTAATTTACGGGAGGAAGAAGACAACACTAGGAAAAAAGTTTGGAGTTAAGTTGGACTCTGCAATAATGCAGATTCATAGGTATATATGTTTAGATTCTTTCAACAACCTTTATATCTCCCAAAACATAATTAATTAATTAGGGATTTGAAACCTATATACCCCAAAAATGTTTACAATATTTCTGAAAATTTTATTGTTATTTTGTTGTTGTTGTTGTTGTTGTTGTTATTATTATTAGTTCGACAAATAAAGTTGTTGCTTAAAATTTAAGACTCAACTCATGTGCATCTATACGTATGGAATACAGAGGCCAAGATTTGATACAGAGATTTGAATTCTTTCATATTCCTTGACTATCATGTATAGGAAATTAACAAACACAATAAACAAAATATTTGAAAAAAAAAAGCTTATATTTTGATTAGAAAAGTTTATTTATCTCCTATTCAATATAATATAACATCGGAGATCTAATTTTATAAATGATTGTTCGTTTTTATTATATGGTTATTATGTGGAAGCAACTATTTATTTAGAATTGATTAAATATGCACAGTTGATCAATGATCACGTACCTACTATATCCAACATTCCTATTTAGACATTTGCAAATTGCAACATAAATAATTTTTCGGAGTGTATAATTAAATATTCAACATTCTTTTTTTTTTCACCCAATATATAAATATATATATTCAACATTCTTCCGTGTATTTGAGTCCCAACCTAATTTTTTAATTTTTATAGCCATAAAATAAAATGTACTAAAAATGTATGAAAATTTTATGATATGTAAAGAAGCATTATACTATTATCTCATATACTACTATATAACATCTTGCATATTGTGGTATGAGATATCATGCCATGAGATACCAACATTTTAGCTTGATATCTATGTTTTATATGACAATTTGCAGTATCTTACATCTTAAAAAAATATAAGATACTATAGTTGCATGTATTACTCAATGTTATATATATTTACTCATTATATTTTCAAATATACCCTTCAAGTTTAATTCCACCTTTATTGTTCCATATACACTGTGTATTATATTTTCATTATTTTGTATGCTTCTATACTTATAAATTCTTTTACTAAATAGAATTTGTTAATTTGTAGAGTCCTAAAATTAATATTATAAAAAAATTAATCATAATAAGATGACAAAATATTTTAACTATTGTGTCAAACTAAGTCTTTTTATTAAGATATGATATTAGAATGGTATCTTAGATATCACTTTATTATCACATAATATAATACACCAAACATTGTTATCTAATATTAACCTATCTATAAAACACCATAATACATAAAATGACAAAATCAAAATCACACTATATGTATGGAATGTGTCCTAAATTTTCTTGAGTCACTAAAGGTGTTGTTCAAGTGAGTAAGACTACACTCTTAAAGTTTGATAAGGATACTTATGAAAAATCAAAATGTAAAATAATAATAAAAAAAAAATAAATATGGGTCCAGTAATTATTTGGAGGCAAATTAAAATCACACAATATATGAAATCTTGTTTGTGGTGTGTAGGGTCACAAAGAAAGGTGGGTTTGGGGGTACATGTTAGGTAGCACATGGGTTGGTGTTTTGTTTGCCAATTAATGCCTAAATCACCCACCCACTCTTTCTATATATTCACCATACCCATTACAATAATACTATTTTCATCATTAAAGTATTTTAAAATAAATATTTAAATTTATTTTTATAACTATTTATATAAATTTTGGAATAACTTAACAATTAAAAAAATAATTAAGTTTAAGAAGTTAAACTCTTGGTAGCAAAATTCCAAATATTGTTAATTAAATCATGTGATACATATATTTTTTTGTGTTTTTCAACTTAAAGATTCAAAACTAGCCGTAGAATATTGTTTGCTAACTGGTATAGATATTGTAGTACTCTTTGTCATTTTTCTCGTCCTTTACTACTTTTTAAATTGTTATTTTATTAAAAATAATCTTATTTGAAGTAAATATACTTTTTTTAGTATAAATTTGCATATTAGTTAATTACATTATAAAAAATTAGTTTTTTCTACTAAACTTATCTCTCAACCCTCTTATAAATTTATAAATAGAAATCATAATGGACACAAAAAATTTTAGTACCTACAGTTCCTCTTAAAATAAAGAAATTTTGGAAAGAATTTTATAAAATATTTATTGTTAGATGCCTATACAATAAATTGTAATAATATATTATACTTAATTATATAATCATTATATATAATTTCATCAGAAATTTGATCTAGCATATATAATTAATCATAAAACTAAGAACAGTTCATTTTTACATTATATGTGTGATCAATGATAGTATATATTTTATAGTTTGATATTCAGAGAGAAAATTTTTAAAAATATTAATTTTATAAAATTAGACACCAATTAATATTTCTAAATTGAAACCTAACAATAATTTCCGTGATCTTTTTTTGTTCTTTTATTTGTTCATGCTTGAGTTAATTTAATTAATACCTAATTTACTCAATTTCTTATCCATATGGAATATTGATTATGTACAAATTATTGTTCAAATTTATTATAAATATTGATGAAAATCTTACATTATTATCATTCACTACATGGATTCTTAATTTTTTTAAAAATATAAATGTAAATGGCTGTAAATATAAAAAAATAAAAAAGAACAAAAGTATGACGTTTTATTATAATAATATTTAAATAATAATAATATAAATTTAAAAAAAATAAAGCATTTTTAAATTTCTAATAATATTCTATTTATTTTCAGTAAAATCATTTTTATTTTTAAAGTAAAATATATTATTCAATCGGCTCATTATTCTATACACCCTTTTCCATTTCAAATAATAGTAAAGCGATTACAGCGGATCCTCTGTCTCAAGTTTTCTGCAGTTTGTCTGCCATGCTTTTTAGCGGCGGTTTTTTCGTTGCTAAAGTACGTTTCAATATTATTGCAACGGCTAATACTGCTGCTATAAATTTTGTTTAAATAATTAATTTAATAAAATTTATAGCAGCAAAAATATTTGTTGCAAGAAACGTTAGAAACGAAAAAAACCGCCGCTAAAAAGTATGGCTGACGACCTGCAGCAAACTTAAGGTAGAGGATCCGGACGCAGTGCGAGCACTTTCAATTACGTGTTTTAATTGATGAAGTGAACAAATTCTCTCCTATATAGGTGTTTTTTTCTCTGAAGTCTAAAACTTAATTTATCTTTGAAGTTAAAGGACTTATGGTATTGCTCTTATTAATTTTAAAAGTTGATCTAATATTTCTCAAACTCATAATTGTTTTGTAAAAGAAAAAAAAGGTGACTTGGAAAATAAAGTAAATTACATGAATTTTTGAGATTTGGTTAAGTTACAAGTACTATTCCTCTAATTAATTTAAACAAATATATATACTTATTTTCTCTTTAATTTATTTTTATCAATAAAAATAATTTTTTTATGTAAAATAAAATTTTGATTTTATTTTAATATAATAGTAAATGTAATTAAATTTATACTAAATTTTAACCTAATATTCTTAAAATAACACTAAGGATGACAATTAATTAATTTTGTTGATTTGGAATGAACATTGTATTAAAATATTAATTTTATTGACAAAAAATAAATTAATAAAAATATTTGTATAATATTATATCAAATTTCAAAAGTATCAAATGTAAGTTTAAAAGGTAAAGAAATAATAAGGAGGGAAAAAAAAAAATCAAATCAATCGTTCATCCCAAGCGAAAAGTCTTGACTTTTTTCTACAGTTTTTCTCCTCTCTCCCATCTAGTGAGGGAGGAATTTTCTTCTTTTTAATTTATAGATTAAGAATGAAGTTTTTTCTTCTCCCTTATGAATAAGAGTTTTCTATTCTCTAATTATTGTGATCGATATTATTTGTGAAGTTATAGTTGAAGTTTATTTTTGTTTTAGTATACAAAAAATATTAGAGAGTTTAATCACAGAATTATCGAAGTCAAATTATATTTTCATTTTTTTTACAATTGTATATGATACCAAGTTCCTTTATCAAATTTTCACTAATTTATTTCATATCGTAAAGGAGATACGTCCTCAATTTTTATACTTTTATTTTTGTTGACATTTATTAATACTTTAATATCAACTTTTTCTTTTAAGAAAATAACAAATGTAAATTTATCACTTCTCAGAAAAGATTGATAGATGTAATCCTTCACTCCAAAAATATCTCAAGTACATATGAAGTAGCACATTTAGTGGCGCTTTAGTTTTTTTTTTCCCCTCTTCGTCGTCTAATCCCAATCGTTCCTTTTACTTTTTTGACTTCGCTCCACAAAATATGCAAAGTAATTACAAGACATTTTATAGACAGAAATCACATCACCATAAATATCTGTAATTGGAGCTTTGTCTCATATTCTTAGTGGGCATTTCACGTACAGACTGTTGATATATTTATGTACGTATGATTACTTGAAATTACATCGCCATTATTGCTTGCTCCACGTCTCGAAGAGAAAGATATATATGACTTTCCACGATCAAAAATCTGCTCAAGCTTTTGATGCAATACAAAATAATTCGCCACTGTCGTTTTTTCCTGTGGTTTAGTAAAGGAATAGATATTTAGATATTAATTATGTAAGAATATTAAAATTATATCTAAATCGAAAGGCAGATCTTGAGAAGGTAAGCTCTGTCTCACACTCTCACTCTTGCCGTCCATTCAATCCTTTTTTGGACAAAAAATTATTTTCTCTCTCTCTCTAATTTTAGGTCAAATCTTAATTTTATCTTTTTTTATTTTAATTATTTTCTAATATGATATAGTTCCTTCTCTTGCCTAAATTTAATTTGATCTAGTAAATTATATATATATATATCTTCTCACGTTTGATTAAATTACATTTTTTATCAAAATTTAGAGGATATTAGTATAATTTATTCTATTTATTTTAATAAAAAAATTAAAATTAATGTAACTTTCTTAAACTTCAAATTATATGTAAATAATTTCATTAATTATAAAAATTAATTTATAATTTATAATTTGTGCAAAATATTCTTCCTATTAATTTTTTCATCTTGACCTTAAGGAGAGTAGACACATTAAATTATTTTAAAATTTTTTTATATTTGACCTATAGTTTATAAAAAATTTTTTATATAAGGTTTAAAATTTTTTTAAAAATTTTATACAATGTCTAAAGTTTATAAAATTTTTTTTATTAATTTAATATTATTGATATGTCACTATTTTATCAAGAATTTTTACATAAATTATAAAATTTAAGAGTTCTAAATTAATTTCTGTAATTGAGTAGAGCGACTTTGTGACCATGCCACATTGTTCTCAATACATGGTGAGTAGTGTGGCATGATGAAAAAAATTATTTGGACGTGATTTATAATTTATGAAATTTTAACCCCAAAAAATACTCAAAAAAAAATTGAAGTTGATTGATAAAGAAGCACAAATATTAGTGAGAGTAAATGGATCATTAATTAACACCAAACAAGCATCACTATCACTATCATACGAGTTTGTCCCATTGCACTTAAAAGTGGTTGTGATAGTGTGGTGGGATGGCAACGTTCCCCAGAAAACTCAAATGAATGCCCAATCAAATCCAAAATGCTATGCCAATTAGCCAACCCTTCTTTCCTTCTCTAAGAGGGTTGGCATCTAACTATCTCTAGCTGTACTTCTCATAATTCAATTCCTTAACTTCTGCTTCTTCTTCTTCTTTTTCAATTAATTATGGTGGATGTGGCAAGTTTTGATTTCATCCTTGTAATAAAAGGTCAATGTTCATCTTTTTGCTATTATTATATATCATCATTTATGTTGTTGTTAGTCATTTAGTAGTCAAAACTTTAGGGCATAACTTACATGGGTCCATGTGATATTTTTCAAGTGTCAATTATATTGGTCTATATTTAAGTCAAGTATTTATCTAGGTAAAAAATTATTCTCAAACAATTGTGTCGTTTACAAAACAAATTTTATAAAATTAAGTGAGTGTTAAAATGATTCTATTTTAAGTGAAATTTTGCTAAAACAACATTTTCATGAGAGAATTTAATGCCTAAAAATTCAAGTCATTAATTAATGATTATGTGAATTAACACACAAAAAAATTGATTCATTAGGAAAAAAATTTAGAAACTAATTTTAAGCAAACCAAAAAAGAATAAACTTTCAAAAATTACATCATTAATTTATTATTAATTTTTTCTACGCATCTCTATCTAATCTAAGTGTCACATTTCGGCTAAAACTACTTAGCCAATAAACTTCTATGACGAAATAATTGCTACTGCCACACGCAATGCCAAGATTCATAAATCAAACAAACAAAATCTGAATCATATGTTGAGTTTTTTCCCTCTTACATTTGACTCTTTAAAGTATATTTCTCGGTAGGCACAGACAAATACTAATTTATGACGTGTAATTTTACAAGATTGTGTTTATAAATTGAAAAAACAAATTTTATTTTTATTAATTTTAATATTTTGTAAGAAAAGACGAGTAAGAGATTGTTGAGATATGAAGAAGGTCGCCTTCAATGAAGCCTATACCTGCAAGGAAGACTCCAAAGTAGAGAAAAAAGCACATCAAAATTCTCTCTTGGTTTTTAGCCTCACCCTTAAGATATATGAAACTATATCATTTATATGTCATTTGGTTATTGTTCATAAATTTGATTAGTTCATACTCATGTAGTTTATACTCGTAATTGGCAATAGCTTAAAAACCAGACTTTTTGAGAGGATTTGGTCATAATCCTGAATGACGTTGGATCTCACTATATTTATTTTTTACAATAGTTCTTTATAATTAACAAGAATGAGCTAAAAAAAATTTACATTAATAAAAATTTACCTTAAATAAATTAAATTTTTTTTTTCGGTTTACCCTTACTTCTAATATATCTATATATGCAAATTATTAATATTACATTTCTGAAAAAAAAATCTCAGAATATTGATTATTCTTGAAACTTCAAAAACCATCCATAACAATGAACCTCAAGACAAAACCAAACTATACTATACTAGACAACAACAAACTTGTGCGGTGCATGTTGATATATATGTGTGTAGCGAGGAATCCATTTTTGTCTGCCACATATACCTTAATTCCAAGACAGTATAGGAGGAAAAAAATTGTAGGAATAATTTTTATCTGATTATTAAGTTTTTTTTTAATTACAATATTACAAAGAGATGATTTTATTATACAATTAATTTTTTTAATTTTTCATATGTTGCATTTTAATGAAAAAAATTTGATAATAAATTTATAAAATAAAATTATTTTGTTTAAAAAAATCCGTCAATCCCCAAGTGACTTCTGTGTTAATAACCTTTATCCACGTGTTCTTCGCCTTCATGTCTTAGGTGGATCTCCATTTTCAAAAGCCAAAAAGAAGAAGAAAAAAAAAAATCATCTTTCAACATCTTCCCATTCTATTTATACCCAAAAAATTTCTTTCTTTCTCCCTCAAAGCCTCTTTCTTCTTTCTTCACAAAACATATATACTAACTTTCTTACAACTTCAATCATGGTAGCTTCTTTTTCAATAGCACAAAACTCTACTATTTGGGGAATAAGTATAACTCAATCTACTCACCTTTTCTCTTCCTCTTCATCTTCTTCTTCCTCATTACTTGAATTGGGCTTTCCCTCCAAAGCCATCATCTTCAAGAAGAAGCCCACAATTGGAATAGGCAGTGTTGTTCACTGTGCTTTACACTCTTCTCCATTGCTTGATTTCCCAAAAAGCCCTCATTCAAAACCACTAATTACCAAAGACAATTTTCCAAAACAAACTCCTCCTCCTTGGAATCCAATCCAAAAGGTCGCATCAATAGCCTTTGACATGGCCGAGAGCGCGTTGCTCTCACGCGAGCTCCACCACCCACTTCCAAAAACCGCCGACCCGCGAGTCCAAATTGCCGGAAACTTTGCTCCGGTGTCGGAACAGCCTGTCCGCCACTCGCTCCCCGTCACTGGCACCATCCCGGACTGTATCGACGGCGTCTATGTCCGGAACGGCGCTAACCCGATGTTCGAACCGGTCTCCGGCCACCACCTTTTCGACGGTGACGGAATGGTCCACGCCGTCGCCATTCACGGCGGTGAGGCCAGCTACGCTTGCCGGTTCACAGAGACGGAGAGACTCGTCCAGGAACGGAAGCTCGGCCGGCCAGTGTTCCCCAAGGCCATCGGCGAGCTCCATGGGCATTCCGGTATAGCGCGACTCCTACTCTTCTATGCTCGCGGACTCTTCGGCCTCGTCGACCACCACCACGGCACCGGCGTCGCAAACGCCGGCTTGGTCTACTTCAACGGCCGCCTCCTCGCGATGTCGGAGGATGACCTTCCCTACCACGTCCGAATCACTCCTTCTGGCGACCTAGAAACCATAGGCCGATACAGTTTCGGCGAACAGCTCAAATCCGCCATGATTGCACACCCGAAGGTGGACCCTGACTCCGGCGAGCTCTTCGCCCTGAGCTACGACGTCGTTTCGAAGCCATACCTGAAGTGCTTCCGATTCTCACCGGACGGAAAGAAATCACCGGACGTGGAAATCCCCTTGGCGGTTCCAACAATGACACACGACTTTGCAATCACACAGAACTTCGTCGTAATTCCAGATCAACAAGTCGTCTTCAAGCTCCAAGAAATGATAAGAGGCGGATCTCCTGTGATGTACGACAAATCGAAGAAATCGCGGTTCGGAATTCTGGCGAAGAATGCGAGAACCGCATCGGACATAATCTGGATCGAATCGCCAAATACATTTTGCTTCCATCTCTGGAACGCCTGGGAGGAACCAGAGAACAACGAGATCGTCGTGATCGGATCCTGTATGACACCACCGGATTCAATCTTCAACGAGTGCGACGAGACACTAAGAAGCGTGTTATCAGAAATTAGACTGAACCTGAGCACCGGGGAGTCGACGCGGCGCCCCATTGTGTCGAAGCAGGTGAACCTGGAAGCCGGGATGGTGAACCGAAACCGGCTGGGAAGGAAAACCCGGTTTGCGTATCTTGCAATTACAGAGCCGTGGCCGAAGGTGAGTGGTTTCGCGAAGGTAGATTTGATGACAGGAGAAGTAAAGAAACACGTGTACGGAGATAAAAGATATGGAGGTGAGCCATTTTTCTTGCCGAAAAAGAAAGAAGAAAAGGATGAAGATGAAGATGAAGGGTACATTCTAGCTTTGGTTCACGACGAGAAGACATGGAAGTCGGAGTTACAGATAGTGAACGCGGCGGATTTAACGGTGGAAGCGACGGTGAAGCTGCCGTCGAGAGTGCCGTACGGTTTTCATGGGACATTTGTGGACGCTAAGGATTTGGCGACGCAAGCGTAGAGTAAAGGAAACAGAGTACACGAAGAAAGAAAGTTTTAGTTGGGCTTTTGTTTTTGTATTTATTTATTAACTAATTTATTATAGTATAGGGGTATATAATTATATAATTATATAAAAAATATATATAAATAAAAATATATAGTATAGGCTTTTTTTATGTTGCCAGAGTACAGAACTAACCGCTAAGAAAAATTTTGTTGGTACGTTCTCGGTGCTTTGGAGTGGCTTCTGTATACTATTTTTAAGTTTAGATATTGTTTATTTATGTAAAAATATATTTACCTTAATTTCTGACTCACCTTCTCTATTTATTTACTATACTCCACGTATTCTTAGATTTTTGTGTTTATTTGAGATATTTTTAAATATTAAATATAAATATTTCTTTTAAGATGCAAATATTAAAGTATTGTTTAAAACAAATATGTATATTTAATTCATTGTTTGCATGACAAGAATAAAAGATAGAAAAATTAAATAAGTTAAATTGTAAATTTGATATTTTGTAATTTAAGTTTAATATTTAACTTTAAAATATGTTTGAATTAATAAATTTAAATTTATATAAAAAATTATAAAATAATATTTGAATTTATTTTTTTAATCCAAAAACACCTAATAGAACTAAAAAAAATACTCCTTTCATCAGTTTAAAATTTTTTAAAATTGAAGTTAATTACTCTAGCTAATTATTTTAATAGATAAAATGTTTGTATAAAAATCTTAAAATAATGAAAGAGACAGTCAAAGCGGAGAATTTGGGTTTGACAACAGAAGACCATGATGTGGGCGATGTCAGTCATCCAAATCCAAGGTGAAAGGTTAAGAAACGTGAAACATAACATCAGGTGGAGCTATTTTGTATTTGGAATTGATTTCATTTTACACACTTTCATTGTTTATGATTATTTTGTTGTTGAAAATTCACTTTTCAAAAAGTCAAGTTATCTATTATTAAATTATGGTGTTTAGCACATATGATGATGAAAAAATATATAATAACATATATAATCGTATTTGACATGTTTATTTTTAATACATTAAAAACCCCATATTTATATAATTTGCATAAAGTTATAATTTGGATGTAAGGTTTATTTTTTAACTTAACTTTTAAACCATACTTCGAAATTTAAATTATACAACATTTGATATTCATATAAATCAAATGATTTAATGCAAACATTTTATCAGTTATTTTTGTTTCTTAAGAACAAATTTAAGAAACAAAATAAGGACTTAGTTTATGACATTTATTAAATACTTTCAAATAACCAATTAAAAAGTGATCAAATGATTAAAGTATTCATACTGTACCCATAATTTTTTTTTCATTAAGTCTAACTTTGTATACTAAATAAACGAGTCCCAGTCTAGTCTGGAGAAAACAGTCTTTACTTTAAATTCAAACCTATCGCATATATTATATATTAAAATATTTTATTTTATATTAATATATATTATAATATAATATATATGTATAAATATATTACAATATATATATATATACATATATTTATTTTATTTTATTTTCTAGTTTAATTTATAGAAACATATACAAAAACTCTTTTAAATTTATAAAAAAATCCAATATACTCAATCCCTCACATACATATATATTAATTATTTAGTTATGTTTGATAATTTTGAAGACGAAGCTGTTAAAATATAATTTTAGTCATATGTTCTAAATTTAACTTGTAGTAAGAGTTGTAAGAATTAATTGATTGTGTTTTAGAATTTGGATAATATTATGATTGTGAGTTTTTTATTTTTTGATTTAATATAAATGAATTTTATATAAATAAGTTTTAAATAAATAAAAAATTACCCTTTTTTAATTTTTTTCATGATAAACAAATGTGAATCTAGGAAGTCAAAAATTCAAAGAGTTTAAAAATATGAATTAATTTTGTTACCAACTTAAATTTGAGTTTAAATATATATATATATATTTGTTGTCAAAATTAGAAGATCTAGATTATAGTACTCTATTCATACTTTATTTACAATCATCTCTACGAGCAATCACATGAGGGAATTTTGAACGGTTGAGTTAATTATTTTCTTTTCAATTTAAAAGTTCATCTCAAAACAAGAAACGGCGAATTTAGAAAACACGTCCATGTGATCCATATCACCATAGGAAGTACTTCAACGAAAAAGATGAGAATGAAAGCTATTCGGCTTAACATGTACTTTACATACTAGTGTGGGCTGACAAATTTTTTAAATGATTTTTAATATAAAATAAAATAATAATTTTTATTATATTTCAAAATAATAAACAAAGTACAAATTATTTTACTCCTTTTACAATTTTTCATTTCCTTTACATGTATTTTAATAGTTATATAGAAAATTATATTTAAATATTCAAAATACAAACAAATAATTAATTCAAACAGTCATAAACGGAAAAAAAAATCATAGAATTTCCAACTTTTACCTTTTAAACAATACCGCTTAACATATGCTTTTAATGATACATTTGATTTTTAATTTTTACAATGATTTTATGAAGTTGATCAAGTTTATCTAAATTATATGTAATTTGTTATCATTAAAAGTTTAGTAAAAAAATTTTTAAAAAATATAAATTCAATTAATATTGATAATTATAAAAAAAAATTAAATAATCCTAAACTAGTTTTAAGTCATAGAATTATTAATTTTATTCACTTAATTGTTAATAGGTAAAATTTGATAGACTGAGTTTGTGAAAATATTTTTCTTCTAATGTTTACATTAGTTTTTCCATTTTTCTCATATGGAATATTCGTCTCTATATATTTTGGGTGAATGAGTTTTATATATATATATAAAAGTACTTTTTAATAAATCAAAATTTGAATTAATTGAAAAGTACTGAACATATCTTTGGGAGCAATATAATTAGGCTGATCAATATTAATACTGCAGTTTAATATTAGAAATATTTTTAGTATTTTAATAATATTAAAAATTTTAATCTTATCGTCATTTATGTTTTGGCAATTTCTTGAAATAAAAGAAATACGAGTTTGATTTTTTAAAATATAATAAAATTCAGTTCAAAATTCCTTATTTTTTTCCTAAAAATTATGAACCTGCTTATTCATGCATGAGTTTTTCTACTTAACATTATAATATATAGAAAAGTAGAAAACAGACCCTTTCTGTCCAATTTGGAGTGTGTGTGTGTGTGTGTGTGTATGTATATGTGTGTGCAGTGTGTGTGTGTATTAAACATGTCACTAAAATTAAACTGAATTTAATTAGTGCACAGGAGTAAGATAATGTTAGTGAATTAAAAACTATAAATTTGCGTAAATATTAGCTGAATTATATGATTTGTAATTTATGAAATTTCAAATTAAAATTCATGCATATATGAATTTTTTTTTTCTTTTGGAACGAAATATAAGAGAACATTATCTTAAAATTTTAGACAAAACAAGATTTAACCACCAAATCCCATATTTAAAATCTTTATTTCCTCTTTGAGCTCCAAATATTATATATATATATATATATAGTATAAATTTTAATGGTGACATCTCGTTAATTAAATAGTGAAAATAAACTATAAAGTTATTCCTTAAAGAGTTAAAAATCTTCCCATATACTTTACATGATCAAATATATATAAGAAAATCCTTACCATGTTTGTTGGCAAGTAGAATATGAAGATGCCCTCCATTGTTAGGGCACAATTATTCACCACAAAAAAAAAAGACAGTTTTCAAAAGCATTAAATACTGAAATTGTCCCTCATGCATGTGCCTGTAAGGCTATAATTCCACGTTAAATTATGCAGCTCAAACTTTTTTTTTCCTTATCTTTTGAAAAATTATCCATTTATTAAATGTAAGAAAATTCTACAATTTTTGATTTAAAATATAATTTATTAAAAATTATATTTCAAACTTTTTTATTTCAATGCTATTTATTTTGAGTCAAAAATAATAAATCTAATATATTTTATATTTATCAAATATTTTTTTATATTGATCAAATTTATTTTTATATTATATAAATAATAAATTTAAATTTAATCAAAATAAATAACATTATAGACTTTCTTATCTCTCAATTAAAAAGAAGAATATAATTTTTTTAAAATAAAAAGGGACAGAGTCTCATTTTTATATTTCTAAAAAGATTAGAATGTAATTTAACCGTACCCTTTTATCCTTTAAATAATTTTAAAAGAATTCCAACCATATCGATCTTTAAAGAATTAAGAAATGCCATATTTTTTTAACACGCACACACACACACACACATATATATATGTTGCTAATCCATGTGATGACATAAATATAGTAATTAATAATTAATAATTAATAATTAATTTGAATTATTATTACTATTATTACTGATACTACTTCAACAGTATCATTAGCATCATCATAATTATAAGTAGTCATTAATATTCTTTAATAGATAGCATTCCTTCCAGATTGGGAAGAATGAATATTGTCCATGAAAAAGTGTAATAAAAGCAATGAAAGTTACATGATTAGTCAGAGAACACAATGTTGTGCAAATTGACCTATGCATGTACATGCACATGCACTTGCCTGCATGCCTATGTTTTATATATATATATATATATATATATATATATGTATATGTATATATATGTATATGTATATGTATATATATATATTATATAGATCCTTTCTTCTATCTCATAAATCATTATCAAAGTTTATTTTATTAATAAAGGATTATATGTTTTGCCAAAAAAAAAATCTTGCGAAGCACAGATGTTATATTATATATTTTTTATCATACATGAAATAATTAATAATACAAACAATATTATTTAGTAAAACTTCACAATGTACGTAGAGATTCTAATTTCTAACAATAATGTAATCGTGTTTTTTGATAATGGTACGTAAAGTCATTTCTGAATATTTTATTTTTGTCCAAAAATAAAATAACGGTATTAACGGTCGCCTGCCAGCAAAAAGCGATAAGATTTAACAGTTTTTTTGGAACGTCCCTGTGTGTGTGTGTGTGTGTGTATATATATATTTATATATATGATATTTATTTTGACAAAAAACCCTAATTAAATATCACAAAAATGTATCATTGTCGACATGGACGGCCACCAATAATTTATTAAAGTTTTTGGGTGTGTTATTTTTTAGTCAAATTGCACATATTGCACGTCTCATTATTTTTCAGTTAATTAATAATATTGCATTATTGATTGTATTTATATATTGCTAAATAACTGAATCATTGTTAGAATAGAGGTAAGATATATTAGAGTCTTTATGTCTCAATATAAAATAAAATTGTTTTTTTTTTTCCTTCTTTGGATGCATATTCTAGGAGATAATAATATCAACCTTTATCTTTAATTTATCCAATTGAATTCTTAAATTTTTATACCTTAACTCATTTAATTACTAGGAGAAATTTTTAAATAATCCTATTGTTTAAATTGAGAGACTAGTAGACATGAATTTATTTGTATAAAGTTACAAAAAATAAAATAAAATTACAACAATTTTGATAATGTACATTCAAATAGATACATTTACAACTATATATAATATTTTAATCCTCCCTGAAGAACATAGATTGTGAAGTATACAGCTATATATTGACTTCAAAGAAAGAGACCCATGGAAGATACAGGGGGTCCTTTCATTAATTAATTTTGCATTAAATTTTTTTAAATTACTAATATCCAAAAGTTTAATAAACTCTAATTAATTTGAATTAAGTTGACTAAAGTCTCATACCATATATAAAACTCTTTTTAACAGGAGTGTTTTCATATATAAAACTCTGAATTCCACACTTTGTTTAAGAATAAGAAAGTACCTACCATTCTAATTTATTGGTTAAAAGGATTTTAAAAAAATGAATTCTCTCATATCAATTTAATATATTGAGAATTTTTTTTATAATGTCAACCAAAATATTTTATTAATGAAAAAAACTTAGGTTCATTTGTTATATTTTTGTTATCAAGTTCTCTAATTATAAATCAATATATGTATGGATAATTTAGTTCATTTTTTTCATGATTAATTTTTTTTTAAAAAAATTACATACTTTATTTTGATTGAAAAATTAAAATAAAAAAATATAAATAATTGTGCATAATTAAGTCTAGTCCTTTAGTAATATGTAATCCTTGACTTATTTGCTAGTTAGATTATGATAATCAAACTTACTTTTCATAATTGATTTAAACTGCATATATAAATAATCAATGGGAATTATAATTATCAATACGAATTAAGAACAATCTAGCTATCTACCTTCTTAATTATTAAGTTCCCTTCATCATTGTTGATCATGATAAGGAAAAGGAAATTGGACTCTTCTCCGTTCCATGGAATTTATATTGTTTGGATTTGATTTTGGACAACAGAATTTATTAACAAGTTGTATAATTGTGTTCGTATTGAAATGTGGGGCTACTTTATGTTTCTTATATATTCACTATCATATTTAATTTTTTTTCCTTTATTATTTTTGTTGTTCATTTAGAAGGTTATATATATAGGTCACTTGTTAAAATTTTATTTTATTTTTTGACAAATATTTAATAATTTAAATTTTTTGAAATGTTAACAAAAATAATAATTTTTAATATTAAAAAATTTTATCAAGTAATTATATAAAACTTTAATCAGTATGAACAAAACCTATATAGATAGAGAAATTCTTAAGAGTACAAAGTATAAAATGCTATTTGTGTATTTTTCAATTATATTTATTTAATCTTTTTTATTTCAAACTAAATAATCTACATGATAAATAAAATAATAATAGATAATTAAATTTTATTAATTAATGTATAAATAAGATAATAAAATTAATAAACTCTTAAAAAATTTTCATACATAGAGCCCTCTTCAAAAGGCAAATCGAAAGAAGACAAAAGCAATTAATAAGGCAGAAATTCAAACTTGGTCATTTTACTTCTTTATTTGGTTAAAAATGTCATTTAATTATGTCCACATACACACATAATTGTTACCCCACCACTTTAAATGTTTTTGTACTTCAATCAGCTGGTAATATGGTCCATTTTTGCAAGTTGTAGAAATTTTCTTATTTTGAAATGGAACATTTTTAAATAGTTTTTAAAAATTATTGTAAGAATATATATATCTATATATATATAATGTGTTGAAAAAAATATTTGAAAAATATTTTTAAAAATACTTAATTTTGATTACTAAATTATGAAAAAGAGCATTTATTTAAGAGAACAAATGAAAAAAAATTCAAAATTCTATTTCTTTCTTGCAACAGTATATATATAATTTTCTTATTAGTTTTTTTTTCATATAATGTGTGGGTGGATATATATGATAAAATAATAAAAAATGATTATTAATTATCCTATTATTATTATTATTATTATTATTGCATACGATCGTTTGCTCATGCAATTCCGAGATCGATGAAACTATATATGGTTTATGAGAGCACTCCAATACAACTGAATTTTTTTATTTAAAGTGAGATCAAACAATCAAATCACTTAACAGCCACTAATTTCCACATCAGAATTAGCTAAAGAAATTTTGATACTCAACATTGCGAAATATATATATAGAGGTTTCTTAAGAATGAAGAAAAACAAAAGTGGAGAGGCATTTTTTCCATTGGATGAGTTTACATATATATATATAGGGTAGTCATCAATTAATACACGCTATATATGCATGATTTACGAGATTTTATATAATATATAATGGTTGTAATAATTTATTTGAAAAAAAAAAAAAAGAAACGAAAAGAAATCAAAATATATCTGTATTGACATAATATTTTTTAATGCTTGAAAACTGTCCGATCCTTCTTAAAGGAGTCAAACCGATCATTTATGAGTATTTCAGATGGCACCGAATTGGCAGAATTTAGACACAAAAACCATTGCAACCAAAAACAATGTCCTACATAAATCAAAATATATATTAAGTAGCTCAATAATATTAATATATATAGTTATTATTTGATCAATCTCAAAATTATTTTCAAAAATAAAATCAAATATTAAATAAAAAATTAGAAACCATTAAAACCGTTGGACAAATTAATAAATTTAGTTTCCAACAAATTAACTCAAATATACTCAATTAATATAACAAATATTCCAAGGATCCCAATATGGAAAATTAAAACAACTTCCTAGCTAGCTCGAGAGTTTCTACACGTACGAGGTGTTTAATAGTATATATGATGATGATTGATAAGTACGTACGTGAGGGATGATGTCATATATATAAATTAGATGTAGCCATTAAGTATGTCTAGGTACTTGAACTTGCATTAATTAATGTTTTATATATATATAAGTCATCGATATTAATTACTGCTGCTATATATACATTAATTTCTGCTTCATGCGAATGCAATCGTTCAGATTCAATAGGTGGCATCCTTAAGCCATTGCTACGTTTCAAACATTTGCTCACTGCATATGTATGCACGCAGTTAACAATCTACCATGTGCGTGTCCTCATATTTCCCTACCCACGTATAATTCTTTCATGCAAAACTCTTGCTTCATTTTAGACACATAACATTTTTTTAATTTCATTTCCTCAAATTCTTGTTTTTAATCAAAATCATAATTATTTCATTAAGCAAATTTATTGATTTCAACTAATAAACAAGAGTTCATGATCATTAATTTATTACTTAAATTGTATTTTTTAATTAAAATAGTGTTTTAAGTAAAATTTTACTCAAAATATAATCATTTTAATAATTACTTAATTTTTCAAATTTCTTTTCAGTGAAGTGGTGTTGTTTGGGAAAAATAAATAATATTTGAACTAATTTATATTATGAGTTAAGGGCTAAGAGTGCATTCCTATTTATTAATCAAAGCCAAATTTGCCTAATTTTTTAAATACTAAATTGAAAAAATAATATTTTGGAGACATAATTTTTAATTTACCCTATAAATTAACAAGTTTTATACGTAATTTAATTAAGAAAATTGACTATATATTGGTTTGAATCTTTGTTACTAATAATTACTAATTAATGAATTATTAGTTGTCACTAATTGATTAATGTATATCAAGAAAAAGCATGTTGGAAGAGATACATTAAATCTTGAAGATTCCGGGGAAGTGGGAGATTTAATTTAAGGATGTCCAAGTACAGAAAGAAGGACGATAACGACATTTCTTCCAAAAATTTAGGAAAACAAAAAGAGACAAGTTTCTGCCTTTCCATGAAGAATGTAGCTGCTAGTTTGCCTCTTGGACCAAAGGTTGAGCCATGCTCTCTATACACTCTAATACAATATATATCAAAATAAAACATAAAACACACCACACATTTGGATTCCATCAATATATATATATATATATATAGATATTTTATAAGGTTAATTTGGGTATTAAAATTAGATATATAGTCAAAATATAATTTTGGATAGTTTTAAATTTAGCTTTTTACATTCTTGGCATTTATCCAATATTAATGAGTATGTGGCTATGACACTTAATATTTGATATTGGATATGTTTATATATAGTATTCTCAAAATGTGGTTGGCCTAGCTTGACTCACTGATAAATTGGGTGAGTTTGAAAAGAAAAAATTTAGTTAGTTTTGACAATACTATTTATATGTTATATATAATGATTATGTTAAATATATATAATTGCACTTAAAAAAATTAAGTGCATATATAAATCTCATTTTAATTATTCTATTTAAAATATTTAATTTATTATCCTCTCTGTTTTGCTCTCTCTTCCTATTTTATATATCTTTCTTGTTTTTGCAACTTATACATTTTACTTGGTAGTTCTCTTTTCCTACTTTACCCTATAAATTTTTAACGCTTTAATTTTCACCTTCTTTCTTTCTTTCTATTTAATGTCATTGAGCATTTTAATTGGTATTTTAAGTTTGGATTAGATTACTTATATATAATTTGCTTATATTTTTGTTATTAAATTTTTTAATTAAAATAAAATATGTGAAAGTTTTTCTTAAAAATAATCAATTATGAGAGAGATAAATTGTATAAACTATACACGTGTGTCAATATCTGATTAAAAAATTTAATGATAAAAATATAAAAAATACATATAAGTTTTTTCCTTTTAAGTTTTGAATTATACATAATTTTTCCTTTGTAACATCAAATAAGCAAAAGAAAAAACTTATGTACCATTTTTATAGCTTTGTTATCGAGGTTTCTATAAAAAATGAACAAGTGTATAATTTATACAACTTATTTTTTATATGATTAGTTTTTTTAAAAAAAATTTTACATATTTTATTTTGATTAAAAAATCTAATAGTATAAATATAAATAACTATATATAAATATGGTTCATAAGCAAAATTCATGGCATAATCTATAGAAGAATCCTTATACACACACACATTAAAAACTTGTGCTTTGCAAATTAACTATTACATGCAGCTGAAGAATTTTAGAGTGTAATTTGGTATAAGATACAAAATTGACAATTTTCTTTTTTTATGAATTAATTGAAGGGTTTACATTTGAATTCTGCTTCTTGTCTCAACTTTCAGGATTAAGCAGTAAAGCAGCAAGATAAGTTAAATGCAGTTATGTTATGTGCATGTAAATATATAAGAACAATGAAGCATAATTGCATAAATTTATAAGTTTCACATGTATTTTCTATATATCATGTTATTCCTTGAATCAAAATTTAGCATATTAACATTCTTTTTTACAACACTTAGTATCACACTCCTTAAAAGAAATTTCTTCGCATATCTTCATTAAATAATGCAAAAGTGAAAGGTATTTGAATATTAGAACTTGGAACATATATATCTCCATTAAATTATACTGCTGTTGCTGAAAAAACCAGCATGCCACATCTTCATGTATTAATCAAATAAATGCTTCAGAGTTGAGATACCGATTAATTGTTTTACTATGGTGGACATGAGAAGTCATATGGCCCTCGCGAAGCACGTTAATTTAATTTGGAGCCTTGAAAATTATTATAATAATTTTATATTTTTTGTTGGGTGATTAAATATCACGTGTCATTGTGTGGATGTCCTTATTGAACAAAACAGATACACTTGTGAATGATTATTAATTTATTGTGACAGCTCAGTCATGCACAAGTAGACTATATATATATATATATATATATATATATATATATATATATATATATATATATTGTGGAATTGAAGAGATTTTACCAATAATTAAAAGCAAATTAAATTTGAGGCTGAGAACGAACCGTTCATCAATGTGAAAAGTGTTGGCTGAAAAGCATCTCAAATCCAAGGAAGCATGCGTGCATTCACTAACTGATCATTTTGATTTCCCCCATGTATAAATTTGAGAATATATATATATATATTATTTGGGCATTCAAGTAATTAACTAACATAAGGATTAAATTATTTGAATTTTATAATGACTAAATTAAAAATTTTACGCTAACGAAGCTTAAATTAGAAAAAAGTGTAAAAGATCAAAACATAAATTTATTCTTTAAATTTCAATTTCACTTTCCATTTAATTAGCAGCAAGCAATTGTAATCAATAAATTAAGTTAATTTTATAAAAATATATATATGTATATATATGTATGTATGTATGTATGTATTTTTATTATTAATTAGTTATCTGCATTTATAAATAAAAAAAATATGTCCAAAATTAAAGCCTCTCATTCACATGCATATTAATTGCCCTAGGTCCAATTATTTTAGAACACATGTCTTGCCTATAACTTGGAATATCATTCAGGATCTGCTGCAATCATATAATATATGAATGTAATATAAGGTTAAAACAATTCTCTACTTTTTTTTTTGTGTATTTAAGTTGCGTTGGGATTGATATCTTGGAAAGTGTATTACATCTATAATTAGTTTGATTTATTGATTTGAAAAAAAAAAAACCGAATCAACCTTAAGATTTCTTGGGGAAATGTATATATGCTAATACGTTTATATGTGTAATTAGGTTAGTGACGTTTATCTTTTGCTCCTTTAGAGTTCGAATCACAATCACATAAGTCTCAAATTATACATAATCTTATCAAGTGTTAACAGTTTAGCGAATAAAATAAACAATAATATAAATTAAAAATAGTTTAACCTTTCATTTTTTTTGTATTAACTTTTAATTTTAACTGTATGAATATTTTTCTCTAAACTGTTAAAGCGAACAATCTTGATATTTAGTTACCTAATCTTTGGAAGGCTCAAGCAATGAGTGGCAATTCACATGCCAAAAAGCTGATAGAGAAATGAAATGAAATGTATGCAGCTTTTAAGGCCAACAGATTTGTTATTCTGTCTCAAATGGAATTGAGGATGGTGATTTTTGAAGTCTCATTATTCTCTGTAAGACTATCACTCTCTAATCTACAGTTAAGCTAAGAGCAACAAATATCTTGTTAGCTTGTACGAAGACAAATGAGTTGGCATTTGATGCGTCTGCCAGTAGTGAAGACAACTATATGTGGTGCCAATACTTTGCTTGCTATCGTTGATAGTGCCTCAAAAGTATGGACAATGATAGAGACATGAATATCATCATATTGGTGTCAATACTGTTGCGCTATAGTTTGGTTGACATACAAGAGTTCATTTTGATTTGTAGAGTCAACATAAAAGGTAATTCATATAGTAAAAATTCCAAGTAGTAATGACTATTCTATCAATCAGCTTTGGTAGCGTTACTAACAATGATTATACACAACTTCAATTCCAATTACAAATAGTTTGTTGTCCTTCACATCCATTACAATGACCTTTACCAAGTTCTTAACACACCAACTCTATCAATGATGAGGATGAAGAACTAAATGCCTCAGCTTAGGTTCACAGTTTCAAATATTTAGTACAAAACTGCAAAGGATATCTAAAATTAAAAAAAAAAAAGGACAAGAAATACTCCACTATTCATGTTTTTATTGGAGAACTTAAAACAAATACCTAGAAACTATACTTAAATTTTCTCTTTTTTTAAAAAAAGAAAAAGAAGAACACAACAAAGGTTCATGAAGGATCATAGCTAAACTCGACAAGCAAAATAACTTTACAAGAACCATATCCCAATTGCAAGTTTGTTTTGTAGCAGTTACTGGCAGAGCTGCTCTACTGCTGTCACAATTTGAGCAGGTTGAACCACTGTCCAATCCTCCAATGTCCCAGCATATGGAGTGGGAACATCTTGAGATGATAAACATACGACAGGAGCATCTAAATAATCATGGAAGTTTTCATTAATAGCTGCTGTCAAGCTAGCTCCTATTCCACCGGTCCGCATGCACTCTTCCACGATTAGCACACGATGTGTTTTCTTCACTGAATTCCCAATAGTGTAAAGATCAAATGGTTTTAGAGACCTGATATCAATTACTTCAGGGTCATACCCCTTGTTCACCAATGTTTTCGCAGCCTGCATTACATGATACCTCATCCTAGAATATGTTAATATTGTGACGTGCTCTCCTGGCCTAACCATCTCAGCTTCTTCGAGTGACAATACATACTCTTCATCTGGAATTCTCTCCTTGAGATTATAAAGCAAAACGTGCTCAAAAAGTATCACAGGGTTCTCGCTGCGGATTGCTGCCTTCATCAAGCCCTTGGCATTGTAAGGGGTGGAGCAAGCCACCATCTGGATTCCAGGGATTGACTGAAAATATGATTCCAGTCGCTGTGAGTGCTCTGCCCCAAGTTGCCGCCCAACTCCACCAGGTCCACGAATAACAATTGGTATTTTGAACTGGCCTCCAGATGTGTAATGAAGCATGCCACAATTGTTGGAGATCTGGTTAAATGCCAGAAGGAGAAATCCCATGTTCATGCCCTCAATAACTGGTCTCAGACCAGTCATGGCAGCTCCAATGCCCATGCCTGTGAAGGAGTTCTCAGCAATGGGAGTGTCCAGAACCCTGAGGTCCCCATACTTTGTGGCCAGGCCTTTAGTGACCTTGTAAGATCCTCCATAGTGCCCTACATCTTCACCCATGACACAAACCCGAGGATCCCTATCCATTTCTTCTTCCAAACCCTCACGTAGGGCTTCGAAAAGGAGAAGTTCATGCCTGAGAATAGAATGCATATCTGGTTATTTGCAACATTAATTGGTCATGTCTCTACAACCATCGCATTCAATAAAAGACAATAAGAGAACTGCCAAAACATGCTTTAGCAGCTTCAACCAACTATTATTAATCAAGCGTCGTAAGCATGTCACAGACATTTCAAACCAGCCCCACATCATGGCCTCAATTGATTTGTTACTGTATTCCATCCAATCCAAATGTAACTAAAACTAATAAAAAAGTTCTTGCTTTAGCATAGAAACCAACCTATAACAGCTATTTCTTGTGGCTTCCTGAACAGGATAAACTACAAGAACAAATGACATTTTCATAAACTTCAGTGATCTATAGGACTGGGCCACAACGTTGTCTGATATATTGAAAAGTTCATAACTTTTATGAAACAAGTAAATATACACAATACACAAGCTGCAGGAGTACAATACATCCTACAAGTCTACACACAAAAAAGCAGATGAACAAGTTTATAAATGTGACCGAATGTTTTTCTATTATATGTACTTCTTCATCCTTGGACTCCATCAACTTCGAAAAAGTCACAAGTATATCATTTCTAATTAATTTTGTAAAATTCCCAACAGTATGAAATATCATAAATTCCTTTGCACCTTGTTAAATTATTTTCCATCAAATATTAGTAAGGTTTGCTTTAAGGATTGGTTTACACAATAGAAATAACAATGCAAGCATCCCTGAACACCAATCATGGTCAATGCTCTTTCAAGGTGCATACACGAGGTTAGTCCATGTTATAGCAGGTTGCATGTGGCAGATGATAAGTGAAATAGAAGTTCTCAACAACAACAACAAACAAAGTCTTTTCCCACTAGATGGAGTTGGCTACATAGATCAAGTGATGCTAATGTGTTCTATCTTGGTTTATTTCTTTGTTAGATTATTTATAGTTTATTTTAATATTTTCTCCTATTATTTTCTTTAGTCTTTTCCTACCTCTAGTTATTGGACTATCTTCTATCTAAACAACTTTTCATATAGGGACTTCTCATGGTTTCCTTTGTACATGACCGAACCACCTAAGGCACATTTCTACCAATTTTTTTATGATAGATAATACCCTAACTTTCTATCTAATACAATGATTCCTAATTCTTTCTTTTCTAGTATATCCACTCATCCAACATAATATTCTCATTTTTGTAACATTGAATTTTTGCTCAAACCAAAGTTCTCAACATTTAAACAAATGTTATTCCATAGAAAAAGGCAATCATATGATGCTCGTGAGAACGTAAGCCCATGTGGAAATATTGTTTTTTCCTTTTGATACATTATTTAAAAAGAAAAAAAAAACAAATTTAGCATTCAGAAATATAAGGCATGTTTAGAATCCATTTGGTATAGGTGTCAAAACAAGCCAACCCGGCTCGCGGGTTAAACGGGTCGGGCTATTTTGACTCGCATTTTAACGGGTTGGCAAAACTCCAAACCCGTTTATCCCGCACAAAAAAACTTTTTTCTTTTTTTTTGAAAATTGCCTATCAAATGTTTACCTAATACAAATTTAAAGATAAAATTTGATTATCGTTTTCATAACATGACTATTTTGCACTAAATATACATAAGAGGATTAAAGAGTCTAAAAAGGAAAGCAAAAATGTGATGAGCCAAAGTATTAAGCAACAAGGCAAAAGTCAAAATGGTCACATTCTTGAACCATACCAAAACAATAGTAAGATAAAATAAAAGTAAATAAATTTAGTTTTAAATTAGTTTAAAAAAAAAATGAGCCAACCCACAGATTAAGTAAGTTGGGTCAGTTTTTTTCCTATGATTATAAGGGTTGATAGATGGAAAACCCAACCCACCACATTGGTGGGGGGTTGGACCCATTTTGACAGCTCTACCATTTGGGTCCCAAGAAAAGAGTCCATTCAAATATGAGAGTATGAGACCCAAGCAACAGTTCGGAACAGTCCACCCCACTCTAGGAAATACATAGAGCATCTAGACAATCTTATGAATATGTAATACACTGCCGCTTGTTGATTACTTGCGGCTAGCTACATACATTGCCATTCAATTAGTGCATACCTAATAACAACTAATTTGGGAGATTCAGATGTTATTCAAAATTAATTAGAATATGACGTGTTGATTATGTTACATATGCCACTCAATTCCAACCTACATTTTACATTATTTTTGATGTGGATATGGCCTTTACTATGACTTCTGGCCCTCCTTCTAGTCCTTTTAATTCTTCTAGTTGCTATACTCTGCTATTGTCTATCCTTTACATCCATTATTCTTTATTCTTATTTTTATTATGTCTCCTGTCGATATATCCTTCATTATCCCTTCCACCCATCTCATTAAGGCCTCCTAATTATTGTAATTTCCAATATATGTTCTGATTAACCATTTTTCAAGACACTTAAACCACTGACATTGACAGAATCCATTAAGAAATAACTCCTATTTACTTAGTTTATTTATCATGGAATCAACACAGTTGCCAGGATTTTCCTTTTAGAAATTCTCCCCAATCATTTCAAGAATCATTTCTAAGCCAAACAGATGATGAAATAGTTCAATCACATATTCTATTGCAAGACTTGTTTTGACTAAGATAATGATTTCAATTAGAAAACAAGGAAAGACTACTTTGGAGCCAGATACCGAGAAGAACAGTAGTAAATGACATAGAACAGTAAGTAAACGATTATTAAAAGAACCATACCCGGGTTTCGAAGAAGTAGAAGCCGCAGAACTATCTGCCTTGGTCTGCATAAAAAACGGAAAAATCAGAAACGTTATACTAAAATTATATTAATCCAAGAATTTGTAGAGAAAGAAATGGAAGAGAGAAAACTTACTGCAACTGCATTAGTAATGAACCCTTCAGCCTTACGAGCTCCAACTTTGAGGACGTTATTCGAACCAGCCTCAGATCTGACAACAAATACGCCAGGTTTCCTCTCTGAATCAATCAAACAGTGAGGTCAATAAGTAAAGAAACAAAGACATACTACATAAACTGAAATCACAGGCCAGATTTCCAGAGGTTAATGTAACCTAGAAGACGCAATGAACACTGGGTCAGCTGAACCAGCTGGCTGTAGCTCTAGAATTTCCAATATTCCGTGAAATTAAAAAACAAAAAGTGAATCTAATTGAAAAGAATTAGAGAAATTGGAAGGAAACCTGAGAGTGATATCCGAGACGAAAGCAGGAATTTGTTGGCGCCGAAGGACAGGGAAGCGGAGGCAGAGAATGGTGTTGCAGCTCCCACAGCTTGGAAAATGGTGGCCATAGGATCACTGAGAAGGATGGAAATTCAATGAAGAGAAAGCAAAGCAGAGTGTATGTGTATGTGTGAGTGAGAGAGGTCAAGAGAATGGACGGAGAAATTGAGGAACGATTATAGATTTGTGCGTTGTGTATTGTTGCGTGCGTGTATCTGGTTTACGTTGCTCTTGTAGCTTTGGGCGATTTCTTTCACATGAGATTTTATTCTATCAAGTCTTTTGAATGACTAAAATATTTTATTTTAAGTCTAATATAATTTTTTTTAATTTAGTCTTACAATTCGGTCGATTATTAATTTAATATTTATTTATATATTATTTAAATAATTAATAATCATGATGATTTACATGTTTGATGTAAAATAAATAACATTTTCTTTAGATTCTATGTTACCATGAATCTCTTCATATTGTTAATTATTATGTCCTTGACAAAAATTGTTCTTACAATATTTAAATATTATTGGGTCAATATAAAATATTAAAATTGTTAGTTATTTAGATAATATTTAAATAAAAAGATTAAATTAATAATAGATCAAATTAAAAAATAAAATTTATAAAAAAACTAAATTTAAAAAATTATTATCTATAAGGTACCAAAATGATCAAAGATGACAATTGGTATGGGTACTTGATAATATTTATCTGAAAAAAATTTAATATTTAATAGATATCAGATATTAGATAAAGTATAAATAATAAAATATAATTATTCATTGAGTATTAGATAATATAAATATTAACTTTAGATATCTTATATTTGATATTTAATATTTAAATAATATATATTATTAAATAAAATTTTATACTTTTATTAATATTATAATCATTGTTTTTAATTTTAGTTTATAATAATTATGTAAATTTTTTTATTATAAAATAAATTTTTATAGTCATTTATAATATTTAAAAATTTTTTATTAGATTAATATCAGTATTATATATTAGATAGATTTTTTATCATAAGATATCTAATATCTAACATTTATTACTTTTTTTTTGAGTATTTTAAATATTGAATAATTTTAGATACAAATATTAAAAATAATATTTTTTTTTATATGATTAAGTTTAGATATCGAATATTTTAGACGAATGTAAATGCAAATAGTAAAAAATATCAGAGTACTTGTTGATTGCCATCCTTTAAAATGATGTTTAATCTTGAATAAATTATACTTGATATCATTAAAGTTTAATGTAATATTATATCAATCTATTTTAATTTATTTGTTGTTATTAACATTAATATTTTGACTTTTTTTTGGTGGGAATAGGCTAATGAAAATTTCATTTAGGCAAATATATGTTACATGTCATCTTAATAAACTAATGTGTAATATTATATAATTAATTTCAATTAAATTTTAAAACAAAATTTACTGTTTTAGTAAATTATAAGAACGGAATTAACAAGAAATAAACTTTAAGGACAAATCCCAAACTTTAATAATTAAAAATAAATAAAAAAAGTTGATCATAGTTATTTTTTAGAACAAAAATACTAGTTTAGAGTTCTTATTTAAAATCAGTTTCCTAATTTGATTTCATTCATTTTTTTTTCTTTAATCAATTTTATGGTGATTTTTTTTAATCAAAATGTTTCGTAGACGAGTCCCATATGTTTTACATGTTGCTTTACAATTGTGCAGAAGATGTGGCCCGTGGCCCACACTCCAAAGTGAAGCCCATTTAGCTAAATCCCTCTGTGTCTTTGAATACAATACAAGTGGTAAGTCAGTTAAAAAAAAAAGGTCCAAGTAGTAAGTAGTAACAAAAAAAAGTGGAATTAAGGAATCATGAGAAAACAGAATTAAGTAAAGCCCATTTATTTTTAATCAACGAACCCAAACTGAATTGGATTATTTAAACAAAAAATTACATTTTGTATTCTTTTAGGGTAGAACTCGATCAAGTTTAATATTCCAAAATCATATATATTTGAAAGTTCAAAATTATGAGAAACTCGGTTTTCTATTCTATTATATTTAAAATTTAATAAGCTATCATAAGTTAATTTTTAACACAAATTTAGAAAATTCTAAAACCACTAATTGGTATTATTAAATTTAATTATACATACTTGGAAAAAGTTATGTTTTATTTTAATAAATTTAATTTTAATTATAAAATTAACACATAAATTTTAGAAAATAATACCTTTATTAAATTTTAAAATAATAAAAAATATTAAATTTCATTTAAAATTATTTTATAACTTCAATAAATTTTTTGGTAAATTATACTCTCTCACCCTAGGAGATCAAATGACTGAAAATTTTATCTATTATAACAAAAAATCCTCAAAGATAATATTAAATTTTCATTAAACATATAATTTATCAAAATACATTTTAAGAAACTCTATTTCAATATAAAGGTATTTTAGTTAAAAATGAGTAACACTGTAGGTTATTTTTGTCTATAATTTTTTAAAATAAAAAAATTAATTTATATATCTCTTAAAAGAAAATAGTGTAATTTATCATAATTTTTATTAATTGCTTTTAAGTTATGATAAAAACGCAAATATAAGGGGGCAAATAAGATGACATAATCTGGAGAAGTTAAATTTTGACTAAAATTGAAGGTCTTTACTTTTAATCAAAATTTATAAAAACATTTTGTTATTTTTAAAATTTATATAATAATTCTTGCTTTTAAAATATATTTTTTATTATCGGCCAAAAAAAAAATGTAATTTTTATTTAAATAAAAAAAATAAAATTCTTGCTTTATCTCCTCACCTATATATCTATTTTTTTATTTTTCAAGAAATTAAAAGAGCAAATTTGTGATGTTTTAAAAATGCACACATGTAGTTGTAGAAGTCATAATCCGTATTAGATTGTTGTTCCTTTTATTGGAAACCTACCTCAAAAGGGATCTTCCTATGAAGCTTCACAGATGACTTTGAAATGGATTTTTAGTAGTGGGGTTGTTAGGTCGGTGATTTTAGTAATTTTCTGTTCATCATCTTTTGAAGCTATATTAAAAATCGAATTATAATTATAATCTTATTTTTCAACTTTTATGCTAATTTAACTATTTTTATTATTATATATTATTTAATTTTATAAAAAATTTAATTTGATCAATAAAAAAATAAAGAATAAAGAAATGATTTTGTTTTAAAAATTTATTATTCTTTTAATTTAATTATTTAAAAATAAATCATATTAATTTAGTCTTTCATTTTTAAAATAAAAATTAAGTTTAAATACACTTTTAGTTGTTCTAATTTTATAAAAAATACAATTTAGTTTTTTTAATTTATAAATAGATAATTTGGTTTTCGTATTTTGTGAAATAATTTAATCTTGTCCTCTTTATTATATTTTTAGCCAAATTTTAATTTCAAATGTTATAACAAATTTAATTTAAATGCTAAATTTGAATGTAAATTAATAATTTTTTAGAAATAAATAGCATCTCAATTAATAAATTATCAACAAGTATTTAAAAATAATTGAAGTAGTAAGTATTCTATGTTTTTAGGCAAGGTCTAACATTTGAGTATTGAGTATGAAAAAATCTTCATTGAGAGAGTTTTATTTTTATTATGAAATATTTGTTAATTTTAATTAAATTAGTCAGAACTTAATAAACTTTTGGATACTATTAATTTCATAAAAAAAAAATTTAAATAATAAAATATTATATATATCTCTCAAACAAAATTAACTTTTATTTTGAAATAATATAAATTATGTTAAACACAATGGCATGAAATAGTGATTGATTCATCAAATTGAAAGAAAAACACAAGTTTTTAAAAAATAATGTGCGTTAGTATGAGGTTACATGCAGCTGGATGACACTATCCAAGATTGGGTTGAAATGTTGAAGGTCAATGAAGACGTTACTAGTGGCAGTTTCACATGTGGAAGCGATCAAGAAGAGAGAGGAAGCATTGGAAAGGAAAGAAAACAAAAGAAAACAAAAAATGCCAAAATTTTCCTGCAAACCAAACAGATTTCTATCAAATCGGTAGGTAGCCTACTCGCACAACTTCAACTTGCAACCTTTAAGCTATGTGCAGCTCGCCTAGCTTCCGAGGTTTCACTCAACACTTTGAACTTGTTTAGATTCGATAATTTTTCCATTACAAAATAAATTTTAAAATAAAATATTATAACAAGTATTTAAAAATAATTTTGAATTATTAAAGAGGGACATACATTTAAAAAGATAGATTAAAAAAGGTAAATAATTAGTTAATCTCAGAAAATTTTTAATTCATGAACATTTGTTTTTTTAAATAAGAATTTTTTTCTTTAAAAAATAAAGTAATAACTTTTTTTTCCATGGATTTGATGATTTGAACATGTTTTTGCAGCTGGCAAACTCTAGCTAACATAGTTTCTTGGCGTCTACTTGAAGTTGGCAAAGGTGTATATTATATAGTTATTTTATTTTATACTTATATATATATATAACATATTAAATGAGAACACTTCATTCACATGAGAGATTGATAGAAATTATTTTTTAATCCGTAGGTTTTAATCCATAGATTTAATCCGTAGGTTTTAATCCATAGATTTAATCCATATATATATAGCAACTTGTAAGAATTATAATATATATCTTCTAATTGTGGAGTTTAATTATTTGTCATATTCTTATAACGCTGAGCATTTAATTAATAAGTCCATGCTGCACTTGCAAAATAATTTAACTTTTAATTAAAATTATTAGCATTCGTGTGAAACATGTGTGCCAAATGCAAATATTTATTATGTAATACAAGTTTATATATCTTTAGGCATAAATTAAAATAGTATTACATTATTTTTGCATGGATTATAGATATATATCTTTATTATCCAGTATGTTTAGTACCTGAATTTTTTCATAATATAGAATTCAGGATCAATGTCTTAAATTAGCTTCCCATACATTTTTAAAAGAGATAAGAAAATAATAATCAATTGATAGTTAATGTTGTATTTGTATATATGTATATGATGAAAGGACTACTTTAAAAACAAAAATACAAGTAAACACATTTGATATCCCACTAATTATAATTAATAAAGATTAAATTTAGCTACTTATTTTTATATATTTTTTATTAAATTTTTTAATGATTATAAAATATATAAAATTTTTAAAAAAATTAATTATAAAGATACTGAATTGTATAAATTATAAATATATATGTTATTTTTTAATTCAAAAATTAACAGCAACAATATAAATTCCTAAGGTAAGTTAAATTCCTTTGTTAAACTTCTTTTTATAAACTTATATTAAATAATGATTATCTAATATTATATACCTAAATTTTATAAAATTATTAATAATTTATTTTATATTTAAATATTTAATAAAATTTGACGTGCATGTACTAAACCACTTATTCATATTATAATAAATTTAAATTTTTTTATTTGTAATATTACAAAATAATATATTTTATAACATAAAATAAAATATGTAATATAAAAATATAAAAATAAGAAATTAAAAATAATAATAAGTTATAAAAATAAATTAATTAAATAATTTTTTATCATTTTAAAATTGAAAGGATGAATTCTGATTCAGTCGTTCACCATCAGCGTCATTTGTTTGGCTCATTTTCAATTTTCAATAAAATCTTCGTTTTTCATTTCTAGCTATAAGTCAAAATCCCATTGAAACCCCACAAACCTTAATCTCAAATTACAAACCTAACAGTAGGCTTTAATTAAGAATTAAAACTACATATATATATAAGTTCATTTATGAGTAGTTTAATTATCAATTTTTAAAAACTAAACTGAAACAAATTTATAATTACAAAAACTCGTGTTGCTTAATTTATAAATATTAGTTAGCAAGTGACAGCGACACAGTCACACGCGCCGATCACTTAAAAGGTGTGGCGGTTTCGGCTGCGGTGACACACAATACAACGTGACAAGTCCACAACATCATCGTCCACCGCTCACCAGTCACCACTCATCTCACGTGACAGAATTTAAGAAAAACACGCAACACGTGCTCCATTTAATTAACATCAAACAGAAAACAAATTAAATAAAAAACTGTATTTAATAATTAAACATTATTAAATAATTTAATAATAAAGATCTAAAAATTATATTTAATTTTTTTATTATAAAAATATATATTACTTTTACATTCTAGAGATTGAGACCCAAACAAAATAACCAAACAAATGGCAGGGAAATTTATTTTTGTCATGGCTTGCGTGATGCGTCGCGTGTTTTGCAACGGCATTTTAAAATTCTCCTTTCTTTCTCGGAAAAATATAATTGATCACGTGTTAAAATTTAATAAGTAAATTAAAATATAATATAATATAATTTAAAAATACTTTTTCACTAATCTCTACGGAATAGTGAATTATAAGTGTTAAAATAAATTAAAATATAATTCAAAATTGGAAATTTTCTTCCTTCTCTCTCTCTCTCTCTCTCTCTGTATATATATATATATAGCTATCATTTGGCCTTGTTGTTTTTCTTCCGTATCAGTCTTCTTCTTCTCTCTTCCAAACTTGATTTGCTTTCTCTTCGTTTTTCTGTCTGTGAACTCTCGAGTTTCAGCGATGAGGAGGAATTGCAACTTGGAACTCTCCCTTTTTCCTTCTTCTTACGATTCCGCCCATCACATGTAATTATATATATACAATGAATTTCTTTCTATCATATATCAAAGTTTAGTTCTGGTTTTTTGAATTATTCATGTTTTCATTATTGAAGAATGGAAGAAGGTAGTGATATCAGTCCACAACAGCAACGGAAGCAGCAGCAGCAACAGCAACTACAAAAGCTTACAATTTTCTACGACGGCAAGGTTTGCGTTTCTGATGTCACAGACCTTCAGGTTTTTCTTCCTATGCTTTTTCTTTATATATTATTCGCATTTAAATTCTAGAGACAAGTAAAGTGATCAGATAGAGAAAAAAGGAGTTTCACAAGATCCTTTTCCACTTTTCCGTATAACTCATACATTTTAGAGGGAATTACAATCATTTAGCTCGCTAGCTAAGTTATACTTATTATTTTCAATTTTTAATATAATAATAAAAATAGTTAAATAATTTTTATTATTTTTGAATGAATATATATTGAGTGTAATTTTTGAAATTTAAAAACATATGGTGTGAATTTTTTTTTTTTATATTATTGCTTTGTGTGCCTCTATTTATGGGTACGAAAGTCGTGATCGCAAAATTGGTTGTGATTAGATTTTGACTAATCCTGAGAATGTTATCCAAATTGAGAAGGTTAAGATTTAATTTTCAATTTGTTGGTATGAGTTGAGCCTAAATTTAACACGTGATTGTGGAGAGTTTTATTATATAAATAATTAATATATCACTGTAATTTCTAGTAGTAACTTTTTTTATTTGGTAAATGAAGAAAAAGTCAGAATAGTCGTTTGTTTGATGTAGACTCGGAAAGTTTCGTAGAAGCTTCACATTTGGAAATTGGAATCCCCACACTTTTTCATTGTTTGAACCCCTTTATCTTCCACTTCTTTTTTGTGCATCTTTTTTTTTGGGTTTAATAAAAAGAGTTCATTTTTTATGATATAATAAATTATGATTTGATAAATTTTAACTCAAAAAATGTCTATATTTAACATTTAATAATATTTTAAATAAAATTATCTCTATAAAAATGGTTTTTTATTGTCTTCATTTCAACTCATCTTAATTATTTTGGGTTTAAAGAGCATTGGCTACTCTTTTTTTAATCATTTTTAATATTTTATAAATTTTAATTTGATATTTAAAAAATAATCAAGTCTTTAATTTCATCTTCTGTAACATATATCTTTTAAATAATTTAATATTTACAATAGTTACATTATTATAAACTGGCTCAAAAATATCTCTACTAAAACAACCAAAAAAGAAAAAAGAAAATCGCATCAATCCTAAAAAATTGAATAAATTACACTCTCATATATATCTTATTTCTTTTTATTTTAAAAAAATTACAATTTTCTATTTAAGAGATTAACAAAAAAAATCACAAGTTGACCCATAATTTGACTAAAACATTTAGTTTTTAGGAACATTAAGATTACAGTGAGGACATATATATAATTTGACACAATTTTTGTTTAATAAAGTGAAATTGATGATAAATATGTATAAATATACGCAGGCTAGATGGATATTGATGGCTGCAAATAAAGAAATGGAGGAAAGAGTGAAGACACCAAATAGTATTGGAACTCCAGAGACAAGTTGTTCAACTCAGATGTATAGTCCCACCACACTTTCCATGAAAAGATCTCTCCAAAGCTTCCTTCAGAAGAGAAAGTCTCGCATCCAAGAAACTTCTCCGTACAATCACTAGAGAGAGAGATATATATATATATATATATATTCTAAAAATTTTTGATCTTTTTTTTCATCATATGATGCTTTAATCTAGGGTTAGAATAAATTCTCAGACTCATAGAACACTTATAAATGGGACAAATAAAATATTATTTGAATTTAAACTCAGATAATATATATAGTTATCATCAGTAAAAAATAACTAAGCTAAAACTTTTTATTCTAGCTAGTAGTTAGTTAGTGTCACTTTTTTTCTATGACTAATGAGCTTGTACATTGTAATGATAGAATTTCTTGATTATTATTTAATAGTTTTATTTATTTTATTTTTTAATTGTGAGATTAGGTTAATTATTCTCTTAAAAATATTTCATCAAATCTAAATATTCTCAATCTTATTAATTGGTCAATATATATATATATATATTCTTTATGCTCAAATACGTCATATTGCTGAAAATTAAGGCTTGTTAGGAAAAAAGTTGAAAACATATTTTTAAAAGAATTTAATTTCAACTTATCACTATAGAGAGGCACGAATCTGATACCATAATTATTTTCAAATACAAGCTTAATTAATTTATTATGATAATTTGAATATAGGATCTATAAATGCACAACACGTGATTAAATTAATTAATGGCGCACTCAGTACTAATCATTAAGATTTATACTTTTGTATTACTAATTATTAATTATGGATTCTATATCTTCTATATAGGCCCCAGTAATATCAAACATCTATAAGACCTATAATACAATTAGTTCGCCCTAAAAAAATGACCAATTATAAATTAATTAATTCAATTTCGTTAAAATTTTTTAATTAGATCACCGAAGCTAAATGAATTAAAAGATCAACATATATATATATATATATATATATATATTCGAATATAATTGAAGATTCATTCAACAACAACAATGATAAACCTTTTAGGCATCAAATTAATGACAATCACGAAGGAAATTTAAAAATAAAAGAAAAATTTGCAAAAAAAATAGAAATCTTTGAATTTGTTTAGTCTTTTGTAAGTAGTCATTTAAAATTTAAAAATTAACTTTAGACCTCTCAACTTTTACGTTTTTACATATTGATTCTTATGTTTAAATTTAATTTTCTTAACAACGCTGACGTATTTATTATTCTAGACTCTTCATATGTTAAAATGATTATTTTTAAAGTTTAAACCAACAAATAAATTAATGCATTTAGAAGTGAATTAGACAAATAAGTATGGTTGTTTACTGTATGATATTTTCGCAATATATAAAATTCTTAGTATATAATTTTAATTAAAAAAATATTATATAAAAAAAAAACTAATTTGCTACACATACATACTTGGATTAAATAAGAAATATGCATTTGATTCCAGCTCTGAAAAATAGTCTAGAAATAAATTTTAAGTTATTTATGCTAATAAGAAAATATATTTTTAAATCACTAACAAATTTTAAATTTAACAATAAAAAAAAAAGAAAAAACATATAAAATGACAATAAAAAATAAAACAGCCAATATTCCAAAGGAGTAGAATGATGATAATTAGTGAGAGGAGTATTTTTGGGACAGTAATATATGTGTCAAAAAATTAGCTGCCAAAGATATTATGTAGGGAAAAAATGAATGTTAGCTAATTAATGTTTGAATTTTTATTAGATGAAGTATTTATATTTAATTAATTTTTGACAGTATTTTAAATAAAATTATTTATAATAAAGATGTCTGTGAATTTGTATGAGAATTTTAGATCTTCTATAATTCTTTATGTAATAATATTTTTACAATAAAATAAAGATAAAAAAAAACTTATACTAATAGAAATCTAAATAGATTATAGATCAAATTTTTATTTTTTTATTTTTATTTTATTATAAAAAATACATAAATTTTTAACGATAAAAGATCCACATGGAGTGGTGTGGCCAAAGTTGGAATTAAAGTGTATAGTTGAAAGTAGGTGGGTGGCCAAAATGATTTTATGGAGTGGTAAGACCTAAAAAGTAAAAATCTTTTGTTTTTTCTTAAAGCTTTTCTTTCACGACTCACATATTAAAGGCATTGTGCACATGTACCATATTTTTATGGAATTCATCAATTCTTATGGGACTTTATACCTCCGCAAAAATTACGCTATATATGAACCATAAATTATGGATTGAGATGGTACAAATCTTATTTTTATATTAAAAAACACACAAATTTAAATTTTTGAAAAATATTTATTAAGAAAATTTTACTTCTGGTTGGACTACTACAATGTGATACGTATCCTGAGAGGCTAAGAATATGTATAAATAGAGAAAGCAAAAAAAAAAATCATGAATATTTTATTATAGGTACATTATAATGATCAATGTTTGTTAAGATGTTTTTTGAAATAATATAATTGAGGCATTCAAAATAATTATCATGTCTTCTTTTTTTTTTTTTTTTAAAAAAAAAGAACATTAATCAATGAAAATGTTAAAAAGAAGCATTCAATTAAAAATGAAGTTAAATTATAAAAATCTCAAGATAGAGAAAGACAAAACTTACTAAAGTAATACATTTTACTTCAATGATTTTTATTATACCCATTTTGTATCAATTTTTCAACTCATATAAAATGATTCTAATTTGATTTTTCTTATATAAAAAGAGTATATATGAGATAATATTACATTAAAAAATAGATACATATTAAAGTATTTTAGTAAACTAAATTTTACTATCCATCTATCTCTTTCATTGTATAAAAGAAAAGGGATTTGATGACCCCAATCCCTATAAATTAACTATAGTGTTTAACGAAAATAAATTTTTTATTATAGTTCAGTGAATTAAAATTAAAATTTAAATAAATTAATAATTTAATTTTTAAAATATTTATATTCTCTCAATTTAATTTTTTAAAAATAAAATATTTTAATTTGATCTTTAAAATATTAATTTTTAATTAATTTAGTGATTTAATTAATAAGATTGATAAAAAATATATTAACAGTAATATTAATAGATATTAACTAACTGTTAAATAATAAATTATATTATATTAAAAAATTTAAATAGTATGTTTTGATAATGTTTAATTTTTAAAATAAAATACATTAAATTTAAAAACTTTACATAAAAAATATAAAATGTGTGCTTTGATAATATTTAATTTATAAACATGATGTGTTTTATTTTTTTATTTTGAATAAAATTTAATTTATTATTTAATAGTCAATTTTACATCAATTAATAAAATTATTAATTAATTTTTTTATCTATCTTATTAATTAAATTAATTAAAAAAATAATATTTTAATAATTAAATTAAATCATTTCATCTTTTAGTTATCAAATTAAAAATATATACATATTTTTTAAGAATCAAAATCATTAATTTGTTCCACAGCTCATTTCATTTGCGCGTGGTTTGGTGACAATGGAATAGTACTCCTTCGACCTTTCAACAAATACTGATAGCGAAAGCAACCGATGTGAACACATGTGACCTCCAATTGAATTTCTGTACTTTTGTTTTCTTTGAAAAAAATTCATTGTAAGATAAAGATACATATCCGTGAGATTTAATAATTGAGTCCGTAAATCGAAATACATATCACATATATAACCTATGGTTTACATTCCTTCTCAAAAAAGTTTACTTTTTTCAACTAACTATTATATATATATATATATATTTAAATAATAAAATTACCTAATAAAAGTCAATTAACTATCTTCTTTTAACATTTATTTTAACTCTCTATTTTCTCCACTCTTCTCACAAGTATAGTGAAGTTAATTAGGTTAATTCAGCCCTAGTAGTTTTATGAGCTGATAAAACCTAAATTTAACTCACTTTTTTTTTGTTAAATTAATTAATCTGGTAGTTTCAACCCACTTTAACGACCATTAAAAAAAAGTGAGTAATATATGAGGAGCACAATATTCTAATTTTTTTTAAAAATATTTGATAAAATTATACTTAGTATTTATTTTATTTTAAAAATTATATTTTGACACATAAAATTTGATACGATGTTACACAAATTTTCATTTTAATTTATTTTTTATCATTGAAGTTAGCATTTTATATAACCTATATTCATTTTAAAATAATAAAATTACTTAAATTTTTTAATATTATCTTAAGAATCTCAAGAAATTTTGTATTAATTTAACTGTATTTAATGTTATATTAAATCAAATTAAAGAATATTAAGTGTAATTTAATCAAATTTCAAACACAGTTAATAGAAATTATTTATGAATGCCATAATTTTTTGAGTAAATTACACCTACATCTGTAAAAATTTAGTTAAATTATACTTATCATCCTTTTAATTTTTAAAAACTTAGTTAATTTACTCTTTTTTTATTTTCCCAAAAAGAAGGGTATGTGTTATTGTGATTTTCTTGAAGTTGACAGGAAAACCATGATTCATGCATGTGAATGAAATTGACAATACATGAAATTTGTTTAGGAAGGCATTCCTGCATGATCGTATGAAGCATATATGTACACACACTCTCTCTCTCTCTCCTCACCCACAATGCTTCAATTATTTCTCTGCAATTTCTATACTCTGTGTCACGTTACAGAAACTTCGTATATATATGTATCAATTTTTAATTGTATTTATTATTATATTAAAAAAATTATATATATATGTCTATTTTACTCATAACTTCATGAAAGCTATCTAAAATTCCAAAGGATCACCAATGAAATTAGATATATAATAAAAAGAATTAATCTCTCAAACTAAAAAGTGAATTAATCTCCTTAACTAAAATTTAAATTTTTGTTGAGATATTCACATTTAATATATATGATAATATCTTGAATAAGATTATCTTGTAAAAAAAATATTTTTTTTTTTTATCCTTTCAAAAAAAAAAAAAGAAAGAAAAGAAAAGGATAAAAGAAAACCGCGTGGAATTGTGATTTTCTTGAAGTTGAGGGGAACACCATGATTCATGTGAACAACAATTAATGGGAGACAAGACGGTTAGATGGATGAGGTAGACAGAACATATATAAATTTTATTTACATATGAAAGCGTTTCTTGCATGATTGGGCATGAAAAATATGAGAGAATGAGAGGATTGATTAAAGGACTCTCTTTACTCACAATGCTTCAATAATTTGATTAATTTTCTACATAGTAAGGTCCGGTAGTGATGCAGCTTGTAGAAGAATATGGTCAAGACTATAAGAGAGGTTGAAACTCGTGGTAAATTGTATTGATTATTTTGTTACAGATTTTTTTTAATTTATAGATATTTTTTTATTATAAATAATTTTACTTGAGATATTATTAAATATTAAATATAAATATTTTTAATAAAAACTTAAAATTTAATTCACTGCACTGTGAAAAATTAACCCTTAATGCTAGATCCAATTCCTCTCGATAAATTCTAATGTTAAATTAGTACCGAAGAAAGAGAAAAAGGCTGAAAGAAAATGAAGCTTTTATTAGAATTTTACTTAAGAAAAAGGAGATATATATATATATTTGGATAATCTATTGATCAGTTAAGTATCATAATAAATCTAAGCCAATGTGTTCTCTAACATGGCTCAAAATACAATTTCTATAATTTTCGTGTGCCACAATACAAAAAATTGAAATCAGTTCTTAAGTGTGAATATTTTTCTTGTTTTTAGGGCTCTTAAATGAGGGTGAGAATGGGGACGATGATAAATTATAAGTACTAGTATGTATATTTTTTTTGTGGTAATTACTAGCCAGAATATTCTTTATTTATTCAATTTGTTTAATTTTTTTAATTATAAATAACAGATTACAAAAGTAGAGTGTAGGAAGTTGTAATTCAATTTGTTTAATTCAAAAGTTTTATAGAATATTGGAAAACATTTCAAGCTTCGGAAATTATTATATTAGGGACAGCTACCATTTGACTCCTTGTGATTTGGAGACCTTAAGCTTAAATCTGCATTTTTGCTATTAAATTTTTCAAAGCTTCATCCACATGTAAGTAGTAGTAGTTGAAACTCATAGCCTAACTAGTTTTTAAGGTTCATGGCTTTGTTGGTTCCGCCCTGCATAGCCAAACATGTCAGAGCAATTTAAAATACTAGATTATGTAAAATGGAAAACTTTATGGGGAAGCTCAAAGCAATGACAAAGTTAGACTGTTAATCATCTCAATTCCAAAATGCAGCATGTCATATATTCCTCGTAAGGAGAGAGCTCACATACTAGGGTTAATTAAGTGATGTTATATATACTTCCCAATTGATATATATGTTGTTTTGAGAATTGAAGATTAATGCTTAATTGTTTTTCAAATTCAAGGGTATAGTTTAAAAACAAAGATATTAAGAACAGATATGTATGTAACATAAAATCTCACAGGATTTAAGTCCATGTATTGCCAAAAGAGCTTGAAAAGGTCTTAAAACTATCTTGAATGAGTTTCGCTCAAAACAAGCCGAAAGAAAAAACAAATTAAAGAGTATCTTCACCTAGGTTTGAATCATGTTAGTATATTCTAAGCCGGCTTGGTTTGGCTCACCTTTCCTTTTAATAAAACATTACACTAAATTACAAAAATATTAAAAATAAAAGAGTTTGCGGGCTCGATCACAGGCCAAGCCCATAACATTTTTAAGCTAGGCCGGGTGAAAATTTTTGGCTCAACTCAACTTACCCGTTATCTAATGTATCATTTATAAATCGAACTAACTCATGTAAAAACTTTTTATTTTATTTTCTTGGCCAATGTAGAATCTGAAGAAAATTCTTAGCTAATGGCCTGTGCATAGTTCACTAGTGTTTGCTCTTACATCCAACCTTTCATCAAGCTTTTCAATGAAATCATCAGGGAGTTTTGAAACTCCACTGAGCTTTTTGTGGCTAATTCAGCTGATCCAAGTTTGGAGGAACTGGTCCAGTGAGGCTATTACTATCTAGGGACAGAGCAGTTAGGTTCTTCAGAGAAGAAAAACTATTGAGTATGGGCCAATCAATCCCCATAAAGAGAAGCTCACTGATTTGAGCCTTTTAAGATTCCCTATGAAGAACGGTACCCCTGCAGCCCTGCTTTAATGGGGATTGCCATCAATGACTATATATTCTAAGACCTCTAAACTTGATAATGTTTCAGGAATAGACCCACTCAGAAAATTATGACTCAGATCAAGCAACACTAACCTCTTGATCTTCCCTTAATCTGAAGGAAATTCACCAGTCAGCTGTGACCCTGTTTGAGCTCAAAATCTTCTGCAGAACTTGAAGTTGCCGAAGAGAATCAGGAATATCCTCTTCAATCTCATTCCAAATCAGGTCCACAATGGTCATTCTCTTCAAACCTCCAATTTTCTTGGGAATTTGACCTCTCAAGTTATTTTAACTATGGTCAAGTTGCTCTAAACTAACCTTAACTAGTCAACCCACCAATTTGTGATGAGACCTGTCCTTGTAGACTGTTCTGGGGCGGACCAGGAGTCCCTCAGTGTAGGAACCTTAGCTAAACTTAGAGGTAGTTCTCTAGAGAGGGATGGGTTAGATTGCAGGGTTAGGTGTTCTGAGGGAGAGAAAGAACCTAAGAGGGTTGTGTTGGTAAGGTGATTGGTGAAGAAGAAGCCACAAAGCAATTGAAAATTGAAAAGGTCTTCAAATAAGGAAGTTTCAGTAACGACACAGATAGGTTTACAAGGTGGATAGAGAATTTCAGGGCCAATGTGGATCTTTGTGACAAGAAAGATTTGTGAGTCATCATCACTAACCAGTAACTAGGTATCCAACACCAGGCCATGTAGTTTCCGTACATGGTTGTGGGTGGTCTTGGGCCCAACGGGAATCTTCTAGAAGAGCACCACTTCATCTTCTTCCATCCCCAGAGTTTCAGTCTCCTGTGAATTGATTCCCATTGACGTAATCTCGATCGCCTGCAAATAATACAAGGAACCTGATGGGAAGAAGATGCATAGAAGCCATTTGTGGAAATGCCAAGCCGAAATATGAAAAAGATAACCTAGAAATTCAACTACACCAAGAAATAAAAGATTGCAAAGACATATCCTTAAGAAAATTGCACGAATTGCAGCTGCATTCACTGCAAACCATAACCTAATATGAGCCTGTCCAGAAAACCAGAACCAGAAAAATTAGAAAGACGATGACTATACATGAAGCCACATCTAAGAACTCTCTTACTCTCTACTTAATGGCAATAATAAAGCTAGTAACAAACTACACCGTATACAAGATCATACTTCTCATTATACGTATTAAATACCGTAGTCGTATCTGTATAATCTGTATGAAGGTCATCGGCAGAGATGGAGGTAATAAGGGCTCCAACATAGACCTGTAGGATGGTCCTGATCTGCAACTGTTATGGAATATGATATTATGTCACAATTTTTTTAAAAAAATTATTCTATTAATAAAGTCAACTTTTTAAATAATATTTATTTTCTCTAAAACAAAATTGTTCCATTCTCTCTATTGTCCTCTCTCTCTCTCTCTCTATATATATATATATATATTAAAGATTTTATATTGAAACTTATCATTAATTTAATTGTTTTTATTATTATATTGAAAATGAAAATAATAATCTCATTTTGTAAAAAAAATCATTTTCATTAATTAAAAAAATTAAATTATAAGAAAGTTGAATATACCTTTTAAATAAAAAATAAAAAATATAATTTAATTAAAACTCGTAGATGGTTAATGTGAATTCTCAAGAATATTTTTTTTGGGCCGAGAAGTATACACCTAAACCAATATATATATATATATATATATATATATATATATATATATATGTCTGAGTGTGTGTGTGTGTGTGTACAAATAGCAGTTCAAATGTTTCACGGGATGAATTATGTACAAATATATAAAATTTTGGAATTTGGGATGACATTTTAGCACTGCTAAAAAACTAACAAGCCAAACTGGGTATTACCCCATAAATTTAACAAAATAAAATAAAATAAAAAGTAAAAAAGCCATGGCAAACGAATGGAAGTTCATTTAATGCAATAATTAATGACGTATATGTCAACGAATATTTTCTATATTAAATATACATATATATATGTAGCTAGAGCTTAATTAGCCATATGCATAGAAGTGCTTATTAAATAAATCCTTGTAAGAGATGAAAATAAAGACATAACCAACCCTTTATATCAATAATTTCACCCACTTCTATTTCATCATCATGGTCGTCCTCACATTTAAAAGATTAATAATTGAGAAAATAATATAGCATTGAAGTTTGAAGAGAAACACTGAAGAAAAGAGGGAGAGAGAGACTTGGATGCTTGGGAAAGAGAGAAAATCAAATTATGAAAGAGAGTTAAAAGAAGAAGGAAAATTAATGGGAGACAGAAAAAAAAAAAAAAGAAATAATTAATCAATTAGAAGCAGTTTTTTATGTATTCTCAAAGTTGAAATATGTAGAAAAGAAATCATGACAAGTGTGGTGTAGAAATATATATTAAACGTATATTTTATTATAAAATGATTTTTAAAAATTTTAAGATACTAAACGTATATTATTTTTTATGATATTTAAATTTTAAAAAATATTTTTATACAAAAAAGTAATTCATTTAATATGATTAATTACATATATAATTGTTAATATTAACAACTTTTGATTCAATTAACAGTAAATTATATTTTTTTATCAGTACAGTTTAATAATTAGTCCAATTTTTAAAATATAAATTATTTAAAAAAGATAAAATTGAATATTTTGGTATTTTAAATACTAAATTAAAAGAAGGATGTCTTTCAAGTATTGGAAGATTAATTTATTCCATATCACGTGCCCAATCACGTGAGCCTTTCAATTATTCTACAAGCAGCCTCAGTGAGCTCCTCGTACTTCTTCATCCCTTCCAACACACCTGGAGGAGCAGCAGCACCAGGACCAAAAGCACCACCTTGTCGTCGTACATCAATCCGAATGTTTCCCATCAATGTCTCATAACATTTATAATCATTGCTCAAAGCTTCAACCACAGAGCTCTCAGCATCATCGTACTTGTGATTCTTCAACGATTTCTTCGCTGACCCATCAAGAATTCCCTTTGCAGTGGAGTAATACTCGGAGCACTTCTCGTATATGGCCTTCACTTTCTTGTCTTTCTCGCGCGACGCCGACGCTGTCATGTTGGACGCCAGCGCCGCCGCCTGCTGGCTGATGCAGCTCACCACGATGGCCGCGATGCCCGTCTGGTCGGCTTTAGCGGCGGCCGGGTCCGATTTCACGCAGCTCAGGCAGGTGCTGGGGGTGTCGGAGTTGAAGCATTCTAGTTCCACCAGTGTGTAGCCTGAGGCTGTGGCTGTGAATGGAAATGGTGGTGAAGGTGAGAGAATGAGAAGAAGATGAAGAAGAAGGAGAGTCATGGAGTTGTTTGAAAATGAAGACATGCTTAATTTTGATCAGTTTGATGATGAAGAAGTTGTAGAATGAAATCTTGAACCTATTTGTGTGTGTGTGTGTGTATGGTTATTAATATATTAATTAATGAATTGATGACACATGTCTAAGCATGATACCGGAAATAATAGTGAATAATTAATTAAAACGATAAATGTTCTATTAAATGCTTTTGACTTAATTGTGTAAAACATTAATTTTTTTAAGATATAATTAATAGTTTTTAATTAATTTATACTTTAATTAATTAATCACATTTAGTGTTTGATAGTATTTAATTAAAAAACATTTGTAAAAAATAAAAAAAAAGTATGCAACATTTAATCAATTGCTTATTATTTTAAGAATATATTATATTAATGAATAAATATAAATTTTCAATTAAAATTAAGTTTTTCAAATTTTAACCAAATGAACCCAAAATTAAATAGTAGCATTTACATTGACTTGGTCCTTGACATGATACTTGTTAAACCGATTTCATAAGATCATTTTTCATAATTATTTTTTTCTATAAATAATTTAGGTTCACTTTTTCAATCAACACTATTGTTTTTTTTTTTTAAATAATAGTAATACAACGTATTTGAATATATAAACAAAATTCCTCACTTGTGTTTTTATTGGAATTAAATGGCTAAATAAAGCCCTCCTTCTCACTCAAAAAAAATCACCAAATATTTTAAAAAAATATATAAATATTATCCACATTAATATATGATGTGTTGCATTCTATTTTATATTATTTTAAAAAAATTAACAAAATATTTGTATCGATATTTATATTTGGTAAATTACTTATAATTAACTTGAAGAGCCTAGGTTGGAAGTAATGAATTTCCAGGATTAGTAGAAAGTGAAATTTTCTTTTGGTAATGGATTGTGACTCACCAATATATCATGGCTCCATCGGTAAAATGATTTATATAAGAAAATTCCAAAATAACATATCAAATATGAATGCTCCATTGAGCTGGAATTAGGTATTAGATATAGACATTTTACATCCTCCCTTCATAATATAACAAATTTATATAATAAACTAATTAAATATAGTTAATAAGTAGTTTACTACTTCTGTATCAATATACTTTCTTGTCCACTAATTTGTTTCTAATTTTAATGTGTCTGTGAAGAGAATCTGTCGTTTTCTGCAAGTATATATATATATATATATATATATATATATATATATATATAAATTCAAGATATATTAATTAAGTTACATTGGGTTTAGAGAATTAGGAAAATTTTCTTATCAAATCTTATATGAATCTCCCAATTATTAAAACTTTAAGTGAATAAAATTAAGAATAATATAATTGTAAAAATAATTTAATATAATTTATTCTTTTATAATTATCAATTTTAAATGTACGAATATTTTTTTTATTAAATATGAATTTGAGTTCATAAAATCAATGCTCTTAGAATTAATCTTTATAATTTGAAATTATATAGATAAGCCAATTTTTTTAAATGATTTTATTTCAATAATATAAAAATTTTAAATTTTTACCTTTTATAAAGTTTATAACAAATAAGAAAAGAAATGAATTTATTAAGATAGAAATGATAGGTCTAAATTAGTATATTTATTTTTAAAATTAATATTATTTTTATTTCAAAATAATTTGTTAAGTTTTTTATATAAAAATATTATCTTAATACATAAAGTCACAAAGTCATCATAATAAATATTTATATTCATTTTAAATTTATTAGTATTAATTTTTTACTTTTTATTTTTTCTTTAGGCTAGCTAAGCCATTTAAACTTTTTTTAAATAGATAAATTTACTCAAGATAAATACGCTTACTTGCAAATTTTAGCCAAATTTAATAGTGCTATTTTTATCTCTTGCAGCCTCTTCACTCTTATCTCTTCTTTTATTTTTTGCCCTGTTTTCCCTTTCTTTTATTTTAGGTTTATAAATAAAAATTTTCAGATTTAATATTATAAAGTATATTTTATGAAAATCTCTCTACTTATTTGTCTTCTTCACAAATTTTAATATTTTTATCTAGTCTTTTTCAAACTATCTTAATTCATGACAAGTTTAAAAATTAATTTGCTAATTTTCAATGTGAGGGAAGATGAGTATTAAATGTACTCCTTGATCAGAATTTAAACTTAATTTGATGAATTAAAGTTGATAAATGTTATTGTTTACTGCATCATTCAATCTTGTAGACCAATAATTTTTTTTTTAGCCATTGACCAACAAAGTTTTTATTTGCAAATTAATACAACAAAAAGTTATAATATTTTATTGTTATATTTGTAAAAATTACGATAATCGTTCAGCATATTCCCTTGAACTTTACTTTTGAGTGTGAAATAAATATTTTGACCTTATTGTCCTTTTTATATATGTATATCAAAATAAAAAAGGCCTTCCTATTTCTGGATTACTGAATTGTTTTTAATGATTTTCTCTACCTATTTAAAGAATTTCTCATTGTGAGAATTCAATATGGAAAATGTACAAGTGCGATTACAAGTTAGATGACTTTTCTCTTTTTTCTATACATGAATAACACATTTTGATAGCATTTCTATTGTTCACTATATATATATATATATATGTATATAAGTAACGAATGGTTAATATATGATTTGGCTTAAAATCGTAATAATGAAATAATAATTTTTTTAATAATGAAATAATAATTTTGGTTAAAATGAGTGAAAATTAAATTTTCTTTATTTATTAAGGAGAGATTGTAAGTTTTTAGAATATAAACGTGTAATCGAAGTTGTGGTACAAAATTATGACCCAAAGAATTGAAACCTAGCGATGAAAATGAAAATGATGATGAGTTTTGTGCTATGACAAAAGAAGAGCTTAATATGTAGAAAAGCAGAGGAGTTCATTCAGAAGTGCATTAGGCAAATTAGGCTTCAAGAAGCTGCGATTTAGAAAGATTTTCCAAATGTTAGGATCCTATGAGAGAGAATCATAGTGTTACCAAAAAGAAAAGGATCCATTTTAATTTGCTCTTGTATTTGTTTCAAGTGTTATCTTTGACTTCATTTTTTTAAAGTTTAAATGCCTTTGAATTTTGCATATTTAATTTGCAAACTTTAATATGCTTATTTCTTGATATAGTTTGACTCTTCCTCATACTGTTTTTTTTTTTTTTTAAAAAAAGATTTAACAAGAAGCTTATGAGTCATATCATTACTCAAACAAGTAAGATAAAAAGAGTAGAACTCTCAAAATAAATTATTTTAATAACCGAGTTATGTCATGAAAATAGTAGCTCATTTTAATGATAAAGTTTAATTTGACCTATTTTAAATTCATGTCTCATGATAGGACTAGGCCATGCTTACCTTAATCGGCATCCTTTTTTTAAAAAAAAAATTTAAAAAGTTTTATGTCATAAAATATCATATAATCTATATTATTATTTGTTATATAATATTCATTCTTATTATCTTTATATATAAACTAAATTATACATGTATATTTTTTGAATAAAGTAAAATAAACTATGTTTTAAAAAGTATATTTAAAAAACTCATGAACTAGTCTAATTTAACCCATGCCCTTTAAGGGCTGGGAAAGACCAACATTTTAAATTCGTCCATTTAAAATAGCCTAAGCCCAACATTTTAAATTCGTCCATTTAAAATAGTTTAAGCCCAACCCAAACTTAAAAATGAAAGCCCTGGTTGGACTGGATTGACCAAGCTCATTTTGATGAGATTTAATCATATTAATTATTTGTTACTTTTATATTAAAATTTTAAATTTAATTGTATTTATTATTGTATTAAAAATAAAATTAGAATATTATTATACACAAAAAAATATTTCCATCAACAAAAAATAAATAAAAAATTATTATTTTGATATCTGAAAGATACACATTATTTTAAATTAGTCCTTAAAACAATCAAAATATTTAATTTCATTTTTCAAAGGATGCTCTTCAAACAATTTAGTGTCTGAATTGTTATTTGATATGTTGTTATTAATCAGGCTTGCGGCAATGACATTTGAGTATCCATATGACTAACTCCAGTATTAAATTGTTTAAAAAATATTTTTTAATGATAAAATTAATGATTTTAATTATTTCACTAAATTAAATAAAATGTATTTTTGAGGGATTAAAATAATAATTTAACCAAAAATAAATTATATGAAAATAAATGTGATTTTTAAAACTACAAAGTGACAAGTATACTTTTTTATGTAATTTCTTCTATATATTAATAATAAAAATTATTGGTGCATCGTTAAAAATTGTAATATATAAATTTATCCACAGAGCAGCATGAAGCAAGGTACTTGTTCTGATATTGGAGAAGAGGATAAGCTGGAGCTGCTTCTACACATTCCGCGAACCATGGAAACGATGGCATTGTGTTCCCTCCAAACTACACTCTCTCCGTTGCCTTCTGTGCCCTCTTCCACTTCCTCCCTTCCTTCTTCTCTTTCTCTCACCACTTCGCGACGATCCATCGCTTTTGGTTCCTGCGTCCTTTTTGCTTCTTCGCTCGGTTTGTTGCTTCCCAATTCAACTTCAACACCGCCTGCACTTGCGCAGCAGCTACTAGAAGATGAGCTTCAGCAAGAAGAGGATCGCGTCGTGCATCTGTTTCAGGTCGCCTTTCATGATTCTCGTTTCTCTAATTTGGCTTCAGTTGTGATGTGGGTCGAAATTGGGAATGATTTGAACTTTTTAACCTTCAGTGTATAGTCAGTTTTGGCAATTGGGTTCAGTTTTTTGAACTCATTGTTGTGCAGTTTCGTCTTTATGAAATAGAGAGATTTATGGTGGAAGTGAAAACTACTTTATACTGTATAGGTTTGAAGTTGCATTCGCAAGTCATTCCTGCTTTGGATTGCTTTTAAGGGAAATGGTTTATATGTTCTGTATTATATTATGAGATGGTACCTTTCTTTTTGGAATTAAACTTGGTATTGTGACAGACAGGAAACTTCACCATCGGTTGTTTTTATTAAAGACATTGAACTGGCTAAAATCCCCAAGACCTCCTCCAACCAAGTCATGCTGAATGAGGATGAAGATGCAAAAGTTGAAGGAACTGGTTCAGGCTTCATATGGGATAAATTTGGTCACATTGTAAGCACTCTTTGTTTTAGCATTTGAGGACTGAGGTGTGCTGAATTCTTAAATAACATAAATAAGTAAATAAAAAAATTTTAAAAAATAATAATAAAGGAAAATTTGTACTTCCCAGTTAAATGTGATTCTGCCTAAACTTTTCTTTGATTTCACAGTTGACTATGGGGGCGGGCATCTTTTATTTATTTATTTATTTATTGTGGGTATATTTTAAGACTAATTAGTATTTGCAAGGTCAGGGTTAAATTTTGCCGATCAATCTTATGTAAAAGTTAAAATATGGAAAGAAAAAATAGACATTATCTGTCACTTGTGGAACTAATCTTCATCTAATACCTAAAACTGAATCCATTTCAGCATTTATGACTACAATTTTTAGGCCGATAATGGACCGCCATCTGCTCCATGCCATTGATATTCTCTTTTGTTACACATTTGTTCCAAAATTATTCAAAGTTGTCATTTTTCTTTTCTGCTGAACAGGTTACTAATTACCACGTTGTTGCTAAATTGGCTACTGATATGGGTGGTTTACAACGGTGTAAGGTTTTCCCTTCTGCTGTTAATTACATTGAAGTTTTTGCTTTGAGACAAAAGAAATGTGATTCTGTCTTTTTCCCTTTTTATCATTTATGTTGCTAGCCACTTGTCTGAGCAGCAATGCATACTCATACTCCTGTCTACAGGTGTTTCTAGTTGATTCCAGAGGGAATAGCTTTTACAGGGAAGGGAAGATAATTGGGTTTGATCCAGCTTACGATCTGGCTGTTCTGAAGGTATACAATCTGATTCCTATAATTTTCGTATTTCTTTGCCGTGCATGTAGGATTATTACCTTCTAATAAGTCAAATATTTGTATTACTATAATAATTTATGCAATTTATTCTCTAGATTATGTGTGTCTCTGACCCCTTTAATTTTGCACAAAGTCTGATGAGATAACCTGTGCTATAGTTCGTACACATATGAAGATGCCGACATGAATTATTATGCAAAAAGTCTAAGAAAGACTGTGCTTTGAGATTTTTTTTCTCTGCTAGCGAGGATTGTCATTCTTTTTATAAGTAAATCCACATAAATCAATTACATGAATTCAAGTGTATTGATAAGAACGGGGCATTCATAAGGTAACAAAAGCCTCTTGACGACAAGGATTATGTCTATCTCAAATCTATCTTCAATAGTCCTTTAATAATAAGAATTTATGCATGTAAACTACACTGCACTTGATGTGGCCAGAGGCTGTTGGCTGACCCACAATCAGTCTTGTAAAGTTGCTTCTTTCATACTAAGGATAACTGACTTTGAAAATCCACACTATGATGGTAGAGAATATGTTTTGACAGTTAAAATTTCTGAGAGTATATGAAAAAATTAGTGGCATAAGTATGCTTATACTAAGCTATATTTGTTTTCAGTTAAAACATGGCATCTATTTGTTCATAGAGAGGAGCAGTTCAATTCAACAAAAGTGTATTTGTTTTATTAATTGATTAAGGGGAAAATATTTCTATACAACTTGATGGAAAGGGACTTATAAGCTAGTTTCTTTTCTGTATTTGAAACTAGTATCAGATGGTTTACATTGAAATATTTATCCTTTAGATCAATGCATTGACTATCCTTTTCCTCTTTCTGTCACTGTAAGTCGCTGTCACTCAAATTGCCTAACACTTATTCCATATTCAGGTTGATGTTGATGGGTACGAAGTAAAACCAGCTGTGCTTGGTACATCTAAGAATTTACATGTTGGTCAGAGCTGCTTTGCCATTGGGAATCCATACGGATATGAGAACACTCTGACAACAGGGGTAATAGAAAGCCCTCAATGCTGCTGTGAACTCTATCAAATCATGAAAAAGTTGTTAAAGAAAAAATAAATCATAGATTCATGGGTGAAATTTGAAGAAATATTTATTTAGTATTTATAGGTGCTTCCATATTGAACTGTAGTTTCTCAAGTTGAATATAAAATATTGCTTCTTCAGTAAAATGCTCAGTTGACTGGAAATCAAAATGTAATCATGGCACTGACTACAGTCTTTAAGATTGATGAGTTTGATGTCAGTGGATTCAATCCCTGCTCCTGCCCCTTCCCCCTCTCCTACCAAAGGACTCTTGAGACCTTTATAACCCGGAGAAAAAATAAAAAGGTAATCATTGTGAGTCACTTGGGCCTAGCTCAAGTAGTTGGGGAGTGTGAGTATGTGGATAGATGTTCTATGTTCAAGTCATTGTAACAAATACTTATGTATGAATATGTATTCAATGTGACCATTGCTTATTGGCTGAGCTAAATGCTGCAGGTGGTCAGTGGTTTAGGCCGGGAGATACCATCACCAAATGGGGGAGCAATTAAAGGAGCTATTCAAACTGATGCAGCTATCAATGCAGGTATGCCATACTCTTGATTAAGTTCATTATGTTAGGACCACTAACCTTAAATTCTACCTTCAGTAATTTCATTTAGGTTGATTTCAAGATTTTGAGAAAAACCAGAATCTTTGGGTTAACCAAAAGAGTCACATTTAAAAAACTCAATATAAAGGATGTCAGAGCATCGCTTACCTACTAATTTTGCAGTTCAATTTATGAAAGTCCATGCAACAATCCGTTATATGACCTGATAAGCTGAATTCATTTTATAGCGTACTATATAAATAGCAGCTGCCACAAAATTACATTCAATATCCAATGGTTCTGTGCTAGTTTTCTAGCAATCTGCTTGAGGAAATGCAATATATTGGCAAAACATGACATAAACATTCAAAGTGCCAACCAGTTGTCTCCATATTTAACATAGATGACCGCATAGTTTTCTGGCAACAGCTGATGAGACCATGCCTTCCAGATTTCCTTATTTCTACCCAGATGCGGAAAGATTATATGCTGTTCTCAAAATAATCCAATTGATTTGGTTAATGAACTATTACTGATGACTCAGCCTGCTTCAACCACTAATTCCATGTCAAATATCCCATGTAGAGAACCATGACTTCACTGTTTTCTGATATTCGTTAATATATACAACTTCAAGAAACTTAAGTGATATTTTGGCTTTCAGAATTGGCCATCCTTTTTCATTCTCACAGGTCTATTTAGGTATCTTGATCTGATGTTCAAAGATTTTGATTCATTGATTTGAACAGGGAATTCGGGTGGACCATTGATTGATTCATATGGTCATGTTATTGGAGTAAACACAGCAACCTTCACTAGGAAAGGTAATGAAAATTTTCCTTATTCATTCTCTTGATTATTTCTCCAACATAACCTGTTAAAGAGGGGATTAAAAACTCAAATATTTAATGGAAACTTGGCTGGGAGTTGTCTCGTCTATTTCTATCACTTCTGCACCCTGCGTGTCAAAAATTTGTTGTATCATATTTCTTTGAAAGTTAGTGGACGCCACAAGCTGCGATACAAATTTCATGTCGTGAAAGTGAAAATGGCCTTTGCACAATAGAGCATATTTCCTCTATGGAAAAGGATGCTAATGAGGTCACAGATTCACCATCATCCTTTTCTTGCTGTTATATTCCTGTAAGGCCAATTTACAGTGGGGAACTTTCTTCTTAAACTTACGATGTTGCTTTCCCAGTATGGGTGTAAATAAACCAACTTGTTAGTGAATTATTTGAATTAAATTCATCAAAAAATCTCAAATTTAGTTCAATTTTATTAAATATCCGAGTTTAAACAACATATTAAATTTATTTAATTGAACAAGTTAAATTTTAGAAGAGTGAGTTTCAAAACAATACTAATATTGCTGTCATGTGAAAATCACAAATTTTAATTCTGGAAACATTCTGTTTATAAGAATAAAGTTGTGTAAACCCCACCGGATTGGAATCTAGTGCACTAAACTGTAATTTGAACAAGTTGAATTTTAAAAATTTAATACCTGGTTCAATATGCATGCCGAATTTCCAATTCGGCTAGGCTTGAGTAAGAGTTTATTTCCCTACTATTGGTACTTTGTAAAGTCAAAATAGAAAACTCTGGACCACTGAATTTTTAACTTAAAAAGAGTGCTTCAAGTTCTTTTTTGCTCATTTCAGGGACGGGAATATCATCTGGTGTTAACTTTGCAATACCAATTGACAGTGTTATGAGAAGTGTACCATACCTCATTGTCTACGGAACTCCCTATAGCGAAAGGTTTTGATGGTGTGTTACGTAACATAAAACCTTGAACATCAGTTTTGTGATTCAAGTTGTACATCAAATACCACGTCTGTTATCCAAAGTTGACAATATGTACTCTGGAATTGTTGAGAAAATCTGGTTTATATCAATAAAGCAAAGATTTATCCCAGCCCTGAATTACGTTACATTATATGAATGGCACTGGTTAAGGATTAGTATTTCCCATGGTCTAAATCCCCTTCGACTATCAATGCTGTCATTTTGCTTAAATAAGAATGTGCCTTGTTTGTGCCCATATGCTTTTCTGTGCTACGTAAAGTCGTCCATCAAAATTCAAATATCAGGTTGTCCATTGTTTCCTGATTCCAGAGCACTATAACTAGTTAAATTAAAGGCAAGCGTAAGACTATTTATTTCTCAAAAAGTAAATGTGTTATTTCTGGCTTGAAGAGGTATAACATAACCATTTTAGGCTTTTAGCTCCAAAAGAAAAAAAGCCGCAAGTGAAAAAGCATACAGTATTACCCACACCCCAATGCTTAGATGCAATAATTTGTACATTCTGGGTTACTACAATGCCAGAGCTCAATTTTCCTAAGAATTTTATGAAATCCAAATCGCAAATAAAATAAAATAACACAAATAAAATAAAATAAAACGTATAAAAAGAAATGCTCATCCTTAACTTAGTAAGAGAATTAAATTAATTGAAAAAAGAAAACAACAACGACAACAACGAAATTCTTGCCCATAAGAAAAGCCATCTTGGTGGAAGCCAGGGAAGGAATTGAATGCTTGCAAATAGTTCTAGATATCGAAGAACGGAAAAATGAAAATCTACCCCTCTAGGTTTCTGGTAGTGAATTTCATTACCTACGTTTTCATAGGCCTATAATTTCCATTATCTATTATAAAAAGCTCATAAAAAGGCAGACAAAAAAGAACACAGCATGCTTAAATCCTACAAAAGGGAATTTCAAACTAAAGGCATTGTCATTGTCTCAAAACATTGATATTTTCCCTTCACCTCCTTCAGATCAAAGGCTGGCAAATTAACAAAGTGAAAAATTGACTATTAGCTACGCATTCTGATTTCCTCAGACAGGAAAAATCAACAGAAATAAGTACTAAGGCAGCCTAGATCAGTAAGACACCAACTCTTTTCTTTTCCTTTTTCAACTGAAGTTCATTTCAATCAAACTTTGTCAGTGTATGTAGCATCAGTGAAAACAATCCGAGAAATATAATGTTCAAGCTCATCATCAAATAAACCATTGAGGTTCTAGCGTGATGGTCACAACATCCCCACTCCCACAGTTTACCTCATTCTAAACAACAAATTGTAACCGATAAAGAAAGGACTAATGTTTAATATAATGAAGCATCATAGAGAAATGGCTATATTGTCAAGACTTAAAGTCCAAAGACAAGGTATCATAATATCAATCTCTGATTTCTATCATATGAACAAGGCCTCCTTAACACTCCATCCACAAGGCAAATTACAGAAAAGTTTTAATATTTGGAGCAGAGAGCAAAACCTGAAAATACCAAATACACAGGCATTTTTCACAAATCAAGAACCTGTCTACCATGAGTGTTTCTTGGTCTAGAGGGAAAGAAACATAAAATGAAGCTATTTGCTTTGAGATTAACAATTATCATTTCATTAACTTGCAGACAGAAGAGAGGAGAATAGAGTTTGTCCACCTGCTTTTCCTGATATAGATCAAAATTAACATCTCAGCCATAGAAGAAACTTCATGAAGCTTACATAGTTTTAAACAGGCCTTCTACCTGTGTAGTTTCTTTCACAACATTATTCTTAACTAACAAAGCAAGAACTAGTTTATGTAACTTTTGATGTTTTCTAGTAAAAGTTTCACCGCAAAATCCAATGAAAATTGGTTAGATTAAATTCAGCACCTCTGTAGAGAATTAGCATGAAGTTCACGATGTCTTTTAGGAGAGATTTGATTCAATGTTATCTTAAGTATCATAGCATAAGACAGTATGATATTTATTACTTTTGAATTTAGATTGACAATCAGGGTTTGCTCTGGAAAGGATAAAATCAATATTTTATAAAAGCTAAACCCCTAATTTATGGGTGGTATTAGACACAATGCATATTGGATACTTCCTGAGATCCAAAACAACAGGATGAAGGTTTGGCCTCCTTAGATTGAACAGCAAAGAAAAACGATATGAAAGTAGAATACTTTTGAATTTTTTTTTTTAATAATGTATTCCAATCAAAACTTTTACAACATCCACTTGTCGTAAACCATATCCCTTCTTTCATAATTTAAACCTAAGTAACTTTTTCAACACTACATATTAACACATTACAGCATTCATTAACCACTAAAATCTCTCAATTCAAAAACGTTCACATCACCTACTCAAAGTAAAGCATATTCCTTCTTTCATAATTTAAAACATTTAAACCCTAAGCAATTGCTTCAATCATAGATATTAACACAACATTCATGAACCACTTAAACCTAGAATTCCATTCATAATTCCTCCTCAATCCAGAAACAACGTAACCAGAAAAAGCACTCACTTTTCACTAAGCGATAGCAATGACAACTGTTCTTCCACAGAACAATCCACATGGCACGACGTGCGACAAGAAGAAGGAATAAGAATAAGACCAAGGCACCTCTGTTCCATCGGAGAAGGCGAGGATCGCCGTGTGCTCCGATACTCCACGGCATCCTGGAGAATGATATTCCCTTGCTTGTCCATACAGTAGAAGCTACCCAAGAAGAACCTTCCATCTTTGATACCCACAAGCATCCGACGAAACAGAAGCTTCCGTACCCGATTGACCAGATCCGAACCGATTGGGCGAAACTCGCCAGAGCTAGTCACCGGAATCGGAACCGGAGATTGTTCTGCCGATTGTTCCATCTCTTAGATCTTGAACGAATCACGCAAGCACGTTGTCGACGGCGAAGGTTACCACGAATGGAAGGAAGAGCGAAGGGAAGAGTAGAGAGTGGCGAAGTGAGACAGTGAGAAGAATGACGAAATTTCAAACAAATGAAGTTAACTATAATGTGATTGGTGTGTGTACTAGTCTTCAGTTTTTATTTTAGAAGTTTTTTTTTCATAAATATAGAATTGATTAGAGGAACAGAGACTTTATAAGAAAAGAAAAGAAACGAAGAGTATCAAAATAACTCCATATAACATTCTTACTCTTGGATATGAGATCTTAATACAATCAGTCAAAAATAAATTATCTAAAAAGGAGTAATTAAATCAAAAGTGGTGGACGCGACTCAATTCAAAAGAGTTTGTTTGGCTAAGCTATCAACGCAAGTATTCCCTTTCTTATGAATATGCTGAATGCAAACATTAGTAAAGTTTTGGAGATCCGACCTGCATAATTGAATCAAACGGTTTAAGTGGTGAAGAGAGTGATCTTTTCTACTAACAATTAGATTAATAACAATTAAAGAGTCAGATTCTATGCTTAAGTATCTATAATTTAAGTTTTTTGTAACTATTAAATTAATATAGATTGTCTATATTTTTACTGTGAGATTTATGCCTTGTCTTCTAAATTTATAATAACCAATAACTTAAAATTTATTTAAAATTTTTATTAGACCTTCCATTGTTATTGGGTCAGGTTATATAAATAAGAGTTGTCAGTATTTAATTTTTACCAACCTCTTTTTTTAAGAGTTTTCATTTAATAAACTTGATGATGTTTTAAATTATTTTACTACTTGAATAATTTTTTTAAAAAAATTTTGCCGCTCTAGCCATAGCTTTCTTTGCAATAGAATTATAGTTCAAACTTTTTGATTGAAAGATGACGTTGTTTCTGTCAACCCATATGTGCCACATTCCTTAGACAAAATTGTATTATGAGAGATGCCCATGATTGAAGTATTTTGGGAAATGACATTTTTTTTTACTCAAAAGTCAAAATATGTGACATTTCCATGATGTGGGTTGCATCCAATCTTTCTCCAAACTTCCCTTGCCTAGTCACATTCTAAATAAGTGAATAGAGGATTCTTCAAACATGTTGTACAAGGGGCACAAAATTGTTGATGGAACAGTCTCTCAACTAAAAGAGATATCTATAAGGAATAACTTTATTTATATAGCTCCACACAAATAATTTTTGTCTAATATAATAAGATAGTGTCCATATCCATTTTGAATTATTTGTCATCTAGTATTTCCTTAAAAAATTTGGGTCACAAGCTAGCAAATAAACTATTTTGATATCAAACTTTTCTTCGACATTAAATTTTCAAACCATTTGGCCCTCTCTAGATGAGTTTATGGAAACTATGATTGCATTAATTGCGTCTATTACCTTTTGAGGGAAGATTGCTGAAACTCTATTCCAATCCTAGAAACCTAGATCAAGCACCACTTTCCTGATAGTTAAATTGTTATCTGATCGGGGCAATAGACCTTGAATAAAATTTCTGAAGGGATCTAACTTTGTCCAATCATCTTGTCAAAAATTTGTTTTTTCTCTTAAATTAACAACAACAAAAAATCCTTGATTTACTAACTCACTTACCATGATAATTCCTCTCCCACTGATTGATCTCTGATTAGGTTTGCTAAAGTTATAATGAGAGATTAGATTTGCTCAAACTTGTTGTCCTTCATACTTACCTCTCCAGCAAAGCTTCGCTAAAAGGGCAAGGTTCCTCTCTCTGGAAAGGAAGATGTCCAAAACCCCTATAGCTGTCAGTTTGTAAATATTTTTCCAATTGATCATGTGGACCTTCTTCCTACCCTTTATAGCACTCCAAAAGAAGTCTCTCTGGATTTTATCTAACTATTTGCACACTTCAATCAGGAACGGAAGGCATTGCATGTAGAATGCTATCATAAGGCACATACAACATTAATAAGTGTAATTTCTCTGCTATTGACATAAATCTAATTTTTCAACTATTAAATTTTTCTTTGATTTTCTCTAGGATTACTTTGAAGTCCTTAATCCTACCTGAGATACCCAGAGGGAAGTCAAGATATGTGCCTGGCATTGGAATAGGTTTAAAATTAAGATGGTTAATGGCTTCCTGTCTCACTACTTTGTCAGTGTTAAGAGAAAACTAAATGAAAAATTTAGCTTCATTTATAATAAGGCTTGAGCAATGTAAGAAAAGTTGAAAGGAATCCTTGATAGTTGTAATGGATTTTTCGTCTGCCCTTGTGAAGAGTAAAACATCATCAACAAATGGAAGATGAGAGAATTTCAAGTTTCTATTTTTAACTGAAGTCTATTTCTTCTTAAAAACTTGTGAGTTGATTATGTTGGTAAGAACTTCTATACAAAGGATGAACAGGAGAGCATATCCCCTTGGTGAATATCTCTATTAAATAATTTATTTTGTTAAAAATTATATTTACTTAAATTTCAATTTTTTTAAATTTTTTTAGTTTTATTATTTTTAGATAATAATATTTATATAATTAAATAATTTATTTTGTTAAAAATTATAAATTTATGATAATTTAATCAAACAATTTATGAAAAATTTGAAATTCTATTTAAATTGATGAAATTTATATTTTATTTTTTAATTTTTAAAATTTTAAGTTTTTACATCTTTTTTAATACATACATCCATACATACACACTTTTATATTTAAGAGATTTTATAAATATTATAGATATCTAAATAAGCAATTTAAAATATAAAAAAAATTAAATTAAAAAGATTTAAATGTCCTAAATTTTAAATTTTCATAATCCAAACATAACTTTAAAAAAATATAGAAATAAAGAATAATAATAATAATAATAAATTAATTTTATAATTAAACTGAAGTTTTTTCAGTTTTCACCCTTTAAAAGGAGTCTTTTGCTTCTTCTTTTTTTTTTTTTCCAAGTAAAAATAGTTATTTAGCTCAAGAGGCCGAAGAAGCAAAAACAATAGGCACAATAATCCGAAAATATCCTAGTAGGTTGTTCAAAATCTGGACTTCGTACTACAGCGAATCCGAGGAAGCTTGCGAGAATAGCAGTTTAGTAGCTATCTCCTTATCCATCTCTCTAGAAATTAGGGTTTTCACTGCCACCTTCTTCCATCTAAATCGTCGGGTATGCAACTCTAGGGTTCTTTCCTTTTTCTTCTTTTAATTAGTGACTGGTCCAACCGATGTCTTTTTCCCTCTCGCTTGAATTGAACTCTCGTCAGGGTTTTCAAGTAGTTAAATGTTTTCTTGTACAATCGTGACATTAATTTTCTCCTTTTTATTTTTCTGGTTAGCCGGTTTCTACATATTGTATTTCGTCGTTGTTGGTTAAATAATTAAGGCAAGGCATAATTTACGCGACCGAAGATCACTGGAAGAGTAAAATTATACCTTTCCTTGATACAGAACCAATTTTTTACGTCTTTTAAAGTTTTAAAGGTTTATGGAGTAGTTGTTATTCAGTTATTTTAATCTCTTAAGATATTCACTCTGGTTCCAATGTTTTCCGGGTGTAGTTTTGTTCATATTTTATCTGTAGGAAATTTTTATTTCATATGATTGAAATATAGTGTGGTAGGTCATGTAGAAAACGTTATATAGTGTTGATAAGAGTGTGGGTGTTTTAATTTGGTTAGGTTAATACTTCTACTGTAATAACTGGATAAGTGGATTTAGTAGATGTGTAATAGTTTAAGATAGGTAGAGTTGTTGCTCATATTTGTGGGTTGCTGTTGCCTAGCCACAATTGCTGGAAAATACAGAGATGTAATGCAACCATTGCAAACCGCAATTGCTGCTTGATGTGGTTGTTGAACCACCACCACTGCAATATTGTAGTTACAGATTATAATTAAAAACCTTGGATGATGATTAAAGATAAACAAGTATATGACTCAGTGATTATGGATGTAACTAAGACTAAAATTATGTTTTGCTTTCAGGAGCCACGCCAATATTTAACAAATGGGTGAGAGTGGGAAACGATTTCGCTCACAAAGAGACTATGATAGGGACGGTCGAAATCTGAAGAGACGCGTAAATGACAAAGATGAAAAGGGCAATGAGGAATTGGTTGTTTATAGGATACTCTGTCCAGATATAGTTATTGGGAGTGTTATTGGCAAGAATGGAAAAGTGATAAATTCAATAAGGCAAGAGACCAGGGCAAAAGTAAAGGTTGTTGATCCATTTCCGGGTGCCAAGGATCGAGTTATAACTATTTACTCCCATGTTAAGGAGAAGGAAGAAGTTGAGGTTGATGATGAGTTCACCAATAGGGAGCCTTTATGTGCTGCCCAAGATGCTCTTCTCAAAGTTCATGCTACTATTGTAAATGCACTGGAAACTGTTGGAGATTCTGAGAAGAAACAAAAGGATAAGGAAGAATGTCAAATCCTTGTTCCATCAAGCCAGTCTGCAAATATCATTGGTAAGGCTGGATCTACCATTAAAAAGTTGAGAAGTAAGACAAGAACAAGCATCAAGATTACACCCAAGGATGTTACTGACGCAACACACTCCTGTGCTATGGATTTTGACAATTTTGTGGTGGTTAGTTTCTAATACGATGAAACTCACTATTGAACAATTGGTTGCATTAATTTATTATCACGTTTGATTATTATGCTAGAATTTAAGTTCATCTAAAGTTGCATAAATGTTTGTAACTTTGTATGCTTTTTTTCCCCATCGGAAACTCCAATATATGAGGGTTTGTATTTGCTTACTACACGTTTAGCAACTAGGATGCATCTAGATTTTCTGTATGCAAGTTATGCAACATAGATATGAATGTGTAACATTGACACGGAGCAACATGTCTGTGTTGCCTACTAGCATTTACTACTGTCATTTTTTTTTCCTTTTTTATAATTGGTTTTTGCCCCATATCCTTTTTTGAATACTTCTAGCTTAGAATATGTTGGTGTTTGCAATGATAAGCTGGGGGCTTCTCATTGTCGAAACATATCCTTTGTATGAAAGGATGAAATTTATGGTTGGAAAGACAGACAAATGAACTTGAGGCCCTAAATGCATATATTAAGTGGGCACGATCATGTTTGTTTTAGTGTTTATTTCCTCTTTATATGATGTTGCAAAAAATCTTTATGCACAAATGTGCTGACCTCCATGCTTAAATGTTTATTACTATTACCTTGATATGTTCTTTCAAGTTACACATCGATTTTAGAAAGTAATAAATCAACTGTAGAATTACATCTGGTGATAGAAACGGTCCTAGTGGAAACAATATATCCTGCTTTGAAGGAATAAACGTGGTGGATTAAATCCTTTTGGTGTAACTATATAAGATAAAATTCTAATGATTTAGATAGAACTAAGAAAGTCAAGCACATCCGGTCTTCCTGCCTGATTGTTTATGATTAAACTATAGGAAATTTTTTAATGTTCTCTCCCTCTTCTTTTTTTTTTTTTCATTTTTTTGGGCAATCCTAAAAGGCTGCCAATAAAATGGAAGAGTTAATTATATGTTTGGATGTTAAAGCCTTTGTTTAGAATAATTATTGTTTTAGCTGTCTATAGCAACTTTGTTGTTGAATTCTTTTCTTCATGCTTAGGTTTTAATGATCTTAGTTTTTCTTGAAATCCCATATTCTTTCTTATATCATTTTTTTTCTTCCCAGGAAAATTTCATTCAATTTTTAAAACAAGTTTTATTGCTGTGAACTGTTGTTTTACTTTGTGCCTGGTTTCCTTGCTAATAGATCACTGGTGAATCAGAAGCAGTGAAAAAAGCACTCTATGCAGTTTCTGCTATTATGTACAAGTTCTCTCCAAAGGAGGACATTTCTCTTGACACGAGTGTACCTGAAGCGCCTCCTAGCATAATTATTCCTTCTGATGTCCCTATTTATCCACCTGGTGGGTTATATCCAGCTTCAGATCCTATTATCCCACCCAGATCTCTTCCTCAAATAATAGGTGCTACGAATGTACAAGACCTACAGGGTTATGCTGATGCGGGAAGCACATGGTCTCTGTACTCATCTGCCCTTCCAATAGTTCCTGGTCTTGCTGGTGCTTCCCGATCGGAAGAGTTGATTGTAAGAATGCTGTGCCCATCTGACAAGATTGGGCGTGTCATTGGAAAGGGAGGGGGAACAATAAAAAGTATAAGGCAGGCTAGTGGTGCTCGTATTGACGTTGACGATTCCAAGGGCAATCACAAAGAGAGTTTAATTGTAATAACTGCAACAGAGGTACGCTGTCACTGCCACTTTCCCATAAATAAATAATTGCACATTCAAAAATTATGCGAGATGTCAAACTTGACGACATCCATTTCATAGCCTATTCAAAGGCTTGAAATGCATTATTAATCATGATGTCCTTTTGTTATTAGAGTACTGCTCAAAATTGTTAAAGTAAAAGAAAAGCACTTCCTGCCCAATTAACTATTAACTCGATTTTTTTTTCTGTTTTCTTTTATCATTAATAATTGACATATGGTGCTTGTAATTTGTAGTCGCCAAGTGACATTAAGTCCATGGCAGTTGAAGCTGTTCTATTGCTGCAAGAGAAGATAAATGATGAAGATGATACCACAGTTTCAATCCGGCTCCTGGTTCCATCTAAAGTCATAGGGTGTATTATTGGGAAAAGTGGTTCAATCATAAATGAAATTCGGAAGAGAACTAAGGCAGATGTTCGAATCACAAAAAATGATAAGCCTAAACTTGCCGATGTGAATGATGAACTCATTGAGGTTTGGTTTTTTCTTTCCCTTCTAGACTTTCTTGTTTAATTTTTAAGTTTAAGTAATTCACTTTTCTTGTTTAGTTTCCTATGTTTATTTTATTCAATCTCTTCTGGATTTAGGTGGTTGGTGCTGTAGATTGTGTGAGAGATGCACTAATACAGATTGTCTTAAGGCTAAGAGATGATGTGTTGAGAGAAAAGGAGACTGGCCATAATCCCTCTAGAGTTGCCGAATCCTTATACTCAGGTGGTGCTGGTCTTTCAGTCCCATCTGTGTTGCCTTCAGTTCCTCCTGTTGCTCCACTGGCTTATGATCAGAGGACTGAAAGTGGAAGTGGCCTGGGCATGCTTTCTTCCAGCAGCCTGTACGGATATGGATCTTTGTCAGTAAGTTTCTTTGTGGTCGCTTCACTTCTTAAAAGTCATTGTATTGTAAGTGTCATGATTTATTTCTTTATTGGTATTGGTTTTGATTTGAAGTACTAGGATAATTTAAATCACAGAGCAACATTCTTACCCATTTTTGAGAAAAAAAAAATTGTAATAAATTAAATTCATAAAAAAATTATTTTCCTGTTCCATGCTCAATCTTTTGCTATTTAGCGCATGTTTATATTTTAGAAGTACTCTATTTCCTTGGATAGAAGAAATGGCAATTTTTATTATCCTCTTATCTTTTGTTGAGTGAGAGTCTTGATTCTTTTCTTTTGTTTGTTAGTTTTCAATTGTAGAGGACCTCTAGTTCTCCTTTCATGTAATTGCTTGTATTTATTCTCTTTCTTCAACAACAACAACAACAACAACAAAGTCTTATCTCACTGAGTGAGGTCGGCTATATGGATCAAGCAACGCCAACATATTCTATTCTTTCATTCTCTTCAATAAATATCTTTTTTTTAAAAAAAAAAATCCTCTTATCGGCCAAAAACTTCAAAAAAAAAAAAAAAAGAAAAGAAAATAAATCAGATCTTAAGTAATTGCCTATGATATTGGTCCCACCATAGGATGCGTCAGTATAATAGAAAGTCTCCACTGGAAATATTACTTTTAAAGCAGAAAAGAACATGTTATGTGAGAATGTACTTATTTTCATAAGAAAGTTTTGTCTTAAAATTATTCTTTAATAGAAAATTTTTTACAACTATTCTAAAATACTTATTTCTCATTGAGCCCTTCTTTTTTTCTTTTGGGTTAGGACTCTCACCAAAGTCTTGAATTATATGAGTGTTATTGTTCATTGTTCTAAGGTGACATCTTGATAATATATAATATTGGTTGGTTAAGTCGACGAACATTGTATATTCTATGCCTATGTTAATTGATTTTATTCATCTGGGAAGAATAATTATAAAGCAATTTTTTTTAGTATAGATGCTATCTGACGAGTTATTAATTGTTTTGGCTCTTTATTTTCTGCTTTGTTCATTATATCTATGACATGTAATCTCCTTTTTTAGATTTTAATCATATGTCAGTGATTTCTTCTCTTCCCTTGTTTGCTTCTATGTAAACAGATGGGAGATAGTGGCTATGGATCGATGTCCTCATATGCCTCCAAACTGTATGGAAGGTTAGTCAATGTTGCTCAGCAAAGTTATATGGGTCTATATGCTTTACAGCTGACTTGGTCTTTTTTCTTTTATTAAAAAAAAAAAAACTTAAAAACCAGGTAAGGTAATGCTAATCTTTTTTACCTGTATTGTACACAGTTTGCCTCCTCCTTCGACTCTGGAGATGTTGATTCCTGCTAATGCAGTTGGTAAAGTGCTGGGTAAAGGAGGGACAAATATAGCCAATATCAGAAAGGTTTGTTTACGCATGCTAAATCTAGGATCCTTTATTCTATGGCAAGGGGATTTATGGTTCAAAAGATGTGTTTCTGTTCGTTCCCTTAAATTAATTCAATATTTGTTGCTCGTGGCTGTATATTATATCTTCACTGTATGATTTTGGATTGTGATAGACTTAAACAAGTTAAATATCAGTAACATTAAAAAAGTTCTGTATGATGGTTTCTCAAATTTAATTCTTCATGTGGACCTTTTTCTTTCAAAAAAAAAAATTGTTCACGTAAAATCATCATAATATGATGTTATTTTCTCATTCCTATATATTTGTAGGACGGTAAATAAGATATTTGTCTCAGGACACAGAAAGATTTCTGCTTAGTTAAATAGAGAATACTGATTGCAGATATCCCTATTGTTTATTTGACCTGTGAAGTTTTCCACATTTGCAAAGATACATGATTTTTAAAAATCATGTATCTTAGTTCCTTTTTTCTATCTAAAGTAAGCTGTTGAATATCATAACCTTTTTCACAAACTTTTTCCAAAGATAGATGTCTTTTTATTAGCCTTTATAGTATTCTATGAGATTTCATGTAATATGCTTTTTTCATCTCACTTATGATAGCCTTGTATGCAAACCATGTTGTGAAGTGGTTTCTTTTGCTCATTCTATGCTTATCCATTAGAACATAATAAACATGATAATTATACTTGTTCAGTTGGATGTTAAGTGCTAAAGTTGCAGATACACATTCATACAACTTTGGCTTAGCATGAAATACCAATTTGTATTTGGAGTAAATTAGTAATTATTCCCTGAAAAATCACTCATTTTTTAATTCTCTCCTCTAAAGATAAAGCTTTTTAATTTAGTCCCTCAAAGAATTTCTCCAAACAAAATGGTCCCTCCCTTAGGTAACTTTCTCACAATTAATAAATAGAGGGGAGTCGATGTTACTGTTAATTTATGACCAATATTTGTTCATGTGGCATATCGTCATTTATGCTAACTTTGCAAATCCAAGTAATTGTCAAAATGACCTTATTTTGGATAAATTTTGCTTAAACAAAGCCATTTTTGGAGGAAAATGCTGCATTGACCAGTCCAAGTCATGAATTAATGGTCACATGGCCTCCTGTTTATTAATTGAGGATAATTAGTCTATCAGAGGGATCATTTTGATGGGTAGAAAATCCTTGGCGGATTAAATTGAGAGGCTTTATCTTTGGAAGATTAAATTGAAAGAAAAGTGATCTTTCAAGGACTAAAGTATTAATTCACTCTTGGATTTTCTTACATTCGTACTACATAGATGCTTCTAAAAAAAGTGATGCAAAATTTGCTTCATTGAAAGTCTATTTTATGCCTAGTTGTTTCACGCCAGATTTCAGGAGCAATGGTAGAGGTGTCTGACTCCAAATCTTCCCGGGGTGATCGTATTGCTCTTATATCTGGCACACCTGAACAGAAGCGCGCTGCTGAAAACCTGATCCAGGCATTTATAATGGCCACCTGAGTCATGGAGTGCTCTCTTGGGGGGTTCGAAGGTGGAAAGATTAATTCTTAAAGCATGTCCCCGTTCCTCTCCATAGTTCTCTTAGGTTGTCCCTTGAGAAAATATTCTCTATGCATCAACTGGACCTTTGCTTCTTCCAAAACAGTAACTAGAAAGATTGTGCCTGAGGATTCATAGCCAATTCTGTATGTAGGGGTTGTAGTCCCTGTCTTTCTTCTTAATCTACTCCTCATCTGCGTTTTTCTCTTTGAAATTTTTAGGATCTTTCTTATCTATTCGTACTGTTTTTCTTTGACTTGTGTGGGGTCATCTTTATCTCCATTAAATTTTATCAAAGGAACTGAGCTACTGTGTTTACATTGATTCTGGTGGTTGATGGTTCATCCTCTTATTCTTTTTTTTGTAGCTAAATCTTTATTCCCTGATGATGCAGTTGCAAATGAAATGCAATCTCTATAAATCTCCTCTTTCCAGTATCCTTGATTTATGCTAGTACTTTGGTCACAACTGGGGAGGTTGCTTTATGAATAAGAAGAAAAGTTTTAGCTCTGGACCATTTTCCTTTGTTTTTATATTCCATAGCTTGTAATCCTGGGATACTGCAGAGCACTTCAGACTATTATAACCCCTCTTGTTCTGTTTTCCCCTGTTATCACACCAAGCATAATATGTTCTATACCTATGATCTGAGAATCCAATGAGATTTATTCTGTGAAACTTATTATGTAAATGCTTTTCAAATCTTATTTGTCTTATGACGGATGCCACTTACCAGGAGGCATTAGCCAGCTGCTGCATTATATTGTGGCATGCCTTCTCTTTCAGTTATTCAATGTGGTTAAAAATGAGTTCATCAGATTCCATAGATTCTATAAAGGGTGGCTGTTGAATTAACATTGTGATCTCTACCTCTGCTGCCTGTGACTGAACTATTGTCGTATTAACAATATCTATACTCTTAACTGAACTTGGATAGTAGTTAATTGGATTTTGTTCATCATTATTATATCCAGCTCAGCTTTTATTGGTCTTAACCTAACGAAATTAAATTGCCAGGTGATAACTGCTTTCATATCACCACTGCTTATTCTTCCATATCTTTCTCCTGACTATATGACAGTCATATGGTGCGATAAGATTAAATCATCCTATTCCATTTAGGCATACTCCTTCATATCTATACTACCATCTTCTGCTGAAACATTGTCTCATCCAGATTACTTGTCTCATCCGCTGAAACATTGTCTTATCCAGATTACTTGTCTCATCCGCCGAAACATTGTCTCATCCAGATTACTTATCTCATCCGCTGAAACATTGTCTTATCCAGATTATAATCTCTTTGTTGATATGACTTAACTTGTCTGGGTGAATGTTGAAATGTTTCCTTTCCTTGTAAAGAGCAAAGTACTAATTTTTCTTCTTTCTTGCGCCAGTCATCTAATTTCTTGGTTTTGATTACTTAAGCACTCCTCTTACTCTTAGTTCGGTGTAGTTATGCTCATTATAATGTTTTCTATACCCTTAAATAATATACTTGCGGATGAATCCTCCCTTAGTCTAAAATTGTATATTTGCTGTGTACTGTCCCATACTTGATTCTGTCTATTTATACATCACTACCCATTCCTTCCCAGCATTCTTTGATTTTTTGTTAGTCAATACTCATACGAGCAAGGATGTCAGGATTAGTTTTGGTCAGCCTATCTTAGTATTACTGGATGTAGTTCAATAGATTGATTATATCATGCACCTGGTTTTTCTTCAAGGCGAATCTGTCCTATTATTTTCTGTAAGGGAGGATGGTTCATTGGGGTTAGAACCTTACTGAAACTTTATGTTAAAAATCAACTTGTTCGTTGTTACCATTTGTATATGAATATTGCATTTAGTTTGCACATTAAGTAGTACAAGCAGTTGTAGATTTCCAATGTATATACAGGTTCATGACAGTCTATATCAGGAGAAAGAAGAATTTTCTTTCTTTATCCAATCATTTGCCTGAGAAGAGGATCTTTGTCAGTACTATTCTGCGTTGGTGTGGGTCTGTATCATTTTTTATGCATACATAGATGCTTGCTTTGGCTATACTAGCAATATAGTCCTTAAATTGTTAGTGCTATATAGCTTTAGTCCTGAAAATTACAAGTGATTAGTATTTTTGTCAAAGTTGCTGGAGAATGCCCAGAAAATCTAATGTGCAATTTTTTCAAAGATTGCAGCTAAATAAAACTAGCAATCTAAGGTTGAATGGTTAGTTTAATATATTTATTTGGGTTTCACACTATTAGGTACTTTCTATGAATCAATCAATGTTATTTCTTATATATGAATCATTAGAAATCATATTTATTTCATTTTATTGAATGAAACACTTAGATAGTGGAATCATTTTCTGTACATTTTAGGACCCTTGGATGTGAAAGTTACACGCATGGCTTTCTAAGAGATTGAAAATTTCCAGTTTTGTTGTGCTTTCTCGTTTAATTATCTCCCAAAATTCTTCGATCTAATAATTAGTTTAGAAAATTTTGATATCCCAATCAATCATGATCCTAACCCACTAAGAAAAACAAATCCATATATAGTTGAGGCTGAGGATACGTTTAGTCATGAGAAAGTAATTATTTTTGGTAGTCCTTAAAATATTTTCTTCTAATTTAAATGATCAGTAATTTCATGTAGTTGGTAACTAGTAATAATATGGATATCTCGGGGCATAATAATAACAATGATAATAGAGATTAAAGTTCTTAAGTCAAAACTTTGGTAGATGTCATTGGGGTGTTTAAAAATATTCAAGAAAATTATTATTGTCTGGAAGGTAAAGTCCAAAGATGACAAACAAAAGCAAGAAAGCTATACCTCACTAAGTGAATCATGACATTTGTGTCCATATACCATGTTTCTTAATTCAAGTTTTCAATAAAAAAAAAAGAGCTACAAAATTTAAAGATTTGATGGCTCTTTTTTCGGTGGTGGGACAACATAAATCAAACTCAAACTCGACCCCATATAATGGTAGCTAGAGGATTAGCTACGAGATACATGCCTATGTTAAATCAAGCCTTAGGATTTGAAATGTGGAAACAAAATATCGCAAGCAAAGTACATTTATTACGCAATCTACTCACCAAAATTAAGCATGCTAACTCTTGAACAGGTGTTGATAACTTGCTGGTGCATTTATAATTTAGAGTGAAAGATTACCTTTCCTTTTGGACTTAGTACTCAAAATAAAATCTCTCTTTTTAATCCTTCAAAAAAAAGTATCTCTCAACCAAATTGGTATTTTTTTTAGGCAAACTTTTCTTAATTAATAAATAAAAATTCACATGAACATTAACTCATGGTCGAAAGTTGTCTAAGTAGATATTTTTTAAAAATATCATTGACTAACTTTTGTAAAATCAAATAATTGTCAAAATAACTTAATTTTGAGTAAAGTTTTGCTTAAATAACTTATTTTTTTGGAAAAAAGTACCAACTGAATGAGTCTTGGTCGAGTTAATGGCTTCATAAACTTTTATTTACTCATTGAAATTTTTTTGCCTAATATGGGAGCCATTTTAAAAAAAGGAATTTTTTTAAGGAATTAAATTGAGAAATTTTATTTTTAAATAATTAAATTGAGAGAACAACAATCTTTTAGAGAGTAAATTATTTTTTTATATAAATTTTATTTTATGTTATATTTAAAATATTAAAATTAGAATTAGAATTAATTGATGAGAATGCTATCTTTGATAGACAATTGTTAAGGTGGTTTACTAAAAAAAATAAAATAAATTACTTTCCCTTATTAAGAGATGTTCAAATCCTCGTGTTCAATATATGATTCTCTCTTATATCTTATAAAATAATTGCTTTTAAAATTTAAAACAAACTAAATTGATAATTTTAAAAACAAAAATGAAGATAATATTAAAACAAAAATTTAAGAAATATATTTTTATTGAGTTATATTTTGACAAAAAAAAATATTCTAAAAGACATTTTATTCATATTTTAATTTCAAGAGATGTTTGCATATAATCAAATAGAAGAAAAAATATATATAAAAATTAAATATCTCTTAGAAAAAAAAAAAAAGGAAAGTAAGTAATTTATTCAAAAAATAAAAAAAATATTAGATATTCATACAAAAAGAATATTATAGAAAGACAGGGCTTCCTATGAGTCTCTAGAGAGGGAGGGTATTTAATATTTATACAAAGGATGGTTTTATTTTTAATGAAATGTCATTATACAATCCCATAATGAGCAGGAAGGACCATCCTTGTCTCTCTATATGATATCCAATCAAACAGCAAACAAATGGAGTGGTAGCTTTGTGATCATAAGACTCTATTGAATGCCACATCTACATTTTGCAACTATCTTAATTATACTTCTTTCTCTGAATCACATGTAAAGCTATTAATTGCGAAAAAAAGGTAATGTCCTTCACCTTAGGGTTTTACTAATTAATATTATTGGTTAAGATTTTATCTAATTAACTGATGATTTTTAAAATATTAAAGATTTTTTTTTTTTACAAATTTTAAGTCATTAAATGTTCTATAAATCAATGAAGGATTTTAAATCATTTGTATTTAGTCTATGTAGTAGCTTTTTACAATATGCGAGATATATAAAAAAAAAATAAAAGACTTACTTTGAATTGATTAAAGACTGTATTTTTTTTATCTCTCTCTTACTTCAAATGAATGTATTAATTTTAAATTGTAAATAATCTGAATCTAATTAAAAAAAAAAAAGCCTTAACTAATGTTCTGAGTGCATGGGTTAATAAAGCCATGTGTTTATACCAAAATTTTCTTATAGAATTTTTTTAATTGATTGGTAAAATATTTGATTGTTTTTAATTAAAAACAAAATAATCATTTTTATTAACTAAATACTTTGAACTAAATAAATATTTTCTTAGCACTCATTCACTCAACTTTTTTTTTTATATAGTACATTGGTTTAATCTATTAAATGGAATGGGGATTCCATTGTGTTTTGTATGTTTATTATTAAAGGCCTTTAATGGTGGAAGGCCTCAGGGGCAAAAAATGGGAATAGATTTGGCTTCTTCTTTTTTTAAAGTTTTATGAAAGATATTTTAAAAAAAAAAGAAGAAGCAAAAACCTCCTTTAATATATTAGTGTATAAGGATTGTTATATAATATATAACATAATTTTATGTTTCTATCTTCTTGGTTTTCCTTTGTCATCAATTTATTTTACAAGGAATATATCAATATATGAATGCAATGGTTCCAAAATAATAATAAAAAAAGGGACAAGAATTTGAAATGAAAATTTTAAATTAAAAAAATGATAATTCTATATTCATAATTGAGTTTGTAAAAAAGAAAATAGGGGGTAAGCTACCAACTTAAAGAGCAAATTTTGTCAATAATGCAATAGGTTTAGAGTGAAATTTTGAATTTGACACAAGCTAAAGAATGATAGCAAATTAGGTTATAAGATTCAAAAGATAAAAATATTCATCCATAATTAAAATTTAGTATTTTTTAATTACTATACCAATGTTACTACTTATGCTACATAATTATAACTGAAATTGTAAAAAAATATTTTTGATGTTAAAATATGTGACTTAAGTTATGAGAAATACTTATATAAAAAAATTAATCTATTATATTATATGAAAGTCTCTTACACTTTAAATATTATCTTATATTTTTAATTCTATTTAATGTACGTAAAATTTATTAAGGAAGGAATATATAAAAGTTTATCTTATTTTTTTAATTGATATCTTCCTTTATTTTTAAAATTTTAAATAAAAAATATTTCTTATTTTTGTTCATTATATATATATAATTTATTAATAAGACTCCTACCTTAAAAATTAAAACTATGAAGACTTAATAAAAATTTATAAAATGTAAAAAGCTTATTCAAAATTTCAGTGAAATTATATACATATATATATATAGACCTTAAAGTTAATTTGAGAATTCAAAAAGTTCGTCCAAGCATGTAATCTAAAACTTTTTTTTAAAAAAAAAAAAGTAGAAAAATAACCGTAACCAAACTAGTGATAGAACTAACATGGCGTGTGGAATTTTACTTAAATTAATACACTCAAAATCAATAAATTTATGCATATATATAAAATTCTAGTCCCATAGTTGATCGTGGCATTATGCCTTGTGCTTGTACTTTTTCAAGAGTAAGGATATTACATTTCTTCATGAAACTTAAAGTTTACAAATTAAGGTATTAATATAAGAACAAAGTTGAATTTAATGAAAAAAAATTAACATTTTATAATGTGGTGAATTATTATTTTTTTTTATTGTGAGCGTAGTAAGCTTATATTCAATGTGTAATAGTTTTTGAGGAAAATTGTTTGTAATAAAATATACTTGTGAAAATTTATAAAAGAAAATTAAGCATACATATGCCATTAAATGCACACATGGCACAACGTGGAGGTGTGCTATCAATAAATTTAGATTGTGATTTCTTGGATCCAAATAAGAATTATGAGAAGAATGTGAAGTGCACATGGTTTGTGATACCTAAGCGGGGTACAAAATATGCATTCTATGTACACATATATGAATAAAGGTTAACTGGAGACAAGTCATCAATATTGAATAAGGCATTAGCCATTAATTGTATTGCATTCATCTATATGATATACAAGAGGTTTGGCATGCATAAAAAATCCATGCAAATTTTTTTCTTTAGTTTTTAAAATATAATATAAAAATAATTATTATATTTTTAAAAAATAAATTAAATAATAAAAAGTAATTTAGTGTGTTAGAAAATATGTGGGCTCCAATTAATTTTGTTATTTTTAAATAAAACGAGTTGATGGATGATCCATTAAAGTATATTAAATTAAGGCTCGAATATAATTATTAAATGATTATCACTTATTAGACTTTGATACATATTTAAATAAGTTTGATTAATGGCAAAATGGTGTAGGCCATTTTTTGTTACTGAAGTTTGTGATAGGAAGTCCCGATAACATGATCAACCTAATAAAAAGGATTATATATATACAAGGTTAGGTCTCATTTCTAACCCTACATTCAGTATGTTTGTTATATTGAAGTCATTGATCCAAGGCCATAAAGAGGAAGATCTAGCCACCATAACTCATCAAACAACAATGGCACAATCTTGGGAGGCATTTCTCTCTTATATATTCAATGTCCTATGTACCATAGATAAATCAAGTAACTTACATAGTGAACCTTGGGAAGTTGGCCAAATGATGGAAGCAAGAGCATTTGATGTGTAGATCATAGGAATTCTTTAGTCACACTATCACAAGTTTAAATTATATTTTTTTTTGTCAACTTTTGGAGTTTAGACAACAAAGAAATTTTTTTTTTTCCTTTTGTAGAAAATTCCTTAATTCTAGTGAAAATTGTGTGCATTTTAACACCCAAAAAAAAACTTGTGCCTTTTATTGATAATGTCAAAATGACTTCTTTTTTTTTTTAGTGTCTTGGAAGGAAAAAAACGAGTATTTAAAACTCTCGGGTTAAAAATATAGTTATATGGTATTTATGTTTTGGAAGGAATGGAAAAAGAATCATAATAGACATTATGAGGTGGAAATTAACATTCCAATTTATTCATTCTTGTTAACAGCATTAATTTGATAGATGAAAATTACGTATATAATTGTTGAATTAAACAATATCTAAATTTTTTCTTGTGAATATTACCGACTTATTCCAAATTTTTGCTCATAAAATTTCAATTTATTCCAATTTTTTATTGCAAATTTCTAATTTTATTTCAAAATTTTATTTTTCTAACAACAACTTTGTTATTAATATGAGATATTTGGGGGTCAATTGATCAATCAACAACTATATTGTAATTTCCATCTATCAAATTAACTTTGACTTTTTTTAATGACCAATATAAAATAAAAAAATAAAAAAAATTATATCAAACAAGGTCAAAGTTAAGAGATCAAAATAATATTTTTTATATATTAATTATAATATATCTAAATTATTTAACCCTAAAGTCATAATTCCTTCAACACCCTCACCTTTCTCTCAATTTTGTTTTATTAAAAATAAAATTACAAGAAAAAAAAACGAATTTCACTATCGAGAATTCATTTGGTAGCAAAAGGCTTCTTTATCCTTCAATATTTTCTTAACGTGACATTAGAGAAAAATATTATTGTAAAATCAACAATCTAACTGAATTCTATCACTTAAAAATGTATTCCAAATAACTTCTTTCAAATTAAGATTTATATCAAATATATATAAAAGAAGCATAAGATTTTTTATTAAATTTGTCAATAAAACTCAATTAATCAAATTCTTAATAGAATATTCTAAAAATATACCCTTAATAAAATTTAATTAAGTTTTAAATTTAAGGTCTAAATTATTTATTTGTTTTTCATGAGCTACGTATTGTCCATGACTTGGTCTATATTCTCCTCCCAATTATTTATGTAGCTTGCTTTTCATCTATCTATTTATTTATTATTGTATTATCCAAACAAGAAGAATACTTCAATCCAATATATATATATATATATATATATATATATATATATATATATATATTAATAACCAACAATTTGTATAATATCCAATGATTCCAATCCATCCATGTGGTTATATATAGAAATAGTTTCATATTATTTAAAACATTTTAATATTCGTTGGTGGGAAAGACTGCCATAATTTATTAATTAATTAAAATTAAAGGATCAGATTCATTAAGATCTTAACAGGGTGTCTTAATTGGAAGCTCAATTATATAGTTTCTAATTATAATCCTAATTAATCAAAAACAGCTCATCATTACGAATCTAAAACATGTCTTGCATGTCTAATATATGCATTTTTCAAAAACTGAAAAAAGGTTCAATTGAGCTCATTACAAAAGATTCATGATTCTAGATAAAGGTTTTGTTTAATTACAAATTAATGAAAGGAACAAATAAATACATAAAATAAAATAAAAATGGCTTTTGCAAGATAGTACCTTTAGTAAAGTTTAAGATTCAATATCTTTCTCATGAATAAATTATCCCAAAAGCTCTTTAAGTATACATTTACCACTACTTTGTGGTTAAAAGTCATTTTAATTTATGATAATTGTGGAAATTAATTCTTGGTCAATATTTTCATAAAAATCTCTATACACCTAATTTTTTTTAGATTGCCCTTGATTTAATTTTTGGAAAAGCCTCGATTTTATGTTGATTTCTATGTTAAAGTATTAGATAAAGAGATATCTTCAATTTAAATATGTGAATATAAAATTGAGAGGTTGAAGATAAGTTTCATATATCGAATATGTCACTTATATTTCTGATTGATAATGTCAAATTAAATAACTTTTTTTGGGGGTGTTTTGCATGCAATCAAAAGAATAACAAGTATTTAGAATTCTCACTGTTTAAAATTATGATTATATGGTATCTTTAGTTTAAAATAATTTTGAAAAGAAATATTGTGTATACTTTGAAAACAATGTGACTTTAGCATATAATGTTTTGTGGATAAATCCATTGGTTTTAGATATCATGTAAGGTTTTTAGGTTAACTTTGAATATTTTCTCAATCATGAGCATAGTTGTTAAACTCACGAACTATTTAGAACTCATATTGGTTAAGTTTATGACTAGATGGTATCTTTGTTCTAGAACAAACAGAAAAAGAAACATTATGGATACCTTGAGGGCACAAATTAAGGATCATATGTGAACTTATGTGACTTTGGCATATAATACTTTTATGAAAAGGACCATTTATTTTAGATATCATCCAAGATTTTTAGGCTACCATTGAATATCTTCTCCATTACAACCATTATTGTTAAACTCACGAGTATTGGAAACACTCATCCATTAAAATTATGACTATATGGTGGTATCTTTGTTTCAAAACAAATGGAAAAAGACACATTGTGGTTTGTGGATACCTTGAGGCGCAAATTAAGGATCATATGTGAACTCATGTCACTTTGGCTGACAACACTTCATTGAAAAGTCCATTTATTTAAGAAATCATGCAAGATTTTTAGTTACCCTTGAATATCTCCTTAATCACGACCACTATTGTTAAACTCATGAGTATTTGGAACTCTCGTCGGTTAAAATTATGATTATACGGTATCTTTTTTTGAAACAAATGGAAAAAGAAACATTGTGAATACTGCGAGGCACAATTTAGGAATAGTTTGTGAAGTAATGTGACCTTGGCATAATGCCTCATGAACAATGTCATTGATTTTAAATATCATGCAAGATTTTTAGGCTATTGAGTCACGACAATCCTAAGGTGATTATACGACATGTCCCAATACTAAAATTGTTGGGAAGGGAGTAATTGTTGCGCTTTGCGAACTTATCTATCATCGAATAATTAGTTAAAATAATAGGTATTTTTTATTAAATAAAATTTTAAGTTTGATCTTGTATAAAAATATTTATACAATAAAAAGTTTATCTTTATTATAAAATCTTTGTTAACTTGAACTAAATTAATTAAAAGTTATTAAATTTTTAAATACTAATAGTTTCAATTTATTTTTTAGCTTTAATTTCTTTCAATTAATTATATATTCTAGTCACCTTTGCAAACGTTTAAAGTAATTAATAATTGCTAATTATCTTATGGTGTTTAGTTTTGTTAAACAATCCCTTGTGGCTTATGTTAAACATGGCAGCTCTTTGATGGGGGCAGATTTTTGTAACCCTTCTCTTATTATTATTGCTCCCTCAAAGATTTTTTTTATTTAAAATTGTTTTAATGTTAAGCAACTTTCTTTAATTAATAAATTAGAGTTTATATAGTTATTAATGCATGATAAAAGCTTATTTAGATAGTACTTGTCCTCAAAATAATATCATTAAGCTACTTTTTAGTCAAATTTAAGTCATTTTGAAAAAAATTTAATTTTACAAAATTTATCCATAGAGTTTGGTTTAAGACACAATTTCACTTCAACAAATTTAAATTATAAGTTATTAACTACGTAAATGTTATTTATTAATTTAAGAAAAATATTTTAATTACAAAATTTTGATATTAAATTAAAAAATTATTTAAAAAATATTAAATTAAAAAATAACCTTTTATAACTACATTATTAATTTAATCTTATCTATAAAGAAAAAAAATTGCAACAAAATTGTATACTGAAACTAATTGCAGTTAAAACACCAACATAGAGGCACCACTCACTCAGTGACGCACCTTTTTCCTCATCAACGCAGGGCGCATCATCTCTCTCATAGATCGCTGCGCTCCTCTCTCTCTCTCTCTCTCTCTGTGCAAGACAAAACCGTGGATCTATCTCAATTTCCTTCCTTTCCTCCTCTCTTCCTGCTCAATTTCCTCAGCCTTTTCTTCACCCCTTCACATTCCGATTCGCGTCGGTTACTTGTTATTCCTCTTGCATTCAAAACTATGCCTTATCGGTTCACAGATCTGCGTCAAACCCACTTCCTTCAAATACCCATCTGATCTCCCAAACCCCCCACATCATCGAAATTTCTGAGCTTGATCTATCTCATACCCCTATTTGGCTTTCTGCTATGTCCTCCCTTCGCCCAGATCTAACCTCCAGAATATACCCGGAGCCCGATGTGGTCGATATCGACCATTTCGATCGCCTCCCTGATTCTGTGCTTCTCTTGGTCTTCAACAAGATCGGAGACGTCAAGGCCCTTGGTCGGTGCTGTGTAGTTTCCCGTAGATTTCACTCTCTTGTGCCCCAGGTCGAGAACGTTGTTGTTCGCGTCGACTGCGTTATCTCCGACGATGATTCTTCCTCTTCTGCCGCCTCATCGGACAAATCCCGTGGACCCTTATCGAATCTCTTCAGGTTAGTATTCGGCTGCATTGTGAAGCCCCTTCAAGCTCTGGGTCAGTTCTTAGGTCCCAAAAGAGCGTCTCTGAGTTCAGGTTCTTCGTCTTCGTCATCCTCACTTGCCGTTGGGAGTGAAGATGTGGAAGGTGAGCAAGGCGGTGTGACCCATCACTCGCCTACTCAAGTTTTGAAGAATTTCAATGAGATTCGGTTTCTTCGGATCGAGCTTCCCAGTGGGGAATTAGGAATAGACGATGGGGTTTTGTTAAAATGGAGAGCTGATTTTGGTTCAACTTTGGATAATTGTGTAATATTAGGAGCTTCTTCGGTTATTCACCCAGGAAAGTCTTTGAATCCTCAGGATGGTGGTTCTGATGCCTTATTCAGCAACAATGGTGGTGATGACAATGGAAGTATACCTGATTCGTTTTACACAAATGGGGGCTTGAAACTTAGAGTTGTTTGGACAATTAGTTCTTTGATAGCTGCTTCAGCAAGGCATTACTTGCTGCAGCCAATCATTTCGGAGCATAGAACATTAGACAATTTAGTTTTGACTGATGCTGATGGGCAGGGCATGTTATATATGAATAGGGATCAGTTGGAGGAGCTGAGGGTGAAGCCTCTTTCAGCTTCTTCAGCATCAAAGAGGACTCTTGTGCCTGCTCTCAGTATGAGGCTTTGGTATGCACCCCACATAGAGTTGCCTAATGGGGCTATTCTAAAGGGTGCAACCCTTGTTGCAATTAGGCCGACCGAGCAATCCCCTGCGGCCAAGAAGGAAATGTCTGATTTGTCTTGGGTTTCAGCGGCATTTGAGGAGCCCTATGGGACAGCAACGAGGATGTTGGTGAAGAGGCGGACTTACTGTCTTGAGATGAACTCCTTCTAATGCTAGCAATTGGATCTAAGGTAAACTTATTGTTGTTTTGCTGTACATATTTTTGTTTCCAATTTGTACTGTAATTCAATATGAGAAATGAAATTGTGTTCATGTTTAAATGTTGAGATTCATAATATTAATATATAGGCTAACGAAATGGCAGGTGAAGAGAATTGATATCTTCGTTTTAGTATGTGTTTACTTGCTAATAGAATCTGCTAAAGGCAGATACTTGAAAGATTTCTTTGTCATAGGGTTCTTTTAAGTTTGGATATAGTTTTCTGTCTCTGTAATGCAAGTTTAGAATTTACGAACTCTTTACTTTTTATCACGTTTGTTGCAGGATACTTGCTTTACTTGACAGTGAAAGCCTAATCAAATATCTGTAGCTATAAGAAACACAATTTGTGCAATGTTCTTATTGATCAATAAGAAAAAGGAATGCATGAAGTATATTTTACTGCATACAGTTCTGCCATCTCACTCATTTTTACTCAAGACTGGAAATGATTCGCCTAGAATATTTCAATAATTTAGTTCTGATATAATGACTGTTTCCATATTTAATTTTTGGGATTTTTTATTATTTATTACCCTGTTGATCTTTTTTTCTCTTTAAGGGAGGTTTTACCACTCATATTTAGTTGTATAAAAATGGATTTCTTGTCTCTTTTTCAGTGAAAGCTGAAGCATTTGAAAATAGGGAAACTTGTAAGTTCATGAGAGAAGGAAGCAGAAAGTGCGCATCCATGGAGTGGAGGCAGCGTTGCAAACTGAATTATACTCTTTCCTGCCTCTGAAAGTGCGTCCTACAGTTAAAATGGTTAATAAGGGCTGCAAATCATTCGCCTATATTTTCTTGAACTGATGACTTAATGCATTTGCTGGTTGTTTTTAGAGGCAATGCTTGTTAGAGTGCAGGCACACCTGCAATTAGATTGATCTTGTAAGAGCTTTGAGTTTATAGTCATCTACCCTTCCAGTTATCCATCTGTGAATATTCTAGGTATTATTTTTGGTATCCCTTTGTGAAATATACTTCTAAAGTTAAATCAGCACTGTACTTTACTTCTGTAACTTGTCCCTTTACTTTTCTATTTTTTTAATGTATTGGTCAATAGGACTTGATCAGGTTTCAAAGATATACGTAGTTGTAAGAAAGTAGATGAAGATGTTTTGAATTCTGTTACCCCTGTGGCTGTTCTGTGCAAGTTTTTTCTTTTTATTTTTTTGGGATTGTCCGGAGCCAAATCCCCTCTCCAAGCTCCTTATGGGATAATTTCCAGTCTCCCTTATAATTCTGGTGCATTTAGTTTTTTAATCACAATATTTTCTAGCAGAATTGAATCCAAGTTGATAAGGATTTTATGACTATAGCTGTTGCTCAACTGGTATGAGTTTCATGGCTAGGCTCTTGCATTTATAATTTGCCCATCAGATCACATTTAGTTGAGCATGCTATTGTGTAGAGTGGAGCAGGATTCATCTTAAATGTTGGAAAGAAATTTATGTGGGTCTCACTTGAATTTTACTTTCTTTCTCTCCAACTAATTCTTTAGAGAATCTACTTCCTTGTAAAATGTAATAATAGTGGTGCAGCTCATAAGCTTACAAGGTTTTCCTTTTTTTGTTAGAAACTACTATCATTTAAAAATTTATTAAATTTTTATTAATTTGATTCGTGCAGTCTATAAAAGTTTTGTAATATATAAGACAATCTTGTTGTTAAAAGGAAATAGAGAATTATTTAACACTCTTATTAATTATGTGTGAGTAGATTTTTCTTTTTTGATATTGTAGTTAAACGGTGTTCTGAGTACGATTACGGGCATCTTATGGTTTCATTCTATCTTTTGAAAAGATTTCATTACATTCACTTTAAATTTTTAATTTCCTTTGCATCAAGGACCAAAATTTCCCTGTTAATTGACTAGAATTTTCAAATTGATACACAATATAATAGCCCCAGACTTCAGTGAACATATAATATTTCCTTTGATTTTCTTTTAATGAAAAAATTAACTTTCTATGATTAATGACCGAAATATTTCATTTTCTAATTAAAATCTCAAATTTATTACATGCAATGTAAATTTAGTCTAAATTTTGCTTTTAAACAAAATCCTAAGTTGTCTCCAATTACACCTTAAATTTATAATCCCCTTACAAAATTTCTAGTTTCTTGTTATATAGTAAAGATCAAAATTCCTCGAAGTTTTGATTGAAGATCGAAATTTTGGACAAAATTCCTAATTCCCAAAATTCTTTCTTTCATTAATTGATATTTCAAATTTTTTCTATGGCACTATATTTTTCCAAAATTCCTAATTTTGTCCCCAAATTATGCCTTAGATTTTTAATTTCTTTAAAAAATTCATAATTTCTTATAATTTGAACATCAAAATTCCCTCATTAATCAAATGAAATCTCAAATTTGACATAAACAATAAGATACTTACAACAAAATTTATCCCTAATAAAATTTTCAATTGCCCCTTATGAAATTAGTAATTTAAAAAAGTAGAATTTTGTAAGAAAAATTAGAATTTAATACAAAATTTAATAGATACATAAATTATAAGGATATGATGTAGAAGTTCATTGGGTACAAGTAATGTCGATGAATTTTATACATATTTAGATATATTTCTCTGTTGAAAATCATTTTAATAGTTCTTGACTTCGATTTTTCTTGTGAAGTGCCATTTAAGGAGAGTTATGAAAGTTTGAAGTTTGAACTATAAACAGGAATAGAAAAACAAAAAACAAAAACCTTCGAAGGCAAAGTTTCGTGTTTTCAGGGATTAAGATTAAGAATATCGCTTTCAAAATAGGATTAGGCTAAAATTTTGAAATTAAAAAAGAAGTTTTGGGCAGTTTATGCACTGAATCTAACCAATAGATTGAAAACTTCAATTGTGAGTTTGTGTTTGAGGTTTGAATTAATCCACTAGTTGATTAAATATTCCCTTGAAATTGAAGTTGTCATTTTCTACCCTCACAAGTTTTCATTCTCTTCAATTTTTTTTTCAAAACAAAAAAGCTTTCAATTCCATCAAATTCTGAAAGTTGGTCAATCACATATTATGTTTAATTGTTTTAGTTGGCAAAATTTTGTTTATTAAATTAATAAATCAAATAATTTAAAGCCAATAACTTACTAGTGATTAGGAGTATTACTTGACAATTAAGTCAGTACTACATAAACAGATGAGAGAAAGCTAAGGAAGAGAAAAGAGCCACAAGAGAGGATTTATCAGATGAAGGCTTTTTTTTATTGTAGTTTTTAAAAATTATTTTTGGTTTTCAAAAATATAAAAAATAAAAAAAACTTTTTTAAATAATTATTTTTTATAAAAAATAAAAAAATAAATATGTGTTTAGAGAATAAAAAATACAGAACAATTAAAAACTATTTTGAACTTCAATTTTTTAAAATAAAAATATATATTTTTATTAATAATATGTATATAAATACATAAAAATAATATTAATATAAATTTTTAAAACTAATTTTATAAAATAATTCTAAAAAATAAAAAAAAATAAAACAACATTCGAACAGCCCTTAAAGTTTTTCCTAGCGTTAAGAAGGATTTTTTACGTTACCAAGTTAGATATCATCTTTTTCTTTCATTTTTCTTATGTTAAAAGTTATGATGTAATATTTATGAAGCATGGATATTTTAAGCTAAATATTTCCAAGAAATTTCATATTTAATATAATGTGAGTTTTGGCTACTAACTTCATGTGTTAATCACATGAATCACATGAGCTATCTTTCTTAGCTTTGCATAGTTAAGAGTAGATGCATCAGGAATATAACACAAAATATCTTAACAACCATGAAAATTTATATGAATACAGAATTTTGAAAAATAAAAAATAAAAAAAGGTCATAAAGAAACTTTTAAGCAAATACATAATGGATTTGAATCATTTAAAGGTCATAAAGAAATTTACACTATAAATTTTGAAGACAAAGATATAACAAATGACATCCGTCACGTAATCAATAAACATAATTTTTTTTAAAAAAATGAATCGAAGATTATTTCTTTTTAACTATATAAAATTTATAATATCATTGGGATTATCAATTATAATTGTGCGTTTTGGGGAATTTCAGGTGGCAATTGCTTCTTTAAAGCCACCCTTCTCATAAGACTAGAGATTGTACTTGTCAATTTTTTTTGTAATTTTTTTATATATAGAATTTTCAGACATAAAATGTGTTTAATAAAAATTTAGACTTTGATTCGTCTTTTCTTTAAACTCAAATGTTTTTAATTTGATTTTAGTTCTAGTGAGAAAGCTTAGGTGAGAATTCAAGAACAAGTTGCATATCTCCTCTCCTTATTATAATAGTTTTTACGACTAAGTGTTCTTAATTTGTGTCTTTTTATTTCACTCTCTCTTTTTTTTAAATTAAAATTTGTACAGACATCAATACTCAATACTCCCCTTTGTTAATAGTTACTTTAACTCCTCTTGCTAACGCTGCTTCTGCCATGTTTCTTAGAACTTAGTTGTGTTGTTTGTTGTTTGTTGTTTTCTGTGGTTCTTTTTCTAGTCACCAAAAAACATTATTCATTCCACTTTTGGGTATTTTAATCAAATGTCATTGAAGCTTCTGAGTTCTGACATATGAATAATCCAACATAATTCACCTAATATTAACTTCATAGAAAAATGACAATCAACTTTGCAATAAAATGCTCGCATATCTCTAATCCATTCCTTTCTTTTTTCTTTCTTTTTCTTTGGGTTCTAACCTTTCTTTTTCTTTTTGGAGTCTATGGTGCTTTCATAATTCTTTTGCAGATCAACAAATGTATCAAGTATAAACTAAAGGCCCCTTCGAATACACAATTAAAGTGATGAGCTTCCACTAAGCTTTTTATTTTTATTTCCTTTCAGGAAAGTCTCTGTACATTATACGGTTTTCCATTTTATATTGAAAAATTAAATAGTATTCATTTTCCGACTGATTGGTTGTTACAATGTTGAATGGATTTGAATGATGACCCTTAAAATATTAGCAAATACAGGGAATTAAAATATTTATATCCTTCCATCTCACCTCACATCACAATCAACAAGGATTGTAATTTATAAGCATGCACATGCATCATAAAGATTGCAGCTGCTGCAGTGTGAAGCTTTAAAAGTGCTGAAATTGCAGTTGAACATTAATTGAATCAAACCCTCAAATGAATAATAGAGCTCTTAAAGCATTTGTCTGGGAGAGGCTTGAAAACAGAATATGGATGTTTGAAAGGATAAATCCCATTTCCCAAAACCCTAATTCTATAGCTATACAGTTACTTAAATGAGGTCTTGGTCTGCTTTAAATGAATGCAAGTGATTTATTCCATGGTTGAAGTCTACTAATTAAGTGTTGAGATTCACAGGTTGTCTTCTTTCAAAAATCATACTGTCAATTTCTTTAGAAAAAATGTTGAGCATAACCTATTTACATTACACCAAGCCCAATACAAAAAAGATCTCAAAAATTATGGGCTACACGTGCATTTAGCCTTTGAGCTCCCTCAAGGCCATAAGTAAACAACCACATATATTCTTAATTTATAGAGAATAGAGATAGTTCATTAAAGGGCAAGTTACAAAAATCATTCAGATTTGATCTCCCACGTCAAGCCAGAATTACCCCCTATATGATTCATATCATCCAGGTTTTGGAACATCTAATTTTCTGTGAATAATCTAATTAATTATACCTCACTTCACTATTTGACTTATAATTTGTTGTGTCCTAAATAATATATAGGATGAATTCTTGAATATATATGAAATTTAATATTTGACATTTAAACCTATTGAGTTTACACTTTTCTAACACTAATTGCACATTTCATTCCAAAAGTTCTTCAAGGCTAATTCAAGCAGCACAAATTACCAGAAGGTCAAATTCTTGTATGTAAAAACTTGTGAATAACTAATTCACTCCAACATATTGGCCACAGCTGAAACCCCGACTTGTGATTGAAAGATCGTTAGGAGAAGTTTCAAAATTTACGATTCGGGTTTTACCTTTATAAGGGGAAAGAGTACTGTAAAAATCATAAGAGGTTTAGCTTCTTTAAGTGGACAGATTCATTCACATCTCTCTCAGGCAATGGTATAGACAATTTCAAAATAATTGCAGAAAGCCAAAGAATAACTTCAAATTTCTTTTACATTTCTCCATAAACATACAGTGATGTGCACGCATAGATCAATATATATATATTTATATCCAAATACTGAACGTAAGTGAATGACTCCAAAAGGATCAATGTAGAAATACCACACTTGATGACAACAATGTACCATCGGATGTAGCAGCAAAGGCAACCTCTGGGACAAAGTTGGCTGCTAGTACTCCATCTTTTACTTTCCCTAAATCAGAAGTAAACCACAAAGTCAACCTCTAATTATAGGAATCTGTATAACATTTATTTAATTGCAACAAGTGAAAGGACTGAAGTATGTGGGAAAGCTTAAGCAAGTCTAGTATGCTTGTGACTGCACAATTACTTGAATATTTTATAAAGACAAGGTAAGCAAAAAATGAACAAACTAAGGCCCTCTTGGTGCATCATATACAAGAGGATGATAGCATGATAATATAACAAGCACTGAATAGTATATCTATCTTGTAAGCTTTTTATACTTTGATGTGTTCTTAAGAAATGATTTTCTAGCAAACTATATCCTTCTAGGGATAGCAAACCAAAGTTTCAATTCCCTGTAGGGTAAAATTAGAGAAATTTTCTCTACTACTTTATCTCCGGAACTGGATAAAACAAAGTCCCGTGCTTTAAGAGTAGCAACAAGATAGCAGGATGAGAACCAACTTAATTCTAGGAAATCTAAGAAAGTAAGCTCAATAGCTACCACGCAAGCTATGGATGTAGCATAGAAGATGTTCTTAGAGTAAGACGGAGCTTAAAAGAAGTAAAGAGTATTCAAATTCTAAAATTAAGTAGAACTGTACGCTAACCTTAGACTTCATTTGTGGCAGACCACCTTTAGGGACTACTCAACAAAAGATTTGAACAAATGCAAGATATAAATCCATTATATATATTTTCTACTTACAGTTCCATCGACATATAGATGGAGTTGCTAATACAACTACTCAATAAGCCAAAGACTGAATTGAATTATCGTATATACGAAGGATTTCTTGTTTCAAGAAGCTCAATTACTTCACCAGAATCTGAAGCTATTTCTCAGGCATGAAAAATAATAGAAATAGGCTTTGCAGGAATCTTCAAGTGTTTTGAGGCTGCTCTTAATCCAAGAGCACTACATGATGCACTTCGGGAAACAAACTTCAGAACTTCGAATTTAGTCTTTATCCCTGACGTTTATGTTTTGATGAGCTGTATTTGCTGCAGGCATTGGAACTGCAGTTCCACTATAATTTTGATAATATCTGAGTGACAACAGAGTTCATATATATAAAAAAGTATATATGTCTTGCCATATCATATTCTATATTTTTTTTAATTTTGACATGTCAGTGTCAGTACTTTATTTCACTTCAAAATATAGGGAGATTGATTCAACCAATAGATGGTGAGATGTTCATGCTCAATAGATCATTGAGAGAGCCGTCATATAGAGACAAGCCGTTCGAGTATTAGCTCGTATATTTCAATTAAGTTATCATAGCTACTAGGGAATCAAGTAAGTCTTGCTGATTAAGTTATCTTATAGGGTATCATGGGTCGAATTCTTGGAGCAAGAAAAACTTGTTTATAAAATAATATTGACTCCCAAGGTAACTCAAGCACAAGGTATGAGAGTCGATGGAGTTCTTCAAAGTTTTGAGGGTGTACAAGAGTTTGTGAGATTGGATTTTAGAATTAAACTCGTATTTTTTTTTTAATTTATCAATTTTCCTGTCATAGTAAGAACAAATTAACATTATCATCTATGTAGATGTGGGCATAGCTACGCCAGAGTTAAACATCACAAGATTTATCAATTTTCCTGTCATAGTAAGATGTAAATAACATTATCATCTTTGTAGATGTAGGCATAGCTACGCCAAAGTTAAACGTCACAAGACTAAAGGTTTCTTTGAGAGAGAAAATGGAAGGGAAAAGAGAGAGGTGAAATTTTTCTTTGGATATTTTCTTTAATTTAGAATAAAGTCTCTTTTCTTCCTCTTGTAATATTTTTGGATTGAAAAAATGGATAAGGAAAGAAAGAAGTTAAAAATTTTCAATTTAGATTTTTTAAAAACAAAAAGTCGAACCAAATTTCGCTTCCCCTCCATTTTTCCTCTCTCTAAGACTCCAATGCAAAGGGTGTAAGCATCAGGAGAATGGTAAATTCAAGAGCTCTTAAAGAGTGAAGGAAAATATGCTTAGAGATGAGAATATTTTACTCCTAGGAGCGCCACAACAAGGATAGAATCACTAGAATCTCTAACAAAATAGACAAAGGGAGCACCCTCTGTATGAGTCTCCTGGAGAAAATCGATCCCAGTAGTTCCTTCTTCATGAAGACCTTATATATGCAACTTCAAAATGGCCAATGAAGCATTTCTATGGAGGCCAGGTCCCTCTATGGCGCCCAGTGATATAATTTCTAAAGGGAAACCTCTCATTACCTATTAAATATTAATACCTCAGTTTGCCAACCAAGTAAGAATCTTAAGCTAACATTGTGATCAGTCGGCATGCAGAGGTTAATTTGAATGTCCAGAGCACTTTTAAAGGGACTAGCACAAGTTAAACGCCACCCGTAACATCAGTTCAGAGAAAATTGACAGCGTTGTGAAAGATTTATCATCACCATCATTTTCCAATGGAACCAGTCACTGAGAGCGGCCCAGTAAGATTGATTGAGCTATAATCTCTTTGGCCATTGCCTTCATGTGTAGTTTATTTGCTTAAGTTGGGCGTGGGTGTTGACTTAGTATCTGTCCCTAGGGTTCTTTATGCCTCAAGGGAACTTTTTCCTTTCTAAGCTCCTAAAATTAACTAAGCAACTTCTGTCAATTTCTGACTAACCCCAAACTTGTTATTCCTACTTACCTTCAAGTATGGCCACTTTCAAAACCATTCTTTCCCACTTTTCAAAACCAAATCACCTTTATTAATCTCCACCTTTCACCTGACCGATCCTTAAAACCCTATTGGAAACAACATAACCCACCTAATACTCTAGGATCATTCGAGCCACCTCCATAGAGGAAATTAAAGCAACAGCCAGTTGCATCCTCTGGTCCTACTTAAGGATTTACATTGAGCGCTTCCTTTTTTTCCTGGTTTGAACAAGGCTATATATGATGTTTCATGAAGAAGTTTGGAACTTAATCACAAGTTTCACAACAAGGCACAGTGAGCTTGAACTTTATCCTAACTAGATGTTCCAAAACTCTTCATGTGAAGGAATTAGTTAAAAATTATAATAAAAAGGATTAATTGCACTATTATCTTATCTAGTCTTTATGAAGTGGGAGATGTCCCAGTTAGACGCCTGAAAATACCTCAAAAGATTAGGCTTTTACCTATCAGGTGAGAGATGCTCTAGGTTTACAGAAAAAAAAAAAGAGAGAGAGAGAGGGGGGCGGGGTGGGGTTTGAACCTTATATCCTACTTATTAGGTTTGGCACAAGTGGTTAAGATGTAAGGGTCTTAAATTCAAGGGTTCAAAAGACGACTTATTATCAGTTTTATGGAAGAAAAAAAACAATCTTTTTTAAGTGACATTAGCAAAGTTGAAAATTGAAAATTAGTCTTTGTTATTAAAACAAATTGCAAAAGCTAATTTTCGTAAGTTCAAAAATCTACTTCTGTTCATCACAGGTGACCATTAGATGTAAAAATTAACATATCATGTACACTTTTTAACAGAACAAAACTCTTAAATGCTTACATATCAATTCAGAATCCACCTGGCTTGTCTATTTTGATAAGTTACTTTAAGAAAATGAAAATAAACTCAGACTGGCCCGCTGACTATTAATTCCCTCAAAGATATAGGATTTAATTCACACTTGTGAACTACTTCAATTCATGGTTAAAATCCTTCGAATTGGTATAAACCAGTAGCCTAAAGCCTGATCTCGAAGTAAGCAGTCATTACTAAATACAGAATTTAACTGCAAATTTCTACACAGAATTTTTTTCTGATTGTCGTTTTACTTTTATGTAATATTTTATTGTTGAAGTCTTACTGTAATATCAATGTTTGCTTTCATGGTTACTTGTAGTGATAGTGAATTTTTTGAGTTATCATTATTATACTTCCATATATGTATTATTAAATATTTTTTTCGGCATAATTATTATATCATCATATTTGATAGTTGATAACTATTAACACCAATCAACAGGAAGCCTTCCACAATTAAGTATCTAGACAAGATTTAAAGACATTGGTGATTAGTACATCTCCAACTTCGAAATTAGATCTTCCAAGTTTTTGATAAATTATTTTCTTCTGGAAAATTAGTACTCGAAAACCTCTATTATCAATGACCACGTTTAGGTCCAATCTGCCACAATTTTTTTTTTTTTAAAAAAAAAACTTGTTATAACTTGAATACTAGATAATTCATGTTCTTAATGACAAGTTCCGAACCTATCTGTTAATAAAATTCTTCATTTCATCATGATTGTAGTGCATTACCTAAAACTAGAGACATACCAAAATGTCGTTAACAATTTGAAACATTAAAACCAAAGAAAATAAACCAGAAACATTAGTCCATCATGGGTAAATGACATTACTTAAGACCAAGCCCACTATGTTTTCCAACAGAACAAAGAATATATAGCAACAGGCATATATCAAAAGTTACGCTACAACATACACAGACTTTTTCAGCATAATATGTTCACAAGGATTTCACTTTACTGAATATATAATTCTCATGAATCTCTTTCCATTTTTCCCACTAACAAATAAAGCAAACATAAACAAAAAAAAATATGAACTTACCAACAAGAAAAACCCTAAAGATCATTTTTTGAGTAACATAGGATAGAAAAATTAAAAGTTAAAGCAGACGCAAGAGACATCGGATATTTCATCTACCTAGCAACTCAGAGGCCATAACACACAGATAAGGATTAACTAGAAATAACCTGAGAATAATTCATTCTCATACTTCCGTTGGTTCTAGTTTATTTTCACTAGAAAGTTGAAAATTTTACATACATTTGATACATTGAGTCGGATGCCATGTACGTATTGTGACAAAGTTGATAGCATAGGATAAACGTGACACGAATTGAAAGTTAATTAAGAGACCAAATTGAACTCAAAACTATTTAAGGGACTAAATAGAAACAAATAAATAAGTTAAAGGAACAAAATACCAATTAAACTTAAATGAATTTTCACTTCCAAAAGATTTAATGATGCATTTTTTTAATGATTTAATTAACATTTCACATTTTTCGATATAATTTAATAATTTTACTACACTCAACGTACACTTTCTAATAAAGTAGTACGTTATCATCAATTACGAGATGCTCTGGCTATTGAGATGAGTGATAAAAAAGATAATATAACCTAATGCGTTACAGTTAGACCAACGCTAATTGCCTTAAATATAGTCTTTTTTTTTTTGGAAAAGCCTTAAATATAGTTTTTACTACCCGTCTTGTCTGTATTACAATTCTCTCTCCGAATAATGCACTAGCTTGGTTGAGAATCCTTCTCTTTCCATGATCCAGACGTCAAAGTCTGGCTACGTGCATGGACCTTTCACGTTATGAAAAAGTCCCATTATGAGCGTGATTCTTCTTACCAAATAACAAGTAAAATTTTGGGTATACTTCTTCTACGAAATACAGATAGACGAATAGATAAAATTATTAGTAAAACTAAATAAAAATATAATAAATGAGACAGACTTTTCAATATAATTTATTTTTAACATATTTAAATCTTTTATAATTAATTTAATCTATTTAATTTTTGCAAACCAAGTAAAATCTATCACTAATGACAGGGCATGTATATTTTTGGCTTGCAGAACCTGACAATGAGCGGAGCAGGGTCATGTGGAGTAGCTTGGGAGTGAGAAAATAAATTGGGATTGTAAAGCTACTTATAGGGCTTCCATTGATCTTTGCACAAAGTGATTACCAACTTTGCTTCCAGTGAGTGACCTACACATTGGTTTTCCTACACAAAGAGCTTACACATGGCATGGACTCACAGATGCCATAGATTAAGGGAACCAACAAGAGTACAAACGAGGAGACAGCAAGCCTATACCTAGTCAAGGCAACCCACACAAGAATCAACGAAAAGACAATGACAGCAGGTATAAAGCAGCACCCATGCCCAATGGCCAACTTGTTTAAGATTACCAATAAAGCAAGAGGCTCATTGTAAGAGCACTTGAACATAACACGTAAATCCAGACAAAAACAGTATCTTCAAAACAAAAGACAACCATATTTTATACGTCTAGGTCGCAAAATACAACATAACCCTTCACCTCTGGAAAGATTACATGCCCACAATTCCTAATGATAGGAGGCAGGGTCAAATTTGAGACCACTTTAGCATAAAAGATTGGTATTTATGTTAAAAGATTATTTCAATTGAAAATTTTTAGATGTTAAGTGAATACCTGTTTCATTAACATTTTCAATACAAAAAACCAAGTATTTTCAAGCTTACCAGTTTAGTTTAAATTTTACATAGAGCTTAAACTACTATTAACAAGCATGAGTTTGATTCCGAATAAAATTAGATATTCAGCAAACATGGAAAATAAAAAATAAAAAAAAAACCGAACCAGAGTAAAAATGAGAACGATTATAATAAATGCAAGTTATTTGACTTTAAGTTGGATAAAAGGGAAAAGAGGAAAAAGGTAAAAACTATTGTCATACCAAGAAAATGCGATGGACCAAACGAAATGAGGTCTTCCAGGAAGTCAGTTCTTCCCCTTCCCCTTCTGGTCTGAATGCCGGCTTCCGTCGCCATAGCAGAGTTGCAAGCGGCCATCAAATCCAGGCGAGAACTGATGGTGGTGGTGGTGGTGGTGATTCTCCATGGTCGGAGCAGCAGCAGCACCGATGAAGAAAGGTAAATTGGATGATCCGTCTATAGGCGAAAACCTCTGGAGATGATGAGGCAAAAGAGACGGAGAATTGGACTGAAGGGTCCCCCTACTATTGAAACCAGCAAGGCCGCCGGAAGAAGAGATGGTGAAGTTGAGATTATACTCGCTCCCGCCGCCACCGCTAGGCGTCTGCGATGAAGTAACTACAGCCGGCATAAGATGGTCTGGGATGAACGAGAAATGCTGAAGCTGATCTGAGTGATTTTCACTTTGGACTGCAAAAGGCGAAACGGACATTGCCTGAGCCAGAGAATTTCCCAACTGGATTTGCCCTGAAAACCCAGAAGATTGATGGTGATGGGTTCTTGAAGAAGAAGAAGGCCCTAGAAACCCTGAGCTAAAGTAGTCCATGGGTGGTGAACTCCATTGCTGCCTACCTCCCTTGTTGAATAGATCAGACTCCTCACTACGATGGTTCTGGTGAACTGACCCAGTGGGACTAGTAGTAGTAGGAACACCAGTGCTAATCCCACCTGTGAGAAGCTCAGTAAAAGAAGTTTGTGCCATTGAGATCACATTATTCTGATGATGATGGGCAATACTGCGAGATTCATCATTCTCTTTCTCCTTCTCCTTGTCCTTCGCTGCTCTCTCCCTCGCCCTCTCACGCGCTTTCACGCGAATCTCAGACCGCGAGAGTGACAAGCCAGAGCCTTTGCTTGTCTCCGAAGTGCTACTACAAGCAGACTTGGACAAGGAGAGATTTTGACTTGGGTTCTGGTTTTGCTTATGATAATTGGCCTCGACATCTACCTCTGCATCAGCTGAATCGAAACATTTTTCACCTCCCCTCTTCTCGTCGTTCGGTTGCTTTGGGGTTTCGGGAAACGTATTGTTCAGAGAAGGGAGCTCAGAAATTGCATCGGAAGCTGCTTTGATTAGCCATTCCACGGCTTTGCTGGGTTGGTCGTAACCCAAGCGATCTTGAAGATCGTAGAATTGAATAGCCGTGGTTACGGAGAGCCGAACCCTCCGGTCTCTTAAGCCCTTGGATGTCATAACCTTGCTGTGTCGATCTTTCCCACCAGATGCTCGAGAAACCCTAATGATTCGAGAAGAGTGGTGGTGCCACCCATGGAATCGATTGGTGCTTCCATCGCTGCCTCCTCCACCTCCACCACCACCTCCTCCTCCTCCTCCTCTTTTTCTGAGCTCTCCGTTTTCTTCGTTAATATTGGAACCTATCTTGTTAGAGGAGTCATTTCTGCCATTTCCATTTTCGATTCTTGGGAATTTACACGCTTGTGCTTGAATCCCATCCTCCTCCATACCACAATCATGCCTTTTGAGAAACAGAAGCTCAAGCTATAGAAAACCCTCCTTCACCTTGACCCTTTTACCCTTCTGTTTCCTCTCCTATTATCTTTACAATTCTACAGAAAGAGAGAGAGAGAGGATGGGAAGTTTCAGAGAGAGAAAGAGAGAGAGTCAAGAGAGTGCAGGTGGGGTTGCTGTGTCCTTTGCATTGATGATGATAATTCAGAGTACTTTGGCTGTGTAGTGATAAAAGGCCTTTTTTTACGCTCCGATATATCACAATCCAAGTCAGGAAGTAGAGGCCCCCGTTTAAGCTTTTTGCAGTTGCAGAGAACGCTTCAAAAGCAAAGCACAGCCTGAGTAGTTCTCAGAGCCACAGCTCCTGCAAAACCAAAAGCAATCCACACCCACAACCACCACCCCAAAAAAATATATTATCAGAAAAACAATATTTGAAATATATGTATATATATCATATTCATATGCATAATTAATACGTAGTGATATAATTAAGTACACATTCTAGACTCACTTATTGGTTATCAGACAATAGATAAGATCTGACTGTATTTAGCACCTTAAAATATAAAAAAATTTAAGCCCTTAAAGAAAAGTTAGAAATGCTCAGTCAGTATTACAAATCTTCGATCTGAACCTTTCTGATTTATTGTCAAGTTAAAACAGCAAAACTTGCTTGTGGTTTCACCGATCTGAACCAACCCTTTTATCTTCTGTTATATTTACTGACCTTGAAATGGAAGACATCACATCTCATTATAAACCAACACAAGGTGGCTTATTTTACAAAATATAACTTTTTTTTTCTTTTTTAACAAAAACACACTTTCAAAACTACTTAATTAGTTGCAATAAATTGATAAATAGAGTTCAGCTTCATTACTCTGAAGTTTGAACGATGTTTGGCGGATTCCACAGCTCACAGATCTGTGTGTACCTGGAGTTCCATTTAAATCAAAGCCAAAAAAGTATAAGAACCTAAAATTATACTTGAGATCACTGAAAGACATTACATTTACATTTTCAGATCAGTTCCACTTCCACCATTTTGTCAACAAGAACAAACAAAAGGAAAACCAGAGTGGAAATTCATGTGGGCTCAAATGAAAATCAGAGGGCAAAGATCGAAATGGACATGAAGAAATGAACATTTTGAACTGTTGAATTTCCCTAATACACATCTCAACCTTAAAATACTTTTTTAATCTTCTCTCTCTCTCTTAAAACCTTAGGTCCTAGGCAAGACACCTCAAATCCTGTAGCAAAGTACACAAGCAGAAGCAATATTTGATTTAACTGAATTTGGAGTTCATTTCACACTTACAGTTTGGCTTGCTCCTTTGGCACATGTAAAGAAGCAATCGTAGAAGAGAGAGAGAGAGAGGGAGGGAGAGAAGGAGGAGTGATAGAAGAAGGTTGTAGGTAGGTTTGGTTGTTTGGTGGGTGGGAAGAGGAAGAACTAATCCGGTGATACGGGAATTGCGTGATTTGTAGAGAGAGAAAAAGAGAGAAGAGAGAGAAATATGAAATTAGTGCCCTAAGCCCTAAGATGAAGAAAAGCAAAGGAAGAAGAAGAAGAAGAAGAGAGAAGAAGGATTGTTGTTGCTTGTTTGCATCTTCCCCATTCGAACAATCTCACCGTGCTTATCGGGAAAGGGCAGACACAGCGCCGTTCCAGATTTTATGTGTCTCCACACACCTTCACATTTCCCCCTCCTTTTTTCTCCTATTTACTCTATTAATCCTTTAATTTCATTTTATTTATTTAACCTCTCTACAAATAATCTCACCAATTATAAAAGTTAATTTAAAAATTTAAAAATTTTGTAATTTATTTATTAACTTTGTTATTATCAATTTATTTGAGATGGTTTTCTGATCAAGGTTTAAAACTTAAAGAGTTTTTCACATAAAGCATCAAGTTCTATAATTTTTTCATACAATGCTTAAAATTATTAAATATTTATATTTTAGAATAACTTAATTTTATTAAAATATTATTATGTTATTAGTATTTTCATTAAAAAATAATAATAAAACAAGTTTTTTATATTAAAAATTGAAGAGGTTGTAAATTAATTTTTGTAATTAATTAAGTGAATTATTTGTATATGATCTAAATTCTATGAATTTTTTTGTATTTTAATCTTTTGAAACAAATTTTAATTTAGGTTGTGAAATTCATTACTCCTTCAACTTTAAAATTGATTGAACTTTTTTCTTCATGTAATATATTCTCTCTATTAATATTTGACACTTGTCTATATATATGGGCAAATTTAGTAAAATAATTTGCTCAAAAGTAAAAGTTTGAGTAGGCAAGAAAAACAAAAGAGTGGGTAGTTTGTATAAAATTGAAATTTTAAGTGCTTTTATCAAATTTTTGAAGTTTGTAAGGATAAGTTGTACAATTTTAATAATATTTTTTATTAAAAATTTAAAAAAAATGTTACACAAAATTAAATGGTTGAGCAAGATTTTCCTCAACTTTTAAAACTGAAAAAGATAAATTACACAATTCTTTAACTTAAAAGAACTTCTAGAAATTTAACTTTATTATTGTAACTATCAGTATTATCAAAATGCCTCAACAAGATAATTACAATTCCCTATTTTCAATTAGTTTTCTTTACAGAGAGTTCAAGCTATAATGAAATCGAGCCCTCCACATTTAAATTTTTCAAAATTTGTATAAAATATTTCTTTTATTATCGTACAAAACAATCTCAAACCTAACCTCTCAACTTAATGTCATCCTTTTAAATATTAGATTTGATCAAATTTTACAATCGGGATAAGATTATGAAAAAATTATATTAATAATTTTGGTTCATCAAATATATATTATTTTTTAATTCTTAATTTTATAATTTTATAAATGTCAATATTTATAAGTTTTGAACTCACCGTAAATGAATCTTTCTATCATATAAACAGGTCTAATGTTTCGACCTTAAGAACTAAACTCGTATAAGATTATAAATTAAGATATTAAACAATTATATATTTTTCAATAATTAAACTGTGAATAAATTTTCTTAAAACCAAATAAAAAATTACAAAAGCTTCAATTTAAAAAATAAAATACTAAAAAAAGTGGAAAATTTTTATCTCTCATAAAAGGTAAATGAAATGTTTTTCTTTTTAAATTTCTTATAAACTAATCAAGAGTTCAAATTATATATAGTATTTAATAATATTATTTTTTATCAAAAGATACTTATAAAAAAAATTTATAGAATGTAATTGAAAAAAACTAATTATTAAAGAAATGAGAAAGAAGAAAAGAAAGGGACTGCCGCCATAGAGTAAGTGTTACAGCTAAGGAGAGAGAAACTAGAAAGAAATTTTGGATGACAATGAAATTAATGAACTTATGTGATCTCTTTTCTTCAGCCAATCAGACTTATAACCCAAAAGTCTTTTATTTGTAATTCTCTTCCTACTTTATTTATGTCAAAGTTAGATACTTCAATCTATCAAATTTTGTATAAATTTACTATAAATTTAAAATAAAAAAAATTAAATTGAAAACGATTTAATTTTTTATCATTGTTAATTTTAATTGTATATATTCTTTTATTTTTTATTAAATTATCAACATGTGATAACTTACATATATAATTTATAGGAAGAATTTATTCTTTTCTTGAGATGATGGTAGGACTTTTTTTTTTTTTTTTTTTTTTGCTATTGTGTTAGTAAAATTATAGAATCTAAGTGTGGACATATTGTGGTGTTAGTCTTTAAATGAAAAAACAATAAATCAATCTTTTAAAATTTGTTTTTATATAATTAGATCTTTTGAAATGTTACTAATCATTTTAATTAAAAGATCTAACAAAAAAGACATAAAATATGATCCAGCTTCTTCTGAGTCGGGTGACATATTTTAGTTTCAAACTTCTAATTTTTTGTCATATGATGTCTTCTTTAAGTCTAGTCAAATTATATTTCGTGTTTACTACTCTTATACTAAAAATTACACTTAGTATTTCCAAAGATTTGATATTCAATATTAATTTAATTTAAGTTATTATTGTATTAAAAATAAATTACGATCTTATTTTATTACAAAATTATTTTTATTAACAGAAAATTAATTAAAAGTAAGGTGAATATAATCTTTAAAATTAAAGAAATATTAAGTAAAATTGAACTAAACTAAGGTTAATGTACTTAATTTATACTATATATATATTTAAATTTTAATTTTAACTATTAGTAATTTCTTAATTTTTTTATTTTTTCACATCTCTCTCTCTTCTTTACTTAATCCGTATGCATATATTTCAATATTTGATCCCATTTTTTAGGTACATATTTAGAATATTTGACTCCAATGTACATTATGGTCCCCAAAAACTCTATATTGTCCCTTGGTGCATAGATGCCCTTTGACTCAAAATTATTTTTCATAATATTGTATAAGAAAATTGTAGAGAAGTGACATCTCTCACAATATACAAATTACAAGTAATTAATTGGCTTCATTCCATTTGTGTTATAAAAGTGGGCACAACCATCATTTTCCTACCACCTTAACTACACAAATGTACAATTAATTTTGGTACATAAATTTTGAATTTCATGCAACAGTTCAAATGATAGTATTTGAGATTGTTGTGAATTTATTCTTATTTTGATTTTTTAAACAATTTTGAGTTATGAGAATAAAATAATTTATATTTAACAAAATTATTTGATATATAGGTATTTTTATTAATATTATTATGTGTAAAAGTTTTTTTATAACATTTTTAAGCAAAAAAACACATAAACCTCTTGTATTTTAACCTATGTGCACATAACGTATTTTTAAATTTAACTCATAACTCTCATATATTTTCAAAATATTATAAGAAACTAATTGCGTCTAATTTTTTATTTAAAAACTAAAATATATCAACTTATAGGATGTTAGTTTTAAGTAAATAATTAAAAAAAATTTTGTACAAATTATAAAGTTTTAAAAAAATTTTGGTCAATTTTTATAATTAAAGTGAATCACCTGCATATGATTTATAATTCAGGTGAATTATATGCATTTTAATAAAAAAAATGACTAAAAGTCATGTAAACTTTATTTAGTAATTAACATTATTAAATAAAATCATCTCAATATAACAAGTTAATTATATATTTAACAAAGAGAGGTTAACAGTGTCAGTTTTTAGGTTGATTTGGAGCAACAAATACTTTAAAGACTAATATGAAATCTTATATATATATATATATATATATATTTATATGCCTTATGAATTAAAGTACTAGTTATCAAGTATATATAATTAATTAAGTTATGAATACTTTCACTTATATGAAACTATATTCTAGATAAGATATAGTTGATGTAAACAGTTTCTTAGTTTGTTTGCAAACTACAAAGTTTACAAACTGGTTTGAAAATATCCTGTACAAAAGAATACAAGAACCGTTTAATTATTATTGATAAGCCAAAATTATATATATATCACCTACCAAATTATTAATTAATTATGTGTGGATTGACAGCAATTAAATCCTAATTATATACAACTTTAGATGCCCCTACTTTAGCTGGAAAGAATAAAGTCTCCCATAAATAATCACAACTTTAAATGAAGGATATGAAAATATGAGAAAAAACAAAGATAATAAGTAATTACAATATATGAATAGATTAAATATTTGTTAAGTATCTAATTTATTATTTCAAAATCATAATAATAATTATTTTATATTATATTTTAAAAATTAAAAAAGTATATATATTACTTCTAATATAAATATAGGTGTGAGTGTACTTAAGGTTTTATTATTTCTTAGCTAAAAGTTTCAAGGTGAGCTTTGGTTAAAGGTTCATAAAGGTTGTTAAGTGGGATATATCTCAATTTTGTACTTTGCTTTTATCTAGATCATCAAAATAAACGTATGGGCGGTTTCATGGCATCAATTAAAGTCACAAAAAAATTAATGATTGTCCTTAACATTTGCGAAAAGAAAAAAAAGCATAATAATAGTTGTCCTTTGGATCATTAATGCCACAAAAGCAAACAATTTAAAGGAGGTCAAAATTTACATATAAATTGTACCCTAAACAAACAAAAAATTAAAATAAGTATGACATTTCGTATTTGTTTTTTTTTTTTGTTGCAAATTATTCAAAATTCTTACAAATAGACCATCTGGTGACTATTTTTGGCTCTTAATTTTTGAAGATTTTGGATTTTTTTTTTTTTTAAAATCTCTCTGCCTCTATATTTAAAAATGTTTATTATATTCAATTTTTTTAATAACAAATATATAACGGCACAAGCTTTTATCTTCATGGCATTTGGTTTCAAATATGAATTACATTTTGAAATTCTAAATAAAAGAAAAAAGGTAAAGAATATATTTGTGATTAACTCCCAAAATGTCATCGTTTTTTTTTTTTTTTACTGAATTTGATCATATAAAAATTTTTGGAATCGACTTTGTATCAAAGCTATATATATATATATATATTTGTATGTATGTATGTATATAAATTCAAATGATTTATTTTTTATGATTAAATTAAAATTAAAAATTTCAGATTAAATTATTAATTTACTTAAAAATTAAAAAAGATTTAATAGAAAAATGGTTTAAATACAATTTTGGTCTTTCCAATTTTATAAAAGTTTCAATTTGGTCCCTCTATTTTAGAAATAAACAATTTGATCTTCCTATGTTGTGAAATGATTCAATCCTATCATCTCTATCAAAATTGCATCCAAAATCTAATGTCAAATTTAATAATTGATTGAATTAAATATTAAATATGAATATAAATTAATATTTCATTGTAAATAAATAACAGGTCATTCAAAAATGTATTGAATTTAACATTGCAATATTAGATCATTCTATTTTAACAAAATAGAATGATCAAATTGTTTATTTTTAAACTAGAGGGCCAAAGAGAAACTTTTATAAAATTATAAGGCTTAAAAGTACATTTAAACCAAAAAAAAATGGCATTTGGATGGTAGGTTTTGTAATTGTAATTAGATAAAAGGATTAATTTCAATGACAACGAAAAGGATAGCACTAACCATAACCTTTCAAAGTGGTGTGTAAAATTAATTAAAAAAGCTTCTTCCCCACCACACCCAAATGTCAAGTTCAAAACAACATAAACAAATCCATTTAAATACTTCAAACTTTAATTTTCAAAGATATTATTGGATGTTTCTAGTGTAATGATATTCTATAATTAAATATTTCAAAAGTAATAAAGATTCGAGAGCATTTATCAATTAATTAATGGGAATAAGATTGATCTGTCCGTACAACAAATGATGCGTCTCTTTGCCATAAGAATTCTTAATATTTTAATCCCAAAGCGATGACCGATGGGGAAGGTACAGATGCAACAGTGGCATCTCATGAAACCATTGGTGCAGCAAACATCCACTATGGTCCCTTTGCTGGCAACCAAAATGGCAATGGAAAGGGAACACCAATAAATAAATAAATAAAATTATATTTTTATTATTATTAAGCTTAAATGCACTTTTGATTTCTCTAATTTTGTATAAATTTAGTTCATCTAATTTAAAAATAAATAATTTAATCTTTTTATTTTATAAAATGATATAATCTTTTTTTTCGTATAATTGATCCAAATTTTAGTATGAAATTTATCATATGTTAATTAAGCAGTTAATTATTTACAAAAAATTATTAATTTACATTCATATTTAACATATAATTTAATCAATTATTAAATTACACATCGGATCATAAGATTTGTTCTTTTATTTTAAAATATAATTTATTAGAAATTAGATTCCTCATTTTGTTTATCCCACTGTTATTTGAAATTTTATATTTTATAAATTATAAATATATTTTTAATGAAATCAAAAGATGCATTACTACTATTTTACCGCAGAGATTATCTTTGTGAATAACTTTATGTATAGTTAATACAAATGCTATTATTGATTATTGTATTTTAATTTGTTTTAAAATTATTATGTGACCTTTCATTGGTAATTTTTTTAATCTCTTTTTTTGTTGTGTATCTAATGATATTGATTTTTTTAAAAATAAAAAATGTGATTAATTTTATTGATCATGTGCATATCGGGTATTTATTATGTTATATAAGTAATAGATATCAAGGTATTTAGTTAAAAAATTAATTGTCACTTTTTTAAAATAAAGATTATCATTTATTTTCATAATTAAGTTAACTATCAAGACATGAGAGAATATTTTATCTAAAATTTATTTATAAATATTTAATTATATGTTTTCAATAAAACATTTTAAGTATGAAAAATACAAGAGAGACAATAAAATATTAGGCCAAAATGTAATTTACTTTCCTAATCTAATATTTTTGTGTCACTTACCTCATTATCCAAATTTTCATCCAAAATTTGTAATTACAATTAGTATTATCTCGTTCAACTAACAAGTTATTAATTAATATAGTAGTAGTCTCATCTTGTAAAAAAGAAAATACAAATTCAAAACTCAAAAAATGCACTCATTATAAAAAATTTATTTTAACACTCTCGACGTGAACTAATCTTAAGTTTTATATAACTTGGACATAGATTGAGTTTTACAAAAAAAAAAAAAAAAACCTCCATTATGGTAGGTGAGCTGGTAATAAACATGTAATTTCAAAACTTCTTTCTTCTTAAATAATTTAATTAAGTTTCAACTACAGCAATATTATTATTATTACTATTATTATATTGAAAGTAATTGTGTTAACATGGATTTAGCTAATAGTTTTACTGTTTTAAATCACATTCCTGCATCTCCACTGCACAACTTTGTACGGTAATGAACATGCAGTCAAAGTAAGCATCAAATACAAGCAATAAGCCAAAACCTTATCTTCAAACTAAATTAATAAAAAATGGCACATTACACCAAAAAAAATTAAATATCACATGAGACCTTATTTTTTGTGACAGAATGACAGATACTTGATCACTACTTTTTTGCCATTACCAAACAAAAATATGCCAACCACTCTTTTTTCTCCCAATATATTTATATATTGGAAATTACCAAAAAAGAAAACTGACTCAAAACTAAAATGCTTCATAAAATAAAATAAAAATTAATTAATTATAGTAAGTTCATATGAATAAAGTTTTTAAATTTAATTATTATTTTTTAAATTTTCACATATTTTTTATTAAAAATAATTTATTTTAAAATATGATTAGATATTAAACAAAAACATCTCTTTTAATAAGAATTTAAATATTAATTCATTATATTATAAAAAAATTATCATATTTTAATTGATAATTTGATTATAATTTGAATAAATGGTAGTTTTAATTTTAACTTTTTTTTGCAAAGAGTAAAATTTTGAGAATAAAAAAATCATTTTAAAAATCTCCTTCAAATTTTGGCATTAAATCATGCAATATAATATTCATGCAGGGATGGTCCCGACCTTCTTTATATTAAACATGAATCGTACAAACAGTTATAAATGGGCCATACAACACAAGATTGACAAATCCCAAATAGTTGACCCCCAAAATATTTTTGTGAGTAAAATCAACATTCAAATTTCAAAATATTAAAATAAAAACAAAATAAATAAAGAAATAAAATTGGGGAAGATAGAGAAAATGTGAGTAATAATTAGCATATTTATTTTTCCTAGTGAGATGTTCAAGCAGTATTTTTTAAAATAAAATAGTAGGAGGAATTGAATTTAAAATTGATAATTATTAATAAAACATGGAGAGCTATATGATAAATCAAATAAATAAGAATTAGTGCACCATGCAAGTTGTCTCAATTTATCAAAGAAATCTGAACTATAATTTTTTATTTTTATGTGTAAGGGTTTAAATATTCACTCAACAAATAGTCCCACTTGCATCCAAAGCCCATTTGATGGAGATATGGATTTTTATTTATTTTAAAATTACTTTTTTCAGAATAAATTTGTTTAAAATATATAGTGAAAGACAAGCAATTTGTATTTACCTAAATATTTTATAATCATTTTTATTAATATTTGGGAGGTAATTTTTTTTTTTTATAAATCTTAAAGAAGAAAGCAGGTTTAATTGTCAAATTACAAAAGAAAAATGTATTTAAGAAAGTAGATAAAAAATAATAATGATTATAATAATTAATAATTAAAAAAAGTGTCTTCAAAAAAATAACTTTATACTTTTAAAAAATCTGCAAATTCTCTAAATTTGGACCTCTTTGTTTTGAAATCTAACACATTCCATTAAGAGTGTGTATGAGATTTCAAGTTTTCTTCGTAATGTTTCTTCTATAAAAATTCTAGTTAAGTATATCATTATTTTTTTTAATATTCTTTGAATTTTGTTTGTCAAGGGGTGTATCCTCTGAAATTTAGTTAAATTATACTTAATATTTTTTAAATTTAAAAAATTATATTTACTCCCTTTTAATTTATTTTTAGTTAATAAAAATATTTTTATACTTAACAAGACTATAATCTTATTGTTAATATAATAAAAAATGCAGTTAAGTTTTTATTAAAAATTAACATAAAAATTTTAATATAACAGTAAAAAATTAATTAATTTTATTATTTTTAAATAAATACATAATATATAAAATAATAATTTTATCATCAAAAGATAATAAAAAATTATTATAATATGAAAGCTGTGGGGTTGTGGTACTATGATCGTAATACAAATCATAACGATGTCTCGTACTTCAATGTGGTGAGAGTAAGTGCAATAACAAGAGTGCGTGTTTTTGTGTGTTAATGTGTGATATCGCAATTCCATGCTCTATCGCTTGCCGGCTTAAAAGAAGCCACCATTTATTATAAGGATTTTGGTCAGATCCACCATTTATAAAAAAATAAACTATAATTTTTATTAATACAAATTGATCAAGTTTGTTTAATTAACTTATATTTAGTTCAATGTTTGTTCCACATTCTGGTAAGTAATTACCAATTTATTTTATCAGTACCAAACTTAAAGGTAATTTTAATTATTTTTATTGATTTACAATTTTATTCTTGTATATTTATTTAAAATATTTTTAATTTACATTTTTGTAAAATATATAATTATTTTAAAATCACATAGGACATGAAAAATTCTTTTAAATGCCGTACTTTAATAAAAATAATTATTTTTATTTAAAATTTTTATGTTAAAATTTAATATAAATTTAATTGTATTTATTGTTATATTAAAAGTAAATCTTAGTCTTATTTAATACAAAAAATAATAATAAATAGATTAAGAGGATAATGAGTATAATTTTAAATCAAGTTAGTGATAAATATAATTTAATCAACTTAAGGTAATTAACTCTACTGAATAATCAACTCATGAAAAGTTGATTTTTTTTTAATTAAGTAAAGCAAGCCCATCCACTACAATTGCTTTTTATGCTGATTTGCAATAAACGAAGAAGATGCACCCTATAGCACTATCACCGTTCAGCAATGGCAAGTGGGGATGGAAGAGCAAGGACAATTTATTTATGATTAAAATACACATAACTTTTATAAATTATAAATTCTGTATATATAACTCTCTTTAATTATAAACATTAACTAAAATATTTTTAAATGTTGTAATTTATGTAAATAAATTTTCTATCAATTTTTTATCCAAAATGACCTAACAGATAATAGAAACTTTAAATTATTTAAGAGATTTCTTTTATAAGGGTCAAAGTTTAGAGAAATTTTTTTATACAAATAAAGTTCATAAAATTTTTTTATATAAAGACTAAAATTTAATTTTTTTATATTTTAATATGATTTAATTTTGTTGAGGTGTCACTATTATATTAAAGTTTGTATTAAAAAGTTAATGAAAATTTTTTTGTATAAATTACAAAGTTCAAGAGAATTATAAGTCAATTTTTATAATTAAATAAAGTTATTTATACATAACTTATAATTTAAATTTTTTTTTTATATTTTAACTTTTATTCATTTATAATATTAATTAATATTTTTTATTAATTGGTAAAGAATTTAATACTTTAAAATTTATAAAATATCAATAAAAATAATTATTTTTTATATTTAAAAATTTATTAACCAATCAAATGAAAATTTAATTAATATTTTATAATAATGGGTGACAAGAATATTTATTTATTTGTTTATTTATTTATTTTAGTTTAGTTTAGAAAGGCTAAAAGGAAAACAAAGGAAGTGGAAGATGGGGGAAAGTGAAAAGTAGATGTGTTGAGTGTTGAGTTGTTCAATGTGATGAATGGAAGTGCGCGCGTGTGTGTGTGAGAGAGAGAGAGAGAGAGAGAGAAGAAGAAGAAGAAGAAGAAGCTTTTTTTTTATTTTGATTTTTAGGGGTCAACAAAACCACAGCTTTGTGACACGCTCGAGAGAGAGAGAGAAAAAGTTGCACTCTATTGGGGAGGCAAGGGCACGTGTCATTGTTAATTACTCTCACTCACACATAATTAAAATAAAAATATAATTTTTAAAATTAAAAAATACGTATTTTCCAAAATTAACTTTTTTTTAATTTCTACTTTAGTACTATTAATTTATTTCTTATTCTGAAATTTGTAGTTTAAAGGTGAAATAGAGGAAATTATTTATTTATTTATTAAAATATAAAATTGGAGAACATATATTTTAATTAATCTAATATCAGTTTTATAAAATATTTACTTATTGGAAGGTTTGTTTATTATATTACTATACGTTTTTGGTAGAAGCAAAAATTGGAGTTTAAAACCCTTTAACTATTGAGACGCGTTTCATGAATCATGATGAGTTGATAGCTTCTCTTCTCTTCTAGTGCCTTTGCAATTTTGTTGAAAGAATAAATAAGATAAAAATAAAATTTCAAATATTAAAGTAATATATTTTTTTCGAGAAAATCAATTAACATTAAATTTATTTTTTCAAAAAGTAAAATAAATTTTACTCCATAGAAATATCAGATATAGGATTGTCTAAAATGGGAAATAAATAGATTCTATAATCTTGAAAAAATATTTTAAATATATTTTTATTAACTCTATATACTTATTTTAACCAAAAAAAAGTCAAAACTTCTTGTATTTATCAAGAGGTCATTTAATTTACATAATATTATTTCGACAAAAAAAAAATTACACAATATCATTATCTGTCTGAATTTCACAATCTCATTCTCTACAATTCATAGATCCATCATCCATGTGCTTATCTGAACTTTACTTGTCCTGCACTGCATTCCCTGAGTTTCATGCCAGAGAAAATATCAACGTTTTAAATAAATTTTTGGTTAAAATGTAAATAATTTTTTGAATTATAAGTTATATGTTCATAATTTTTTAAAATTTTACAATTTATGCATAAAAACTTCTTTTATTAATTTTTTCATTCAAAACCTTAACAAAAAAGTCATAATAAAATACTCATGATGTAAAAAATTCCTTTAAATTTTAAACATTTGTAGAAAATCCCACTTATTGTTACATTAAAAATTTCATGTTACAATTTATAGTATAAATGTAACTATATTTATTATTATATTAAAATAAAAATCACTGTCTTATTCCACATAAAAAATATTTTTATTAAAAAAATAAAGTATAGAAAAGATAAGCATAATTTTTTTAAATTAAAAATATTATAAGCATAATATAGCCAAAATTTAAGAAAGATGATACCTTGTTATAAATATAATTAACCTTTTTCAGTTATTTAATTAATAGGAAAAAATATTTTTTAAAATTTTTTATCAATATTGTTAAGCAAAAATTATTTCTCCATGGCAATCACAAAGAAGCAAGCTTGAAAGAATAATGTTATTAAAACCAGGTTAAGTTATTTATCTGCATCACAATAAATGAAAAATTATTTAAAAAATTAACTAAAATACTTTTAAATTTATTTTGCCTTTTAATAGAAGAGAAGAAATATTATAACAAAAATATTAATTGTGAAGCTTGCCCCTAATGTGAAGTTATCACATTATTCATACACAAGCTAATTCCTTCATTATTCTCTCATTTCAGTACGTTCTAGTTAGAGCAAGATTGCTTGTAGTGAAATATTTTTTTGGCCCAAATCTCATTTTTCCGGATTAAAACATAAAATTTTAATTACAAGATGAATCAAAATTTAAATTTATACTAAAAAATATATATTTAATATTTAACAATACTCAGAGTATAATTATTTATTGTAAACTGTATTTATGCATAAAAGAAACGAAGTTAATTGGATTAATTGCTTATAAAACTACGATCCCAAACTATCCATATATCACGGTGAACTCACAATATATTCTCGTTATTAGACTGATTGAAATATTTATATACTATAAATACTTATAAAATTTATCTATTAGATTTGATTTTAAGTGTTAAAGAAATAAGTTTAAATCTAAATTTATAAAGGATGGTATCTTATTTGAACCTAAACACGTTTTATATAATTTATTTAAATATTTAAATATATAAATAATATTATTTATTTTTAATTTTATTAATAAGATAATTTAATTTTAATTAAATTTATAAATTATTATATTTAATAATTTTATAAGAATAAATTTATTAAAATTTTATATTAATTATATATTTAAAATTTATATAATATAATTAATATAATTAATATATTTTTGAATAAATTTATAGGTAGATAAGTCATAATTTAAAAAAAATTAATAATTTTATTTTTTTAGATAAATGAATCTAAGTTTAGATATTCAAAATTTTTACAATTTTAAAAATAAAAATTAGTTTTGCTACATGCTTAAATCTGAGTTCAGGTACAAAGACTATAGTAACTTTTTTATTATTATCCTACTTATCATCACTTTATTTAAAAAAAATAATGTTAAATTTTACCTCTTTTAAAAAATTCTCTAGTTTTTTATTTTCTTTTTGTAGTAATAAAACTGATATATTAAAAAATAATAATTTTTTCTTACTTTCTTAAAAAATAGAATAAATTACTATTTAATTCTTAAAAAACTTAGTTCCTACCTAACTAATATAAAGATAATCACATAACTAATGAAAAGACTAAAAAAAATAATAATAATTTTTATCTTTAAAAAATTAAATTAAGATAAAATATATTTTTTATAAATTAAAATAATATTCAATCTAAAGAATGTATTGTGGTATGTGGTGGGTGTACTATAAAGTTAAAAGAGTTTATTGGATATCCCATCAAACCCACGAAGAATCCACTAGTAACAGATGAAACGTGCAATTATAAGTGTACTATATATCTATGCCTTTAAAATTTTCTATCTAATAATTCATTCACTACACTTTTCTGCTTTCTTTCCCTCAATCATTCACTCACAACTCAGATCATATCTGTCACTATGCAGATGGGCTACCCAACCCACTTGTTTAATTAAAATCCATATTTTCAAGAAAAATCTCACAATTCAAAAAATTGGTTTTGATAAGTGAATATATAGAGTTCGAGCACTCAAAATTTTTGATAATTCAACATAATGTTGGATAGTTTATAGAAAGTTCGACGAATTTCTTTGTAGACAAATCTTATATACCGTTTGTACAGTGAATAAATAAAGAATTGAATTTGAAGTAGTGTTTGATAAATTTTTTTTTTATTTTTAAAAGCATCATTTTATTTAAAGTAATTTTATTTGTTAATATTTTTATCAATAAAAATTGAAATTTTAATTCATTATGTTATGATTAAGACTATTGTTTATCACTAAATCTAACATGACTCTCGTTGGTAGCGTTTGATGGGTTTTGATTAGGCACGTAGTATTTGCTCAAATTATTCCAAGAGAATAAAAAAACTATGTATGGGTATGGGTGATATATAATATATATTCCCTTTCTAATTATAATTATGACTTAGATTCTGTCACAATATATATGCATATGCTCCCCTTTATGGGATATCACACAGCATGTGTCCTAATAAAGCTGTTTTAGCACTTTAATTGTTTTATTTTATTTAATTCTGTAATCTCAAACCCTTTTCTTTATATGTATAGTTAGTTTAATTAGTTTATGTGATAACCACATGATTTTGGACTTTCAAATATTTAATATAATAATGGAAGGTAGGACATATATAGGAGGAATCCTCATGAGTTGGATATATGCATAGGGTCATTCCCTGATAATTACATCATAGAATGCACATTCCTTTGAATTTGTGAGTGAGAAGCATATATATAAAAATTTAAAAAACAATAAAATGTTGACAACTTGATATTAGAATATAGTTATTGGAAAAGAAGAAATTATAATATAGAAAAAAAAAATGAAAAAAGAGGTTGTTTTAGTTTTGGATTATTTGTAAATCATTTTTCAAATTTTAAAATTGACATAAAGATCCATAAAATAAGTTTTTTTTTTTTTAAAATAATATAGCTAACTTGTCTGTCCACTCAATATTTTCATATATCAAAATATATGTCTTTGAACTATACTTTTCAATGTATCGTGATTTTTCAACTAGCATATAAAAATTTTAAGGTGACAAGTTATTGATGCCACTATCAATAAGTTACATAATTAAATGAATTGTTTGTTGAAGTGTAAAAATTTAAGGACTGAATTATTGATTTTATAAAAGTACAAAAAACTATTTATAAGTGACTTAAAATTTAAACATTTTTTTTTTCATAAAATGGTTCTTTTGAGCTTTATAGCCCACCATACTCTAAAAGAAAAGTTCTAATTTTATAAGGACATAATTATAAATTTTTAACTTATAGAAATTAAATTAAAAGTCAAGTTAACCTATAACGATTGAAAGAATAATTTAACTAATTTATTGAAATGAGTACAAGAATTTTTCTTGTCGAGGTATTCCTTTTATTATTATTTTTAGTTGGCTAATTATGTTTATCCCGAGCATTAAAAAAAAAGAATTATCTATTATTAATATTAATTTTTAGAATATGTAAACATAAATAATTATTTGTCCATTTAAAATAAACAAAATTGACTAACTGTATGTGTCTTTCCTTTGGATTATTGCCAAGCAAAACTAATATGAAGAATGCTGTGTTATAAAATTTAAAATTTTTGAAAATAACATGTAACAAATAAAGCATTTGATGGTAAAAATGTCACTTCATCTCATTTTTATATACAATGTACTCTTCTTGAATGTGACATAATTATTATTTTATTAATAAAAAATTCTTAAATACATATTGTATATTAATTGATTTTACACAAAATTAATAAAAGGGAGCTTCTATATAAAAGTCAAATTTTTTCTCAATTTTTGCAAAAGTTTAAAAATTGAGGGCAAGCTTTCCAAGGACTCAATCTTAATAAAAATCACATTAAAATAAATACTTTAAATGATCAAATTTATTAATTAATAAACTCAATAAATTTTAGTCATACAAAGGGTATATTTAAACTTTTTTAATTTTTATTTTTTTTTGCAATATAGTAAATTAAAATTTTTATATTTATTATTTAACTGTATCTCGATTAAAATAATTTTTAATAAATGATACCTATAAAAAAATTATTTTAAATATTTTATTATTTACAAAAAATTTATTAAAAATAATATAATTTGAAGTATAGGTACATCTTCTTATATTCCAACCTATATTACTTTTAGTATTTTTTTGTCCAAATTTTGATATGAGCTAATTCCTAGTCAAAGTTGTTGGTACACAACAAAACATAGGAAGCGTAGTGTTTGGTAAATTGGAAAATAAATATAACAATAAAAATAGAGTTAATGATTGACTTTGTATCTGTTAAAATAGATGGTTTAATTTATTACCCATCAATTTTGAAAGTGAACTCATCACAGACAAAAATATAAAAAACTGTAAAATCAACAAATCAAATGGAATTTTCTAGTCACAAAAGTCTCCAACTGTAGGCAAAGAAATAAATTTTTTTAAAAAAGTCATAACTTGAAGACCTATTTCTTTTCTTTTTCAATGTTCATTGTTCACAAAGCAGTTCTATTTTTACAGTGAGGTTTCCAAATTGGGAAATATAGTTGACTTGAGGTTTGATAAAGCCGCAAGCAACCCATAAGAGTATTTTGCCCAAATTGGTATATATGGCACTAGCATGTCACATGCAATAATATTGCAAGTGCAAGTGACTGAAGTGAGGTGAAAGATAAAGTTGACTCACTTTTGTTCTATTAAAAAAAAAAAAAACATAAATTCTATGTTGATGGGTCATTTCAAAATGATGATCGGAGGATACAAATTAGGAAAGTAGACAAAAACCTTTTTTTTTTTAATAGACTATATATTTTTAGGAGTCTGTTAATAAATATGTGCTATTATGAGAGTTTACAATTGATCTAAATCAATTAAATTAAACAAATTAAAAAAAAATGAACAAAATTGAAAAAGTTTGATTTGATTTTTAAAATGACAAAATTCAATGATTTAGGTCAATTGTTGATTTGTAATTTTTTTATTGATTTTAACCGTTATATATATATATATAATTTTGAATAGTAAAATTAGAACATATTTTATAATTATATTATATAATTATTATTCATTGTTTTGTAAGCAATTATAAGGTATAGTGATAATTTAATAAAAAAAATATTTCAATTGATTTTATTAGATAATGTAATTATTTGTTAGTTTTAAGATTTTTTTTACTTGTTAATATTTTTAAAATATTGATTTAACAAGTTAGGACGAATCATTTAGTATAATATTATAGTTTTGGACTTTTTAAAACTATTTTTTAAAATTATTTTAAGTTTTATAAATGTATTAAACATGCATGCAAGTTAAACTTTTGTTTAATGTAAGCCAAAATGAAAAATTTAAATTAACATAAATCATACCGATTATAAAATCAAACTAAACCTATATTAGAACTGAATTATATCGAATAAAAAAAATTTGAGAAGGTCAACCATTTTATATAATTGATAATATTGGTTCAGTTTAAATTTAAAATAAAACTTAACAAAATCAAACATATAAACACCCCTATGTGCTGCACATGATTTAGGAGGTTTTAATTACATTAAATTTAATTTTTTATTTATCTGTGATTAATGTTTATGATATGACAGGTATTATCTACTTTAAAAAAAAATCAAGTGATTTTTGGTATGTGGGTATCTTTTTTTAGAAATTGTTCATAAAAAAACGTTTCTATAATAATTATTTGGTGTGACAGAGGTGTAACTAAATAATTAACCTTTTGAGAAGTTTTTGATGTATTACAAACAGATTGATTTAAAAAATTTTGTAAATGAACTTTTAAAAATTAAATTTTCTTGTTCCAAATAGCTGACGTTATAAACAGAAAATCTATTAGAAAAAAAGAAGAAGTAAACAACAAATAAATTTTAATACTTCTAATCACTGCCTTTGGTTTATTCATCGAGTTTTGTAGGATTTGAGACGAATTAATGGGCTGGACTAGTGGCTGTCCAATTTAATTAAGTGGACTGACACGTTTATTGGGCCAATCCAAAATTGAAACCCTCAATGGACTCAACTCATGGATATTTACTATTTAGATCCTCTACTATAAATAAAATCCGGACCACAGGTTAACAGCCTGTAATTATAATTACAATGAGGCTTATATTATTATAATATCATTACATGATTTACCATATTCATTTAGAAATAATAAAATATACTCAATGCGTTTATGTTAGGTTTTTTTAATTAAGTTATTATGTGCAATATTTCCTAATAGGTTTTCTAAAAAAGAATTACAACATACAAACATTTTTTAGATTTCAACATCATATTATTAATTCCTTATAAAAATAGTCTTTGATATGTTATAATTTTATTTTGAGGAACTTAATAAGAAGTATCCAAAAATTAGACCTAATTATTTTTGTTTCTATAACACCCATTATATCTTATGTTCCCAAAAAAAAAAAAAATTAACGTTCACAATCTGCTATTTAACTTGATTTATAATTGAAAGATAGTATTTATAATTGAAAGATAGTAATTAAATAAATGATATGAAATAAATCCATACAATTACATAAATATATCTTCCAATAAAATTGGAAAAAAAATTAATTTATTTTTGTGCTTGATTAAACTTCTACATTGACTTCCTTCTTCTCCTGTTTCTCTGTTGTTTGCATTGTCTTGTCTGACTTAGCATCATCTCTCTCCCAAAACTTGAATGACAGAGACCTTTGTTCTAGCATCATCTCCAACTCCTCTATTGGAAGCCCTTTAGTTTCAGGCATAAATATGAGGACAAAGAAAACACCAACAATGGCTACAAATCCAAATATCATGAAAGTCCATGAAGTCCCGATGGCTACAGTGAGAGGCAAGAAGGATTGGGACACAATGAGGTTGGAGATCCACACTGTTGTAGAAGCAATTCCTCCACAGATTCCTCTGTACCTTAGAGGGTATATCTCAGAGTTGAAAACCCAAGGCACAGTCCCCATTCCAGGAGAGAAGGTAAGGATGAACAATGCAAGTCCTACAATTGCAAGCCAACCATATTTGCTAGGACACCCTTGACTGTACCATGCCCTTCTTTCTTGTCTGCATTGGTCCCTTGTGGAGTCACTCAACACTAGACATGCCCCAGGTGAGAGCTGCACAGAAACAATTCTCAGTTTATCAAATGAAGATGAAGATGAAGATGATGATCACAAAACTAGTATTACCTTATCAGATGGAGCAGCACAGAATCCACAAGAAGGAGAAGCCTTTAGGCACTTCACACAATCCCATGAAGAAGGATTAACTGCTGAAGTATATGTGGGGCAAGTGTTGTTATGGAAGTGAGAGGTTTCAATGGGGCTAACCATGGGAGAATGAGTTTCAGTTTGATAAAATGAACCAAATAGAAGAAAATGGGAGAAAGCAACACCAATCAAACTGAAGAAAACAAGCTTCTTCCTCCCAATCTTGTCAATGAAGCATATACTCATAATAGAACCAAATGCATTTAGCCCAGCTGTGATGAGTGACAGTAAAAGTGCTAACACATTGGAAGCAAAACCAGCCAATTGAAATATGGTGGGACTGAAGTACATCACAGTATTGATGCCTACAAATTGCTGGAAAAATTGAAGTCCCACTCCTGCATACAAGGCTCTTTTCACAGCTTTAGATTTCAGCATTTTGCCAATACTCACTTCACTTGAAGATGATTCTTCCTTAATTTCCTTCTGAATTGAATCCTCTAAAGCTTGAATTTCAGCTTCAACTTCATGGGGTTCATAAATTTTCCTCATAATTGCTTTAGCTTCTTCTTCCTTCCCCTGTTATGCAATCAAAGAAACCAAAAAGATGATATAGTTTTTTACTACAATTATTAGTAGATATGATTTTACGAAGTGGGCGAAGCTAGCTAGGTAGGCACTAGGCACCTTTCTGAATAGCCAACGAGGTGATTCTGGAAGCCAAAACATCAAAATGAGTTGTATCAAAGCAGGTACTACAGCAATTCCTAACATCCACCTCCATGTTCCTATTACCTGAAATAAAGGATTATTCACACAATTCAAAAGATTAGCTATATCAAACTATCATATCGAACATGACATGAATCTTCATTTTTATGTAGTTATTTTTTTAGTTTATCACGTGTATCTTCTCTTGGAGACAACTAGACCCAACCCCCTTTAATTTATATAGTCATTAGCACGCTTTATATCAATAACTTAAAGATAAGAAACAATATCAAACTAATAAAAAATAGTATCCTCTACCAGTGCTCGACAGTATTTGATTTATTATGTTGTGTGAAACTAATTCTTTCTGTTAGATTCAACTCTTGCTAGTTTATATAATCATTTGTGTATATGAAAGTGAATAACTTAGTCAAAATGAAATATGTGTTCATTAGAGTGCTTTATGTCAATAACTTGGAGGCTAAGAAACAATATTGAAGTAGTAAAGAATAGTTTCTCACATGAGTAAAAGCCAAGTTGATGAGATAGGAGAGAAATTGTCCTCCTGTGACAAGGAAGTTGTTAAGGCTAACAAGGGCTCCTCTAATTCGAGTGGGAGAAGCTTCTGAGATGTAAAGAGGAGAAGCCATGGAAGCCATTCCGACGCCGAGGCCGACAAAAAATCGACCGACGATGAGAAGATATGGGTCAGGGGCAGTAGCCATAATAATAGAGCCAATAGCAAAGAGGAGATCTGCAAGAAAGATTGATTTTTTCCTCCCAAAACGGTCATTGATCCATCCTCCAACTGCAGAACCAATGGCTGCTCCAACAAGTGCCATACTCACAATTGATCCCTTTTTTTCACATTTTTTTTTTCATTATTATTAATGGTACAATTGGAAAACTCAACAATAATAATAATAATAAAAGAAAAAAATTCTAGATAATAAAATTCACTAACAACAGATATATATATTTAAGAACAAAGGATTAAAAATATTATTTTTTAAAATAAAAAGTGATTTTTTTTTTTAAATGTATTTGAATTGATTGAATTCTAATTGTGGTAAAAGTAGCATTTACCTCCAGCCATGTTGATTGGGCAACAGCTTTGAATTCATCTCTGATATATAGAAGAGCACCAGATATCACTCCTGCACATAATTAAATATATTTTTAAATTTTGATTGTAAATATTTTAAATAATAATAAAAATTATCAAAACACGTTTCAATTTTCCTTTTTAAAAATTTCAAACTCTTCAAAAGTTTTTCGTAAAATTAGCTACAAAATTTGTATGCATAGCTATAGAGATAAACAGATAAATTTTGGGATGTTTGAATGAGATTAAATGGGTTTTCATAAAATTTTCAAGGTTAAATTATTATTGTAATCCCTATGATTTTACCCATTTTTTAAGTAAGTTTTCATAATTTAAAAATGTATAATTAAATTTTTATAGTTTAACAAAATTTTAAATTAATTTATATTGTCAAAATTTTGTTAAAATTATATCAAATTTTGTTAATGTTGTCAATATAATATTTTAACACTCTAAATATATATAATTTATATTAACAAGGAGAAAAAATAATGTAAAAATAATATATATATATATATATATAACAAAATATAAGTTATATTAAATAATATAAATAGATTAATTTGAATTAAGTAAATTAATTATGTTAAGATGATACATAATTAATAAATTATTAAAATTTAACAAAATTTTGACACAAATTTAAACTTAAGAATTAATTTAAAAATGTGTTAAACTGTAGGACTGAATTACAAATTTTTAAATTATAAACACTTATTAAAAATTGAGACCTAATTAAAAATTTAATGAAATAATAAATAGATTGATTTAACCAATTTTTAATGAATTCCTACACATCTTTGGAGTTTTTGATTGATTGAGAAGAAACAAGAGAGAGTAAGAGAAACAAAGAGATTGTGTGCTAATAAGAATGCATGAGCAGAGAAAAAATAGAGACTCATAAACAGAGAAAGAGATAAATTACGAAAACAGGGTTCGTTCAATAAAATATTAATATGCATTCAAAGGATTTTTTCTCAAAAATAAAAATCTCAAAAATTTGTTCATGAAATTACCCACAAAACTTTGAATGAGACTCCTATAGATGGTTTGAATGTGAAGAAAGAACAGAGAAAAACAGAGGAAGAGAAAGTTAAACAGAGACTGATAAGAAGAGAAAGAGATACATTATGAAAACAGTTTCCATTAAACATAAAATTTTGAATGAGATTCCTATAGATAGGTGGTTCGAATGAGAAAAAAGAAGAGAGAAAAACAGAGGAAGAGAAAGATTGTGAAACAAACCAGTGTCATAGCCAAAGAGAAAGCCTCCAATTCCAGCAGAGAAAGCAAGTTGAAGAACATAAGGGTTCTTTCTTGAAAGAGACAAGCATTCTCTGAAAGCAGAGGCATCAACATTTGGAACTCCTCCTCCTTCCATTATTGATCAAGGACACAACTGTTACAAAATTTTCTCTCTTTCTCTCTAATTTTCTTTCTCACCAAACACACTCAACAGAGAATGAGAATGAGAATGAGAGAAGGCCGGATGACAGAAGACATATATAATGCAGCGTCCTCCGATAAAACAGAGTGATACAGCAATTCTTTTTCAACTCAAACTAAATAAAAAGCAACGTCACCTTTCAAAAAATTAAAGAGATAATGTTATTTGTTGTTAATTCAGTTTTTACTTTAATATTCTGTTAATTTTTGTTAATGTGGTTAATATATACTATTTTGGTATTTTGAATATATATTATTTATAAAAAAATGTGAAAATAAATTATATATATATATTGCATACCGTACAATTTACGTTTCTTTACTATAATTATTTTATTTATATAAAAAATTTAATTATTTTATTTTATTTTAGATATTTCTTTTGGTTTTCAACTTATTTTTAGAAATATTTCTAAAAAATATTTTTTGCTAAATTTTTTAAATACATTTTCACTCATATTATCTGTTTTTAATAAAAGTAAAAACAACCCTAAATGCACCCAATTTGAATCATAAAATTTAATATAATTTTTAATTATCTTAAAATTTTTATTTCATCTTAAATTTTATTTGAAATTTTATTTTAAATAATTAATGAATCTATTATAATTTTTTAAAAAAATCATTTTTTTAATACTTATCCAAACTGGCATGTTTAAATTTGTAAATTATAAGTTCTAAAATTAATTAAATTCATTTGTACCTTAAGAATAGCAAATGAGTATAATTTAAAATAATATTAGCTTTGTTGCGTTCAAATTTTAGATATGAAATTGTTAATTATATATGAATTTCTTATTTTAGATCATATTTGAATATTGAGTTTACTTTTGTATTTTGTTACAATTTTTTATTAAGAATTTTCAATTAAAGAAATTATATTTAAAAACATTTGGTAATATTCATTCATTATTTTCAAATGTTATATAAAAATTATTTAATCTCAATATATTATTTTAAGAATTGAAAGAATATAAAAAATTTAATAATAAAATTTTACAATTAAACTCACAATTATTAGACAAGTAATATCTAAATAATTACATATTTTAAACAAATAAAAATATCAAATTAGTAGTGATTTATCTTCCCTCAAATATTTGATTTAAATATTATTATTTCTAAATAATTAGTGTAAATTATCAAGGGTTTTTGTATTATAGGCAATCTAGTAACATCATCAAATCCAATCTTATTAGATATTTCTCACACTTTTCAGCATCCATAATCCTTCTCTTACTTTGTTTCATTAATTATAGTGAGGAGGTATGAATTAACTATAGGGATAAAGCAATTTTCTAAAATTGTGCAACTCTATATATACTATATATGCACATTAAAAATAATGTTGATTTATCTTGAATCTCAATTAAATATGTATAAAGAAATAAAGGAAGCATGATATACTTTTGAAATCATATTTGGTGTTAAAAAAGAAACATCTTTCATATAAAGAAAAGTAAGAAAACGTATTGATGTTTGGTGTACACTAAACCTTTAAACATCATAGCTTCTTGTATATAATGATGCAACATATTAATATTTATGATATTTAAATGTGATATTATAAATATAATGTGTGATACTTTGCATGCCAATAATGTAAAATAAACAATTGGTTGGGAAAAAAGTATTTTTGAAATTACTATTAATTTTGTTTCAAATTTTAATATTATTTATTATATTAAAGAAAATTTGATATGTGACAATTTACTTGAAACTCTTCTTAACAAGGCAAATAAATAATATTAAGATTTAGAATAAAATTAATAATTATTATAAAATTAAAGAACAACGTTGACATTGATCCCAAAATGTTGAAAGAAAAAAATTTTTTTGTTCATTTTTATTTATTTTACTTTTTAGTTTGAATCACCAACTTTGTCATATTTTCTTGCTACTTTTACATCATTTTTGTCTTAATAGATATTGTCAAAATCTTTATTAGAGCAGTTTAGTAGATAGAGAGAAATTGACTTTTAAAAAAAACTTGAAATAAAAGTTTTGTTAATGACAAAGTTATTTACAATTTAAGTTTAAGATTCTAGTTTTAGTAATTTTTTGAATATATTTTTATTATGGAGGTTTTTTTTTCTTTACATCTAATGTAAGTTTAAGACTCGTAATGTAATATTAAAAACATTGAAATAATTTTATTTTTATAAAATAAATATGTACTATATAAAATATTAATTTAATTAACAAAAAAAATTAGAGAAATTAAGTATAAATTACTCCATTTGTCACACCTTGACTTAGGGAGATATGACCACAGATACGAGGTGATTACCCCGGGTCTATAAGCCTATCATCTAAAAAATCAAAACCCTTGAACTAACGTAGAACTCGATGTAATAACCACAATTGATAAAATTATACATATATGTCATTCTTAAAACTTTTAATTAATCATATCCTTTTCCTCCCGCTATTTTTCCACTTCACAAATAATCTATACATAAGCTATTTGCAAAAAATTCAATATAGTTTCTCATAAAAGTAAGATTTTTCAAAATTGTGCAAACAATCATGCCCAATAATTACTAAACATGTTAAAATGGGATAACTTGGTCCAAGTTTGTTTTCAAAATAAGCCAGTATTTAGTCAGCCCAACTCGGTCCTCTTAGGGCCAAGGGCTAGACTAACTCATTTTTTTTAACAAAAAATTATAATAATTTAAATTAACAAATAATACTTAAAAAATAATAATTATAATTTATCATACTAAATTTTTTTAATATTCTTAAAACAAATCAGAAAAAAATAATTAAAGTACATTACATGAACTTGAAAGATTACAAACTATGAGATAAATGATAATTAATCGTTACATAATACATAGCATGAGAAAAAAATGAAAATTAAATACTTCTCAACAAGACTTCAATTTCATTTTCATTTTTTTAAAAATAAGTTGATTAAAAAAATTAATAAAATACTTCAAAAAAAAATATATTTTTTTAAAAAGGCTAGCCCGACCCTAACTTATTTAGGCCTTATTTTTAAAGGGTCGAGTCGAACTAACCCATTTTTATATAGGCCAAAATTTTGTTGGCTCAACCTTAATTATTTGTATAGAATAAACGATCCAACCTATCAAGCCAAGCCCATTTTGATATCTTTAATAATTACACATGAGAGCTCTGTTCTCTATAATACACATCATCAAAAATACCAAAATAGGAATAGGGTAAACAATCTTGCTTATAGATACAAAGTTAACTCTAGAGTTCAAATATCGTATAAAAAATGAAAATAGTCTCCAATGAGACAATTTTAGGCACATTTTAGAATTATCGCTACCACATTTCACATGAACATGCAAACTTTACCTATCTATTTGAAAGAAAACAAAAATTAAAAGCATGAGTGGAAAATCACCTAATGAGTATATAAAGTCACTGCAATTGCAAAAGTCGAGACAAATAACGCACAAGTGGACTAAAATTTCAAACGAAAGATTTATATTTAATAACATAATAAATCATGAAGTTATGACAGAATAGGTGATAAAAATGAATCACAAACCACTATGTCATGGTTTCTAAAAGCAATGTCATAAAATAAGAATATTATATTAGCTTAGCAAACTCATTACTAGTCTTCTCAAAAGCTTATTAATATCATATTGAAAATCATAGCTAGAAAAAAATGTCTATAGAACTGATCAGAGCAAGCATGAGCGCATAGCATCATGAGAGTAACTAACTGCACAAGTGAGCTTACATTTCATAAGGGTAAACTAACCATAAAGAAACTTATAACTTAATATATTTTAGAGGAACATTTTGTTCATATTATTTAAATAAGTCCAATCCATATGTGTTGGCTGATACACAAGGTTAGCAATACCCTTACTAGCTAGGGTAACCAAGGTACACCAAGGACTAACGAGTTTTGTCGTCAACTATAGAGTTTTGTATTTGAAATTTTTCTTTAGAAAATAAGTTCAAATAATAGAGAAATATATTTGCCAAATTATAAATATCTAATATCAGATATAATTCAATTCTATCAATTTCCAATTATATGAATAATGTCAAATTACAAATAAAGTCCTTCTCCTTAAACAGAAAACTTATATAAATATAAGCATTACTTTTCAGAATCTCTATAATAGGTTAAATTTAAGTATAAAAATTCATTTAAATCCTTTATAAAATAAAACATTCTTACATTTGAAATATTTTCAATATAAATGGTCAAGGCAATCTTGTCTCAACACAAAATAACATATATGTAACAATACGATTAAAACATAGCATTTGAATTGAAACGAAATTTGAAAGAAATGAATTTTAAAATTTGCCAAGGGCTAGTATATAGAATGAAAGATGTCCTGCAACAGATTTGTCCATTCACAGTGATGTCGGATAGAAATTTTAAGTTGTCTTTAAGAGTAGAAGACCCTTCCAAAACACCTATAAGCACAATATTATGCTTATTATTATTAATAAGATCTCAAATAATCCTTTATAGATCAAGGCTTCAAAATTTAAATTTCCCTTTTGTTGCACTCACCTATTAATTAAGACTCCAAAAACAAGGCATTACCTAAGATACCAAATAATGCATAATGCATAATTCAAATTTAAGTCCTCTACTAGGTCCATTTCTCTTTCATACTATAATCGAACTAAGTTTATATAAATTCCTAAGCCAAATTACAATCCAAACCTCAATAAATTTACACCTAAATTTCTTGCTTGAACTCATGTTTAAGTTCTATTTTCACCACCACTTCTCCTGTTTCCAAAATATTATTCATAATTAAACAATTTAATTAGTCCATTTTCCAATTATTAAACAATAAGAATTAATTAATCCAAAACACCCTCATCCTTACATTCATCTATTGATAGGTAACTTGATTTTAGGGGTATTCTTGTCATTTTATGCCATTTTTTAAGAAAAAGATAATTTTGGGTCTTATAAATCTTGAGTTTTAAATAATATTTTTTATATAATAAATTCATAAGAATGGAAGAGATTTGGAGTTTTTAGGTAATCATAAGTCTATTAAAAATATTTGATATTAGGCTTTTAACAAATAGAAAATATCCACCTGATAAAATTTTAATTCAAAAAAATTATCAAATTTAAACTATGAACTTATGATAATTCATACAATCACTATTTCACTAAATTTTAATTTTTTTACTTGAATTTTCTATTTATTTTAATTCTTTAAGTTGTCTAGCATTAAAATTAATAAAGTTCTAATATTGGTCCAAAATTTTTATTTTATTTTATTTTAAGAAAACATTTTAAATTCACTTGCTCATAATATCTAACCTCAATGAAATATATTCATGATTATTCAATTTTTTTTTTTGAATTTTGGGGTATTACGCCATCATATTTACAGTAAAAATAGATAAGGATTTGATAAGAGCCTCGCACTTCATATTAACAGCTCATAATTTAAATTGCAGCATTTAACCTAGAATTCAAAAGTCTAAGAAAAACACAATAGAAGCTATGAGCATAAAAATATCAACTAAACTTTGCCTTTTCTCAAATACCTACTTTTGTAGTGGAGAAAAGGTGAACGCTAATCTATCTATTCTTACTGTTATTAAACTAATACTTTAACCCATAACTCTTGTTAAACTAAAACTCTTACTCATTCTTATTCCACTAATTCTGATTCATAATCTTATTAAACTAACACTTAGAGTCAAGATTTATGACTTAGATCTTCATATTTTTAGTCTGATTCAACACTTTTCTTCTTTGAATCACCACCAGAACTTGACCAAAACCTGAAGTCCAGAGTCCTCTTTTCCAGCATTTTCTCAACCTCCTCCATTGGAAGTCCCTTAGTTTCTGGAACAAAAATGATAACAAATATTATAGCTACAACAGCAATGATACCAAAAATCATGAAAGTCCAAGCAGTCCCAAGATTTTTTGTCATGGTCAAGAAGGTTTGGGACACAATGAGATTAGAGACCCAGACTGCTGTAGAAGCCATTCCTCCACATACTCCTCTGTACCTTAGAGGGTATAACTCAGAGTTGATAACCCAAGGAACAGTTCCCATTCCAGGTGAGAAGAAGATGATATAGAGTGCCAGTCCTATAATTGCAATCCAACCAGTTTTGCTGGGACAACCTTGGGTGTACCATGCCCTTTTTTCTGCCTGGCATTGGTTCTTGCTAATGTCTTCAGAAATCAAACATGCCCCAGGTAAGAGCTGCACAAAAATATATAAATAATTATTTGTTAAAATATGGATGATAGTCACACTAAAAAGGATACTATTAAGAATGAGTGTATTAGAGAGAAATTCGGAATAGCATCTATTGTAGAAAAATTAATAGAAATGTGCTTTAATTTGTTTGATCATATACAGAGAAAACTACTAAAAGCTCTTGTACGAAAAGTTAACCAGATGATAGCCAATAACTAGAGGTAGGAAAAGACAAATAAAAAATAAAAAAAACTATTAAGATGGATATAACCATTAATAATCTATCTATATAAATAAATAAAAACAAAATATGTTGGTTTCATTTGATTCATATACTTGACCCCGTTTAGTAAAAAAGACTTCGTTTATTTGTAGTTGTCGTTCTTAAAATATGGATGATAGTAATGGCACAAAAAACTAACTAATTAGGTCAAGTATGTTACAGGGCAAGGCTTAGGGCCTAAACTTGTGGCGAGTTTACTGAGTTGGGTCAAGTGTATCCATAGCCTTGAATAAGTAATGACGTCTTACCTTATTAGATTGATCAGCACAGAATCCACAGAGTGGATTAGCCTTTAGGCACTTGGTACAATCCCATGAACTAGGATCCATTGCTGAGCCATAACTAGGGCAAGTTTGATTGAAGTGAGATGTTGCAATTGGGCTAATCATAGGGGAGTGAGTTTCAGTTACACGGAAAATAGCAGTTAAAAGACCAAGTGAAATTGCAACTCCAGCCAAACTGATGAGAGCAAGCTTTTTCCTCCCAGTCTTATCAATGAAGTAAATGCTAATAATAGAACCAAACGCATTTAGCCCAGAAGTGATTAGTGATAGAAGAAGAGCTGTTCGGTTTGAAGCAAAACCAGCTAATTGAACTATGGTGGGGCTATAGTACATTACAGTATTGATACCCACAAATTGCTGGAAGATTTGAAGTCCCATCCCAGCATATAAGCCTCTTCTCACACTAGTAGTTTTTAGCATTTCCTTCATGCTGACCTTATTTGTACTAGCTTGCTTTATTTCTATCTGAACTGAATCGTGTAAGGCTTGAATTTCAGATTCAACGTCATGGGCTTCGTAAATCTTCCTTAAAATTAATTTAGCTTTTTCATCCTTTCCCTGTAGCCGAAAAAGAAAGGCAAAGTGAATATACAAATTTTGACATGAATTAGTAGATAAGGTGGTGTTGTGGTTTTAGACAGAAGTGATAAATTAACCACCTTTCTAAACAACCAACGAGGTGATTCTGGGAGCCAAAACATCAGAACTATTTGTATCAAAGCAGGTAGTGCTGCCACTCCAAGCATCCATCTCCATGTTCCTTGTGTCTGAAATAATTCATTATTCACACATTTTGTTATCAGCAAACCAATAAGGTAGGAAAAAACATGAGCAAACTGTTATTAGTATTCACACATTTTGTTACCAAAGAAAACTTCAAAAATCATGTTCTGTTACTACCATTTTGGCATATCATCAAACACTTGAGGTGCAAAACTGTAGTATAGATAGTATGTGACCTTAGTGAAAGCCAGGTTGATGAGGTAGGAGAGGAATTGGCCTCCAGTTATGAGCAAACTATTGAGACCAACAAGGGCTCCTCTAATTCGATTTGGAGAAGTTTCAGAAATGTATAGAGGGGAAGTCATGGAAGCCATTCCAACACCCAGACCAACAAAGAAACGGCCAATAATGAGAATCACTGGGTTAGGAGCAATAGCCATAATAACAGACCCAACAACGAAGAGGAAATCTGCAATTAGGATTGATAGTTTCCTTCCAAATTTATCATTGATCCATCCACCACATGAAGCACCTATGATTGCTCCTACAAGTGCCATGCTCACCACCATTTCCTGTTTTATAAACAATATCTCATCATTCTTAATCACCATAATATGTACCTTTTATATCTTTCCTAAGATAAGGATGTTTTATCTCAAAAAATAACATGACGATGGCTTGTGAAAAGAGATATTTTTATTATTTATAAATGATATATTTTTATTCTCTATTTATTTTTTTCTTCACATTACACCCTTATGTTATTTTTTATATAAGAGAATATTAATTTATTTTTGTTATCAATTTTTCTAATAAAAAGAATGATATATTCATAATTTATATAATTTATTACTTTAATGATTAGTTCTTCTTAAAGTATTTTTAAAATATTTTTTATTTTTATTAGAAAACACAATAATAAATCTATATGAGAATAAGGAATTGTAATAAAGATACACAAGATCATAAGAATAAAGAATAGAAAAAGGGACTAAGGCCCGGTTTAAATACAGTTTTTAAAAATAGAAAAAAAAATATGTGTTTTGAAAATAAAATTATAGAATAATTAAAAGTTGTTTTGAACTCTAATTTTTTAAAATAAAAAAATAAAAAATAAATTTTTTTATTAATAGTATTTATATAAATACATAAACATAATGTTAACATGAATTTTTAAAATTAATTATATAAAAAATTTTAAAAAATAAAAAGATATAATCACGTCCAAACCTTAAATCACCATGCTTTACAATTTATGTACAAGTATACCTATATCAAGATTTCTGGACAATTATCAAGGAAAGAAAGTTTCTTTTATCAACGAAAATAAATTGAAGTCTAATAAATAAGAAAATTATTTTCCCATTTATATAAGGATTGGACATAAACTAAAATTTTATAGGAGTTATCTATGGTTTACCAATAAATATGTGATATGTGGAGAAAATGCTTTGAAAAAATACTTCAAAATTGTATTTAGAATTTACCCTTCATATAGTACTTGTAATTGAAATTTAGCAATTTTTTTTAGCATAATTTACTAGTTGAATGTAGAAGAACTAATACTGAATTTGTCATGTGTGATCACATGCAAAAAACAAACTCTTTCTTTTTCAAGAAAAAAAAGTGGGTGGTATTTTTTATTCTTTTACAGAAAAAAAAAAGGTGGGATCGTTTTGTTTCCAAGACAAATGAAATTAACAAAAAAGAAATAGTTAAAAAAAATCAATTAAATCCAAGACTGAAATTCATTTCTAAAATTTGGTAAAACAAGCTTCACCTGCATCCAAGTCTTTTTTTCCACTTCATCGAACTCATCTCTGATGTACAAAAGAGCCCCAGATATCACTCCTGCACATAACCAAGTATCAAATCTCAACACCAAAACAGAGAAAAACAGAGAGAGATAATTATACATTAAGAGGCAAAAGCAGAGCAAAAACAGAGAGAGATATTATATAATAAGAGGCGAAAACAGAGCTTGAAAACAGAGAGACAAGAGAGAGAAATTAAGAAAGTGACCAGTGTCACAGCAAGAATTATTTTTATAATTTTTATTTTAATTAATAATGTAAGAACACCAAAAGCATTCATAAAATTGAAAAAACAAATCAACCATCATAAAGTTTCTCAGTAAACTGCCCACGAATTCAATGAGAAAGATTAAGAAAAACAGGGAAAAACCGAGAAAGAGACCAGTGTCATAGCCAAAGAGAAGGCCACCAATTCCAGCAGATAAAGCAAGTCTAAGAACATAAGGATTCTTATAAGAGAGAGACAAGCACTCTCTGAAAGCAGAGGCATCTGCTTCAGGGACTCCTCCTTCCATGGACGAAGGACACAGCAAACACAAGCAAGCAAGCAAGCTCTCAGCAATGGAGTGTTTGTTAATTTGAGTTTTCTTGGCATCCAAACAGACACACACTAAGCAGAGAAACAGAGAAGAGAAAGCTTTATAGTGAATGGTGTGCCTAGAGAATAGAAAGAAAGTGAACGAGAGAATGATTCGGAGGAGAAAACACAGGTGAGCTATTAGTGCTTTGCTCAACAGTTAAAACTCCAAAACTATTGCCATTTGACATCACCTTATTGGTCTCCTTAAATAATTATTTGTACAATATTTTTATTATTACAACATATTCTTTTTATTACCACATTTCATCCATAATATTTGTATGCTAATTATTTTCAAAAAAACTTTTTTTTTAAATGTAAGAAAAAAATTTAATCAGACATGAACTTGACTTTTACTATCTAAAAATATAAAAGTCAGAGCATTCCTAATTTGAGATTGGTGTAAGACCTATTTGACCAAGATTTTGAGAAGAAAGAAAGTAAGTTTTTGTTTAAACTATTCAATTTGAAAAGAAATCCAAGGACTCTTCAATGGTCTTGATCTATCAAATATAATTCCAACTTATAGACAAAACAAATATTTTTTTAAACATAAAAGTTAAAATTCCAACTAGAGAAAATTTAGGTGATAATTTAATGGCTAAGAATATTTTTATTTTTTAATTGGAGAAATTTTGTTTTAGAAGTTGACCACTTTGATGGAAGTAAATTTTTGGAAAATAAATTCAAAATTTTTTATTTTTTAAAGACTAAATTGAGATAAAATAATTTTTTAAGAATTAAATCATTATTTTTTTCAAATTTTATTTAAATTTTTTATTTTTAAAGTAAAATAATAGAAAGCACTTTTTTCCTCCTTTCCAAATGGCCATTAACATCTAAAGCACAAACTCTTTTCCATTATTTAATAATAATAGATGAATTAATTAATCAGGGGATATTATGCAATTTAGTAAATAATTAATTAACTACAAATATATTCCATCGAAATAATAAATTTATAGAAGCTCCAGCTCCTATAGACCTATAGCTGTCTTTTATGTTATAAATTCCGATCACAAATATTTTTTTTAAGAAATAATGCCAAACAACAATCCTACCTTAAAAGGACAAATTGATAACTCCAAAGTTGGCAACTTCGGTTACAAAGTTATTAGTTAATTATTAATATAATATTAACCAAACACAAAGAATATGTAGTACATATATAGCATTAGATGTGAAATTTCTTGTTTTTTCCTCTTCTATGGTGTTGTATTGTATATGACTTCACAAACTATTTTAAAGTTTGAAAAGCATAGTAGGACAATTAATCTTTCTCACAAAACATAAAGTGTAATTATCTTAATAAGATTTAAATGTGAAAATTTCACTTTAGAATATGGAATATTAATGATTGGAATGCTTTATTATGGCTTTGTCTTTTTATCATGTTGGGAAGGTTGAGAGTTTTTGTGAATTTAAGATTTAGAGTAAATAATTTTTTTAATCCCTAAAATATTATTAATCTTTTAATTTGTTCTTAAAAAATGTACACTCTCACTTTTGTTATCTAATAATTTTCCATCAATCATTTTGGTAATTTTAAAAAACTAAATTGAGATGTTAAACACATATTTAGTAGATAAATAGAAAAAATTAAATTTGTATGCCTTCGAGAAATTAATATAACTGTGTTATGTATAAAGAAAGATAAAAATAAAATTATTTTCGTGATAAGTTTCATTTATAAAATAGGAACTATAATTGTATGGTGTATATATATTTTGTCTACATATTTTGTTACATAACATCTTCATTTTTCTCATGAGAGGATCCAAATCGGATGAAAATGACTAAATAATAATAATAATAATAATAATTTTTTAAATGTGAAAACCGTAATTTGTATTTGCTGGTGATTCCTACAACAAAATTGATTTTGTAGTGCTCAAAGCGATTTTTTTTTGGGTTGAAGAATGAGATAAACTTAGGATTCCCAAAATGAGTCCATGGGCCCTTTCTATTTGTCACAAAAAATTCCATGGGCTTGGAAATATATATATTTGCCAGAACTCAGCCCAATCCAAAGTGAAGAACAGCTGCCATGAAAAAAACAATGTATGAAGGATAAAATTAAAATTTTACCTATGTGAGAGACCAAAATAAAAATTTCCTCTAAAATCATTCTTTATTTTTAGTTTATGTTTCTTTTTTCCAGGTTTGTTACAATTCTCTTTAATTTTGGCAATATAAGATTGCAAGAAGACATATTATATTATTTATATATTGACTAATAAAATTTAATTAATTTTTCTTATTTTAGTAAGAAGAATTAGTTTATTATTATTGGCTAGTATATAAAGAAAATGATACAAAATCATGACTACTCTTTCTCACTTTCCTGTAACATAAATTACTGTCAAAACCCAATTCATTCAAGTTTGAGAAAAGATGGTACGATAATTGAAATGCTAATCTATATTCCACATTAATTTATATGTAGTTCCCTATGCATATAAACTTCAATACTATGATACATCACAACTCGAGATTAATTCAAACTTAAACTATGGCCATTATTGAGTCTAATTAGTCAATTCTTTACATTCTGAGACTCAGAACTTCTCTGCCAAAACTTGAAGTTCAAAGACCTTCTATCCAGCATCTTCTCCACCTCCTCCATTGGAAGTCCTTTAGTTTCAGGAACAAAAATGATGACAAAGATGATAGCAGCAAGTGTGATGAAGATGAAGATCATGAAAGTCCATGAGGTCCCAATGGCTTGTGTTAAAGTCAAGAAGGATTGTGCAACAATGAGGTTTGACACCCAATTTGAAGTGGAAGCCATTCCTCCACAGATTCCTCTGTACCTAAGAGGGTATATCTCAGAATTGACCACCCAAGGGACAGTTCCCATTCCTGGTGAGAAGAAGATGATGTATAGTGCAAGCCCAATTAGGGCAAGCCAACCATACTTGCTAGGGCATCCCCTAGTGTACCATAGTCTGTGTTCTTGACCACATTGGTCTTTTGTGGTGTCATTGGAGATCAGACAAGCTCCAGGTAGTAACTGCAAAATAATGAAACTTGCATAAGAATTAAAATATCATATACAGAGGAGACCATTAGAGGCTTTCGTATCAAGTTGACTAGATAAAAGATAGTTAGAAAGTCCAAAGAAAATAGTAAGAAAAATTATTGAAATGAATTTAACTATTAATAACCTAATTATAGAAATGAATAAAAATAAAAAAATGTTAGTGTCACTTAATCTATATAACCAACCCCATTTAATAGGAAAAGGCCTGTTGTTATTGCCTATGAATTCAGATGGATTACTAGGATATATAGTCTGTTTTGTTTCAAAATGGAATGGCGAGAAATGTGAAATTACCTTATTAGTTGCTGAAGCACAAAAGCCACACTCAGGAGAGGCCTTGAGGCACTTCATGCAATCCCATGAAGAAGGATTGACAGCATTACTGTAATCAGGACAAGTGTTGTTGAAGTGAGAGGTCTGAATGGCACTAACCATAGGAGAGTGTGTTGTAGTTTCATGAAAGACAACAGTTAGAACCACAAGAGACACCACAACACCAGACAAGCTTATCAGAAGAAGCTTCTTCCTCCCTGTCCTATCAATGAAGTATATGCTGATTATAGAGCCAAAGGCATTGAGGCCAGCAGTGACAAGAGATAGAAGAAGGGCTGTTTGGTTTGAAGCAAAACCAGCTAGTTGAACTATGGTGGGACTGTAGTACATTACAGTGTTGATGCCCACAAATTGTTGGAAGATTTGAAGACCCATTCCTGCATATAAGCCTCTTCTTACAGTCTTGGTTTTGAGGAGTTTAAGGATGCTTACTTTTTCTGAAGAAGATGCTTCTTTGGTTTCTAGTTCAACTGATTCCTTCAAAGCATTGATCTCATCTTCTACTTCATTGGGTGGGTATATCTTCTTCAAGATTGCTTTGCCTTCTTCATCCTTTCCCTGTTGTTAGACAAAAAACAGAATCAAAGGGAAGTAAGTAAAGATGCAGTTTTTGACATCAAAGAGCTAATTAAGTGATGATGAAGGAACCTTTCGGAATAGCCAACGAGGTGATTCAGGGAGAATAAGCATAAGTACAATTTGTATCAAAGCAGGTGCTGCTGCTACTCCTAGCATCCATCTCCATGTTCCTGGTGCCTGAAAAAAATGATTAAGTACATTCTATTACTAACTTTTTGTGTCTATTTCTTTCTTTACTTAACAGTGTCTGCATGAAGATAATCTAATTTTCTGATAATAAAAGTCTACTTTTTTATGGTCCAAATGGGGCAATAACCTTTCGTGTTCTCTTTTTTCACATGACAATGTCCGTCTGTCTTATTCTCTCACCTAAGATAATAGTCTATCACTATATCATAATGGAAGTGTACTTTTTTGATTGTCCAAACAAATTTTCTTCTTACATGACAATGTTTGTCATGTACTTTTTTCATGGTCCAAATGGATTAATAATGTTCGTATTGTATCTATCTCTCTCGTTTACATGACAGTGTCTATTTGTTTTATTTTAGATCTAAATCTATTTGTTACTAACCTTGGTGAAAGCCAAATTGATCAAATAGGAGAGGAATTGTCCTCCAGTGATGAGAAAGCCATTAAGACTAACAAGGGCACCTCGGACTCTAGTTGGAGAAGCTTCAGAGATGTAAAGAGGGGAAGCCATGGAAGCCATTCCTACACCGAGGCCGACGAAAACTCGGCCTACGAGTAAAATGGCTGGGTTGGTTGCAGCAGCCATGATAATAGAGCCAACAAAGAAGAGGAAATCTGCTAAAATGATTGCTTTCTTCCTTCCAAATCGGTCATTGATCCATCCACCAACTGCTGCACCTACAATTGCTCCTGCAAGTGCCATGCTCACTATGGCTTCCTGTTTCATAAACATCAAATTTCACATAATTTGAATAGGAACAATTAAATTGATGATTCTCATTTCCCACGCTCAAAGCACGATTATGGTGAAGGATTTCTAAACTAGGGAGTCAAATAATAATAATTATCTTCTCGGGTGATCCAAATGTACTTTACTGCTATTTGTTTTTTCTTTCTTGTAATTTTAAAAACAGTTAAATAATGTTTGTGTTTCTCATAATTTCACTTAATTTTTAATTGAATCTTTATAATTTAAAAATTTATAATTATATTTTTATAGTTTAACAAATTTTTAATTTAATTCTTAAACTTAAATTTTCGTCAATATTTTTGTTAAATTTAAATAGTATACTAATTATATATCATCTTAACATTACAAATTTATTTAATTTAATTTAATCTATTTATATTACTTAACATAATTATATTTTATTTCATATATTTAAGTTTTTTTATGTCATTATTTATTTTTTCTCTATTTTGTTAATATAAATCATACATATTTACATTACTAAAATACTATATGTTAAAAACATTAAAGAAAAGTTAATATAATTTTAACAAAAATTTAAAAATATGAACTAATTTAAAAATTTATTAAAATACATAGACTTAATTGCAAAATTTTAAATTATAAAAATTAAATTAGAAGTTGAGTGAAAATATAGAGATTATTAGAGTAATTTAACCTTAAAAAACATTAAAATGAACACAGATTTTGTTACATCCTGTTTTTATATTACACATTATTGCTTAGGGAATTTTAGAACCTGAGAATATCTACTTTACATATCCATGTATGTATGTGTGTATATATGCATAGAAAGAGAAGGTAGAAAAAAAAAATTAACTTTATTGCAAAATTTTATTGCTATGAATCCAGAAACATTTTAAAAGGTGGAAAAAATAAAATCAATTTTGTAACATAAAATAGTGGAATTAGATTCTATATTTGCCTTTTAGTATTTATTGAATTCTACATGTTCATTTTTTTTTTAAAAAAAAGGTAAGATTTGAGAAAATCTTCTTGAATTCTACATGTTAATAACTTAAAATTCAATTATTGAAAATAATAATGTAACTAGGATTACCCGTTAATTTAATTATATGTAAGAAGCTTTTTTGTTTTTTCTCCCTTACAAGAAAAATACAAAGTTAGCCAATATTCCTCACACTGACAGAAAAATTGTATCACCAAAAAAAGAAACAATTAAAAAAAAATTAAATTTTTCATTAAATATGCAGGCTTTTTTGTCACTTATTTATGCTTTTTTAGGCTCAATCCTACTTTTAAAATTATTTATGGAATTAGTAATTAAGGCAATTGTACTTTAATAAGTCATTAGGCATTAATGCATTAAATTCTCTAATTAATTATTACGTAAGACTTGGTGAGAACTTAGCATCAATTAGGGAAAACCTATTTAAAGTAATAACTAAAAAGAATGTTATAAAAAAAAAAAGAAGAAGAAGTAATAAAGCTATTTAAATTGTGGATCCCACAAATTATACAAATTTTATACAGTTAATGTCTCTCTTTTCTCACATATCATTTTCAGAAATCTTTATTTAAACAAATTAAAATAAGAAAGTGAAATTGACCTCATTTATTATAATAACCCAGATATTGTTTGTCCAATTAATATGAAACTGGTATACCATCACATGCACTTGTTTTTTTGTGCAATTCATAGAAGCTGCATTATTGTCCATCAAATGAGTGGATTTCACAAGAAAGAAAACAAAATTTACTAACTAATTAAAATTTTATCTGATTAATTAATAAAATATTTTTCATATTAAAAATTATTATTTTTATTATTTTTTATAAATTTTAAATTATTAAAAATTCTTTTAACTAATTAAAAAAACTTAATCAATACCTATAAAATACTGTTTAGTAAAAAAAAGAAAAAAAAAAGCCATTTCTAGAGGTTTTGGAGATAAGCATGAATTACCTGCAACCATGTCTCCCTGTCCACAGCTTTGAAATCATCTCTAATATACAGAAGAGCGCCGGATATCACTCCTGTATATATCCATCAACCCCAACGCCAAAATAATAATTTTAATATATCATAGTAAGAAAAAAAAAATTTGACATAAATATAATAAAATATAAGGTATTTATGTATAAAAAGTGGTCCTTTGTATAGTATGTTACACGTGTCAAGCATCATATGACTCATCTTTTAAAGTTTCATGTAGTTTGTAGATAAATAGAAAAACTAAGAAATATGACTTTTTGTAGAGAAAAAAAAAAACAGAGGAAAAAACAGTGAGAGAAAAAGAGAAATAAGCGATTCCCATATGAGTTCAAAACAGAATAATCCAGACACTAAGAATGCCATACGAGAGTTCGAATCAAATTTGAAATATATTATGGCATACATGGGGAGCTATTTCTGTAAGAGATAATTTTTTTTTTAAATTGTCAAGATTAAAATATTATTTTAAATCTTACATAATTTTTATATGATATATTTTAAATATATATAATTATCATAAAATATATTTAAAATAATATTTTAATTTTAATTATTTAATTTAATTTAACTATTAACATTTTTTTTATAGAATGTTCTTCCTTTTAAAACAAGCATTAAATTTGTATTTGAATGATAAACATAGAGATAATTTATTTTTTAAAGTTCCTATGCTTTAAAGAAAAATAAAAATATAAAAATGGGCGTATATAGAGAAAACAGAGCAAGTAAAACAGAGAGATAGAAAACAGAGACAAAGGAAGAGAGAGAAAGAATATGAAATTCACCAGTGTCATAGCCAAAGAGAAGACCACCAATTCCAGCAGAGAAAGCAAGTTGGAGAACATAAGGGTTCTTCCATGAGAGAGACAAGCATTCTCTGAAAGCAGAGGCATCAGCTTCTGGTATTCCTCCTTCCATCCCGTCTTCGTCTTCGTCTCCTTCAGCTCAGGAGTTACAAGCAGCCTAAGGATTCTTTCTAGCTATCCAAAGAGAAACAGAGAAGGCCCATAAAAAGGAGAGATGAAAACAGAGAGCAAAATGTTCAACGTTGGGCGTTACTAGAAAAACAGAGAGAGAGAGAGAGAGAGAGAGAAAGCGAGTGGGAGTGAGATAAGAAGGGTGTGATTGGAGGGGTATTTATAAACAAAAAAAACGCCTACATAATGAATGTGGACAATAGTAAAGGAATCTTATAAATATTTTTTATTTTTTTATTTTTTTATTTACTTTTTTGGATATTGTCTAATCTCATTGTATATTCATTATTCACATCCAATAAGATGGGATAACGAGGAAATTTTTCATATTTTTATTTTTTCACTTTTTTTTAGTATATTTTCTCATTTAAAGATTTAAATGTAAGAACTTTATTTTCACAAAAACAAGAATGAGAGATAACGTTTTTCCTAAAACAATTTTAAAGATGAAAATAGAGATTTTGGAAAAACTTCGTTCAGAGATACTATTTTTTATTGAAAATAAAAAATAAAAATATATTTTGAGAATAAAAAATATAAATAATTAAAAATTTTAAACATCAATTTCTTAAAACAAAGAAAATATAAAAGATAATTTTTTTGTTAATAATATATATAAATATATGAAAATAATACAAACTTAAATTTTTAAACTAATTTTATAAAATAATTTTAAAAATAATAAAATAACATTTAAATAGACCTTATATCTCTTCTTTTATAAATTCTCTTTGTTAAACGTTTAAATAAGTATTTTAAAATTAAAAAATAAAAAAATATTTAATTTTTAATCTATTTAATATCAATCTTTTATTTTTTTTTATCTCTTTTTAATTTTAAAGAGATATATAATTTTTTAAATTTAAAAGATTTAAACCCTTAAATATCCTCTTTTGTGATTTATATTTTATCGTTTATCCTAATTAAAAACTAAAGTAAAGGATAAGTAATCTACTATATATATAAATATATGAAAATAATACAAACTTAAATTTTTAAACTAATTTTATAAAATAATTTTAAAAATAATAAAATAACATTTAAATAGAACCTATATCTTCTATTTTATAACTTCTCTTTGTTAAACATTTAAATAAGTATTTTAAAATTTATATATACATATATTAATTTAAATATTAGGTTTAAATTATTTAAAATTTGAAAAATAATATATCTTTTCAAAATTAGAGAATAATAGGAAGAAAAATTATTTAACATTTAATATATTCAGTGTCAATCTCTTATTTTTTTTATCTTTCCTTAACTTTAAAAAATATATATATAATTTTTTAAATTTAAAAGATTCAAAGTCTGAAATATCCTATTTTATGATTTATATTTTATTGTTTATCCTAATTAAAAACTAAAGTAAAGCATAAGTAATCTACTAAGTTAATAACACACTGCATGTTTATTATAATTATTATATTTAATAATTTGAAATTTTATAATGTTAGAAAAACTATAATACCAACAAATTATTCTAATATTTTTTAGTGTGAATGTCAATAACCTTGTTAAGATTTATTTTCATCCTTACACATCAACTAAAATTCATTGATAAACATATAAAATTTTAATTTGAGAGTTAGCGGACATAATTTTGGGACATTAATTAGGCAAAGAAATGAATAAGAAATTACATATTTTTTTTTTTATGTGGGAATTATGAGTGACAGGTCAAGTCCGCCAGAAATGTCGACGGTTTCTCATTTGACCGACTTTAGAAAGGAATCCCAAATCCCAAACAAACCATAATGGCAGCCTAACATCCCACACATTTACTTGTGCAGCTTTCAAAAGTAATTCCTTTATTTTTTTCTCTCAACTCATTCTTGTCCATTAGAAATTTTCCTTTTTTTATGTTTTGTTAAATTTTATTTATTTTTTAATTTAAAAATTAAATTTACATCTCCTATAATTTATTTTAGGTTAATAGAAATAATTTTTTATAGATAATAAAATTGTAATTTTATTTATGATATAATAGTAAGCATCGTGAAATTTATATTAAATCTTTAGATAAAAATTTTAATGTAATTGTAAAAATGATTAAGTAATTTTTTAGTTTAAAATGAATATATTATATATCATGTAAAAATTAATTTTATTAATAAAAAATAAATTAAATGTGAGGTTTTTTATTTTTGCATATATTATTTACTAGATGTAATTTTATTTAGGGTTTATATGATATTGTATTGAATAATAGGGCTTTTAAATATAATTTTTTTAAAAAATACCTAATATAATTTTAACCAAAGAAGTTAAAGGAAGAAATAACTCTCTTATACATTTTTTTCAAAAAAAAAAAACAAAGGGAAAGATTCTTACTTTGTCCAACTTTAAGCAAGAAAAGTTCATTTGAATAAGTGGTTCTTGGATTCGCATCACTGTAAATTATGAATTCTAGCTAATTATAATTTTGGGTTTTAAATTTGTTCATTAGCTATTGATTATAGTTAATGTTGGTGGATAATAAAGGCATAGGATTTTAGACTTTGAGCTCCTTGTTGTACACATATTAATCTCATTTTTCATTAAATTTAGGAGAAAATAATTATAACATGGTAGTCAATGTAAGTATGATTTTATCTCAAACTTTTCCCTTTTTGGTGCTTTTATTATTAGTAGTAGTAGTAGTTTAAAAGTTTGAATATGTTTTCAAAATAGTGAAGAGAAAGAATAATTTAAGCACTTCATAAGTGAAAAAAATAATAATTTATCTAAAATAAAAATCTAAAAATTAAAAGCCCCTCCTCTCTGAATTTTCAACACCACCATTTTAGCAACCTTCTAAAAAGAGGAAAAAGTAAAAATGAGTTGGCAAGAACATAACTAAAACATGATTTCTCTTATTTTCAAACACTAGAATTGTACTTCTAATTACGTCTTATTATTGTGCTGAGAATTATAAAAAGGTTTTGATGAAGAAAATTTGACCATGAACAAAAATATTCAAAAGGCAATAGGAGACCATTGTATGACTAATAACTGCATTATGGAGGCAAGTAAGAGATGCAATGAACCTCAATTTCAAAAGTATAATAGCAAATTAAAATGTGATCAACATAATCAATGATTAATCGATTAAGAAATATTCTATTTTTGTTCGAAAAGATTTTAAATTTAAATCTTGTATATAAAAATATTTTTGTTAAGAAAATTTTATTTTTTTAATTAAAAATTTTGTTGACCAGTATCTTAAAAATATTAGTTAAGATTTTATCTAATTGGTTAATAGAATATTTAATAATTTAAAATTATAAAAAGTCAACAAAAATATTAATTTTTAAAATTAAAAACTTCCATCAACTATCATGGCAAATTTTCAGTGTGACACCTGGCTCTAGCTTCACTCACTCTCCTGCTCCATTACAAGTATTTTCAACGCCAAAGTAAATTTGAACTCTCTAGCTTCCTTCTCTTTAAGCAATACAATATGTGTGGCTATGACTTTTCATCCTTTAATTGCTTTTGCTTTTACTTCTACTTGTCTTCTTCTTCTTCTTGTTTGTTTCTTGGATCATGCCTGCCTGCCTGCACTTTTACTGGTGTGTATGGCCTCTACAATTGAAATAAAGATAGAGTTCATCAATATTTGAATATTCTAAGTTTAACTTTTCTTACAATTTTTTTATTTATTTTTGCTTTAAAATTATGTCAAAATACTTACTTCTAACCATAATTTATTTAAAAGAACTCATTTCTATTGTTACAAAAATACATTACACTAATCTATACTAAATTATACTTAATATACATTTTTAAATATATTTTGACTACTATATTAAAAATAAAATTGTAATTTTGTATTATAAATAAAAAATAATTTTATTGACCAAAAGTAAATTTAAAAAATAATATAATTGATTATTCTTATTATAATGCAGCCAAATCTCAGATTGTCAAACACTTTTCCCTATATTAGTTACTTGGAACAGTGCTTTTAGCTCTTCAAGAAATATGTATATATAATTAAGTCAGAAGCTTAAGCAGAAAAAGAGTGACAAAATATATTATCATACTTACATGTGGCGATTGGATGAGGCATTTGGATGGTGACAAAACATTGGAGTTCAAATTTTCAGGGTTTGAAATCAAAATGGCCAAATATTTTAAGTCATCTTAACTCAGAAATGCAAAAACTCCAAACAAAAACTCAGAAATATTCAATTTTGAATCCCTAGGTAACCAGAGTCAACACCCAATTGTGATATTGATAGGCCAAATTAAGGATAAGCCTTATATATTGATCAACATTTCTGACATATAAATATAATTTTTTAAAACCTGTTGACTACTAATACTGTAGTAAAATGAATAAAATAAACAAGTTTGTTTGAGTGTTTTTTATTAAGCTTTTTTAAATTGTTTTATATAAATATAATATGTGCATGCAGATTTTTTTGGGAAATACTATATGATATAATATTTGGAAAATTTTCAATTATAACAGAGGAAGAAAATAAAAATTAGATTTTTTTAGAAGTAAAAGAAAAAAAACATACTAAAAAAATATTGTTTATCTTAATTATCTCTCACTAACCATTTTCTACTTACTCGTATAAGTATCTATCCATCATTTTTATAATTTGGCAATATAAAGAATTTTTTAAAAGATTTCCAAATTCAATAATATTGATAAAAATATTTATTAAATGAGGTCGAAAAAAATGCTTTATTTCTCACAATACTTCTTATAAAATTTTATTTTTTTAAAAAAATAAATACAATTTACTGCAACCCCAAGATTACCATATGATTGTGGTGTTGAGTAGTTGCAATGGCCACTATGGATGTATACTTGACTTGTAAGGTCACTATATTTGAGCTGATTATTTGTTCCAATAATATATGAATCACATGCAATGCCACAACTTTTGAAAAAAAGGGTAAAAAGGGGAATGATAAGTCGCTTTATATATATATATATATATATATATATATATATATATATATATTTATATATATCATATCTCTAGCATTTGAAAGTAATTTGATGCAAACACTTCAAGGCTTCTATTTGTTAATTAATAAACTATTTTTTTTTCCTTTTTTAGATTGAAGTCAAATATTAATTAAGTTAAGATTCTTCTATTCATGTCTCTATTTTGTTCAAACACACACGGCAAATTTTCTAAATCAAACAATATTAGAGGGCATAAGGACTTAAATTTGGACTTCATTGCTCCAATAAAAAATAGATTAAATTAATTATTTAATGTTAAAAAAAAGATTACTATTTTTTAATTTAATCATTTAAAAAATAAAACATATCTATTTAATCACTCACAGATTTTTATTTCCATAAGTATTGCCATGGTAATATCGCACATTGGTATTAATATAAAAATGTGTTTATATATATAATGATATCAAAAATTTTATGAAAAATTAATTATAAAATATATTATTTTTTATAAATTACTTTGACAAATTATTTTATATATGCATGAAGTTAACGACATTAATGATAGGGAGAAGAATGCAGTGATTTACATGTGACATATAATACTCATAATGGTTAGAGAAAAGGACTCTTTCACGAAACAACTTTTTTCCAAGAAAAAGAAATGTAGTCTCCTATGCTTCATGTGATTTTCCCATGTGAAAATTATCTATATTAATGAATAAGATACTAAATATAGAAATTACTATTTAAAATAAATGGAAGAGAAAGACAAAGCAAATAATAATATAGTAATTTAGAAAGTTTTTGGGATATTGGTTCATACATTTTTAAAATTAAAAAAATTGAAGAGTTATAAAGTGTATATTTTCAAGAAATAAAATTAATTACATGAATTAATTCTCCTTAATTATTTAATTATGTTAGGTAGATATAGTAAATTAAGCCAACTCATTGATGACATAATATAATATGTAAATTATATTATATACTATATAATATGTAAAGGATATCAAATACGTATTAGGAAGAATATGATATAGGCTAAATGTTTTTTTAATAAATATGTATTATATGTGTAAGTCTTTTTCCAATTAGGAGAAATCGAATATGATGTATTTCTGTCAAGATTCAAGCCAAATCACGTGCATGATTCTTCATTCTTTTCTTCAAAAAATAAATGTTCTTCCACGAATAGATAGATAGAAAGGAATCAAACAATAAAAGTTTTACCCGAAATTCATTCCAAAAAAAAGAAAGAAATGAAGAATTTTTGTTCTCATAGTTTCTTTCCAAGTGTTATGCAAAAGTTTGAAAGATTCAAAGCATGAAAAATTTAACTTTCAAATTAAAAATATTCACTTTAATTAATTAACTAATTATCTCATCGATCCGTCAAATCCATACCCTCTTGTCTATTGCAACGATCATAACATGTTAAATTTGTACGTTCCTTTTATTCCCACGTAACATAGTAAGTCCATCCAATCACAATAAAGTTGAATGGTCCTATATAATTAGGCTAGGTCTAGATAGGAGATTATTTCACAACGCAACACTCCAAAATTTAAATTTTTATTGAAAGAATTAGTATTTATATTTAATACTCAAAAGTAATTTGAATATGATTAATTATACTTGCAAAATTCATACATATATATATACACACACTATAGTTTTTTGAGACCATATATATGCATGGAAATTTAATAAAGGGATTCACGTGTGTGAAGAAATTAATTTTGGAAAAATTTATTTATAGAAACTAAAAATTGGGAAATATACATTTTTTGTTAGAACTTTTTGAATTTTTCATATATTGTTAGAACTGAATATATGTGACTTCATTCGATTTTATTCTAGATGAATAATAATGCTGTTATTTTTAAGTAATATTACGCTTGAGAAATTCTAAAATTATATTCTCCTTTTTTTTATTTTAAAAAATTAATCCATAGCTTTGAAAAATTAAAAAAAACTTATAATTTTACTTATTTTAACTAAAATGTTTATTATTTATATAATTAAATATGTATTTTGCTAACATAAAAAATATTTTTAAAAATTAAAGTAAAATAAATTTAATATTTTTAACTCAAAATAAATAATAATAAAATAATTTTTAAAAATATATTATATAATAAATTATAATATTTTTGTAAAGTTAATAATACCATTAAAGATATTTGAGTCAACATTGATGAAATTATAAATTTTTTTATTTTTTAAAGAATGAGAGTGTAAGTTTTAAAAAATATATGAGTAGAAGTATAATTTTAAAATTTCTTAAAAAAAAGAGAGTATAATTTACTCAAAAAATGAAAATAAAGAAGAAACAAAAACATGAATCAATTAAACTCAAGAGTTTGCATAAATCAAAATTTTTGAATACTATTAGTAAGGAGTCTTACCCTTTAGGTTGTACTTTGTAGACCTAAAATGTAGAGTTTTAATTGGGATGTGATTTTGAGATATGTATTTTGGATAAATTCGAATTTACAATATAATCATGATGATCAAAAGAGTCGTGAGAGAAAATTAAAATATATGGATATAGCAATAATAAAAAAAATGTCTTTTTAGTTGACTATAAAAGGGTGATCAATTCAACTTAATTATAAGTAATTAAACGTTAAGTACGTGTGTGCATATTTGACCACTGATCAAGCCACATAATTAAAGGTGATGAAAGCAAAATTAAATAAATATATTTGTTTGAATTGAAATTTGAAAGTAAGTAAGACGTTGCCGACTTGAAAAGATGAAATCAGAAAAGTCCAATGTGGGATCACTTAATTTAATTAGTAATAAACCACGTAACGTCATACTTGTTGGCTTTTATAGCTTGAGTTTACCAATTTAATTATTGTTTAGAGTCCCAATTATTTAGCTTAATTTGGAATTTTTTGAAGCTTATGAAAAGCAATATATTCACAAAAACAATGTGTAAACCTGTGCCTGAAAATGCGTTCAATGGAGCTTTGTGTTTGAATCTTAGTGTTTGTTTGACTGAAAATTTTCAAGTTGATGTGATAGCTTATGTATATTTACTTTTCTATGAATATAAAATCTTTAATTTTCTTTTAGTAAAAGAGAAAATTAAATTTTTTTCCTTTAATTTTGTATGAAAATTTAATTTTAATTTCTTATCTTTTTTTTAATTAATTCAATTTTTATTAAAAATTATATATTTATCACTAATACAAATTAAATATTAAATTCAAGTAAAATTATTTTTATCAGAGTATAATTGAGGTGATAGAAATTAATTTTCATGTAGTTTCAAAAAAAATTTGACTTTAAATTTTAGGTTTCCAATGTTCAAATAAAAATATTTAAATTATTTTTACATCCTCTAAACTTTAATCATATTTGTCTAAAATAATTCTATTTGAATTCTATATGCCTGATAGGTATTTTTACTTACATATAATAAATTAATTAATTAATTTCTACTATAAAATAAACAAAATATTATTTTCCTGCATACAATAAGTTGTACTTTTTTTTTTAATATTAGATTGAAAAGGATGCACGGAGGCGAAGGTCCCTTTTTATTTCGCAGGTCAAATTTTTAGCGGCGGTTTAATTCGTTGTTAAATTGCGTTTCAAGATTTTAGCAACAAATATTGTTTCTGCTATAACTTTTATTCAAACAATTAATTCAAAAAATAACATGTTTAAAATTTTGTTTTTCGCAAATTAAATTAAAAAATATTAAAACTAATAACTTAAAAAATTTAATAAAATATTAATTATATAGTTATAAATTTAAAAATTATTTATATAAATAATACATTAAGTTTAAAAATAACTAATAATTTGAAGTTATTTTTTAATATTTTTTAATTTAAATTATTAATTTTAAGATTTCAAATTAATTCCACTTCACTTGATCAACTGCAATTTAAATTATTTATTATTTTAGAGGATTGATTTCTTTTGTTTTATGATATTTTTTAAAGCATTAATTACGTAATTTACTATTATAAAATACTGAATTTTTAAAAGTGTATTTCATGATACTTAAAATAATATCTAAATATATCTTTTTAAAAATATGTTATTTAAGAGACTAAAAATATGTTAGTTAAATATTTTTTTATTTAATGGTACATGTATACTTATAATTAATTTTTTTAATTTATTCATTTTATCAATTTAAGACTCTAAACTAATTAAATATTTTTTGTTATCATGTGTGTGTTGGTTACAATTTTTTTCTTTAATAATATTTGTAACATAATTTAGCAACGCATAAAATCGATGTTAAAAAGACCTTCTTCATTGAGGGGACAAATGTACTATACGGTATCTTCGCCTTCTGCAATGACGAAGAGCATTGCAGCCTTTTTAATATAATATTAAAAATTAAGTACAACTTATTGTTTGTAGGAAAATAATATTTCTTTATTTTATAGTAAAAATTAATTAATTTATTATATTTAAGTAGAAATTACATTTGGCAACAAGATAAAATTACATCAATTAGTAATTAAAGGACAAAATTAGAATTAAAACATCATGTAAATTTAAGAATGAAAATATGATTTTAGCCTTTAATAAATTATTATTATTTTATTTTTTTGGTGAAACATGGTTATTTTAAGTCAGTTTTTTTAAACATAACCCTTTTAATTTAATTCTTTAACAATTTGTATTAATTAATCAAATTTGTCCCTTGACCTATATTAAAGTTTCCAACACTAATTATTCTTTAAAACAAGGAAAATTATTGGAGATATTAAGAGATTAAATTAAAAATTTTAATTTTTTAAATATAATTTCAAATATAAATAAATTTTTATTTTTTTGATAACATTACAAAAATTTTGACTTTTAGTGGCAATAAAAGTCGTTGCTGAAAGTCAAAATGTCGCCACTAAAAAATTATTGTGGCGACAAAATAGCCATCACTAAGAAATCTATCATTTAAAGTCTTTGGTGGCGACAAAAAAAAGTTGCCACTAAAAACACCTATAGTGGCAACATTTGTCACCACTCAAGAAGAAAAAATATCGTCATAGAATATGAAATTTTCAAGCTAAAAGTTGCCACAGAATCTTGGATTCAGTGGCGACATTTCCTTCACCATTGAAACAGGATTCAATAGTGACAAATTGCTGCCACTGAAGCTCATTTCAATGGCGACGCAAAACACTTCTACAGTTGAACGCTTTAGTGGCGACGTAAAGATGTCGCCATTGAAACCTGTTTCCGTGGTGATACAATCTGTCGCCACTAATGGAGGTTTTAATGGTGACATGAGGATGTCGTCACTGAATCATGTTTGAGTGGCAATATCATCTGGTTGCCAGTAAAGCCCTCTTATGTTTAATTCCTTTTGTTTTTATTATATTTTTTATATTTCTTGTGACTTAAAGAGTATTACAAAATAAAATTCTAGAACAAAATACTATTATATTAGACAAAATTTGTGATACAATGTTGTCGATAATGACATAGACTACAATAAGTACACAGCTAATTATAATAAAATACAGAACATTCAATGCATCATTATTGTGTAGAGTTGTTGTTCCTTCCTGAAATTTGACCATGTGTAAAATAGAAACATTAAGAATTAGTATGATTAGTCTCATGATTATAAAAAAAATAGTATTACTGACAAAAAGACAAGACAATATACAAACTTAACGTCACTACTTTGAACAACATTTGACACACAATTCAATTGAAAATCTTTGTAAAATGCATCCATTGTATCAAGCTAAAGAACCAAGATGACAATATCAAGTTGGGATAATCCTAACCTTTGAATTCACTTAAATACCCAGCCTTCTGTGACTTTGGTGCACAAAATTCATATTACAAATCCAGCAACATAAATTTAAACAATAGAATGGCCACTTGTCTAACCTAAAAGGTAGGATAAATTCATATTGAAAACTCACTCAACAGTAAGCCTACATTTAGACTGCATACTACCCACATCTTAAGCCCAAAACTAAGCTAATCATTCAACATCAAAATTGCAGCACAATATCATAAAACTATAAAACACAATACCATTAAATTTCAACCCATTACCACTAATAATTCAATCAACAATTAAATTTTGACCTATTGCTAGTAACAATTCAATCAACAGTTAAATTTCAACCCATTATCATAAAAAATTCAATCAACAGTTAAGCTTGTGACCATTACCACCAACAATTCAATCAACAATTAAATTTCAGCTCATTACCATCAACAATTCATCGAGCAACACAATACCTGCTGAAATCTTAACATTATCATATCCAACTATGTTTTGATCCTTTAGTTAAGCTCAACTTGCATCTGACATTGAAGCTCATCTTCCATTTGAGCACGCTCTTCTTGGAGCTTCTTGCTAAGCTCTTCTTGCAACTTCTTCTCCATCTCAAATTGCATTTGAGCATGCTCCTCCTAAAACTTAGCTTACATCTCCTCGCATACACCTTCAATTGCAGAGGAAACGCTGGCTTCCACATCTGCTTGTTACCAAGATTTCCAACCAGATGGCTCCTTTCTATAGCCTTTTCCACAAACAAATACCAACCTCTCCCTAAGCACAGATGCCAAAATCTCATCTTCGATTAGTGGGTTCTCATTTTCTTGTTGCTAAGACATGACCTCTTGAATATGTGCCTACATTAATGCAAACGATGATAATATCCTACAAGGAATGAAATTTAAACTTTAAAAGATAATTAAAATTGTATATATAATATATGAATTTCTTATGCTTTTGAGTCCGACCACACCACTTTTCCTTCTTTTGTTCTACGAGTATGCTAGAACTCCCACACTCTATCAGCCGACGCCTTTTCTCCAGTTTCAGGATCTCTCTACAATAAAGACACTTGTAACCAAATGCCATCACATTGTTAAGTAATTTAAAAAAATATGTAAAGTACTTACTGTAGATTTCTCTATTTCAGCGAAGGAGTGAGGGTCACATGTATGTAATGTTGTTTTTTTTGCCTTATTTATTTTATTTCTTTCACTAACAGCCTACAAGAATGAAACTCTCATAGTTTAAATAACTGAATCAAAATTTTAATGAGATTAAGTCTTGTAGTTTAAATAATTAAATCAAAACTCTTGTAGTTCAAATAGTTTAACTAACACATAATTTCACGTTATCTTGAATTCATTCGAACCATAATGAGTTACCACCCACTCCCGATCTTTAGGAGTAACATCAGTGGACCAATGAGCCAGTCTCTCTTCATTAGTGTTGAAGTGGTTGTAATGTTTGTGCAGACGGGTCTTTCATGCCCTAAAAAGCCTCTGTGTAGTGCTAATGACAAATTTTTCTATTACCATATGTTTTCTATCATCGCCAATCTCAAAATTTTCCTACAATATAAATATATATCCTTCTTGTAAAAAAAATTTCAAAATTATGGAGTTATATATATTTTTTAACTTATTACCTTTACTTTCAACCACATTACTTATCCATATATGGCGAAAATGTTTTGTCATCTACCAGCTCTGAAAGAGACGGTTTGCCTCATAACAAATCCACAGTAATTTGCTATATCTCTAGCCTCAGGGCCCACAATTTGTTGAATATCTTCAGGAATATCCATCTTGATCTTGCTTCTAAATTTCGTCTTCATGTCCACTGCAATGGATTTATATTTTTCTCTGTCAGTCTTAGAAGTGCAAGAAGTTGTAAAAAAAAATGAAACGGTTAATAGTCTTGCTTTTAGATATTATCAAATTATACACATAAAGATAAATTAACTTGTACTGCTCAGATTCCTTGACCCTTATGCTATTAGAGAATCCTCATTAAGCTAATGCTGTGATCCTTTGGCCATTAAAGAATCCTCATTTAGCTGATGAGGACGCTGTTGACCAATATCAACATTTGGTGGTGACAATCGACAAGCCGAACTTACTTCTCCTTGATTGACATATCTTTCTTAATGTGTACCAACTTTTGCACCCCTAAGGCCTCAACCTCATCCAACTCTTGACATTTCCTACAACATTGTATTTAAACAATTAACTAATAATTCATTCGTATGGTAAACAAAATAAATTAAAGTTATAAATAGTAAGATATATATACTTAAATTAAACAAAAAAAGGTAAAACCTAACAAAAGTTTGTGGTTAGACTTATATCTATGCTATAACAACCTTTAATTAGTTTTTGGAATTATCTGTGTCTTGTGTGTTATTGTCAGATATGAAGTCTTCTTTCTGACTTTCCTCGGTTACACTCATATCTATATCACTATCATCAATGAAATTCATTTTTTTTTTGTGTCTCATCACTTTCTTGATTGATATTTTGTGGTTCAATGTCTACCCTTTGAAAAGTAACTACAATCATTGTCCACTACATTGTCAGTTAAAGCATTTAATTGATCAACCTTAACTAAAAAGGACCCATTGAAGCAACTCTTTAAAACCACTCTAACAACTTAGATATTCCAAACAAAATCATATGACTAGTTTCAAACAAGAATTACCAGTTGATAATTCTATGACATGCATATATGAACTTTGTCTTCCTATCTTTCTTATGATAAGCCCCCACTATGGATTATGACTGACCTCTATGTTTTACCTTATTCTTTCTTGAGTCTTGATATATATATATATGTATTAGCAAATATTTTTAGAGTCACTGTAGAATAAGCTTGTGAAATGTGAAGAGCTCAAATATTATGGAAGGTCATCAAACATATAAGGATGTCTATCCAACTGAATTATATATATTTCTCTTTCTATTACTAATAGAAGAAAAGATCATCTAATTTGACATATGTTGAGAAAAAAAGTTATTTAGGGTCTCTTTGGACATATTTGATTTTGTTTTCAAATGTTTTTATTTTTTAAAATATAAAACAAATGTGTTTTAATATGTTGTTTTTAAGAGAAAGCCAAAAGAATAAAATATATATTTTGCAAAATAGAATGCAAAATATATAACTAAAAGATTGGTTAAACTCTATTTTTTCCAAAAAAATATTTTTATTAATAACACGATTATAAATATAGAAAGATAATAATAATATGACACAAAATTGTTTTATAAAAAAGTCAAATCAAATCAAATAGTCCCTTCTTTTTCTTTTTTATAAAAAAAAGTGTTCATTCATAAAAGAAGTCTTAAAGTCATACAAAACAGATTGATTAAGGCATAAACAAAATTGTACTAACATAGACTTTTTTTTTTTTTTTTAGTCAGAGCACTAACATAGACTTTACTCTCCTGGATAATTCAGATGAGAGGAAAATAGGAGAAAATCAACTAAATCCTTAAGCAACATATCTAAAGAAATTAAAACTCACATCTTCTACACAAATTTAATTAAAAATACAACATATATACTCTTTTAAATTACAATATATATTTTATATAGATAAAATGAAAATTAAATATTATGAGGAAAGGGCAACACTAAATGTCACCACAGTAAGTTATTTAGTGGCAACAGTTTTTATCGCCACAAATATTCTTCAGTGGCGACACATACTGAAAATAGTCTTTCAATGGCAACATTTTTTGTTATCACTAAAACTCACATTTTTTGTAGTGTAAAAGAGTTCAGATTAAGTCAAAATGTTGTGTAAACTTAATTTAAACATTTAAAACCTTTAATTAAGAATATTCAAATATTTTGAAAATTGCATGAACAACATTTGATCAAAGAAGAAATTATATGAATTAGTAAAGATAATATAAAAAATTAAAACTTCATATAAAATTAAGTACAAAAGTTAATTTTGCTCTTAAAAAATTATATGTTTCAATTATTTAGTCCTTGGATCTTAAAAAAAAAGTACACAATTTAATTTTGAAAATTTTTAAATTAAAAACTTATTGGCCTAATGAGGCTAATTTATTAAAAAAATTCAAAGATAAAATAAGATATAGTTGAGATGGTGGAACAACTGAAGATATTAAGAGGATTGATGGGATGATGGCAAGTTGTGAGCCTCAAGTTGGGTATGGCTTTGGCCCACAAAAGGAGCTTTCAATTATGACACACTCTGTAATGACTACATTTTTTGTTGCTTTCCATAAAAATCTCAACAAAAAATAATAATAAATAAAAAACAAACCAAAGACATCACTTCTCAAGTCTAAAATTCCCTCCATATGGCATTCAGGTAGAGTTATTTATATTGCCCGTGTGGTCCTTTTTTTTTCATCAAATAATATAATAAATAAATATCAAAGTTTAAATTAATTTATATTCTTTAACTTTGCATAAAGTGTTAATTTTATTCTTTATTTTTTGGCTAAATTATTCATATGTAATCTATATAATTTCACTCAATTTTTAATTACGTCCCTTTAGTTTAAAAGTATAGTCTCTATAATTTATTATTTTAATATTATAAATTCACTTAATTCAAGTTAATCTATTCATATTATCTAACATAAATTATATTTCATTTCATATATAAAAATTATTTTTATATTATTATTATTATTATTCCTATTTATTGATATAAATTATATATATTTAAAGTGTTAAGATATTATATGTCGATAACATTACCAAAATTTAATATAATTTTAACAAAAATTTGATAACATGAACTAATTTAAAAATTTGTTAAACTATAGGAATTCTATTATAAATTTTTAAACTATAGATACTTAATTAAAAATTGAGTGAAACTATAGAGATTACAAGAATAATTTAACCTTATTTTTTTCTTTCAATTTTATTTATTATCTATTTTTTTAATGAAATTTTGTAATAGTTAAGAATTTACATAAATATTGTTTATATATATTATTAATGACCAAATCATATATGAAATTTATATATAATTACTCTTATTAGAGCATAGTTAAGATGAAACATGAAATCAAATGAGACTAATTGTTAAGTTAATTCCCATGCAACTTTAAAAACTTTTTGATGTTCTTAATTTGGAGTTTCTAGTACTCATATGAAGAATGTAAAAAAAAAAAAAAAATTAAAATAGTTTAGTTTCATCTAAATTTTAGCTATGTTTTGACTAGAATAATTTTATTTTTCCATCACACACGCTCAACTCAGGATAAGGGTCAAAATTGAAATGACAAAAATGTTCATTTTGACAAAAAAAAAAAAAAAGACTATGTATATCATTTATTAACTAAAGTATGTTTGTTTTATTATAACATTTGAGAAAATAAAAATAAAACAATAATTAAAATCAAGCACAAAATTATTGACTTACGGAATATTAGTTTTTTTTGAAAAAAATAATAAATATTCAATATAATAGTTATATATAATTTCTTATTTTTTTCGTAGAGTAAAAAATTAATTTCTTTAAGGCTAAATCACAAGTTACTTAAAATTTTGAAATTTAATTATTATAAATAAATTGTGTTCTAAAATTACTTGAAAAATTAAGAAAAAATGATTGCTTTAGCACATAATAGTGATAATGATATAAAGTGGCCCAAGTAGTTAATCTTTTTGGGTAATGACAATATATATTCTTCACCTACCGAATAATTTCCACCTTCATTTCTGTATGAATATATAAATATATTTCAAAATATTATAAAATTTTGTGGATCACAAAGTTCCACGTGTCAATTAAATGGCATTCCTCAACCAATTTGTTGGGAATTCATAGCTTTGTTTATATAGACTAACAATATTAAAAGTAAAATAAAATCTTTCAATTAGAAATTATTTTTTTATTATATTTTGTTACATAATAAAGTGTCAATTCTAAATTAATAACCTATACTATAATAATTTTAAAAACCTTCTAATTATTGATATTCAAAATCATATATTAATACATATAAAATAAAAATATGAAGAAAGTAGATAAAATAGATAGTTAAAATATATGAAAAAAGTAAGAAATTAAATATAAATAAACATGTTAGTTAAATAATTTTTATTATTTTAAAATATTAAAAATATGTTTGTTTTTATACTTAAATTTATTTTAAAAATTTAACATACATGTCACTAATATACATAAAAATAAAACACAAACAGACATGTGAGAGTTGGCAACTTTGCCTCCCAAAGTGTGAATCACTGGCTGGCAGGTTATGTCACTGTTTGAGTGAGTGATGGGTTCCAACTTTCCAATTCGACTATATTATCAACTTTTTGGGTCAAAATAGTTTTATTTTTATATATAAAATCATAACTTTATTTTTTCATTATACGTCGTTGGACAAATTCAAGATTTGGATACACACAATGGATGCCAATATCAATGTAATTATTGATTTAATAATTGCCAAATGATATATGATAGAATTTAATTCCCACTTTAGAGCACACATATATTCTCGTCACTTTTTGATGAAATGTTCGTGTGTGTGTGTGTGTATATATAATACTGTTGCGAATTGTTATTTAATTGACATATAATAAGTATTTAATTTCAATTTGCCTATTCTAATTAATGCATTATAATTATATTTGATAAAACATAATTTTAGCAGCTTGGGTGATTTAGTGGTCGGATTCTATAAATTGTAAAAGTTTAAAAAATAAAAAAAAGATAAAAGACTACGAGGAGATTAAAAAGTCGCTTTGTGAACTCTAATATTAAAATTAATATAAAATATAAAGAATATAAAAAATAAGATATATTAAAAGTGTATTGAATGAGTTTTTATATAATAATTTTTAAGAATCTTTTAAATACAAGATTAATATTAATATCTAAACTAAGAATTTGGCATAACTAAGAATTTTAATAGTTTATTTTATGGTATTTATTTATTGTTAATAATTTGGCATAAATAATATGCCTTTGATCTCATCGAAAATAAGTTGGGCTGCCCACAAATAACAAATTAATTAAACAAAATTTTACTTGACTATAATATAAAATAAATATTTTACAAATATAATTACATTTATTTTAGTTTCAATGATAATAAAATAAAACCATAAAAGATGCATAAGATTACTCAGCATTCCACTAAATTGCTTTAAGAGATAAGTTTGCAGATAAAGATTGAGAATATTAAGAAGAGATCAGTATGAAGAGAAGCATTTTTCTTGAGCTCTTTCTCAATATTTTAATTTATATCTCATAATTATTGGTTTCCTTCCACATTTATCCTTTCAATTAATCTAATTTTGTCCCATAATTTAATTTATTCAGGGAACATTATATTTAAAGATACAAAAATTATACTCTCATTAATTCCATCTATTTTAAAAATATGCACAAACTCCCTTTAGACCTAAAAATAATCAAACCACCCTTAAAACATAATTCTAATTTTAATAAAAAGTATAACTTGGTAGAAAATATATTTTTAAAATTTTGATTTCAATGTTATTTATTCTAGATTGAAAATTATAAATTTACTTTATTTAAATGTTAAAAAGTGACTATATCATGTTAGTCAAATACATATGTAATACTTTTTGTATTATATAAAAATTGTAATTTATCTTTTGTTACATATTACATTATAGTATTTCAACATTTCAAGTGTATTTTAGTAGAACATAAAAGAGATGGATGTAATTATAAAAAATCTTCAAATTAAAATTAAACAAGTTACAAGAGGTTTTATGTTCAAATTTTTTGTAGTTTCATTCATATATATGCATGGTAATCACAAGTCATGATATAATATATAAGTGCAAAATGATATTTTTTCATTTGGTGTACGATGAAGACAATACCATTAATTGAATTCAAAGATGATATGATTAAATTCCCACTATAGATAATAAAATCCTAACATTATTATTAGCATAGCATCATACGCATGTATATAGCTTGTACAATGATTGACAACCATATCATGCGTGTGTGATCCAATAATTTAATACAACTAGCACATATAATCTTACTTTTAAATATGCAACTTGCATTTGCATGCATATGATATATACAAGTTGATATTAATTTTAGCATAATCAAGCCTTTTTAATTCCAATATATATCCAGTATAATTTGAATACCAAATAAGAATTTTTTTTTATTGAATTCGTTTAATTATTAGTTTTTAATTGAATTTATTCATTTAATAAATAAATTGAGTTTAGTTTAAATTTTTAATGACTTAAATTTAATTAATTTACCAAGAGTTTTAGTTTATTTAGCTAGAGTGCAGTTATTGGTATTGAATATTGATAAATATAATTATGATTTACTTGTAAAGAGTGTCATCTTATACATCTAGTTAGAAAACTCCTAAAATGTCAATGTAAAAATAACAATGAATAAATTAAGAGTCAATTGCATTAACCTTCATTGAAGTTTGATGAAAGTACACTTAATATTCTTTTTGCTAAAAAATTACTACCTCAGAAGTTTGATATATAGAATATTATTTTCAAATAACCTTTCTAATTTTCTTTCTGTTAATAAAGTTAAAATTATACGTATATATATATATTAATTTAAAATAAAATTACTTAATTATTATATTAAGAATCGTTTGTTGAAACTTAATATCAAATTTTTTATTTAATATTATATTAAAAATAAAATTACAATTTCATTTTGCACAAAAATTTAGTTTCATTAATAGAAAATAAATCAAAGGGACGTGAATATAATTTTTTAAAATAAAAAATATAATTTAGCTAAAATTAAAAAAATAATGTAATTTACTCATAAATTAATGGCTCTATAAATTTCTTTCCATTATAGAATAATTATGCTATTGCTATAAAAAAGTTGTTAACTTTTGAAACCCTATTCGTATAATCCTAATCAAAGCAGATTCCTAAATATGTATTATATCGTCGGAATCTGGATTTTGCATCTGATACCTCGAAAAGAAACATATATCTATAAAGTGTAGCTAGCTTCAATAATTATTAATTAATCCAAAGTGATTATGATCTTTTCGTCTCTAGTAATTTCCTTGGATTTGAATTTTTTCTCTTTTTAGGACCACTCATTTCTATATATTAAATTTTTTTTTATTTCAACGATAATTAGTATAATTAATCAAAAGCATTTTGCTTGGTCCCTGTTTAGCGTTTCAATAATAATTTTTTTTGTTATTAAATTTTTTTACAACAAATATTATTATCACTATAATTTTTTTAAATTAATTATTTAAATAAAAATTATATAATAATATTAAAACATACTTTAACATCTGTTGTAGATAATTCAAAAGTAAACAAAAACTACAAAATACAAAAGGAAGGTTGGCTCCTCAATTGTGTCTCCCATGACTATTGTCAACAAGAGAGTTAGAGAATATGACCTATTTTACACATGATGATTGCGTATTTAAATACAAGAGAGAAACTATATATATATATGTATATATATAAAAGTGAGAAGGCTTTCAAATGATTATAGGTGAGAAGATGTCTAAGTCATGCAGGTGGTTCAAGCATATATGCTGTAAGCGATTGCTAAGGGTGATCAAACCCTGAATTATCATTGTACAATTTATTTTTTTTCTAACAAAAAAATTAAGGCTCTGGATGATTCTTGAGGTCATTGTCAATGGGAGCATTGATTATTTTTTCTTCTTTCCCTTTTGCTTGCCACTTTTTCCACCCTCTCTTTACTTCCGTTCATATATTCTCTTTCTCTCAAACCTCACGTGCCTATTTCTTTTCTTCTCTATCTCTTTCGTATATGTTGTGGTTAGGTTTATCTTTTAGTTTTCCAAATAATTTTAAGATATTCTTGAATTAAGAAAAAGAAAAAATATTCGGAATTTTCCTTTTAATATTTTTAGATCAAAGTATTTTTTTTTTCACAAACTAATGTTCAAATCTTCATTGAAATATATGTGTCTCACATTAAATGCTTGAAAATATTTTAAACATAACTATCTCTAATAAAAAAATACTATAAAAAAAGATTTCATTCAATACTTGAAAGTCTAGATTTAGATTTTATTTAATCAGAAAAAATTTTAAAATAAATAATTTTTTTCAAAAATTTATGACTTGAACCTACATATTTAATATGTAAAATTTATTCATATCAAGCCATGAAAGCAAACAAAATTTCATAACCATTGTATTAATCAAAGTCCAAATGCATAGCAAACATAAAGTCTTAAAAAGTTTATTCTTTTATTCATATCCAAGTTCGTATTTTTAAAATGTTTTTATACTAAAATTTAATTAAAAATTAAAATTATACAATAACTTATAACCATAATTAATATCTGCATCATCCCTAGTCCAAGTGTCTTATTTTTGAACAAGAAACACCAATATTTTTTCAATTATATTATTTTTTATAGTCCTTATCAATAATGATAAACCCCACTACTTTGCTGTTCACTTAGGTCTTGAAACGTGGGCTCTCTTTGATTCATCTCATTCTCAATTTTGGTTAAAAGGTTTTTCTCTTCACATAATTTCAGGGTTTTTATATATATATATATATATATATATGTTTGTGTGCGTGTCTGTATGTATATATAGGATAGAAACAAAAGGAAATACAAATAAGCATTAATAATTAAAAAATTTAGGGTATGTTTGATTATAATTTTTAAAATTATTTTTAATTTAAAAATAAAAATATTGTTTGAATAACTCTTTTTGATAAAAAATAAAAAATAGAATATATATTTTGGGAACATAAAATACAAAATAATTAAAAGATATTTCAAACTTTAATTTTTTTAAAATATAGAACATATAAAAAATAAATATTTTTATTAATCATATATATATAAATAATAATAAAACAGTTTTAAAAAATAGAAGAACAAAACAACTTTGGTCATTAAGGTTGTTTATTGAGAGCACTGACAATGTTGGTTAAGTTGCGTTTCTTACTTAATAATCTAGCTATGATGATTATAGAAATGTACTGTTTTGATGTTGGTATTTTGTTGTTTAATTAGAACCTAGGCATTTGAAAGTCATCAAAGCTAGTCATGTTAAATTTGAAGTTAATACGCAAGGTTAAAGTAAACTCTTTTTAATAAATACACTTAATCTTAAGATTTAAACTTATATTTTCCTTTCTTCAAGTGTTGAGAATACTATATCATTTTAACTAACAACTTATTAATATGTTGTTGGTATTTAATTATACTGTGTTTATCAAGAAGAGTTTGCTATAATAAAAGAAATCCATTTGTCATAATATAATGAATTAAAGTTTAAATTTTTATTAAAAGAAGTATTTAATAATACTTTAAATATGATTGTTTTTAGTATGAGAATATTTGTAAAAAAAATTTTAAAAAAATTATATTGTATTTATGATATAATATATATTTTAATTTTTAGATTAGATTGATATACAATTATTTATATTTTTATTATTAGACTTTTTAATTAAAATAAAATATGTAAAAAAATTTTAAAAAATTTATTATAAAAGAGATGAGTTGTATAAATTATAGACATATCAATTTTTTTAAAAAAATTTGATAATAAAAATATTTAAAATATATATAAGAATTTTTTTAAAAAAAAATCAATGATTATATATATAATTACTCTTACAACATTGTTAAATATTATAGGAGAGGTACTTAGTATATATATATATATATATATATATAATATTTTAAACAAAATTACGTTATAAGCAGAGAATACCTATTGAAAAACAAAAAATCTTTCACCTGTCAACATACAATATAGAGTTTAATGTCTGCACGCCTTTCTAATATTCCATATATGTTCCTAAAATGTCTAAACATAATTTGATTAAAAATCTGTACGTTATATACATGTTTAATATATATATATAAAACAAATTAATTAATTGACGTGCATGCATAATACATTTAAAGAAATTCGTATTTTGGCAATAGAAAATCATATATGTATTGATTTGATGAAATATTAAATGTGGAACTTTGGCTGTGTTTGGGTACAGCATATATTGGTCAAACTAATACTTAAAATGCTCTAAACACAAAATTGGATGACCAAATAAGTCAAGTATGCACAATTAATTATTAACCTTTAATTGGATAAACTTGTCCAATTATTATTATTATTTGATTCGAAAAACCATCTTATCATGTGAAGGCCTCCATGATTTTAAGGTCTTTTTACATTTTAAAAAAAGAAATTAATTAAATATTGCATTGTGTAATACCATTAGATGGCATTGGGAATATTGTTGATTTGGCTTTGTAAAATTCCCTAATAATATATCAACTTTATGGATAATCATGCATCACATATGAAGATACCATAGTTTCTATTTTTAAATTGAGAAAAAAATTATCCTCATTTCCTTCTTCATTAATTATTATAAGGGAATTTTTCAAAGCCAAATCAACACAACGATATTCCCAATGTCATTTAGCTAGGATGCCATATATGATATATGGAAACTCCTAACAAAAATGGTGTTACACAATGCAATATTTAATTAATTTCTTTTTTGAAAACAAAATGTAAAAAGAACTTAAAATCCTAGGAGGCCTCCACATGATAGTTTTTCGAATAAAAAAATAATAATAATTGGATTAGAAGTTGATCCAATTAAAGGTGAATAATTAATCGTGCATATGTACTTGACTAATTTGGTCATCGTGTAGATAATTAATATCTATATTATCCAACTGCGATCCTCTAGAGATGCCTGCAAATAGATCACGCTTATTTTTTAACGTTAATTAATTACTTGTCCCAACTTTTGTATCCATTGTTTTAACTTTTTGACTAGAAGTCATAGGTGCCCTCTATTTAAAGGGCGCATACCTAATGAAAGGATTCCTAGCAAACTCTCCGTCCCTCTTGTCCTCCAAGCCTCATAGAATAAGCCACAAACCCATAATCTCATTGTACCTAATTAGGACATCAATGTACCATTCTTTTTCTTCCTCCATAATATACCAAATAGAGAAAAAAAAGGTAAAATAGAGATATAAATTTTATAACTGTACTTCTTAAGAGTTAAGCTATTGTTATTATTAAATAAATTTTAAAAATTCTACGTTACTAATAAAAAATTAGAACAAATAATAATAAGAAATCATATAATTTTAAAATTTTCTATATTTTTAAAGGTGAACATTTGTAGTTGTAAATTTTAGAATTCTACTTTTTAGTAAGTTGTATTTTTTCATCATTAATTAGATACACTATTTTCACATTACTAAATTAAAAAAAAAGATCATCTAATTAATATTAAGAAACCATAAAATTTTAGATCTATTTTTTTTTATTTTAAAAGAAAGGACAAATATTCAAGGCATGCAATTGTAATCTTTTGAGTTAAACTTGAGAAGTTAAACATATATTATCTTTTTCATACAAGTTATTATTTATTGTATACATGGCTGTTTTTGATAATAGAAACAAAAATTTCTTGAGACTTGAGTTCTCTTTATTTTATCCTTAGCAATGTGTCTAATTACATCTTGATAATTACATGGTTATCTCCATCACTAGACAGTTATTTTTTATATAAAAAATTTATATAACCTGCAATAAAAACAACTTTTTTTTGTGTAAAAATAAAATTTATACTCATTAAATTTGTTTTCACTTTATATAAAAGTTTCCTACAGAATTGTCAAATATAGTTTATACCCTTTTGAAATTAGGTATTAATTTTCTTCCATAAATCTTAAATAGCCTACTCTAATGTAACATAAAGCACCAAGAATTCAAAGCGAATAATTTTAACAATATATTCCAAATAGATAAAAGACAGTTAATATGTTAATGAAAATTTAAAATAATAAGGTTAGTGTAATATTGAAAGTAGATTAGTTTAAATATAAGTTTTATGAATTTTTAGTAGAAATTAAAATTGTAAAGACTGTAAATGTATGCTTTAAACATTTAAAGATAACTATAACTTTTCCTAAAAAAAGATTTCATTTTTTCATCAGGAATTTCAGATTATATGGTTGAGACTTAACACTTTCTCAATTGAGTTATTGACGCTAGCCAATTGGGTGTGAAAATCCACAACATGGGTGATTGCAAAAATCTTATCATTTTTTTTGGGGTCAATTAAGTCAATTCATGTTGACTTTCTGTATTAGAAACTAATGTAACTTTTAAAATTTTAAGTTTAGTATGAATGAAAATTAAAAAGAGTGTAAAAAATTTTAAAAGATAAATATAATTATAGAATATAAAGAATTCATATTGTTAAATCAAATAAATTTGGAGAAAGTACACTTTACTTCATATTTTTAAGAGTCGGTGGGCCAGTCTCATTGGGTCACTTCACATCGAAATTGGGCTGTTTGAGGCCCAAATATCTCATGCACTTTCCTATTGGACCACTTCACACTGACGTTGGTCTCATGGAGGCCCAAAACCTGGGACTCGGTCTCAAATCCCCACGAACTTGTCTATCACGTCAACGCAACTACGCAAGCCCTTTCGTGGACACGCTTGACTTTGTCTTTGTCTAGAGATTTGTAAAGCTCAGATTTTTCATTTTCTTGCACTCTCTCTCTCTCTTGCCCATTGTTTGCTATAACGGAAAACCATGAACGACGCCCATCATTCTCAATTTTCTTCACACACCGTTTTTTCCATTTCTTGGAGATTTGATTTTCTTCCCCTATAAGAAGACCGTAGACTAGAAAAGTAAAACCTCCTCTAACCCCACCTAGCAGCATTAAACGCGTCCACTGTTTCTTCTCCATTCCATTTCCTCGAAACCCACGTAACTGGGATCCACTATTTTTTCTGTTTTGTAGTCAGCAATTGAACTAATAGGTTTTGGATTTCGGAAAATTTTGGTTCTTTGTGTGGGAAGCACTGGCATTGGCTCAGATTCAGCCCCGTGATGGTGAAAACGGAGGTCGAGAAGAAGGGTTATGGAGCCCGATGGGTTTGGGTACTGGTTGCTCTCGTCGCTATCTTCGTTGCCATGGCTATGTCTTTCACAACTTCCCCGAGGATATCTCTGTTTGGAGCTATTGACAGAGCTTGTCAGTGTGCTCGGGTAATTTGTAATTTGTCTTTTCTGTTAGTTGAGTTCAAGATTACAAACTAAGTTCCTATCTGATTCTTCTGATTAACATGAAGTATGGACTTTCGAATTCAAATTGCAGTTCGTTATGCAGTTTTTGTAATATTTCATAATATTGTATTATTAAAATCTTAGTATAGTCTTAAATCGTAATGGTTTAGCTTGTTTTTCAATATTATTATAGTTTGATAGATCGGAATTCGGAGAACAACGTATTAGTTAGAAACATGCTTCTTGACAAAGCTTATGTTCAGAAGATTCATCTTTATCTACATTTCAGATTTTAGGATGTCTGGTGTGGAAAGTATTTTACTGCAAATTCCTTTCTGGTGCTACATGACTATTGGTTTTTTTTTTTTTTTTTTTTGCGTTAATGCTTGTCATTTTCCCCCCTCTTTTGCAGGGTACAAATAAGTACAGTGGCATAGTGGAGGATTGCTGTTGTGAGTATGAGACCGTGGACCAACTTAACGAGGAAGTGTTGTACCCATCACTTCAGGAGCTTGTGAAGACCCCATTCTTTCGATATTTTAAGGTTTGCTGGTTTTCTCTTAAATCTGGAACTTCTTGAATTTCCAATAAACTAACATCCTTTGCTCTGCCATTGATGCTACGTTATCATGGTTACCTAGGATCTGACAAGCACTTGTTGTGCAATAGGTTCGAAGAGGACTTTCAATTGTTAGATATAATCATGAATATTGCAGAAAAACTATAGAGCTCCTGTGAATCAATATTGATTTAGTTCTGCATATGAGATGAAATGATGTAATAATGAATTCCATTCTTCAGGTCATATACATTCCAACTTGTTTTTCTTTTAAAGTTTCAAAGCCATGTAAAAATTTGTACTATTTGATGATGAGTAGGGGTTTTAAGTGATGAAAACATAAGTACAAAATTTCCGTGCTTTACTCTGATGCAGGATTTTCATTTCTGGCAAATGTATTCTATGCAGCTAGTCAACTGTCGATGGTATTTGGGTTTTCTTTAGCCTCTTTTATAATGTCCAGAGCATGGTGATTGCAATATTCAGATTATTGAGTTTCCTTTAGAATTTATCTACTATGATGAATATTGACCATGTTGATGTTGTTTCACTGGTTTTGATTGCATCTAATAATCTTATAACTGATAATTATTAGAAATTTGGTTTAATTAGCAGAATTTTGTCGTCTAAAAAGTTAGGGGACCTTCAAGATGGATGGTTTGTAAAGGGAACTTTCACTTAATTGTCATAGCATATACAAGGTGCATGTGAATTTGTTGGTTTATGTTAATGTGTGACATATACCAACAATTACAAGAATTGTGGATCTTAAAAAAAAAATAAAAATTGTTGGTGGCCTTCTCAAGTTGGAAAAGTAATGCTTATGCTATTGTTTGATGTTGCTGTAGGATGGATTCTAATTTATGTTAATCTATAAATTTTGAATTGCTTAGCATGACTGCTGCTGTTGATTCTGTTTTCACACCCATGATACTGTGCCACTAGTGTACTGGAACAATACTTATGATAAAACAATACATGTAGGAATACTAATCACTGAATTTCATATCAGTTTAATCCTATGCCGGCATCTTTGCTCTTGTGCTATACCATGCAATGAGTGCTAAAGACTAGTTGCTTTGTGGTAGGTTAAGTTATGGTGTGACTGCCCTTTTTGGCCCGATGACGGTATGTGCCGCTTGCGGGACTGCAGTGTATGTGAATGTCCAGATAGTGAGTTCCCCGAATTATTTAAGAAGCCTCGTCGCCTTTCATTGGATGACCTTATTTGTCAAGAAGGAAAACCTCAAGCAGCTGTTGATCGTACCCTAGATAGAAAAGCTTTCAGAGGATGGACAGAAATAGACAACCCTTGGACAAATGATGATGAGACTGACAATGGTTTGCCACTTTATATACTTATTGATATGTTAATGCTTTTCAGGTAACATTGTAGTTTATCCTGGTGATTCTGCAAAATATTATATGTTTATACAGGAATATTGGGACTAGTATCTATAATTGACTTTTATTACATTAGCTCACTTACTAAGTTCAAATGAGGTTGTCTTGAATTCTTAATTAACAATTTTTGTTTGGGTCTTCTTAATATCTTGAGATCCAAGAAAGTAAGCATCCCAATTGATGCCATTTTTACATCTGCAGATGAGTTGACGTATGTGAATCTTCAACTGAATCCTGAAAGGTACACGGGTTACTCTGGTCCATCTGCAAGAAGGATATGGGATGCTGTCTACTCTGAGAACTGCCCTAAATGTGAGTTTATCTCTGAAATGCTTATGCATTTTGAACTTTTCTTTCCCCTTTTTTCTTCTCTACATACTTTCTTTATATGGTATAGTGAGTTCCAAAGAAAGTGAGTCAGAGCTCCTACAGAGCTTATGATACATTATTATTAAACTTTAGGATTCAGGTAACCTTTTATGATGTAGTTTAGTCCTGTCCAATAAAAACATTAGTCATGCTCTCAGTTCCTTATTATGAGAAAAGATATCTTTAAAACAACCATAAAAGAGTATTTTTTCTATGCTAGATGTAGTACACTGATGTTGGGTGCTGTATATGAAGTCTCTAAGCTATCCTGATGTGCATACCTTGTAATATTTTAATGGAAAGATATCTTTTTCTTCTGTAGATCCCTCTGAGGAGTTATGCCAAGAGGAAAAAATTTTGTATAAATTGATATCTGGTCTTCACTCGTCTATATCAATACATATAGCAGCTGATTATCTACTGGATGAAGCTACAAACTTGGTAAATTTCTTTTTTTTCTTTTTAATTTCCAGTAGTATTTGATTCTCTGTTTGAAAGAAACATTTGCATTATCGAAAGAAATTTATTGAAACATCTAACTTACTCTTTCTTCCTCTATGGTTATTTCAGTGGGGTCAGAATCTCACTTTGATGTATGATCGGGTCTTGAAATACCCTGATCGTGTTAGAAATTTGTACTTCACTTTCCTTTTTGTCCTGCGGGCAGTGACGAAGGTAAGTATAAATTACCCAACTACATTTACGTACGGTCATTAGTCATGTTGACATTTGCTTTTGGCTCTACAAATACTAATTAAAAATATTCTTGATACTATCTACAAATGGATATCCTTTAGGCTGGAGAGTATCTGGAACAGGCTGAGTATGATACTGGTAACCCGAATGAAGACCTTAAGACACAATCCTTAATGAGACAGCTGCTTTACAACCCCAAGCTCCAAGCTGCATGTCCAGTTCCATTTGATGAAGCTAAGCTGTGGAAAGGCCAAAGCGGACCTGAGCTAAAACAGAGAATTCAACAACAATTCAGAAATATTAGGTATTGTATTAAAATTACATGGCTTAGCATTGGCCTTTACTAAATATCTATTTAATCAAGAAACACCTAATTTTTCAAGTTGGAACTTTGTGGCAGTTAGTGTCTTCTCAATTCATGCTCTAGGTAATATATTTAAGAAAGAAGACTGGCTAGAAGTGGGTTCTATTTCCCTCTGTGTGATGTTAAGATTTGCAAAAATGAATGAGAAAAGAAAGCGTAAAGGAAACAGGAGATGCTGCTAGGATTTGGACATAATTTTTCTGCCCTTTTTCTTTCCTGCAGCAGGGTTCTTTGTTTAGAATAAGTGTTTTATTTATTTTTTCTTTCTCATTCTCCCTAGGATAATTCATAATACTTCCACCTTCCCATGAATGTAAGCAGTTTTATCTGTATATATCCCTTGTCATGACTCCTGTGATGAATGTAACTTTTACTGTGGGAAATCAAAACAAAAGTTCTTATGTCTGCTCCCCCACTAATATGTTACTAATGATTTAATCTACACACTGCATCATTTGATATATCTCATTAGCATGGTAATTTTTTGGGATGCAGTGCAATAATGGATTGCGTGGGATGTGAGAAGTGTCGATTATGGGGGAAACTTCAGGTTCTCGGTCTTGGGACTGCATTAAAAATTCTCTTTACTGTTGATGGTCAAGAAAATGCGGTTCAAACAGTAAGTACATTTCTAGAAGCACATATTTCTCTTGTCTGCTGTTATTATGCATTTCACCAAAAATGAAATTAAATCCATAGCTAAGGTGTATATATTTTCCATCATTCGGCAGTCCTTCCACTCTCTTGGCTTTAACTACACCTCAAAGAATGGTTTTGCCCCAGGAATATGCTAGAAAAGAAGTTTCCACCTAGCCAATTCTTGAAGTGCAATACTTAGATGAAGTTTTCTATATGTTTGATTTGTTATGAAGTTCTCTAATAAAAATCTTTTTCAATTCTTGAAGGTGTTTAAATTGGAAATTCCCTGTTTTAGCTACATAGATGATGGCCTGAAATTGTATCCGCATAATATGCTTCTAATTTGGCTTGCTATATATAATGCCTGAGTAAAACATTTTTGTGAAGTACAACATTTAATGATCCCCAAGTCTTCACATACCGGACAATTTTACTTTCACATTAATCTTCAGCACACACTCTAGTATATATATTTTAATTTTCTCTCACTGTTCACGTGCTTGCCATAAAAATTTCAAGTTGTGACCAAAGCTCGTTATGTTGCACTTAATGTCTTCAGCTGCAGTTGCAAAGGAATGAAGTAATTGCCTTGATGAATCTTCTCAATCGACTTTCTGAATCCGTTAAATTCGTCCATGAAATGGGACCCACAGCTGAAAGTATCACAGAAGGGCATCTTTCTGCTCATTCCTTGATCAGTTCATGGAAAAGAATTTGGTCCCATGTACTTAAAAATTAGGTAAAATGCTCTCTTCTGTGGATTTCTTATGAGTTTCTCCTTAGTCCTATGTACTTAAAACTTAGATTTGACGTGGTTATTGTTTCTTTTGCCGTGTGTTATTTGCAGGCAGCAATTGTTGAGCACTGTTGCATCTATACACATTACTTCATAGACAAGGAAGGCTTAAGAAACCATTATCCGAGTTTGAAATTTTGACTAGGACATGGAAGTTATGTATGTGATGTGAAATATCCCAAGGGAAAGTGAAAGTGATTATATGTAGGGAAGTTTGAATACAAGCTAAGAAATGAATTAGCATGATATATCCTCTCTCTCTTTGGTACATAAAATAAAATAAGGGTAGGTCTCTTTCATATAACTCAACATATATACATATAACTTTGTTGTAACTAAATCTCTTGCACTCCGCCAAAGCAAGAAGCAGAGACTTTTCATTTGAAATGATGAGGACATGGGCTATAATTTGAATTTGAAAGTTTTAATTTTAAATATGAAACTGAGAGTAACAATTCCATGAGTTATGTTTTCAAATGGTTAAAGAGATAGTAAGTTTTACTTCCTCGCATTTTAAATTGAATAACTTTGACCTCTTGGGTTACTTAATGTTAATAAAATTTAAAAAATAACTGAAATGATAGACCCAAATCGTTTGTCTCGGCATTAAGACCTAAAATTATATCAAAACAAGTGATGAGGATCAAGTTTTTAAATTTAAACTTCACTTAATTTATTTTAAGAAATTACAGTGGTGAAATCTATAAATTAAAATAAATTATATATGTCACTCATCTAGTTTGAAAAACTACTCTTATGCTCTTTTTAATTTGTTTTTTTGTTAATGAAAATACTTTTTTGTGTAGAATAAAATTATTTTATTTTTAATATAACAATAAATACAGTTAAATTTATATTATGCTACAATATAAAATTTTTAATAAAATGACAAGTTAAATAATTTTATTATTTTGGAACAAATAAATGTCGTAGAAAATATTAATTTTATTATTAAAAAATAAATTAAAAGAGATATTTGTATAACATTATAAAAAATCTCAATATTATTGAGTGTAATTTTTAAAATTAGATATTTTAAAGATAAATTATTTGCAATATTTTTACTACATCGTTCATATAATTTGTAAAAAAGAAAGATGAAATTAAATATATATAGATGATGTAATATAAATATGGTATTAAAAAATTTGTCTGGATATCTATCCTTATGATTATTACTATTCTTAATAATAATAATAATAATAATTCCTCTATATTTTCGAAGTCTTGAAAGCAGTACTCTGATTTCACTTTCAAGTTCATGAAGCTCCCCCTCAAGCGCCAATGCAGTTTTCTTGCCTCTAATCTTCGAAGCACCAGGAACCCATCAATTAAACATTCCAAAATCCTTGAACACTGCAAGTCTGGTGCTCTCCTTGAGGCGTTTAAGATTCTCAACACCATTCGCTTTGGCGACATCAATATCAAACCAATCCTATACGCTTCTCTCCTTCAGACTTGCACCAAAGTCGTATCCTTCGGCCATGGTATCCAAATCCATGCCCATGTCATCAAATCTGGTCTCGAAACCGACCGCTTTGTCGGGAACAGCTTGCTCGCTCTTTATTTCAAGTTGGGTCCCGATTTCTGTGAGACACGGAGAGTGTTCGATGGGCTTTTTATGAAGGATGTGGTATCTTGGAGTTCAATGATTTCTGGGTACATTCATGTGGGAAAACCCCAAAATTCTATTAAATTATTCTGGGAAATGCTTGAATTTGGGGTTGAGCCTAATGGGTTTTCTTTATCCGCTGTAATCAAGGCATGTTCAGAGCTTGGAGATTTGAAACTAGGAAGATGCTTTCATGGGATGGTCGTAAGTCGTGGGTTTGATTCGAACCATGTTATTTCTAGTTCTTTGATAGATATGTATGGGAGAAATCATGGGGTGCAGGACGCACGCCAGCTGTTTGATGAATTGCTTGAACCAGATGCTATATGTTGGACGTCAGTTATTTCAGCATTCACAAGGAATGATTTGTTTGAGGAGGCGATGGAGTTTTTCTATGTTATGCATAGAGATAATGGGCTATCCCCGGATGGATTTACATTTGGCACAGTATTGACGGCTTGTGCTAACTTGGGGAGGCTGAGGCAAGGCAAAGAAGTGCATGCCAAAGTTATTACATCAGGTCTATGTGGAAATGTGGTTGTTGAGAGTAGTCTTGTGGACATGTATGGAAAATGTGGTTCAGTTAGTGAATCCAAGAGTGTTTTTGATAGAATGAGCCATAGGAATTCAATCTCTTGGTCTGCTATGCTTGGTGTGTACTGTCAAAATGGAGAACTCGAAACTGTGATCAATATTGTTAGGGAAATGAAAGAGGTGGATCTTTACAATTTCGGGACTATTCTTCGTGCATGTTCGGGACTAGCAGCTGTAAGACAGGGGAAAGAGGTTCATTGCCAGTATGTTCGAAGGGGTGGTTGGAGAGATGTTATAGTAGAGTCGGCATTAGTTGATCTTTACGCAAAATGTGGCTGCATTGACTTTGCACATAGATTGTTTTTGCTCATGCCAGTTAGAAATTTGATAACGTGGAACTCGATGATTGGTGGATTTGCTCAGAATGGAAGAGGAAGAGAAGCACTAGCCTTATTTGAGGACATGATCAAAGAGGGGATCAAGCCTGACTACATCACTTTTATTGCTGTTCTTTTTGCTTGTAGTCATACGGGTTTGGTTGAACAAGGGAGAAAATATTTTGCTTCAATGATAAAGGAATATGGGATTAAACATGGAGTTGAGCATTACACTTGCATGATTGATCTCCTAGGCCGTGCTGAGCTAATCGATGAGGCTGAAAATTTGTTAGAAAATGCAGATTGTAGATATGATCAATCACTTTGGGCTGTTCTTCTTGGAGCTTGTACCAAATGCTCAGACTCTATCACTGCAGAGCGAATTGCGAAAAAGATGATTGAGCTGGTACCTGATTACCATCTAAGTTATGTTCTTCTCGGTAATATCTATAGAGCGGTAGGCCGATGGAATGATGCTCTCGAGATCAGAAAGTTAATGGAAGATAGAGGGGTTAAAAAGATGCCTGGGAAGAGCTGGATTGAAACTGAGAGCCAATTAGGTTATAGTCTACATATGAGCAAATTGAGCAATGCTAGCAAAAGCAGTGTTTCTAGCACGGGGATACAGACACAGAGTGTGATGGTGAAAAATGGTGGGTTATATTGTTAACTACATCCATGTCAAACGACAAGACGGATATTTGCTATTAAGTTTTTTAATAAAATATATAACGATAAATAAAATTTTTTTTCACTAACTTTTTTCATTCTAACTGTTAATTATCTAAAATAACTTTTTTTTTTTTAATCGAGCTTGGGACCCGCTGTAAAAGTCAAATTTAGAGTTGTTTTTCAGTAAAATATAATATGCAGAATACTCTTTACAACTTAAAATCATGTTATTAACTCTGTTAAAAATTCTTTTACATGTCATAAATTTATTGGAGAAACTTAACGAGCGAGCAAAGTAGATAATGCAGACATCAACTTCACCTCAGAATGTCCAAACTCCAAATACTTTCAGTTCAGGGTCCGTCTAACAAATACTTTCATTTTGAGGACTAAGAAGGAAAGAAGCTTGAATTATCCATTAATTTTCTCAATCTCTCGTTGGAGGGATTGCCTTATTGTTTGTGAAAGTGCAGGGCTCTGCAGTAGAAGGATTTATGACCTAAGGAACACAAATGAATGAAAGATTGTGGCAAATATGGCAATTTCGGATTTGGAATCTTCACTACTTTTTTTTATAATAGAAGAGAGATAAAAAAAAATAATTTATACGGATAAATATTTATTTTGAATAGATTAATGATTAATTTTTTTTATTATAAAAAATATACTAATTTTTAATTGTACAATATGGATACCCGACAATTTCTATTTTGTACTATTCTCTCTCTCTTTTTAAATATAAAACAATAATTTATTTTAAGTAGAACTAGAAACAAGCTTGATAATATATATTTTGTCGCTTAGGGAAGTTCGGTAATATAATTTATTCTACCTTCAAAAACAATATTAGAAAAACAACACGCTTAAGGAAACTAAAAAAAAAAAAGGATATATATATTCTGTCGCTTTTGATAATATAATTTGTAAAAGTTTACTTTTACTCATTGAAGTTTTATTTGGTTTAGTTTTTATTTTAGTTTAATATAATTTTCAAAATGATTTAATATTATGTCATTAATTTTACTAATGAGACTATTCGACGTATAAATGACTGTTCAAGTTGAATATAAAACACTGATGTAAAAGCTGAGATCTAACTAAAACCTAAATTTCATTGGTTTACATATGAAAAACGAAAGAAATTGATAAAAGATAAATTTTTTAGAAATGCAATAATTAGATAAAGCAAAATAATGTAACATAAGTTTGAGTTGAATTCAATAATGTTAAAAAGAAGGAAGGTATTCAATTTTTTCTTTTGTGAAACTTTGAAAATTGTACTAAATCAATTTAGTTTAAAACTTCAATTTAGAATAATAATTTAAAAATTTTGAGACAAAAAGTAACTCAAATATTACATTTGAATATAATTTTTTTAAAAAAATTATTTTCTCAGAAAGGCCAAAAATTTTTAATGGAAAAAAATGTTTAACATCTTTTGCTTTATTTTTTTTTTTACTTTTGGCCAAAAGTTTGCCAAAGTATATTTAAAAAAGGTATAAAGATTAGTCTTTCTTACGTTAAAAAAAGAAAAGAAAAGAAAATACTAATTGTAAATTCTTACGTATATCGATCTGTTAAACATAATGTAGGAACGTTTGGATTCTTTCTTCTCTTGCTTGAGGCTAGCATCGCGAGCGATCACTTCCCGCTTTGGAAGCGAAGAATATAGTGTGCAGTGATTCCAAATTTTCTCCTGCTAAGCAATCTTTTCCCTCACTAACTTCTGCGTCTGGTAATCTCTATTACTTCATTTCCGAATCTCTCTTCAACTTTTCTGTATAAGTTGAATTCAACTTGCGTTTTGGTCAAGGCTGGGATCAGCAGGATCTGGGTGTCTGAGAAAATGTGAGAGATGAATAAAGGGCTGAAATTATGTTCACGTAGGATATTGTTTGCTTTGTTTTAACGTTTAGTTTGAATTTGAAATCATCAGATTAGTACGGATAATGAGTTACTTAGAGTATAGTTTTTCCTTTTTTTTTTTTTTTTTGGGAATTCGTTATCTGTAATTGAGAGGCTTAATTTGATTTATGAAGGGGAAACACTGATTTGCAAAGGTGGAGATTTGTGTGATTAAAGGCCTATTTGGAAAATCTGCTTATTTTTAAATGACCTTTTTTCTTTAAATAGAGTTTAGGAAAAATACTGTGACAGAAGCAGTTTGTGATTTGCCAATTTAGTTGGAAAATACTTTTATCAATATTTGAGAAGGAGTTTGTAGGCTAATTTATATAAAAAAGTGCTTTTAATTGTCAAATTCTCAAAATAAATATATCTACATTTAATTTTCTATTAATGCAGTGTTGGGAAAACGCAAGTGCTGGTGCAGATGGATTTGTTATTTTGTTGAGTGGCATCTTTATATATTGGGAAATTGTGATGATGGAAATTGACGGAGGGATTTCCTCAACTGTTGCCATAGGAGCCCATGCTACCAGACCAATTCCAGAGCGTTCTAGACAAGATGGTGGTGTGTTTTCCCGGTCCTTCCTTGTGGTTTTTTTTTTCTCAATAATTTCTGTTGTTTTAGGCTCATGAGTAACTTTGTTCATAGATGATTTTATATTCACATGCTGCAATCATATAAAATAAGCAAATACCAGTTTTTCTACTGAATATGGTCTGTAGTAGACTGGATATTTATCTGGGTGTTGTCTAGACATCTCAGATTATAGAGAGTTTCTTATTATTCTTACGTAAATGGGATGCTTTGGAATGCTTTTCCTAAGCTATCTCAAGTAGAATGATAAATATTTTCAGTTAGGATCAAAACAGAGATAGTATTTATCAGACCTTGATAAGAAGGTTGCTGCATGTTTGTTTTAGACGTTCTGTTTAGTCAGTTCATTTAGACTTGATAGTTTTTTATGCTTTGTCGTTCTTGGAAACATATAGTTGTAGAAGATGTGGCAGAGTAATTATATCATTTGTTTATATACTTACATTTTATTTACTATCTCTGAAACCAATAAATATCACAGTTTTCTATATATTTTGTTTTGAAGATTGATGGACTGAATATGTTAGAAATTTCTCTCATGAGATCTTTAGGACACCCATCTGAAAACTTTTAGTCATTAAGATCTCTATGGTCATTTCTCCTATTCTCATTACTTGGAGAAATGCATAAATCTCACAATGCTTATTGCGGAATATAATTATGAATAAAGAAAATACATGGGGGTGGGGAATCTGGACTATATTATAGGAGTCCCTACATGCCTAGTTGTTGCCAAAATTAAATGCGCAAAAGACGCCTGTAAGGTTTATAGAAGATGAGCGGATTGGTGATTTAGCTCCCATTTGGGCAAAGAGATACTTTGGCGCCCCACTGCTGTAGTAATATTGAAGCAGATTGTACTAAGTTTACTTGTTTAGTTGTAATATATTTGGAGGATCTGATAGTGCATCATGTTTCAATGCAATTTATATATGTTTCATTTGATGAAAATTGACTTTGACTTGGAGGATGAATTAAATTTAGTGCAGTTTTTATCTTTTACTAGGACTAGAAAGTTAGTTCTGTTCAGTTGTTTGCTTGTAACTGCATCTCATATATTTCTTCTAAAGATAAGTCTCTTGATATGAACTTTGTTGTGTGTTTAAATAACCAAATTTTTTCCTAATACAACTTGTGCTTAATGTCCTTGTGTGGGGTTTTGCAGCATTCTATCAGTTTACACAGCAGAACCTTCCAGCTTGTAAACCTGTCCTTACACCAGCAACAGTAAGTTATTAGACAGTATTTGAATATTCAATGGTTCTTTATATAATAAACTGAACATGCTAAATCTCAATCATGTTCTATGCAGGTCATTGCTACATTTCTCTTGATGGGTTTCATTTTCATTCCCGTTGGGCTTGTTACTCTTCGTGCCTCCAATAGTGTAAAAATTCATTTATACTTTCTTTTAATATTATGCTGTGAATGTTTTTCCTTTCTCTCTTCAAAAGCCTTATTCTTACTGCAATATATTTTTGATGTATGGATTTGTAGGTTGTTGAAATAGTGGATAGGTATGACATTGAGTGCATACCTGAAGAATTTAGAAGTAACAAGGTTGCATATATTAAAGATGACTCGATCTCCAAAAATTGTTCAAGATTTATGAAGGTAAGAACTCTTTTTCTTTTGACTACGTGATTTAGTGTTTATCTCTGCAGTTTTTGTTTGAGCTTTGTGAAATCTTGAGGAATGTGCAATGACAAAAATTTGTGGACACTTAATCTTAACCTTTTCTTCATACTTCAATTGAGTGGCAAGCCTCCTATTTGCTGCTTTTGAAGTTGGGACAAAATTTTGCTAACTTCAATAATGATTGTTTCTGTGGTAGTGCCAACTAAATTAAGGTTGAATACGAAAATGGAGATTAGTTTAGATGAATCAAGTTGGGGTTTCACTGCTGTTTGGAAAGTTAAAACTCCATATCCTCTAGGTGGAATGTGACTAATAGAGGAGTATGATTTTCACTCCATATGTTTGGATGAAATGAAAATGAAAGAAAAGCAAAATAAAGAGAACAGAACTTTCCTTGCTTGAATTTTTTTTTTTTTTGTTAAAATCTCCTTGCTTGGAAATTAAGTAAAATGAAAACAAAAAAAAATTTCTATTCTGTAAAATTGGTCCCTTTTACTGTTTTTCATTCATTTCCTTTTCTCTGGGAGTAATAGGCCGCATTTACTAAAAAGGTTGGCACCATTTTTTCTTCCCCACCTTTTTGACTTCTTTCTAATCAGGATTGAGGCTTTTATAGAATTGATGCTATGAAGCATAGATTTGAAGTGCTTAGTAAAATTTGCTTGAATTTACATTTTGAATTTCAAGATGCAGTTTCTCTGCAGATATACAACAACAATAACAACAAACAAAACCTTTTCCCACTAGGTGGGGTTGGCTATTTCTCTGCGGATATAGACTAATAAAATTGCATACTTGACCTGAGACGGAAATGAGTAATATACCTACTTGCTTGAAATTTTTAAGATCAATTCTCAAACTTTTGGGAGACACAGTTTCTGTGGCTTTAGATGGACTTCATGGCATGTTGTGTCATCCCTGCATCCCTGAGAGCATTAACATCTTTTTTTATGGGTACACTGCATTGAGTATGGAGGGGTGTTGGAAATAGCTCACAAGACAAGGGTCATATTTAGCATTCACCGAGAGAAGGCTGCTGCATAGAGAATAGCATATGAGGAAGAATTTGAGGTTCTGTTTAATAAGTGTGTATTTAAATATCCCAAGTACTTGGAAACCTATTTATAAGACACTTGGGAATGAAATAAATTAAAAAAGCGGAATTTACTAATTAGTTATGACATGTAAAAATTAAATTTCTCATATATTTCATACTCAAATATCATATAAGTAGGTTTCCATGTGCTTGGAAAATTAGACTATAGACTTGCCAAAGATCACTTGAATGGAAAAAAAAAAGAAAAAAACTGAAATATTAGTAACTGCCTCAAATACTTCAAGATATTATGTTGCTAAATTCTAATAATTTAATATTTTGGAAATGTCTTAAAAATTCATATTGCCAGATGTTCCTCCCATTTGAAGTACTCATTTGACTGAGCTTCTTGTGACTTGGTTGCTATATTGGACTAGGGTTTGCCTAAAGGGGATGAAAATGTTAAAAATCAAAGCTACTAAGAAATTGGTAGGACACAAATAGTCATCCCTTTTAATACTTTCATAAGGGGTATTGCTGCAACTGTTCCTTTTAAAGTGGTCAAGGTTATGATACTGATGGAAAAGGTTCTCTGTTCTTGACATCCCTGAGTTTGCCTCTATTTATAGAAGGTCTGGTTAAAACTTTTCTACCCTTGTTGGCAAAGAGAAAAGGATGCTTGCTTTTGATATTGTGGTTTATGGAAAATATTGTGGACCATTTCATCTCAATCTTAAGCTGTTAGGTTTTTTTTTTCCTTTAATTCTTGCCAGGCTTTTTTCCATTTACATATATTTCTAGCATGCTCACTCACATCAAAATCTTTTGTCTTGAAACATGAACAAAGCACTAGTCCACCATGTTGTGCTGAAATTTTATTTGATTAGGAGAGTGAAGGGAGTTAAGGATTGGTCTTGACTACTTGGTAATGAAGGTCCTAATACATGTTGAGGCCCATTACATACGAAAAGCTTAAACTATTAGAAGAAGTTCCAAGAATAGCTCTGAGCCTTTGACATACATCTATGCTCTCTGACAAAATCCTTGTGGTGATAGATGAATGAATCATGTCATTGCTCAATATGACATTTTACTCTGATATTTAGTTCCTTCTGTCTTTTCACTTTCAATACTTTCTTTGCTTGCTTTTCTTCCCCCTTATTTCAATCACAATGATTTTTGGATTAGGTACTAAACTACTAATATCTTTGCTGAAAGAACTAATTTTATAGTTGACGTTGCTTATCCTCCCTTCATTTTGTGTTTACAACTTGTCTGTAGGTACTTAAACCAATGAGAGCTCCCATTTATATCTATTATCAACTTGATAACTATTACCAAAACCACCGACGGTGAGGATTCTTTATTTTCATTCAAATACCATGAAGCCATTTCTTATAATGTCTTTTGCCCCTTCGTTTTGTCTCTTTCATGTTCATTTCCTTTCCTCTATTTGTTTGTTGCTTGGTTCTGATTTACAAGTGGTCTGCATATCATAATCATCTCTATCTCCTCAAGATTAGGAGCTCTAAAAATTTATGAGTATATTCACTAGAGCTAAGCTGGATATTGGCTTTTTTTATGAGATTATTTGGTTTTAGTTGTCAATATACTTGCCTGCTATTTGCTCATATTTGCTTGTTGGAAGTTTCTATTTGAACTTAAAGACACTAATACAAAACGATTTCACTGTATAAAGGAAGAAGAAATTGTGCTCAAGTGTAATATAAAGTGGACACATGCAAATTTTTAATTTTAAGCTTAGAGCTCCAATTGGATACAAAGATAGCAATGCTAGTCTTTAAAGGGAGCTAAATGAGGAATTGATCTGTCATTGGGTTTAAGTTATTGGATGGCTATGACTATCATTGGGTTTAAGTTATTGCTATGTCTTTCCTCTGAATGAAGTGCTCAAAAGAAAAAAAAAAGGTGCATTTTTCTCTTGAAATGATGTAGATATCTATATTTGTTTTAGTATTTTTTTTCTACAACTAAATCCCTTCTTCCCAATCCTCAGAAAGAACATATTTCCCTTTTCTAAATTTCACCAATCCTAGACCGATCAAATTATGATCACTTGGACTCAAGCTAGGATTTCCTTAATTTCTATCCATTATTGTTCAACTTTTTTGAGTCGAACCATAGGAAAGTTCATCTCACCTCTTGTTACATTTTTCAAATTTATTGCTCCCCATGTGATTGAGTTGTTTCTGGAATTAATGTTAAGTTCTGTAACTGAAAGCATTTCAGATCATTAAAGGTCTCTTAATCTTAAATTAACGACTGTATAAAATAAATGTTTTAGTTTTTCCTGCTTCATTCCCTCTGGAAACATGAATATTTACATATTTTATTTCAACTACATGCTTCTACTGGTTATTTAAGTCCTCAAAATTTGTTCAGGTATGTCAAAAGTAGAAGTGATCAGCAGCTCTTGCATGGACTTGGCTACAATGACACCAGTTCTTGTAAACCTGTAGAGTCCTCTGATGGTCAACCAATAGTACCTTGTGGGTTGATAGCATGGAGTTTGTTCAATGATACATATAGTTTTAGCCGTGGGCCATCCAAAATGAAGGTCAACAGGAAGAACATTGCATGGAAGAGTGATCGTGATCACAAATTTGGGAAGCATGTTTACCCATTTAATTTTCAGAATGGGACCTTCATTGGTGGAGGAAAGCTGGATCCAAATATTCCTGTAAGTTCTAATTCTCTTGAATGATATATCATTCTTTTCCCCTTGTGGTCCTCTCTTCTTGATTATAGTATCACCTAGTTTTAATTTGTAATACTACTTACAATTATGTAGTGACTTGAGATGCAATGCCTTTGCCATATGTTCATCTATTGGATAGACTTCCCTGCTGGTTATATACTGATTCACTAAGAATTTAAGAAATAACAACAACAATTACCATAATCATGCATTGCATTGGGATATTCATATGCATATAGGTTGAACTGAAGTTGAAAAAACCTTTTTTCTTTTGGGCATTGGAGGGGGTGGGGAGGGTTATCTCTATCAAGGATCAATTTGGGGTGTGCTTGGGAATGAGGAGGGGAGGGGAAGGGAAGGGAAGGAATTAAAGGGAAAGAGAAGGAGAAGAAAGAAAAGGTTAAGTGATGATTTCTACTTCTCTTGTTTGGATCCTCCAAAATCTTTCAATTTAGAGTAATTAAAATTAACAAAGGAGGAAGGTTAAGGAATGTTAACATAAAATACTCCAATTCTTTTCTCTCCAAAATTTTAAAAATCAAATAAGGGAAAGGTTACTAAATTTCATTTCCTTCCCTTCCCTTCCTTCCATTCTTCCCCTCTCAAACAGACCCTTAAGGTTAAAGCTTAAAATGCGAAGGTTCATAAATAGTTTTATTATTATCTCTATCACCCTCCCTCACATGAACACCCATTGAAGCATATACTCACAATACTTTGAGCTGAAACTTAATTCTTTTAATTAAGAAGAATGGAGAGCAGCAAGAAACTCCTGACCAGTTGGTTATAGGGGCTCTAATGTCAAGTCAAAGACCAATTCTATTCAAAGATTTGAACTCTTAAGTGAGAGATTGTGGATTTTATTTAATCTCTAGCAATATCTTTCATGTATAAGACTTATCATTCCTCATTACATTTACTGATTCTAACAAGAGTTTCCATCATGTTATTCTGCTTCTCTGTGCTGGCCATTCTGATTCACACATTTCAGCTTAGTGATCAAGAAGATCTTATAGTATGGATGCGCACTGCTGCTCTCCCTAGCTTCCGGAAGTTGTATGGTAAAATTGATGAGGATCTGGATGCAGATGATGTTATAGTAGTCCACCTAATGAACAACTATAACACTTACAGTTTTGGTGGAAAAAAGAAGCTTGTTCTGTCAACTTCAAGCTGGTTGGGTGGAAAGAATGACTTCCTTGGACTCGCAAATATATTTGTTGGCTCCTTTTGTATATTGATCTCCATCATCTTCTTGCTGCTTCACGTGAAAAATCCCAGGTAATTACTAGTACACAAATTGTTTTTGCATTCATTCTGCTTAGTTGCAAAATTGCTTTTGAACTATCTGTGTTCATACTGAGATACCCAATCTGCCTATCATTTTGCTCAGTTGCCTGAGACCACTTTAACATGTAGTTTCCTGGAAGATTCTTAATGCTGCATTTTCTTTTTTGGGAATAACTTAGGTGCAATTTTTAAGTATTTGCTTTCAAGTTTACTAATAAGATATAATATGCGACTATTTTGTACTTCTCAACACCTCATGACTGGGTCTTAAGGAAGAAAAAAGTTAGGCCACATGTTGTGTTTTTCTTGGAGAACTTGGTAGCAAACACTCAATGATTTCCTCAGTTTACCTTCCAATAATTTAATTTCTGTTACACCTAAAATTTAACATTATGAATAATCTTTCTGTTGTTTGCCTTTTATTGCCTTTTCCTTTGTAGTTTTATTATTGATTTCTTTAAGTGTCTTAATATGAGTCATCCAAGTCTGCAAGACAAAAGAACTATCGATATGAGTGATATATTCATGCTAGTTATTGTAATTTGTTTATCTAATCTGTATATATAGTCATTGTAAAGAATAAAGAGAGAATACTTTGGAAAGCATTGATATTTGCTTGTGTATCATCTTCTTGTAAGGGAACTAAAGTCGTCTAGGTTGTGATACAACCAATGTGGGACTGCTGTAGTGTAACTAAACAAAGAAAGGAGATAATCTAAAACTATTTAATAGTCATGAAATTGAATATAACAAGAAAAAAATAAAGTACTACAATGTGTTTATGTGTAATATATGTATATGCATTTGTCTGTTCGCAGGCCTTACGGGGAGACAAGTTACTTATCTTGGAACAAATAAAGCATTAAAAGCTGATATCATATAGATGGATTGGTAATACTTTTTCAATTTTCTGTTTTGTGAGACTCAATCAAATGATGGGTATTTTTGTTATAATAGCTTTTGTATTTAATTGTATATAGTAATGCAAAGTAAATCCCCTTTAGTTGAAACACTGGAAACAGAACTGTTTGTGGTGAGGTATATTGCAACTATTTGAAACATACTTGCAAATTTAGTAAACCACTTATGCATGAGTCCCTATCACGGCCTTTTAACAATTTTGGTCTCCAAAATTGATGGGTCAGACCATTTTGGACCTTCACCTTTAAATTCATACACGTTTGGTCCTTTATGTTACTAGTCAATTCCAAAGGCAAGGATCATGTCAAAATCATCTCCTCTCATAAGATTATTCAAGTTATTTTATATATATACCAATATGCTTGTCATGTAAAAAAAAGAACGCTTTGGATGTTAGCAAATTTATTTTTATTTAAAAAAAAGGGTTAATTTTGAAATGGGTAAAAATAACAATTTTCTTTGAACAAACAATCTTCTATGAGTTTTGAAGTATATATGATTAATGATACTTATGCAACTTTTAGTGGTTTCATTGAATGGATAGATTCAGTAACTAAATTAAATGATATTTACAATAAAACCAGACTATAAATTAAAAATTGTTTATGCAACATTTTAGGAAAATTTAAACTGGAAAAAAAACAACTTGACCTCGTAACTTCTAGATACAAGTGTAACTTACCGAACTATCTTGGTCAGATTGCATCTAGAAACATAATATACTAAAAAATCAAGGTAAAAATATTTTTTATATTTTTAAAGTTGACATCGATTTTAAATTTTGTTTATAAATTTTTTTATAATTAATTTTATTTTTAAAATTTTAAATTAAAATTAATTTTATTTTATAACTTAATGTCTTCTAAATTATTAATAAAAAATAATAGTGTGATATTAACATTATATTTTTTAAATTAGTATAAGTTAATATTTTATTTTTTATTTAATATTTTAACATTACATTAAATGTCATGTTATTATTTTTTTAAAAAAATAATAACAATATTAAATTGTATGATGAATTTAATCATAATTTAAAATTTTATAAATAAAATTGATTATAAAAAAAATTTAAAGACAAAATTAAAAATATAAAATTAATTCCGTTAACTTAAAACGTTTCTCCTAGTCCGGTGAACATAATTTATAATAAATTAATAATAACTTCTAGAGAGATTGTTCCTTTTATAATAAATTAATAAATATCCCTATGAGACATGATATGGGATCCAGTCTTCGCATTAATTTTTAGGAGAATTTGTAACTCATTAAATTTGACGATATCCAAGTCCAAAACCCAATCTATTCTCTATTTCGTCTTTCAATTATTAAAATAAATTGCCTTATGAATCAATTTCTACTCCTTCTAGAACTACATATGATTCTAGAAACTATGCTTTTTCCATATCAGTGTTATAAAGGAACCTCTATAAATTCTCATTTTCCTCCCATTTTCTCTCTATTATCTCTATCACCAATCCCATTCACAATCTTTCTTTCTGTTTGAATTAATCTTGCTAGTAACTTCTTGTTATTGATCATAGAAATCTATTAATTACGTACGTAGCACATAGTCTTGAGCTATATATAGAACAAGCATCTCCCTCTGAAATTTAGTTTGTTTCTGCAATGGAGTTGAAGTGCATGCAGAAATGGCATGAAGTTGTACCTGCCCTCCTAAAGTCTCACAACAAATTCTGCAATTATCCAAAATTGGAAGCCATTATTGAAGACGAAGAAGATGTTCATCAATTTGTGCACAAGAATGTTCTAGTGTCTCTTTTTTGTTGCTCTTTGTGCTTTTTGTGTACCTTTTGTTGTAAATAGGGTGCCCCATACTGTTTAAGTATAAGATTAAGTCTTTGTTATTGAAAAATTAATAGTTTCTTTAATTGTTTTATTTAATTTTTTTACTTTTAATTATTAGACTATTTATCATTTAGTTAACTCTTTGTAAGTTTTTAATAATTTTTTTTATACATGAACAAACTATATAAAATATGTTTTTATTAATTTTTTTATGATTAGTGTTACCCCTACTTTTTTCCTAATGCACTCATCTTATAAATTATGCTAATCATGAAGAAAATTTTATATATAATCCTTTAATTGTATTAATTCAACTAAAAATTGGAATCACTTCATCATTTAGACTTATTAATTAGAACTACAACTAGTTTTTATTATGCAAATTAAAGAGATAATCTTTTGGAACAATTATCTCTATTCCATTATTTGGACACAATAATTAGAACTACATGTTAGATATTTCTACACAACAAGAAGTAGGAGACAAAAGACAAAATCACAGGAACAACAAACAAAATCCTCTTTGGCAAAACAACCTCAAAGTTCTCAGATCCTTCTTCAATGATAGGTTCCAGCTTTGAGAAATTATAAGAACATCTGCGAGGAGTAATGATAATAGCTGGTGCTACCTCTCCACATATGCCTCTCACTTGCTTCACCATCTTCTTCAGAATCAAACTTTGATTTAACTTTTACTTTATCAAGAATGTGAGATTTCAAGCTAAGAGATTAATGCCAATTAGAAGATGTATTAGAGAGAATTACTAATGGAGACATGTATATATAGAACAATTATTATAGTTAATTTGGTTGGCCAAGAAATAACAAATGTCTAAAACATGCATTTGAATGCATAAAAATAGAATCATATTTCAATATATTGGTTTGAGTGTTTGGTTTTGTATTCTATATATGGGATTTCAAGAAAAGCATAAACCCTAATCTTGTTTAATTAGTTGGTGCTTAATTTTATTAATTAGTTTCAACAGATTGTGTTTAAACTTATTTTGACTATTTTAATATAACGATCTATATTAATTAATGGTAAATATTTATTTTGATCCTTAAAAACAGATTTTCTTAAAATTAAAGTATTTTTTTACTCAGATAAATTCATAATTTTTTAAAATTATTTCAAATAAAGTCCTTAAAGCTAATTCTATTAACTAAGTTCCGTTAAATGTCTTAAATATATATTAAAATAAAGTAAATTACAATCTCTTCTTTTGACATGTTAAAATTACACTCTCTTCTTTTGATATATTGAAATTATACTCTCCTCCTTTAAGAAATAAAAAATTATTATACATTGGTCCAAAACTTTAATTTCTAATAAAAAAATTCTCCAAACCCTTAATTTTATTCATCTTCCAATGCAGATTATTTTTATGACCAAATTGTTCTTTTTGAATAATGAATTAAGGTGAAAACGTGGCTCCCTCTCTTATGTTTTATTTCCAATTTTTTATTATTATATAATATATTCTAATTTACAATTAAATTAAATTTTTAATTTTATTTAAAAAAATTTTAGTTATAAAAATATATAAATAGTAAAAAAAATTTTATTTTTGTACTATAAAAATATAATAAATAATTTTTATTTTTAAATCCGTCTAGTACACTTATTTTTTATAAAAATTTATTTATTTATTTGATTATATAATAAAATTGAATTTAGATTTTTAGGGATTTGTTATTAAATTTTCTAATCTTATAAACACAACATAAAAAATAAAATTTTAAAAAAATTTAATTACATGATACTAAATTATAAAAAGAGTCCTTTTTTTTTTCTTTAGATATAGAGAGAAGAGGGAGAGAGAGTTTGGCTTTTAATGAATCATAAAATAAAAGAGTTTAAATTAAATTTTTACAATCTAGTATCATATAATTATATAATTGGTTAAAAAAAAGCCGCACCCCTTAATCCCTATGTCATTTGTAGTGTTAGGAGTTATTTAGATGTCAAACTCTCTAGGATCTTCTCTCTATTTAAAAAAAAAAAAAAACTCTTTGATTAGAAAATTTAATAAAAAATCTCTAAAAATATAAATTCACTTTTTCTATCTACTCAAATAAATAAATAGATTTTTATAACAAATAATTGTACTAGATGGATATAAAAAAATGATTTATTATATTTTTTAGTACAAAAATATAAATATTTTTACTATTTATATATTTATAAATAAAAATTTTGAATAAAATTAAAATTTTAATTTAGTTATAAGTTAGAGCATATTATATAATAATAAAAAAATTGAAAATAAAACATTAGAGATGAAGGCATGTTTTCAACTTCATTATTGAAAGCAGCCAATCTGGTCATAAAAATAATCTGCGTTGGAAGTTGAACAATATTAAGGGTTTGGACAATTTTTTTATTGAAAATTAAAATTTTGAATCAAAGTATAATAACTTTTTTTAAAAAAAAGAAGAGAGTGAAATTTTTTAAACTAAAAAGAAAGAGAATGTAATTTTAAAATCTTTTAATGAAAGAGTTTAATTTACTTATCAAGATAATTAGAGTCAAACTAAGTTTTAAAGTCCTATCTATCATCAATCATTTTAACATTTAATGGATCCAGATTCTTCCATTTACACCATGGAAGAGCTCTTTAGGTACTGTTATAATTTTACAAGTGACGCAATTTGAATTATATATATTAACCTTTTAATTAATTTTAAAAAAATTATGTAAGAAGCATAAACTCAAGCGTAATATCATTTAATTTGTATTATTAACACAAAATCTACATAGAAAAGAGTTGTCACAAGATGGATCAAATCCCTATATTAAGGGGGCACACATTAATCCAAATTAAAAATATTTTTGGATTGAGCTTATTTAACCTTAGATTTGAATGATTGAAGCTAGGCTAAGTCAAACCCTTAAGACTTAAACGAAAATTTTATAATACAATTTGTCTTTAATATTTTAATGGCGTTTTTTCTAATTTTGAACAATTATAATACTAATTTGTTTCTGATGATCAAGCCTGGGCCTGTTACCTAAGTGGTTAGTTCCATAGTAAAAAAAAAAAATAACATTTCTTTTTTTTTTTTTTGGTCTTTTGGTTCCTATAACTTGAATCAATTTTTATTTTGGTTCTCATAATTTAAAATTTCTAAATAAGACTCCCAGTCATTAAAAATTTCTGTTAATTTATCATTAAATTTTTTTGACACGAACAACTATATACTATTTTAATATTTTAAATATTTATAACTCAAAAGAAAACACTCAAATCACTTAATTAAGATTGTGCATCACATATCATTATCTGAGTTAATTTCACTTTACTATTCAATTTTATCTTTTTTTTTTATCAGCATAAATCATATATTCATAAAACTAAAATAACATATTATTAATTATATTAGTAAAATTTAATGGCATACTATAAGCATTTAATAGTAAAGATTAAATTAAAAGTTTTAAAAATATATAAAAGTTTAATAATAAATTTTTAAGTGAAAGAAATCAAATTAAAATTGAGTAAAACTATAGAGAAAAAAATTATTGTGTAAATTACTGTTTGTTTCTAAAAGATACCCTTGGTCTCAATTCAATCATTGAAATATTAAAATTTAATTTCATCCTTTAAAAAATGTTTCTCAAATAATTTAATCCTTATCTTAATTATATAGATGTCCAAATATTATTACAACACCAAACAACAAACAATATACCTAAACAATATTACAACTTAAAATAGTAACTAGGTAGCATGTCTAATGGAATATTTATATAACTAAGGTTGAAATTAAATTGTTTGAGAAATATTTTTAGAAGATGAAATTGAGAATTGTGATTTTTTAAAAATTAAATTGAGATAAAATATATTTTTAATTGATCAAAACAATAATTAACTCATAATTATTTTAGGAAAAAAGGGTGGGGGGAGGGAATTAGGTCAATCGCAGATATATGTGGCTCAGTTTTTTCCCCCTAATTATATATATAGTAAAATTTTCTTTTTCTTGTTAGCTTATATTGAGAGCGTGTTTAGATCACTTTAACTATAAAATTACAAAAAAAAAAAATGAAATTAATGAAATGTTTTACGGAATATATATATCATAGGAATGATTAATAAAAATTATCTAATATTACACTAGCTCAATATGATTAGTGCAAACGAATTTAGTTCTTAATATTCTTCTATAAACAAGCTAGCTATATATATGGAGATATTTATATAGAAAAATCCATTCATTATTATGGTTAGAAGTTTTTTTTTTTTTTTGGTGTTAAAATGGCATGTCGTATCAAAATGCATGTCTTGCTAATAAAAAATGCTTCTAACTATAGAAATATAGAATATATTGAGGTGGCATAAAGCCCTCACTTATTATAGGCATCAAGGGGAAATTTGATGCAGTACAGTATTATTAAGAGTAAAATTAATAGACACAAGGTTTATTTCTTAGAATGTGAATCTATTTTTCAATTTTGAAAGAGATTATCTTTAATATTTTTACTGTTTCTAATAGTTTAGGGGATTAATGTATCTTACATTTTAAACTTTGTATACCACAATTGTAGTAATAAATTACCATATAATTTAAAAGAGATATATGTAATTTTTTTCAATATTTGAATCAAGCAAAACTAACCTCTTATTCTTTTTTTTGTGAAAAGAAAGAAATTAAATATAATAAAAAGGACAAGTGTACAAAGGATAGACATTAACGTGTATGTTATATTAATTCATTTCTATAGTTATCTACATAATATACTCTAAAGATGTCAAGAAAATACACTTATTCAAAAACACTTTAAAGATGAACATAAAATATAATTAGCTGGGCATGTTTCTATACAACAAAAAGTAGGTGAGAAAAGAAAGAATCACAAAAAGAACAAATAGAATCCTCTTTGACAAAACAACCTCAAAGTTCTCAAATCTTTCTTCAACAATGGGCTCTAACTTTGAGAATTTATGAGAGTATCTCCGAGGAGTTATAAGAACAGCTGGTGCTACATCTCCATAAATGCCTTTCACTTGCTTCGCCATCTTCTTCACAACAATGATAGTTTGATTCACTCACAAGCCTTTGATATGCAAATAGATTCTATATTTTCAAGAATTATTAATGTGAAAATTTTGAAGTTTTTCTTGCTTCAAAACTTTGAAATGCCAATTAGAAGATTGTGTTGAAGTGAATTGCAAATGTTGATATGTATATATGGATTGAGTGATTGAGCTAAAGAAAGGAAAAAGAGAGTGAATTTGGTTGGCTAATTAATTAAGAAATAGCAAATGTCTTGGAATGGGATATATTCAATTGATGTTCATTTTTCATATAAAGCATTTTTAACTTTTCTAGCTAGCACATGCTTTTGAATGGATAAAAATAGAATCAGATTTTAGTAAAATTGTTTGGATGTTTGCTTTTAAATAGATATTTTGTTCATAATTCAAGACAATTAATATTATTAATTTCTTAAAAATAATTTCTTTACTATACATGCTAATATTTTGTTGAAATATTGATAACAAATACCTAATTAAAAGTGTTTTACGTTTGAAAATATATATCTAATTGGGAATCGTCTATATTCTAGAATTATACTAACTTATAGATTAGTTGCATGTGTGTGTGTGTATAAATATAACCATTTATAGTTTTTAAAATGGAAAATTGTTTGAAAAGGACCATAGATAATTAACTTAGCCTAGTAAGATTTTTAATTAGTTGAACTTATCAAGAACAATACAAGAAATATTCTAATTAGGACGTTGCCATATTAAACAAATACGGGCTAGCAAAAATTTAGTAAATTCTCCCTTAAAACTAAAAATTTACAAAATTCTTACAATAGCTTATAGTTATAAAATCATCAGCAACACCATAAATAACCAAATAGGTGTTACAAAGTCTACAAAAGAAAAAAAGTTCAAAGCTAACAAAACAAATTCTAACTATTCTTAATTATACATATCAAAACATAAAGTTTTCTAATTTTAATGAAGACAAAATTTAATCAACAATAAAACCTTAGGATTGTAATCTAGCTTGATGGTTCAATAGAATTCTCTATGCCTTTCCGCATCATACTTCAATACTTAATTTATGTAGTTAAATTGGACTTACAAAATCCTTTGATACCTCAATGATCATGAATAAGGTATGAGTAGAGTAGTATAGTCCTCGTACTCGAACTTGAATTTGAATAAATAATAAAATTAATTTCTATTTTTGAATTTATAAAATCTTTGAATACTCAAATTCAGAACTATTTACTTAAGAAAATTTAAAATGATTATTTTTTCTTCAAATTATAACTCATATATATATTCATAAAAAAAATACAAGTTACATCAATTATATTATGTAAATTTTAAATATATAATTAATATAAAACTTTGATAAATTTATCCTTACAAAATTATTAAATATAATAATTTATAAATTTATATTAATGTTAAATTATCTTATTGATGAAATTAAAGTAAATAACATAATTTTTATTTAATAAATTAAATTAAATATACGTATTTATAATATAAAAAATATTTAAATATATAATTTATATAAAATAGATCTAGGTCCAAGTAAAATATTGTTATCTCTAAACTTAGACTCAATAAGTTAATGTTATGAATAATCATAGCGTACAAGTAGATATTTAGATCATCTTTGTCAAATGTACAGTTGTTCCGATGAATTTTGACAAATATCATAAGATAGAGAGGGTCAAAACTACAAGGAAGTTAGAGCCTTGTCGTGGACTTCGACAGTCAAGTTAGTACTATGCAAGAAATGAGAGGAGGAGAGTCATAAAGGGGATCCTTGTCGTATATATGAGAGAGATTTGAGTTTAATTTGGAGGTGAAAATGAGCTTCTATACCTTGAGCTTTAAGGCTAAAATAGTCATTCAACCTTACCGGGTCGAATTTTTGTAATGGGTCCTGGACTCATGGCCAACCCATCGTAGTCCAAATATAATCTAAGTATTGTTAAGTTGACAACAGATTTTGTGTCCAAAGGTAGTCAAGTATTAAATTGCTTTTGATAAGCAGAACAAGAAAATGAGAGGAAAATTCATCTGATAGCCTGGAATTGGAATTCAAATTCAGATAAAAATAACCTTGTTGCACATTAAATAGCTAGTCCTTCCAATTACAATATCCTTAATTTTTAGGATTTATTCATAAAATCACTAATTTTTAAATACTAAAACTAGAAGATAAACTACAAGCAAATAAATTATTACTAGTTTAATCAATCTTAATTAGAAGAATAATCCATAGGGCCATAAGGCTCAAAAAGTTCAGCAAGGAGTCCCTTCTTTCTTCTAGGACACCACCCCATGTCCTTGCATAATTGGTCATTATACCATATGTGCAAGGCTGCTATAGATGACCTTCTATAATACTTCCCTGAGTATTGCTTCATGTATTTGTCCCATTTTGCCACATCTTTCTTCATCTCTTCAATGCTTGGTAGTTTGAATGTGCCACTCAAAAACTCTGCTAGCCACCTGCATCTCATCTCTGATGTATACAAGTTTGAAAGACTTTCTGAGAATCCTATCACTGCCACTTGTGGAATTTGAGGATTTATGCATTGCCTGATTAATTGCATGTCACCAATAAAGCAAAGAAAGAAATTTAAGTAACATTTTAATTACATTGTTAATTTCTTGAATTTGTGAATATCTCATAATTAGTATAACCTCATAGATAAGTTCAACTTTCATGATTTAATAAAGTATTAAACTTTAAGGTTGAGATTGCAATATTAAAGCTAAGCTCAGCTCATTTATACACCTAATTAATAGATTAAATCAATCATAAAAAAATATGTAAATTTGTCAAAGGCTTGTTCCACAAAAGTATGTATATATGCACCAACATGTTCACATGTCTATTCATAATTAGTTTAATTTAGTTTACTTACCTTTCTATGAAACACATGGAATGTGATATATATATATATATATATATAGTATATATAATAGATGGAAAAGGTAGTAAATTTAAGGGCTAGCTCACCTATAGAGTGGAAGTGCTGCATTTGGGGACCCTATAATAAGGTGTTGGAAAGTACGGGACACAAAAATGTCCTTAAGCTTGTGGCCACTTCTGTAGCCAGTGGCAAAAATGACCAAGTCTGTCTTAAGAGGTGTGGCTTCTTCTCCTTCAACCACAAGCCCTTTTTCATGAAACCAGAAGCTTGGACACTTTTTAAGTCTGATGCTTCCTTCTTCAACATTGTCATAAAATTTCTCAGGTATTATTGAGAGTGTGGAACCACTAAGATCTCTAAGAAAGCTGTGTTTTGGTACCGTTCCAAACTTGGCTAACCTAAGCTTCCTTTTTGCGTAGCTTTCAACAAATTTGGAGAATGCCGATCTCTGTTAAAATTATGAAATTAATTCGTATACCATGTAATAGCTAGCAATGTATCTAGCTATCCATCAAACAAGTATATATATATAATGAATAAGAGTTTAAGGTTACCAAAGGTGAAAGAATCGTTGCCATAAGACTGAGTAAGAAGGTTTCACCAGGCTTATGCACCAGAAGTTCAGAGAAACGATTCATGTATAATAAAGGCAAAGGTATGCCCCATGGAGAGAAATTTGGAAGATTCCAATGTGCTGCCTTATATAATATTGTGCATGGATACTTGTCCCCTGTTAAATCCATTAATTAATTAGTAAGTTGTCATTTGTGGTTTGGTTAAATTATATTTATTAATCATCTAGTTTAAAAAATTATATCTATATACATCCCTTCTAATTTCTTTTTTGTGAATAAAAAATTAAAACTTTATGTGCATAATATATAAAACTAGATTTATAGTATAATATATAGTAAATGCAGTGTAATTTTTTTAATAAAAAAGATACCAAATAAAATTTTACCAAACTTGAAGGAGATGTGTATAATATCCTAAAATGTATACCATTGGCTGCTGAACAGAGCATTGCAACATCTATAGCAGATTTGAGGAATCCAATCACAGTGACATGCTTGCCCTTAACAAAGTCAGCGGCAGTTTGATCATCCATGGAGGAAAACTCCATGGAATGCATCACCTTCCCTTTGAACACTTCTGGACCTTTCTTTTCTGGAAATTCTGGAATGTTAGCCACATCACTGAACCTTCCTAAGCACAAAACTACAAAATCCACTGTATATACCTGCATTATTTATCACTAACCAATTAGCTTATTGAGTTTAATCTGCTATTTATTAATTAAAGGATATATAAAATGTAAACACTCCCCTCAAATTATGGTTTGTACAGCGTACTCCTTTCAATCCAGCAACATTGAAAGAGCATATATCGCATCAGATAAAAAGTTTTGAAGGGGTCTTTTGTTAAATTTTTGAAGCTAAAAAAGATAAATTGTACAATTCTAACAAACGACACTTATAGCCAAAATTATTAATAAATTGGATATGCTAGACAACACTGAAATTTAGAAGCCTTTAGTTTAGTTAACTTTTAAAATTGAGAGAGTAAATTACATAACTCCCTAAGTTCGGTGGTTTTTTTCTGCAGAGGTAATTAATTAAAATAGTAAGTACTCTAAATAAAATCTCGAATTTGAATTTTATATATAAAAATAATTTTGTTAAAGAAATTTCGTTAATTGAAATCAAATTAGTCAAACTCTAATAAATTTTTAAATACTGATAATTTTGGACCAAAAATTAAAGCTATGTTCATTCTTCCTCAAGAAGCGGCACTTTCGGTCTCAAGCAAGGGGTTGCTGCACCAGTGGTAGCCCATTCCCTCCGTTCTTTCTGCTTTTCAGTGTTTTTTTTTTCAATATTGTATTAAGTTTTCTTCTTCCTTTTGGAAAATCTTTTTCTCTATGGAAGGTTTCCTCTTCTTCTATGTAAGTTGTCCCCTTCTTTCATGGAAGTTTATTTTCTATGTTTGCTTCATTATCTTAGGTGATGATGTTGAAGACTAGCAAGTTGCTTCCATATCTGCTACAATGATAAAAGATATGGTCTGTTTTGATAGATAAAAACTTGGAAAACTTAATCCTTAGAAAAAATTGGGAGGTGTATTGTCTTTCCATAAAAAATTTTCAAATTTATAATTAAGTAGGCTGTTAATCTTTAAAAGGGCGAGCGTGTTGATTTTATTGATTACTTGTTAACCTTGTTAAGTTGTCCTTTAATTTCTCATGTATTGTATGGCTTTATGCTTTTCATTTAATAGGGAATAAGATTATCTCTTAAACAAACAAAAAAAAATCACAAATCTTTTCTTTTTTACAAATTTCTTAATAAATTCCTACATAAATGTCATGTCTTTCATAGGGATCAGATTCTCAAAGAAATAGAGAGAGACAGCTACATACCTCAGTTGAATCATTTTGTGTATTCGTCACTGAAACTTTCCATTTAGCTTTAGATCTAAAAGGCTCTCCATTTCCACCCCAAAAATCCCAAGCTTTCATTTCTTCTTCATCTTCAGGGCCATTATACTCAATGCCTTGAACTACAGAGTTAAACTTGATATGCTTGAGAAGATTGAAGTGGTTGGCATACCCCATAACATACTCTCTCACTTGAAGATGATTGGGACGTTCTTGTGTGTCTGAAGAAGAAGGCCATGGATAATCTGAAAAGCTATAGAAAGGCTTAGGAGTTTGAAGGTAAGTAGTTGCAGAAACTTTGGTCCAAACTCCTCCAATGGTGCTTAGTGCTTCAAACACAATTGGATCAAAGCCCTTTTCTTTGAGGTACTTGCAGGCAAGAAGGCCACTTATGCCTCCACCTATGATGCCCACTGCCTCTTTCCTATGGCTATCCATCTGCTTCTCAACTTTCAACTTTAGTTTAGTTATGATCTTATAATTCTTTGGGCATATAAATAAGGACTCAACACATAGCCATCGCTAATTTGCTACCTAATTGGTCCAAATGATATTTAAAGTGGTACGTACGTCATGTTGGTACTTTAATTTCCATGTGCTTGAATATTTCGGTTTCATTTTTTTAATTAAAAAATATTGCTTAAATCCCATCTTGAATTTTGCTTTAATTAGATTAAAATAATAATTTAATTTAATTTTGCAAGTTTAGTTATGATCATAGGCTTACTTCTTTGTGTATATGAACAAGGACATAAGTTGGTCCAAATGATCATTAGCGACATGAAATTAACGTGGTACGTCATTATCAGTACATTTTCATATACTTTAATATAAAAAAATTAGTTATATTTTTTATATCTATATTATTAGGTTATTCAATCAAACACTAATATATATATAATTTATATAATTCATCTCTCTCAATATGATTGATTTTTTTAAAAAAAAAATTCACTTACTTTATTTTGACTGAAAATTTTGATAAAATAATAATAAAAATATAAATAATTATATATAAATTTAGTCCTTAATTAATATTTTTGTTTCATTTTTAAATTCAAAAAATATTGCTTAAATTCCATCTTATTGAATTTTAGATTAATTCTATTAAAATAATTTAATTATGCTTATATTTTTTTTAGAATTGTCTTAAAGTAATTTTAATATAAATTTATGGTTATAAAAACTTATTTTCATAACTGAAATTAAAAAATAATTAAATTTAAAATTTTTTATAATTTATAAAAAAAATTTATTGAAAATTAATTAATCGATCTTATAATTATAATTAATTTGAATTAAATTCACCCTCAAAATATTAAATTAATTAAATAACTTTTTCATCTATTTATTACAATGGATTCTATTAGTAGATGACCAAAATTAATCTAAATTGAACTAATAGTCAGCTTACTCAGAATAGTGTCATTTAAGTCAAGTTTTTCTTAAATTAAATTCATTTTAACAATTATGGGTAGAATTCTTTTAATAGAAAAAAATCTGGATTTGCCGCTCCAACTAACTTTGTGTGGTCAAACTGATAATGTGACACGTCATCTTTGATACATTTCAACGTGCTTGACCACACATTCCGGTTTGGTGTTTTTTATTGGTTTAACTTCCTGACCATACCTTCTCTAAAGTTTGACTAAATTATATTTATTATTTTTTTAATTTAAAAAATTATACTTACATCTTTTTAATTTATCTTTTGTCAATTAAAATAACCTTTTGTTTAAATCAACAAGAGTGTTTCTTATTTTTAATATAATAGGAAATACAACTAAATTTATATTAAAATTCAATTTGAAAGTTTTAATCTAATAATAAAGATAATTAAATAATTTTATTATTTTAAAATAAATATATACTGTTTATAATATTAACTATATTGATAAAAAAAATTAAAAGAGAAGTTTATGTAACATTGTATGATGTATCAAACGCCAAGAATATTGAGTGTAAATTTTAAAATTGAAAAGTTAGAAAACATAATTTTACTAAATTTATATTATAATAATTATGTGATTTTTAGGTCATTAATTTCAAAAATTATATATTATATAATATAAAATAAAATAAAATAAAAAATATATTATAGGAAGAGTCATTAAACATCTCAAAATAAGTACTTTAAAAAAATAAGTAATTAACTTTTCTGTTAAAAAAAGTTTTTCCAAACAAAATTTCAAGACGCAATGGCTCCATGAAGAATTGAAACATTGAATATTATACTTTTGCCTCATCATACATAAATTAATAATTTGATTCATATTATTTTAATTTAGTCTTTAAAATATAAAATATTTTAATTTAATTATTAAAAGATTAATTTTTAATTAATTTAATCATTAATTAATAATTTAGAAAAAAATTAATTGATAATAGTATTAAATAAAATTAACTTAGCTATTAAATAATAAATTAGATTTTATTCAATAATAAAAAATAAAAAAATCATATTTACAAATTAAACTTTGTTAAAATGTACAGTTTACATTTTTTTTACATGTAATTTATAAATATAATATGTTTTATTTTATAAATTATACATCATTAAAATATATTATTTGTATCTTTTTATTAAATAAAATTCAGTTAATTATTTAACAGTTAGTTAATATTAATTAATATTATTATCATTTAACTTTCTATCAATTTTATTAATAAAAAGATTAAACTAATTAAAAATTAATATTTTAATAATTAAATTAAAATATTTTATAAATTAATGACTAAATTTAAAAAATATACATCTAGTCAAAAATATTTTGTCTGCCTCCACTCATAAACTTACGTTTTAAACTTGGTCTTGTCTTATAATTTTTTTAATTTGACTCCACTCATAAACTTACGTTTTAAACTTGGCCTTGTCTTATAATTTTTTAATTTGAAAATGAAAATAAAAAATAGTTCTTATTTTCGTATACGAAACATGACTGAAAATTACTTTCGTTAATTAATTTCAAATCTTTAATTGGAAGTATGAAATAAAAAATAGGAGAACAGTTTTGTTGGGAACTCAATTAAGCTACAAAAATAATTCTTCAAATTGGTTAATTATTAAATATAACTTTCATAGTTTCACGTAGCTTTCAAAATTTTTTAACGTGAGTTGACACAAATAATTAAAGATGTAAAGAAAAGTTTTTATTTTACTTATAAATGAAGATTTGAATTTTTTTGAAATCATTCAAAATATCTCTTAGTAGATATTTCTTTTAAGGAAATTTTTTATGTTCAAAATTTTGTCAATAATAATATCAATATTTTTTATTAAAATTATAATTTATGAGAATATATATTTTAAGAATTATTATTTTAATATTATTTATTGTGATTTAACAATCATATATTTAATTGAAAAGAGTGACTTTTTATATTGATCAAATACATATTTATTAAGTAAATTATATTTTTTTTTAATATTTGATTAAATTACACTTATCACCCTTCTAATTTCAAAATGTATACTTGTCTCTCATCTCATTTATTTTTTGTCAACGAAGATAACTTTTTGTACAAAATAAGACTATAATTTTATTTTTAATATAACAATAAATACAATTAAATTAATTTATACTAAAGCATGAGATTATTAATATAACATTAAAATAATTAAGTAATTATATTATTTTAGAATGAACAAAAACTATGTCAAATATTAACTTCATTGACAAAAGAAATGTTTGTATAATATTGTATCAAATCTTAGATATATCAAGTATAATTTTTTAATTTAAAAATATGCATGATAAGTATAATTTTATCAATCCTCAAGAGATGTTGACATAATTTTATTTAATTATGTAAATAACATAATAATTTTTTGATCAAAATTAGTAAAATTATACATTTTTCTTATCTCTCAATGGGCGTAATTTTTTAAAATTGAAGGAAAAAAATATAATTTTAATATTTCTTAAATAATAAAAGTATAATTTATCTTAATTTTTTTTAAAAAAATATAATATTTATATATTTGTCATTGTTGATAATTTTACTCAAAATAAATACTTTTATACATGTTACATACAAACAAATTTTTTTAATATAAAACAACATTTATTATTATATTCAGCCTCAAAACAATTAACTTTTACTTTTTATAAAAATTATTTTAAAAAGTCGTACTTTTTTTTTTAAAAAAAAAAGCCTATGAAAACGCGCCATTAATTTTCTCTTCATTATTTCTTACTTTCATCCTAGCATCCCAATTTCACACCCAACCAATTCCCTTTTATGGAGGCTTAGCTAGTAATATGAAATCAATAAAGCCAAAGAAGCAAGATTGGAATTGAACAATTGACTATGGGTTTTGAACTTCCCTTTATGTTTAAAACCATTAAATTAAGTTGGTCAAATTTTCCACCATTTGGATGTATATTAATTAATTAGCATTTAGCACCACATGTTTTTGTACAACAAAAAGTAGGAGACAAAAGACAATATTATAGGAAGAACAAACAAAACCCTTTTTGGGAAAACAACCTCAAAGTTACCATATCCTTCCTCAGTGATAGGCTCCAACTTTGGATTATTATATATGAGAGCATCTTGGAGGAGTTATGAAGATAGCCAGATGCTACCTCTCCACAAATATTACTTCTCACTCGCTTCACCATCTTCTTCATAATCAAACTTTGATTCAACAGAATTACTTCTAATAGAGTATACTTGTGAAATAAACCAAAAGAAAAAATAGATCTTGATGATTTCACAGCAAAGCATTTTGCTTTTTCTAGAACATAGTAGCCTGGCTAGTTTATATATAAGGGATGAAAATAGATTTTGATTTCATTAAAATAGCCTAAATATTTGCTTTTGATTATTGCTTCTTTTTTTTTTTTTTGGCAATTTGGATTATATATTATTAATTCCACAAAAATAGTTCTTTCCACATGTTAATTAAAAATTTTGATGACATATATATAGTTATATTCTAGAATTATACTGAATATTGGAGAATACTATTTGTGTTTGCATAATGTTTATATAAAGCCGTATAAAGCTTTGCAAATAAAAAAGTACTTGGAAATAAATATAGTTAGGTGGAGTTGGATTTTGAGAGTGATTAATTAATTATATTGTGCGGTATTTCAAGTTCCAACCAAAGCATTGCCAAGTCTTGTTTAATAATCAATGCACATTATAGCTTAACATATATTTTTTTGAAAAGAAAAATCCAATGATTTAGTTGGGTAGATTAGTTTAGGTTATAATGGTTTATTTTTTTTAATTTGTAATTCAAACTATTTATGATGAGTCAAAAAAAAAAAATTCATTCATCAACTCAATTCAACTTAATTATACAGATTAAATCAGATTTGATAGGTTAACGAGTTAATTCAACTCAACAAACACTTAAATAAATAAGATATATATGTTCTTTAAAGCATTATTATTAGCTCAAAAAATAAATAAATAAATAAAAATATTTAAGGTATGAAATGTTAATGTTTTTACTATCAAATTTAGTTCTTCAAATAAAATTGTGGTGAGGGAATATTTTTTTACAGTTCAACATTACATAAATCCTTTTTATAAAAAAAATATTTTTATTGAACATCTTTATAGAAAACATATAAAAAAATAACTTTACTTGAATATGATCTTTAACATTTTAAATTTAAACCGAGTGATAGCAACTTTTTTTCTTTCTTCCATTTTCTTTAAAAATAACCGGCCCTTAATTAACTAATTATAAACTAAAAATTTGTTCTTCAAATTAATAAAGCTCATTTATTTATTTTTAACTCATATTTGTCCGCAGATTATTACAAATCTTTAATTTGAACTACTATTTGCGACTAATGGGAAGGGTGAAGTTGGCAAAGAGAAGATAGTAAAGTTAAAGGATTAAATAAGTAAATTAAGTCTATGAAAAATACATATTTTTATAAAGATAAAATATTTTAATTTAATCTTTAAAAGATTAATTTTTAATTAATTTAATCTTTTAATTAATAAAATAAATAAAAAATTAATTGACAATAATATTAATTGATATTTACTTTACTATTAAATAATAATTTAAATCTTATTTAACAACAAAGAAAATAAAAATATTATATTTATAAATTAAATATTATCAAAACACATAATTTATATTTTTACGTATAATTTATAAATTTGATGTATTTTATTTTATAAATTTTACACTATCAAAATGTACTATTTGTATTTTTTGTTAAATAAGATTTAATTTATTAGTTAACAGTCATTTAATATTTATTAATATTATTGTTAATTAATTTTTTATCAATTTTATCAATTAAAAAATTAAATTGATTAAAATTAATTTTTTAAAATTAAATTGAAATATTTATATTTTAAAAATTAAATTAAAATAAATGAATCTTTTAAAAATTAAATCATTATTGATTTTACTATTAATTTTTTTAATTTCTACGTCGGTTAAAAAAATTACAAATGATATTAATTAACCGACATTAAAATAAATTTTTTTTATATTGTTTTCGATGGAACTCAATTATATAATCACCAATAATATTTTAATTTTGTTGATTCTATTTAACTTTCTCGGTCTATTTAACAAAAATATCTTTTTAAGTTTCATTTTTCTGCAACATACATACTCCCCCATTTGTGAATATTTTTGCAAATAAGTGTCATTAGAATTGTGTAATTTAATTATTTAACTTTAAATTTTGAAATAGAAAGTATTTTAAATTTTTTATTTTGTAGAATATATATAGTTGAGAAACTTTTAATTTCATATAGGCACGCATCTCAGTCTTTTGCTTATTTTTCTAAAAAAATTTTTAGTTTTTAGTTTTTAGTTTTTATTTCTTTTTCTTAAAATTAGTTTTTATTTTTAAGTTTTCAAAATTTTAAAAATATATTTTTTATGTAAAATTAAAATTTTATTTATATTTATTTTTAAGTCAAATAACTTAAATGACTATAATATTTTATTAATTTTTAAATTTAATTATTGTTAAATAATAATATTTATATGATTAAAAGATTTATTTTTAAAAAAATTATAAAAATAACACTGGCCATCATTTAAAAATGGTGAAAACATCTTTTAGATGTTCCCTGTATCATCTTACTTTTAAAAATATTCTTTATTTAATTTTATTAAACTTATTTTCAGTTACTTTTTTATTTTCGGTAAAAATAAAAATAGAAAACAGGAAAAACAAAAGTACAAGTTTTATTTTTCTTCTATGGAACTCATCTAAAATTTTTCAATTTTAGAATAATTAAACTTAATAATAAATAATAATAAATACAAAAAATTTTATTTTCTTTCTCTGTAAAAGTCTAGAAGGTTATATGATTCTTCTGCTTTTTCTTCTAGAATTTTGTTGAAGGAATAAAATAGATTTTAGTAAATAGTATGATAACATGTATAGTTATATTCTAAAATTATGCTGAATTGGAAAAAGATTAGTTTCATGTTCCAATGAAAAACTGCTGGAAATGGTCGTGGTTATATAGTAAGATATTTCAACCAAAGCATTGCCAAGCTTCTTTATTTAGTTTATGCTTTTATTCCTCGCATCAAACAAATTTTTTAAAGAATAAATAACCCATAAATAATATATCTACATTAATACTATAATTAAGCATCTCGATATATAAAGCACAAAGAAACTACATAGTTTCTAAAACTATCCTTTAAGATTTTTTTTCAACATTTTTAATATATATATTTATATATACACAACTAGGCAGTTTTAAAAAATTTCACGGACATATTATATTTTTATTAGAAAAAATAATTTAATCTAATTTTGTACATACCTAGTAGGGGCCATCACCTTGTATAGGGTACACATGTGCCTCAATATGCCAAAGAAGAAATAATAATGCTATAATCATAGAGTAACTTGGTACTTTTATCATTATATGTGCTTGAATATTTTACCAACCAAGATGAGTTAAGGTTCTAACATCATGAAAAGCGAATTCAGGAAACAATATATTTTTATATACCATATCAAATATAAATTTTGAGATAGTTAATATTCAACTTCAACTATGTTTGGATTAATGAGAAGCAAAATTAAGAAAGGATTTTGACATTTTCTTTAATTTATATTTAAATATAATATGGTGTCCCTTCAAATATGATTTGAATGACAAAAAATGGAATTACTTCACAAAATATAATGATCACAATCGTACATACAAGCCCTGTGCCAAGTCAGTGTGGTGAGCCCAACACTACAATTGTGTGGACAATATTATTTTTTGTGAATCATTATTGTACTATTCATACAATAATAATTACTTCCCTGGTCTATTCTGAAGAGATTTCGAATTATTAATTGTACGCAGAGGGTAGGTATCTCATGCGTACGTGTTGGATGAATAAATAGTATACTAATAGGGTCTCAATTTTTTACTTTTAAAAAATATGTATAATTTTTATATTTTAAAAAAATAAAAAAAATTTAATTTTTAATTTATTCAGAGTTACATCTTTAGAGTTTGATAGAGTTAGTTTAAGTTTGTATAATAGATTGTTGATTTGTATGTGTATAGATGGCCTTTAGTTGAAATATAATTAGTTTGGTATTCTCATGTGTTATTTATGTCCTTTCCACATTTCCAACACTTTTCCTCCATTATTATCTTGTACTTGGGTTTCTTCAAGCCCTACTTATACTCATTTGAATCTCATGAATCTTCAAGTTCAATGTATTTTCTTGAGTCTTTTTCATGGGGCCTTCAACCTTGCTTTGGGTTTCAAATATTGAGCTAGAGGTCTTCAACATTATTATTTGTGGGTGTAGGTTAAATAATTATCATCCCAATACCCATTTCAGGTATGACCTTCAGTAGGCTTTCCATCACTTTTTTTTTTTTTAATACTATCTATAATTTTCAATGAGCTTCCTTCATCTAGGATTTTGGATCTTCAAAGGCCTGGTCCAATTTTGCATGGTAAAGTGAAAGTCCCAAATTCAACTGGTCCTTGATTATGAGTTGAAGCGAGGATTAATGGACTTTTTGTCCAAAATATATACTTCAAATAATTTGGTTTAGCATCTTCAATTATATTATAATAATTTTAGGACCTTTTGATTATAAAGAAGATCATGGGTAGGATCTAGATAGGATATTATAGTATTCTCTCAACTTGGAGAATAACATTAATTCTCATACTCGAATGTAGATTCAAATGAGTATTAAAATCAATCATCATCTCTTGTTAGAATCTGAATATTTTTAATATTATTTAATTTTTAAAAATAATCTAAGACTTATCTATATAAAATTTATTTATATAAAATCACAAAATAGAATAAATAAATAGCAACAATAATATTCAAATTTTAAAACACAATCAAGTCTCACAAAAATTTAACAAAACAAACTTTCAATATATAATTAACATAAATTTTAACAAGTTTATCTTAAGCTTCAAGTACAATAACTATATAATTTAGATACAGAAGACTGTAAATAAAATAAAGGGTTAAAAAGTAATATAAAAATTAATATATATATATATATTAATATATTATTAGTGGGTCCCCTTAAAAATATTCATAGAAATTCTTATATCTAAACTTAAACTTATTTTTTTAATATTTAGATTCAAACTCCTAAAGTAAAATTTACGTGTTCTCATCGAGTCCAGGTAATTTGATCATCCCTATTTGGTCATCAACAGCTAAAACTATATATTATATTATATAAAATAAATTATGTGATGTAAAAAAAAAAACAATACAAAAAGTTACAATAGATAATAAAAAAGTGAGAAGTTAAGTAACTTTTTATTATTTAATTTTAATATTTTAAAATATAATAATTATTTTTATTTTATAGTTTAAAAAATAATATGCAGTTTAGTGCATGAAAAGCTTCTAGTACAGTATGTGCCTTTATATTTGTATCTTGTACCGGCCACCCACAGCCCCCAAACTATTAAGCTTATATATATTCTTAACTCAAATTAGTGGACAGAATTAAATCACGAGTCTTTAATTAATTTGAACTAATACAAATTTGGTTGGGAAGCGATTAAATTAAAACTAATAATAGTTGAAATTAATTTTTTGTTTTGAAATTTTGAATCACTCTCCATTAATTGAATATTTGAAACCCTTATTAATTCTACAATTTCTCACCCCCCCCCCCTTCAGTTGAAAATCAAAGTAAGTGTATAGCAGTCTGAAATTCTTAAATTCAACTCTACCAAAAAAGAAATTCTTAAATTCAAATAAAACCTGTCTATTAATTGATTATTTAGCCTTTCATGCATGCCTGTATACAAGAAGAAATAGGAGACACAGGAAGAACAAATACAACTGCGTTAGACAAAACAAGCTCAAACTTCTCAAATCGTTCTTCAATGATGGCCTTTAGCTTTGGGAAATTATGAGAGCATCTTCTTCGAGGAGTTATAAGAATAGCTGGTGCTACCTCTCCACAAATAACTCTCAATTGCTTCACCATCTTCTTCTTCACATATATATATATATATATATATATATATAATGAAACTTTGATTCGCTTGGGAATGCAAAATTCCAAGTTAATTGATTGATTGATTGGGCTTAATTTGCCCAAAAGAAGTTGTTAATTTTGCTTCACAACTTTGAAATGCCAATTGCAAAGGAAGATATATATAATTTTGGGGAGTGAGAGCTAAAGAAAGAAATTTTGAGTACTAAATGAGTATGAAATTTCGAATCCTTATTTGTTGAAGATCGAAATCCATAATTGTACACCCTTAGACTTACAATTTCTCACCCAAAATCAATGCTATAGTATAGCTAGTCTGAAATCATTAAAATCAGAACTATAGGATTCGAAAAACACACAGAAAACAAAAAAAGATAAATGAGAAGAGATGGATTCATTTAACACTTCCTTCGATCTCAAGGGCAAGTGGGATTCAAATGAAAATCCCAGAAGAAGATTTTATGGATGTGCATACTTGAAGGTAGCAAATCCCATTTGACTTCTTTTGCTGCCCAGATCATCCTCCATTATGAATTTGGAGATATATATATTAATTAGCACTCCATGTTTCTATACAATAAGAAACAGAAGACAAAAGACAGAATCACAGGAAGAAGAAAGAGAACACTCTTTGGCACAATAACCTCAAAGTTTTCAAATTTGTGATCTTCTTCAATGATGGGCTCCAACTTTGAAAAATTATGAGAGCATCTCTGAGGGGTTATGAGAATGGATGGTGCTACCTCTCCACAAATGCTTCTCACTTGCTTCACCATCTTGGATCTTCACTATCAAAATTTGATTTGCTTCACAATTACTTTGAAATGCCAATTAGACGAAGAATTAAGATATTAATTGTTGTGTTGGAGAAAATTGCAATGGTGAGATGTGTATATATAGTTTGGGTGAGTAAGCTAAAGAAAGAAAAAAGACAGTGGATTTGGTTGGCCAAGAAATAACAAATTAAATGTCTTGGAAAGGCATAGTCCTTCTTGATTTCATAACAAAGTACATTTTAACTTTCTAGAACATCATTTTGAATGGATAAAAATAGAATTAAATTAATTTGAGTAAAATTGTTTAGGTGTTTTTTTAGCATACATTTGTTAATTACAACTCAACACAATTTTTTCAATTCCATAAATTTAGTTAATTTATCCCTCTATGGGTTAAAATTTTATTGAAAATTTTAATAACCAAATACCAAAAAAAATTTAAATTTCTTTGAGAAAATGAAATATTTACATGGGTGTGTGTGTGTATTGATTAATTTTAGTCTCCAAATTATATTTCAAAAATAATTGAACTAATTTCAAGTTAATTCTTGCAGCATTTTTGTAGGTGCTTGATTGAAAATTAAGTATGGTCTGAAAAATAATTTAACTTCAGTCTTTAACAATGTTATTGTATTGTTAAATTATTTTTTTAAAGCATTATTATTCTTTATTTTTTCTCAACGAGTCATTTACATGATAGGTTCATATATAACTTGGATGGATTCTAAGAACAATTTTTTTTATTTTTAAGGGCCCTCAAGGAAGAAAAAGGTGTTGATTGGTGTATATTAATTTTTTTTTATTTCTCAAGAGTCTGGAAATTTATTAGTAAAATATTTAAATTCAAAAAATTTTGAAATTTAGGTATTATATATATTAAATGACCTATTTTTTAATAGGCTTGGCAATTATCAGATTGTGGTTGATGAGATTGGGAACAATTTCATCAAATATAATGGGAAAGTATTTCAGTAATTCCACATATTCAAAGTTAGATATAACGACGGTCGAAGGTTATTGCAACAGAACCTCAACTTAAAGATCAGAGAGGATCAATATATATTGCAACTTTTTTCTAAATTTGAAGAATATTAAAATTGGAGGAAGATCATGGTAATATTTTCTTAATTTAATTCTAAATTAATACACCAAGTTTATCTGTATTACTAACAAATGATTGATTAAAGTGATAAGTGTTTTATTTTTCTTCAACTAAATAATATCTTAAGTTTAAATCTTATATATCAAAATATTATTGCTAAGAGAACTTTATCTCAATATGAAATATTATTAGTTTAAATCAGGGTAATCAATCTATAAAAAAAAAAATATGTCTGACTTGACTGAATTAAAATTTAAGAAGGGTACAAAAATACATGCAGCTGACAAATTTATTAATTAATTATTTACACTGGAGCATAAGTACTATTTAATCTTGAAGAAATACAAGTACAATAACAAAGTGAAGAGGGTTTTCAGATGTCTGAAAGCTTAATTTGGTGGATTTCATGATCATCTTCTTCTTCACAGATTGCTTCCAATGTTATTTGGAATTGGATCTGAATCTTGGAAACAGTAGTGAGGCAGCCATAATATTGAGGTGCAACTGCAGAAAATGGCGTTAATGAAGAAGAAAAAGAAGAAGAAGAAGAAGAAGTTTCATGAGTCTTCAATAATATAGGAGACATAGTTGTCTTGGAGATAACTGTGGAGGTTGCAGGAGGCATAACCATCACTAGAATTTCACTCATATCTATATATCTATTTGCTAGCTTGCTGTGGCTTGCATATGCTAATTAAGAAGGTCTTATATATACACACACAAACTTCTCATGACCACACAAATTTACTTGATAATCTTTGTAAGATATAATAAACACACACCTTTCACAACTCTGCTTTGGAAACTATATTTTATCTTTCTCAATTAAGACTTAATTATAAAATTGATAATCACATTATATATATAGGCAATTTAAAATGAAATTTCTAATTAATTAACAATAATTAAGTCTTATAGGTATCCTCTTCACAGTGAAGATTCAAATGTAGGTTCGTCATGTTGTGAGAAATTAGTCTTTTCCATTAGACCCAACTCTCATCGGTTAAAATGTATTTTTAAGAAGATAAAATTTATATGTAATTATTTATATCTTTATTATCAGGTTCTCCAATTAAAATAAAGTATGTAAAATTTTTTTATAAAAAAATTAATCATATAAGAGATAAATTGTATATACCATAAACATGTGAGGCTCTGATTAAGAACTTGATAACAAAAATATCTATTTGAATATTGTTTTATTGTTTTATTCTTTAGAACTATTTTATAATTCTTTATAATTATTTTATAAAATTAGTTCTAAGAATTTATATTATTATTTTCATGTATTTATATACAGACTATTAATAAAAAGATTCATTTTTTATTTTTTGTTGTTTTAAAAAACTAGAGTTTAGAATATTTTTAATTATTATGTATTTTTTATTTTTAAAATAAATATTTTATTTTTTTCTTTTAAAAACAACTATTCAAACTTTTTTTTTTTCATCTTTCGCTCTGTTTTTAAAAGTTAAAAATAACTTTTAAAACCTGCAAGGCAAATTGTACCTAAGTTTTTCACAAAATAATATTAATATTTTGTTGAAAACATAACCCGTCAACAAATTTATTCGTTAAAGTTTCTATTTCAATAGTGTTACGTACTTATATATTTTTTATTTAAAATACTAAGCTAACTTGCTATATCTAGCTATAGCTATTAGCTGATTTTAAATAAAGGTTAAAATATAATATTATTCAAAAACATTATTTTTAAAATTAAATCTGATATAACTTTTATTTGATTATGTTTCAAAAAATAATTAACGAATATATTATGTTTTTCAAGAGTATATATTTTGATCAAAATAAATTTATTTGTATTATATCTTATGTAACTTAGTTGTAAATGAATTATCTATAGAGAGATTAAATTTTTCATAATAAAAGAAAAATAAAAAATAAAAAATTTATATTAATATAAACTTATTTTGAATAGATTATAAGTTTTTTTTTTAATTTTCTATCTCTCTTATGATAGAAAACTTAAACAAGAAATATTATATATGGATGATCAAAATATCTATATTTTATGAGTATATGTAAAATTTATTCATTTGGTCCAGGTATGGATCCAAGTATTAAAGAAGGTCTAAGTTTGGAGATGATGATATTCTATTCGAACCCAGACTCGCTCCATATAAATTATATAAATATTATTTTTTATATTATAAATATATATTTAATTTATTCTATTGAAGAATATATATATTATATTATTTGCTTCAATTTCATTAATAAAATAGTTTAACTTTAATATAAATCTATAAATTATTATATTTAATAATTTTATAAAGATAAATTTGTTAACATTTATATTGATTATATGTTTAAAATTTACATAATATAAATTTATATACTTTTTTATAAATTTATATATAGATAAGCCATAATTTTAAAAAAAAAATTAATCATTTAATTTTTTTTGAATAAACAAATATTAATATTTGAATAGTTTACGAGTCTAAATATCAAAATATTTACTCAAATTTAGATCAAAATACAGGATTAAAGTACTCCACCTCTTCCTTACCCATAACTATCTCTGAGAAAGACTGAGTTATGTATGAGATGGTTAATTAGTTCCCATTAATGCATGGCACGAGCAGACAAATTATAAATCTCGAACCTTTTTGGGAGGGGAATTAGGCAAAGAACTAGACTGACAAGCACACCATGACTTTAGAGAAGAGACATATACATTTCCCAAAAGTAGAGATGATCCTTATCTTTTCCATTAATTTATATAAAATTAAATCTTTCTGCTTTCTCGTTTTTGACTTATTGGCACTCAAATGGATCATGAGATTGATGTTTCTCCCTCCCTTATTTACCCCATTTCCTTAGAAATCATGATAAACTTGGTGAATTACTTTTTGCCGTTTGGATATTATTGGTGTTCCAAGATTTTAAATGAAAAAAATTAGTTACACACAAGTATTAGTTTAAGAAAATTTTTTGTTTACTTTCAAAGTTGAACTATATCTTACCCTTATTAGCTATTAATAGCTATCACTTGAATTTCTGAAAGGAGTGAAGTGTAAAGAGAAAATATAGTAAGTCTAACCTTTAATTTATTACTCTTTTATTTCTTTTTATATTTTATCATTTCATATTTTTAACTTTAAAAGATTTAATTTCTGAATCCTTACCCTTCATTCCAAGGGCACTCTGCCCTAAAACATCATGTGTGCCGTATGAGGGAGGGAAATATATATATACATATATAAGTAAATGTATGCAGAGAAAACAACTTGACTGGTTGAAGAAAATTTGATAAATGATAAAATAGGTTTGCAGAGTTGATCAAGTTTCACATTTAGAGGGCCGCCGCTGAAGAAGCGTTACAATCAGTCAGGACTCAGAAGACAGAAGGTGACTCTAACGATGCCTGCAAAACTCTGCATTTATTACATAAAGCACTGCATTTAATACGTAAAGATGCAAAATAAAAGAGTTACTTTTAATTTTAAATTAAATATTTTTAAAGTTTGATATAATATTAAAAATAAAAAAAATTTAATATAATTTTAATATTTTTATCATCAAATTTTTTAATCAAAATTTAACTGTACAATATAATTTATATAATTTATTTTTTATAATTTATTTTTAAAAATATATATATACTTTGTTTTAATTAAAAAATACAATAAAAATAAATAATTATATATAAGTTTAGTCTTATTATTTTTTATATTATTTCAATCAAAATCAATTTAATTATTTGTAATGTATTTCTTGGTGTCAATGAAGAGTCATATATGTAGAGTGCTTCACGTGAGCAGCAGGTGCATGCCCATGTGAAGATGAAGCTTAGCAATTAGCATCAATGGCTTTGTGCATATATGTACAAATGAGCATGTTGACCTATTAAGCATCCTTATCCATAGACATGCAAATAACAATATTAGGGTTTGCATTTATTTCTTCCTACCAAAATGTTGGTCCACCACAACATTCATATTTCCTAATTTCAGCCAATAAATTATATCAATGTTTATTTCTGGATTCATTTTCATTCCAAAAGTGCATAAAACTTTTTATATTATTAAAATTTCATTTTTTTAAGAAAAAAATATTCCAATACCAATATTTTTTTAAAAAAAATATTTTTATTAAAATCTAAAGGCTCTCTAGAATAATATATTGATTTCTTTTATTAAAAGCATTATTTATTATAAAATATATATTATTACTTTTATTTCAATTTTATTTATTTCTTTTGAAAATCATAATTTAATTATTTTATATTTAATATTTATTATATTACATAAATAAAAAAATATAGATATTTGAATCCAAAAAAATAAATTCATGACTTATCTTTTCATTATAAGAGAAAGTAGTATAACACATATTTCAATTTTATGGAGCACAATGTAAGTCGTGTAAGTTAAGTATCTCTCAAAAAAATAAGAGAATAACTTATCCCAAAATAATTAATTTTATTTCACTTAGCTATTGACAAGTATAATTTTACTTTAATCTCATCCTTTCAAAAATATTAAATTAGTATACAATTTTTCGATTATGGAAATATTCTTATATAGTTTTGTTATGAAAATAAAGAAATTAATATTGAAGTGTTCCCTAAATATATAATGAAAATGAAAATTGAGTCAAATTGAAGGCATCCTTAAAGAAGAGTGTGACTATTGATGCATGCCCTGCATCACACGGTAGCTTGTTGGTTTGTGAAAATGAAGGGAGTGGTTTTAATTTTATGTGTTACATTATCCGTACTTATCTTCTTTTAACCCATCAACTTCTAGCCCTCTTGTTTTCTTGTGTTCTATGCATGTGATTTTGTTGCCTTCTCTTACTCTTTCTTGATCTTTTCCATTATATGTATTAGAGTAAATTATATCAATTTCTTTAAGATTTAATTAGTAAATTATATAATTTAATATATTTGGTATTTTTCAATTAAATTTAGTAAAAGGAAGAAGATATCAACATTTAATACTGAGAGTGCTTCAAAGAATACTTATAATAAATATATAGGACATTTCTTAAACTTGAAATAATATGATATAATATTACACAGACTTTTCAAATTTTAATTAGTTGACATTTTATATAAAATATGTTTTCATTTCAAAATAAAATAAAATTATTTAATTATCTCTATTATTATATTAAAAATTTTATGTTGAAATTTAGTATCAATTTAATTGTATTTATTGCTATAATAAAAATAATTTCATAGTCAAGAGTCAAAATAATTTTAAGATTTAATTAATAAATCCTAATGAGATTGAATTTTGAAATTCTAATTAAAAAAGTGGCAAATTTGAATTTCAAAAATTAAAAACAAATGATTATTGAGAGTATTTGTTCAAATAAGATAAAGCCCTTCTTTTATTCAAACATGTACTTGTATGTACTTGTATGAAAAGAGAAAGTTTCAAAGAGTTTATTGTATCTTAAAAGAGTTTTTTTTTTTTTAATTTTCTATATAGAATAAATATAAATTTTTTTATTAATAGAGGTTGAGTCTAACAAAAGAGACTAGTTCTTTACAATATGATGAATCAAAGTTCGAATTTCTATTAAAAGAAGTGTTTATATTTAGTACCCAATAATATCTCAAACATAATTATCTTCTAATAAAAAGATATCTATAAGAAATAAAAAATACATAATTTCTTTAAAGATAATAAATTATCACACCTCAAAACTCCAATTATTCCTCCAATTTTTCTTATTAATCTCCAACAATTGTGAGAGGTACATCGGCCACACTAATTTACTTCTCTAAGAAAATGAGAGATTCTTAAGCCTAAGTTATTTGCAAAGGATATTCCTAATGTCATCTTCATATATACTTTGAAAACATATATATGGTTTGTGTAATATTAATTATTAAAGAAATCTTCATCTTATAACAAAGATTCATATGTGTGTGTGTGTGTGTCATGTATATGAAAAGAAATTAATGAGTTGATTCACATGAAATTAGTACATACACTAATTTAATAGATATTAATCATTCTTTAATATTGTTAACCATCAATTGTATTGTATCATCAATATAATATGTAGCCGACCAGAGAAATGGGAACAAATGAGAATTGAGAAACTTCAAATCAATGTTGTTGCTAAACCATTCTAAATGATAGACTTTCCATTGGTTTCAACATTCATCTTAAAAGTGTAAGAATAGTTACGGCCCACAGAATATATAATCCCAAAAAATGGTTTTTATACCTAGATTTGAGTAAATAGTAAAATTAAGGTTAAATGTGAAACATTTCTTTAAATTTTAGGTTAGGATGTTGCACATATTTTTACCAAACCAGTGAGCTCTAAATATTTTTAATTCCTGTCAACAAATTTATATAAGATTAATTAAGTTCATATCAGGATGTTAAGCAGGAAGCTAAAATAAGAAAAGAAATTAAATTGATACTTATTGTGAAATATTTTATGCAATAAACATAAATAAGGAAAGTATCCGTAATCAATAAATGTACTTATTATAATTGATACTTTGTACTAATCAAAAGGGAAAAGAAGAAAGTGTGGTTTATTGTGCAGGATTTTTTATTACAAAAGTCAAAAGAAGGATCCCGAAAAGAAAACAACATCTTAGCTATCACAAGAACTTTATCTGATTGATTGAAGATATTAATAGGAAACATGATCCAAATTGATGATGGAAATTATATGATATCAGGACTGTGATCAAAGAGGAGATTCAAAATTAAATGCAGTCCAACGATCATCTCTATCACATAAAAAGACACCTCTTATTAGACATGAGAAAACTCTAATACTAAGCGTCAAACAGGAGCCAGAAATAGAAACAAAGCCATAAATACTAAAAGTTAGGATCTTGACAGCACAAAATCTTCTTTTGTCAGCTCTTAATTACACATAACCTTCATGAAAAAAATGATTCAAATTGAAGGATATTAATCAGTTCGAAATCAAAAAAAAAATTCAAAATCTGAGCAAGCCTTCAAGGGTCATCTCCAAGCCTCATATATATGTTTCCTTTCTACTGGTGATACAGTGGGGAAGAGGAGAGAAACTGAAAAGAAATACTGAGAAATCACTTGAAATTTATATTCATTCTCTGTATGAGTTAATATTGTGTATCATAAGTTAGTGTAACTTAAACTCTTCTTTCTTTTTTTATTGTGTTTCTAAGCGCTGATGTAAAGTAGTTCTAAGTAAAAGCCCGTGGAATTGATCCTCAGAGGAGCTAAGGTTAAGAGGAAACTTTATAACAATTTAGTGTGGTTGTTGCACTTGAATTTTGGTATAAGGTAGTCTTACGTAAAAGTCTGTGGGGTTGATCCTTAGAAGAATTTAGGTTACAAGGATATTTTATACCAAGCTTAGAGTGTACGTTATGTACTAGGTTGTACTGTGAGCATAAAAATGTCTATGCTGATCCCTTGAGGAGGGTTGCTCAGTTGTAAGGTTATTTTTCTAGTATTTATAAATCTTTCTTGTTGTGTGCTTGAGGAAAAGACGTAAAGATCTTGGTTTCTAAATATTGAACCTATATACAACGTGATGCCTTTTTTACTGCTTCCTATTAAATTCATTTTCATATTAAACTATTTTTTGATACAAAAGGAATTTTGCTCGTAAGAAACCTATATGTTTTTTAAAAAAAGTTTTTGATAACTACCCAATTCAACTCTACCTTCCTAGGTAGATTTCTGGTTAATAATGTGCAAACAATTAACTCATTTCAAATATAAAAGTTGACCTAGTATATCTCCCAAATTTTTTTTTACATAATTTATGCAAGGAACTCTCTCCATTAACGAAACAATAACATAATAGCAAAATTAAGTAATATTAAAATATAAAAAATTTTCTTAAACTTTAAGTGTTGTGCAAAAAAATTAATTAGTTTGAACTTTAGGCCTTATATAAAAAAAATCTCTTGAATCTTAAGCCTTAAGAGAAAACTTCTTCAACTAATTTGATTTGCCAATCTATCGTTAGAATTTTGGATGAAAAAATAAATAGAGGGAGATTTTTTACACAAATTGTAAAATTTGAGTGTTTTATATTAACTTTTGTATTTGAGAGTTATAATCTATTGATGACGTATAATTAAAAAAAACTTACATTTTAACTTTAATTAAATTAAATCTCATCATATATATTTCTTAAAATATCTAAATCAGCAAACTTGAATTTTTTTACTCCAAAAGGTTTTAAAAATAAATAATTTCTTCTCAAGCTAAAGTTTATATATATATATATATATATAACTTATTCATATAAAATGGCCAAAAAAAAATTACAACCATTATATTATATATATTATAAAATAAATCTTCAATCATTTAATAACAAATAAAATTTTTTTGGTTAAATTAAATTATCAGTATTCAAAAATTTATTAAATTTTAATTAATTTAATTTAAACTAACAAAAATCTTTATTATAAAAGATAACACTCTCCTAACAAAAAATTTTTCATACACAAAATTTTAATTCACCTTCCTTTAAAAAAATAATGTAAGGACTATTCCAAACAAAATCAACATTGGTAATAACAAATCATGTCAAAAGGAATTAATGAGTTGATTCACATGACATTAATGCATACACTAATTTAATAGATATTAATCATTCTTCAGTATTGGTAACCATCAATAGTACAGTATTATCAGTATGTAGCCGACCAGAGAATTGGGAACAAATGAGAAGAAAGTTCAAATAATTGCTAAACAATTCTAAATGGGACACTTGGTTGGTTTCCAACATTCAACCTAACCTACGAGTAAGATTTTTTTTCTGTGTGTGTAAGTTATTGTTCAATTCAATTTCAGCCAAACATAAATATAGAAACCCAGTTTTTCCTGGAAAAGAAAGGGCATGGAGAGAAAATACTTAATAGTCCCATCGTCTTCTCAGTAGTTGAAATCAATTGTTCATCTCCATAAACGTGGCAGAGTAATTTTCTGGTTGATTTGACCCTAGAAAAGTGCGATTTTGGAAGCTAATGAACCTTACAAAAACCATATCTTCAAGGATATCGAATTTTCCATCCACATTTTGACACTTGCCAAACAAGGTCCCACTCTAAGGTTATCTCATGCAATTGTCCCTCAATCATCTAGCTACCACATTTAATATTAAAAGAAAGAGGCGGCAATAACTTCCAAAAATTTGATTTGATTGTTTTTTGAAAGATTAATTGTACAAATTATATTAAAAATATGTTATTTTAATACTTGAATTTTTTTTTTAAAAAAGAATGATAATAGGTAGAGTATTATATTTTAAAAAATTGATTTCAAGTTGATAAAAAAAAATAATCCTCTTATCTATTCATTTGAATTTTTAAAATCCTAAACTCAAATCCAATTATTAAAAGATTTTTTAAAAATAAGTTTTTTTTTCTCAAGTCAAAACTTATTACCTATATATTAAACATGTTAATTTTCACATAAAGATTATAACTTAACAGAGTGTCACCCTCTTCAAATTCCAAATTAAATCTAAAAAAAATTTATATCTAGATAGACTTATTAATTTAATATTTATACCAAAATTTGATAAATAAATTTTAACAGATATATATTCATTGATTTTATATATATATATATATATATATATATATATAATAATCATCCTTAAAAGTAAGTAAAAGTCTGAAAGAAAATTATTTTTTTAAAAAATTATGAATCCAATTATAAATACAAAATTTTAGCCTAAATTTAATTTCTCTGTCAAGCAACTAATAAGCCAACTCAAGTTAGGTGATTTGATTTTTCAAGATTGAGACTCTTGACTCAATATAAACCCTAGCAGTCATCATAACCCCTTTATAAAAGCCATCCATGCCTTGTGCTTCGTACCCATCCACACCTCACTCAACATTCCAACATAACATCTCTCTCTTCCACACACCCAATCTCAATTCCAGATTTTCCATTATTCTTCTCTCTCTTAGGCCTTAATTTCTTCTTCTTCTCCATAACAATGGCGAATTCACGCATCGCAAGGTTCATTATGGAGGTAGCACCACCACAGTATGTGACTGTGATGAGGCATAGGACATCAAAGATGTTGGATACAATTACTGAAGAGGATCAAAGGGAAATTAGCAGCTCAAACAATGATAATTATCCCCACTCTTCATCTTCTTCTTCCCCTAAAAGTTCACCATCACCATTGTCATCGTCATCGTCATCGTCATCATCAGCATCGTCACCACCGGCATCTTCAGTCTCAATTCCAAGTGGTAATACTAAGTACTTCCTCAAGGAGGTTCATAGATCTCTTTCCATTTTGAATCACTGAATTAAGAAGAAGAAGAAGAAGAAGAAGAAGAAGAATTTGATTGCCTTTTCTTTTTGATGAGGCATCACAATTCCATACTCACAAATGAGTTTTGTACGCAAGATTCAAGGGATTTCACCACTATGAAGTTTTATGTTTTATTTTTAATTTTGGCTCATTTGTGAGTGTAATCTATATAACGTGGTAGGCACTGTGTATATGAGAAAAATCCTATCTTTTTAATATTGTGTCTTCCTCCTCTATTCATCTTTTTCTTCCTTACCCTTTCAATTCTCCATTTGAATAATGTTGAAGATACATTAATCAATTTTTTTTTTACATTCATTATTGCAAGTACATAGATGGAGTAACGGATAACAAGTTCACAAGAAATAGAGGCTTTTCACGTTTCCTTTTAATCTAACATTTTTTCATCACTAAAAGTAGAACTTACAGAGTGAAGGAGCACTTACAAAATTTTGAGCAATGTTATAATTTAAGGTTTTATTTGAGAACAATGAAGAGAAGGGAAGGAACAGAATTGAAGGAAAAGAAAAAAGAAGAAAAATAAAAAGTTAAGTGATAATTTTTTTTATTCATTTTTTTTAAATTCACCTAATTTAGAATAATTAAAATTAATAAAAAAAATTAAGAAATATTAACATCAAAATTTTTAATTAATTCTCTTTCAAAACTTTAAAAAATAAATAAATTAAAGGTTAAGACTGCAGAGTTTGTGAAATTAAACACACAAAAGACTCAGTAAATTTGATTTTTAAGTAGAATAGAGAAGGGGGAAATTATAATTGTTTATTAGTTTATACATAAAAAGACAATTTTCAGATTTTTTTTGGGTGATTTCTACTAGTTAAGTTTAGACCAGTTATTGTTGACCAATGTGGTAAATTAAAAAATTATTTGATTAATTAATGAAATATTTAGACATTAAAATTGATAATTTTTATTAATTTTTCACACATTTCAAGTCATCGAAACACTAGTTCGCAAAACTTTTTTTAAAAAGCAAAAGAGAAAAAGAGACCCTTGTCTTTCTTAGAGCAAATATTGTTTTATTACTAAAAAATTAAAAAAGCAAATATTGTTTAAAAAATTTTCATTTGTTCTTTGGGAATAAATGTCTTGCTGGTACTGGCAACATAAATTACCTGAAGTAAATATAAAAGAACTCAAACACCAACTGAATGGTTTTTAATGATTAATATAATTGTTAATTAGAGAAAATACTAAGACATTACTCCTACATCAACTATATTTTTATGAAAAAGAAAAAAAATAATCTAAAAAGTAAAACTTCCTATAATAGGTACTACAATGCATATATATAAATCAAATAACTAACATTTTAATTGTGAAACTTGAACAATTCAAATAAAATAACCTGACAGATCACGCATATCAGATAAGCCCTAGAATAAAAATAGATCTAATAATATTTTTCAGTCATTAGACTGTCTGTACTATAAATCTTACAAAGTGAAAAATTAAGGCTACAGTACTAAAAAAATTTTCTTATGGAGATTAATACTTGTCCTTTGTCATTGCCACAGATTTTTTGCCTTTTCTCACAGCTCCACCATAGTTCCTTAACTATTTGTTATGAAGTTCTCCAACAAAAAAAACTTCTTGGCATGTCATAATTTTATTGGAGAACCAAGCAACAATTATCTGTACCTAAGCTTTTTCGTATAAGAATCATAGATTTACATGACTTAAAACCTCAATATTGTAAAACTCAATATACCATCCTTCAGCCTGTAATTGCCGTTGTAAAACTCTCGTTGCCACTTGGTTGAATATTTTCCGGGGATTATATGAGTAAGCTTTTCATTTTCCTTTTCCTTTATGTATGGTCTTTTCGTTGTTCTCTTGGTTTGCTTGAGAAGCCTCTGAATTACTCTGGGGTTTCTTTCGAGCTTCCGAAACTGCCTCTTTAAATTTTTTCAAAGCTGCCAAAGGAACATGACACAGGATTTAACCAAACATGTGATGCTACTCCACCAGGGCAAAAAGGAAAAGAACATCGAGAGATATCTTATTTGTCTAAATTAATATATCTCGTTAGAAATTATCTTATTTTAGATAATTTTTTAGCAAATTAATCCAATACTTCAATTCCATGCTTTTCCCAGCTTAAAAACATAATTGCAGAAGATCATCAGCTTACTGATAACTATTAATGAAATCAATTAATTAAATACCAGAATCTATGCTTTAATCTGAAAAAGTATGATATGTGAGGAAATGACCCTGATGGAACCCTCCCTCAAAAGCTAGCCGTAGAAGGAGAAAACCAAACCAATTAAGTATCTTATTAAACATTTCATACTACTCAATATGAAACTTGAGTAGCTTATACTACCCTAGGGATGTTTCGTACTATCCCTAGTCCCCATCAAACCCATAGGAGATATAGACTGAGGGGAAGAACTCTGGTTGAAGTCAAGACAAGTTTTACAGTGCTTGATCTTGAAGAATAAGCAGAGACTCATAAATCTATAGGTAAGAAGCTTAAGCAACCTGTGGAACTGATGTTTAATGTTATCCAAATTCAAAGATGGCTGAGAAATTTCCCTAGTCTATAACTCTATATAAACCCAAAAAGGAAATAACATCTTTACCTGATTGGTAAGTAGGGCGAATTGCTTCAATCAAACTGGAGGGAACGGTATGATTGCCACAAGAACTGTTATCAGCCTTTTGCAACAACTTCTTGAATCGTCGAACCTGGTATACAGAATGAGAGGTCATACCAGTTTGAGGATGACGCATTTGTTAAATGTTAAAAAGGCAACATAAAAAGATATATTCACTCCATTCTGTTGCTTGTATTGGTAAATAATTTACATACACCGGTGAGAAAAGGTGAGAGAGCACCGACAAAGCCTTTTCCACTAGCAATTAATCAAGCCAAAACTGAAATTTTGATTCAGTAAACAGCTTAACTTTAATTAATGAACAGAAAAAAAAAAAAAAGAGACAATTATTATATGGATAAATTACTTTTTCCTCATTTGGAAATGCCCAAATTATGCAGTCCACCCCTCTACTATAAAAATATAGAGATATCTCCTGAAACTGGAAGACAATCAAAATACCTTCAAGGATACTATTAATTTATTTATTAAAAATATAACTTATCGGAAACTAGAATATTTCTTAAAATTTTATTTCACTATTATTAGTGTTAAGAACCACAGATTTAATTTATTCTAAAATTTCATTAACTTTATGACAATGATTATGGTTATTAATATATATTTAATAAACATGTTATTGTTGAAATTAAATATTATTAATAGTTATCTTTTAATTGGATAATCTTTTTAAAAAACTATTTTGTTGATATATTCATTGTTTTCAACTTTTTTATTTTTTTATTTTTTAAGAGTATTTTGGTCAAAATCATTATAGTTGTAGCTTATTTTGCTGTTGCAAGGAAAGTAAGTGCAGTACATCTTTCATGACATAAGGGCCTCGTAATTTGGACTGTTACCCTTATTATATTCAAGCTTGAAAATGGACCCTTATTTTGTAAAATAACATTGCATGTTCTTCCATTGATTAAAACATAGAACATGGATTTAACACAAACAGTTACCAAATGGCAGAGTTCAAGTTAAAAGAAACTTTTATAGAACCAACCATGACAGAGAAAACATGACTTCATACCTCATCTTTGCACATCAATGTAAAGCAACGCCCAGTCTGGCCAGCTCTGGCTGTCCTACCAGCCCGATGAACGTAAGTCTTTATGTATTTGGGCATGTCATAATTAATAACATTTCTCACCCCTTCAACATCCATTCCACGAGTCATTGCATCAGAAGACACGAGCACTTGAAACTCTCCTTTCCGAAACTCCTTCAGTGTCTTACTGCAGGAAGGTCATCATTTTAATAACCATCTAATCCTATTGAATAATAAGACATAAAAAATCAAGTGGCACAATACTTGAAACTTAACCTGTGTTCATAGAGAGAGAAATGGAAAACAGGGCCATGTAGGTTGTGGTGTTCAAGCAGGCAAATACTTAACCTCTGTGTGTGTGTGTGTGTGTGTGTACTTAAACATGACTAGTATAGTATTTTACTTCAGAAATACTACTATAACAACAATAACAACAAACCAAGCCCTTTTAAGGAATACTACTCATCGGAACAATTTTATCCCTTTCAAAATAAAGGAAAAGATAAATTATCCCCTTCAAAAGCATTGTGTATCTGATGGGCCCAATCCCTTGGCAACCTATTCTAGAAGAAGGAAGGAAAGGAATCTAGGCCCAAGTAAGAGGGATAGTCTAGAAAAGGGCAAAGAGGGAAATGTCGGTTAGGCTGTAACTAACTTGGGCAGGCTGGAAAATACTTATAGGAATGAGTGGAAAGATGGAAGGGAAGGAATCATTCGGTTAGGAGGGAGAGAGTCTAGCCTCTCGAAAGCTAGGCACCATCATTTACCGTTATCCAATTTTCCTATTCTGTTTTGTGTTCTTTTGGCCGCTATATCTGTAAAAGGAGTACTGTATTCTTCTCCTATCTATTCTGTTTTCATCTATTGTTAGTTGTTGACCGTTGAGGATCAGGGATTCTACTCGGATTCCTATCAATTTGGTATCAGAGCAGGCCGAGACAGGGAATGGTCAACACAAGGATGGAAAGTAGAGTAGACAACCTGGAACAAGAACTAACGGGAGTCAAGGAGGATGTGCATCATCTGAAGGAGTGGGTGCTGGAAATTAAGGAGGTGTTGGGAAGGATAGAACGCAAGGCAGGGGTGGCGGACGAAACGAGCCCATCTGTGAATGTCAGGACGACAGGCATCGAGAAAGGACCTGAAGAAAATATGGAAAAAGACAGCAACCAATACCGCAAGCTAGAACTACCTATTTTCAGTGGCGAAGAACCAGTTGGCTGGCTGTTTAGAGTCGAGCGTTACTTCTCTGTGAACAAGTTACGGGAAGAAGAGAAACTCGATGCTATCTCCATCTGTCTGGAGGGGAAAGCACTGAATTGGTTCCAGTGGACTGAGAGCCGCTGTCCAATGAGAACGTGGGGGGAGTTTAGAAAAGAGGTGCTCAAACGGTTTCACCAATCTCAGCTGGGCAACGAGTATGAAGTCTTGATGGCGTTGAAGCAGACGGAGACGGTGGCAGAATTTCGCGAGCAGTTTGAGCTAGTATCTGCACCTTTGACTGAAGCACCAGAAGGTATGTTAATTGGGGCCTTTCAAAATGGGCTGAAGGAGGATATTAGAGCAGAACTCAGGATGACCCAGGCCCAAACATTAGTGGAGGTGATGAATACAGCCCAGAAAATAGAGGCCAGGAATATTGTTCTGGAGCATTGGAAAGCCGAGAAACTAAACAGAATCCAGAAGCAGTACCAGGGGCCTAAGTGGAGCGGGTCACGACCCATTTTCACCCGGCCCACTAATGCGCATGACCCGCCCAAAACCAGCACGATATCCAGCTCTAACAAAAGCCCAGACAGCCGCGGTGGAGAGGAAAAACAGAGTGGCAATGCGTCAAACACCACGAGGAGTGGTTATCGCAGGCTTTCGGAAGAAGAGGCGAACAAGCGACGCGATTTGAGGCTATGCTTTCGATGTGATGAGAAATTCGGACCCAATCACCGATGCAAGAACAAACAATTCCATGTCATCCTGCTGTCTGAAGCTATGGAGGATACAGGAGAAGAAGAATGGGCCGAACACCGAGAGGAACTGACCGAGAAGGAGAAAACGGCCAGTACTTTGATGGCTTTGTCGCTGGATTCCATCGTGGGCATTACAGGAGGAAGGACCATGAAACTACTTGGAGAAGTTAAAGGACGGGCAGTGCTGATCATGGTGGATAGTGGGGCATCACACAATTTCATCTCTTCCAAGCTGGTGGAGCAGCTAGCAATTGTTACAGAAAACACAGCTAAATATGAGGTAACAGTGGGAGATGGATATCGGGTGAAAGGTGAAGGAGTTTGTAGAAATCTTGAAGTCACTATGCAGGGAGTAAATGTGCAGCAGGATTTCTACTTATTTAATTTGGGAGGTGCTGATATAATCTTAGGAATGGAATGGTTGGAGTCCTTGGGAGAGGTGAGGGTCAACTGGAGGCAGCTGACCATGAAGTTTAAAGTGGGACAAGAAGTGGTTTGCTTAAGGGGGGATCCATCATTATCCAAAACGATGGTATCCTTCAGAACAGTAGCCAAATCAGTCCAGAAAGGAGGGTAGGGATTTATGGTGGAGTTTGGGGAATTAACAACACAGAAGGCTGAAAATGAAGCGGTTAGTGAAGAGATCCAGGAAATACTGAATGCATTCACTGAAGTATGCAATCCCCTTGATGGGTTACCACCTTCCCGTAATGTAGATCACGAGATTATGATCAAGGAAGGAGCTGATCCTCCCAACATAAGACCCTACAGTACCCCACCGCCGTAAGGTCAAATAGAGCGACTGGTGAAAGAGATGTTGGAAGCAGGCATTATAAGACCCAACAGCAGCCCTTTTTCGAGTCCGGTACTGTTGGTGAAAAAGAAGGATGACAGCTGGCGATTTTGTGTGGACTACAGGGCTTTAAACAAGGTTACTATTCCTGATAAATTTCTATACCAAAGAATCGATGAACTGCTGGATGAATTAGGGGCAGCTACTGTTTTTTCCAAGTTGGACTTAAAATCAGGATATCACCAAATTCGCATCAAGACCGGGGATGAGGCTAAGACAGCTTTCCGCACTCATGAGGGCCATTATGAATTCATGGTGATGCCTTTCGGGCTCACCAACGCTCCCTCTACCTTCCAATTTTTGATGAACGACATATTCAAGGAACACCTTAGGCGGTTTGTATTGGTATTTTTTGACGATATCTTGGTCTACAGCCCCGACATGACAACCCATCTCAGCCACTTGCGCACTACACTGGATATTTTAAAAAGAAACCAGCTCGTGATCAATGTCAAAAAGTGTGCATTTGGGAAGGAGCAGCTGGAGTACTTAGGACATATCATATCAGCCAAAGGGGTTCAAGCGGACCCAAGCAAGATTGAGTGTATGTTGAAATGGAAAATTCCAAAGGATTTGAAGTCCTTACGGGGGTTCCTAGGACTAACCGGCTATTACCGTCGCTTTGTGAAGAATTACAAGAAGTCGGGTCGCACCTTTAACCATCCTCTTGAAAAAAGACTCTTTCAAGTGGAACAAAGAGGCACAAGAGGCATTTGAAGCCCTTAAGACAGCTATGACTACAAGACTGCTTTGGCTATGCTGATTTTCCCAACCCTTCGAGCCAGAGACCGACGCTTGTAGTGGGGTTGGGTCGCCCTAATGCGTAATCGACGTCCCATTGCTTATTTTAGTCAGTCTTATCGTAAAGAGCACGGCAGATTCAAGATATGAAAGGGAATTAATGGCCATTGTGTTCGCAGTAAAGAAATGGCGACACTACTTGTTGGGACATCGATTTACTATCAAGACCGACCAAAAGGCACTCAAATTTCTGCTAGAACAATAATACCAGATCCGGATCAGCAAAAATGGGTCTCAAAGCTAATGGGGTACAATTTTGAGATACAATACAAACCGGGTCTGGAAAATAAAGCAGCAGATGCTTTGTCACGAAGGGAACACAGCCTTGAATTTAAGGCTTTTTCAGTATGGCAGTATGAGGTCGTGGAGGATTGGCAAAGGGAAGTACAAAGAAGATGACCGGTTATCGGATATTATGCAAAAACTTATTAAGGGAGAACAGGCCCCATTAGGGTATAGCCTGAAGAAGGGGAGTCTAATCTACAACAACAAGCTAGTATTACCCAAAACATCCCAGAGAATTCCCAAGTTAATTCAGGAATTCCATTCTTCTCCATTAGGAGGACACTCCGGGTATTTACGCACCTTTAAGAGGATGTCAGAACATGTACATTGGGAAGGGATGAAGAGGGATATCCAGGCCTTCGTAGCAAAATGTGAAATATGCCAAAGGAATAAATACCAAGCTATGAGTCCAGCAGGGTTACTCCAACCCTTGCCAATTCCACAACAGGTTTGGGAGGATATTAGCATGGATTTCATAGTGAAGTTACCAAAATCACAGGGATGGGATACAGTCATGGTCGTGGTGGACCGTCTGACCAAATATGCCCACTTCATCCCATTATCACACCCTTTTACAGCCAAAGAAGTGGCAGAGGTCTTCGCTAGAGAAATAGTAAAATTACATGGCTTCCCACGCTCTATTGTCTCAGATCGGGACCGAATTTTTATTAGTCATTTCTGGAAGGAGTTGTTTAAATTATCAGGAACCACACTAAACTACAGCTCTGGATATCACCTAATCCGACTTCGATTGCAGGTGGTCAACCGAACACTTGAGACTTATCTGAGGTGTTTCATTGGTGATAAACCAAAGCAATGGAGTCGATGGGTAAATTGGGCCGAATATTGGTTTAATACATCCTATAATGTTTCCACAGGCATGACACCATTTAAGGCGTTATATGGACGGGATCCACCCACATTATTCAGGATGGAAGATAGCCATTCACCAGTAGAAGACGTGAATGAACAGATACGAAGCAGAAATATGATTCTTAGTGAATTGAAGGAACACTTAATTAAAGCACAAGAGAGAATGAAGACTCAAGCCAATCAACATCGGCGTGAAATCCATTTCTTTGTTGGGGATATGGTGTACCTCAAGTTAAGACCCTACAAACTCCAATCTCTAGCTAAACGCCCTAATGAAAAGCGACTCCACGCTATTATGGGCCTTATAAGATTACCGCCAAGTATGGGAGGTGGCTTACAAATTAGAATTACCAACACAAGACGGTTCATCCAAGATTTCACGTATCCCGCTTAAAAAGAGCCCTCCAAACCTACCACTCCTACCCAACAACTACCCCAATTCCTCATCAAGATATGGAATTACGTGTTCACCGAGGCGATGAGGAAAGTCCTGGCGACAAGTGGGAAAACGGAAGTTCTAATCAAATGGAAACCCCTACCAGAATTTGAGTGCACCTGGGAACAATATGAAATTATCAAGCAGCAATTTCCTCATTTCCACCTTGAGGACAAGGTGAAACTTGTGGGGGAGGAAAATGATGGGCCCAATCCCTTGGCAACCTATTCTAGAAGAAGGAAGGAAAGGAATCTAGGCCCAAGTAAGAGGGATAGTCTAGAAAAGGGCAAAGAGGGAAATGTCGGTTAGGCTGTAACTAACTTGGGCAGGCTGGAAAATACTTATAGGAATGAGTGGAAAGATGGAAGGGAAGGAATCATTCGGTTAGGAGGGAGAGAGTCTAGCCTCTCGAAAGCTAGGCACCATCATTTACCGTTATCCAATTTTCCTATTCTGTTTTGTGTTCTTTTGGCCGCTATATCTGTAAAAGGAGTACTGTATTCTTCTCCTATCTATTCTGTTTTCATCTATTGTTAGTTGCACTGGTTGAGGATCAGGGATTCTACTCGGATTCCTATCAGTATCTCATAATCCATTTCTCTATAATTTATTTATTTCTTTCTTTCCTAACTTACCTAAATTGAATAATTTTGTCTATTACAAGTCTTCTTTAACCAAAACAAAAAAAAAAATGATTCCATAATTTCCTTCCCTAACTTATCTAGGTTCTTTTTAAAGGTGAGGTATAGGGCTTCTCTTATGGTCTTTTTTTCATTTTCAATTTTTCTCCCTTTTCTTTGTCCTACCTCAACATATGCAACACATATGTGCCTACACTGCACCTGCTTGAAGGCACAAGACAGACACAAGGTTGCACCTCCGTCCAAGCAAGTTTTATATAACTATAAACAGAATTTCGCATATAAAGTTCTTTATAATAAGAAATGTCATGTGTCTAGTTGTATTTTTGCAATATATAATCTCCACAACAACTTGCCATAATTGCCTGTGTATCCAAAAGGCATCCCAAAACATACCCAAAAACACCATGTGCCTGAACAGTCTCAATAACTCACCAAGTGTCTATTGCAACAAGCATCTTATAATGTTTTAGTGTCAAATGAAAGCATTCCTATTTCAAAATACAATTTACATAAATAAGCAGTACTTACCTTCTTACATGTTGACGTTGAAGACTAGAGTACTCCTTGATCTTAATTTGAAGATCAGTAAAGTAGTTCAGTAATTTGCACAGACGATGTGTTGAATCCACAGACTTTGTAAAAACTATGCATTTTTCTCCTCCCAATGTTTTTAAAAGGGCAGCCAAATATAAGGGTTTCACCTTTGTTTCACAGATCTACACACACAAAATAAATAGAAATTTAAAATTATGAAAAGCTGTTATCAAGTGCTCAGTATCAGGCATCAAATTGCAACATCAAGAGTTAAGTTTTACTGTTTTACATTGCACTTTACTCTAATCTAGCAAATACAACCAACCAACTTGTAGATTTTATATATTTGAGATTGACTGGCATGCCAAATTATTTGTGAGATTAAAGATAAATTATCCAGACCCATATTTGGTGCTTGAGAATGTTGACATGACTAATTAATCCACCAACCCTTTTAACTGGCTATAAGGATAAGAAAAATTTTGAAATTAACTTCCAGAAGTTGCATGATCATAAGACCTCAAAGTGCTAGGTTTCACTGTTCTATCTTCATACTCCTTGGATATTCACAAGTTCCAACAGTGCTCCAACTCAGGACAAAGATCACACTCATACTGGTTGTCTCAACTCAGTCCCCAGAAACACCACTCAATTAGTGAAGTCCTTTGCCAATTGTATGATATCAAGATAAAAATCTAAATCCACTAGTAGTCCCAACTATTTTCCTCCTCTTATTATTATTATTCTTTCCTCTGGTTACATAAGAGGTCCATGACCTAAGGAGTGTGGAATGTTTCAAGATCAAGTGCTGTTATCTTACATACATAGGAGGTACCAAAGTTTAGGCCAAATCTCTTGTAGCATCAGAGTTCATTCTGACTTTCAACACAAATTCACAAAACCAATCCGACATCTTGCTTTGAGAAAATTGAACAATCCCACTCTGATAAAACTAAAACCTAATATAATATAATATAATATATATATATTTGAATAACTGAAACAGAATATCACAAGATCTTCATGGAAGGAAAACCAACCCTTCATAAACCTGATGAATTTGCTTGCAGTCCTATAAATAATTCCATAATGGGTATAGTTATTGTGTGCCAGCATCAGGACTCAGGAGTCAAAAGGATTTTCACTCACATTGGTGAGAGAATCAAAAGGTCCCAGAAGCAAAGAAAAAGAGATACATATCATTCCATTAATTTAATCTCTTATAATCATACAATTTAGTTTGAAATGAAAGAAATTGAAAGCAAGCAGCTAAAGTAATTTCTGGAAATTGCAAGAGACAAAAGAATCTTGCTAACAAATTCATACGTCAATGTTCATGTTTTGATGTCATACCAGTTTAAATGATTCCAAATTTTCTGGAAGTCTATAACGCATTTGCCCAGCTTTCAAGAATATTGGGTGATGTAGATCAAGTTGAACAAGCTTTCCTGGGTCCTGGGTTAATGTAGCAGATAGAACCATCTTTGCCAACCTGGGGTAAGGCTTATCTTTGAATCCCCTCTCAACACCACTGCAGAGAATAAAAACATTATGAATATATATATATATATATATACATGAGCAAACCTTTCTCTCTTATACAAAAAGGGCTAACATATAACAAGACAAAGAGATATTCTAGTCTCTAACACAGTCAATAGGATAATAATACAACTTATAAAACATAAGGATCTCAATGATTTTAGGAGTGGCAGCATTTTAGTATCAGTGACCCAAGACTACTGTCAGAAACTGCATAATTGCATATCCCATTAAGATTATATATGCCACAGTGCAAGTATATTGATATCCATCATCAAGAAGGATTTATAATCCATAAATTAATCACTTAAAAATATAATTCAAGCCACATAAACTGTATAATTATCTTTACAGGAATTAATTTAGTTCTTGTGGTGGAAATGACACTTTAAATTGCATCATCTGAACCAATCAACCAACATGGTGAATCTGAAAACCAAGGGACTGATAAAGGGGGCCAGTTGCTTTCATCATCCAACCCACAAATCAAAATACACCTGGAAGAAGACTGACAGTTTGCTAAAGAGTAGGATCAGAATTCTGTCATGCATAGTGCCAGTAAGAGAATGATTCCTTTATCTTTTCTTCTAGCCACTCACATGTTTTAGTTTCCAATGTCTTATAGCCCACATAGCATAGACTAGCCATGAACCTAGATAATGAGATCTCTTAAATGAAACCATATAATGATCAACAAACTCTAAATACATAATCATTATTATAATTCAACAGGCAACTGAAAAGGCAACAATCTATTACTTATTTTAAAACATTTCTTCTAGCAACATAGTCATTAACCCGAATTGAAAGAATTTAGGTAATCAACCAGCAGCAGTTGTCCATTCAACCCATACTAAAAAAAAATTTAGAAATCATGTTTATGTGCAGGCCAGACAAAATATTTTCCGTGATAAGAACACTTCAATAAACAGGTAAATGAACTTTGAACTCACCATCTCCTTCTAGTTCTTAATGCACTAAAAAAATTAGGAATGAAAGAACCAGCTGGTGGATAAGTATTCTCATCATTAGATCGAGTCAGTTCCAGCACAGTAGGTAACCAGGATTGGTAAGCCTCCCGAAGAAGTCGATCTGTTTCATCAACCACCTGACATAATTTACCTTGTTCACGTAAATCTATCATAAAAGGAAAGGCTCAAACTTAAAGTAAGTCGACACATATTTTATGAAATTCTAAATAAGACATACAATAACCAGGTTCATCAACATCAATGGTCAATTAGCTTCTGTCCTAGAATACCTTGATAAATAAATCATAGAATTGGTTGTCTGATGCAGCCACAAGATAAAATAAATTATCAAGAAAATATATAGCTTTGATGATAATCTAGTCGATAACTGATGTTCCTTTGTTTCCTGTTGGTGCTTGGTTTTAGGGGTTTTGTTAGCAAAGAGATGACCTCTTAGGGATATTTCCATGACCGGCATTCAAAGATACAACAATTGCACAACTTTTTTATCGCATTGTGTTTCCTTTATTTGTCTGGTTTGTTTATCTCTCTTTAGGGGACTTATTATCCTCACTCATTATCTTTCTTGTCATGTAATAAATCATTCTTTTGATCATTTAATAAATCCTTTTTACTATAGAAAAAGGAAAAATAAATCAAGAAGCTGCATGCCAATGAGAGAAGTAATGAAGTATCCACTACTTACAAGATAATAAAGATGCTCAAGCGTAAACCCTTTAGTAGCATTGATGTGATCAATCAGCCTTCCAGGGGTTGCTACCAATATATCCACCTTACTTTGGAACCCAAGTTGGTGCTGAAGTGATATATATTCAGGATCATAACACATTCCTGCCTCGTATCCTGGTATATTCACAAGCCTAGAAATTTCATCAGCTATAGAAGATTGACCAACAGCCAAGCCAACATTTAAACCTAGCGGAGTTGCAATTGAATCAAAAACTTCTTTAACCTGTAGTGACAAAACAAAATTCAGCATAATACAATGACTTATTTTAATGACAACATGGAATATCCATCTTTGATTTCACATTAACCTACGTACAAAAAGCACAACAAAATTCCTGTAAAAAAAATATAGAAGCAAAGGTTGAAAGAGTATTACAAAATTGACATGGAATTCATAAGGTTGATATCTAAAAGGAAAAATATGATTGTGCTATATCAAATTGTTAACACTGAGAAAGAAAACCAAAAAGAAAAAAACAAGACATACAAGAAGGCATCTAAGTCTAACCTGTAAGGCCAAATCACGAGTGGGCACCACCACTAAAGCTCGCAGGCATTTTACAACACGTTTTGATAGCATTTGCACTATTGGCAGAGCATAAGCCAAAGTTTTTCCACTTCCAGTGGGAGAATTTACACAAATATCTCGCTCAAAATTACCAGGCCCAACTATCTCCTTCCAAACTGCAACTTGGACAGGGAAGAGCTTAGAGATGCCCATATTCTGCAATGCCAACTTCAACCTGTGATGTATATAATAGTAAATAATAAGATAAAATGAACTATAAGTAATGATTAAAAAACAAATTTGAGAAAATTAAAGCAAGAGTAGCATAAATGAAGATAAAATCATAAACAAACGAGCAAGGGCTGTAGAGTAAATGGGTACTTAGGATCAAGGCAAGGAACGCATTCAAGAGGGCATTCTTCAGATAGAGAAACATCAATGGGATCACGCATCCATGGCAGAACCGGCACGTTGCTTTGCTTCTGTTCGCCCATTCTCGACTTTCCTCCGGTCCCAAAACCCTTCTACGCAATAACCAGAGGGGTTTATGAGAAGTATGTGCGACGTCGTTTTTTAGAAAACACTTAAATTACTCTTCCCTTTATCCAATATTTGAAGACCACTCCTTGAACCTTAAATTACCGCAAAAATTTTATTTTGGCCTCTTAAATTTAATATTTTTTAATTTAATTCTTTATTTTTTTATTTTTAATTTAATCATTTATATTTAAAATTGTTATTGATTTAATTTTTTTATCTACAAACTATTAAAATATTGACAAATATATTAAGTTAATAAGTTAAATATTGAATAAAAATATTTAAACTTATATTTTTAATTTTTTAAATTTAATAATTTTTTAAATTTAATTTTTTAAATTTAATCTTTTATATTTGTTCATTTTAAATTAATTCTCTAATTTTTGAAACTAATATCAATTTACTCTCATAGTGTGCAAAGCATCAAAATGTTTAACAGAAGCATTGAATTGAAAGATAAAATTTTGAGTATGAATATTAAAATGCCATCAAACTTTCTTTTTTTTCTCATTACTTCTGGACAATCAATGTTGGGTGTCTCTAATTTTTGAAACTAATATCAATTTACTCTCATAGTGTGCCAAGCATCAAAATGTTTAACAGAAGCATTGAATTGAAAGATAAAATTTTGAGTATGAATATTAAAATGCCATCAAACTTTTTTTTTCTCATTACTTCTGGACAATCAATGTTGGGTGTTTTGATTTTTTTTTTTTTAAGTATTCTAAACGGTGTTTTTTGCATTGGATAGTTATCTAATTTTTTTAACTTATCATTATTTTTATTTTTTTTTTTATATTTTCATATCTCAAAAGAAAATTTTAGCATATTTACTCTAAATTATGTCTTGCCTTACAAATCAAATAACTAGATAAAAAATTTTATATTATCTTAACATAAAGTAAAATTTTAAATTATTTATATATATCAAATGTATGTTTTATATATATTTTAAATATTATAAAAAATATTATATATATATATATATATATATATTCAAAACGTAACATTTTGGGCACTTAAAAAAACATGTCAAAACACACAGCATTAATCACCTAAAAATATGAGAAAAAATAGAATGTTTGGTGAAATTTTCTGTTCCACTATGAGATTATCTCTATCCTTCAATATTATCCTCTATTGTATATACACAAGAATTGTTCAAATTTGATAATATTTTAATATTCTTACTCAGCAGTTAATATTCTAACTTAATATTTTTGTTAAGTATTTTGACATTTTATATATAGAGAAACGAAATTGATAATATTTTTAAATATGAGAAATTAAATTAAAAAAATAGTTAAATTTAAAGAATTAAAATTGCAAATTTAATGGTTCCTATTTAACATTTGATTTGCAAACTCAACATATTTGTTATATATTTTAAAGATTTATAAATGGAATAAGCCAATTGATAATAATTTCAAATATAAGAGACCAAATTGAGAATAAGTAAATATGAATGACTAAAATAAATTTTTTGCCCTTAAATTACTATATATTTTAGTTTTTTAAAAACAAATTTTATTTTTATTTCATTTTTAAAATATCAAAATTATCAAATTAATCTTTAAAAAGAGTAAATTATATTTCATTCCTTTGAAAGATTTTAAAATTATACTCCTCTCTTACTTTCAAAAATTACCCTTGAGAGATGAGAAAACTTATAATTTCACCAATTTTAATCAAATTATCCTTATGTTTATTATTTATATAATTAAATATGTATTTGATTAATATAAAATAGTATTTTTTAAACATAAAATAAAATAAAATAATTATTTTTAACTCAAAATAAATAATAATAAAATATTATAATTTTTAAAAATATATTTTATAATAAATTATAATATTTTTTAAAAAATTAATAGTGTCATTAAGGGTGTTTTAATTAAAATAAGTAAAATTATAAATTTTTTAATCTTTAAAAAAAAAAAGTATAAGGTTTTCAAAATAACAAAAAAAATATAATTTTAATATCTCTTAAAGAAGAGAAATGAAATTTACTCTTTAAAAAATATTTGTAAAATAATTTAGTCCTTATGCTTGTTATATAAATATTCTGTTAAGCATGCTAATTATTTTTGTCATTATAATATTGTTTGGATATATTGGATAATATTTTGCCTTTGTTATAATACTATTTAAATATCCATATAACTAATATATGAACTAAATTATTTAAGAAATATTTTTTAAAAGATAAAATTTAAGATTTTAATTTTTTAAATATTGAACTAAGATAAAATGTATCTTTCATAAATAAAACTAATAATTTATTGAAATTTTAAGTACTATCACTTAGATAAATATTACAAGTTTGAATAATTATGAGAACGCTTAATAAAATTTGCTTAAAGTTAAGCTCTCAGTTATCTATTAAAATAATTAATTTGAATAAAACAATTTTATCTTAAATAATTATATCAAAATAATTTTTTAAAAAGTTTACTCTTGCTTATTTTAATCCACTATTTTTGGGCTTGGCTCAAACGATCCAATAGACATTCCGACGAACCAGACTGGTTCAGTCTAACTAGTTGGATTGGACTGCTTTTTAACTCGGACGTAACATGGACGAAATGAACAGGTTTCTTTTGCGTCCGGATTCTCTGCTTGGCACTTTTAGCGGCGGTTTTTTCCGCTGCTAAAATTTCTCGCAACAAAAAGTATTGCTACTATAACTTTTTTTAAATTAATTATTCAAACAAAATTTATAGCAGCAGTAATATTCGTTGCAATAATATTAAAACAACTTTAGCATCGAAAAAAACCGCCGCTAAAGGTACAAGCAGGTACACAAAAATGTGCCAAACAGAGGATCCAAAATCGTTTTTTCCTAACATGCTTGAATTTTAACTTACAAAACGCTTGAAGAGGAATCAAATCGCGGACTTTGTGAAAGAGCCCTAAATCAGTTACCATTACACTACAGTATTCTCCTTACAAATATAATGCATTGTAATTTTTTTAACATATCTTAAAAGAAAATTTTGATGACAATATTTTATATTTTTAATAAAAATGGTTATAACTAAATTTGTTGTGTATAACTAAATTATTCATTGTTATTTTGAAATATATTATTTAATGATCTTTCTATAATTATATAATTATTAAATTATGTAATTTGTATGTATTTTATTTCTAAAATTAAAATTTATTATATTTATTGTGATAGAAATTAATATAATTATTTTATTAAATAATTATGAAAAATAAAATAAAATAAAATTTTTTATAATTTTTTATAATTTGATATCTTATCATAAAAGCCTTTTAATTTATTTTATTAATATAATTAATTTTTTAATGACCTAAAACTGAATTAAGGACCCAATAACTTGAATGGGTGGAAAAGCTACGTTTCAATCTTTACTTTTGTCACGCCACACCAATATACTATTATATTCACGCGCACCAAAATATTAGTAATTAAGTCGGTGCTAAAATATTATATTTTATACTTTCGGTTTGTTATCTTATTGTTCAAATCAACCTTCGGTTGGGTATGTCAACATTATAACCAGTTCATCGAAAAAAAAATTTGGATAAATTGCAAAAATACCTTCAATTTAGAAGATTGTACAATTTACTTCCGGTTAACAAAAGACCTTGAACTTTTAATTTTATGAAATATGCTCTTTTACAATTTTAAATTTTTTATATTTAAAAAGAGATAAAAAATTTATATTAATAAATTTATTTTTAAATAAATTAAAGATTAAATATTTTTTATTTTTTAAAATATAAAAAATATACTTTTTTTAATTTAAAGGATTCAAACCCCTCTTTTACTCATATTTTTATTCAAATACTTATTTACATGAACAAAATTTAATGAGGAATCTTGTACTAAATTACAAGTTTGATTAGATGTTTGGCACAATATTTAAATTTTGATAGATTTGTTTGCTAAATTTTTAAAATTATGGAAAGTAAATCACATCATTTTTGGCAAAAAATTAAATAATGAAATATATTGTACAAAATCAGAATTTTAAAAAGTCTTTTTTGTGAATATTTAAAATTAAATAAAATAAATTTAGTCAGTCATAAATATTATTTTTTTTAATTCAGTTCCTCATAAATTCTCATTTTTAATTTAGTCTTTTATAATTTAATTTATTATCAACTTGGTTTCTTAATTTGAATTTAGATGTTGTTTAAATAAATAATAATTTTCATGACTTAAATTTTTGATATTAATTAGACAACGTTAAAAATTAGTTATGATATAATTTTTTTATTTCTTAATTTAGTCTCTCGTAAATTGATTTGTTATCAATTTAGTCTCTTAGTTTGAGAGTTGTTTAAGTAAATAACAATTTTAATAATTTAGACATTTAATATTAATTAGATAATATTAAAACCATTATATAATTTTTCTCTTCTTTCTTTTTAATTGGTCAAAACATTATATGATCATCAATATTAAATATCAACACCAAAACGTTGCCCAATTGAAAAGAAAATAAAAAAAATAAAATTATAGTTAACATTTAATATTATCTATAAGATTAAATTATAAAAAACTAAATTAACGTTTTGGTTATAATATTTAAACAGAAAGATCAAATTAATAATATATAAAATTATATAAAATTAAATTAAAAATAAATTAAAAAAATATTATAAGAGACTAAAGTAATATTTTAATCATCTCATTTTTAATATAATAATAAATAAAATAAACTTTATACTAATCTTCGTCACAAAACTTTTAATATTACAACAAAAATAATTAAATAGCTTTATTAATTTGAAATAACTATATATTATATAAAATATTAATTTTATAAATAAAAAATAAAATTTAGATGACATTATATCAAATCTTAATTTCTTAATAATATTAAATGTATCTTAAAATTAAAAGAATCATAAATATAATTTCACCGAATTAAAAAAAATAGCGTTGTAATTTATTCAATTTTCAATCACTGTTTAAAAAGGATCCTGCGGAAAGAAGTTCTCTCAAACTGGTCCTTTTGGTCATATAAGGGCCAGATTTGCCTTTATTTTCTTCTCCGCACGACACTGACTCGAACTAAAAAATCCAATCATGGCGCTCCAATCATAATGCTTTTCTCATTCATCCCTCCTTACTCCTTTGTCCGTCTTCAAAGTTGAAATCTTCGTCTTTTGCTCGCCAACACACAGAAAGAAGCCACACATCTTTGTCTCCACTGATTTCCTGTTCCATTCACTGCAGCAAATCTCTCCAGATCTCCGCCAAACATTCAATCTCCACTTCAATTTCTTTCTCTCCTCGAAGGGAATAATAATAATTAGCTATTTGAATCGCTTTTCCAATTCATTATCTTTTTGTATTCATAATTTCTTGCTCTCCTCGCAAATTTCTCCTCCGTTGATTCATCCGAAATCATGGGGTCTCTCTTTCTTCCAACAGTCGACAACTCCCCAACCTCTTTCTTCATTGAGTTCGGTGTTTAAATTATCGGATTGGTTTCTTCCATTTTTGAGGCCCTTGCTGTTTCAGGGGCGTGTTATTGTGTTTCCTATTTAGGGCAGGGAAAATGAGGGTGACGAAGTCTCAGGTGTGGCAGCCATGCAAGAAGAAGAGGTCTTGATATTGTGTGGGAAAGACGTAGAGAGGAAGTGAAGGAATCTAGAGATAGAGAACCAAAGGGCGATTTGAAGGGGAAGAGGAAGGAGGAAAACGATGACGTCCCGTTCAGGGAATTCTAGAGTCAGTACCCGTGTGGGAAGGTACGAGCTTGGTAGGACACTGGGTGAGGGCAGTTTCGCAAAGGTAAAGTTTGCCCGGAGTGTGGAAACTGGGGAGAATGTGGCCATCAAAATTCTTGACAAGGAAAAGGTTCTCAAGCACAAAATGATTGCCCAGGTATGTGGGTTTCAACAATTTGTGTGTATATTCATCTTTTGAAGTAATCATAGATTATATTAATCAATATGAATATTTCTCCCATCTTTTGATTCTTCGTCAATTGTTGATTTGATAGGAAGCTGTGGAATAGAGGGTTGATTTTGGTTTCTCTCTTAAAAAATCTGCCAGAGTCAAATTTACTCCAATCTATCTCTCTCTTTTCTTTTTTTTTTTAAAAAATAATAATAATAAAAAAGAGAGACAAAGAAGAGAGCTCGACCTCGGGAATATTCCATATTGAATATGCCTTTTTGTTGCCACTTTCTACTTTCTAGTGTCTATTATTCAACTTTCAACAATTGGGTTGCTGGGAATAGTGTTTTGTTTTATTAATTGGGAATATTCCTTTTAGTTGTGCTGGAATTCCAAATTTCCAATTGAGAATGGATTTAATATTACACGACTTTGTAATTGTAAATTAAGGAAAACGATGAACTGTAAAATGATAATGATATGTTCCCTGTAAAACTCAATGAAAGCTGGAAAAAGATAAGAGAAAATTCTAGTAAAAATAGGAATCATGCTATTATTCTTCACTTTTGTGGAAAGGAATCAAAGGACATATTTAACTCGGATTACTCAGTTATTATTATTATTTAATATGAAAACTTATATTGGAGCTTCTGGTCTATTTGTCTCTTTTATTGTTCAGGCCAAGTAAAGGTGGTTTCTGGAATTTTTTTTTTTTTGGGTAGCTTTATCAAAACCAATAATCTATACAGTAGCAGTTGCTTTAGTTTTGTTTCTAAGTGGCAAAAAAAATAGGTTATGCTGTTAGTTTCATACTATTTATTTTGTAGTTTATACAACATTAAACATTGCAAAAAATCAGCTCCTGTGGGAGATAAATATTATAGCATTGCTTGTAAAAAAAATAAAAAATTATAGCATTGCTGATGAATTACCCTGCCTTGGTGTAGTCGTATGACCATCAAATATTCTGCTTGATTACTAAGACTATATTCTTTGAAGCTTGAATATGCTAGTCTTCTTACCTATATTTTGTGTGTCTGGCATTATGCAGATAAAGCGAGAAATTTCTACAATGAAATTGATTAGGCACCCAAATGTCATACGCATGTATGAGGTTAGAAGAAAGTAAATGATTGCTTCCATATATTTTCACTTTTGCATTCCTTTTTTTTTTTAACCTAAATTTTACTTGAATTTTTCTTTGGGAAAATTACAATGATGGACCAAAGCTGTGCTTGACTTTACAAATATTAAATAACCACTCCATAACTGGATTAACTACATTTGTGGTTAAATGGTCCTTTTATGTAAAAGTGACTAGAGAGTAGAGACTGTTGCTTCATTTTAAATCTCCTTTTAATATTTTTTTTCTTCCACATCTAGCTTAACTGCTTTCTATATATTAAGTGACTTCCTGCTGCATTTTTGTTGTAGGTAATGGCTAGCAAGACAAAGATATATATTGTACTGGAATTTGTGACTGGTGGGGAACTGTTTGATAAAATTGTAAGACACTTTGCCTTTATGTTTGCTTCTGAGGGTTAATTATTGTTATCAGAGTCCAATGCATTAGCATTTTGTTGCTACTCTCTTGTGGCAGGCCAGCAAGGGGAGGTTGAAAGAAGATGAAGCAAGAAAATACTTTCAGCAGCTTATATGTGCTGTGGATTACTGTCACAGTAGAGGTGTTTGCCATAGAGACCTAAAGGTGAGACTCTTATGTAATTGCTGTTCACATCTTTTATTATTTTCCATTTTGCCCCATTTTTTTTTCTGATCGGGGAGAGGGGGGATTGTGAACACTTCCAGGTCTCTGAATGTCTAATATATTCAATAATGTATTTGGAGTGAAATTTTATTATGTTTAGGAGGGGATGTACTGACCCAGCTAAGAGAGTCAGGAAGAGCAAATTGGAAGAAGAAAAGTTAAAATGTAACTGTGTTTGCCTTGCAGCCTGAGAATTTGTTGCTGGATGCTAATGGAGTGCTTAAAGTTTCAGATTTTGGACTGAGTGCACTGCCTCAACAACTTCGAGTTAGTATAGTGATTAATACCTTATAAAATTAGATACAATGATATCCAATTTGTAACTGATTATCCTGTGATTTGTTTCAGGAAGATGGGTTGCTTCACACAACATGTGGTACACCAAACTATGTTGCCCCAGAGGTATTTTAGCTCTTGCTGCAAATTAACACATCTTTTTTCATAAACCATTTTTTTTTGGGGTTAAATTTCTGCTTCCCCTTTTAGGTGATCCACAACAAAGGCTATGATGGTACCAAAGCTGATCTTTGGTCATGTGGTGTCATTCTTTTCGTTTTAATGGCGGGCTATTTACCCTTTGAAGATAATAACCTTATGGCTTTGTACAAAAAGGTGATTCTTTCTTTGTCATTTTGTCTTTTCTTTTTTTTCTACACCCAACATGGAACTCATTATTCATGTTCCTGATGCGACTCCTAATGAGCATGGTAGATCTTTGTCAATTATGTCATCCTTGAAAGAATAGTTCATTGCTTGATGATGGAATGTCTTTTTAAAAAACATGCATGCTCCTGCCTCACTTAATTCCTGTCATATTTATTGTTCTCATTACACCATGTCCTCTATCTATTTCCCCTGTTTACACTATCTACAGTTTGGCCAATACTTAATCTATTACCTCTAATATTCTATTACCCGTGATATACTAATACCACTATGAAATATGCTGCTGTTGGTTATCTGTTGCATCTCAATAAACTCCAATTACACAAGTTCTGTTTCTAAGTAAATAAATTTACTCAAGCTAGACGATGGGAGGTTGAGGAAGGGGAAGAAAATAGGTGTGAGTAGTCAGAGAGATGAACATATGCTATGAAACAATTTCTTTAACTAAATTGGAGACTTGAACGAGGGGCCTTCCCATGGATAGAATAGGAGGTACCTGTTACTGTACTAGTTAAATTGAAGCCTGAACTGCAAAACTGTAGAGCCTTTTCTGCATCTTTCCTTGCTTGGGTTCCTTTATTTGCTGTTTTATGTCTATATGCTGCTTCAAATGGTTCTTAACTTACCATGACTCACAGATATTCAAGGCTGATTTCACAAGTCCTCCATGGTTCTCGTCAAGTGCAAAGAAATTAATAAAGAGAATGCTTGATCCCAATCCTGCTACAGTATGCCTTTTGCTTATGTTAATTTTGCTGGAGTTAGTTTATACCTGCTACTAATTTACTTTTTTCAGATACTCCTTTTTTTTCTGACTCACCCAACATGTAAAAACTAATTATATTTCTTTTTTTTTTTTTTAATGATATGAAACAGCGAATTACATTTCCTGAGGTCATTGAGAATGAGTGGTTTAAGAAGGGATATGTGCCTCCTAGATTTGAGCAGGCTGATGTTAGTCTTGATGACGTAAATGCTATTTTCAGTGGATCACCGGTGAGATTTTTGTTTTGCCTACTTTTATTACAATTCATTAGAGAATTTGAATTCTAATTATGATCCTAATGTTCCTTCTGGTGCATAGGATTCTCAAAATCTTGTCGTTGAGAAGCGAGAAGAGGGGTCAACCCCAGTGGCACCTATGGCTATGAATGCTTTTGAACTAATCTCTACATCTCAGGGCCTCAACCTTAGTAGTCTTTTCGAGAAACAAATGGTATGCTTATCTTTAATACCAAAAAGAATGATAAGCTTGTCTTTTGTTAGAGCTTGGCTCCAAGGAAATAAATGTGGAATAGCCTGAGGAGAAAGGAAAAGCTGAATTTAAATGTTCAAAGATTCCTCAAATTATAGGGAGATCATATCACAAGTATTTAATACCCTATTCATGTTCTCTTTTTTAATCTATTATGTCATTGGTTACAAGTTGCATGATTTAGGACTTAGGAGTACTTAATCTCTCAATCCTGATACAAATAAAAGTTATTTTAGATACAAATATGAAGATTAGTTTACCTTTATGGCAACTAGGGACTTGTTAAAAGGGAAACAAGATTCACATCCAAATGTTCGGCAGATGAGATAATTTCAAAAATTGAGCAAACTGCAGCACCTCTCGGTTTTGATGTTAGGAAGAACAACTGCAAGGTAAACTACTGTTCTTATTCTTGTATCCAAGAAACTTTTTCTTTTAACCCAATATATTAGTTCCATCTGTTTTTCCCCGTGGGTATTAAGGTCCCAAGAATGAGACATTAAGTGAATCAAGTAGTAAAACTCTTTCACTGGCTTCTGTGCCCTTCTGTTACTCTCTCTGTCTATGTTCACACGCTTGCAGACAGACATTATTGTATTTAACAAGTTAATAAATATCCTTGCCCGGGCTAATTTGTAGTAGTAATATTTGTCATAGTAATAACTTACTGTTTTTTCTCTACTTTTGTTAACATATCTTATTGTCCGTTGCTCCATCTCAGTTAAAGATTCAAGGGGAAAAGAGTGGACGCAAAGGACATATATCTGTTTCAACTGAGGTAAATATATTTCAAAGTTTTTCTTTTTAAAATTAGGGTGTGCTTTGTGTCTGTCATATTCATTTCTTTGTAGTCAGGACTCAGGTGTACTGTTAGTGATTGTTTTATTGTCTTTGCAGATCTTTGAGGTGGCCCCTTCACTTTGCATGGTTGAGCTCCGCAAGGCTGGAGGAGATACTCTGGAATTTCACGAGGTTACTTTTTAGAATGCACAAATAAATATTTATTTTTTATAATTACTCTCCCTGCATTAGTAATAGCATTGGTTATTTCACCTTGTAGAAAAGAATTTTCTTTCCGTCCTGTCCTGAAGCGACCCTTGGTCTATCATGGTGCTTCTTGTTTGGTTCATTTTGCTTTTTGCAAATAGATTAAATGCTTAAGTTTGTGTTATTGAATTTTGGCAACTGTAAATTCCTTTAAAGGATTCAAACTACATTAAGCTTCTATGGACTGTCCCAAAAAGATCCCTTCTACCCTATGTGATTTTGATGCAAATATTTTTTAGTTTATTGGATTGAATTTGGAATAATTTGTGTTTCTTTACAGTTCTACAAGAACCTGTCAACTGGGCTGCAAGATGTCGTTTGGAATGCAGAACCTATCGGTGAAGAAACTAATGGTCAGTATTAACTAGTAGTCATTTATATTTGAGTGGTTATTGTCGTTTCATTAACAATACACTTATGCTTCATATGGTATATGGTTTGAACCACTCTTGGAATAACTCTTGGATATATCATTATAAATTGTGATGATGAGAGGGTTTTTAATTCTGCTGCCATGTCTACCAGTAGGTGGTCATTGGTAATGCTGTTTGGTTTGAAGGTAATGAAGTTGTTATTATGTAGTAGTTTTGTTTTGACTTTTGATATCATAGTTGGTTGAAAATTTGCATTTGGTTTGAGCTAGAAAAAGAGTATTCAAAGTGTTTAGTTGCTCAGGAACAAATTTTCCATTAGACTTGTTCATTCGATGCTTGACAATTCATTGGCATTTAAAGTAGGAAGGAAGGTGGAAGTGAAAGTAAAGGTTATGCAGAAAGAGGAGATAGTATCTCTCTTTATCAACTTAGATTCATTTTCTCTTTGAAACACTGCGCAGTTAAAATCCTAAATGCATTGAACTGATGTGGGAAGTGCTCACCTGGGAAGGAGACTGTAATAAACATGAACAATAAACAAAGCTTTTTTCCACTAGGTGGAGTCGGCTAAGTAGGTCAAGCGACACTAGCATGTTCTATCTTGGCTCATTTCTATTGTTTAGTTATTTATAGTTAAATCTATCTTGATAATTTTTCTTATTGTTTTCTTTAGTCTTCCCCACTCCTAGTTATGGGAAAAAAGTTGGGTAGTGTAATTTTATTTTCCAAACCACTATAAGATTCTTTATTTTCTTTCTTCTATTTTCAAGGTCGATTTGAGTACTGATATTTTTTTTCACCCAATGTAATTTATTTGATTTATTTGGAATTTCTAAATAATATTTCTTTGAACTTCCTATGTGCAGGTGCTAGTGCATCAACATAGCTTCGTTTCCACATCTTCATAGCTGTGCATACTACACATTCACTTTCTTGGCTACTGATGGTCTGTTGCTTCAATAAATCAACCCATCATGGAGTGTATTAGCTTTATTGTTCTCTCTTTGTGGTGTGGCTTAGCCTATTAAACATTCTCTTGCCTTTGCTTGACACTCTGTATATATTATAATTCATTGGATATCTTGAAGTCTTCCATTCAGGGTGAAAGAAGATTATGTTTGTGCTCTAGAAACTATAAATTGTCGAGTAAATTACATTTCTCTCTAAATTACACTATTTTCTGTTTTTTGAAAAAATTATACTCTCTTTTACTGAGAAATAATAAAAATTTACAGCTTTATTCATTTTAATTAAAATACTCTTATATTTATTATAAGTTTTTCAATTAAAATAAGTATGTTTTTTAATATCTTGATTGGTTAAAAGGGGTTTGTTAATTAGTATTTTTAGAATATGAGTTAAAATTTTATTTAATTGATTGATAAAGTATTTGAATATTAAAAATTATTATTTTTGTTAACTCTTAATAAATTTTAAGTTATTAAATATTTTTTAATCAATAAAAAAAATCTTAATCAACGTTCTAAAAGTAATGGCTATAACTATATGGTTTTATAAAGGAAGAGGAGAGAGTGTGACTGAGCTTAAGGAATTAATAAGGTTTAATGAGCCAAGTATAATAACGTTTTGATGCTTTTTTTTTACTTTGTTTAGGTGACATTCACTGTTATTTTTTATATTTAATTTTTTATAATTTGATCAGATATTAACTTCATCTAAATATTGTTTAAAATAATTAATAATTTTAATAATTCAAATGTGTGATATTAATTGAATAATCTTAAAAATTAGTTATGATTTAATTTTTATTTTTTTAATTTATCTTAACATTGTCTAATCAGTAATATTAAATGTTACTTAATCAATATTAAACATTACTCAATTAAAAAAATAAGATCATAACTAATTTTTGATATTATCTAATTAACATCAAAATTATCAAAATTATTATTTATTTAAATAAAAAATTAAATTAAAAATATATATAAAATGATAAATTAAAAAAATAATCATGAACTAAAATGATATTTTAATTTATAATAATATTTTCAATCAAATTTTTTATATATATAAGATTATTATCCAATTATATATTTTATAATATAACAAATTGAGATGAGAGAAATTAAATTGAATGAAATTTAATTTTGAATTAAGTATTTGAGCCAGAGGCTACAGCCCAGACCACAAGACTCCAACAATGCTCCCACGTCATCACAACACGTAAGCGTTTCTGAATTTAGACTCGCACGCACTTGGAGGCACGCGCTTACACTCGCTCTTATATAGTGAAGCTCGCATCCTACTCACACTGACTGTATTCCTTTGCTTCGAAAATAGAGAAAGCGAGCGCGATGAGAGAAGAGGTAATCAGCTCTGGAGGCACCGTTGATCCCACACCTGCAGCTAGGTACCTTCTTCCCTTCTCTCTCTCTTTCTTCCTTAGACGCGCACAATTGTGCAAGCATTCAATTGTTCTCTAATTAGGGTTTCAATTTGTATCGGGTTTTAGGATTTTTCTGTTTTTTAACTGGGTTTATTTTCAATTGGCTTGATTGGGCAAAATTATAAAGATTTAAACTTGAATTGGATTGTAAGAGCTAAGATGTTGCTTGCTGTGTGTGATATGGGCCTCCCTTTTTGGTCCAATGGCATTGCGGCTGCTGCTGCTGCTTGAAAACTGGATCTAAAGGAAAAGGGTCTCTTGCGGTTTGTGTCTTTGGAGATGAACCACTTGCCTGAAAGTCTGGACATGGTCAGAGAAGTTGTTAGTTGTGCAAATGGAAGTTCTGGAGACAACTGTTACAATATATGCAAACATGGTGCCTACTGCGGGACATAGTTGTGTAAAGTGCAGCTGTTTCTTAGTTGCCAGCCGCATTGGGTCTCAGCTTGTAGATTATTTAGTGCTTATGAAATGCTAAGCATGCACTTTATAAAATTGTCTGTTTGTAAGCAACTGAATCAAGTACTTTTCTAATTCTAAATACTTGAATAAGGAAATGAGACTTAAATAATTGTTTTTAAGTTTGCCCATGGCACGATAGATATATTGGGGTGTATATGGGCTAGGGTGCTTGTGGCCACAGTGACAATGGTAGAGGCTGCTCTTTTGTCTGCGTATGCCACATTAGAGGTTTTTGGTATATGGGTGAAAGTATTGATGGTGGCTGCTGCTCTTGCATCAGCTCCTGTTGCAGCTGAGGTCTTGACTGTTGAGGTCCGAAGGAGGGCAAGAGTTGAGATTTTGTTTTACCTCTCAATCTAGTAAGTAGTAATCCATATAGAATTCTTTATCAAGGTTATCCCACTCAGTAGGTGTACAGTGTTATATGGTGATAGACTTAAACTCATGACTGGATAAGCTATACTGTTGTGTGTGCCCAACAGTATATAAGGCTAGATTGTATTAGCTTTTAGTATTTGATCCAGTTTTATACAACATGTAAAACAGGCCTTTAGTACTTAGCTTATCCGCTTATGTGGTTCTTCAACATAGAGTGGTATAGGGTTTAGTACCTATTTCCTCTAATCTCCAAAAGTAAAATTAAAAAAAAAAAGAGAATAAAGTAATGTTCAGTGCAAGATAGATGTATTCTTGTGTTGAAACTCGAAATTCATGGTTAAAACAGAGATATGATGAACTAGAAGCCTTAACAGACGCTTAGCAAACAGAGATGTGATGAATGGAGGCTTAACACCAGATGGAAGCCTCTTAAATTTATTAAAGTTGCTAAAGATGTTGATATTGCTTACTAAAATTTGTAATAAGGCAGGTTGATTAGGTCTGTGTAATATAAATTTCAAATTTAATATTTGAAATTACATGGACCTCCCTTTTTTCAAAATTTAACACATAAATCTCACAATACATTTGTTAGAGTTTGAAAAGGGAGGTCAGTGTAATTTTATTATCAAGAACTGGGTTGGAAATGGAATTACGTTAAAATTTAAAAGGAGTTCAATGTAATTTTCGGAACAAAGAAGTTTGTGTAATTTAATTTAACCTCAATGAAGGTCTATGTAGTTTATTCTATATTTTGAGCACTTTGGGTTTTTAATATTGAACAGGAATTAGATTGAGAATAAGTATTTTCTTGAGTGTGCCTTGACCTCCTTAGTGAGTATTGTAGCTTTTGCTGTTGATACTTTCTTACAGGAAAAGTGAAATTTTTGTGGCAATTTGTGGTGTATGCAGTAATTTGGAATGTATGGAAGGGTGGAATGCTCATATTTTTAGGGGTTTTTCATTTATCTCCAGATGATCAATGGACAGGGATTTTCGTTGTAGCTTCCTTATGGTGTTTGGTTCAAGGTTTTGTTAAGGAAGTGTCTCTTTTGATATGGAGATGGACAGGCAGCACTGTTGCATGTTTAACTTTCTTTTGATTTTTGGTTCTATAATTTTGCATTCTTGGAGGATACCTAATCTCTTGATTTGTGTCTTTCTTCTTCTCTCATAATAAAATATCTTCTCCCATCTATAAAAAAAAAAATTGTTTATCCAATGAAAAATTTTTAGTAGGACTAACTATACATACATTTCATCAGTTCTGCTGGGGCGTCCTCGCCAGCTGTTCCTTTGAATGTTGGCAGCATAGATGGGTCAAGTCATGGACACGGCTCTAAAGCTGCTTCCCTCTCTTGTGTGGGTTCACAACCACCATGGACTTCCTTGAGCACAAGTGCTGGTGATTCTGCTTTTGGTTCATCAAGACCTTCATGTAGACCCTGGGAACGGGGGGATTTATTGAGGCGTTTGGCAACATTTAATCCTTTGAACTGGCTTGGAAAGCCTAAGGTTTGAACTCAGCTGAGCTTTCAAGAATAAATAAATTATAGTCACAACGATATATTATATGTCTTCCTCTTCTTTTTTTTTTTTCTCCTAGTGGTGGTAGGCTACTGGTCATTGATACTTCCTGTGTCTTTAATACATGATAATTCCTGAAGAACAAGTAATTATGTAGGCTGACAATGCAAAATGCATACTGCTTGTTGTATGCTAGTAATGATAGCCCCTGTGATAGTATGTATTTATGCTAATAATAGAAACCTATGATGTTATACATTCTAAGCATGATCGTGCTGGCACATGATTTATTTAGGGGGTTTTCTCTTGTGAATTTATGAAGGGATTGAAAAATCTTTTTGGACTAATCTACTTTTCTTCTTTTTCTTTCTGTTTTCTGTTTTTCCTAGGATCATTTCCTGTCCTGATCTTTTTGTATTTCTCTGCTTTCTCTGAATGGATTTTTTAATATAGAGGAAATTAAAATTATTCTCAAATGTTGGGTCCAATTAAAACTTCGGTTCACAGCACTCTTTTCATACTACTGACTTTGTTTTTCTCTTTTAGTAATTTTTTCATTTTTTCTCCACTCATTGCTTAATCTCTTCAATTATAGCAGTCAACGAGTTTTGAACTTAACCTTTTAGCTCTTTTGCTGAGTCACATTCTCCATAATCCCTTGTACCGGAGAATAGTGATTGTTCTAGTTGCAGCAGATCACTGTATATCTGTGTCTCAAGTTTATTTTGCTCCTAGTAAACTGCAGACCTCTCTCCATCTTTTATTCTTTCAGGGACTATAGAACATTTTTTTTTTTTTGCTATCCAACAACAACCAAAGCCTTTCTTCACTAGGTTGGGTCGACTATATAGATCAATCAACACCAACGTGTTCTATCTTGGCTTATTTTTTTTGCTATCCATTTCATTTTTTTAAACTGAAAACTATGACCTCTACATCTTTTAAATCTGAGACTGCTGTTGGCATGTGCTGCTAGTATAATAAATGTCTTCGACCTTTTGTTAATTAGATATATCCTTCCTCAGGAGATAAAAAACCAGTAATTCTGCAAACAACCTTTCAATGGCCTGGGATGGAAACTACATTTCAATTACATCTTGCAGCTTGGTCATGTTCATCATCATAATTAAAATAGGAATCTATAGCTAGTTTTTGTCTTGTCTGCAAGTACATCAGTAAAACTTGATGAGAATTTACATTGGCTGGCACCTAAGTTGCAATCTTTCAGCAAGATTATGATAATATTGCTAACTAAAAAAGTGGATTTTAGTCCTTTAGAAAATCTTATTGTCTGTCACAATCAGTTTATAAATATCACTTTCAGTAAGAGAGCCTGGCATTATGTGGAGATCCAGTTATGTGTTTTTGGCGTGTAAACTTCCTACGTATATTTCTATAGAAATATCTTTTTATCTAGTTCATCAAGTAATGATCTGAGGATATAATAGATACCTGGGATATAAACTTTAGCTAGTGAATATGAGAAAGAAAATATATAACTCCTGCTATTCCATAAGTTCTAACAAATGTAGATATGTGGCAACTAGCAATCTCAAAGGATCATATCCTCTTTCATTTCTTCCAGATTATCAGCTCATTGGCTTGTGCACAAAAAGGTTGGATGAATGTTGGTGTTGACAAAATTGCGTGTGAGTCATGTGGTGCATGCCTGAGTTTTACATCATCATCATCTTGGACATCTGCAGAAGGTTAGTGGTTGCAATTAGAATATTTTGAGCTACTTCCCTCTGCTTTCAAAGTTTCTTGTTTCTCTGATATGAGATGTGCTAAAATAATTAAGGCAGCAATTGTAAAGAACATTCATTGCTTTCAGGTGTATTATAGATGTTAATAAAGTTTTAATTTGATTGAGATACCCTTTATAAAATGCAGATGAAGTCAAAATTATGCTGAGTCAGAGAGGACTTTTTTAAAAGTTATAGGATGAACTTCTTAACTGTTAAAATGAGGGCTTATCTATCATGTTGTTTCTGTATTTTGTAAACTGGTAAATCACCCAAACATAAATATACTCCTAAATCATACACAGATTTGTGCATATTGAACAGTAGAAGCTGCACTATTGCTGGGCTTCCATTTGTCAAAAACAGATGAAATGTAATCCAATATTTGATACATACAATATTAGTTGACCAATGAATATATATATTTTTTGGGTTCTATTTAGATTAATGCAGGGTACTATTTGTCCTATCAAATATCAGATTTTGATTGTTTTAAGCCGGTCATTAAATACACTTGTTTTTATGATTGCATTTAGCATATAAATGGGAGAATAGTTGTGGCACTTTGTTCCAAGGTTCCCATAGCATGGGTACCAGCTTTCAGTTTCATAAATGAACAGCTTTATTTTTTCTTAACTACTTTCCCAAGCTAACTTTATCTGATAACTATGCAAAAGAAACTTCTCTATTGCACATTGTATTTTTTCCGTATTTTTAACTTATTTTTTTATTGTAATGGCTGAAGCTCAAAATGCCAGCGAATCCTTTGCCAGGCAGCTGGATTCAGGCCATAAAGTTAATTGCTCTTGGAGAGGAAACAGCTGCCCAGAAAGCCTGGTGCAGTTCCCTCCAACTCTTCAATCTGCATTGATAGGTGGCTACAAGGATAGATGTGATGGACTTGTGCAGTTTCAATATCTTCCTGTGGTTGCAATCTCTGCAATTGAGTTGATGCGTGTTTCTCGTGGCCCTCAGATTGACCGCTTTCTGTCACAGTCACAGAATTTTATGTCAGGAGAAGTGGACTTTAAACCAGAGGTTATATCAGAACTTGAAAACACTCGAGACGAGGCATACTGCTTATTTTCTCGTGTAAGATTTTTTTCTTGTTAGTAGCCAGCTAACTTATCCAATAAATAGCCTCTCAAGTATATTCTTATTTCTATTTGTGTATCTTTCTTTCTGCAGGCCCAGAAGCTTATAAGCCTTTGTGGGTGGGAACCAAGATGGCTTTTAAATGTTCAAGATTGTGAAGAACACTCAGCTCAGTCTGCAAGAAATGGACATTCTTTTGCCCCAGTCCAGACTCAGCTCCCAGGACCAAAAGCTGTTTCTGCTTCGGCTAAAATGGACTCTGGAAAGACTAAGTTGTCTTGTAAGGAGCCTAGACTTGAATCAAGGTCACCTTTGCTTGATTGTAGTTTGTGTGGAGCTACAGTTAGAGTTTTGGATTTTTTGAATGTTCCTCGCCCTTCTCCATTCGCTTCTAACAACATTGATATTCCTGAGACTAGCAAAAAAATGGGATTAACCCGTGGAGTTAGTGCAGCAAGTGGAATCAGTGGTTGGGTTGCAGCAGATGATACAGAGAAAGATCAGACAGAAGATCGTGATGAAGTAACAACAACAAATGAAGGGAAATTTTTGGCTAACACAGATGTAGATTTGACTCTTTCTATGGCGGGGGGTTTTCCCTGTACTTCATTGGGAAGGACAGCAACATCTGGAAAAAGTCATGATGTAGATATGGGAAGGGACTTAATGATTGGTCAACCTTCAGGGAGTGAGATTGGTGATCGTGCAGCTTCATATGAATCACGTGGGCCAAGCTCTCGTAAGAGGAATCTTGAAAAAGGTGGAAGCTCAGATGATAGAGTTCTTGGGTTGCAGCAGCAGGCTGATAGCGTTGAAGGAACAGTCATTGATTGTGATGGTGATGAAGTTACAGATGGTACACAATATTCAGCTGGTCCCTCAAAACGTGCTCGGGATTCTGATATTTTTGATTGTTCACCTCATCAGAGAGATTCATCTGGTGCTGGTCCTAGCCATTCAGTGGGTTTTGAGGCTTATGCTGAGGGCAATCGAGTTTCTTCATTCCATCAAGAGAGTGACCGCCTTATTGGAATCCAATCAGCTAGGGATTCAACCTGTGCATCATCTGTCATTGCAATGGATATAGTATGTCATGATGTAAATGATGACTCTATGGAAAGTGTTGAAAACTATCCAGGAGACCTCAATGATGTTCATTTCCCCTCCTCTAGCAACTATGGTAACATGGATATGAATGAAACATCAGAACTGAATAACAGCAATCAAGTTCAGCAGAGCATTTGTTTGCAAACAGCTACTGAAGTTGGCCCTGGTGAAATGGGTGTCAGTAGTACAAACTATGGGGAAGAAATTTTCAATGCAGAAACTGCTCAGGCTCGGGATGGAATTAGTTTTGGTGTTAGTGGAGGGAGTGTTGGAATGTGTGCTAGTCATGAAGCTGAAATCCATGGAGCGGATATATCTGTACATAGAGCAGATAGCGTTGTTGGTGACATGGAACCTAGAGTAGAAGATGCTGAAAATCAAGGCCAGACTGGTGAATCTACTCCAGACCCTGGTCTAATGGATGAGATTGTTCCAGATATGAACAGGGAAGATCCTAATGGTGATAACCAGGAGATGTTGTCTCACTCTGCAGCAAGGACAGACAGTGGGTCAAAAATTGGTTGTACTACAAAGGCTGAATCTGTTGAAAGTGGAGAAAAACCTAGTCAAAATTGCAATCTTCCACCTGCAAACAGTAGTCATCCATCCCGTTCTTGCAATGCTATTGTGGATTCTGGCTGTGGACGTACTAAGGAAGAGATCATGAAGGATGGTAAATCATCATTCACCAACAATTGTGATCACCTTGAATCAGATTTTGCCATTGCAAATGGGATAGGTAAGTTCTTATCTTAATGACTTAATGGTTTGGAAGATGTTTCACTTCTAATTACAAGAACATCTCACTTCATATAAAGACTTTTGAACCTTGAAATGATGTCATGAAGTTTATGTTTCTCCTTCCCCCTTATCCTTCTATTGTTGTGTTCCTCTTTCCAACTTTTAGTGGGAGAAAAAAGTGGGATGCTGATATTTGGCATCAGTAACTATTCCTAACATTTTTCTTAAGTTCAAATTGATAATGATGATATAGAGTAACTCTAAGGTGATTTCTACATTGACTAATGGTTCTTTTGACATTGATTTGTTTGGCAATACGATATCATCACTGAAAGTTTGCACAAACTAAGGAACTATTTGACTCAAATCAGCCTTAAAACAAACCCTTTTTGTTTGACTACATGCGGGGCTTTGCTACTCTATTCTTCACATTTTACATCCCATAAATCTATCAAAATCTTCTTCTAAACTTCCAAAAGGTCTAAATTGGTTTTGTTTTCATCAACTAAGTATTCCTCATTGGCCAATTTGCTTGTTAAGTTGGTCATTTACTCATTTTTATTTCTCTGTTGCATGTGATCAATAACTTTAGTTTATTAGTTTTAATTACTTCTATCCTTAATTAGAAAATTTGCCTCATTGTTCCTGCTTGTTTCCTTTATGGTACCCTTTCATCTGTATTAGTTTTACTTGTTTTAAGGAATTATTTTCTGTTTAATGTAAAAGCAGTAAATTAGATCAAGATAATTGATTTATGAAAATTTCTCTTTATTATAATATACTATTGATCATCTGTTACTTGTTTTTCTTATAATTGATAGAACAGAACATCCCATTAGTTAACTGGTAAGTATCTTGAAAAGTGCAGATTTGCGCACTTATTATTTGGTTATAAATGGGCAGTGCCAAGCTGCCATCCATTTTATGGGTGCTGCATTGGAGTTGAGATGCCTTTATATTGGAAGGAAGAAAGTGCATGTAACATGGTGTTTAAATCTGTATGTGGACTTACGGTTGGAAGGAAAAGTTGGACATAGGATTCCTTGAGTTTGTATTGCTGGGCTTCTGTCCTTTGTTCTTATGGCTCCAAGGTTTTCTTTGTAGTTTCTACATTCTCTTTTTGGCTCCTTATGGGAGGGTTCTTCCCATAGTTCTAGCCTACTTTTTTTTTTTTTTTTAATTTTTTCCTTTTGGGTGTCATAATGCAGACTACCACTGGGTGGCCCTCACCTCCCCTGGCACCTTTTTATCTACTGTCCTACTTAAAAAGGATATTCTAATTTTATTAAGGTCCTGCTGAACTTTATTGATGAATTCTATGTGTGCTCAGACCAAAGCAACTTACATTGTTCAATTATTTAGGGCCTCCAAAAGGAGAAAGTAATTATGAAGAAGCTGTAGAATTTGATCCTATTGTCTATCACAACCAATATTGCCCTTGGGTGAATGGCAATGTTGCAGCTGCTGGCTGTGCTAGCTCTGCTCTAAGCACCAGCACTGATGCTATTGCTCTTTGCGGTTGGCAACTGACATTAGATGCTTTGGATGCATTTCAATCGCTGGGGCATAATGCAATTCAGACAGTACAGTCTGAGTCGGCTGCATCTTTGTACAAGGTTTGTTTGTCTTACTCATGCTGATTGATTTCTGTTTTCCACCCTTCTTGCATGTATTTTATATTTAATTGAATGCTCAAATTTGGGTTCTGATATTTTTTCTTTTTTTTTTTGGTATAAATATGAACGTTATATGTAATTTTTATAAGCATGTTGCACAAGTCCATTTTGATTTATGGATGTGATGTATCCCCAAGTGGCAGGTAATATTTGATTCCTTGGGTGAGACACTTGGAATTTCTGTAGTCATCAGTCACAGCTATTATATTCCTCTTTCGTTTTCTCCTTGTGTCCTTGAAAGATTCTCTGTTGTTGAATACTGTTTTCATGTGAACTGTGAAAGCAAAAATCTAGTAACCTTTGTGTATGAAAGATGATTGCTTGAAAGTTAGAACCTTTGTGTATGAAGACTTTACAAACAACGAACCCTGACACCTTGTGGCAGCCTCCTTTCCTATTTTTTTTTTTTTTTTATAAGGGTAAAACACGTGAAAATGGAGACTAACTACTAGATAAACTCTAATGGAGAACTCTAATGTCTAATAGAAATTTTGTGAGAAGCCTTATTGCTCTGTTGAATGTATAGGGAGAATTAATATAGGAATTTCTGGCTAAAACATCTCCATTTTAGACAAAAATGATTGATTAGCCTGATGAGTCTAATTCTTTATTTCACGTTTTATGATTTTATTAATGTATAAATCTCCAAAGCCTAAACCTTCCGCTGAATACTTTGTATGAGTCCATGTGATGTCATGCGCTTGAATCCTTCTTGCAGGATGATCAGCAAGCACCTGGTCAAAAGCTCCTTCGACACCCTTCTATGAGTAAAAGTCATGGGCAACACTGAGATTTAGTCGAAGTATTCGGTATTTCAATTTTCTTGTTGGTCCATCTTGTTCTATTTAATAATTCAAATTTGATTTCATTTGTCCATAATAATCTTTGGCTGTAAACTCGTATTGCATTTTGTTTTCTCCAACTATTTTCGGTATGATGGTATTTTAGACACATTTTTTTTAAGTTTCACTAGTTGCTGGTTTGGTGAAGCTGTGCAGACGTCTTTGCTTATATTCTCTTTTCATCTTCAAAACCTGTTTGCAGATGTTACAGGAGCCATGGTTGTTTCAGCAGAACTTGCGTTTTATCTGTTTGACCAATTTATGTACAAGACTACATAGTTTTTATCAAACAATATTTATATGCTTTGAAGGCTTGTAGTATTAGTTAAGACTGGAGAGCATTAAGTTGTAAATTATGACAGATATTGGGTGTTAAGACCCACTTGTAAGGCATGAGACTTGAGTCACACATTAAAAGTATGATATTCTAATAGGGGGGCTTATATGAACTTTGGGCTATCTAATCTCATGAACTAGATTTTGGGTTATGGTTCTTCCAAAGGTTGATATCAATGGAATCAAAGCCTTGCACTGCCCTCCATCTTCTATCCCTCCGAGTTAACTCTTGGAGTATGGCTCTCTTGAAGTTTCATCATCTGGGGTTCTGGTCTTTATGTTACCTTGCATTTATGCTTTTGTAATTTGTTTCAATAATTGCAAGAAATAATCACTGGAATTTTAATGTGGGATTCTTTTCCTCGTCTTTTTAATAACGTTTAAAGACTGGCCTCAGAAAATTTACATGCTTTATCAGGCTTTTATGCGTTGTTTCACCATATGCTATCCTCAGTTATTATTTTTCTTTCTTATTATTCATATCACTTGCCAATAATAATAATAATAAAGCTACACTTGTAAAAAAGTTTCATGAGAAGAACAATTTTGGTACTCTTGATCTCAACTTTTATCCTTTTGTTTGTTGTACAACTTGTCTCACTTAAACCATCCGTATCTCTATCTCAACAAATTATCACTTTTGCTTGAGTTCTGACTTTTGACTAGTAAAGGATTCAAGTGCTATATCGAGGGGGTATGTTGCAAGAAATTTAGTTAGAATTAAACTGAAATGTTGTCATTCATTAATTATAAATTATGGGTAAATTACCTTTTCCTTTCACAAAAAATGCTTAAATTATGCATCTCTTTCGTTTTTAAAATATACACAAACTCGAATATAACTTATTAAAACTATAGGTTTTAAAATTTTTATTTCAATGCTATTTATTTTGTGTTGAAAATTATAAATTTAATATTTTTAAGTTGCTAAAAGTGATTTTATATTGGTAAAAGACACATTTAGTCTTTGTTATATTATTTTAATAGTAAAAATGAGGAATTTTTGTTGCAAAGGAGGCCAATGTAGAGCATCTTTTGACTTAAGGTGAGAGAAGTGTTATTTTTTAAATGATAGGATACTTTAAAGTTTTCCGTGAAATTTTGTGAAGTTAATTAAAATATATTATTAATCTCCAAATAAATTAATAAATAAAATATTATTTATTTTCATTTTTTAATTATTTATATATTAATATATAAAATAACAATTTCAACAAACTTTACAGAAATTTACTTCAAGATTTAATTCCATTTTTTAATGCTCAAAATGCATACAATTATACTTGATATATTTTTATATGTTTTTATAATTAATTAATTTTTGACAAAATTTAAATGAAACTCTTAAATTTTTGCTATCAAAATTTTTTACAATCCATTATATTTGGGAATTTCAAAATAAAATCTTAATAAATTGAGTCATCCTAAAAATTTTGACAAATGTATATTTTTAGAACTATTCCATGTGTATAAATTAATTCAAAAACACTTATAAAATTACACCTAAACCTTTTTTTCTTCTATAAATTGAGTCTTCCTAAATTCATTTTTCAAGAACAAATAAACCGCATTGGCCACCACCGATTCCAACAATAGCAACAATCTGAAATCCTTTTTCAGCCAATCGAAGACAAGCAAAGCTCCACGTGTCGCCCCACAATTGCACAAAATCTCGATAATAACTCAAGAGAGAGAGACAAACACTCACATACTCTATAGTCTATCCTTCTCTCGCTCTCTGCGTCTACCATATCAGTCCATCACCATGCCTCCTGCAGGAGCCACAGCTCTTCACTCTTCCCTTTGCAGGTTCTCTCCCAACAAACCATCATCCATGAATTCTCACCAAATGAACACCCAACTGGGTCCCAAACCCAAAAGCCTCCTCCAAAAGCATCCTCTCTATTCCCCAACTCACACAAGGCTCTCCCTTGACTTCAAAGAGAAAATCCTGTGCCTTGAGATTATGGGTGTTGATGCAGGTAAGGCACTGTCCCAAAACCCAGATCTCAGAAATGTCACTATGGAATCCATCCATTCTATAATCTCCTTCCTTCACTCCAAAGGCATCCAAGAGAAGGACTTGCCTAGAATCTTGGGCATGTGCCCTAAGATTCTCACCTCCAACATTAAAACTGAGCTTAACCCAGTTTTTTATTTTCTCTCACAGGACCTCAAAGTCCCAGATCATAGCTTTAGGAAGGTCATTAATAAATGCCCAAGATTGCTCACTTCAAGTGTTAAAGACCAGCTCAAGCCAGCTTTGTTCTACCTTCAGAGATTGGGGTTCAAGGATTTGTCGGCCCTGGCTTATCAGGATTCTGTTTTGCTGGTTTCTAGTGTGGAAAGGACTCTAATCCCTAAGTTGAAGTATTTGGAGAGTTTGGGGTTCTCAAAGGAAGAGACTAGAGATATGGTATTGAGATGTCCTGCATTGTTGACCTTCAGTATTGATAATAATTATCAGCCTAAGTTTGAGTATTTTTCTGGGGAAATGGGGAGAAAACTAGAGGAGCTGAAGGTTTTTCCTCAGTACTTTGCTTTTAGTCTAGAAAACAGGATTAAGCCTAGGCACATGGAGGTTGTGCAAAGTGGGATCCATTTGCCTTTGTCTGTGATGCTTAAGAGCACTGATGAAGAGTTTAAGGAGCTTATAAAGCAGAGCACTGGATGACTACGATGGGAGTTGGTCTTTGATAAATCAAATCAATTATGAAAATTGAAGATATATGTAAGCATGCTTAGAAAAGTGTATAGATTAATGATATTTTGTGATTGGCTCGGATTACTATAACCCTTAGATGTATATGTATGCATTCCATCCAAATGGAAATTGGATCTTTGACATTTTTTTTTTCCATCTCATTGTACTTTTGAATTCTTTAGAATGGACTCCTTAATGGGAGGTACCTAAACTCGATACAATTTGCTACTGTTAATCATTGGCTGCTCTTGTTTTGTGATTGCTCATTTTGATATTAAGTTAAAGCAAAGGAAAGATTCAAGTACAATCTTCTCAAAAGCTCTTCGTAGTTTAAGTTTCAATGGAACTTGAAAGTTCGCTATCTATGAAGGTTCCATAAAATAGAGGAGAATTTCTTGAAAATTCTTAGAGTACTTATAAATGGTCACACAAGGGAATAGTGAAATACATGTTATGGATCACACTTGTTAATGATTGAGATCCTAAACATGATTTAAATTCAGACCATTTACTAGGTAGACTAGAGAATGCATGGAACTGTACACGAACTTTTACTGACGATTTAGTTTCTAAAAATTTATAATATACTCTCTAACCTCTTAATAAGTTCAATTTTACCTTCCAATTCGTTCACCGATATGCGTAAGACTAGAAATGAAGGTTTGCGTTGTGACCAAGGCAAGTGCCATTGCAGTTATTGATGTGAGAACACAGAACTTACCATGTCATTTAGAAATTACAAAATTAAACGTCACAAGAAATTATAGGTACATCAATGGAGATAATAGATATTATAATTAGAAAATGTAATATGCTTATAAGAAATTAAATGGATAGGAGATAGAAATGGAAGAATGTTTCAAGTGTTATTTATGATAAAAAAAATATTATTCAAACATAAGATAAAATTTTATCGTATAGTTATAAGACATATAATAAGACATGTATTATTGTATGATGTCAAATGTTGCATTGAAAAAGTAAACACACTAAAAAAATTAAACTAGAAATGATTGAATTAAAAAAAAAAAAAGTTGGATATCACTTATTATAAAAAATTTAATTAAAATTCACCTCAAGTGACTTGATCATATACAATAAAAATTGTTAAAGACTCTATACAAAGAATAAATTAAATAAAAATATTTCAATAACTAAAACTAGAGAGAAACAATATATATATATTACGATAAATTTAATTATTAATAACCTAAAAATAAAATAAGATAGAACATGTTGCACACTTAATCTATAATAAAAAATTGTTTGTTAGTTGTTATATTCAAGATTTTTCATTATATTAAAAATTTTATAATTTAATATTAATTATTTCTTTAGTGAGTGCAATGCTCACCATTTTCTTTAGAAACATCTGTAAGAGATACCTAAAATAGTTCAATTCAACAGCTTTGACATATGTAAGCATAAAAAATTATTTACTCCTGGATTGAAAAAGCTAAGTTGTGTGGGAAAACGACCAGAATTAAGAGATGGGAATGGAATAGGCTTCAGAAGTTGAGAAAACAAAATTAAGCATACAAATAATGGAAAAAAAAAACTAATTTCTTGTTTCCCATGTCTTCATATACAAGTCAATACTGAAAGCAATCAAATAAATTCCTCTCAACTACTTTCAAAATATTACTTACAAAAGACTCAAACAACTTATGATACAAGCATAATCAAACAAAACAGTAGATCCATCTGTCAACTATTTGTACAAAGGAGCTTATATTTTCATTTTTCATGCGTATTTTGTGCGTGTTAACAAACACTTCCATCATTCCAAGTTTCGGTATCATATACTTGGTGTTTGTCTACCTCAGGAATTAGAGTCATCCGCCAGCTAAAAAGAAACATCTTCAGAAATGAATGCAGCCCACGCATCCTGCAGGAAATAAACAAGACTATGGTCTCAGCATTGATCTTTGATTAAATCAGAACTAAATGGGAGAACTTATTGGTTTATGGTAACAAACTGACAAAAAGCTAATTTTGGTCCTCGAAAAATAGTGCTTGAAAGTATGATTTTGTTCCAATTTCACCCTCAGTAGTAATAAAATAATACTATATAATGTTTCAAAGATCAAGTATTCTATGGAATTGAAACAAAATTGTACTCTGTTACTAAACTTCGGCAAAAAAATCTACAGAGTATTAAATTAATAACGATACCATCTTTCATTGATCAAAACAAAGTTTTTGTCTGAAAAATTTACATACCTGAAGAATGGAGAAAGCCTTCTCTGATACATACTTTTGTGGCTGTGTTGCTCCTCGTTGCTGCAGTTTGTCCGGGTGGAGGCATAATCTTGCTTTCTGATAAGCTTTCTTCACCTGTGAGCTTTCTATTAGGCTCATAAGAGGAATAGCATACCAGCCACTCTCAGGCCATAGAATCTAGTAATAAAGAAACACAACCACGTCAATATCCTGTTATCTGATGCCTTGACGCTTCATAAGCAACATATAAAATTATAGATAAAACACAAGGTGCAATTCTTTAATGTTGGCTTTTTTCAATAGAATTATGATGCGAGGAAAACCTTTCTAAATGAGTCAAGGATATAGTGTCAACTAGAAAAAAGTTGTTCAAATGGCATATTTTTATACTCAAAAACCTAATAGCAAACAACTAAAGAATTGCACCAAAACTTTTTCCTAAAATTATAAAATATTTAATTAGTTAAGTGTAAGAAACACTATGTGAACAGAAAAGAAAGCCTTACATAGTGTAGTGTTGAAAGCAGTAGCCGGATGTCAGTTTCCTTGCCTGATGACCACAGTCTTACATCTCTGTCCAACTTCTCTGTTTCGGTCTGTAGCTTCTGTTGTAACAGCAAAAGTATTAATCTCAAATATTTGTAGTCAGCCAAGAAAAAGTATGGCAGTCTCTTCTACTTCAAAACATAAAACATTTTGTTTTTGGTTAGAATGCACATTCACCCTATTCAATTTTTCACTCATTCCTAATAACACATTTTCTATTCTTCCAATTGGTGTCATCTATCTTTATATTCATATTTTAACTTTTTCTAACTTAAACTTACTATTTGGAAGGCCTTATGGAATAATACAAAAGTCAATGATGAAAGCAGGGCAAATAAAAAGAAATTGTCCAAGACAAAGAATTGGTTAATGTATTATACCCTTTATGTAATTAGTTAATACTCGTGGAGATCCTATTCCAACCCATTGATGTTCTTAAAATCTTGGTAAGCTTTGTATCAGTAATATGATGCTCATTTAACCTTCTCCAGTGCACTGAATTACCTTTGGAGACTGAACTATTCCGATCCCATCATCATGGTAATCACTTGCATCAGGACAATCACCTTTTATTCCAGCCCCTTGGTCATTGCCGTCATTTTTCATGCTTGAATTTTCATCAGAGCTTCGTGTTTGAAACCTCTCTTTGGCCCATGCAATTGCTTCATCAATAGCTGCAGATCCACTATCTTCCTCTTTGAGGTTGGAGTTGACCTCTATGACATAGGAGCTCATAACTTCATCGTCATCATCGTCATCATCGTCATTGTTGTCCTGTTCTATAATTTGTTCTGGATGCACATGATGCTGAACTGCAGATTTCACAGCCTCAGTAGGTTCTTGACAAAGTGAAGAGACAGCTGAAAATGGCGAATTGGGTTCCCAGTCATCAATGGATACTTTAATGCTTTGGTACGAATTGGATTCAAGACTAATGGTTTCTGGGGATGAGACTCTTCTTGAAAATCCTAAATGGGAGCTTCTGAAGTTCTCCTTGTACTCATTATCCTGATATTGAATTTCAAATAACTGACCATTGCATGGAAAAAACGACCTCCCTTCTTTACTTAATAGTTCCTCAGGCATCATAGTGGATGAGTTCCATCTACATGGGACATTAATAGGCCTGCAATCAGTAAAAGCCTCAGGATTCACATTACTGGCTTACCATAGTTTCAAGAGTCATTACTTCCCCTATACATTAAAGTGAAAACATTCCATTATATGACAACTGAAAACAAGCATAATTTGCATTAAGCTTTGAAATATTTGTCATACATGATTTGCTAATGCACAATGCTTACATACATTTTCCTCTGTGTCCTCTACATAATCCTTACTTTTTCTAAGAACCTCCAATTATTATAATGTAATTGAAGGACCTGATAATAATTAAGAAAAAACTTTAAAAACTCCTAGAATCAATTACTTGTGCATGTATAATCTCCCACTTTAGCAACCTCTAGTGTTGTCTACCTTTTCTAATGAAAGTCTAGGCTTTTAGGGTTCAAACGGCAATTTTAGCTTCAAGATTACTAAGAAGGAAAAGCAGTTCTCCCTAGTAAGTTAGTTATTCCATAAGTCATAGCATTAGCACCTAGAGAAAGAGTATGTCTGCAATTATTCCTATTCACGAGGGGCATAAATGTCAATTCATCCGTAACAGACTGAGTTCTTGCTGTACCAGACCTGTACCTGAGCTTTGAAGCAAAGGCAGACAGTGCCACGTCATCGCCGATCGCTGGCCTGGCAGGGCTCAACTCCTCCGAACTCAGCACCGACGACGAATTCGACTTGGACTTGGCCTTCGATTGCGATCCCGAACGCTCTCTCGATTTCCGGTCATCATCCGACCCAAAAATATCGCTATAAAACCCCTCATTCTTCGTCGGGATCCTGAAGACCGGCAGGTTTCTTCCACCCTTCGTCGCCGGAGATACGAACTCCGGCGGCCGGAAAATCTCCTCGTAGAACGAACTGGTCCTCGAGAATTTGTGCGCGAGCAGGCTCCTCGGTGGTCCTCCGAAGACGTCGGCGAAGTCGTCCGGGTCTAAGTTCTCCGATTCAGAGACACTCCCACCGCCGGCGAACATGGATCGCCTTGTACGGGAAGATGACCTGTCCTCCATGGAGCGCCGTCGAGGGAGACCCGGCATTAAACCCATGCGCATCCGCCATGACTCGTCCATTTTCCGGCGACTCCTTACAGCTCCGGTGACCAGCCGGAATAGTCACTGGAGAATCACAGAGTAAAGCTTGTGCTTACTTATATAGAGTTGAACTTGAAGAACATGAAATGAAACAAAAGAGAAAATATTAATTGAACATAGAAAAGAGATTCATGAAGAAAAAGCCATTGATTGACTTTTATTCCTCTAATTTCTTTTATTTTTATGCATAAAATAAAATTTAAAAGTAATGTTAAGTTTAAGGGATAGTTAGTTTACAATAATACATGTATTTATATTTACTATTTAATAATTAATTAATTAAGTAAAGTAATAGATATTTTATTTATTTTAAAGTCTTAAGTTTAAAGTTCTGTATATAAAAATTTTTTATCTTTATTATAAATATTTGATAATTTAAATTAAATTAATAATAAATTTTTAAATATTGATAATTTTGATAAAAAAAAATTTTAATAAAAAAATATTTCTGATTAAAAAAATACTTTATTCCTAAATGTATTCATTCTAGCACTAAAATCTAAAATAATAAATTAGAAGCATGATGTGGATGTTAGTGGACATAGTTATCATTGAAGATTTAGGTCTAAATTTTTGCTTGCTCACCAATATAAGTTGATTCACTAGACAAAATGTAAAGCATGATGCGTTTTTCCAAACTTTTGTCAAAGTTATTTTCCATACACTTAGCATATTACTTTTATAGCACTCTAAAAAAAATCAAATCTAGATTAATAAAAAGAAATATTATCTTCTTTTTCAATTATTATTTTTGTTAACTATCTCATTCTTTTCTTCTTTTTTGGGCTCTCGAAATGGTTAGTGAGAAGTGAAGGGAAAATGCAAAGTGGGATTTGCAAATGGGTTTGCTTACCTGGAAAGATGCAAAGTTTGGAATGAAAGTCACCATAAACATAATGATGAATGGTATGTTTTCTTTTGCCTGCTTTACACAATGCTTTTTCATTTTCTTTTTGTGTGGGGGCATGTGCTTCTCTTGTGTGTCTACCCTTTTGGTTGTCCTCATGCTCTGAGTTTGTGAAGCCATGATTTTGGAGTAAATGCTTTTAATCTTCAAGAACAAAATACACACACACACAAATCTTTAAGATAAAAAAAAAAAAAACAAGGGATTTTTCTATGAGTGAACAAAATTAAAAATAAAGCAAATTACACAAATTTTTTTTAAATTTACTTAAGTTACACTTATCACTTATTTAGTTTAAAAATTATATTTATCTCTTCTATATTTTTTTATTACTGAAGACAAATTTTTGTGTAGAAAAAAACCTTAATTTTATTTTTAATATAAGAGTAAATATAACTAAATTTATATTTATTTTTAAAGTAAATTTTTTAATATAACAGTAAAGACAATTAATTAATCCTATCATTTGATCATGTAAAATATTAAATTTATTAAAAAATAAATTAGAAGGAATTTTTTTGTAATATTGTATTAAAAATCAAGAATACTAAGTATAATTTTTAAAATTAAAGAAATAGTATCAAATTTTAGAAGAAATTGATATAAATTTCTTTTTTAAAAAATATATGGTGAAGTATCCCAAGAAATTAAATCTCTAATGTGACTTCCTAATAATTGATTCTAAATGAGGAAAATGGATAAAATTGTTGTGGACTTACGTGTATGGCTGAAGATGAAAAAGTCGGTAAAGAAGGAGGTGAGGGAAAGGATGATTGATACCTCAAAAGGGGACAATGCATGCATTTAATTGATTTTGAGATCACAAGCTTTATGTATGCTCACCATCCCTTTACTTTTATTTATTTTTTTCCATTAGAGATCACAATCAATACTTTTTCGGTTGAGACTATCATCAATAAACAGAGAGGCATATTCTCTCTAATTTTCCCTTTTTTCTTATTTTTTCCCCCCTTTTTTCTTTCCTTTTGTGTTTGGTTGTTTAAACACAATAATGTACAGAAGAGAAGAGAAGAAGAAGGAGAGAGATTGAGAGAGTGATAAACTTGTGGTGCAGAGAAGAAACAATTCCAATTATAAAACAATTTCCCAAACTGAAAATTTTCTAAAGAAAAAAGAACAATTTATTGGCCTGCAAAAGTTGGTTTGTGTTGTATATCCCACTTCGAGTTATTATTGGTGTTGTTTGGTGCACTAATTTTTTTTAAATGAAACTTAATTGTAAGATGTTTAATATAATAATATAAAAAATTAAAATTTTATACATTATAATTATCCTAAACAATATATGAATGATTTTTTTATAAAATAAATTACAATTATATCTCTGTAAGTTTTATCAGATTATACTTGATACTCATCTTGTTTTAAAAATTATATTCAACTTTAGTTTATAATAATTTCATCTTTTTTAAATATCGAGTAAAATACACAAATTTTGAGAATCCCCATTGTTCAGGCTAATCTTTAAATACACTTCCTTTTTCAGTTCAAGTGATAATAATTGGTATTTGTATCAAAAGTGGACTGAAGTAGAAAGAATATTTAGTATAAGAGAGAGCTAAATCACTGAAATAAAAGCTATCTGTCTTGGAGGTTGAGTTTTAAATCACCATGAAAAGTTAAGAGACAAGTTTTGAAGATTGATTCTTAATTAATTTCTTAATTTTGAGTCTTAGTATGATAAGGTGGTCCAAAAACATAATGGAGGCATAGAAAAAGCACCTACACTACAATGTTTAAGGTGGTAGGTAAAGGGAACATGTGTAATTAAAAACTTGATGATTAATTTTCAGATAATCATACGGACTTTGTTAATCAGTAATATTAGGACATTAGTTAAAAAAAATTTTATTGAGTGATAGAACATTTAATTATTTAAAATTTCTAAAAATTAATAAAACATAATTTTTAATATTTAGAAATTCTATTAACTAAAAATATTAATTAGCAAAACTCTAATCATACATTAATGCAATAGGGTCAATGTGTGGCCCATTAGAATTGTTATTCACTCATAGATTCATCTTTCTTCTCTGTCAATCTGTCACAAATCGGAACTATAGAATTAATTATGTTAGTACTGTTTGGAGTTCGATAAATTAGTTATCTTTTGTCAATCTAGCCTTAATTTTCGCATGGATAACCTTTGACTCAGTTGAATATATAAATTAGGAATTTTTTTAAATAATTAATTATGTTAAAAACTTTAAATTTTATTGATTTTAAAGTTTTATTAAATTAATTACAATGCTTATATATATATATATATATATATATATATATAACACATGTTATTTCTTGAAGTTAAAAGTTATTAAATTTTTTTAATTGACTAATAGTATAAACTTATTTATGAATTTTTCATAATAATTAGTTATTTCTCAATGAAATTATTTTATAATTTAGAGTTTTTATCTTATTAATATATATATAATACTTGTTATATTATATCAAAACTAGAGAGTGATAATATAATTTCACTAAATTTGTTTAAAAAAATTAGTATAATTAATTCAAGGGAAAATTTTTAATAATTTTATCAAAAGTTGTGTTTCAAATCTAAGGCACAATGCATAAATGCATTGTAATTAGTAAATACCTACCAATTCCGAAAATCACTTGTACCAACCAATCCTTGCTGTAAATTGTAATCCTCGAACTTTTGGACAATTATTAATGTATTGGCATGTATAAAGAGGAGGAGAGAGAGCATAGTATAATACCGGTTTGTATTTTCTCAATTTTTTGAAAAATTAAAAGTATCAATTTATAAAGAAAATATAAAAAAAAAATACAAGGGTGTTAATTTATACAAAGCAAATAATACTATAGAAAATCTAAATTGATTATAATACTTATATTTTTGTACTGTCATGCACATGATTGTGGTCCTTATACTTCACAGTGGTGAAGTACTAAAGCAAAATATATATTATGAAGTCTCAAAGTCATAGACATTATAACACCAAATAAGCACAATTCAGAGATGTAGCTATTGGAATAGTCAAAGATTCACTAGCTTCCATGAGAGGAAAAAGAAAGCTCAGAGTGAAAGCTATTGCACAATGACTATCATCTCCAACATTTTCAAGCTTTTTAATTATTAAATTTCACACGATCTCATAAGGGACCTTAGTTTCTTAATTATGGTTCAAGAAGTCAACTATATCAATTTTATTTATTTATTTATTTTAGTCTAAAAAATTTAAAAACATTTTGTTACATTTTGGAGTTTATGTATTAATTTTATAATTAATTAGATGTGGAATAAAATATAATTTCCATTTTTTTTATTTAAAGTCTTTGATAATCTTAACCTTAATAATGAAACTTTTTGTTTCTCCATTAATTTGAAAAGTAGTTTCATATGTCAACCATTGCCAAAGAGTAGTACAATAAGTGTATGGTTCACGTGAAGTATTTGTCTACCTTAACCTTTAGAATTAATCTCATTATGTTGTAGTGTACACACAAAGTGTTATGATCATATTATTACTCTCTTTTCTTTCTTTTTTGAGTTATTTTACATGTATCTAAATTCATTAGTTATTTGATCACATTAAAGACATGTAATCCATACCAAAATTAAAGAATGCATAATTAAATTTATTGTAATCCCACTTCAAATAATTAACCAAGTTTTGTGTTAGAACTCAATTTAGTTAAAAAATGACAGGACAAGAAACAAATCTTATGATTAGAAATATTAATTGGATAATTATAGTATTTATAAAAAAATTTTGTAATTAATATCTATATATATATGTGAAATATTTCTAAAAATTAATTTTTTAACACAAGTAAAGAAATTCAAACTTTTATACATAAAAATATAAAAGCTATATTTTGAATTCTTTCAATTAATTAAGTCAACCAAATTTGACAAAATCTATTAAATATTCTATGAAATACAATGTCCCTAATAGAAAAGCAAACACATTTCATTAAAATGTCTTTTTATGTTTCCTTTATCTCCTTTAGAGCAAAAGCAAAAGCAAAAGATCAAGGCCCCACCACACACAATTACTCTTCAACCTTCTTATTCTTCCTCCCCCCCCCCCCCCCTTTTTTCTCTTCTTTCTTCTTCCCATAGGGAAGTTAGTACAACATAATCAAGTTTAATATATTTAGTGACTAATCAAAATTTTGAAAAAGCAAATTTTCATTTGGTAAGTTTTTATGTCAATTCAAAAACAAACATGAACATGGTTGATTTATCCTAATCAGTTTTTATACTTTTACTTGGATTAGAAATTAAGGAAAATCACATATAACCCCTTAATTATAATTTAATTATAATTTTAAAAGGTAACTTTATATCCCTAAACTATAACACCAAAAATCAAATAAAATGTTTCACATCTATTAAAATTATAATTAGCCTATATTAAAAGAAATTATATATAGATTTTCCTAAAATTTCATTTAAAAAAATTCTCCAAAACTTACCAAACCATATTTAGCATTAATGAATTGTTCGGTATACCGTCACCTTTATCTTAGTATCTTGAATGTCAAGAAGTATTCAAATATCTGCATTTATATTTAGTGTCTTATAAAATATCAAAATTGTCGGCAATAAAGTAGCTGTTAGCTTTGAGAATACTAATGAATACTTAGTCTTAATTGCTTCAACTATGATAAATAACCTAACCAAATACAGGGGAATTGGAGGGAATGTCATAAAAATCAAAAGGTTGGCTCAAAAGCTTCAACATCATCACCTTATAATGTTACAAGCCCACAGGTCTAAATGAACTAAGTCATTCGTAAACTATTTAGATTCAATTTATTAAAAGTTTGAACCAAAATCAATTCATTTAATAAATAAAAAAAATTTATTAACGTATTAAAATTATTTAATTAAATAAATTAAATTTAAATATTTGATGTTCAATTCATTAAGATCTCGAATAACTTGATTAATAATAAAATATTATTTTATAATATATATATTATATGAAAGTTGATAATTTTTTTATTTAGTTTAAATTTTATATGTGCACAAAAATATATATTATATTTATAGTATTCTTCACAAACTATTCAAACTCGGCTCGTTTTTAAACATAAACAAGCCAAACTTGATCATGACTTTTTGTTTATAAAACTCGGCTTATATTCGAGATCGCCTTATTTTAAATGAACGATCTTGATTAAGTTACAATTTGACTTGACTCAACTCATTTACAGCCTTAAATTGTCATGTATCTTGCTTCAAAGAGGCATGGTTATCAATTGTAGCTTACAAGTGTGCAAAAAATTGTCCATGAATAAATTGCCCATTAATCATATTTGATAAGTTAAAATATACATAATTTCTCTAAACCATAAATCATGTGTAAATAATCCTCTCAGCTATAAAAGTTAACCTAAACCTTTTCAAACTTCATAATTTGTACAAAATACTCTATCCAATAACTTTTCCATCCAAAACACTCAACGAAAAATATATTTGTTAAATTAGTTGAGGGAGCTTTCTTATATAAAACTTAAAGTTCGAGGAGTTTTTTGCATAACACCAAAAGTTTAAGAGAGATTTTTATATTTTAATATAATTTAATTTTACTAACGTATAACTTTGTTGTTAGTGTTTTTTATCCAAAACCTTAACGAAAGATAGACTTGTCAAAGTTCAATGAGGTTTTTTACACTGCTTAAAGTTTAGGTGAGGGTTTTTGCATTTTAATATAGCTTAATTTTACTAATGGGTTACTATTCTGGTAGTGTTTTAGATTAAAAAAAAATTAACAAAAGGGGTTTCCACCACAAATTATAAAATTTGACGAATTCTAAATTAACTTTTATAGTTAAAAGAAATTATTTACTCATGGTTTAGGAAAATTTTTAACATTTTAGCCCATTTGATATTAACCGTACTATTGAGTCCATGGAATATCTCCAACCATCATCACATCATCTTCATTATCTGTGTAGACAACCTGTCATGATTTATTGGATCCAAAAGCCCACTCTTGTGAACCTGGAATTACGTTAGATGTGTAAAAATGTCAGAATAAGTTTGAGTTAATTACATTTAATGACTGTCTTTATTAAATAATTCTACACTGGAGTCTAGTAGAAATTATTCTGATGCTGGCACCTTATAAATGTACAAGCAAGGATTTTAGTAAATTTGAAGCTAGAAAACAAGATGCATCTTGATCCAAATGCAATCTCACTGTACTAAATACGTTTAAAGATAAAACTGGGTTTACATGTAATCAGATGTTCCTGGTAACATTTCATAATCAAATTTGTAACTTCATCAACATTTTTTGTACACTAAGGAATTCAGAAATGATTGTTGAATCCCCAATGGAAAATGTCAGAAAGACTGAAATAGCAATGTGACAGACGTTCAGCTAAGTTTCATCTCTATAAAAGCATAATGTTGAATCTACCTACATATTTTCTAGCATGTTAATACATTTTACTCACAAAAGCAAACTGAATAATTCTAAGAACTAAAATTCACTCACTAAAATACCTGTTTCATGTGAGTGACCCTGTGGAAAATAATAAACTGGCTCCGCTTCACGAGGAAGAGTGATAGGGGACCAGTTCAGGCTGCCAAAAAGCATTGTCTGTTGCCCCTATAAAAGAAAATGATAAGACGTGACTAGATTAGAAAATACAAGAAGGAAACGCCAAAGCAAAGTAAAATGTGTGCTACACTATATTGCATGTAAAATTTGCAGAAAATATAAATCAAACCTTACAACACTAATGATTTTTGCTATTAGGTAGGTAACATAAAGTTGTTCATGAATGAAAGCATGGCAACAATAATCTCACCACAGAAAAATCCGGTATTCACATCAAAACATTAGCAAAGATCATCACAGAGTCAGCCTACATTCTGATATGCTTTGATCTCTTCGCCTCATATTTTATCACTCAACAACTATCTTTCAATAATAAGATTACATAATTTACAAATACCCACTCAAATTTAAGGATAATCTGTAATACCAATGACATTTCAGCAATAACCATCACACATCATGCTTATTTCTTACAACATAATGCTTCTTGGAGTGATCCTTCAACAGTTCAAGAAATATGAAGGGCACACCCTTCCAACTGATTCATCTGCAATAAGGAGACTGCATAGCAGAGAAACACCTTTATACATTGATACATAATTAATGATGATAAGACATAAGAACAACTAAGAAGAATCAAAACCAAATCCATTACTATTAAGTTAAATGTGTGCCATTGCCCATCACAGGGACATCTGCATTTGCTGCAATTTGAAGGTAGCTTCTGTTAGCATTGAACAGCATCACAACTTTAGTAATTAGTATCCGGAATATGGTCTGTGCTCTGCTGACACAGCAGTTCCTTTTACAACTTCAAGGAGGTTCCACAACCCGAATATTATTATCTCATTATCCCCTGGCTGCAATAATAGCATATCCAAGCTGTAGACCTAAATATACATAAAATACATTCATATAAACATGAAAGGGAAGATCCTTCAGATTCCATTAACTTTCTAAGCACTTAATCGTGAATCATGTTGCAGTTTCTATGAAAAGCTAAACACATGATGAATGCAACTGAAAGGATAAATGCATGGAAATTAGAGTAAAACCAAGAAAAATACACTCTCTTTTATAAAATAAAAACAAAATGCACAATTTAGTTGATGCTATCTCTAGGAAGTCCCGACTCTTTTACTATGTCCTATTCTGATTGATCTCATGGCTTTTTTGCTTTTAAAACTTACGTTATTTGATTTTGACCAAAAATAAAAGATTTAAAATAATGGAAGCATAGGGAAGGAAGTGAAGTGGATGGTTAGGAGTTAGAACAAAGGAAAAAAAATAAAAAGAATTGAATGAGAAAATTGACACCAAAATAGGAAAAGAAACTAAGTCATACACCACAGACTAGAAATATTTAGAAATATTAGGATTAGGAGAAGAGAACCAGAAGCATTGAACCAGTGTAAAGAAACAAGGCTTCATAGGGAAAAATAACAGGGAGAAATGATTACAGTGCAAGAATTACTAGGATGGAGATAAATTGTGTAATTGACACAAATGAAATGGAACCATTTGATGAAACTATAAACATCTATGATAGTTATAAATTCACAATAATTTTTGGAGTGCCTGCAGATATGTTAGGACCTTTGTTTTTTCGTCAGTACTTTAGTTGGATAAGATCTGATGGCTATTTTCTGGTGCCCACATATATGTTAAGGCTCACAATGACTTGGTGTGTAAGGACTATCCAGATATATGTTTTTGTGCCATCATAATTTAAAATTCTTAGGTTGATGATGCTTGGAATATATATTGTAGACTTTTGTGTCTCTAACGCATCTGCCCGCGGATTTTGGAGGCATTCCTCATGATTCTCTTGAAAGGTTTCACAAGGAAGGAGATGAACTGATGAAGATCTTCTAGTGCTTCTTGTCTTTAGTCGTAGTTTGGTTTATATGGTTAAAAGTTGAAACAAATTGCTAGGATATTTAGGCATCAATTTCTCCCCAGTCATTACGGAATTATCTTCTAGCCTTCCTTATGAGATTCAGCTTTCTAGTTAATGTTAGCAAAACAAAACTGTGAATGAACAAGAAGATAGTAAATAATCTAATTGCATCTATTATTATATATGAAAATTGTTAAAAGAAAAACAAAGGCTTAATCAGTCACCACAATTAAGTGCAAGAAGATGGAAAATGATGAATATAAGGAAAAGAACCATATCTATACCATTTAAGCTTAGACCAGCATCTAACTTCACAATTGCATCCCATTTTCTGGTGCCATACATCCACGCTCAACAAATCGTAACATAAGGCTATCAGCCTCCAACTTATTACCATCTGTCATAAGTCTCTTACTAACTTTCTCACACAACTTTAGATCAGGAATCAAATTACGGCTAAACATTCGACTGGCTACCTTGTATGCTGACAGAGCCATCCCTTTATTAAGATATCTCTGCATCAGAACATGACATGTATCAGCATCAAATTTTGATGCTGTTCTCAAAACCTTCCCTAAAAGTTTATCAGCTTCTTCAAGGTATCCAAAATCACAAAGCTTCTCAATAACCTGATTGTATGCTGTTCTGAATGGCTGTCTGGCAAGCATTTTTTCCAATAATTTCATCAAATCCTCTACTCTACCCCATTGACTGTACCGGTGGATGACAGTCCTGTATGTTACAGGAGTTGGATCCAAACCTTTGCTGAGCATCCTCATGATTAGTTCAGAAGCCTCTTCCATTCTACCTTCCCTCCCAAAAGCATCAACTAATGTTGTGTACGTGACTTCATCAGGATGTTTATTGCTTAAATACATGTCATCGAGCAAAGACAGGGCAGCCTCCAAATCACCAATCTGACAAAAACCATGAATAATTGTGGTAAAATTTACAACATTAATGGCACAACCACTATTCAGACACTCCTCTATAAATTTTTTAGCCTCAACTATTTTCCCATCTTGACATAGAGATTGAAGTAGCAAATTAATTTCAACTGGTGTTGGGAAAAAACCCCTTCTGACCATTTGCCTGACCAAATCACAAGCCTCAGACAATTTTCCCTCCCTACGCAGCCCATGCATCACAATGCTATAAGTGACAGCATTTGGGGTCCACCAATGCTCCTCACTTGCATTCATCATCTCTCTTGCCTCAACTGACTTTCCACTGCGACAGAGGCCATTCAACAGAGCTGTATATGTTACAGTATTTGGCTTGCACCCATGTTTGTACATCTGCTGCAACATCCTTTTAGCTTCATCCACCCTTCCTGCACGAGAAAACCCATCAACAATAGCAGTATATGTCACTACATCAGGGATACAACCCTGTACATACATATTGTTCACTAAACTCTTTGCCTCACCTATCCTGCCCTTCTTACAAAATGAGTGAACTATTGCACTATATCCAACCTTGTCAATGTGGAAACCTTTCTCTTCAGCTTCCCTTAAGAAAGCAAGAGCATCATCCGCATATCCATGCTTTGAGAGATTATGGATAAGAGTATTATATGTAACCTGATCTGGTCTTAAATTACTATTCCTAACCATATTCTCCATCAACCTCTTCACTTCTTCAATTCTTTTTTCCTTACAGAGGAAAGCCATCACAGTATAGTAACTAACTTTATCAGGGGGACATCCCTTAGATGGCATTTGTGCAATAAGCTCCAATGCATCTTTGATTTGATTTAAATCACAGAACCCCTTGATCAAGCAGTTATAAGTGACAACGTTGGGTTTGACTCCTATAAGTTGCATTCGTTCAAAGAATCTCAGTGCCTTTTTCAGTTTCTTCCCCTTCACCAGGACATAAATAGCGGTGTTACATATAGATAAATTAGGTTGAACTCCAGCTTTTTGCATCAAGGTCAAAACCCGCAGGGCATTTCTCAACATGCCTGCACGGCTATATGATTCCATCAGATAACCAAAAGCTTCAGGTGAACATTCAATTCCCCTGCGTTGTATTAGCCGAAGAACTCGCTTAAGACCTTGACACAATTTAGTCTTGCTAAGGATATCTAACATTGTATAGTACACAATAATGTCATGTCGGTAACGCCATTGCCGATCAGCCCAGTAGAAAAAATTCAAAGCAACACGTTCATCATCTTGAGAGCGTAAAATAGCACAAATTTGTGGGGGCTTGAGGCTTCTTAGTAAGTGCCTCAATTCTCCTTCCAGTTTTGGGTTCCAACCTGACCTAAGTGTAATTAACCTACACACTTCTCTGACCAAAGGGTGTCTAAATTCATTCTCATTAATTTCAAATTTCCTAATATCTTCTCTGTTTTCATGACTGCCTTGAAAGGGATTGAGAACTTCAAGACTATCATCATCAACACCATACTCTCCTTCATCTTCGTCTTCCCCTTCATCTTCGTCATCTCCACAGTGCTCATCATCATGTGAATCAACCTTGTTAAGACATCCAAAATCGAAGCTTTGATAAAGATGAGCATTATCACCACCACTTCCTGTATAACGTAATTCCCTAGGAACCCCAGAACCCATGTTGCTTAATCCATCATACCCATCATTGATATTGTGGGTTTCACATTTCCCCTCAAGTAGAGATCTAAAATTAGTCATTGAAAGTACACGTAGTCCAATACAGGATAAAGGATTTGCACAAAAATGATCCAAACGTCTATAGGCAAAGACCTTTCCCAGTAGATTCATCCCCAGTACCATTACTACAGAAAAAATGAAAGAAATTAACAGTTAAAAGGGCTAACCAGTATTTTTTTTTTTTTTTTTTGCATTACAAAGTAAAAGCTCATGTCAAAGATGAAAACTTCATTATATTTCAGGCAAGAGTTTCGGCGAAGCTGCGATGTGCAGGACCAAAGTTTGGTGTGTCGCTCTGTTCGAGCGGAAGAGGAAAAAGAAGACTTAATTATCATTTTAATGCCTTAATACATTTATTCATTTCAATTCCCTTAGCCAAAAAAATATATTGATTTATGCAATTTTCTTCCTCGCATCAAATGTCTCACTGTGTCATATATCAAATTCATATAGTTAAATTAGTAAAAAATTTACATAAAAATAAAACAATAATTAAATTAATTTTTATATAACTTAAAAAATTTTTAAAAATTATTAATTTGTAAGTTTCAAATATTAAAATAAAAATTCTCAAAACTTTTTAAAATATTTTGACGTTATTTAAAATTTAATTATGTTTTAACTAAAATAATTTTATTTCAACTTTAAATATGATTAATAACATTTAAAAAAATTATATCAATGAATAAAAATAAAGAATAAAATTAAGACAAAAATAAGACAAAGACTAAAATTAAAACCTTATCTAAAGTTAAATACCAAACAGTTAATTTAAAAAAAAAAACAATTAAAGAACTATTTTAAAATATTAAAAACGGTTAACAAACCATTTTGAAATATTAAAAGTAAGGAATGAATATAGTACAAGTTGAAACAAATAAATAAGTTAAGTAACTAAAATGATAGTTTAAAAAAATAAATGTTTATTTTATTATTTGCAATCTTTTTGAAAAAACTTTCTCACTGGAATACAAAATTCAAGTGACCTTTAATGAAAATATTATGACTTTTATAATTTTTATAAGTTAATATTAGGCAGAAAACTATCTTGAGAGTGTTTTTTCTCTTACTGAGAAGAAAAATCATAAATTACTACGAGAGAATGTTATTTAAAACTTTTTTGAATTTTGTATCAACGAGAAAATATAGATAAAAAATTATATATTCAATTTTAACCAACTTTTAAATACTATTAATTTTTATAATTAAAAATAAATAAATTATTATTTTAATTTTTAAAAAATATAATTTATCACAATTTAATTTTTTTAATTATAAAAATATTTAATTTAATTTTTAAAAAATATATTATATCTCAATTTATTTTTTAAAATTTTAAATTGAGACATAAAAAGATATAAAATTTGTATACATAAAAATTAAATTATGACATAATGTATTTTTTAAAAATTAAATTAAATATTTTTATAATTTAAAAATTAAATTAAAATAAATTACATCTTTTAAAAATTAAAACAATAATATAGTCTTAAAAAAACTGTTGGGCCATTGATTGGGTTATGGGCTTAAAAAGCCTATATCTGTCAAAAGATTAACACGTTAATAAAATCACCCAAAAATAATAACATATTTTATTGGTCACCCTAAAAAAGAAAAATAGATCCTCATAAACAAAAAAAACATATCTCGATTTGAATAAGAATGTCCTTTGGATTTTTTCGATTGCATTATGTGACAACTCATTTCCTATTTAAATTATCAAATGAAAATATCTTTTTATATAGCTATCAAATCAACACTCTTTCAAGTTTCAACTGTACAACCTTTTTTTTCAATGTTTTAAAAAATATAAATCTCGTTGAAATAATTAAATTAATAAAACATTTTTAAGCCAAAAATTGGTTCGAAATTTTCATGAAAATAAACTTGATACATAAACTCATTATATAAATTCCTAAGAATTTACTTACCTCAATATCAATTATTAAATATATATATAATATCTGTATAAATTAAATAATATAAATTTAAATGTTTAAAATATTAATATAAGTGAAATATCTACCGCTTAAATTATAAATTTTTATATATACCAAATCAAACATTACCCATAATTTAAAGTTACTAAAATGTTCTAACATTATCCAACAATGTTTCATAATACACAATCAAATCAAAAAAATTAAACTAAAATCTAAATTTTTAACAAAAATCTTCAAAAGTCCTATTTGCATAATTTTCGTTATCATCTCCACCCGTGTATAAGTAAATCACTACCCACACTAACCCAAAATTGGCATCTCAACTCAACCAAGTGGTGGAGATTTGAAAATTAAAATATATATATATATTATGTGAATAAAGATCCAATTTCTAAATCATACTAACCTAAATGCAATGCTAAAGTATTCAGCATACAAACCAGCACACAACAAACTACTGAATTAGCAACATCTCAACCATCAATTATTAATAAAATTCCTAAATCTAAATATGAAAGCGAAACATAGTGATAAGCTTAATGTTCATTTGTATCTCTTCCTATATAAATGCTTTAACATGATTAATAGAAATAAGTGAAAGATAATCCCAAAAAAAACAACATTGTCTGCATACTTATGGAATTATGGAATTAACTATTAAGACATTGACCTGTGATGAAGCACCACATTACTGCTTGTGCTGGCCATATAATATAACTATGTATGCTAAGCTATCTCCTTTCAACCTGGCTTTTTCAAATCCCTTTTCCTCTGTGAGGCAATTCTACAAACAGTTGGTGGGCACCGAACTTTAAAGAAACAGTTTTTTCCCAATTCAGACAGATTCGGATCACCAACAAACAGACAAAGATATTCCATGCACGAGCCACATCGTCATATTAAGCTTAGCATTTAAGGGCCTCTCTAATGTCAGGAGTTCAAGTTCCCATGAAACTAATCTTACATCCAAAAGATACAAAAATTTTCATGAACAAAAAGAAAGACATGAATGTACAAGAGGGCAACTATGAATGTCAAAGACTCAAACTCATACTATCATACACTTTAACAAGCCTCATGGTCTACTAATTCCTAAAGGAAAATAAACAAGAGGGCAACTATGAAGGTTTGAACTTTGAATCAACAACACAGTGACACACCTTGCGCAGCCTCGTCAACAAGGCAGCAGCAAAGCAGCAGCTTCGTCGCCAACCACCGCAACAGCTCCGTCTCCGACCACCGAAACAGCTCCGTCGCCGACCACCGCAGCAGCTCCGTCCCAGAGCAAGTTCGCAGCAGAGCACAGCAGCAGTCTCCTCCTCCCTCAAGAGTCGCGAACACGATGCTCACCCAACAGAAGTTTTTTGTGATGGATTTTGCATTGGGCTGGCTCAGTATGGGGTTAAAACAAATGTGCCTTCGTAAAAGAAGGCAAAAAGCAAATCAAGCTTTTTTCATCAGGCTCCAAAAACTGCAAAAACGCAGTCTATGAAAATTTTTCTTTAGATACACTTTCAACACTCAATACGAAAATTTTTTAAGAAAAAATTTACAAATTTTTTCATCAACCATATTTCAATACTGAAACTTTCAATTGTATCAATTATACCTTAATTTAAGTGATGTACTAGAAATTAGAAAATAATCCCTTGTCTATATCATGTAAGTTTTCTAGTCTTCATTGTCTTTGAAAATATATTTTTTGTTTCAATTAAAAGGTAGGCCACTTTAATTAATGGTGATTTAGAATTTAAATTTTGATAAATTTAATAATTTAGTTATTTAAAGATAAAATTTTTCAACTTTATCTTCTAAAGATAAATCTTTTTCAATTCAGTCTATGAAAAATTTCTCTCGGTAAAAAAGGCAATTCTTTTAGACATATTTATTAATTAATAAATGGATATCTTTGTAGCCAATGACTTGCATCCGAAACTTGTTCTCTAAAACAATATCATTTAGAAAAAATTAAAAAGTTAAGTGATTATTAAATTCATCTAATTTAGGTGAAATTTTATTTAAATGGCATCATTTTATAGATATATCGTTTATTTTAATTTAAAAAAAAAAATCTTTGAATGACTAAAGAGAAATGTAATCTTCTATTAACTAAAATCATTAATTTAGTCTTCAATTTTTCAACTTGAAAACTGCCCATATTTAAAGAAATTTTGTTAGGTACATTTGATTCATAAAGACTATATTAATAATATGTAGGCGTGTTACACACTTTTAATTAACTAATGCCATTTGAAAAGATTTCATATCTTTCTTTTAAAGGTTGTAATTAAAATATCATTGACTTCAAATCCAAATCTAGCAATATCCAATTATGCTTGATAAAAGGGAGGAGAAGAAAGAAACATAAATTAAGAAGCAAATTTCTACACCACAACTTCTAAAATTTCAAACATGATGATATATATATAGATACACATATGAAGCATATCAAATGATAATTTTTTTTTACAAATATATTTTTATTAGAGGCAATTATACTTGAGATATTGTCAAGTATTAAACAAAAATTAAAATATTAGTTCTTCATGTTATAAAAAATTAATTTTTTTATTAAATTAAACTCTAATTATTATCAAATGAAAATATTATATATGTGAGAGATTAGAAAGATTTTTTTGTTATCAGTAAATTAAATTAAACAAATAAACTTAAAATATTACTTTAAACTTCATATAACTATTACATATAAAAGTTTAAAAAATATTTTAATTTCAATTATTTAATTTAATCTAATAATTCAAAAACAAACTTTAATTTTCATCTTTATATTAGTTGAATGATCAAACTTGATATAATCAAAGGGGTCCCAATTATCATGATGGTTTTACCAAGTCAAACGTTTTGGTTTGAATAATGTCCCAACAAACTAATGTATTCTATATATTTTGTAAATTTTGTTCCTACAGTGGTCCCACTTCTCCTTTTGAAGATTGAATTTGTTTGACTTCATTATGCTTCAATTTAAAAATCAGAGGAAGCCCTACTCTCTTCCTATTTCTTGTAAACACTTTAGTGGTATAAAATAAATAGATATGGTGTATTGTAGTGAATGAATTTATAGTTCATGATAAGCAGATTTTGGTCCATCTTTAATTTGTTGATTTTGGGGTGTTTCATAAGTGATCATAGACAAGCTTTTAATTTTGTAAAATTAAGTATAATCAATCTTTTAAAAAAGGGGGGAAAATAGTACAATATATATTTAAAAAATTATTTGGTTATTTTTACTATCATATTAAAAACAAAACATAATAATATTATACCTTAAAACATAATAGAGAGTTGGGCTTTTGTAATTTCAATTGAATCATTTCGAAATTTGTATGTATAATAATAAAAATATATGTTACATAAATCTCAATATATATATATATATGAAGTGTAGGGCTCAAAATAAACTAATTAATAATAAAAAGACTCAACTTTTCACAAAAGAAAAAAAAAAGCTTTTTAGTAGATAAAAAAATTCTTAAAGTATAGTATTATCCTGTTTCAATATGCACTAATTAATAATATTTAATTAATTTTTTTATTTTTATTAAATGATAGACATAAATATAATATATAAATAAAAAAATTAATTAAATTTTATTGATTAATATATATTAGATATTTTAAAGTGAGAAATGAATTACAAAAAAAGAAATAAATAAAAAAATAAAAGATATAAATTAAGAATTCATCTAATATAAAATAGGGTTTATTTATATTTTTCCTTTTTTTTGTACTTTACTATTTTATCTTTATCTTTTATTCAGAAGATTTTACTTGTAGGTGATACCTAGAAATATTAGAAAAGAAGTAAGTAATAACGTTAAATCAAGGGAATAAGGAGGCCATGTGGGTGAATATGATGTGAGAAAACGACGTATCATGGCGTCGTTGCGTTGCAGACAAGCTTTGCATTTCTTCAGTACAAGATGCACTACGTATGTGAAAGAGACTTATCATTTTTCAGCAAGTACGGTTTATTCTAAATACTCTTACATATATATATATATCCCTAAATTAAACGGATATATTTATATTTTATAAAATTTAATATATTTTAATCAAGTGATTCAAAATAAATAAGCAAAAAAAGGAAGTAGTCAAAATTTTGTATAAGGCACAAGAAAACACATTGCCCGTGACAATGGGAACACATCATGTGAAGTTTGGTCACCAAATTCATAATATCTATTTCTCATGCCTCCAACTTTTGATTACCAATTAACTATTATTATATCAATAATAAATAAAAAGAATGTTTCTTGGGCCCATAAAAAGAATTCAAAAAGTAAAGGTAACATAAAAATGAATATATGTAGGGGTGGCACCCATTAAAAGCGGTGCCAATAAATACATGAGTCCCAGGATTTTGAGATTTATAACTTTTGCTTTCATTATGGATAATGTTTAATATATTTTCAATTTTTTTACAATAAATTATATTTGTTCACATTCGAACACATAATACTTTGAACTCTAGTTTGTGAGCAAACTTGACATATTGTTATTTTTAATTATCAAATTATTTGTTTTTCCACATAATTTAATATTTTTAATTTTATTTTATATTAAAATTAATTAAAATTTAAAATTTAGGTAAATATTATTTAATTTTTAGATTATAAATAATCATATTAAATTGTACCAAAGAGTGAAGGGCTTAGTTTTGGATTTAGCTTCAAATTTTTTAAATGTTGCTACTTTATTACCGGATATAAATTTTATGGACAAATGCTTATTAATGAATAAATTTTTTATTAAAATAAATGCAAAACGTACTCATATCTCTTTTTAAGGTTTAGAAGTATTCTAATTTAAAAAAAAAAAAATTAAGGAGAGGGAAAGTTTAGAATCACATGAGATATAAAGCTTAAACTTGGCCAGTAGGGACAAAATTTTGGTGCTATAATAAAAAGTTTGATTTTAGTGTTAAATTATTGGATCTCAAAGCACATGGGATTAATAATTAGCATTGACTAGGGTTGTTAATTATTCAATCATCATAACATTAATTTTCTATTAGGAGAGGAAGTAAATAAAATTGATAAGTGGTTAGAATTTAATCACTTATATTAACTCAAATCCCTCTTTTCACTTGTTAATTTTATTAAAATTTTTTAATTTAGCCATTTATTATTTTTTTCTATTTAAATTCTTAAACTTTAAAAAACGTAAAGTAATCATAATAAATAAATAATTTACAATTTTAATTATATTGACTCAAATACCTTTAATAGTAATATTAATATTTAAAAATGATAATTTATTAAAAATATATTTTTTAATATTATTTAAAAATATGAAATTAATTTATTTTAAATTAAAAAAGTAATTTTTTTATATTTGTTAAATAAAAATTTAACTAATGGCATGTATTAAGATATTTTAGTCAAAAAGATAAAATTGTAAATTTTTTATCCTTTTAAACAAGAAAGAATATAATTTTTTTAAAAAAATTAATCTTTGTAAAATATATTGATGAACATTATTTTCTTAAATTATAGATTATGTGTAGAAAATTTTTTAAAATTATAAAAATTGATCTATAATTTCATTAAACTTTGTAATCTATACAAAAAATTTATTCCTTTAACTTTTTTGTTGAAAAATTTAAACATCAAATTATTTAAGAGAATTTTTTTATACAATAAAGTTAAAAAAATTATATAAAATCATAAAATTTATGAAAGTTTTTTATATTTTAATATAACTTAATTTTTGTATGTGTTATTATTTTTTTTAGGATTTTAAAAATTAATGAAATTTTTTTGTACAAATTATAAAATTTAAAATATTTTAAATCAAATTTTATTTTTAAAAGGATTATTTGTATATAAAAAATGTTCTATTGTTTTTTAAAGTAATCCAATTCCAAATTGTAGATATTATCCACTAACACAAGGGAGGGAAAATTGGATATTAAATTGTGATGGTTTTCCCAAAAATTGAATTCAAAGTTGAGTACAACAAGGAAAGTGGATTAGTTGAATAGAGTGTAGAGTATAGAATCTAGATTGAAGATTGTGGACGGAGAGGACAGTCAAAAGGTGGGTAGTTATAACAAGTGAAAGAATAAATTACCCTCAATGTCAAAATAATATTTTTTTTCTCATTTTTAAATTTTTTACTCTTTTTTTAAATTAAAAAATTTATAATTTATATATTTTAATTAAAACATTTTTAATGATATTATTAATTTTTTAAAAATATTTAATTTATTATAAAATATATTTGTGAGAATTATAAGATTTTATTATTATTTATTTTGAGTTAAAATAATAAGTTTATTTTATTTTAAGCTAAAAAATAATTTTTTTAAATAAATAAATGAATAATATAATTTTAAGATTTTTTAAAAAAATTATAATTTATTTTAATTAAAATAATGACTAATGAGTAGTGAGATGAAAAATAAAAAGATTTATTAATTAATATTTTAAAAATATTAATTAAAATTTTATTTTATTGAATAATAAAATATTTAAATATTAAAAATTATTATTTTTATTAATTTTTTATATATTTTAAATTATTAAATATTTTATTAATCAATAAAAAATTTTAACGACTACCATTAACACTGGTCAGCAATAATGCAAAATAGGAAGAAAGTTAAGTAAGCAAGTAATGTGGAGTCACATTATAGAATTCTGAACCTTTCTGTTCTGACATTATTTTATTCACTCACATTCGCTTTCATTCAATTAAAATTTTATTTATTAATTTTAAATAATAATAATAATTAAATAAGTATTCAGTATTGAATGCATCGGTGCATGTGTTTCTCCCATGCCATGTCAGAAGTATCTTTGACTCATGACGTCATTTTCTCTCCAATTAATCGTCCTCACTTCACAATTCCTCGTCCCGCTTAATTCACAAATAACCCCATTTGCCCCTGTAGTTATATAGCATTGTCCATCAATCACAATTCAAAAATTTAGTTTATAATTATTTCTTTAATTATTTTTTATTTAACGTAACTTTTTCAAAAATTAATTTTATTTTTAATAAAAAAAATAAAGTTTTATATAAAATAATTAATATAGTTAAATAATATTTTTTAAAAAAATATTTATTTTTTAAACAATCAATTTTATTAAGAAAAAGTAAATTAAAATAAATATTTCATAACATTATGTTAAGATATATTAACATAATTTACTCTTAAATTTTAATTAACTACTAATGTTTTTATTTTTTCATGATACTTTAAAAGAGAAACTATTATCTTTTAAAATAGAATATCAAAATTGTTATGCGGAAATAGTTTAAAAGAATTATGTGTTTTTTTACTATGTGTATTTTTTTATATTTTTATTATTAAATTTTTTTATCAAAATAATTTATATACATGTTAATTTTTTATTAAATAATTTGATATAAAATATAAAATATATACTTAATTTTTTAAAAATAAAAAAGGAATGTTACATAATTCAAAAGAATTAAGTATAAGAACAAATTTCAATAAAATAATAAAAAAAATTAGCATAAGTTATTGTGAATTTGTGAAAGATTAATTGAGAGCTAGTGGTCCTAAACTCTTATTAAGGCAGGAAAGTTGAAATCTCAACTTTTGATCATCATTGCCACTATTGAGATATAGTATACTGCCCACAATCATTTTCTTATTTACCAGTTTTAACTTCGGTAAAAGTAGCAGAACAAAATTACTCAAAAGCGAAAAAAAAAATAAAACACTAAAACAGAATAAATAAATAACATACCTTTAATATAACAATCGGCAATTCCTCGGAACATGGTTGTTGATGTGAATTAATAATGCACTATTTATTTAGTTAGATTATATTTATTATTTTTTAAAATATAAAAAGTTATATTTTTTTTAAAAATTCATTTTTATCGACAAAATAATTTTTGTACAAATAAAATTTTAATATAACAATAAATATATTTAAATTTATATCAAAATTTAACATAAAATATTTAATATGATAATAAAGATAGTCAAATAATTTTATTATTTTAAAATAAATATGGACTATATAAAATATCAATATTATTGACATAAAATAAACTAAAATAAAATTTACTTTAAAAATAAATATAATTTAACTAATATTTTAAGACAGGTTTGTGTTAATTTTTAATATTTTAAATATAATATCAATTATAATATTTATTAGATTATTTATTTGCTAACATATAATTTTGGTTTTAAGACATTAAAATATTAAAAGTTATATATTATAGTACAGACAATTAAGTCACGTAAAAAATAAACAATTTTTTAAAAAATAATATTATAAATAATAAAATAAATGAATACAGTAATTTTGATTAATTATTGTTATCTATTCCTTACAACATACTATATATACTGTACATAACATAGGATTCAATTCAAGACTTAAAAGCGCAGTCGATTCCCAGTTCCCACTGATATCCTTAATGGGCCCCACATGGTGGGCCCCACTCCTGATTGCGTGGCGAAATCAAAGTTAGATAGAGCATCCCCCGTACCGCAGGGAACCACACTATAGCAACACGAACACATGTCTCTACCAAAAAAAAAGAGTTTTCTTAAAAAAAAAAACATACTCGCTCTCTTCTCTATGGGACGTTCATCACTCACAAACTGTAATTAGACTGTTCCTTTCTCAGCTGTATTTTGCTAGCGAGTTTGAGAGAGAGAGAGAGAGAGAGAGAGAGATCCAATGGAGTACGAGAGGATTGACAAAGTTCAGGTATGGTATTTGCTTGCAGCATCTAAAATTGAAGCCAATCTTTTCCATCCGCAAAAAATAAATTGAACCCAATCTTTCATTTTCTGGTTCTCTTGAGTTTTTGTTGGCTAATAGGGCTAGCTGTTTGATCTTGTGGGTTTCCTTTTATGTTCATGAAAATTTCAATCTTCATATTGTTTGCAAAACTGGGTTGGTGGAAAATGGTGGATATTTGCTTTGCTTTGCTTCTTTCTTAGAATTTCTTTGAAGTTCTGTTTTCAAGGAGTTCTGAAACAGCCAAAAGGGTTGGATTTGTCATGAACTCAAGAGTTTACCTACCCTTAATTTGAAATGGAAGAGTTGTCAATTTCAACAAGGGTATGTTGAAAATTGAATCTTTATACTGTTTGCACAACTGGGTTGCAGGAAAAGGGTGGATATTTGTTTGTCTGAGAATTTCTTTTCAGGTTTTCTGTTCTCAAAGGGGTCCATGATCAGAAAGAGCTTATTCTGCTTGATTTCTATGGGCTTCATTACATTGATTATTCCCTCCAAAACGAACTTTTTCAACCTAATTTTAAAACTTGTGCTTTTACTTATTCTACTTTTATAGTGGCCTAAAGGGGTTGATTTGTCATGATTGTTTGTTTGGGTGAAAGTTCAAAAAAAAAAAAAAGGGAAAGAAAGAAAAGAGCATAGTTCAAATAAACCTTATTTTTCTCCTTAGGGTTAAAAAAAAAAGGGGGTCAATTTCTGGGTTTGTTTGTATACTCTTTGTTGAAAGATGGGTGCTTGTTGAGAATTTGTAATAGGGTTATTGGGGTTTACTGAGGATGAATCTGCCATTTGTTCTTTCAACATTTGCAGAGTGGAATAGTACTTTTAAAAAAAATGAATTCCAATTGGGAGTGAATATTATACGATTTGTTCTTTCTACACTTGCAGAATGGAATAATTTCTCCTAGTAAACTGAGGATGAAGCTTATGGGGCCTCATCATCACAAGAAGGAAGGATCCAACGGTAATTCATCTAGAACTTCCCCTTCAAGGCTTGAGGATGCTGAATTTGTGAAGAACAGCTTGCTTGAATCAAAAAGTGACAACCTTGATGATGAAGGTCTGCAAATAGCAACTATTTTATCTTTTTAAATATTTACATGTACAGCATTTATACCAGCTTAAGCTAGTTCACTCTCCTCCTTTTTCCCCCCCTTTTTAATTTATGGTTTCAGGGGATCAAAACTTCATGTTCATTACAAAGAATTAGGGTTTTGTGTTTCACAACTGATTAAAACATTTTCTCTAGTTTCAGAAAATGACAGCCTTGCCGATGAAGGTCTGGAATCTCAATATAATCCTGTTTTATTTATTTACTTTTTTTACATTTATACTTTTAATATATATTAATATTAGAGCACTTGTAACAGTTTCTTCCATTCTCAAAAAGTAAGAAATCTGCTTATGAAGGTCTGCAATCTGAATATAATTTTATTTTAATTTTTTTATATTTATACTTCTATTATGTATTAGAGCATTAATAGCTGTTTTTCCTTTTTTTAACTTTAGGTGATTAAAATTTCATGCTTATCCAAAGGAAGTTAATTTTTGTATTTCAGAACTAATTAAAACATATTTTCTTTCAGTTACATCTCCCAGCTTAGAGGTACTGTCACTAAAGCCATCCAATGATGTAGTGCTGGACCAAAGACAGTGTGACCAGACTGCTTGTGAACCAAAGGAGACAATGCCTAGGGAAAACAGTGATGTGGGTCGTGTAAAGATGCAGCATTTTTCAAAGCATGATAATGGCAATTCAAGTGCAATTCACCCAGTGAGAACCACAGAAGACGAAAATCTTGATTATGACAGTAATGCTAGCTCATCAAGTTTCGAGTTTCATAAAGGAGAGAGACCGGTTAACAATCCTGCAACAAGATCCTTGTTGAGACCTATTCCATCTAAGTGGAATGATGCTGAGAAATGGATAATGAATAGGCAAAATATACAAGCTAACAGCTCGAAGAAAAATGCTTCACAAAACCAAGTGAATCGGTTGCCAGCAACAAATATGGTGAGGGTTGCTCCAGAGTCTGCTAATTATGATCATCATAAGTTACCAATAGGCAGAGTGACTGAAACAAAGGGAGTTGATTTCTGTCAACCAACACCATCACATATTGGGTTTGAGAAATTCTCTTTTGTTCCATCTGAGGCTCATTCAGTTTTGGGTCAAGCTCATGGACGGGTTCCAATAGTAGACTCCCTTCCCCAAAGCAAAGATTTGAAGGAAGTAAATGAACTAAATCTGTCCTGCTTAAGTAAAGATGACCAAACAGGTATGGAAAGCATTAATATGCCTACACTAGATTCAATTTGAGTATGACTTGTCGCTTGCTTACTATGACTATGAGGGGCAGATATGAAACAAAACCTACATGTCATACACACACTTACATATACGTGTGTCTGTATTTATTTCAAACGTCAATATTTATAATTTTTTATTAGTTATCCACTTCCACAAACACTTTGAGTATGAGTGATCCACTTCCACTGTTAACAATCCCTTTACCTTGTTGAACTCATACAAAAATAGAAAGTAGCTTATGAAGCACAAACACGAAACACAACACATCAAACATGACACTACAAAATACACACAAAATATATATGTATGTATCTATATGTACTTGCATATATACGCTCACATGCACACACACATGTGGAGGTTAACTATCTCCACATTTTCATTGTGGTCAAGAAAATTATTAGAAAAGAAGAGTATGTGCTAAACTGAGAGAAAAAATTGATTTCGTGGAAAGGGAAGAGGGAACTGCTTGAGAGACATGTGAAAACATGTAAGAAGAGTTGGTTAATCTAGGAGGATAGGTTGAGTTTCTAAATTGATTTATTTGTGACATGCTTGAATCTTGATAATGTGTGTTTGTGCTTTGCAGTAAGTGTCTTCCCCTACCAAACCTTACTTCAGATGATACCTGGAGTGAAGAAAATTACCTAAAAACTCTTCCAGTTGACATGCAGTGACAATTGGTGTGGGTTTCAACTTAGGGTTTAGTTTATATTGGTCTCTGTTTGTTTGGGGAGTTCATTGGTTGATTTGGACATCTTTTCCAATTCAACTGTCAAATTAGTTGACCAAAAGACCTAGCCGGTTCCAATCTAAGTGACCCGAATTGATCCAAATATTAAGGTTTATATAGTTCCAGTCCTCCAATGAGATAGTTTATATAATGAGGTACTTGCCAGCAATATTTTCTACCTTAAACAAAACTATATTAACAACTTCCTCTCCTATGCTCTTTTACTACTATGGCATCATCTTATTCACGCTTCCAAACCCATTCAACTCTAATCTTGTCTACTTGAGTCTGTTTGTACCTCTTGTCGGACATCAAATATTACTTTTTGTTTTCATTATAGTTTTCTCATTATTCAAGTTAGAGAATGATGCAAAATTGCATACATCTTATTTGTTATATTTCTAGATGTCCCACTTGCATTGGCTCTTTGTAAGGGGGTTACTATCCGCAACTACCCAAAAAAAGTAATTATAATAGTAACATTATCCATGATTGTTGTTTTTGAAAATATTTACAAGTAATAATGGAAATATTTTTCTATTTTTAAGTTGTGGGATTACACTTAGCATAAACATAAAGGAAAAAAATTGTGGATGTTTATATCATGGAGCTAGTATATTTTTGTTGTAGAAGGTAGAATATTACTGATCTATCACTTGTCATGTACTAACTCATTGCAGGAACTGAACTACATAAACCTTTATACCTTGTTTTAGGTTCAGCCTTGTCATGGATGAATATGACAAAATAGTTTTCACTTTTCAGAAATGACAAAATCTACCAAATAGGACAATGTTAACAAAAGGACTAAAATAGGGAACAATTAACACCACGAAGGAAATAATGATACAATGTCTTTTTCTCACTGGTTCGTCCACAACTCAATTTCTAGTTTGGAGGCCAGAATGGTTTTATAATAACACTAACCAAACTAAGGGATAACAGAAAAAGAAGAATAGCAGCAGATTAAATATGCAAGGATCTTAAACACAGCTGGAGGAAACATGCTTCCTTCTAGAATATTGGAGTGTGGGCTTCATGGGCTGTCTTCTAGAATATGTTAGCAGTGGCTTACTGCTATCATTTTATAACATAGTTATGCTTGTGTAATTGCAACTTTTCTAATTGTTCCCAATTCATTTTTGTTCATCAAAATGAGCACTTTTAAGGCAACTCAGTTTGTTGCCCTGCTGCAGAATCACAAATTTGGGCAGATTATCAAGCTCTGAAATTTATGGAGCAAGCATTGGTCACTTGACTTTTGAATGTAGAGACTAGATATGATGATTATGTGGTTATGTTCTATACAAAGTTCATAATCCTCATTTTATAGACCATGTTTTGCACTTAGCAGATGAAGTCTATTTTGGATATTGTAGATTCATAGTATATATATGTATCCTGTTATGTGTTGATTTTTATTTTATTTATTTATTTATTGATTGTCATAGATGGCATATTCAGTATGTAGATAAGGAAATTGTCTTGTTCATATGATGCAGCTATTCCTGGGATTAGATCAGTTGCCATGAGAGACATGGGAACGGAGATGACCCCTGTTACAAGTCAAGAACCTTCTAGAACTGCTACGCCAGTTGGGTCGACAACTCCATTACGCAGCCCAACTTCCTCAATACCTTCAACTCCTAGGAGAGGTGCACCTGCTCCGACACCTTTCAAGAACACAACCAATGAGGATTCGCGGTATCCGGTTGGAAGCAATAAGCAGTTGTCAGAAGAAGAAGTAAAGCTCAAGACAAGGAGAGAGATTGCAGCCCTTGGTGTGCAGCTTGGTAAGATGAATATTGCTGCATGGGCAAGTAAAGATGAGCAGGAGAAGAATAATTCTCCTGCTCAGAACATGAATAAAAAAGAGCTTGAGCGAATTGAATTTGAAAAACGTGCTGCTTTATGGGCAGAAGCTGAAAAATCCAAACATACTGCAAGGTTTGTTCTTGACTCATTCTCTAAGAACTCATATAAACTGTGATTTTTTTTCCTAAAAAAAAAAAGTAATCTGATAATGACTTGCTAATATTGCAGATATAAGCGTGAAGAAATTAAAATTCAGGCATGGGAAAGTCAGCAAAAGGCAAAATTAGAAGCCGAAATGAGGAGAATTGAGGTAGTTATTATTCTTCATTGTCCATACACATTGGAAACAAAGAAGTTCTTGCATGTTTTAAACCATGAGGGTTCATTTGGGATAAGAAAAATGGAGAGGAAATGAAATTTTAATTTTGATTTTTTCTTTGATTTAAAATGAAATCTCACATTCTTTTTTCTCTTATAACATGTTGGATTGAAGATATAAATGAGAAGGGAAAAAATGTTAAATTGAAACCTAAATCAAAGAAAATGTCAAAATATAATTTCACTCCTGTTTCGTTCCTTCCATTTTTTCTCTCCCAAACAAACCCTAAATGGTCTTCTTGGTGCTGTGTCTATATCAATGTCTGCTTGAAATTTGGATTATGTATGGGAACATCAGAGACATCAACTTCGTTATTATTAAAAGTGACATCTACTTAAATATTTTGCAATGGTATGACTTAATGACATTCATTCAAATATAAAATAACTAAACCCCTATTTTGGTTCTCCACTAATAGAACAATTCTCAAGTTGGCCTCAGAATTTTATTCTCACTTTGGTCTCTCACGTTTCGAAATCTGTCTAATCCAGTCCTTTAGTTAGTGAACTGCTAACTTTGCTATGGGATTTAGTGACATGGTATGTTTTTTGTGTTGTGGGATCACTAAATGCCAACTAAAACATGCAATGTCTCTACATCCATTAGCAAAGTTAGTGGTTCACTCATGAAGAGACTGTATTGAACGGATTTTGAAACATGAGGGACTACCTTGAGAATTGGCATAAGTAAATTCTCTAGTTACTACTAAACAACTTTTACTTTTTCATTGATGGGAGCTTTCTAACTTTTAGTCCAAAGTTGAGCAAATGAGAGCCCAGGCTCATGCAAAGATAGTGAAAAAGATTGCAATGGCAAGGCAAAGATCAGAAGAGAAACATGCAGCGGCGGAAGTGAGAAGAAACCGAGAGGCAGAAAGAACTGCAGCTCAAGCAGAATATATACGTCGAACCGGACAAATGCCATCTATCAATTACTCTTGTTGTGGTTGGCTGTAGATACGAGTCAATGGTTATACATGGCATATTGTGTTATAGGTCACTCAAATCTTGTAATCTCCCCAGCAACTAGGGTGCATGAAGTGAGATTGGTTGAGGGAAAAAAATAGTGGTGTTTACAGGTTACAAAAATTTGTAAAGAAATGCTTTCACAAGTTGATGAACTTTTTTTGTTTGTTGGGGATGGGTGGGTGTTTGTTCAGTTTGACATTCTATTTATTAAAATTTTCTTGGTGGCTTTCTTTATGTTTATCCTTATATCAGAACAATTAAATGGCTATGGAAAAAACACAAGAAATTTAAGTCAGAAAATTTGTCTTATAAGAAAGTTAAATATATTTCATCATATGTGCTATTGTGAGGTACTGTCCTGCTCAAAATGCATTAGAAGCTTGTTTTTTGGAAGTTTATTATAGATAAATTTACCAGTTAGTGTTTGCAAGCTATCATGCAGATACTGAATTGATGTATCTTTTTAAGAACGTATTACATTTATAACTTTTAATATGGTCAAGGCATTTTAAACCTAAGATCTCAACGCCGAAGGCATGTTTAATGAAAATGAGAGTTGGAGTTTACTCTTATTAGAGCAAAATAACTGTACTGTTATTGCTGGTTAGGTTGTAGTTCTATTACCACTAATCATTATGTGATATTTTTTAACTTTAACAAATTATGTGAATTTTTGAATGAATATTTTTGTTGTTGAAATTACATTCAATGTAAAATACGAAAAGGCAATTAAGTTTGTGGGCGTAATATTTAATGTAATATTAAAATAATAATGTAATATTTGATGTAATATTAAAATATTAAATAAAAATAAAATATTAATTTATATTAATTTTGTTTACCTTAACCGTCTGGGAAGGTAATATATATAATTAGGAGCAGTCTTGTCATTCTACTCCGTCGGCAAATTCCCTTTCATTTTGATTTTTAACAACATGAAGAACACGAATGAAAATGAAAAGGCGATTTAAAGAAATTTCAAGGCTTTTTTCAACAAGAAACGAAAATTCACTGAAAAATGATAATAAAATAATCCAAACATGCTACAAAACAATCTCTTAATATTTGAAAGGGTTTTTAGAGAATAAATACGAACAAAAATCATAAAAAAAAATATAGGAAAACAAAAGGCCTCTCTTTGTTCCACCACCCAGCTCTTTTACAGGTCTTGAACACTCAAACCTGCGAAACATAGAGAGGGATATAACTTGTAGATGAGTGGCCAAGACTATCTATAGCACACAGGAAGCATAACACTAATACAAACACCGCAACAAAATAGAGTGTCCTTATGTATTTTTAAGTGTTATATTATGTTTAGCATACGAATCCAACGGCATTATGGAAAAAGACACAGGCACACAGCTTCTTTTTCCAAGTGATCATGCTTAAGAGTACACTACAACTAGAATATATTGCATAACAAAGACACCATTCCTGCCAATACTAACCTGGTGGAAGAGATTGCTTCAATTTATCAGCCTTCTCTGGATCAAACACACAGAGTGTGTACAGGTACTTGGAGCAACGGACCTTGAACTTGACCCCATCTCTGCTCCTCCTGATTTTCACTGACCTTGCATCTTTCCTTCGTGCAGTGAGAAGGAAATCCTTAATCTCGTGGATTTGCTTAGGCTACGTATAACATACAAAAGCATTAGGAGAAAAGAATATTTATACTAAGGAAGCAAACAAGATGAGATTTTTGACATTGATATTGAGGAACCTGAAACCAATAAATAATTTTCTTATTCAGGGTGTGAGAGAGAGAGAGAGAGAGAGAAGAATCTGTGGGACACCAACTGATCAAAAGATATGGTACCCAGGTATATTATACGGAGGACATAGTTATGAAGATCAGGATCCTTCTAATATAGCATTTCTTTATTTAAAATTAAACCAAGAAACGTAGCATAATATCTCCATTAAGATAGGAAGCAGAATTAAGTACAAATACTTAATAAACAAAAATGAACATAGATTCAGTCCTCCAAGTTATAAATTTGATTGACCAGATAATCATGAATTCCAGGTAGGAAGAAGGAGCGAGTAAAAGAAGGAAAAGATAAAATAAATAAAAACACATGCACACATACACACAATGGAATAAGCCATAAGGTCTATGTAAGCTCAAGTGAATCAGCAAAGGCTTATATTAAAGCAAAGGAGAACACTGATCAGTTCCAAATTCAATTTCTAAGCTTAGCAAAAAACAGTTTTCCACTGCTCCCCAATCCGATATTTGAACAAAGAACTCAGAAGAACCCCAATAAATTAGAACACAAGGTCGTTCGTCACCAATTAATCCTTGTTCTTACATATAAATAATGACGCCATCTGTCAAAAAAGCATTAAACTTTTTCCCCGATTTCATCTATTTCCTAAAATCAATTATTTTATGCGTTACATTTCCGCTAAACTTCACCTAGATTCTTTGCATCAACAACCAAAGAGCAATCTTCCCTATTTAGGTATGCATATACAACCTCAAAAATTAGACCAGATGAAAACAGAGTCAAACAGGTAGCAACCAAACCCCAAAGACAAAAGAAACGCATGCTTTACACATATAGACCAGCCAAAAACACAAACATCCCTCGAAAAGACTTGAATCCATTGTCACTTCTTTTTCATGCTCTATAACAAAAGGAGTAGTTAAATTTGAAATACATGAACGAGACCAGATCAAAGACGAAGAATCGATCAGGAAAATGTGAAATGGTACCATTGTGAAAAGCTTGATGTCTCCTACTGCAACGAGAGACTCTGAACTTCGGCACACTCGAAAAAAAATACCGAAGTCGAGTGGGGCAACTAACTCATAAACCCTAATCCCCAATTTCTCCAACTTAACCCAAACCCATAGGAAATGACGCTAATGATCCTATACACATGGGCTTATGCATTGGGTCTCGAATCCAATAAGTGTAATTCCCGAAGAGATTGAAATAGCTTTTTTTCAACTTTGGTAGTATAAAAGATTGGGTTGGGCTTGATCTATCTATGAAAACTTAGTGATCCTTTTCAAGTTGACATTGATTTAAAAGTCATACCAAAAAATTTTTATATCATTTTTGCAAATACATAAAACAAAATCAATTAAACACTATAGGTATCTAGTGATTTAAAATTGGAGACTATTTATACCAAATTATTTATGGTAGATCATAGTGTAGCCTAAAGAAAATGATTAACAAGGATCGATGTGAGGAGCGTAGCTTCAACAATTGTTCTTATCATTAACTAATTGGTGAGTTTTCTTTGTTTTTTTTTTTTTTGACAACTTATAGTAAGTTTTGAATAAAAAAATTATAATTTTTATATTTTGTTATCAGATTCCCATTTTGTATAATTCATTTCTTTCATAATTAACTATTTAAAGAAAAATACAAATAACATTGTATAAATCTAATTTTTTAAATATGCTGTGAATAAGTTTTGAATATGCTGGGAACATGTTGATTTGTGCAATTGAGTAAGAATTTAAAATAATATTTTAGATTTTCACAAACATTAGACTAAATTGGACAATCACCCCAGAATTTGTAAGATTAAAAAAAATAAACCTTCTACCTCAGTTTTACTGTTTATTTTTTAATTAACTACTTCATTTTGCAAGTAGGAAATTTTTGGTAGCTTGAATATTAACAGCATGATATATACCAGCATTCTCACAAAATCATGTATGGTCTTTCTTGCTGAGTCAACTTCTCAATTTTTTTCCACACATTTCGGATTTGTATCAGTCCTGAACACTGAAATATATCAGAACACAGAAAACCAAGTTTCACTTCTCATAACAAATGAAAACAACCATAACCTCCTAGCAATTGTCTAAATATAAGATCAAGTTCCACAAAAAATCGCACACTTCATCTAAGTAGTAACAAAAATTAGAAAAATAAATAAAGAGGGAAAATTCCTTGTCCTTCTCCCACTCAGTACTTTTACAGGTCTTGAACGCTCAAACCTGCATGCAAGAACATGATCGTAAGTTCTAGAACAATGTGTGGGGCAAGGGCAGTGAGTTCCAGAATAGAAATATTCAAGACAACAACTACAAAATAAATATCTTGAATATAATGAATGATCAAACAGAAAGAAAATCAATCTTCGTTATTCAACTGTAATCTCCATATAAGTTTTGAGTGTGCAAAGAATTCATTTTGTTGAAGTCTGAATATTCCACGATTAAAGAAATCATTTACTTATAACTACTACTAAAACCTATTAAATCACACAAGTTACAAACACTTCTCAGAAGCTGTAAAAGTCAGAAACATACATCTCCACTCACCTTATGAGATTATAATTCACTCTGATAAAGAAATATATCTATCCTCCTCAACCAAATATTTTCAATTTTTTTATGACAATTATATATATAATTTAGCATATTTTATACAAAATGCAGCACTAACAGCATAGACATGTTCCAAAACTAACCTGGAGGAAGGGATTGCTTCAATTTATCAGCCTTCTCAGGGTCAAACACACAAAGTGTGTACAAGTACTTGGAGCAACGGACCTTGAACTTGACAACATCTCTGCTCCTCTTGATTTTCACTGACCTCGCATCCTTCCTTCGTGCAGTGAGAAGGAAATCCTTAATCTCGTGGATTTGCTTAGGCTGTGTAGAATAAACAGAAGCATTAAGAGAAAAGAGTATATATACTAAAGAAAAAAATGATAACTTTTGGCATTGATACTGAAGAAATTTTTTCATGAGAGAGAGAGAGAGCAAAGTCTTTGGGACATCAACTGATCAAATGATATGGTGCCCATGGCATATCATAAGAAGCAAATAGTTATGAGGTCTATAGCATATTTTTTATATAACAATTAAACCAAGAAATGCATCATAATATCTCCATTAAGATCGGAAGCATAATTAAGTACAAATACTGAATAAGAAAAATAAACATAGTTTCAGTTCAAGTTATCAATTTGATTGAGCAGATGATTATCACCTCAGGCAGGAAGAAGGTGTGAGTAAACGAGAAAGAACAAGAAAAACACTGGAATGAGGTCAATGTAGCTTGAATAAATCAGCAAAGGCTGATATTAAGGCCCAGGAGAACAATGACCAGTTCCAAGTTCAATTTCTAAGCTTGGCATAGACCACTTTTCCACTGCTCTACAATCCGATATATGAACAAAGAACTTCGAAGAAAATAAAATAGAAAATAAGGTCGTTCATCACCAATTAATCCATGTTCTTAAATATAACAACGGTATCTGTCAAATAAAAAATATTCAACTTCTTTCCTCGATTTCATCTAATTTCTACAAATCAATTATTTTCTGTTACATTTCCACTAAACTTCACCTAGACTCTTTGCATCAACAACCAAGATACAAAAAGGGCAATCTTCATACAATCTCGCCTATATAAGAAGACAAATCCAAGCCTCAAAATTTTGACCAAGATGAAAACAGAGTAAACAGCGTAGCAATCAAATCCCACGGGCAAAAGAAACGCAAGCTATACACATATAGATCCGCCAAAAACATAAACATCCCTCCTAAAGGAAAATTTGAATCCATCTTCATTTGTATTTTTAATTCTCTATCACAAAAACAAAACAAAAAAAAAAGTAACTGAATTGGAAATACATAAACGAGACCAAATCAAAGACGAAGAATCAATCAGTAAAGTGTAAAATGGAGAAGCACCATTGTGATGAGCCTGATGTCTCCTTCTACTGCAACGAGAGGCTCCGAACTTCAGCACACTCCAAATGGAATAACGAAGCCGAGTGCGGCAACTGACAAACCCTAATCTCTAATACGCTAATGACCCTCTACACATGGGCTTAGCTTTGGGCCCAAAAGCCAATAAGTGTAATGCCCAAAGAAAATGAATGAGCTTTTCTTTCAACTTTAGTACAATGAAGGATTGGGCTTGGGTTGGACTTCCTTGGGCTTGATCTATGATAACCTAATGATCTATCTTTTTCAAGTTGACGTTGACTAAAAATTGGAGGCTGGTATTCTGACTGTCAATGTGGTTCCATGTAAGGAGGTGCTGGCTACAACAATTTTTCTATGGTAAGTTTTGAATGAGACTGAGAGTCATTAAATTGAGTCTAACTTAACCTATTCCAGTCCTTGTAAATATAAGATGGGCTAGGCTTACGGTTTATTAGCCCAATTTTTAACCCAAGATAAGCCCATTTTGAAGCCAATATAATCTCGGAATAGACACTTTTATTTTTTTTTTATAAAATTTACTTTTTAACTGAATTAATATAATAAATTATGGTTTAAATTTTTGTTAAAAGAATTTTTCACATTTCATGTCTCATAATACTTAGAATAGAAAATAGCTATAAAAAAAAAAAAAGTAATTTCGAAGCTTATACACAACTGAAAATTTGCCAATCCTAAAAGTCCGAAGAACAAGAAAAAAACAATTGTTCCCAAAATGCCAAATCTCATCAAATCATCATATCACATTTCATTGAAAACTTATTGAGACACATAATTTAGTTATAAGTTATGACTAAATTAAATTATATATTTTTTGTTTTAGTACTTGACATAAGGTAGTAATATTTTTTTCACACATATTCTTTTACTTAAAGCAAGAATTTGAATCTTAATTTTGAATGTATTTTTTTATTGTTTCAAATAGTATTTGAGATTTATAATGAGAAGACCAAGTATCTTTCAAGCAACAAGACAAAGGAGATCGTAAGAAATAGTTTACTTATTGTCTTAACTAACTTGAAAATAGAAATATTATTTTAATTATTAATTGAGGTAAACTAAAGTTTTCAAAACTTAATTTAAAGCTAAAGGGACATTTAAAAGAAACTTTTATCCCAACATCATCAATACAATAAGTATACAAATTTGCATGATGTTAAAGGAAGCATGCCATGACTTTTTATGACAAAATGAGCATCAATTTCTACAGAAAAAAACAAGACATTGTTCTCTTCCACGTGCTAAACAGGATTTGTACAAACTGTGGTCATTTTGTGGCTGACAGAGCATTGCAGAGATTAGTGCCCACAAGGCAAAAATAAAATATAAAATATAAAGTGAAGAGAAGAAATAAAATTTGAAAGTAGAGAAATTTTAAATTTAATTGAACATTATGAATAATATATATGATTAAAAAAATTACTTTTCAATAAAATTTATCTCCATCATGTTTATATAATCAAATTAAATATAGCCAATAATCTCTATAAATAATTATATTTAATACTAAAAATAGGAACATCAGTTACCTATTTAAAAAGCATATGATTTACAATCAACCCAGTCTATATATCTTAATAAATTATATTCACCTAAAAATTTTTCTAAATAAAAAAAACCATATAGTAAAACTATAAAAATTTTGCTACAGAAAATTTTACTTTCTATGAGTTTAAATTTTTCATAATTACATCACTTCCAAATTTTTATATATAACTACTAACTTGGAAAGCACTAGTCAATTTTTTTAAAAATTTTTAAATATAAAATAAAAATAATTTTTATATTTTAAAATTTTAAAAAAATAATGAGAAGCTATTTAATTTCTCAACATCCTAACATTTTTTTGTTTTCTACAGGTATTTTTTATTTAAAGTAATTTTATTTAAAACACTATCAGATATTAAATATAGATACTTTTTTCGTAAAAATTTATACTTTACTTTATTATATTGTAGAGACTAATTATTTTTATTAGACCTATCGCCTGTTGGTCTCTCCTACCTAACGAATGTTGGTCTCTCTTACCTAACATGTTTTAGCTTTCCACTCTTTTACTCTTTACATATTTTTTAAATTTATATCTTATTCTGTATGTATTACATATATATATATACACACACTAACAGGATTAAGTTTTACAAAATGAGTTTATTTTTTACAATATAACAAATCAATATTTAAATTTTTACTAAAAAGTATGTTTATATTTAGTATCTCACCATATTAAAATTATCTCTAATAAAATAATATTTATAAAAAATTATATATATATTATATGTACATATATAGTGGGTTACCTTGTCACCATTCCATACCCATAAAAAAAGGGTCCAAGTGATGGGGTAACCCCACAACATGTGTCTAAAAGAATGCACAAATCTACACTCCAACTTTGATCCACCTACATATGTAACCCCACAACACAACTCCAAAGGACACCTCTATTTCAGCCTCTTCCCCCTGTCCTCTTCCATCTCTTCAATTCTTTTCACAACCAACACAACACACCAAAAACATAAACGACAAAATTCATATAAAATTCTTTACATATTTAGTATTACACAGTAATAATTAAGAAAACAAATGTAGTAAATTATTTCTCTCTCCCCCTTTTTGAAATTTTTTTATTTTTTAATTAGCTAAGTCATAATTAGACTTATTTTAACTAAAATGTTTATATTATTTATATAATATAAAAACTAGTGAAGACTTATTAATTCAAAATAAGATTATGATTTTAGGATACTTTTGGCTATACTTAGTGTTTTTCAAGTGAAGAGTGCATAATTATCCAAAAAAATAAAATGTGAAAAATATATACTTTTGAAAATTTAATATTTTATTACTTAGTCAAAAAAGATACACATTTATCATAAGATTTAATAACATACACTTAAATATTCTACCTAATTGTTTGAAAACTAAATTATAAAATGTACTATAGCACACTCTACACAATGAAAATGAAGTGGTTCTAACTTATCAATCTGCCGACAAGAAGTCAATATTTGTTAAAGATAACTTGGACCTTTTCTAAGAATTGCAATTGGCAAATACCTTCCAACTTTTATTTTATTTGGGAGGAATATTTTGAAATGATATTTATTTTTAAAGGCTAATAAATGTTACAAAATATTTTACATTGAATAGTAAAAAAAGTGTGCCTATATTATATGTAGAATTTTGAATTTTAATCTTTTAAAATTTGATAAAAGTCTTAATTCAACTCAAAATTAATTACAGCTATTAACTTAACATACACTTTATAACTCATAAGATCTTTTTTTTTTCTAATTAAAAATATCTCTTTCACATTTTATAATTAAAGTAAAGAACATAAGCTAAATATAAATAAATATTGTCTCACAAATAATACCTAAACATTTTTGGAAAATGGTCAAAAGACACAAGTTTGGTGGATGACAAGGATAGACATTAGATGCATACCTCTACTTTTCTTACCTTTTCTATATTTCCTAATTTTAGCTATTAAGTTGATATTTGAAAAATATTATTTGAAAAGAGAAAACAAAGTTTAACTTCAAAACTTATAAGATACCAACACATTTGATTTTGTTTTCTTTCGGTGAAACAACATATTTTAAAAGAACAATAATTTAGATATAATTTTTAAAAGAACAAAACTTAGATATAATTTTTCACTTCTCCATATACATGTTAACTTCTTACCTTTTTGTCAATTTCAAATATTAAAAGTATAATTTATATTTTATTTTAAACATTATTTAAAAAAAATAAAAAATATTTTTATATTTTAATTTAAATTTAAATTTTTTTTCACTATTTAGAAGACCAAATTGATCAGTCCAATTAAAAAACTAGTGAAATTATCATAGTTTCAATCCAATCAACCCTCAAAGTCGATCTTATAAAAAATTGGTCAATTACAAAAAAAATAAGTCAAAACTAACTTGTTTAATAATTCAAACGATTTAGAAAAAAAAATCTTTTTTATAAGTTTTTCAATATTTTGTGACAAAAAAAAAACAAAGAAAAGGTAAAGTAGGAAAGAAAATAAAGAGAAATGAGGAAGAACAAGAAGGAAAAACAAAAAAGGATAATCAATAGTTTATACATAATGATACGTTTTGAATTTTTTTAAAAAAATTAGTAAATAGTTTATTAATTTGTCTAAAAAATATGATATATTTTATATTTACTTTATTTTTATGTAATAAAATTGTGTAAAATACTTATTGTTATACTTAATTATAATTTAAAATTAATATATAAGATTAATACCAGTTCAATTACAATTCGACCACGATTAAACCATTGAATCGTAAATCAATACTTTAACCGATCTGATTTTTAAAACATTAATTTTTTCTTTAAAATATGTTTGAATTGGAAAAATTGGAAGAGAAAGAAAAAAAATTAAATTTAACTATATATTATAAAAAAAATCAAATTGAAATTTTAATTCTCTTTCCTTCTTATTCATTCTTCTTAATCTAAATATACCATTAAAAGAGTTAGTGTTAAGCGTTAACTCTATTTTAAAAAGACTCAAAATGAAAATCGTTTCACCCAATTCATAAGATACCAACACATAAAAAAAATTTCTTTTTTATTTTTTTTAATGGACACAACACATTTTTAAAACCAAGTTATTATGGAATTAATAGAAAACACTTATAATGACTTTATACTCTTAAAAGTTAGTACCAACATAGAATGGAAGTGTTGTTGGCTAGCATAAAAACATGTATGAAATTGAGATAATTGATTGGTGCTCATCAGCATCATCTTAGCCTCCCTCTACATAATAGAGCCATCACTAGTCTAGTAGTGGACAGACAAAAAGCTTTGGCTTTTTCCATTGATGAAATGGTGCTATTAGAGCCTAGGTTGAAGGGCGCATGGCCAAAACCTAGAAAAAAACAAAGCAGGCCAATTTCACTCTAATTGAAGTACATTGTGACTGTTTTCCATTCTTGAATATTCAGACACACACATCACATGGCCTTGGTGCCCTCATGCGTTCAATAAAACAGAATTCTACTCAAGAATTTTCCAATTCAACAAATCACATCCTCCATGCCAAAAGGTTTGGCCATAGCCTGAAAAGTCAACATGTCTAGCATCATATGCTGTGCTCTGTATCACCAATTAGCCGTAAACACAGTTAAAGTAACTTTTCCATTTTCCAATCCTTACAGAAGGTTTGGCCATAATTCATTGAAAATCAACAAGTCTAAACATCAGCTTCACTGTCATGTAAAGCACTTGAGCCATTCATCATTCCACCAAAGACTTACCAAAAAGATATTCAAAGTTCCAGAAAACGTTCAATTAAAGAGTAAGAGATCTATCTTCACAAGACATTTCCTAACAGGTTATGTATTGCATATACTGTAGCAGCAGTGTGAAATTTCATATAATTACAGTATTAGTTTATGAATAGTCCTAGCATGGAGAACAAAAACTAAAGACTTATGAGTAGGCTATAAACTACAACTGAGCAGCGCTTCCCACCATCAGCAAAAGTTTAGGAAGCAGAGCTAGTAATATTACAGGAGACAGAAGAAAATGCAGAAACTAGACTTTGACATCAATCAATAGTCTAGCGACCCCACAGTTGTTATACCAGTGCTTATATTCCTTGGGTCCTGACGGCTCACATAGTCTTCACAGATGCCATTAGAGAGTCTTTGAATTGGAACTGAGTTCAGAAGCTCGAGGCCATTGTTGCCCATTTGTTGCACTTCTTGTGGGGAGAGTATCTTTATGCACCATACACTATTGACAAATTCCCTGTAATAGATCAAGTGTTATTAAAATATGTACTGAATAGAGCGCCAACACCGACAGAGGGGAGGAAAGTACAGAATAGGAGGCTTCATCATTGGATGTCATAAAAATAGCATACTTGAATGCAGAAAATAAAATCATCACCATTATATGGAGAACCAGAAAGCAATGGGACTAGGTGTTTATACATAAAAAAGTACCATAGAGTTCATAATAGATCTTTTTCTCAGTTACACTAAATCTTTATTTAAAACAAAGAAACAAACAATGGGCATGAGTGATAAGATACTTACGGCCAGGGGCCATCGCCGAGGAGAAGAACATCATTCTCTCGGTCAACAAATACAAGCTGCCAGCCTGATCTCACAGGGTCCTCCAACTCGCCTTCAAGGCCAAACATACGAGCAAGCTCACTTCGCAGCTCATGGTAGCTGCTAAATTTAGTGATATCCAATGATCTTCCGAAGGACTCTGATTTGTAAACCTATAAAAACATATCAAATATAAATAAGGAATTAAGTATAACAGTTGTGATGTGAGAAAACCAAAATATACAATCAACAACGGAAAAATCACCTTAACAAAGGTTTTATTTGGTGAATTTCCTTGGCCCATGTTTTCTGGGGCCTGCATGAAGCCTGATTCACCAATGTTTTGCGCCATTCCAGGATTCAGTGTGGATTCAGTGCCTGAAGTATTCAGGTAATTAGAAGATTGAAAAGCTATGGTTGAGGAGTCACTGGTGCTGCTAACCCCCTTAAGGCTTGACATGCCATTCTGCATTAGAAGAGATGAGGGCTCTATATTAACACCAAATAAAAGATGGTTTTGTGGATCAGTGCTCCCTTCTTGGTCTATCGGACACTCCCTGCCAGGAAAGGGTGGCAATGTAATTGCATTTTGAGACACAGTACTCTGGCGCTGCCCTAACTGATCCATCTGAGGTAAAGCACATTGAGAAGCTCCAGAAGAAAGGAGGGGATCCACCGCAACACGCTTGGAGGGCCAGGTAGTAGTAGAAGGTTGAACAGGTATCCAAGAGCTTGTTCTGGGAAGGTTGAGAAGGTGGGCCGTTTCATCTTGGGGAAATGATCCCAAGATACTATGCAGGGGAGAAACCATAGAAGTAGTCACAGGGTTCCCATTTGAATCTGAAAAACTTTGCTGTTGGCACAACGAAGAGATAGCTTGCACAGGTGGTGATTGAGGTTGAGGTGCTGAAACAAACTGAGACATTGTAGAGACAGCACTAGTTATCTGCTGATCAGGAAAACTCTGCTGTTGCTGTTGTTGCTGCTGCTGCTGCTGTTGATGGTGTTGATTACCAAAAGAGTGTTGATGCTGAAGATGAGTCTGAGCGTCAGACTGAGATGGATGCTGATTCTCTTGATTGCTTTGAAAAGCTTGCTGAGGCAGAGACCGCTGCAACATCTGGGCATGCATTAAAGCAGCAGTCCTGTTGGGGAAGTTCTGTGGTTGCTGAAATTGAAGAAGGGATGTAGCATGCTGTTTGGAAGGATCCATAGTCCTAATATCCTGAAGTGCAGCAGCAGCAGCCATGGCTTGGTACATGTCAGTTTGCAGATTCAGAATGGAAGGATCAAGCCTTGGCTGCATCCAAGGACTAACCCCAATTCCTGGAAAATTAAGAGACTGAAGCCCTCTATCCCACAATAGCGAAGAATTTAAGCCCAAATCATCATCCTTCATGCCTGAAAGCATTCAATATAAGGAAGATTATGTAGGAACACTTAGGACTTTAGTTTCCAATGATGCACAGGTAAAGTAGACTTGGGAATGTAATAATCTTCTAAACTTGAAGCCAGTTTAAATAGTCACAAGTATTTGCGGATTTTCATTGCTAAAATGGCAAGAAACATACCATGGAAAGAAGGCAGCCCTGGAGGCCAAGGTCGTTTAAGCCGAAGAGGGAATGGAGATGGATACATGGGAAATGTTGTTAATGGCTCAATTTCCCACAGTGATACTCTAGGTTGCCTGTCTCCTGCTGTGGATTCATCCCAGCCGACCTGCAATTCAATTCAAATCCATATCTTATAAGATCTTTTATAATGAGTATGAAACCATTTACTAAGCAACAAATTAGAAGTGCCACATCGGGAGACACAAGACTAGCATTCAAATTAATTATTGTAATATCACAAACATCAAAGTGTTTTCTAACAAACCTTGACTGAGCGCCAATGTGAATTCGGCCACCGAACAGGATCTAAGTCACTAATGCCAGTTATTGTGCCCATGTATCTGAACAAGAAAGAAAGGGTGCATATTAAAAACTAGTGCCACAAACTCTGATGTCACTGATAATATTTATCCAGTCGAGGAGAAAATGTATCAAAGCAACTTTATTGATGACACAATAGGGCATTGTTCAAGTGTATAACAAGAAGCATAAACTGAATCCATCCATCTCCCTATTTTGTCTCATTGGAACATTCAGATTGTCCCCAGAAAATTATTATTATTATTATTATTATAATGCTGATTAAATTAATATGTTATAGTAACTCTATATAAGTTGACAAAATTTGCCTTTGTATCTTATTTTGTAATCCATATGAGGTAGAGGTTGGAAGGAAATCTCGGTTAAATTTAGGCCATGGCTTGTGGAAGCTTGGAAAAGAAAACCATGGTTTTGACTTCTAAAGCCATTTTCCATGTTTCTTTACTAACCTTAAATTACATACACAAGTAAAATATAAAGGCATGTTTCTTTATTAACCTTAAATTACAAACACAAGAAAAAGTGAACATCAATAAAGAAAGCATGTGCACTATCATATTCAATAAGGTTTTAAAAACCCACCGCCGCACACTTGATTCCTCTGTCTCAAACAGCATCCGGAAGCGCATACCAACTGAAACTCGAGTGTGATACACAGCTTTAACATACTTTGTTAAGGGTATGACAAATTCAGACGGGCTAGCACTGAATTTTAAAAGAAAAACAAATTGTCAATTACAGGTAGTAGGTCATAAATTCAAAGTTCCACAAATTTGTACCAACTATACCGTGGGTTATAGAAAATGGTGAAACGACTATTTGTTGCAGCTGCATGAGCTGCAGCAGCAAGAAGCCCCAAGTGCATGCTATCACTTGACAGCACTGACGAAGGCATCACTGTTTGTGGTCGATTAGCTCGTCGAATACCAAGAAGCAATTGATTCTTTTCATTCCTGTTAAGAAAATACACTTCAATTTTACATCATTGATATCAAAATCTATCAATTAGATTATAATGCTTAACACTGTACCAAAAAGGTCAGATACAAAAGCTAGGAGCTAGGAGAAATAAGAAATAACCGCAATGAACAAGCCTGAACCATAGGCACAGCACATAAAATAGGGAGACTGTCGTACCAATAGAAATCCCATCAGGGTTTTTCACTCACATAATTAACCTACTAGAAACAATCCTATAAATGATGATGCTTGTCAAAGAAAACGTCTCCCTACATTCTTCCAATTAGCTAGATGACAAACGAGTCACATGGCCTGGTTTGAGGAGACCAGTCAATCAACATAATAAGATCCGATATCTGAGAAAAACAGGGAGGAGTAGACTACTATGCTTGCTGTCCAGATACAAGCATTATGACCATATAAAATAACAAAAATGCGAAGGAAACTAGAAAAGCACTTACCAGATAAACAACACGGAATCACCAGCAACAAGTCTTTTGGCACTCACAAAGACACTCCAACCTGTTGTAAGTAGATGTCTTTTGGGCTGACCTGCAGGAAAAGAAGCCAAAGTCCCTTGTTGTCAACCAGATGTTCTTTATGTTTTGTCCTTGACATAAACAGAAACTTCTAACCAAGAAGTTCCCACATTAACAAATTTATAAATTAAATAAAAAATTAAAAGTGGAAAAACAATATCAGCCACAGAACTCACCCCGGAAGATATGTCTGAATTTCCATTCATTACCATGTAAATCCCTCGCAATTAACTCTTGGGCAGGAGGTTGTTGTGAGAAGTCCTGTAGGTTAAGACTATGAGGTCAGAAAATTGATAAATTAGACATGAAGCAAAATTTTAAAACATACATATAACATAGAGATTTACCAATGGAGGAAAAACTTTTTCAGCGGCCCGACGAGGAACAGAAAATCCCCCATGAGTGCTTGTGTCACTGGCAGTCAAAGTTTTGCAAAAGTAGTTCGTTGGCTGTTTACTGGGAGTGCCCAACTCTGCTGGAAGGTATGCCTCCTTTTGCTCTTGCTGCAAACATGTTCAGACTCAGAAACTGAAAAGTGAAGATATCTACACAACCTACGATGCAAATTACTAAATAAGACGTGCCATACAGGATTCAGAGGTTGCAAAGTCATTTGAGCGTATACTTCATCTGTCTCAACATCTGCCTGAATCCAAAACAAATAAACACAAAAACTTGATGAATAAAAATAGTGTGCATAAATCAGCACGCGAGAGATCTTGAAAAAGCAGCAAACTAAAATAAACTAGCCTTACATGCATAGTCACATTATGAAGTTGACAAATAAGTTGGGGAGGTAAACTAGGGTAGTTGGGGATATGGGCATCCACCTCCTTGTTGGTTGATGCAGCAACCTAAGCAGAAAACAGATGAGTAAGGCCATGCAGGCAAGCAGCTTGTGCTGAAAAACAGCAGAAAGACTCTTTAATATATACTGGTTTCGGGAAAGGAAGGCAAAGTAATAACATCTGTCAGTCAATATATTAACACCCAGAAGTTTATGAAGCAATAGTTCGCATGGGTCACCAGATTGAAAGACTAAAACCGGTCCCCCCATCATTTTGTTCCAAGCTAATGACAGAACTATTGATAAGCTGCTCAAGAGTGTAACAGGAATCGAATCCTTAATATTAGCAGCACCAGAGAGAGCAGGGACGAGGGACAAGAACCAATTAGAGTTCATTATTAGCATAGCATACAAAAGTAGCCAGCGAGTTTCCAAAAGGGGTTTCCTTTAGAAGCCAAAATCTAGCATCATATTTCACTGACCTGTTCACTGTGACCCTGAGGAAAGTAAACGACCCGGCTTCCAACTGCCGGTAAAGAAACAAGAGGGCCAGCACATGCATGCCAAAGCTCCGAATCAAGAACTCGCTTTTCTCCTGCAAAATCCATTTCCATGTCATGAGTAAGGAATAGAAGGTTCACAACTACCGTCGAAGTATCTCACAGGACGAATTGATTCGGGGTTCTGATAGCAAAGCCAAGATCTTGAATTGAAACAACAAAGCACAAACACCCAGCAGAGGCGGATGTCAAGCAATTTAAGCCAAATTACTTTATTGATCTCTGAGTTTTTTGACAGAGAGAGAGAGGGAGGGGGGGCGGGGGGGAATAACCTGAACTTATTTACTTTTCATCTTCACAGCCCCACCACCAAGACTCAAAAACTGCTACGTACAACACTACAACCATGTTTACCACAAAATTCAGTGGCTAATTATCTTCTACCCATCTGACAATCAGAGTCCATCAACATCCAGAATAGAATAATACAAAAGAAGAGAGAGAGAGAGGAGCAAAAGAATGTCATAATTATTTGCAGGAGAAATGGAGGACAGAGGTAGATGAAGAAAGGAGGGACAATCTGCAAGCAGAAGTATACGTACCTTCCTGAGGTGAAGGACTAAAACCAGCTGAAGAGAGTCTCATTTTAACGATTTCAGAACTTGTAATTGAGCTCACAGTCACAACCAAAGACTCAAACACAAGCTTTAAGTAGAACAATTAAGAAACAAAATTCTCCCAAAATGACCACCCACGCCGCAAAATAACCCTTTTCGTCTCTTTCTTCCCACTGCACAATATCATTCTCCTTACCTTTTCCCCACTACCAACATAGACCCATCTAAATTAAACCTATAAGCTAGTTTGAGCTAGCTTGACCATTTTATCGAGAATGCTCACAAACCCAGAAGATTCCCGCCCTTTAATCCTTAACCAAAACCAGTTTCTCCACAAAACACAATTGGTTTACGCCTCATTCGCCTTTCAACCTCCTCTAACCCTCCAATCTTCAGCCGAAGACTTCACACCACAATCTTCAAACTCAAACCCACAGATTCCCAACCTCAGGAGTTCAGGTATCTGGATTTTCACTACCTAATTTGGCAATAATCTCAAAGACCAAACTACGTCCACTCAAAACCCAAGAATACCACAAACAAGACAACTAAATAGACTTCAAGGGCCGTTAGATCTCATCCAAACAACAATGAATCCCTCAAAAGACCGGATCTTAATAAAAAAACACAATTAACCCAAAAAAGAAAAGGAGCAAATGGACTAGAAATCAGTTCACACACACACTCCCGACCCAAACTGAAGCAACGCTGCAACAAAGGATAACTGGTATATGTATATATTTTTTTTCATGGAGAAGAAATGGAAACACTGGCCATCACACCTTCTAGAATGAAAAATCCGGCACAGGGTTGGGGTTTTTGGTTCATTTTGCAGTAATGGACAGGAGATTAAAAATGGGAATTGAAGCCAGTGGTTATGGTGGGCGTGCGAGTATTGCTTCACTCTCTCTCTAGCTCACACTGCGTCTCTCACTCTCTGTCCTCCAATCAATCGAAACACAACCGCCATTATTTTTCGCTGTCATTTTAAGAGGGAGAAAGAGAGTGTGTACGAGTGTCAGATTTTTCTTTCTTTTATATATATTAATATTGTTGAGAAGGTTTTGCAATTTTGCTTGTTCTTATATTACTTTTCGTGCCCACGATTTCAGACAATCAAGGAAGAGGTCATACATCCGCAATTCAGCCTCAGGATTTAGTATTTTTACTTCCATACCCTCTATATACATAATTATCTTACAAATTGCCGTGATGGAAGATATGTTTATATCTAGGTTTTGGTGTAAATTTTTTTAAAAAAAATTTACCGACTAAATTATTTTAGATGACATTTTTTTATATTTAATATTTTAAATAAAATTAATTTTAATAAAAAGTACTTGTAAAATAATTAAACATGTTTACATGTTTAGCCAAATTTTGTATGGGAGGAAGTTATTTATTTTTCAAAAAATGTTTATTTTAAAATTTAAAGTTGTTTGGTTAAAGTTTAACAAAAAGATCAAATGCTTTTAAATAGTAGCACAAGTAATTTTTATTGTGAAACATTTTTAAAATATTTTTTTTTGAAGTAGAAAAAAATTGTTAAGCATAGTAATTTTTATCTCTAAAATATATTTAGTATTTAAACAATTATAATTATTAATTTTGTCATCTAAATAATATTTTCTAAACAAATTAATTTTTACATTACTTACATGAATATCTCATTAATAAAAAATTTGATTTTGTCCTTCAAATAATAGTTTTAATTGAATAGATTAATTCTCACAATGTAACAAATTAAAATTTAAATTTTTATTAAAAAAATTATTTATATTTAATATTTAATAATATTTTAAACAAAATTATTTTTAATATAAAGATACTTAGTAAAAATAAAAATTAAAACACCTCATCTTTTCTTGGCATTGACCTTTTATCTCATGAATCATCTCCGTGTGTTTTGTGGTCACAATAACACTGTTATGGCACAATTAGAAGAATTAATGTTATTTAAAGACAAATTCAATTTCGTTAAATTCATTGAGAGTTACTTCTAATTAAGACGACTAAATTAATAATTTTAATTTTTCATAAATTAAATTAAGATAATATACATCTTTTAAAAATTAAAACACATTTATAAATATTTTTGAAAATACACATACATATAACCGTACAAAAGTCCAAGGATTATATTTAAATTAAATGTTACAGCATATAAATTCAATAAAAGTGAGATTGAAAAGGTATTACATGCAAAGTAAATGGACTCGTGTATATAGGAAAAAAAATTGTACTTTAGAGTAAAATTTTTTAAATAAAAAGAAGATAAAAAATAATTACGAGACATAAATAAATAAATCACTTTATTAAATTATGATCTAAAAAAAATTTTTATTTTATAAACTTTACATCTCTCTTATTTAAAATTATCTAAATTTTATATATATTTATCATGATGATAATTTTTTAAACTTTCAATTATTAAAATGGCTTTAAAAAAAAAGAGCATGTAGTCGTTATGGAATAGCATTCTGTGTACAAGATTGCAGTGATGATTGCAATATATATATTTGCCAATACAATGACTCAACTTGGAGTTACAACTCTTAGTACAAAGTCATGCATTGCATGAAAATGATCATTTATCAAACAGAATAAAACCTTAGTCAAAAACAAAAGCAGAGAAAAGAATAGTGAAACCCACAATGTGTTACGTTCTGGGGACAAAAACACTACAGTATATAATCTCACAACATATTTCTAATATCTCACTAAAATTAACACTCTATGTATATATAACAGGTACCATTTTTTAGTAGATTGGGGAACATTAAATATAAATATATTTTTTAATTATAATGTAAAATTTATTTTATTACATTATAAAAGATTAATATATTTCATTAGAGTTAATCTTAAACTATAAGTTGATTATAATATTAACTTTAATATATTTCATTAGAACTAATTTTAAACTATAAGTTGATTATAATATTAGCTTTAATATGAGAATGGGATCAAGGCCTCTCAATCTTTTATTAAATTCACTACCTATAGCTTTCTTAAAGTGTAGTATTTTTTTGTTTCCTCTTTAAGTCACAGAAAGAAAAACATAAAATTTTATTGAATTATTTAAATTATTACGAAGAGTTATCCGCTAATTTTAAGAATAGGTATTATGTAAAATATTAACTTCAATAACCAAGAAATGATATACATAAAAAATTTTATAAGTGCAAGAGAAACTGAATATTAAGTTTTAAGAAAAAAATCATATATAATTTAGGCAAACTTCAAAAAATAACTAGTACAATTTATTAACTCAAAAATGATTGATGAATTAGTTTGGTATTCTACTTTCAAATATTTCTATGAATTAGATCCACCCAATTCCTAGTCGTAGGGAAATCTCTATTAGTAAATAAAAGGCCATGGTTTCCAAACACACCTCAAAGTAGTAGGCAATTCAAGAAGTATACGTGGGACCATAAAATATAATATCTATGTAAAATTATTATTTTGCATTTAGATTTTTCCCCTCCCATACTATATAAGCTTCCAATGTACATTGATTAATTTCCTCTATAATATCCCATATTGTGTGAGGTTGCAATTGCTTATATATATCAGAGGAGTAATGATATTTTTAAATAAGAGAACATCCAATCCTTACAATAAGTTAATTTATTCTACTCTTTTCTATTTGTTTAGTGTTAGAATATATTATCATATATATATATATATATATATATATATATATATATATATATTGTAAGTTTCGTTTGGTATATATTTCATGCAATGATTTTCTTAATTAATCTAATTACTTGGTATTATGCTAAATTTATTTATTATGAATAATATGTAGTTTTTAAAATATAGTGAGTCACCTGTGAGATTCTCCTATAAATGAAAAGTTTATTGTTGTAGAGGAGTGAAATAATTGTACATAAAAAAATTGACAAAATTAACCTTTTGTTGTTTAATTTTGTAAGAGTTTTAATTTTGTTCTTTATTTTTTTAATTTTATCATTTATGCTTATTAATTCATACATTTTTTTTATCAAGTGTCATATATACATATTATTAACAATAATATCTCATGTAAAATCATTTTTGTTAAAGCATATTTAGCTAAAAAAATAATTTAAATGAAACTGAAATGACTACTAAATTAGTTTTCATATAACTTTAAAAAAGTTTTAAAATTCTTATTTTTTGAGCTTTGAATAAATAAATGAAGAATTTCAAAAAAAAATTGAAGTATTTTGATTTTATATAACCTTTAATTATATTTTGACTAAAATAATTTCACTTGAGATTTAAATATAACTAATGGCATTTGAAAAGAGAACAAAATTGCACAAAATAGTAAAGATAATGGATAAATTTAAAACAAAAAAATGGAAAAAATTGAAACATTATGCAAATTTGATAGCTAAAAAGTTGACTTTAACCTATAATTATTTATTGAGTGCTGATAATTAAATAGATTAATAGGGTAAATATAAGCCCAAACATGTATTAATTGATATAGTTAGTTAGAAGAAGAAACCAAATTTTTCTGCATTTGCATATGAAAACAATTAAAAATTAAACTTTCACTGATAAAAGAAAATTAGAAGATAAAGAACTTATGCTATATATGAAAATCATCAATAATTGGAGGAAAATTGGACACATATATATGCTATTGATTTTGAAACCAATGCTCTGAATTTATATATTTTATAGACTTATCTCACCTTTAATTATTGCCATTCATAGTAAAAAGCTTGGTGTTCCTTGTGACCTTGTCAAACTTAAGGATTAAAGGTGCCTGAAAAATAAGCTATGCCAATAAATAAGAATGAGACTTTTAAAGGATATATTTTGATTAAGATTAAGAAAGGAAGGAGATAAAAGTACAACTTTAATTTTTGATATTTTATTATTTAGGATTAAATTCAATTTTTTTCCCTCATATTATTTATTCTCTAAAATAGAAACATCATTTTTAAAAATGATTTAAATTCAAATTAAAAATATACCGTTAAAATGCCCTTAAAATTCCATTACCTTGCTTATTGAATATCACTATTTTTTTATTTGCACTATCAATATCTAAATCTTATTATGAGATATTATCTAATTTAATTTGAAACTTAGTTATAATTAAAACTCTTCTTTCTTTTTTATAGATGTATTATATAAATATCAAATTTAAAATTATTTTTACATACCTAATCTGCATTGTTAATTGAGTGACAACTCATAAATAATATTAATATTTTTTAATTACTTTTAAAATATATTTTTAACAATCATATCAATATTGAACTAAGGGACTTAATAATTTAATATATTTACCAAAAAAAACTGAGCAAACAGTTTGGTATATATATTGTAAATTTAAGAAACTAATTTAAGATTTTAAATAAAATTATAAATCTAAAATAAGAATTACTTATTTTTTTTGTAGATATTTTTTTAATTAAAATTAATTTTATTTAAAATAATATTAAATATAAATATAAATATTTTTTTAATAAAAATTTAAACTCGAGTTCATAAAAATATTGTAATTTATTATGTTAAAATACAAGTCACTGATATTTATCCTTTTTGTTCATCTAGGACTATTTTGAGGCATTAAAAAAGTTATAACACTATTTTAGAGTGCTAAAAATTTTATGGAACCACTGTTAACCAATGAAAGATAAATTACTCTGAGAGATGCTCAAATTAATATCTCTCTATCTTTAAAATATATACAAAACTCTTTGAACTATAAAATGATTAAAATGTTCTAAAAAATCATATTAAATTTTTATTAAAAATATACTTTATTAAAATATGTAAAATTATAATTTATCTTTAGTTTCAAAGGAAGAGTGTTATTTAAACAAATTGCATGGCCGAATAATTTTATTATCTTTTAAAGAATGACTGTGTAATGTACTAAAAGTAAAATACAATTTATCCCATATATAAGAGACCAAAATCATACCTTTATTTTTAGTGGACATTGGAATTTTAACACTGAGAATAAATACAAATTTATCATGTTAATTATTAAAAAAAAAATTCTAACGTAACATTTAAATTAACACCATGTAAAAATAGACAAAAGATTATGTAAATATAATTATATCACATCTGTCTCGTAAATTTGGATTCTACATTTTAAAATCTTTATGACTATAAAATTTTGACTATATAAGATTTCATGTATGTACTTAAGTCAGAGTTTGTAAAATAATTTTTTTATTTTTATATATATATATTTACTTTCTTTTATTTTACAAATTTTTACAATTTTTTAAAATACACAAATTATTTTAAAAATGTACTTTTGCAATTTTAAAATATAAAATTATTTATACATGACTTGAGTTCAAATTGGAACAAGTTGGTTTACATTACAAATATCTGTGAAAATAATGCAAATAGAAGCAAAAAAAAGGCATACCGAACTAAGCTATTTTGATTCGTGATTCACGATTAAGGTAGAGATCGGACGGACAGAGAAAGAAGGTGGATGGATAATGAATCCCGACCATTGGTTGGAGAATAGGTGGGACCTCAGCCATAGAAAGAAAAGCAGAGTTGTGATGTGACGCGACGTTTACTGCTACAGTAAGTACTTTTGTAATGGTAAGGGTCGGTGTCAGTGTCGTACAAAGAGTAAACGACACACGCAATGGCAGTGCCCCACGCGTTTTATTGCTCCGTCCCTCTACAGTTGGGGGGTGACTTGATAGCGACAAAGGGTCACACCAACTTGCACTTACTCTTTCTCTCATCATCTCATCTCATCCATGTGTCGTTTCCTGCTTCTCTTTTTTTTTTTTTTTTTTTTGTATCAAAATTAATCTCACTAATTTAATCTGTTCCAGTTAATTAATGTTTTTCAAGAAGATAGAGCTTGAAAAGAATTAAAATGAAAAATAAAAATAAATCAAATTCATGAGTGATATAAGTTTATTAAAGGATTCTTTTATCATAAAAAGATATATTTTTTAATGTTTTCATTGATTTGCTCTAAATTTATGAATTGTGAATTATACTAAATATGAACTCATATATATTAGATATAAATCTTTTTTTATATTAGTATTTCTTATTATAAATAATACTATTTGAGATATTATAAGTGTTAAATATAAATATTTATCTTAACAAAGAATTAAATAGAAAGCAATTTTTTTTTATTCAATCTCATTGATTTCTCATTTCTTTTATTAGGAATTAATTTTTTGTAACATGATAAATTAATATTTTAATTATTATTAAAAATAATTATATTTAATATTTAATAATATATTAAATAAAATTATTTGTAAAAAAATTTATATAAAAAATTTTAAAAAAGTGAATCTCTATTTTTTTATTTCTCTTTTTATTGCATAAGTAGCATTGGAAACCGTCCATTTCCTAATTCGTAGAATATTTCAAGAGTTATTTTCTCATATATGATTCACTTCTTTTAATTATTTATTTAATTAAGACAAATATAAAATTGTTTAATCTAAAGTTTTTACTTATTTTGACTCGCTTGAAAGTTTTTCTTCTCATGTAGCCAGCATGAAAAAATTAAATATATGATAAAAAAAAAAAGTGAATGAGATTATTTTGAGAATAGCAAAAAAAAAAAAAAATTGTTATCATTTTGTGATAGTACTGCAAAGAGTTTAACTTTTTTTTTAACTGTCAATTTTACCCATACAAATTTAAAGAAAATTTTAACAATAAACAAATTCAATCTCATATGAAAGAAAATTATCGCGACAACAAAATCTTCAATTCTATACATATTTAAAATTTAATTTGCACTTTTTTTGTAAAAAATTAATTTCCTTTTCGAATATATTGGTTGTGAAATTGTGCTACAAATACAACTAGCTACAATCTTTCTTACAACATATAGAGTGATTACACTAGAATATAACAAAATCATAAAATGTAGAGTCACCTTCATCTATACATACACACATATAGAGAGAGAGAGAGAGAGAGAGAGAGAGAGAGAGAGAACGAGATTATTTGTGTTATTAAAACCCATAATATCTAATAAAACAATTTATTTAAAAGATTATGTTCTTCCTGTGTTCCTAATTTTAGTGTTATTTTTATTGAAGCGATTGTTTAAAAGTATAAACTTTTTAAAATATAAATTTTAATGAAAGAATGAAGTATAAAAAAAAATATTAATTCATATATAATAATTTATAATTTATAATTTATATTTTTTTATACTTTATGATTTTACTAAAATTTATAAGCTGAAATAATAATTGATGTCCAACTTTAGAGTTATAAAAAGAAAGATCTAAGCTAACAATGAGAGGTAAAAGTTTTGTCTAACGACACAATTACACACACATTAGGTTTATTCAATATGATTATTGGAATCAATATATATATATATATATATATATATAAACCTACCCACTTATGGTTGAAAGCCAAAGCTTTTTGTCTCCTCCCTTCTTGGAAAATAGTGCAATATTAATTAGATCAATTTTAGGGAAAAGAGTTAATTTTTTACCTAAGGTGAATTAGGACTTGAATCTTTGTAAAAAAAAAAATTACAAATAATATTTAATATTACCTTAAACAAAACTTTCTATACTAAAAGATAATAATGAAAAAAAAGTAATATTAGCAACAAGAGCAAGAAAAACAATTTTGGATAAAAGAAAAACTTGTTAGTTGTGTTGTTTTCAACTAAAAACAACAAAAAGTTATGTGTATTTTATAAACATAAAATATAGAATAATTAAATAAGTGTTTTCACTAATAGAATATATATATATAAATGAAACAAATATTAATATGAATTTTTAAAAATAAAAGCATTAAAAAAAATTGCTATTTTAGATCCAAAAAATATCGATGCAGCTTTTTTTTTTTTGTTAATAATTCAAACGAGGCCTAAATATTGGAACCAAAGAAGTAAAAAAGAAATTAACATTTGTATAGTTTCAATAACGCATTTTGTACGACCAAAATGTGTGGTACGTTTTTCTTGGGATGACTTGATAGTGCCGTTGCTTTTGCTCCGTGATATAAAGAGGTGGTAATTAGCTTCTAGGGTATCAAGATAATGCCATTTGATTTGTCGTTTAAAGTATTTATAATAAAGCTCACTAATTAAAAAATATTAAATTACACTTTACTCATTCCAAAATTTTTAAAATTATATTTTTATTTTTTTATTTTAAAAAATTATACTTTTTTCTATAGATTAAAAATATTTATAATTTCATTTATTTTGATTGAAATATCTTTATATTTATTATTTATATAATTAAATATGTATTTTATTATTATAAAAAATTTTTAAATTTTTAAATAAAATAAAATTATTATTTTTAATTCAAAATAAATAATAATAAAATAATACTTTTAAAAAAATATTTTTTAATAAATTATAATTTTTTTAAAAAATAATAATATATTTAATGATATTTTAATTAAAATAAGTAAAATTATAGATTTTTTAATCTTTAAAAAATAAAGGAGTGTAATTTTGTATTGCCAAAGAACAATTTAAAATAGGAGGAGTTATGTTTTATTTGTCTAAAGAAAAATTTATTACAAAATTAATATATATATATATATATAAACTCTTTTAAATTTCAGGAGATGTTATGTTACATTTAAAAATATATTTTGGTTCAAAGAGAGAGAAACTAAAAATGTAGGTTCTCATTAAAAGAAAGTTATGTCAAGTTTAATACAAATATTTAACAAAATAGGATTTTAATTTTTGTAAATAATGTTAGTTATGTGTTTATTCATGTAAATTTCATTTGCGTGGACCATTAATTTATTGATGAGAAAAAAAGTGCAGAGAATTTATCAGGGAATCCAACTGTGTGTATTGATGGTTACAGCACACAATAAAGTGAATGAATTTATTACTTACAATAGCTCACCAGAGGTTCAAATATGTTAGGTTGCCTCTAACTTGGCATTGAGATATACCCTTCATAGGAGTATATATATATATATATATAATTGAGATATACCCTTCATAGGAGTATATATATATATATATATATATATAAGTATTTTATAAATAAATATTTTCAGATCTATCTTTTTAAGATAGGTATAATAATTATCTATCTATCTTCTTTTTTTAGATTTTTTGTTTTATCCAAACATTTAATTTACTGTTTATAATATATTTATATTTTTGTAGGAATTTTATTGTATTTCAATGATATATTTCAAAAATTTTATATCTCTAATTAATATATATATTTATTTTAAAATCCTTCGTTTGAACCCTTCTTGTTGAAGAATTTAACAAATTGAATATTCTCTTCTTCCCTTAATGTTATTATTTTTTTCCTTAAAAAATCAAAAATTTAAGAGACGAGTGAATTTTACAAAATAAAAAGAGAGCCGTCTAATTTATGTATTACTTAAAAGAATATAATTTATTTTAAATTTTAATTTGATTCTCCAACATGTAAAGTTCTCAAATTAAACCCTTAAAAAATTGTATATTTTTGGTTGGTTTGGGAATCAGATTAAAATAATTGAAAACAAATATTAAATGATTAAATTAAAATATTTATATTTAAAAAAGACAAATAATTAACCATATTTTTAAAAATAGAAACATTCATTCAAGATCCGAGTACCATACTTCTTTTATATATATTTTTAAATTATTTATTTTCCCTAAAGCAATTTAATAATAATAAAAGCCAATTGGAGCTTAGAGTCTATTTCATTAATAGTGAAAAGGGCTTTGGAAAAAAGGGCCATAGTTGAAACCTCAAATTTAGTAATGGTCATACCTTAGTGGATCTCACCAGATTTTCAAATATAAAATCATGTTTATTCACGAGATATGAACAAGATTTCAGATAGGAAATATATATATAAAAAATGAATCCAAGTAATTAAGAGAGTTTAATTTTTACTTATACACTTATTTTTTATTAATTATATATAGTTTGTTTGATTAACCATTTTTAAGAGGTGAATCTTATTTTTTAAAAAATAAAATAAAAAAGAATCAAAGAAGTGCTCGAGGAAGATTCTTGGAAAAACAAGAATATTCTTTATGGTAATAACATAAGAGGTGGAAAATTAGAGCTTCTCCTTAGAAGTAGAAATATAAATTTAAGTTTATTGTTTTTAAGCCTACTCAAAATTATTGATTGTCATAATTAGTTACCTCAATTTTGTTACTTATCTTTTTTAAACACAAGTATTTTTTATATTTTTAAAAATATTTACCAAACATAAATTACTTCTCGAGCATTAATAAAAGTACTTATCAACTAATTTTACCAAACATAAATTATTTATTTCACACAATATTTTTTAAACTTTATTTTAAATAAGCAAAAAAAACTATGAGTTATGGAAATTAATAATTTTAAAATACATGCTCATTCATTACTCAACCCAGGTTTAAGGCTAATTTGCAATTATGAATCTAATCAAATAAAGTAACAATGACAAAACTAATAAATTCTAGTTGAGTTAGTAAGGACCTCATTCTCTGTAAAATTGAGTACATAAGTTTAAATTATAAAAAATATACTTTATAAGAGAATTATACCATTAATATTTTTTAACTCGATACAAATTAATTTTAAATTTATTACTTAAAAATACCTTAAATTAAAAAAAAAAAGGTAGTGAAGACAAATGCAGTAACAGCAAGTGCTTAACATTTTCATTGGTGGCATTAATTATCAACGTATAGCATCATTTGACTATAAATAGTTGCTGATACATTTGCTTTCAACCTTTGAATGACATTGATCACTTTGTTTATTATGATTAATTGGAAAGGGTTTTAGAGAATGCCTCAATGGCCACAAATGGAATGTTTAGACCAAATCACTATATCAAAACAATAAAATATCTATATATTAAAAACGCCTAGCTAGATTACAAATATTGGTCAGGTGAAGTGTATATAGTTCTCTCTCTCTCTCTCTCTCTCTCTCTCTCTCTATATATATATATCCTTTCTAGCTATCCCATCTTCTTGAAAAGCAAGTTTAGCTTTTAATATTCAATCAGACTCAGCACCCAAGAATTTTCATACTTTTCCCCTCTATCAAGTAAAACCTTTCAAATCATAACTTAAATTATCAATTGGGTAAATTATTATTTTATTTTTTAAAAGATATAATTGATTTTAATTTAATTTTTAAATTATAAAAATATTTAATTTAATTTTTTCAAAAATATATTATATCTTAATTTAATTTTTACATAAAAATAATATTTATTTATTTATGTATTAATTTAAAATTTTAAAAATTAAATTAATATATAATATATTTTTTAAATATTAAATTAAATATTTGTATAATTTAAAAATTAAATTAAAATTAATTATATTTTTTAGTAACTAAAATAATAATTTATTCTTATAATTTACAATTGTATTTAACAAAATTATATTTAGTATCTTTTTATATAATTTTTAATTTTTTTATACAGTTAATCGTATGTGTATAAATATATATTAAAATAATAAGATTAATTAACTCATTTTTTTATACATTAAAAAATTTAATCTTGAAAATCAATGTAAATAAATTATATTTACTTTGATTAAAACTAAATTAGATAGAAGATGAACGTAATTTTTTAAATTAGAAGAATAGTAAATGTAATTTATTTTAACTTTATTTTAGATAAACTTTAAATATTATATATTAATTGTAATATTTTTATTATATAATAATTTAAAAATTAGTTATTATAGTTTTAAAGTTCATATCTCAAAATTATAAATAAATTATAGTCAAGACTAATTTTTTGTTTCTTTATGAAATTTTAATCCTGTCTCTTTGTTTTTTTATTTATTTTAACTGTGTCTCTTATCTTTATTAAGTGATATAATTTATTCTTTTAACTAACTGTTATATATACTAAAAATAATGTCATAAATAAAATTTATGTAAAATTATTTTTATTAAAACATAATTAAAATAGTAAGAGAATTTAAATGAGACTAAAATAATAATTAAATTAATTTTTATATAGTTTTAATTATTTTCAATATTTTTAATTTTTGAGTTTTGTATATCTAAATAAAAGATTTTTAAAAAAATTTAAAATATTTTAACTTCATCTAAATTTTAATTATATTTTAATTAAAATAATTTTAATTAAATTTTAAATATAATTAATGATATTTAAAAAGAGAAATAAATTAAGTTAATGAATACAAATAAAAATTAATTTTAGTCATAGACTATATATAATGCAAAAAGTTTAAAATATATACTTTTTTTAAAAAAAGTTTAAAAGAATATTAATTATTGATATTTTAGTATATTTTTTAGTCCAAGAGTCAAAAAGCCTCATATTCCGTAGGGCGCTTAGCTAGCTAACTACCTACCTAGCTAGCTATTAAAGGTTAATACGAAACAAATTAAATTAAATCAAGTGGATTTATCTTAATATGTTACAGAATTTGGGCATTAAATTTGGGGAAGTGCTAAATTCTAAGATTGTTTAATCCTAAATAAATTTAATTCTTCAAAATATGATAAAGAAGATTCCGTTGCTAATTATTTATAGAGAATCTAGTTATATAGAAGCACAAAAAAAAGGACATGTATAATAGTTTTAGTTTTCAATAACAAATCCAAGTTGTAAGCTCAATTATAAACTAAATTTTGGGTTAATTAACATTTAGAATAAATTACGTTGTTGTTATTATATATAAAGCTATTTTATAATTATTTGAGAAAAAAAAAAGGTGTCCCATTTAAAGCACCGTTCTAAAAAATAGTAAATCTGAAGACCCAATAAGATTAACTCAATATTTGTAGTATAATTCTGTTTATAGTATAATTTAAGATAAATCAAAGGTTGTCCAATAATTAGGTAGCATAAGGATGATTGAAATTGAATGAATGACTGAAAAGAATATATAAATATCATCTTTCATTTTCTACGACCCTTTGGAAAATGCTTCTACCAGAATCTCTTCACTGTTCACAATCTCTCTCTATTTGTTTGCACGTGTTTGATTGGTTCTAATTTCCTTTGAATTTATTATTAGGATAAAATTATAGAAAGACCAACCTTTTAAAGTCTTTTTCCGTTATATTTTCAATTTTAAGAGAATGTACGTTTTATTTTTTTCAGATTATACTTGAATAATATTTTACTCACCTAATTTTTTAATAATTTTTTCTACATAATTAATAAAAGATAAAATTATTAAGTAGGTCTCAATTTTGATAGATTTTGTTCTCATAAATTACAAGATGGAACATAGAAAGATAAAATTATATTTTATGTTTTTAAATTTTATATTTATTCTTAACTTTATTTTTAAAATTTTAAATTATAATTAATTTTATCTTATAGTTTAATGACGTATAAATTAATAACAAAAATAATAATATAATATTTAATGTTATGTTTTTAAAATTAATATGAGTTAATATTTTTTAATTAAGTATTTTAACATTATATCAAATAACATGCAATTATTTTTTATTAATAAATTAAGCATCAAGTTTTAAAATAAAATTAATTATAATTTAAAATTTTAAAAATAAAATAACTTACAAAAAATTATTTAAAATAAAATTAAAAATTAATATAAAATTTTAAAAATAAAAATACTTTTACCATGTAAAAATAATGATGAATACATGAGAAGCCCTTAAGAAAAGACCTATCAAAACTAACACACACTTAATAATTTTACTTTTTTTTTATTAATTGAGTGAAATAAATTATTATAAATAAAAATTCAGATAAATAAAATATTATTTATGTATAAGTTAAAGTCTAGTTTTACTTTAAATTTATATAAATGATAATAAAAAACTGTTTTATATAAATATAAAAAATATATATACATATAAGCTCCGTAAATAAGCTCTAGTTATTATTGCTTTAGATAAGTTTCTTGGTTTGTGATGTGATTGTTGAAGAATGAAAGAAGGGAGAGAGAAGGTTATATTTATCAGATTGATAGAAACTTCACTTTTAATGAGAGACACCTGATATTATTGTGATATATATTTATATATATATATATATATTTGATGGAGTTAATTGAATTAAATTTGCAAGTAGGTAGGGTCCATCTGAGTTCACTACACCACCTAATTCTTCGTATGGGCCAAAAACATTTATTTAAGAAATCAACTATGGTCTCATTGCAACTAGATTGAAACTCAACAACTTGTGGGCCCTTAATTATTAACCCTTCATGCATTTTTCATTATTTAATTTTCTATCTCTTTTTTATTTATTGATCATATTTTTATAATATATTAACTTAAAAGGATAAAATTATCTCTCTTTTTTTAAATGTATTTTCATTTGCCAAGAAAAAAAGTCTTGATTATATTAATCACTACATTATAATTTTATCACATTTATATTCTTTTAAGTTGTGTTTAGATTGTGAAATTTTAAATTTAATAGAATTTAAAATGTAAAAAATTTAAATTGCTATAATTCACCTTGTTTGTATTTTTAATTTATTTTTTTGATAATTATATTATTTATAAAATTTATTTTTGTAACATATGTGTATGTATAGGTATATATTTTTATATTAATATACATATATATGTATTTAAATATATATGTATATGCATATAAATTTATGTTTGTGTATGTACATCCAAATGCATATATATAAGTAAATACATACATACTCATGTATGTATGTAAATATGTGTATGCAAGCACATGTGTGTGTATATACATACATGTTTGGCTTCACGTATAAAAATATATGTCAATTTTTTTAATTATCAAAATTTAATATAAAAAATTAATTATTATATTTTAAAATAATAAAAATTTATTTAACATTCTACTATTTTTATAATTTTTATTTTTTTCATATTATATATTTTATTTTATATAATATATAATTTTAAAGACTATCAACTAAAAGATTTTAAGATTATTATATATATATATCTAATCTAAATATTATGTACATATATACACTCAATGGCATGTTCCTATACATTCTCATTTGTATTTGCATATATATGTACAACAAATAAATATATATATCTATACATGTAGATTTATATACATATATGTATAAGTATATATAGATGTGACTATGTATGCATGAATATAGATATAAGTATTTATATATATTGGCATTAATTTGCATCATCAATAATAAATTACTTTATTACTCGAAATTTTAATTTGATATACTGTTTCTTTTTTAAAATATTATGTTGTAGGTAGAAGTATATTTTTTACTGTTAAAATTTATAGTGGTTGTTAATTATGTTAACACACTAAATTTTATTAAAATAGTATTTTTTATTTTATTTTTAAATTTACAGAATTTTATTAAATTTCTGTGGCCAAGAGAACTCGAGTTTCATAGTATTCAGACCCTTGAGAGTTAATTTTTAAAAAATATTACTATAATTTCTTCCATAAACAATAGCAAGGGTGGCATAAATGTAAAAGAGAACAAAGAATGAGGTAAAGAACAAGAAAAATAATAACGAGAAGTTAAAAAAAGAAAAGAAAAAGGTGGGTGGATGAGGAAGAAGAAGATAAGGTGAGGGATTAAATACACTTTTGAATGAACGAATGAATGCCCAACATTCAACAACACCCGTGGGTTCGGATTTTGAGGTTTTTTTATTCTAAAATATTATTTTAAAATTTATATACGATAATGATAAATATTTTTGTATGAATTTAAATTTATAATAATAAAAAATTGAATTTAAAAAATAAAATTCAAGTTTGGACAAAATTATGTTATAGAAAAAAAGATGTCACTATCAAAGGTATTGTAAGAGAGAGGAAGAAAATGAAAAAGCAACAGCTCATATGAATATATGATAGATTTGTGGGACCCACAAAATAGGGGAGAGAGTAAGATTTTCATAGTTTCCCTTTTTGACGCGACTCCTTGGAGCGTGGAGCCCACCACCCCCGGACCACTCACTCTCACTCTTAACTCATTCCTCACGTGCACCCCCCCTTCCACTCCTTTCTCAATCTCTCTGTAAAATTCTTCAATTTTTGGATTATTTCTTTTTTCAAAAAATATTTTAATTCCCTAATTTTATTTATTTATTTTAAAAAATAACACTCATATTTTTTTACATAGAATATATTACAATTTTTTTAAATACTAAGTTAAATTTTATTTAATTTAAAAATTTATATTATTTTAATTTATTTTCAACTAATGAAAACAATTTTTCATAAAAATAAAAATTTTAATATATTAAATTTATACTTACCTTTAACATAACAGTAAAAATAAATCATATTTTTATTATAAAAAATTAATATTATTTTGAAAATTTGAAGGGAGCACTTCTTGTTTCTAAAATAGAGATTGCAATTTGATTTTTTCCTACGAAATCTGAGAGCAACTTATCCTAATTGTTATGAATAAAAAATAAAAATGATGTTACATTGCTTTTCTTTATAATTTGGTTAAATTAAATTTTATTTCAAGAATTTCATAGATCTTGTTTATAAGTTGATGGAGTCTTAAATATCAAAACCTCTTTAGGATTTTGAAAACCCTAATTTTTTTTCTTGACATCTTTTAATAGATATTAATTTCTTAAAAATGGAAATCTATATATATCTTCCTCCATGACCTTTGTCCTCACATAAAAGGAAGTCACATTCACAAGTTTTCTGACCTAAACACGATAGTTACAGTCTCTATTATTTAAAATATATAGGGCAAGAGGTCTTTAATTAATTTCCTCCTGCCTTTAACACTTTATTAATTATTTTTCTTAATTTCATAGACAGAAAGAATTAAAGATCCTCTGTCATATTTTAAAAAATGTTAAAAAAAAAAGCCAAATATGAATATATAATGAAAAACCAATACATATACATATATACAAAAGAAGTAAATACAGTGAAAGAGGATATGTATATCCTATCCTAATAAAAACATCACATCGATGACAATAAGGTAGTGGCAATAATTTCAAGAGGGAAATTGATTGTTGTACAGATGAAGAAAAAGGACATTTTATATATAATTGAGAGAGGACCCTTTCTTTCTCTCTTTGCAATAATTTTGAGGATCTTACGGAATTTGTGACTCCAATGTGTCCACTCACTTTGTTTCTTTTTCACTCGTGATTTCTTGTCAACTACCGATTACTAGTATGTATGTATATATGCAAATGCAACGTCAAGATCAACTTACACTATACACTACGTACATTGTATTGTATTAATTATTTGCTAGCTGTTTTTTCCTACAGAGTTGAAATTATTAGTTACTGCATCGTCTCTAAATTATTCTGAGATATGTTATTTAATGACTCAGAGACAGACGTGCAAATATAGTTTTGGACACACGTTGTTTGAATGCTAATTTTTAGCCCAATAGATGCTAAAAAGCTTCACAATTTATTGTTTGGGATTGTTGATAAATTATCAATAGCTTGTGATTTAGGGCAAATTTTAGATTTTTTTCTTTTCAATTTAGTGAAAATTTAATAAACAAATAAAGATATATATATATTTAAAAGTTTTGAAAGCCCATAAAAACCTCTATTGCATGAAATAGTACTGAGAGGAATTAGTATGTAACCTTTTTTTTCTTCAAAATTTTCAATAATTATAAATCATAAGAAAAAACTTATTTTCCCTCAAATATTGTACCCTTTTATATTGTTGAGTCCCTTAAATTTTTGTTGGCATAGTTTTAGAGGAAACTCTAGTGGTATTTAAGTCCAAACTTGTTGATATATACTCATAACTCAAGAGTTTAGTGTAGTTCTAATAATATGCATTATTAAAATTGTATAAATTATATATATACATATATATATATATCAAGTTATATATATGGTATATAAATTGTCAATATTGAATAGCAAATTAAATTTACTAAGGCGATTGTATAGTGTTCCCTGCTGATTATTAAATTAAAATAATAAATAAATCTAGTAGTAAACAATTAATTATGTCAACAAATTAAATAACTATAGATATGGTGTGACTTAATTAAGCATATAAAAAAAATCTCCATTCTTTTAAACATCCATGACCATGAACATATAAGATCTTACTTTTCTCTCCAAAAGAATTCAACTGTGATTTAAACTTGTGTGTTTATATCTATATAATTTATTCGTTTAATTTAAGAAAGTAAACAAGAAGTAAATATATATCATTACTTGTAGAAATTAGTGACGAGTTTCTTAAGAAATTATGTTATACTAATTACAGTTATTGATCTATTTAATTATAAACATTTTTGCAAGGATAATTCTAATTAGATGATGCAACCCGTTGATTAATTGCGCGCCATTAATTAACACACGTAATTAACTCTTTAAAAAAATTGCTACATTTGAAATAATGAATGTTCAAAACAAAAAATAATTAATCATCACACTTGAACAAAATTTTGTACCACTAAAGTAAAAGTTAATTAGACAAAGCATCTCAAGAGTAATACAACACCAAAAAGAAAGAAAAAACAAGTAAAACAAAAAAGAGGAGGAAGAGGAGGAGGCATCACTAACAGAATATTAGTGTTGTGGAGCCCATATTATCTCTTAATCATGATAGTTTCCCTAACCCTAATTATTAACAATCAAAAGGATTTGAGGCATAAGTGCCCTTTTTCAAATGAGAAACCTCCCAAACAAGTTTATATAAAACATTACTAGAGAGAGAAATTAAAGAACATGGAATGAAACACGTTGACTAAATGTTTGTGTTTCTGCCCTCTAAGCTTGCCATTTTTCAAAGGTATTGGCAGCAAGAGGAGGCAAAGCAAGAAAGCAAAGAAGCAACCTTTTTAGATTTTTATTTTCTTGGTCATGTTTTGGGTGACATAAACAAACTAGGGTTTCCAACACAACAAAGAAGAAAGAAAAAACCCTAAATTTTGTTTCTAATTGTAATTATATATGTTTGCTTATCACCAGACCCTCCTAATCATTTCTGTATCATCTGGGGTTAGAGAAAATGGACCTACACTAAATATTCTGTGTCTTTCAAGTCAAATCCCTAATTCCCTGTCATTTACAATATTAATAATTCAGTTATGTTCTCTAATCTCTCTCTCTCTCCTTCTTTTTCTTTCTTCTTAATTTGTCTCTCTCATATGCATCTGTAGAGAGAGAGAGAGATATGTATATATATATATGTGGCAATATTGTATTGGTTAGAATATGAGGTTAATGCTGCAAAAGTCTGCTCGTTTGTGTAAGTTTTGTCAATGATGTGTTCTTTTAAACAGTAGCGAGATTTGTCAAGTCAATTATGACTGCAGATATTAAGAGTATATATATTTATATATACTAGTTAAGATTGGATTGCATCAAGTTTCAAATTGAAAGTTTGAATTCGAAGTGAAAATCATTAATATATATAATTTATTTTTATTTTTCACATATCTATATTTTTAGACAATTAAATAGTTTTCTTAAGTTGTTGTACATGACTAATCTATTTTATTACACTAAATCTTAGTATATGTAATTTTAGTTAATTACTATTTTTTTTTTTGGATACAAAAGGATAAAAGTAAAGCGAGACATTCCTAAACTAAATATCAAGACGCAGGCATCAAACTACATTCCTAATCTATTATTTTTTATTTGAAAGTTATAAATTTTTTAGTGGAAATTCATATATTTTTATAATTAATTTGGCTTATTATTTTTTAATTCTAAAGAATGACAAAAAAAAAAAGTGGAAAATTTTCTATCTTGAGAGCTGGGAATGGGATGGTCAACATTTTTTTTCTCCCTTTGATTAATTATAGCTTTGATGATGTCAATTAGTATTCTGCATGAAGCTGAATTTAAAATTTGAAATATTTTTTTTTTAAAATTATTTTTTAATATTTGTGTCAAAAGATACATTTGAAAATTAAATGAGAAACCCTTGAAAGGGAGAATCCATGCATTATAATTAATGGGGCCACATGCTAAGCACAGCAGGTGGGGTGGGCACATTTCTTGGTTTAGAAAATGTTCGGCATTAATGATATATGCTATTTATTATGATTATAAAAAGTTTTATTATTAAAATTACAATAATAATTTTTCTTATTATTACAAAGTATGATATTTTAATGTTTTGAGCACTTTTAAGATCTAGCAGAGGAATCAGTAGGATAGTGTAGGCCACAGGGAATAAAATAGATATAGGAACACACCTGAATTTTAATTAAGTTTTAATTAGATTTTAATCAAGCATGCATGTTTGGGATATATTTTTAGCACCATAATCATTAATATTAATATTTTTTATATTTTAACATATAATTTGATTGATTTTTTTAATAAAAGTTTTATAATTTAATTTTAACTTTTAAATAAAAATCATTTATATATTAAAATATGAAATGATGTTACCGGAGTACTAAAAATATATGTAATTTTGTTGAGACAATATTTTAAACAAAATTATTATACACACATACAATGTTCTTGAAAACACTGAGGTCTAAAATGGAAATCTAGATCTTGTTTGACAGTTGTTCTCGTCTTTTATTCTTCAGAATTGTTTTATAAAATTAGTAATAAAAATTCATATTAATATTATTTTTATGTATTTATATATATTCTATTAATAAAAAAATTTATTTTATGTATTTTCATTATTTCATTTATTTTAAAAATTAGAGTTTAAAACATCTTTTAATTATTCTGTATTTTCTATGCTCAAAACATATATTTTTTATTTTTTATTTTTTGTCAAAAATATTTATTCAAACAAATTTTTTATTTTTTTGTTTTTAAAAATAAAAAAAAATTAAAAAACTATTATCAAAGACGCTAGATTCATTTTTCTAATGATAAAACAAAGAAAAAGAAAACTGCTCCTATAAGATATGGAGATGAAGAGAAAAGGCTTGAAAAAATATATATAAATACAAAAGTTCCATATATATATAGCCGCCATTTCCTAATGCTGGAATCACTTCTTGTGGTCTAATTATTGGGAAAAAATAGGTATTTTATACATAGAGTATCTTTTGTTATATATATATTTGTGTATATATATATATATGTGTATGTATGTACATATATGTGTATATATATATATATATATCAATAATTTTGCAAAGAAATATAATTATAATTTATGAAAGAATTAAATTAATGAGGAACTACTAAGTAAAATATTAAATATCTAATTGAGAGCAATCAGCAAGTAGAGGTTAAGTTAAATTAAAAGCCCTTCATCATAAAACCATTGAAGAATACAAGTAGATTATATATATATATATATATATAGTTAATTTATTCAATTTTTTAAAAGAATAATTAATGATATAAATTTAAATTATAAAAAATGAAATACATTATATTCTACTGATAAATTAGATAATAAATACAAAAAAAATGCTTCCTCAATCTTATTTGTAATTAAAAATCATGAGCAAGTGGTGTGGTCTAGTTTTTGGCTTTAGCTTCATCGGTGTCTTAAGAAAAAGCAGAATATGCTTAAGTGCTTCTTCACATAACGGCAAAAGCAGTGCGTGATTTTGTTAGTCAAACATGGAATCATCACAAGTAAGAGAAGCCAAAACATTTCATAAAAGTTAAAGAAATTTGAAAAAACAAAAATGAATCAGCAGCAAATCTTTGTGGCTGAGAGTAGCCTTTTGGAATAGATGCAATAGGAAAAAAATAAAATAAAATAATGATGTTAAAAATTTCTTTGGAATAATACTCTAAACATAGTCGTAATTATAATTTTTAAATCATGAAGATATTTATATATATATTGAAAAATATTTTGTATATATATAGTATTTTTAATTTCTATATTAATGGAACCTTTAAATATAGATTGTTGAATAACTCTTGAATATTATTATTATTTTTTTGCTTTCAAAAGTATGGACATATTGTTAAAATTTAACTCATTTATAAAAATAGAGAACATAATGATCAAACTGATAATCATGCCTAGTACCACTTTATTCCAAAAGTTAATATAATTAGATGCAGATTCCAAAAGAGAAAATTGGCATGCATTTTTTATGATATATTTTTTTAAAAATTATTTTGACTGATTTTTAATATAAACTAAATCGTAAATATTTTTATTTTTTATATTTTATTTTATCTATAAGTTAACATATGATTCTAGAGATTAATGATAAATATATATAGACAATTTAACAATTATATCTTTAATGAAAATACTATAACAAGGTAGTTTATGCATATTTAAGAGGAGATGTGGTTTCCAAAATAAGTCAAACACTTAATGGCACAAGTCCCATTAACACTTACAAGAGCCATTATAATATTAGTCTTTGTTATACTTTACTAAAAAATCTTTGAAATATGAGAACAAACAAACATATATAATATTTTCAAAGAAACTCATACTTTTTTGTCTTTTTGCAATACATAAATCGGCTAATTCTGCAGTATGGGCTTCTTTTCGGTGTGAATATTTCAACATTGGAATTCAAAATTGAAGGCTACGGAATAGACCCTCCTAACTTTCAGGTGGATTCATGCATTTAATTTTTTTTTAAAAGAATATATTTTAGGGATTTTAATAGTTTTCTTTCTTGGTTTCAGGTGGATTATTCTTACAGAGTTTTTAGTTTTTAAAAAATATTTGAAGGGATTTTAATAATTTTCCTTCTTGGTTTCAGGTGGACTCTTAGAAAGTGTTTAGTTTTTTAAAAATTATTTTAAGGGATTTTAATAGTTTTGCTTCTTGGTTTTACCATTGGGCCGAAGAAGATTGTATAACTTCTTTGTTAAGCCCAACAAGTAGGTTTTTATTCATTTATGTTAAAAAGCTTTTTATTGGGCTTAAGACCAAACCATTTTATATGGCAAACCTTTTTTATTGTAGAAAGCATAAATAGTGTAGCTTTACAAGTACTTTTCTTTGGCCCAACCCTAAACCATTGAACTAGCATTGAAAATCTCATTCCAATATCAATTTTTTGAACAAGTATTTTTCATGTTTTTCGCAAAAAAAGTTTGAAAAATATTTGTTATTTTGATTTTTTTGAATTTTTAAATTATTGATAATTATTAAGATTTAACTTATAATCAAATTATTTTTCAAAAGTCAATAAAAAAGAAAAAGAAAAGAAAAAGCCACGCGAGAAAGAAGCAAAACTAGTTAGGATTTTCTCTTTTCATTTGACATCACTTTTCTTTTTTCTTTTTTTTGTGTTTCTTACATCCTAAACAAACAACTAAAGATTTCTACTACATTGCTTGAATTTTGAGCTCTCTAAAGGATATATAGACTCTAAAGAGCTCTCCATGAATCAAGTCCAACATTCCAAACATTTTATTTTTGTTTGTATGTGATTAATTATTGGTTAAAAGACATATAAAATAATTATACACTTATTTTATTGAACTATGAAATGCTTAACATCTTCCCCCATCTGCTAACTTGCAAACCTATTTCTAATTTCAAATATGAAAATTTTAGAAGTTTTCCTAAAATTTCATTTTAAAATAAAACTTTAGTGACAATTCAAATTTAAAATGATTTTCAAAAATATTTTTTAAAACTTAAAAATAAAAAATAAAAACTGTTGTATGTATCATCTCTGGCTCCCATTCAACAGTGTTAGGTATGACAGTAATAAAATAAATCTTAACTCCAATATCTCATACTACATTAGTTCATTGTGGCAACTCAAAAATTTTGAGGAAATTTGCATCCAAACCCTTTCTACAACTTAGCATACATGTTTGTATCTGAATTATACAACTTGAAGTCCATGAACTCTTCGAGTGAGACATACATCATTCTTCTTCAAAGTCCAAGAGGAAATCAGTCAAGTTCTCAGAATCATCGATAGCTTCTTCCAAGGACAAAGGACCATCCTTCTTGGGTTTAGGCTGCATGTTTGAGAGGAAAACAATGCTTATTTGTATATAAATTGTTATTGATGAAAGAAGAAACACGTAGTATATGACAACTGTTGCAAAATTTAGATGTCAGATTTCATAGTGCCAATAGAAAATACCGGAGCCTTTTTGTCTACCTGAGGCTACTATCTCAATAAGACAATAACAAACAAGTCAATCTGTTTGCAAGTATTAAAATACTACCAAACAGAGACAACAAAAGAAGGATGACATTTCTAGGAGCATTGCAGACATTGCAAATTCCGTTTAAAGCAATATCTAAATCCTATTAAGGCTATTTGAGCTTTCATTTCCTCACGAACATAGCAGATGATACCAGCATGTCACTAAACCACAAAATATTTGTATATATAATTTATAAGAATACCTTCGACTTGCGAAGCTCGGGGTTACTTTTTAAAACACTCCAATTGCGAGTAATCTTCTCATCTTCCTCTTCCTCTTCCTCTTCATCATCAAGGCCACTCTCCTCTTCTTCATCCTTTTGTAAGAAAGTGAGAATAAAATGGATAATGTTACTTGCAAGTTGCAACCAAACATTTAGCATTGAAACTGAGCCATTACCAGACAATCGCATGCCAAAGGGTATAGGCATATAGGTCGTAGTTAAAGAGGCAAAAAAAATTCTAATAAAAGATGGTCAGTCAAGGCTTACATCGTTTTCGCCAATGTCAACAGCTTTTGCCATAGCTTCATCCATATCTGTCATCTGCCATACCATAAACAAAAAGTATCAAAACATAAGTCTGTAACAAAATGACAGGTGATAAACCAAGTAGAATTTGAAGGAAGAAAAATGACAAAAAGAATGGTCATAAGAGGTGATAAAGTGTATGTTCAGAACTAATACAGTAAATTATACTTATCAGTTCGTTACCTCAAGTTGTTGAGTTTTTTCCTTTGCCAGAATCTTGTCAAGTTCTTCCCTCGAAATGATTTTTCCATGCTGATCATATATAGGAAAAGAAGTTCAGTACGTTGTGGTATAGACAAATAGCTACACATATCATTAAAAGTCTGATATTTACCCTTATAAGTTCGAAATTTGAAAATTTCAGCAATCAGTAGAAAAGGAAAGAAGAAAAAAAACCACTTCCGTAAATTTGAGGAAAAAATTTAGGCTATGACACTGAGTGGAAGATAAATGTAAAACTAAACCAAAAAATTATGAAAAGCATCTTGGCTTGTTTGTTCCTTTACTTTTTCCTGTTAAATGACTAAACAGGGATTATCTTAATGGTTGCAACAAGCAGGAGCTATCTTGAATGGTTTAGAATTCAGAAGATATATAAATTTTGCATACGCTATTTATCTTTTAAACCAACAAATAGAATGGCCTTCTACCTAAAGTAAGAGGGAAACAATGAAACTAGAATCCTTAGCACCATAGTATCAGTGTATCACTGTGACTCAATTAAGAATTGGAATTTTCAGTTTTTTTGCACACACAATTATACAAAAAATCCACAATAAGATATTTAGGTTGGATTCTCTATAGGATCCAACATTCCACTAATGCAAATTGAGGCCAAATGCAATTGAAGCAGTATGAAGGGACATTACTTATGATATATCAATTAATTTATGATAAATTGTAATTTGGCAAAAGTAGGGTTTATTCTCTAGTGATCCAGTTACTTAATTTAATTGTTTGAATCTCTAGATATCTCTTCCCATGTAAGGATTGATTTGTATGTTATTTCCTGCTAGAATTAGGGTTACTAGATCACCTAAATAAGGCATACTGATACTGTACTATCTATCTTAAGGATTCATCCTTTATCATTCAATTTGAAGTCATTTATTGTGCGTTTTTTGATACTTTTTCTTGGTTCTGGTTCTGTTTTACATTGGCTAGTTATAAAATGTGAAGTCCAATTTTACTCTTAATAATTTGTAAATTCCAAAACCAATTTTAAAATAAACATAAGAATGCCTTAGAAGTGAAGGTTGCCTGCAAAATGAATTTAACTTCAACCTAAGGTTCTATTCATACCGGTTATTCATTTGGGTAGGATAGTTTCAGTAATACAGTTTTTTCAAGTATATGCTAGACACACATAATTCATGAAAAAAGAAGTTCCACTACTACCAATATAGCATATACACATACTAGTGAACATATTGGAATTAACATCAGGAACAATTCCATGTAAAATTACAATGCAACCCCAGATTCAAATTAATTCAACTTGAATTAAAAGAACAGACAAAAGAGACTTTCGGTTATAGCAAGACAAAAGTTACTGTCAACAATTACAATAAGCTTACAAATTGCAGACAATATAGCTCATAAATATAACGTAATATTTCAGCCCTTCACATGAAGCAAGTGATAGAAAAATATTCCAGATATCTCGACTACTCTAGCCTGGAGATATGTGTCATGATCTTCTAAAGAGGACAAGTTTTGCTTTCACTGAAGAACCAAAATCTTCATTTTTTTTCAAAAAAAAAGAAGAAAGAAATTTTCATGTAAGAAGCAAATAAATAAAAACGAAGTAGAATAATTGAACTAAGAGCAAATAACCTCCTTAAGATAGGACAGCATATTTGGTGTTGGTTCATGAAAATCTGGTCCCCTGAAGTCAATCACTTCATTTGGATCTTGAATATAGTTCACGGTTGGGTAAACTGGATCTCCGCCCCATACTGCAAGAAGAAAGAGAACTTTCAACTACCATTCTGGATTTAAAAGTGTCTGGAATTAACAAAAGTAGCTAAATAGTAAATGCCACTGCATATGGTAGATGTCATTATTGCAAATGGTACTGACTTGTTTGAGCATAACTCCCAAAAAGGAATAGTCAATGCCATTGCATAAAGTATCAGAATATTTAATGGAAGTATGAAGTTGAACACTCAGGACAAAAGGAAATGCAACTTCAGAAGATGCAGAGTACTTTTGACCGGTAAATGGTTATGAAACAGAATATCAAAACACAAAGCAAATGGGTACAGAAGCATAATGAAGAAAGCAGATATCTAATATGAGGGTATTATTTCAGGTACGGGGCGGGCAAAACTATCTTTTTAATATATCTTTCTATCTATTTTTCTTTTGCTTCTAAAATACAGACAAATATAGTTTTTAATAAGAGTAAAATTGTCATTATGAATAGAGAAACTTTTCTTTTTGTGTAAAAATATAACAATGTATTCAAGATTAAATACATATAATGCTCCCACTCAACACTGTTAGATGCAGCTCTTTTACAAAGTATCAAAGCATCTTCAACCAACTGATGTAGAGTTCAATCCTGTCCACGTATACTTTCATTTGTAAATTTTCGTACAAGGTAGTCTTGAGTCACAGAAAGAGAGCTAAAGCTAAGGGTGATTTTCTACATTGTTCAAATTTCAAGCCAAGCAGACTTTCATGGGAGGGATGCCTTACCAATACAGAAAACATTCTTAGGCCTTTATTTAAAAGCTTATAGCTTTAAAAATTTTAGTTCAATTTGTTTTTTGACAGACAATGCCAAATAAAGCTGCACAATCTTAGAATCATAGAGTATAAAATATTTAGTCAGATGACAGAATACAACCACAAAAGAAAGATCCAGACATAACGCACAAAGGTTTAAGCTTTAAAGTAGATACTTTGCTTTATTTGATCTTCCCTCATTCGCATTGCTAAAGGATCCCTACGGATACGAATATCAGTCCCCATCATTATGCGATACTCTCGGTCTGTTTGATAGCTAAACATTTCAATTAATTGAGTGTTTTCATCTTCACCAGTTTCTTCAAAATGCTTCTGAACTGCTTCACGAGAAGTGTCCCTCCTCCATGCTTTTACCCATTCTGAATAAAATGCTATTGGACCTATCCTTTCCAGTCTCTCTTGTTCAGCTTGAAGCCTGCAAAAAACAGTTATTTTCAAAAATTCAATCATGTGAAACAAAATGCTACAGGGAACTTTTATAATCAACATATTTCAGGTTAGCAAAGCACCCACTACTACTAAGACAAAAGAAAGCAAGGTTCTTGATGTGCCTATGCAAGGGCAACCAATATGAAATTTCGAAAATAAGGTTAAGTTGATGTTAGAAACATACTAATATGAGAAATTAAGTCTGCCTTCATCCTCAGATATCATATTTTTCTGTAAAACCCTTAACCACCCTCCCCCCCCCCCCCCCCCTAAACGAAGCTGCAGCAGGCAGGTTTTCTTAATTTTGTCCTACACCAGCTACAGCCTTGGATCTACAACATGCCAAGAGAATGGGCCCCCACAGCCCCGGGAAAATATTGCACATCCAGAATTTGGGATTCCGCTAATGACGGCAGGGTTTTGTTTGAGAACAACATGTATACAATTATATCTCCAAAGACTGTTCATGAGGGAGTATATCTAAAGCATATTAATTATTACCAAAAAGAACGTGAGTTTAGCATAAAATAGGTTGAATGGAGGAGCTGTAATACACTTGGAGCAGGCCTGGTTCACCTGTGACCTATGGAGTAAATGTTTAATTAGGTTACACCCTAAATGCATATAATATGAATCATGTTAGTAGCTAGTCTTCTTAGAAGCACTGAAATTAAATTGATGGATCTGCTTTGTCCTTTTAGAATTTCTCACTCTTCAAGGAACTCTAATTCAAACGTTCTACTAAGATATTTTGTTTAAGTACTTTTATGTTCAGGTTATACTAAATATTACAAAACCTTCATTTTAAGGCTTAATCAAAACTGTGCTGTAGGTGTTCTAGTCAACAATACCTTTCTTCCTTAAAAATGTGGCGTCTTGCTCGGTATAGAGAAGTTTCTGTTAATGTTGGATGTTCACCATATAGTTTTACTTGCCCAGTTTCTGCCATGGCTTTCAGAAAAACCTGAAACAGTTGAAAAAGACGCTCAGAGTTCATGTGGAAGATTCCATTATCAACAATAAACTACAATCTGTAATGTATTTGACAAGATTTTAGATCTCTTCTCTAATGAACATATTGATGGAGGATCTAAAAACGGAATCTAAATGATTCTGTGGCCAAATTCTATAGCAGTCTTCACTTCTTAACAGAATGCTGATATCAACAAGGATTCTAATCTTTTGAAAAATAACTTGATCCAGTAAAACTATTGTTCATATCTACAAATCACAATTCTATAGCACACAACCAATGAATGTGGAAAATATCCTTTCTTGCAGCTTGCTAGTCAAATTAAAGAAAGTGATGTATGGCTCATGTTGAGCATAGACTATGGATGATTATGAACGAAAATTTATGAGCCATTTGATCAATGGTCAAACAATATATTTATTTTGCTGTGAGATATAAATTTTCTCTCTTATTTCTCAGTTCTCACATGAGTGCACATGCTGAAACAAAAATGTACATGGAGTGGTTAGACAATAATAGATATGATAACTGTGATTAGGACAAAAAATGGGATTTTATACACTGACCGTTTCAACATCAGGTCGCCTCCTTTGCCATCTAGACCATTGCTCATTTTCTGGCTTTCTCCAATTCCACCACAGTTCTTCACTCGTGCGTGGTTCCTCTATTGGCTTTTTAACTTTTGGATCAATAAATGGATGAGGACGTCCAAGTTTCTTGTCTAGTTCGAATCCAGTCTCTTCTTCTTCGGGTTCAGATTGATAAACAACATAGTCAGATGATAAATCTTGAGAATCTTCTGTGGAGTCAACTGAAGATTCAGGAGGGTGAACGTTATGGTCAGTTGATTCCACAGTGGCTTCAGAGGAAGCAGCCGCAGAATTTTTGTAATTCTTCCTCCTACTTCCAGGCTTTTGGCCATATGATGGAGATCCTAGCGATTCACCCTTTGGTTCAGGAGCTCTTGCAGCCCTAACTAGATTAGCAGTACCTTCAGGCCAATACTCTTGCTCAGGAATACTTGCCCGAGCACCAGAGGCTGGCTCAAGCTCACCAGAGGTTGAGTCCTCGTATACATGGTAGGGTGGACGTTCAACATATTCATGCTCAACATATTCATCTTTCTTTTCACACTTTATACAATTATATGAAGTAACCCTCCTACGTGAATTACTAAAACTAACTCTAACTCGCAAAATTCCAGCTGGAAATGAACCCAGGCATGACGTCTACAGGTTTCAAAAATGATATTAAATTAGCTCCAAAAAAACACAAAACCTCTAAAGTAGGATACTCAAAAAAACACAACCTTTAAACAAAAAGAAAATTACAAAGACAACACCTTTTCAAATTCAATCAACAACAATACCACTCAAACATACAAATGCAACTTTGAAAAGCAACATATACCCACTGAAGTTAAGAACTAAAAATTGTTCCCAAAAAAAAAAAAAAAAAGAAGAAAACCTGGAAGTGATTGAAGCTCAACTTGGCTGCAACATTGCCATGGATAGAAGCCATAAGGTCCCACTAATTATCGCGTGGCCTCATACAAAAAGGGGTAAGAAATCGAAAATCCACATATGGGAAATCAAAAGCAATGTAAGGTTCAGGGAAGGTAGAGAGGGAGAAAGTAGGAGAGTAATTAGCTCAGAACTCAAAACGACGACGAATTGCAGGTCAGGCTGGGAAGCTACTCTGGAGATGACGGGCTTATCACTGCAGCTAGCAAATGCTATGCTATTCTCCTGCCATCGCCTTATCATTATTTCTTCATTTATGTTCTGTTTTAGTTTTCTTTTTTGTATACCCTTCCCTTTTAAATTTGATTATTGGCTAAATTGCAAAAAAGAAAAAAAAGAAAAAGAAGAAGAAGCTATTTTGTAATTTTTTTTATTACTTTTAAAATTTGACAAAATTTTTAATTTTATACAATATACCTCATTTTTTTAATTTTTTTTAATTTTATACAATATACCTTATTTTTTAAATTTTTTAAAAAAGTGTTAATAAAATTATGTAATTTATCCCTTTAATTTTAAAAATTTAACAAAAAAACTCTCTCAAATTTTTAACCTTGTATAAAATATCCCTCAAACTTATTAACATAAACAAGTATTTGAATAAAAATATTAATAGCGGGATATATTGTACAAAATAAAATTTTAAAAATGTCTTTTGCCAACTTTTAAAAAGGTTGATGGGACAAATTGTACAATTTAGAGTTTTTCCTTTTTACATTTTAGTCTTACTTATATTAACAATTTTTCTATGAAATATTACTTTTCCTCAATCTCTAAAAGATTTATACATTCAATTTAGTTTTTAAAAAATTAATTCTTTTTACTATTCAATCACTAAAGTATTAGCATTGTAAAATTTATTCTCTATAAATTCTAAACTTAAATCTTACATTTTTTTCTCTCAATTTGTCTTTTATGTTTTACAAATGTAAAAGATAAAATTGAGCCAAAAATACATCTATGATGAAATTAAATCTTATCCCAAACAAAAAAAATATTTTTCCCAAAAAAATTAATTAATCTCGTACATGCCAATGATTAGTTAGTTCTCTAGTATTTAGTAGTTCTCTTGTATTTATTTTAGCTTCGGTCTTTGTTTTACCAAAAAAAAAAAATTATTTACTAATATTTGTCTAATAAGGGGAAAAGAATGGGTGAGGGAGAGAAAGGAAAGGATTGAAGTTACTAATTTATCCTTATGTCATGTAGAATCAATGTAATCAAATTTAATACATCAATTTATATTATAATAATTTTAAATCTTTTAATCATTAACTTTAAAAGTATGTTATATAATATAAAATATAAATTAAAATATATAATGAAAGAAAAAGAAAATAAAAATAATAAAAAATTACATTAAAACAATAGAAAGTTTAATAATTTTTTATTATTGAATTTATTATTTAAAAGTATAATAATTAATATTTTATGCTATATTCTAAAAATTTTAAAAAAATAACATGCAATTTTGAAAAACATAGCAAATGATTTCATATACAAAATAAGAAAATCAAGAAGTTTTAAATTAACTTTTTTACTTTAAGAAGCTATTTACACGTATAGAAAATTACTCGCATTTTGGGGAAAAAGATTATCACAAATGCTTAGGTTAGGTCATATTGGTTTTAAGTCCAAAAAGGATTCTATTTTAACATTAGCATGCTATATATATATGTGTGTGTGTGTGTGTGTATTCTATTATATGTTGCTACCATTGAAGATATCAAAAACATCCTTTGGAATAATTCTGAGTTTAGGATTCATTATAGTCTCTGTCAAGCTAACTAATGTATCCACATTCTTGCTAAAATGGATTCTAATCCAAGTATAAATTTATGTGATTGGGAAGACTCTCCCACAAAACTGTTTCTTACTCTTAAGTTTTTTTCAACCTGTTTCACTGTAGTTTTAAAAAATTGTTTTTCATTTTTAAAAATAAAAAAAATAAAAAAATAGAATAAGTGTTTTGAAAGCATAAAATACATAATAATTAAAAAATATTCTGAACTTCAGTTTTTAAAAATAAAAAAATATAGAAATTTTTTTTTATAAATATCATGTATATAAATATATAAAAATAATACTTATATGAATTCTTAAAATTAATTTTATAAAACAATTTTAAAGAATAAAAAAATAAAACAATTCAAACAGATCATTTATTTTTGTTTTTTTCTGTCCACCGAAAAATGTAAAAACTAAATACATAATTTAACTTTAGTTTTATTAAAATATTTTTTTGCATAATATATTCCAACGTGGTACTAATGCAAATTTCTCAACAGTTAATTCCTCAAATAACTAACTTTTTTATTGAGAATATCGTAACATTCTTACAAACTTAATTCCGATTAAATGGATTTTAGAGAGATATTGAGTTTTGTCTTTAAAAAAAAATACATTATCAGTTTTATAATTAGACGTCAAATCTTATTCATTATGGTCAAATTTCAAGTTATAAAACAATAGATTTAATAAAATCAGATGTGACCTTGTAACCTTAAAATGAAAAATTACAATGTGACATGCTAATTAAGATTTGTTGCATCATTTATAAACTGTGACATGGAATGTTGCTGAATTTAAAATACTGTATTGTTCTATTTAATTGTGAGCACGCTTTTCTTCAATTATGTTTTTCTTTAGATAGCTAATGATTTTTAAACGTGTTTCTGTACTTGCATGAGAAGTTCATAAAATTACAGATTCATTTGTGTGCTGAAGCAGCTTGAAAACATAGTTCTTTCATGTGGTTTCAATCTGCGGTGAAGCTTTTTTCAAATGAAAATGAAGCTGATTCATTCATAACTATTTTTGTATGCAAGTGCAGACTTCAAAGCAATCATGGAAGGCCAAATTGCATTCTTTTTTTCTGTTACTGTTAGAAAAACGCATTACGAATAAATATATGGAGAAACATATGGAGAGGCAGAGAAACATACAAGAGCAACTTGGAGGGTGGAAACGACGCTTAAGGGAACAGTGTGTTGGGTTGTAAATAAGGTGAGTGAGTCCAAGTTTTAATAAACTCCGATTCGTTTGGTTTAATAAAAAAGTTATTCAAATTTATTTAGTTTCAAAAAAATGAATATAAAATTTAGATCTAATTTAATTCATTTTATTAACTAAAAAATTAGATTCAATTTATATAATTTATGTACAATTATATAAAAATAAACTAAATACGTGTAATGAAATATAATTAATTAAAAAAATTATAAACTATAAATATATAATTATAAAAATTAATCATACAAAAGTATTTAAATAAATGTAAATTGATTATGTATAAATTATTTTATATATTAAATTAATTTATAAATTATATCCTTTCAAATATTTTACTAACAAAATAATATTTTCATATAATAATATAACAAATATAAAAACTAGTAAAACAAATATACATAAAAGAGGTCTTTATTTTATATACATAAAAAATATTATTGAAATAATTATTATACATATAAAAAATATTTTTATATTATTTTATTTTTTAATTAGTTATTTATAAATTAAATGAGTTAAAAAATTAAATTTTTAAATTTGACTAATTTAATTAAACAAATTTAATTATATGTTCAAATTCATTTAGTTAATAAATAAATAAAGCTCAAACTAATTTTTATACAAATTAAACTCAATCAACTAATTTAATTTTTATTTTTGAGTGAAATAATTTTGTGAGATTAATTAAAATAATTTAATTAATATTTTAATCATCAGTCTTTTTAATCTAATAGTTAAAAATTACTCTTTTCATATCTCATATAACTTTTCTCTCTCTCTCTCTCTCTCTCTATATATATATATATATATATATATATATATATGTATATATGATAAAAGTAGTTTGCTCTATGAAAATGGAGTTAAAAAGAAGCTTCTATTTATAAGTAGAAATAAAAGCAGAAAAAATATTATTTTTAAAGGCAAAGTACTTTTACTCAAAATAATAAATTATAAGAAATACCTCAAACATTTGTTTTACTTGTACTCTAAAATTCAATTAATTTTAATAATTTGATAGTAAAAATATATCTTTTGAAAATTTTATTAAACATAATAATATTAATAAAATCACTTAGTTATTGTTTTTGCCATGCTTCTTCCTCGTAATATCTTTTGTTTAAAATAAAATTTCATTAGAAATTGTTTTAAAATAAAAAAATCACAACAATCCAAATTAGACCCGAAGACAAAGGCCTTTAAAAGACAAAATCAAAAGCAAATTAATAATGTTGCTTTCTTGGACGTTGTAATTAATGAGATTAACCCACACAAAAATTGAATACTAATATACTATATATTGATAAAAACAAAGATTTATAAAATTTTAACATTCACTTTAATCATGATTTTAAAATATAATATATAGATAATAATAATAATAGTAATTATTATTATTATTTAATAACTCTTCTCCTTTGGAAATCACACCTATTCAAGGTGCCAAGCTGTTGCGAATTTCCTAAACATCTTTTAAACACACCTAGCTTAAGGTTTTTTAATGTGGAAGATCCCAAAACGAAGTTGTGAATTTAAACTTCAGAATTTTTTTATAAGTATTTTTTTATTAAAAATAATTTTATTTAATATACTGTCTAACATTAAATGTAAATGTATTTTTTAAAAAATATTTGAACTTTATTTTTCTACCTTGGGTTTAGTATTGAAAGTTTTGAACAGAATGATATTAAGTAATTATTAATGAAGTGAGATAAAATGATGTGGGTGAGAGAACTTAATCTATTAATTATAAATTTAATAAAGATAGATAATATCTCATTTTTTATTGATTAAATATTATAATATTATTAATGAGATTAAATGAGTAAAAAAATGAAATTCTCAATTTCATCTTTATAATGTTGACAATTTTAATAAAATATACGTAAAAAAGGAATTGAAAATTAGAATGTTATATAATTTGTGACGATGATTTTGGAATTATCTTGATCTACCCAATACCATAGTGCCAAATTTTAGTGACAAAACTTTAATTAAAAATGGCTTAGCGTTTTTCTTTTTTAAATAGTTCTTTATGGGGAAACGATGGTTTTCAAAGAGAAAAATAATATAAAAAATAATATTAATGAATGGTTGCTTCAAAAATTAGCTTAGAGACAAAATGATGGTATCTTGTTTGCCTTAATTAGTAGAACAGACTTTTATGGCCAGTGCTGCAAATATATATTCTTTTAAATTATAATTTTGATATAAAATTCTCAAACTACAAAATTCTATGTCTAAAATTATTAAAAAAGAAAAGAAATTACATATCAATTAAAAATAATATTTTAAATTGATGCAATTCTTATGTAAAATCTTAAATAATAAAAACTTAAGGTATGAAATAATAATAGTATGACTTTTAGATAATAATTTTATATTATAAAATTTATACATCAAAATTATAATTAAACTACAATAGAATAAAGTTAAATTTTTAGTTTGCATTATGAGAAAGTTATGCATGACTTCAATACTAGGGAAGTTATGCCTAAGTAAGGCATTTAGACACAAAATGATGAAGCCGAAGATGTCATCAAAATAAAGTCAATATGTAAACAAGGCTTATGTGTAACAATGTAAAAAAAGTTAATGTATAAAATATAAATGACATGCATTAAAGTATATTAATTTTTTAAAATTTAATTTAAAAATAAGTAAATAATTATTTGATTACCCACCTTATCATTCTATAGGCATTAACTTTTTTTTTTTAATATCATATATATATATGTTTGAAACTAATAATGAGAATATCCCAAAATTGTAATAAATTTTTTATATTGTAAAACTAATAAAAATACAGTAAACAGCTATCTCTCCTATTCGTAATTTAACTTTCATTTTTTACATTATTTATATTTAGAGTTGACATATGTACAGTATAATTATTTATATTCTTAGTATCGACAATAAAAATAAAATATACAAAAGAATTGAGTAACTAAAAACGTAAATAATTTTTTATGTTTATATCTGTATTATCTTAGAATTAATAACTAAAAAGGTCTTCAAATAATTATACTCAATTTTTTATAATTTTTGTTAAAAAAATTATAAAAATTAAAAAGTAAAAGTGAGAGAGAGAGTTTGTATAAGGAAGTTAGAAATAAAATCAGGAAAAAAAAAAAATTTAACACAATTTTTTCCTTTTGTTTTCAAATTCCAAGTTGAGTTTGAGTCCCCTTATTTTCAATTTCAACTTCCAAGTCATCTCGGACTCGGAGCATAGTCTTCATCCACATAACCTACATGCTAATACCCGTGTAATCTTCGTCTTCTTATCGCTTCTTCTTCAATGCTACCTATGTCTCTGCCTTCTTCAACCACGATCAAAGATCTTTGTTTCTGTTCTTGGCCATGCCCTAATCTTCGCATTGCTTCCTTCCATTCTTAGGGTACATAATCGAGTTTTCTGCATAATGCCGGTTTAATTTTGAAAATTTCAGGGTTCTGCGGTCAGATTGTATATGGGTTTCGCGCTGCATCGTGATATTGGCTGATTTCTGAGCTCGATCATTTTCCGTCCATGGAGGTTTGATTCTTTCCGTTCTTGCCTAGAAACCCACTTGCATTGTCCAATACCTAACTTTATCGGTTTAAGCCCAAAGTTGGACTTGTTCTGGCTCTGAAGATTTGGCATTGTTGCGGTTTGCTTCAGTGCGTGCTTGGTCGCTCTTGGAGCTTGTTTTTGTGTCTTCTGGTTAGATAGTGTATGGTTCTGAGGGAAATTTTGTTTTTGTATGTTGTGGACTAAATCGTGTTTTGAGGATGAAGAGACCAAAAAGTGAAAATCCCAATTCGAGGAGATTCAAACTGTCGCATTTTTTGTTCTGTATTGGGGCGTTGTACTTGGTTTTTATATCATGTAAGTTTCCGCAATTTCTAAAGATTGTATCACAGTTAAGTGGGGATGAAAGTTACGCTAGATTGGATGGGACAGCTTTAGGGGGCTATGAAAATACAGATTTAAGCAAACCCTTTGTTGGAACTGTTTATAAAGATGCATTTTACCGGAGATTAGAAGATAATGAAGACCAGGATGCCCCATTGAGGCCAAACAAGGAACCTCTGAAGGAGGAACCTGCCCCAGAAAATTTGAAACAGTTGCCACAGCGATATGGTAGGATTACTGGAGAAATCATGCGTCGAAGGAACAGGACCAGTGATTTGACTGTTTTCAAGAGGATGGCAAACGAGGCGTGGACATTAGGGTTAAAGGCTTGGGAAGAATTAGAAAAGGTTGATGAGAAGGAATCAGGAGAAAGCTCTGTACTTGAAGGAAAGCCTGAGTCATGTCCTTCTTGGATATCAATGAGTGGAGAAGAATTGATGAGGGGAGATGGGTTGATGTTCCTTCCTTGTGGGCTTGCAGCAGGTTCTTCAATCACTGTGGTGGGTACACCCCATCATGCTCATAAGGAGTATGTTCCCCAGTTTGCAAAGTTGAGGGTAGCTGATGCTTTGGTTTCAGTTTCACAGTTCATGATTGAATTGCAAGGGCTGAAGTCAGTGGATGGGGAGGATCCTCCAAAGATTTTGCATTTGAATCCTCGATTAAGGGGGGATTGGAGTAAACAACCTGTTATTGAGCATAATACTTGTTACAGAATGCAGTGGGGAAAAGCACAAAGATGCGATGGTCTGCCAAGCAGTGATGATGAAGAAATGCTTGGTATGATTTATCATATTTCATTTTCATTTTGAAGCACCTAATTTTGATCTAAATTCCAGTAGAACAGAGTCTCCATTGTCGCAGATGTGAACATAGAAAAGACAGAAAAAAGATTTAGCTGTGATCTTTTCCGAAAGGAAAGAATGAGAGAAAATAATAAAAAGATAAATGAGCATAATTTATGGAACAATATTGGCGTGTTAGAATAACCAATAGGGTTATAGAAGCACAAATGTGTACAGAGATAAAAATATTGGTGTTGGTCATGTATCTGACACTAATACATTGGAGATGTGGCTGGATATTTCTGGCCTCTTCTCTACTTGACAGTTTTAAAATAATGACTATTTCTGCAGTTGCAAGTTCTACTTATAGTTCTATTCTAGCATTATTTTGAGCTTGTAATGATTGGTGCAGTGATACTTACCTTTTAAACTAGTGTTTTCTTGAGTTGATTGTTAGTTTTTGTGGATTTGTGTTTATATGTACATTTTCATATGCTAGCTATATTGTATCCTATTTTTTTAAGAACTGTCCTAGTTCCCATATCCGTGTCATATTATACCTGTTCAATATCATATCCATGCTTCATAGTTTATGAAGTGAACATCTCGTATGTTACTGTTATATACTCTGGACAGTTCTGTAAGACCAGAGGTCAAATTTTCTATGTTTCCTAGTTAATGGACTGATGTGTTTTAATATATAGTCTGTATTTGCGGGGTTGTGGTATCTTTGGTTAGAACAAGATGTGAGAGTTCTTAATTGGAAGTTTTTTTCCATCACATCTTCTTTGGGACAGAATTGTTTTTATGTCCTTCCTGTGGTTTCAGCAAATTGTTTTGTATGGCGGTGCCCCTTGTGGATTCACAACTAGATTGGGAAGCTCATCTGAGTAATGAGTCTTTAGTCTTTGTTTCATCATTTTTGGAGAATTACTTTTCCTTCGGTGTTGTACTGTTTTCTCTTGTCATCAATAAAACCCTTTCTGTCAATGAACACCTCAATTCAAGCTTAAGCTGTTAAGTGAAGGCTTATGAATAATTGTATCATAATCTCTCACACAACACCTTGCACGAATGCCTCTCAGACTTGAAGCATGGACATAGCATAAGCCTACCATACCTTGTGCTAACCACTTGATTATAGTGGCTCTAATAATAATAACATGTCAATGATCTCTTAATCTCAAAAGCTTAAGTTGTTCAGTGAAAGGCCATTAATAGTTTTATATAATCTCTAATACTCTTTCTAAAAATAAATTGAAGTATAGCTGCTTTTTTAAATATTTCACTTTTGTTACCATCATCATATTTCAGCTGTTTGTGATGTTTAACTTATGTCTTCTCGTCCCTATTCTAATCCTTGTAAATTTATTTTTCTTCTTAAATTTGACAGTTGATGGGTACAGACGGTGTGAAAAGTGGATGCGTAATGGTATTGTAGACTCAAAAGAGTCCAAGACAACATCATGGTTCAAGCGGTTTATAGGACGTGAGCAGAAGCCAGAATTGACCTGGCCATTTCCTTTTGTAGAGGGTAGAATGTTTGTCCTTACATTGCTTGCTGGTGTTGATGGATACCATATTAATGTTGGAGGTCGCCATGTAACTTCATTTCCATATCGAACGGTAGGTTACTTGAGACAGATGCTTTCATCTGATGCTTGCATTAAGCATCTAAACAGTGTGAAATTGCATATCTAGCTTATTTGCACAATTATTTGTCATGTAAATAAGTTTTTAGTATAATTGCTTTTACTTGACTGCCTTGGCATTTCGGAGTTCAGACATACCTTTTACTTTTAGCTTGTTGAATTACATTTTTGCATTTATATTGGGTTATATTCAATGTTTTTTGGCCAACACTCATATAATAGTGTTATATTTATAATGATTATAATATCTTTTTTCTCATGGGTCTATGGGTCACTCAATCTAAATACTTAAGCTTTGATAATTATTGTATTTTTTACTATTTAGGCTGTTGTGGCCACAGAAGCTTTTTCTTCTCTAACATTCTCTTTCTAACAATCTTCAGGGATTTACACTTGAAGATGCTACAGGATTGGCAATCAAAGGAGAGGTGGATGTTCATTCAGTCTACGCTACATCTCTCCCCAGATCTCATCCAAGTTTTTCACCTCAAAGAGTGCTGGAAATGTCACAGACTTGGAAAGCGAGTCCTTTACCAAAAAGTCCTATTAAACTTTTTATTGGAGTTCTTTCTGCCTCAAATCACTTTGCAGAACGCATGGCAATTAGAAAGACATGGATGCAATCAGCTGCAATCAGGTCGTCAGATGTAGTAGTTCGATTCTTTGTTGCATTGGTAAGGCTTCTTCCTTTATATTTCTCTGGAAAAAACTCCTAGATTTTGTGAAAAAGAAAAAGTATTCTGTGACAAAAGAATGATATCAGGATTCACTGAGGACATGAAAAATAGCATAAAGAAGTGTGTGACACCAGGTGCAGTTTGTGATGGTTATCTGGATGGCCAAGAATATACTGCTAATAGCAGTTGGAGGTTCCAATTGTTGTAGCTTCTAAGTAGTAGTTTTTTTAAACCCCTCCCAATAGAAAAAAAAAAAAAAACTTATTGACGAGATGAGAAAACAATACAAAAGTCAGGACAAGTAGTCCTTCCAAGACTATTTAAAACAATAAAAAACTAAACACTCTTTTTCTAGTCCTGTTGTAAATCCACGACAGACAGCCCCTTAAAAATAATATTTTGCTGAAACCCACAAGGACAAAAAAATAATTTTTGAAACCCATAAGGACATAAAAATTTTTCCTGAAGGTGTGATGGAAGAAATTTTTTAATTAAAAATTCTCGCATCCATTCCAACCAAAGACACCACATCGTGTAAAAACAGTACACTGCCAAAATCAGTACAAAAGCAGGACAAGCCCAACTCTTATTGTTATAAGTATATGGGCTTTTAGGGTTGGGCTTATGTTCTGTTCTCTTATAGTACTAGAAGTATGTACTGCCTGTAATTTCTATCTTATTGTTCTATAAATAAGATAGTTTAGGTGGCTGACTGATTAAGTCAGTATTTCATTTATTTCTTTCCCTGCTAGCATGGTATGATCCATCCTTGGGTTCCTTGAGAGAACAAAGCACATTGAAGTAGATTGTCATTTTGTTCTCAAGATTCAGCAAAATCTGATTACTGCATCATATGTTTGTGCTGGACAGCTATTAGCTGATTTTTTTCCCCAATGCTGATAATGGGACTAGAATTGACTTTATTTGGTTTGATGTGTGACTTAAGCAAGTTATGTGAAAGTGAACAAACTTAATGTGGGACCTGGGTATCACCTTGACTAAGCTATTTTGGATTCTATGAAGCTCTTACTTAAATGATCAGATTCTAATATTTTTATTATTGAAGACTTTGATTTGTAATCTTCCTGCTCTGCCCTTGTTATAATTAGATTTAACTGAATTGTTACTTACTATGTGTTTGATTGAACCCAAGTGACTTGGAAAACCCTCCCTCAAAAGCTAGCTGTTAAGGAGGAAGAGCTAATTCACTTAAGTATCCCATTGAGCATTCCATAATACTTGATATTTGACTCAGGCAGCCCATACTGCCTTGGGAACATCCCATACTATCCCCAAACCCATCAGTGTTCTCTTTGGAATGGGTTGATCCTGGAGGATCAATCATTTAACAAGTTTATTCTAGGATTAGTTATTAACACTGATAGCCACTTCAGACTGGGTGATAATTCAAATATATGTGGTGGTGTTGGATTTTTTTGAGAAATTTTCTTTATGTAATAGATTGTAATTGCTGAAGAAAAAGATTTTTAGCTTATTATATCTACACTCAGATAATATTATCTCATGTGCAATTGATGGTTGCATCTGAAAATTTGATTTTTAGTGTTGTTTGGCATTTTGCTGTGGTTTTGTGTGCATTTTTATTTCCTTTCCCACTAATATTCTTTCCTTTAATGTGTCATGGCTAATTTTTATGGTATTGTGTCTGTTGTAAATATCAAAATGAAGAATCCAAGGAAGGAAGTAAATGCAGTGTTGAAGAAAGAGGCCGCTTACTTTGGTGATATTGTCATCTTGCCTTTTATGGACCGCTATGAGCTTGTTGTGCTTAAAACCATAGCCATCTGTGAGTTTGGGGTGAGTTTATTTTATGCCTTAAAAAGTGCCATTCTACTGGCTCCTGGCCTTCATGTTCTCTCAAATACAAAAGCTATTGTTTCCTCATGCAGGTTCAGAATGTGACTGCAGCATATATCATGAAATGTGATGATGATACATTTATTAGGGTGGATACTGTCATGAAAGAAATTGAGAGTGTCCCCCGAAAAAAGCCCCTTTATATGGGTAATCTCAATCTCTTGCATCGGCCTCTGAGAAATGGCAAATGGGCAGTCACTTATGAGGTACATCATATAGTTGAACTGGAAGTTAATATAGAACTGTGCACCTTGATCAATTGCTACCTCTTCTTATCTGCATTTTCCCCATTCTGAAAGAGATTACCTTTTAACTTCACAGGAGTGGCCAGAAGAATTATATCCTCCTTATGCAAATGGACCTGCATATGTAATTTCCAGTGACATCGTTAATTTCGTCATATCTCAACACAAGAACAGGAGGCTGAGGGTTGGTCACTAAACTTTATCCAGAATTCACTTCTTTTTCCCCATATCTTTTGGGCTTCCTTCTGTAAACAAATTGTATAGGTATTTCCAATTTTTTGCGTGAGTACAACTTGATGGTGAAACATGTTTGTTTTCGGATGGCAGCTTTTTAAGATGGAGGATGTAAGCATGGGAATGTGGGTGGAGCGATTTAACAGTACCATGAGAGGTGTCCAGTACTCCCACAACTGGAAATTTTGTCAGTATGGATGCATGGAGGACTACTTCACTGCACATTACCAATCACCAAGGCAGATGTTGTGTCTATGGGACAAATTGATAAGAGGTAGAGCTCAATGTTGCAACTTTAGATGATAATGTGTAACAATACCACTTAAGCCTTTGTATCATTTGTATTCTGAACCCTACTGCTGAAGAGTCCATGTAGGTTGATGTCCAGAAAAGATTAGTCATAGCAAAATGAATTGCAAGCACGAAATAGAACTGAAAAAAGAGGGGGAAAAAAAAAGAATTGAAAACTGCCCAACCAAAAGAAAAAAGCAGACCATAGACAAATATGGTATAAATTCTTGAACGCTTAGTGCACCATCAAAGCTGTACTCAGTTGAGTGTACGATTGAAGGTGCATTTTTTTAGTTGATGAGGTATATAAAAGATGAGTAAACTGAATTAATTGTAAAAGGATACATAATGTAAGTATATTTGACATGGGTTTTATTAAAAAATGTGCGATTGACTTAATTTACATAAAAATTTATCTAGAATCTATCAAAAAAGATTTTAGATTCTTCTGGTTGTTAATGTGCATCATACCTAGTTTGGAGCTCAAGAAATTGGACTTGGCTTATTCAAATTATGCACACTTTTACAGGGCCATGCCTTCCTCAACCCCCAAGCTATCTTAACCTTTATGTCTGATGCTGTCCTCCACAAGGCATCTGGGCTCTTGTCCCATCTCCTGCTAATCATAAATTCATAATCTATTAACCAAAACAAAAGAATGTCAAAACCCATTCAATAATGAACTTCAACGAGGGAGAAATTAACGAGTAATAAGTCCATTTAAGAACTAATTTGTGTAGAGTTGTACTTTTAAAGACTAAATACTAAACAATCGGTTGGTGCATGGACCAAATTTGTCAATATAGTAAAAAAAAATTCGATAAATTAATTTTCCTTCCTTTACTATATGCTAAAATTAGATAGTCCTCCTATCTGACAACTCTTTCTTAAGGTTAAAAAACAACTACATAAAAAAACCTAAAAAGAACCCATAAAATAATATTTATTTATTAATAAAAATATAACTTGTAAAATAATATGTTTCTTAAATATTTATTTTCATATGATTTATTTATGTTAAAATTCATAAATTTAATTTGTTTTTAAAATAATTATTTTATAAAAAAATTAAGTATAATTTTTATATCTTTTGTTATTATATTTTTTAATTAAAGACTGATACGTGTATTATTTATAAAATTTATTTTTTATTAATTTTTTAAATAATTTTTACACATTTTATTTTATTTAAAAAATATAATAAAATAATACAAATAATTACGTATAATTCTAATCTTATTTTATAATGCCCAAATGCAAAACAGCCAATGCCCTTGAGTCAAAGGGCAAGATTTTCGGTAGAAACAGAAAGTGGCCCCACTTCAGAGCACCAGCGCGACGATGCTTGCGCAGTCTTGTTCCTTATCTTTTCTTCCGTGTCTTATACGTATGGGTCCCACTCCTTCTCTGTCACGCGCCTTTGTCCACTCCTTATCTATCACGTGCCTTGGCCCCTCATCTTCTTAAGAAAATTTTTAGATGTATATATCTTGTTTTATTAATATATTAGCTAATAAAATTTAAAATTAAAATTTATATATCTCTTTAAATTATAAATTATATATAAATAATTTTTTTAATAATAAAATTTAATTTATAATTTATTTTTAAAAAACTTAATAATTTATAAAAAGTCTTATCAATTAATTTTTAATTTAAAATTTAACAAAAAATAGATACATCAAATTATTTAAAAATATTTTAAAACATGAAATTCAAATAATTTTTTTTAAATGACATTAAAAATTTAGTTCTTTGTATTTTAATATAAATTAATTTTATTAATATATCACTCTTTTGTTAAAATTTAAAATAAAAAAATATTTTTGTACAAAAATATAAGAATTATAAATTAATATTTATAATTAAAAAAAATTTTATGAATAACTTATAATTTTAAAAAAATTATATACATGTGACCCCTTTAATTTTAAATAAAAAATTAAATAAATATTATCAATCATGCATAAATAATATAATATAATCTGTTACCCAAAAAAAATATATATATAACACAATATATATCTAATTATTTCTCAATCTTTCACAGATTCACTTACGATCAAACACATTTAAGGCCAAGCAACGTAAGGCCTAAGAGAACAGACTGTGGGGTCACATGCGAGCCTGTCGGCAGTACCTTCGTCTGCCACGTCTTACAACTTTTTTTTAAATATATATAGTCTCTCATTTTATTTATGTATTAATTCATTATATTTAATTAATTTTTTATATTTTTATAATATATAAATTAATTAATATAAAATAAAAATTAATTAAATATTATTAACTAATTCATAATAAAATAATATAATATATATACTTAAAAATGTGTAATGTGTAGCATGTTTATTTAGATACTCACGTAATATAACTTCTCTTTATTTTTCAATTTTCTGCTTTAAATTATAAACTATACGTCACTCTCTCAACCATAACATTTTTTTTCAAAAAAAGAATGCAATCGATTAACTCAAAATAACAGAAACTATAAATATTTTCCGATGTAAACCTGAATCACTGACACGTGTCCTCTAAATTGGCTCCTACCCAAAGCCACGTCGGCACAAAAAAAATCTAGTTTTGCGGCACCTCAGTCAGATAAACTTTTGGAGGATGACAGTTATATTTTAGTATCCGATGAAATGACCAAATCATCCTTATTCTTTTTATTATTTTTTTAACATTATATTTTATATTTTTAATTTTTAAACAAATTAATATTTTAATTTCTAAAAGTTACAATTTATTATAATTTAATTTTTAAATCATAAAAATAATTAATTTAATCTTTAAAAAATATATTATGTCTTAAATTTAATTTTTAAAATTTTAAATTAAAACATAAAAAAATAAAATATTTATATATAAAAATTAAATTAAAATATAATTTATTTTTTAATGACTTAATTATTTTTATAATTTAAAAATTAAATAGACTAAAATAATAATTTATTTTAATTTATTTCATATATCTATATTATAATAATTTTAAAATATTTTGATAATTAATTTGTAATTATATTATATGAAATAAAATATTTAATATAAAGATAAAAATAAGAGAAAAATAAAAATGACAAAAAATTATACCATATATAATAAAATTAAAAGTTTTGCAAGCAAGTTTTTTATTTTTTAAAATATAATATAAAATAATTAATGTATTTTTAAAATAATTAAATAAATAATATAAAATTATTTAATTTATTTATAATTTATAATTTTTATTTTTTTATATTTTCATATAACATATTTTATTTATATTTTATATTATAAAATATATTATTTTATAAAATATTAATAAAAATATTAAATTATTATAATATAAATATATAATTTTTAATTTTAACGTATGTAATATACTCAAACAACAATTTTCACATTAATTAATTCATATCAGTATACGATATTAAATATGAAAAGTTACTTTCAACATTAATTATTTTATTTAAATCAATGATGAAGGGGTAGGTATACAAATAAATGTGTGAAAATATAATGAACATTCATGGTTCTAAATGGATGCACTTACCTCGTGCACTAGACCATAAATAAATAGAGAGGCCATTGCCATTATATTCAATGAAGTTCAGAAAACAATTAAAGGAAAAAGTATTGACAAATCATGTCAATTGGGGTTAATATATATATATATTTATATATAAACTTTTAGGTGTTTCTTACGATAAATAGAATCATCAGTTTGAAAAATAGTTTTGAGGAGTTACTAATATGAAAAATGTAATATTAAGGAGTCAATAGTTAATATAATACTACATAGTAACAAATATTAAAATATTATAATTTTATTTAAAACCCCAATAACGTAAATATTTTAAAATTTACTTTTAAGTTTTGTGGCACTTGCCTCGTATATCAAACATAAATTTAGATTATAATCCAGGTGAAAATAATATAATAATATTATATGACAAAAAAATAAATATAAAATTAATTAAATAATAATTTTAATTTATATAATAAAAATTATCAGTAAATAGTATATTCTTTTTATATATCTATTTTGTTAAATTTTTGAGTTAATTCTTCAATTTTTGTAAATTTATTTTTATATATAAGTAAAATTAGTTAACTCGTTGTCAAATTACAAAACAGTTGCACTTATGATGAACTCATGAAAAACATAATTTTAGGCCCCTCTAAGTTTTAGTAAAATCCACCAATCAAAATCTTCTTTATTAAAAAAATTAACTAACTAAATAGTATTTCAATGTCCAAATTCAAAAAAAATAAAAATATTTAAATATAAATAACCAAATTTCTAATAAATGCATAAATTATGTGTAGAAGTCTATGGCTTGAATAAATTTATATTTAATATTTATATATCAATTATATTTAAATTTTTATTATTTTAAATTTTACTTTTTTTATATTAATTATGATAAAAATATATATTTTTAATAACTATTAAATAAAATAAGTAAACTTTTATGAGCTTTTGTGTTAAATTTATCCTTCTTTTACGAGTTTATTTAAACTCTCAAATTTAATAACTTAATATATCTCAATATATTTTCTCACTTGTTATAATATTCTCTTGTCTAACCTAGAAGAATTATGATCCAATAATAATAATTGACGCAATAGTGGAGAGTATTAAGAATGATGGCTAGGAATTAAAAATGATCTGCATATTCTCTTTGATAAAATATTCATTCTACAACTTTTGACTAAAATATGCCATACTTTTCATGTGTATTCTTTAATTATTCTGTAATATCTAAGGCTCTTTAATCTACAAAAATAATTCAGTGTCCTTAATAAACACAGAATAAATACGAACGTATATGTAAGTTTTCTGAATATAATTCAAGAAGTTTTGATTTGTTAACCTCAAAACAGCTTAGTTTTATTATTTTATCTTTTTCTCCGGTCAAATATATTATAAAATGAGCATTTGATTACATGCATCAACTAATTTGCTTTAACTTTATATATATAATTTAAATAAATTATAAATAAACATATAAATATATAAAATATAGATTTCCTTAAAATTATATGTACTTGACATTTATTTGTACGCTTTTTTGATATACTAATTTTATATAACTTTCTTAAAGTTTCTTATATATATATATATATATATATATATATATATAATTGAGCTGGTGAAATATAAAACCCATTAAATATATTCATTGCCTTCTTTGAGAATCACATGGATATCATGTGACCGATTTATTTTATACCATATTTTATTCTATAAATTTTAGGGAATGCTTGTGCATTGTCTCAATTTGAAGCAATTGATGTTTTGATCTTTACGTAATAAAACATATATAATACTAGAAGTTTGACATATAAAAAATATTATTTTTTTTAAATTTTAAAATATAATATAAAATAATTACTATTATATTTTAAAATAATAAATTAAATATTAAAAATTTATTTAATTTTTTACTAGTCTCTTATATCTTCTTACAATTTTTACTTTTTTCTCATATTTTTATATTACATATTTTATTTTATATTTTATATTATGAAATTTCTGTTATTTTTATTTTTAATAACATTATGTTCATTATTTATTTTTTCTATATAAAATCTAGGCAATTAATCACAATAAGTTAAAGTTATAATTCATAATCAATTTCAGATTTAAAAATATTTTATTTTATTTTTATCATTACTTCCAATCTTTATTTTTTAAAAATATAACCGCTTGAACTTTGGTTTGTTTATAAGTAATCTCCTAAACATTTAAAACCTAAACATAACTCCTTAACTTTCACACTTTAAATAATTGATGTAGCCAACTTCTATTTCTATGTATATTATGAGAGAAAAAAATATGAGATGGTAAATAAAATAAAAATGTTAAAACAAGTGTGAATTTTGAGAAATTATATTTTATAATTTTTTAGATTGATTTCTTGACCACATGTCTCCCATTTTAATTTAACCAATTTAAAAATAAAAAAAAAACACATCATTCAATTATATTATAAAGCTGAGCAATATCTCACAAAGCTGGGGGTATCTCTGTCATTTCAGGAATTTGTTCATTTTCCTCACTACGGAGACGTTTGAGTCTCCTTCTCTTTCTCTCTCTCCTTCGCTGTGTCACCACTCACCATGTTCGATTTATTCGGTTCTCAGTCTCACTCTCTCTCTCCTCTGTCTCTCTCTCTCTATTTCCATCAGATTCAAAAACTGATAAAGAAAAAAAGGATTAAAATTTTTCAAAGCTGCATTAAATGGAGTTTAAAGCGATTGCAAAAGCTAGAGCTACCCCACAACATCAACAACATCATCAACAACAACTGCCTTGCTAATCCACACTCAAAATATCTCTCTCTCTCTTTTGTCTCTTCCATTCTATCACACTACTTCACCACAATCCTCCTTCTTCGCTTCCTGCAATTAATTTCTCTCCCAACGGTTACATCATCCTCTTCTCATGAACGGTCGTTAACGGCTATATATTTAGCTTCTCTCCGGACGCGTTTCTGCGACATTTCCAATTTCTGTTGAGAGAGTGAGTTGGGTCTTTAGAGATGGATTTGTCTTCGTTCCTGACGTCTCTGGCGACGTCGTTTGTGATCTTCGTGGTCCTGATGCTTCTCTTCGCATGGCTCTCGGCTCTTCCTGGGAACATTGTGGTGTACTATCCGAATCGGATCCTCAAGGGGATGGATCCCGTGGAAGGCGGGTCTCGGATCCGGAACCCGTTCTCTTGGATCTGGGAGGCGTTGTCGTCGACGGAGAAGGACGTGATCGTCATGTCTGGGGTTGATACTGCCGTGTACTTCGTGTTCTTGAGCACAGGTTAGTTTGTCTTCTTTCCTGATTCATTGTTTGTTTATTTTACATGATGATTTGATTAAAAGCAATTTTAACTTTGTTTTGTTTCTTCAACTTTTTGAATAAATTATAATTTGTTACATGAGAATTGTTTAAATTTAGTTTTCGTTCAAAAATAATAAACTCAATGTTCTCTTCTCTAGTCCTTTGGACACTTTTAATTTTAAATGACTTGTTAAGAAGGCTAATAACGCTACATTAAGTTTGTTGTTTGTGGAGATTACTCCTAAATTGACTAGTTTTAACGTTTTTCTTTTAATTTGATGGGGTATCAATTTTATCATATCTTTTTTTTTTGGTTTAGTTTTGTTCTTTATCTTTACTAACTGAGACAATTTTTTTTAATTTCAAAATGTTATCAGTTATATATGAAGTTTAAGTTGATTGGTTAGGAGAACAAATTACATCAATTGATAAATATAAAAGACAAAATTAAAGTTAAAATAAAAGATAAAAATTAAAATTAAAATCTCATACAAAATTAAAGGGACAAAAAATTAGTTGGCCTTAAAATTTTTAAAATAATTGTTAAATAAATATTTAATAAATGTTATATTATTAAATGATAAATATAATAATATTATGGTCAAAATAAATATAATTGTAGCTTTTATTATTCTCACGAGGAAGAAGTAAAATTTTTCAAAAGAGAAATATAATTTTTGCATCTTTTAAAGAAAAAGAGTGTAATTTATCCCTTTTTAATGAATAAATAGAGGTGCAAGTACAATTAAATTTTTTTAAAATAAAAGTGTGATAAAAGTTTCTATGAATTTACATATTATTAGTAAATAAAGTATAAAAACTACAATAAAACTAAAAGTATAAAAAGTTTCACTAACAAAACAATAATATAAATATTAAAAAATTTCACAATGTAAAATCAATCATAAAGCTTTTTAGATAGAATATCTTACTATTAATTATTAACAAATCCAAGTCTTAAAAAACATCTTTTAATCGCACCAAAAGAGGTACCATTAATATTATTTTATTATATATAAATTTGTGACTTTTACCATGTATCTCACTCCAAAATTAAGATGTTAAAAAATTAGTAGCAACTACGTATAAGTTTTTAAAAATATGTATTTGATTTGATTTGATATTGCTGGACAACGTTCCACCAAAAAAATGTGTGAAAGGTTTTATAGAGATGAACTGCACTTCCCTGCTCAAAATTGCTTACTGGAGCAAAATAGCGACTTACAGTAATGAAGCCACAGCAAGGGCCATAACAAGATCATTTTAGGTGACATGTGAATGTGACACGTAATGTTTGAAGGGTTCCAAAAATAGTTTTGAGGGTTCAAATAGGATTCTTGAAAATTATGCATCAAAAGGAATAATTTTCCATGATTTCTGGGAAACTGGTGCTCATCAATGATCTCTAGACCCTTCCGTTAAAGAAATTAAGGGAGCAAGAATTGTGTTAAGAGATATTATTACAAGGTGACTTCCAAAATGGTGAAGTAGTTTGGTAGTGAACCTTCATAAATTGTTATTTGTAAACCTGTTTAACCTCTCTTTTTTATTCCTTACACATAAACATACAGAAGGGTGTAAGTTTTTAAGTCTATCAGTATATTATATTCTATGCCATTTTAGTGATGATTTGTGAATTACCTTTGTTTTTAATTTCTATTGTTGTAATGTGCCAGTATTGGGTATCCTAGTTTTATCCGGCATTATACTGCTACCAGTTCTTCTGCCTGTTGCTATTACTGATAAAGGAGTGAAGTCTAATTCACATACTGTTAGCAATGGGACTTTCAACGAACTTGACAAATTATCTATGGGCAACATCACAGTAAGATCTGTTCTCATTATATATTAGAATGATCACATTCCTCTTGTTCTTCTAATTATTTAGTACACCCCCCCACCTATGGTGTAGGAAAAGAGTCCAAGGTTGTGGGCATTTCTGATCGCCACCTATTGGGTTTCATTTGTGACATTGTACATCTTATGGAAGTCTTACAAACATGTATCATGGCTGCGATCTGAAGCTCTTAGGTCTCCTGAAGTCAAAGCTGAACAGTTTGCTGTAGTTGTGAGAGACATACCTCCTGTTCCTCAAGGTCAGACCAGGAAAGAGCAGGTTGACTCGTATTTTAGAGCCATCTATCCAGATACATATTACAGATCAATGATTGTCACAGACAATAAGGAGGTATGGTGTTCATTTTGTAGTCTTTAGTCATGTTCTCCGAATTTCCTTTCCTATTTCTGATTCCTTGCTATACTCTGGGTTCTGCCTATACAGCTTTTAATTGCTGTGAACCAGTGGCATTTATAAATCTAAGAAAGAATGAAGATGTAATAAATCTGTTTTTGTAAATTATTTTCTCCTATGGTGTTTCTTTCCAGTTCTTTTCAGCTTTCGAGTGCTGTATTATATAATTCAATACCTTTATGATTAATGCCAACAGGTGAACAAGATTTGGAAGGAGTTAGAAGGGTATAAGAAGAAGCTTGCACATGCTGAAGCAGTATATGAAGGGTCAAAAACAACAGCCAAACCAGAGGGAACAAGGCCAACTAACAAGACTGGATTCCTTGGTCTTCTTGGTGAAAAGGTGGATACCATAGACTATTGCAATGAGAAGATAAATGAATTAACTGCTAAATTGGAAACTGAGCAAAAGGTCACTCTAAAAGAAAAACAGCAAAATGCTGCTCTGGTTTTCTTCACAAGTAGGGTGGCTGCAGCATCTGCAGCCCAGAGTTTACATGCACAAATAGTTGACACGTGGACAGTGTTGGATGCACCTGAACCACGACAACTTTTATGGTCTAATTTGAAGATCAAGTTTTTCAAAAGGGAAGTTCGGCAGTATGTGGTGTATATCATTGTTGCACTGACTATATTCTTTTACATGATTCCAATTACATTTGTTTCTGCTTTCACAACTCTGAAGAATCTGGTGAAAATTCTCCCTTTCATAAAGCCAATCGTGCGTATAAAGGTTCTGAAGACAGTGTTGGAAGCTTATCTCCCTCAACTTGCACTGATTTTGTTTTTGGCTTTACTGCCCAAGCTCCTTTTGTTTCTATCTAAACTTGAGGGCATTCCAACTGAAAGTCATGCAATCAGGGCTGCTTCTGGGAAATATTTCTATTTTACCGTGCTTAATGTTTTCATTGGAGTTACCCTGGGTGGTACCTTGTTCAGCACATTCAAGACCATTCAGAAGAACCCGAACAAAATTGTGAGCTTGCTAGCTAGTAGTCTCCCTGGAAATGCTACGTTCTTTCTGACCTTTGTGGCTCTTAAGTAAGTTTCCCCCCTAATGTTCAGTTTTTTATGTTTATACTTACATTATCCACTATGAGCAGATAAACCACCCTTTCACCCTATACCTCACCCCTTTATTTCTGGAAAATTTGATGTTGAGGATGTTTTATAAAGGGTGAATGGCACTTTATACTAATAAATGAATTATAATAACTGCAGTTTGTCTCCTGATGCTGTTTCATGCTTTCTTAAATTCCCTTGAAAGAGGAGATAGTGTGTCTAAATTGAAAAGTTACAAAAACTGGCTAATTTCTCCCTTGAGTTGGTGTTTTCACATCAAATTTTCACCATTACTATTAGGGTCCCTTGAAGGAGGATATAGTGTGTATATTTAAACCATATTTACAACAATTTTGTTATTTTCTCCTATGATTTGGTGTTCTCACTTCAAAATTAGCACTATTCTTAATAGGCAATAGAAGATTAAAAATTTGACGTTTTTCTCTTGTCTCAGATTCACTGATTTTCTTCTTCTTCTTCTTCTGTTTTTGATGGTTTGTCTCAGATTTTTCGTTGGCTATGGGCTAGAACTGTCCCGAATAATTCCTCTTATTATATACCATTTGAAGAGAAAGTATTTATGTAAAACAGAAGATGAGGTAAAAGATGCATGGTATCCTGGAGATCTTGGTTATGGGACTAGAGTTCCTGGTGACATGCTGATTGTCACAATTGTCCTCTGTTACTCTGTTATTGCCCCTCTGATAATCCCATTCGGCGTTATCTATTTTGGTCTAGGATGGCTTATACTGCGAAATCAGGTGAAGTTCTTGAAATTTTTGTTCTATTGAACTTTGACTTTTCTTTTCTGGCAGTTTCTTATTTCAAGCTCAAAAGAACTCTATAAAGATAAAATCTTATGTGATATTTCTTATCATCACATAAGATTTCTCCAAACAAAATGCTTAGAATTTGACATCAAGTACAATTTTTAAATATTTTCTATTAAGTTTTTTAATGAAAAAATCAATTATTTTTGCAACTTATCATCACATAATTGGATCTTTAAGAAAAATTCTTTTACATATTATGTTTTTAATAAAAATACCACATAGTAAATATTTAAAAAACTTTACCTAACCATAGTACATAGATGTTTTGAAACACTCGTTGAATAATGGAGGTGAAAATGATGATATTTTATGCTCTTTGCTATCAAAGTTTTAAATGATGTACTGTCGAAATCAGTATTAAATCTCTTGTTTTAATATACTCTTGAACTTGTTTGTCACTTTGTCTTATTTCCATGTCAACAGGCACTCAAAGTGTATGTTCCATCGTATGAAAGCTATGGAAGAATGTGGCCCCACATGTTCAATCGTATACTAGCATCTTTGATACTATACCAAGTTACCATGTGTGGTTACTTTGGGGTGCAGAAATTCTTTTACACACCATTGCTAATTCCTCTACCCATTTTGTCCTTCATCTTCGGTTTTGTCTGTGCTAAGAAATTCTACCCTGCATTTCAACATCCTGCACTTGAGGTTGCAGCCTATAATATGAAGGAGAATCCAAACATGGAACAGATTTTCAGATCATTTATTCCGCCAAGCTTGAGTGCTGAGAAGATTGATGATGATCAGTATGAAGATGCTTTGTCTCAAGTTTCCAGATCAGCATCGTTTGTTTGATGTTTGTAATTATGTGAATTTCCACTAGCTTTTACTTTGTAATTTTAATGTTGTAGTTAATAGTGGTTTTTTATTTTTGTATTCTATTGATTAGTTGTTAATAATAGGCCTTAGGAACCAAGTTTGTTGACTGTTTGTCTTGTAATATTGGTGGTTTGGAAATATTGTATGTGTCAACGGTGTTAAGTTAGTGTGCAAACTATAATACATGGGGGTGGTTGTGGATAATTTTACTAAATTTGAATCTTGTTTTCTATAATCTTCAACACAAGGTTCTGCATTTTCTGCCCGTCGACGATGCTTTATCTTTATTAGACTGATGAGTATGTCATAGTTATAAATTGTACAATATATACCCACTTCTATTCATGTTTTTCCTCAAAAGGTAAATGGTACATTTAATAATTTTGTACGAAAGAGAAAATACGCCATTGTTTAACTCCAACCAAAATGCTATTGTTAACATTTTAAATCTAAGTCACAGGATACTGCCACCAATCAGTTACTAGAGTAGTTTGATCAGCCTAATTATTTTGGGTTGATTGCAGGGCCTTTTTAGGAATAGACGAGAGCCAAATCAAGCGAATGAATGAATGATTATGATCAACTATTCCATGAACAACAGTATTAAACTATTAATCCTCCCAGACATTATACATGAATCAGGTCTAGGTTAAAGAACAGTATTTTGCTTTCGAGGCTATCAAAGCACGGAATGGTGACCTAAGTCCCATTTTCATCCCACAATTTTCTTGAGATTTGAGAGAATCTCAATCGATCTGAGATTGCCTGACAGAGTTGAACCTTGGCATATAAGGAACAAAACCCAACTAGTTTAAGCATAGCTTGGTTCATTTACACCCATAATGCGTTCCAGCAAATGATGGTGTATGAAGCCTTCTTTTCTGTCTCACTTCTAGCCCAGACACATAGAACCTCGCCTAGCATCGTTTTTACCTTCAAGTTAGAACCATTTTTAAGCCCACATTATGTAGTTGTCCAGATCAGGACTATTTGAGCTCACATTATATAGTTGTCGAGCTCAGCACTAACAAATACAACCTGTGCCCAAAAAAAAAAAAAAACTCGGTCCTACTTGAAAATTTGACTATCATGAGCAAATATTGCGTAGTTCTACCATTAGAACACTACATGGTCTTGCTCAGCCATCTTCACAAGATTAATCCTGAAGTATTCCTCCATAGGCCACCAAGACAACGACGAAAACAACAAAAAACCAGACCTTTTTTTTATAACGTTAGCAAGTTCTATCTTTATTTATTTTTATATTAAATAATTAATAGATAAATTTATCCTAATAATTTTTATTATTATTTTTTTTGTCTTTTCTTACCTCTAGTAATTAGACTATCTTCTATCTGCTTAACTTTTCGTATAAGAGTCTTTGGTAGGCCACCAAGACAAGTTGAGATTTTCCAAACAATGAAGAATGATGCTAAAGATAACATTTTTCCAACTTCAACAATGAGTAGATAAGTCTTGGCGTGACAACCCTTCTAAGGATGAATTCATGGGATGCTAAACCATAGACAAAGAGCAAGAACAAACAATCAGTAGACAAGTATCTGCTCCAACTGGGCTATTATATGGCTTCTCCAAGTTGTTGTCTCCATAAAATGTTCATATTTCTTGTCATAAGCGGCATCTTTCAGAACAAAAGAAGCTCTTTCCATACTGTCAAGATCAAATTATTTGAGACATAAGGTATATGGAGGTCTTAAGAAACCAGGTTACTCTCTATTCCCACAATTCTGAGGAATTCTACCCTCTGAAAGGGCATAGAATTCAGTAGAGGCTGAGAGAAGTTCTCACTGAAAGCTTTATAATTATCTGCATCAGTCTCTCTTAAGAAGAATAGTCACCTCATACAGTATAGCCAGTACTTAGTAACATTGTAGCATTTACAGCTTTGCTTGTCAAGTTGTACCAAGCAATAGAAAATCTGAATTCATCAAAAGAAATGTCTTGTGCATCTTGAAACAAATCCAAAGTTCAGAAGTACAGATTATAGAATCTACTCCCGACATATAAAATGCAATCCATTCAACAAAGTCTTGTACATCTTTTCATTCATTGAAATATCCCTCTTCCTCCATTCATCAAGGAGTTCAAATGCTTTGTTGCCTCTGCCTTCTCGACACAATCCTTCCAATACAGTCTTGTAAGTCAGATGATCAGGGGACCTAGAATTACCCAACATATCAAATACAATCTCAATTGCATCCTCAAACCTCCTCTCCAAAGCAAGACTACAAATGATTATCACATAAGTACTAGTGCTTGGCACCAAACACTTGCTCCTCATTTCCTTATAAAACCCAAAACCTTGATTCACCCTCCCTTTCTCACACAAACCCTTTGCAATATAACCATAAGTGTAAGCATTAGGCTCACACCCATATAAGCCCATTTCGCGGAAAACCCTAATAGCCTCATCAACTTCTAAACACTTCGCAAAAGCTTTTATAATCATATTCAACACAAAAGTGTCAGGAATAACACCAGATGCCTTCATCTGCTTGGTCATTGATCTAACCGCATGTAAATATACATAACACACATTCAACTTATTAAACCTCCTAAGAAGCGAATTGAACAACAATGAATAAGTTTCAAGTGTGGGCTTACAATCCTCTGACTTCAACATTTTCTTATACACATCGAATGCCCGATTAAACAAAAACTTCCGACCACAACAGAATCGAATAATGGAGTTATAGAGAGGGACACTGACATCACAAGCACCAGCCATCACCTCCTCAACTAGGGTTTCTGCGTGTCGGTATCGCCTACCCGAGATGAGTTGTTTGATCATCGTAAGGTACGTGACATTGTTATGCTTATAGCCACGTTGCTGTGCTGTCCATCGGAAGATGTCGAGAGCGAGATCAGGGTCTGATTGGGCACGCAAGGCTTCGTCGACGTCGGATGGTGTGAACCCAGGTTTGAGCTTCTGAACCCATGTCTCGAATTGCTTCTCCATTGGGGTTCTGGCACGAGGACTAGGGCTTGTGAATTGGGGTTGGGGAATTTGGCTTTGGATGGGTAAGGTGGAAATTGAGCGAGGGAGAGAAAGGAAGGGTTGTGGGTGTAGAAAACAAGGGGAAGAAGAAGATAGGAAATGGACGCTTCTGAGAATGGAAGAAAGGAAGCGTTTTGAATACACTTGCATTGTGTAGTTCACAAGAGAGACGAAGTAGCTGCAGAGTATCAATTGGAGAGAGGATTGGCAGAGAGGCCTATGAAGAACGCGAAGAAGAAAATCGCTCTGCCAAAGTTTCAGGAAGAGTGAACTCCGAATTGAAGCTACTAAATTTTAGAAGTATTTGAGTTTTTTTAATAAAAAAAGTGAGTCACTGTTATTAGTAAATTAATAATTTAATTTTTAATTAAGTTTTTCAAAATTAAAGTTGCATAATTTAATTTTCAATTTTTTCAAAATCAAAAGAGTCCATAATAAAGAGGAGGTATGTAAGTATTCACTTATGATTTAAACTGATTTAAACAATTTTTTTCTTGAAATAGTATTATTTAAATAAATTTTATAAATTAAGAGATTGTCAAAATGATATGATTTTAGATAAAAGGTTATTTAAATGATGCCATTTTAGAGTTAATTTCATGTATACAAGTTTATATAATCTAATAGTTACATGGGTTTTCCATGACTGATTATAAAAAACAATTGTTTAAAAAAAGATCATTTTGATTGGGAAGGAATACTTAGAAAAGTGTTTGATTGAGTTTTCCTTTTGGTACCAAAGAGGAAATAAAGAAATCAAAGGATCTTTTCATATGCATAATTTTTTTTAAAAGTATTATTGGGTATTAATTCTTATATGCATAAATTTATTAACCCATTTTAGCAAGCTTATTTACAAACTAATTAATCTACTGAACACGAGTAATATTGTAATTAAGATTAGAAATCAAAATGCTCTCAATGTCTTGAATAAAGGAACCTAAATTGTAACGTTTAATAAAAAAAAATAGATAATATCACACTTCATAATAATTCAATATAAGAATGTTATTAAGTGAATTTTAAAATTTTTAATTTTATCTTTATGACATTAATCATTTAAATAAAATTAGTGAGGCATATATAGGTAAAGTTTAACATGGTTCAAGTGTGATAAAGATTCTCGAGTGCATTAAAAAAGTTATAGAAAATCTTGTACTACAATTATTTTCAATAGAAGAATATTTATGAAAAGGAAGTTAACATATTTTTTATGTTTTAAATTTTATATTAAATTTTAATTTTATTTTTAAAATTTTAAATTACAATTAATTTTATCTTACGACTTAATATTATCTAAATTATTAATAAAAAATATTAATATGATTTTTGATAATAAATCTTAAAAATATTAATAAAATTTTAATAATATTTAAATATTAAACAATAATATATATTTTTAAATTATTATATTTTTATTTTTACTCAATAATTATTTAAAGTGAAAAATTAAATTATTCAATAGAGATTTAAATAAATATTTTTTATATGTTAGTTGATTTTATATTTTTTTAAATATAATATAATATTATTATTTTTTATTAATAATTTAAAAAATATTAAATTATAAAATAAAAGTAATTATAATTTAAAATTTTAAAAATCAAATTAACTGTAAACAAATTTTTAAACAATTAAAAATTAATATAAAATTTAAAAATATAAAAGATGTGTTTAAAAAGATATATATACAAAATCCTATCCTGTGACGTGGAGCTTCATTTCCAAATGATCCACATCATGCAACCGTGCGTCTCCAAGAAAGCCACAATAAGAGAAGCGCCACCACACATCCACACCAGCCACCATCGGTCACCGTGACAGAAGAACATGACAGGAGACAGTGCCACCACCACAACCACAACACAACACAAAGATGAGAAACACATTGAAGTGGGAAGCACATATCAAAGTCAAAGAAGAAGAAGAAGAAGAGGGCTACTGCTATTACGCTAAGGCACGACGCAACAATTTAGCAGTTAACATGGTTTCTATGGGTTGCCATAACTCCCATCCTTGTTCCAATATCATCATGCATTTGCGTTTCTTTTCTTCACTGAAAAAAAAAAGTTTGAGAGAGCAAGTTGCATATATTTTAAACTAAAGATTTTTACTTTTAACATTTCGTCCTTTATACTATTAATACTAAGGTAGCAGTGCATTTTTTATTTTTTACAAGTAATTTTTTATAAAAAATAATTTTATTCAAAATATCATAAGACATTAAATATGAATATTTTTTAAAAAAAATTCAAATTTTAGATATTTCATTTTGTCCTCCCAATTAATTCTTTAAATGAAACAATTTGCTGCAAAAAAAAAACCCTATTTTGTTTTTCACATCTATGTTAATAGTACTAAAACTTCAAAGAAAAGGGTGTGTAGTTCTAACAAAATTTAGTTTCAACTTTTATATTTTTACCATCACAATTTTTAGAACAAAATACACCAAGCTCCTTTAAAAATTACACTTTAATACTCTTAAAATTTATACAATGTTATAAAAGCCTCTATTTTAATTTATTTTTTATCACTGAAATTAATATTTTATACATTATGCATTTATTTCAAAACAATAAAATTATTTAATTGCCTTTATTAATATATTAAAAATTTTATGTTCAACCTTAAAATAAATTTAATTGTACTTATTAATGTATTAAAAATAAGATCCAAATCTTATTTTACATAGAATGTTATTATTATTAACAAAAAAATAAATTATAAAAAGATTAAGTATAATTTTTTAAATTAAAGAGGTGAGAAATATAATTTACTCAAATATTTAATAAAAAATAATATATTTTAATTTTATTAAAAATATGTGACAAAAATATTAAAATTTACATTTAAGTCTAGTGTTAATGAAATACCCACCCTTAAATTTTTTTTCAACATTCTTTGTGTAAAATTTTTCGTAAGAATAAAAAAGAACAGAGAGAGAAACACGATGGTGAGTGAAGTGAAGCCGATTGGCATAGCCCTCAGCTTTTGCTTTAAAGCCCCAACAACAGCATCGTTTCCCTCCCGTAGCTCCAAAATTCAGACACGCCCTATTTCCTATTTCAAACTTGTCAAACCAAAATGTCTTCTTCGACTCCAGACTTGCTTCTTAAGAATCGTTTTCTGGGATTCTTAATCTGGCAATCCATTCCCTCCTCCATACTATACCTCTTCTTCAAAACCTTCATTTCTGCTCTTGCAAACTCCATAGCTGATACTCACACCTCCACCTCACACAATACTACTGGCATCAGAAGAAACCCATTATTCTGGCTTTTTGTACCTTCATTCATTGGCTTCGTCTTTTTCTTCACATTCCATCTTTCTCAGCTCCTTTTCTCTTCCACACTCTCTGTCATCGCTTCCCCGCAACCTCAACGACCCGCTTCCCTGCTTGAGCTTGCCACTGGACTTGTCCGCTTCCTCTTTGTTCCCGGAGGTGGGTCTCCGGCGGTTGATTCCGTCGAATTTCGCCGCCGGGCGAAGGTTTCGTTCAGGTTTGTGTTGTTTGTGGCAGCATCCGCAGCTTCGGGTTTCATAGCGTCGGTGTCGCTTTGTGGGGTGAGAGCAATCAGGGAGTACGATGATGTGTTTTGGGTGATTGGAAGAGTGGGTTTAAGGGGTTTATTGGTTGGTTTACTTTTTGGATTGCATTATGTTTATAATCGCCGGTGGGTTTTGGAGTTCCCTATTATTCAGGTCAGTCTGTGACTTTTTTTAATCGTTGCCTTAAACATTTGTTCTGTATTCTTTATGTTTTCTGAGTAGTCTTGACCTATTCTAATTGCTTTCATCATTGGTACTCCGATGTTAATTCTTTTGGTGGAGGTGGAAGTAATAAAACTACTTCACCACTCTGTTACTTACCCATGTCTCTTAACCAAGATGGATGTTGTAAATTCAAATCACGGAAACTATGTTTCTTCATAAGTCACCAATTAAGTGCAAGGCAGAGACTGTGACATGCTAATGGGTTGCAAGCATCGTATCAGTTACAACTGTATATTGTTACCATACCGCCTAGGATATTTCCGGGTTTAAAAGTGAGAGCAATTAGATGTCCCTGGATGTGAATCAATTTATAGGTTTGTTCAGATAATAGTTAATCATGGTACTATTTTTCATCTCTTCTTTCATTTTTGTTGGCAGAAGGTGAGAATTAGTTCACATGTCTTTAAGAGATAGGTGTTTGATGAGCCATAGTTCTTTTTTCATTTAAAAAATTTTGATAATACTTTTTTGTCTGATCTAAATAATATTTTGGTCTGTAACTGCTCTTATCACTGTATGGCGCTTTGGCTGTTTGATTTTCTCGTTTGGTCTATGTACAAGAGAAAGCTGTAACTTGCCCCAACTACCACCATGTTCTGCATTCGCTCCAATAAGTTCTCTATTTTCCAAACAGTCTATTAAGAGGATTTTCCTTACGTCTGAAAATGTATTGTTTTCCATGAACTGAAGAGTTTGCATGTATGCAAATTTGATGTAGCACTTTTTCTCCTTGATAATCATAATCACTGACTCCAACTGCTTGCATGAACAGCGTCCTCCTTACTTCAGTTTCAAAATGGGACTTCCTGCAGCTGCTAGACGTGCTTTGAGGCTTTCCTGTGTGGCTTTCTTATTTTCAGCTACTTTGGTTGAGTTTCTTCCACATCCATTGAAGAGTGGCATCACAATGCGAAGGTTCTTCACAGAGCAGTTAATCTGTTCCATTGGTAGCTTTGCTGTCTTTATATGTTGGGAATTGACTCATCATTTGCACCGGGTTTGTTTTCTAACATACTCAACCTGATTGAACTTTTGTTGCATTTGAATATTAACTGTTAGCCCATCCGGATGTGGTTGATAGTTGCATTGCATAGCATCTTTGCTTCTCATGTTCAACATTCTTATGGCTGCTAATCTTCAAGTTTGACAACCTTGATTGCTTTTACTCTATTATTTGTTTGGTATATAATTTTCCCAAGCTGATGCTCCCTAATTTTAATTCCATGTTTGTATAGTAAAAACCTATTGTTTATACATACATGTACTTGCATATATTTCATATGTTGTCTCTTCCTTTAGTCATGCTATGCTTGTTTGAATATGTTTAGTGAACTGCCATGTCATAATATACTTCTGTATAGGATCTTTGGCTCTATCTATACCCTTGCTCTACAGTTGTGATCTTCAAAATTTCCTTTGGATAAATTAAAATTTGGATATAACTATTTAACCTATGAATACACACACACACACACACACACACACACAATGGCATGCACACTAGCATACTCCAGAATTATATCCAAAATGTTACTTTGACTGATAATCTAATTATGCATGTTGGTTGTCTTGTCATTGTACAATGCAAAATGGTGAAAAGGAAATCGTATAATGAAATATGTTTTATTTCACAATTATTGGCTTTAATTGTGTACTTCAATAGTTATCATTGCAAATATAACATTTGAAAATGCAAAATTTAAAAGTGGCATATACTCTACATATGTCTGCATTGACAACATAAATCTAATAATAGCGACATATACAATGATCTGGAATTGTGAATAATTTTTTTAATCCATGTACTTCAAACATTTTGAGAGCATCAATTACTACCTACTGACTGCATTCTCTCTATTGATTGAACTTGGTATGTAGGTTTTACATACTAAGAGGTTTATGTTTGCACCCCCAAAAGGATCAGCAGCAGCTGAAACAAATCCAAGTGAGCATCTTCTTGTAGCCTTGGAGGAGAGTAACCCAACATCTCTTCTACGGTACCTTGCATATCTTGATCTCTGTATGGTTTGTGAGAACAATGTTGACACTTGGCGACGAGCTGCCTTTTTTGAAGAAACTGGTGAGACTTACAAAAGAGTAATAGCTGTGTGCTTGAGGCCTCTGGAGCAGCTTGCCTCTAGATTAGGTGAAGGCTTGGGAAATTCTGTTGACAAACCTGCCCAACTATCAAATCAGTTATTGTCTCCAACAGACTCACGACTAGATATAAAGTACTTGGAACCTCTAAACAATTTCCAGGTACGAGTATACATATGATACTTTGATTTTGTTTATCTTCAGATAAAAAACTTCATAATTTTTATTGCTGTGAGAAAGCTTTTAGAATTTTGTCTTTTATGCATATTTTGAATTTCCAGTCTTTTATACGTAAATTATCTTACACCTATACTCTCTGTGATATGGCGAAATTTATTAAAAGTTGCAAAGCCAGCATAAGCAACTCTACAGGAAGTATAAAAGAAATGTGCCACATTGGAAAAGAGAAACAAAACATGCATAGAAAGAACACTCATGACTTTAAGAAATCAATAAACTCTAAAAAATACTTATTGGACTTCACTTATTCAATTATGCATAGAAAGAAGACTCATGCCTTTAACATTGGTTGTACTACATGGAACTTGCCCTTATGTTTTAGCCACAAAGTTCATCACTGAACCTGGAACAGTCTTCTGAACCCTCCCCTTTGGTATTGCCATCTTTCTATTTCAGCAAGAAGTCAACTGTTTACATTTTTATGCCCTTATGTAATTTGCATAGGAGTAGAATATATTATAAGATTATTGTTTGCATGGCTGTAAATTTTACTCATAGAATTCATGGGGTTGGCATAGATGTGTGCCTCAGCTACTCCAGTGCCTAGATTTGGCTGCATATTTGAAAATTTATCTTTTTCTCAGTTCAGAAATGTAAGAATAATGAAACAAGTACAGTTTGATGCTATTTCCTGTTTTTCTCTCTGTTTAATGTAAAATGATATAAAGAGTAACTTAAAAAAATTTATTGATAATGATGCCATATGTTTATGGGCATTTAGAAATATCAATACTTGAATGCTAATATTTGTGGAAGTTGCCCACGCAAGCCTGGAAGGTTTTCACACAACATATGTATGGATGACCAAAATACTTACACGAGTACCCATAAAATTACCCGTGTCCAGGTAAGGGGACAAAAAAAGGGTCTGGGTTCACGTTTGGAGAGGGCCGTACCTATCCTGCTGTAGACTTGAAGTGTGTATATATATATAAAAATAAATATATAATAGGTCTAACAATCTAATTTCAAGTTGCAACAAATCTCTGAGTACCCAAACTAAAACCTAGATGCACAAAAGTTTCACTTGCTCTCCTTGTTGGTTTGTGAGACTGTTACACAAGTATTAATGTTTTGATACAAATAAAAGGATAAAATTGTAGAGACTAGACAAAGTATAGTTGTGTTCTTTGTGCTTTATAGGATATTATTAATGGTTGAGACCTTTTACGTTTACCTTCTAACATCATATGTTGGAGGCAGTTGGTGATATTTCTATATATTGCTTTCTTATAGACGCTTTCAATGTGAGAATCTGTTGATTTAATAGAGTAGCTATCACATTTAATTTTTCCTAATAACTTTATAATTCTCCCTTGGACCTTCTATTAATGCTTCATACCATAGCTATATGCATTCCTGTAGTTGTTTGCATATGAATTTTTGATAACATATCTATTTCTACATCTGAATCATGATAGAAACAAACTTAGTGCTTTCAAATTCTGAAATAACTTTTAGCTCTAAAAGCAGAAGTTGGAGAGTAAAGAGTTCTGCTTCAAAACCAGCTGAAGCTGAATGATGGGTGGCCTTATGAGAAATTCATGTGGGTGGATGACAAGAACCCTTTTTTCTGTGGTATTTTCAACTTGGTTGAGCAACATACTACTACATGAGGTCTTTCTAGACTTTGAAATTAAACAATCAATTCATGACTCTTGGCAGCAATGGGTAGTTACTAGTTTGGACCAAGCAGTTATTGATTCTAAACCTAAAGGCCGCAGATATTTTGGCTATATATTATCTAAAACATGCTGTGAAGATTTGTTAGGAGATAGCACTTTTCCCAATGCCTATGTAGCATACTATCAGGATTTGCTTGAACAAAGAGTGGTAGTAGTTGATTGATCAGTTATTTTTTTCTTATTTAATGTTTCAACCGTTATTTGAGATTGCTACTTAATTAGTAGTTATTAGCTTGCTTTATTGCAGTTTTGTGTTGGCGCTGGTATTTGATTCACAATTCCATTTCCCTTTTCATGCCATCTCTTTTTTTCCCCCTTGAGTTAACTCAGCAGCTTTTTTTTTTTTTTGGTCAGATCCTCATAGCAGCTTCTTAATTATGTACTGTGTTCTATTTACTGTTTATCAAAATGATATTTTTTTAAACTAATCCAGGAGGCTTCCAGTGTTTAATAACTAATAATCAGAACTCTTAATTTCTTTAAATGACATGTATAATTAATCATGTTTTATTTTTTGCTCTCTCCAAGGCTCAGCCCCACAGGGTATGACTTCCAAGTTAAAACTTACGTTGTACTGAATATGGAGATGAGTCATTGACGTGAAATGGCAACCTTCATAATTAAGATCCATGACCTGCAAATTACAGTTAATGGTGACATTTTTACTGCTGTTATCATCATTGGCTGACAAGAGACTATGTAAAAGTAGGGAAATAGACCCAAAAGGGCAAAACTTAGGTAGAATTCCATAGGTGTATCTCATCAGATTCTCTAATAAAAAATTACATATAGAGGAACTAGTTTTTTATCTAAAAAAAACTCAGGAATTAGTATTAGAGAACCACGTTCTTTGATTCTATTTGAGAACTGGTTATCAGACATCTAAAAATCTCACCCAAGTTTTGTCCGAACAAAAAACCCCACCATCATCAATTAGTATTTGACATTAAAAGCCGCTGGTTTGCCCGTATGCAGCTTTACGCATGGTGTTCAAAGACTGTTGCCTCACTGACTGCCTGCTCACACAGAGAGGACAAATTCGGAGTTGCTCAGCTCTCTGGGAGTAATGCTGCTGTTGTTTCAACATTGATATCGTGCCTTCTTGCTGTTGAAACTTTCATGGGAAAGAAAACGAACCTACAATCTCCTAGTCAGTTGTCAGGACCTGCCAGTATCAAATGGGTGCCGATGAATAGTGGAAGGGCTGATATTGCAACTGGAAAAAGAAGAACTGGTCCGGTAAATTCAAAAGCTTATGCTGTTGCTGATACCCTGAAAACCTCTATCTACCAGGTAGTCTCTGCATTCCATGATGAGATGTTGGCCAGTGCTAAAGCTGGAATTCTTGAGAAGGACTGGGTCACTAGTGGGAAACCACTTTTTGGTACCCGTGAGGTCCTTATACAAAAACTGCGTCTCTTCCTTGATTTTCGAGCTACCTAACTGAAAATTTTAGTGGGGTTTGATGCTGCTTTTAATTTTTAACCTAATGGTGATATCATTTGGTTATCAAGATGCTTGTAAGACATTATAATTACACATATAGGTTGTTTGTCAAGTGGTAGTAGAGGTATGAATGGAATAGGGGGGGCTTCAATTTTGCTGTCAGAATGTTGAGATGAAGGATATTAATCTTCTGTTTTCTGAGTATACTTGCATCAGTAGTTAAATTCAAAGTAGCAAGATTTGGTAAGGAATGATCGGGCTTTGGTTGACATGAATATTCAGAATGGAATGGTTTTAATTTTCAAAGGCCTTCTTTGTTCTTTGGTCTTGAAATTATTCTTTTTTTAGCTTCCCTTGTCACAGGTACGCTTCTATTTTATGGGAAAGTGTAATCCTGAACTCATTTTATTTATTTATTTACATTTTAAATATTGCAAGCGTGTCCAAATCAACTTGTACGCATTTTGACTAATTTCGGTGTGATAAAAGATGAATTATCCATGCAAGTATTATGAAATTTATGTAGAAATTCTTTGCAGCCTAATCCCAAGAAATTAACTTTGTTAGGATTCTCATCTCACGTATTTTAGGGGCAATTATAAGCATATTGTCTTGGACCATAATGGCATAAACCTTAATTACTCTATAATATTAAACAATGTGAATGTCTCCATAATCAATTCAGTTTCTTGAAGCGCATGAGCATGTCTTCAATTTTTCTGATGTTTTACTTATTTACTTTTTCCATTTAAATTGTGTTCTAAGCTGAATTCCTTTTGTCCTTATGACTTGGCCACCTTCCAAGTTTTTTCCCAAAACTAGGTTGACTTGACCAGGGAAAGAGCTACCTCACCAAAATTTTGAATCACGAAGGACTCAAACGAGTGGGTTATGTGATATGTAAAGTGTTTGTTGTACCCATTGACCCAAACAATGGCTTAATTACATGAAGCCCTTAATTATGCTTGTTCTTTAAAATAATGGCTCAATTAATTCTTGAGTAATATAATATTTTTCAAATTACATAACTTTTTTTAATTTATTTTCTATTAATAAAATTAGTTTTTTTACACATTGTATTTTTCTAAAAAAAAATGATTCAAAATAAAATCACAATTTATTACAGTTTAATATAAATTTAATTGTTTTTATTGTTGTATTAAATAATTTATAGTTTTATGTTGTCTAGAAAGTTAATTTTTATTATAGAAAATCAATTTGTGTAAATCTTCAGAGATGCTAATGTAATTTATTTCATTTTATTAATGTTTTTTTAATGTTGACTCAGCAAAATTTCTTACCAAAAACTTGATAAGGTATTGTCTCTTTTTCTCTAATAAAGTTCATCATTTGAAGGTTGATTGGTTCTTTGTTATGAAGAGACTTTTCTTTGTATTATTGAGTTTTACATAAATGGCGGAGATACGTGTAGTTTGACATAGTGTGAAAAGAATTTTGAAATTACTCAAAATACAATTTAATAAAAATCAAATATTACATATAAGTACAACTCTTAATAAAAATTTAAATATTAATTTATCATATTCTAAGAAATTAATCTTTTTTATTGTACATAATTCATTGATAAATCCCCTCATCTTTTACTTTTGTTGATTAAACAATGCTTCACCATTAAAAAGCAACATTAGTGGATAAGATTAAGATTAAATTGCACTTAAAAAGTATTTGATACTTTCTTATCTTTATTCATATGAAATATTTAATATACCGACATTTGAGATACCCCATATCATCCATTGCATTAAGATATATAGAGTAATATTATTTTATATGATACTTAGTATTATTTAAAAAAAAAAAAAGAATCTGACTTTTTTCTTTTTTTAAAAATTAAATTATTAATTTTTGTAAAAAATTAATTACTTATATTTTTTATTGTCTTCCCAAACATAATTCTTAAATAATGGGTTGTGGCTTTTGTTTGTTAATCCCTTGGAAATTTTCTAATTTGTTAATTAGCAGGTTTGTGTTAATGTAATAATTCAATGTTAATTTGGCAAAAAAAAAAAAAGACAAATAAATTAGCAGTGTGATTACGTAATGTGCATCGATGTTTGAACTGATGAGACTAGTGTGAATTTGAATGCAAGAAAATAAAATAAATTACTTACCCACTTTGATGTTGGCCTCCAATTATATTGTTTTTCTTAATTTAAAAAAATTTAATTGGCCCTCTAATCAATTATTCCCATTATGTTAAGCCCTCTAAATTTAAAGCCATGCTTTCTCATATACTAAAAGAATCAATAAAATAATAACAGTGTTGAATATAAATATTTCTTTTAAAAAAATTCAAAATTTAATTTATCATATTCTAGAAAATTAGGCAGGAGATGTCATGGCCCCCAACTAAACTTGTAATATTAATATATATATATATATATATATATATATATATTAAATGATGGTCCTAAAAATATTTTAACCCTCACTTATGTCATCTTATTAAAGAGAGAGTAATTTTATTTAAATAAAATAATGAAAAAAAGAAAGATAAAAAGGCAAAGTTAGAAGTTATCCCTTGTACCTTTATTTTATTTTTATTCCTTTCTTTTATTTTTAACATTTTGTAGAAGTTAAAATGTCAAATTAAAAACAGCCAACGTTTATCCTCAAGCTTTCTCTAACGTAAGCCTCATTCTCTCTCTTTTGTGACAATTTTCAAGTATTGATATAAGTTGAAAGCATAAGTTTTATTCTCTAATTCTCTCCATCGTAAGCCTCAATCATTCTATCAGGTTGAAATTAAGGGACTCCAGCTATTATCAAATATTCAAATTCACGAACAATTCAATGACTACTTCATGAGTAGAACAGTGAATAGATTTTGGCATCTTGAGTTTGTGAAAGAATTTTTAATTATTTTTCTTGGACTCTTGGCTGATAGGTACATAAGTAAATAAAATTTTACTTTGCTCTCATCTTCTTGTATACTAAAAAATCCTTATATTTGAGGATTAGTGCTTATCATAAATAACAATAGTTATTTTTTTGACATTTCATACTTCTATTGCTATGACAATGTTTTTCCATGACATTAAATATATATACTCTTTGAACTTTTTATTATTTTTTATCATGTTAAACATTAATTCTTTTTATATAATTATAATATATATGTTGCAGTTATAAATTAAAAAAATTAATCCTCTCATAAAAAAAAATTCTGCCTTTGTCCATGACTTTTTGTTAAATTCAATTCCCGTTAATATTACAAGAATAAAGTTGATCTAAGGTAAATTTATTTGAATTATTGTGAAAATCTGTTTGAAATAACTCAAATACAATTAAGTCAAGATGTTTTTATTGATGGGAAATTAAACAATATTCCTTTTTTCTAATCTCTTCATCTTTTGTTTTCATTGATTAAAAAGAAAATGCCCCACTTTTTTTTTTCCAACAAAGTATCATTATCCATAACTAGTTAAGATCGAAGTGCGCCACTAAAATGATTCAGATTTGATTTTACCTTTATTCTAATATTTTTAAAGCACTTGTTTATAGAAATTTCAAGTTTTAAACTCTTTATTTTTAATTTTTTAAAATAAGTGTAAAATACTTTTATTATTATACAAGTAAATCTTAAGTGGTTGAATTTTTGATAATATCATTCTACTTTAAATATTGATATCATAATATAATAAATCAATGTTAGAATTCCTGTTCAGATAAATATTTATATTTAATACTTGATAGTATCTTAAATATAATTATTTTTAATATAAAAAATATTTGTGAAAAAAAAATACCATCCCAAACATTAAGAGATATAGAAGGACATTATTTTATATGATATTTCATATTGCTAGAAAACTATATGAGAGTTTCAATTTTTAAAATTTTAATTTCATTAATTTTTATTAAATATTATTTGTGTTTTTTCTATGATAATTTATTGTTCTCTTACTAAACACAAAAATTTTAGACATAATAGTAATACTTTATATTCTGATATCTAGACTTTTTTTCTATAAAAAAAAATTATTGCAATTTTTTTAATTTTTTTTATGAGAAGGGAAGGTCAAACATCCTAATAAACAGAAATGGTACTAAGGAGAGTAAGTCCTATGATATCTTCCAAAATGATGGTTAGTTAGTGACATTTTTTGGGACGAAGGTTCATAGAAAATGGTAGTACTGAAACAACATGTTTAACATGAAATATATTTTGCAAAACTAGTAATTAATTGAGTTCCCCATAATAAATTACTATGTAATGAATATTTAAGTCAATCAAATCTTTTGAGCGAAAAAAATAATTATCACTCTACGTTAGTGAAACTAAACTTAATTAGATGATGATTTTTTTTTTTTTAATGTTTGTGATTTGGAAACAGAGAGACATGTAATTTTATCTTTGATTTTGGCTTTAGGGGGCTTATGTCTTATGTTTGTTTCCCTTGGAAAATTTCGAGCTTTTTTAATTAGCAGGTTTGTCATTTGTGCTAACGTAATAATTAAATGCTAATTAAAAAATGATTAACTGCTTATTGTGATTACGTAAAGTGTAGAAATATTTGAAAGAATGACACTCGCGCGAACTTGACTGCAAGAAAAGTAAAATATAACGTGTTGAAAGTCAGAGACACTAACATAGAATTTTTTTTTCCCTCATTTGGCAATTCCATTTACTTTATTAACCTTTACAAAAAAAAATCTCAAAGTGTGATACAAATTCTCCATAGATTGTTTAAAACAATCCAAAACTAACTAACAAGAGATAAGTCTAATAAAAAGAATTAATTTTTTATAATACAGAATTAATATTTAAATTTTTATTAAAAAATATTTGTATTTAATATTTAATAGTATACAAAATAAAATTATTTTAAATAAAAAGATATATGTGTGAAAACAAGAAATTCCAAAGTCAGTAAAAAAGATAACATTATGTGTTAAAAAGGTGTTTACTTATTATTCACTTCATTGAAATAAAATCCGTCTTAGAATTTTTCTTATATATTTACATAATCTGAAAAAAATAAAAAATAAAGACATAGTATTCACCTGCCACTCCGCGTGGAATAGCTATCAAAATTTGAATAATTTAGACCATTGTTATCTATATATACACCTCTAGGTGCTTCTTTTCATCTATCACTCCCTCAATTACCAAGCTCATTCAGACCTTAGAAATTTTCTATTAACTTCTTGCCAATTTGCGATTCATCACTGTCACCACCACTTATGGCAGTTTCCACCATGTCTTATCCTCACCTTCCGGCCACCGGCCAGTCTGGCTTGAGCCGGTTTAACGTGGTTTGGGCCATACAACAGGTGGTTCATGATCACCCACAAGCCAAAACCACCACTACCACCACCAATAAAGCTGCTCGTTTGGCTGAATCACTATCTCATCTACTTCACCTTCACATTGAACCACCTTCTTCACATGCTAAGAACATTGAAAACTTGAATTGGGACTTGCTCGCGAGTGATTATGAACAGAAGCATTCAACCCCACCTATGTCTCCTAAGGAAGACATATCTCAAAATTGGCATGAAATCCAAGGCCTCTCTTCTAATTGGGAGGGCCTATTAGACCCCCTTCACCCATGGTTGCGTAGAGAGATAGTCAAGTATGGTGAATTTGCACAAGCAACCTATGACGCCTTTGATTTTGATAGCTTCTCTGAGTATTGTGGGAGTTGTAGATACAATAGGCACAAGTTGTTTGACAAAATGGGTCTTACTGAACATGGTTACAAAGTGACCAAATACATATATGCCATGTCACACATTGAGCTACCACAATGGCTCGAGAGGTCCCATGTGGCAGACACATGGAGCCGAGACTCAAATTGGATGGGCTATGTGGCAATTAGTGATGATGAGGAGACACGTAGGATTGGGCGGAGGGACATCCTTGTGGCTTGGCGTGGCACCGTGGCACCGTGTGAGTGGTATGAGGACTTTCAAAGGAGGTTGGACCCAATAGGGCAAGGGGAAGCCAAGGTGGAACATGGGTTTTTAAGTATTTACTCTTCCAAAAGTGACACCACAAGGTACAACAAGACAAGTGCCTCAGAACAAGTCATGAAGGAAGTGACAAAACTAGTGAAATTCTATAAGGAAAAAGGAGAGGAAGTAAGCCTCACAATCACAGGGCATAGCTTGGGAGGAGCATTGGCATTGGTCAATGCCTATGAAGCTGCATCCACTATCCCTGACCTTCCTGTGAGTGTGATCTCCTTTGGGGCACCTAGGGTTGGGAATTTTGCCTTCAAAGATGAATTGGATCAATTGGGGGTGAAAACCCTAAGAATTGTGGTGAAACAAGACTTGGTCCCAAGAATGCCAGGACTTGTTTTCAATGAAGCCCTCCAAGCGTTTGATGAAATTACAGGTACATTGGAATGGGTTTATACTCATGTTGGGGCTGAATTGAAGCTTGATGTTCATTCATCTCCTTATTTAAAGAAAGGAATCAACCTTTTCGGGTTTCATAGCTTAGAGACATACCTTCATCTTGTGGATGGGTACTTGAGCTCCAAGGTGCCATTTAGGGTTGAAGCTAGAAGGGATGTCGCTCTGGTGAACAAAGCATGTAATATGGTGGTTGATGAGCTTAGAATTCCACATTGTTGGTACCAATTGGCCAATAAAGGATTGGTTTGTAATGAACATGGAAGATGGGTTAAACCCAAGAGAGAACCAGATGATGTACCTTCACCAACTAGAGAAGCACATGACCATATAGATGTTGCAGTTGAAATGCAGACATATAATGTAAATGTAACTAGACCTCTGTGTACTGCATAAAATTTTGAAGCTTTTTTCCCATGGATGGCCTAGTTTTTGCTGGTATTATATTTGGGGGTTAAATCTCATCTTAAGAACGCACTGTTACAACGGTTTGGTACATTTAATTAATCTTTCTGAGTAGCATTAACTTATAAAGAAGCAATTTGGTACAAATACTTTTAGTTCTAGCCAAAATAAATAAGTAAAAGAAAAAGACAATGAACAGTTGCCCTTCCACAAAAAAAAAATTCTGAAGATACCACACTCAGTTATTCTTCAGTCTTTTAATTATTAATTTTTCAATCTAATTACATAAGTAATACATAAAAAAAAAAAACACTTAGGTATAATCTTTTAAAGTTTTTTTATATAATTTATTTTAATTAAAGAACCTAATAATAAAAATATAAAAAATAGCATATAAATTTGGTCTATAAGATCCCTATCTTGAACAGTACAGTTCATTCGTTCTTATCATGGTTTCATGTTCAAAGTACTACTTCCTACTTTCGTAGGATTTTAAATCCTTGCCTGAAATTCTGAGTCTAACGAAATCTAAACATCCTATAAATTATACAAGGCCATGGTCAAAAGAATAAGCAAACAAGTCACAGTATGTACTCATCAGATCTTTTTATCTATTGAACTAATAGAAATTACATAATTAAAATAATATGTGAGAAAAAATTAAAAAGAGATACGTAAAAAATACAAATTGAGTTATTTAAAATTAAATCAGTAAACAAATTTCCCTACTTCATCGATCATGAAACGGAAGAGGCCAGCAAAATGTGACAACAGAGTATGTGGATAAATATTAGTCTTGGTCCTCCAAAGAATCTACATTTTTACTTTCCTCAATCCAGTCCTTCATTTTTAAAGTTTCTCATTGTAATCCTTCAAGGTGACCTCCGTCACTAATAAAATCTCCATGCTAATTAAAATAACAACAAAATAATAGAAATGATGACATGGTTTAATCATCTTCCCAGGGGATGATGTGGCGCCCAAAATCATGAGTTTTCTTTACCATTTGTAATTTTGACTTCATCAAAATCTCCAATTTACTTTTCGTGAGGCATAAAGCTCTAAAACTGAAGAAAAACCTCAATTTAGATGCCACATCATCAAATAACAATCATGTAGGAAGATTGTTAAGCCATATCAACATTTCTATTACCTTGCTATTATTAACATGAGCTGTATCAGTGACAAAAGTTAATTTGGAGGACCAGTTTGAGAAAGCTGGCATATTTTGAGGACCAAATCATTAATGTACTCAATTTGAATAAGTAGGCAGTGGTCCAGAGAGAAAAAAAAAAACTTGACCTTCAAATTCTGCGTCCATTATCTAGCATTCAATTGCTTGTAAACAGAAGGATCTTTGCTTGCCTCAGGCCTCCTTTTCTGAACAGGTTAACAGAGAGCAGTTATTTTAGAAGTGTAATTCAAAGCTTCACATGAAAAACCTTATTCCAGGACATGAGAGTACAGAGACACTGGGTTGTTGAAAGTACACAGAAGGGCAATGGACTTCCCAAAAGAAGTATGGAAAAATATCAAAGGGAGAATTATGTATAGTATGTAAAATCATAGTTGTATGCAGCTTCTTATCAAATATTTTAATGGTTAGCTCAATAATATTAAATATTTTAGTCAAACCAAAATCAATAGGAGTTGATTAAGTGTGGCTTGATTTTGACCCCACTAGTACTAACTATTCTCAATTTCTCACAATTGGGAGCTAGGCAATTACCAGCTAAAGCATGCGAACAAAACAAGGTCGATAGATGCAAAATTTTTAATAATGGTGCTCAAACACCCTACAAAGAGAACAAGTCATGTGCAACCACAGAAAGAATGGACAGGACCTCTATGGCAACATCCACAAGCACAAATCCCTTGAAGAAATCAGAGCAGAGGAGACCTGCTTAGAAATTTCACTGAGGTATATCCAGTCCTAACCAGTACAGATGATGACACACACAAACACACACTTCAAAGAAATCAGAGCAGAGGAGAACTGCTCAGAAATTTCATTGAGGTATATCCATTACTAAACAATACAGATGATGGAAAACACTAGCAACAATTGTTACCCATTTTTTCTAACAAAAACGGAATTGTTTAGCTGAATCCCCCACTCATAGAGGACTATGAACCTGCTTCCATCTTAAACAATTTCAGGCAAGTCCATGGCTTTGCTATAGCCCAGTTATGACTATAAGTTGGAACTCCTACAAATGTCACAACCGCTAGAGATGAAAAAGTTTTGATCTTTGATGATCTGCCAAGAGTTTTTGGCATTTGGCTCCTCATACAAAAGTCATTTTTAGGAATTTTATCATGGCAGCATAAATAAAAAATTTAAATGAACTATACAATAACTGGGCAATCAAATAAATGAGTTTCAACAAAATTTTATGACTATAGTTGATTGAGGGTAAGACTAGAAAATTTATTGTGAGGTTAAAACTTTTATTGCCCGCAATTGAGCCTCATAAAAGATAATGTAGGAAAGACATAGTACAATACTTATCAAAGTTCAATTGACAATGCCACTATAAAAATTAAGAGAACAGGCACATTTGATGAGTACTCTAAAACCAAAAAGACAAGAACGAATAAAGTCCTTTATTTTTCTTCCAGTTTATATATTAAAATAACAAAATAATGATATTCAAATTTACAAAAATTTAACTAAGGGCTGCTCATGTGCCAGCTCTCTCTGACAGAAAACAAGGTTTAATCACTTAATAACATAAAGCACAGAAACTTTAAACATTATACTACACAAGTATACCTGACAAGACAAGTCTTAGTTATGGCAAAAGAAACAACGGTATACCAAAGAAGAGAACAAATTAATGGAGCACAACAATCTGGTATTTGTTAAAAGCACACTCTGGAAAGAAAATATGATTTCTATAGAAACTTCACAATTTGTTAATGCTCACCAAATTATCAGTGAGGAGGAGCAGACTTGACTTGGTTGGCCTCTGCAGCAGAAAGTATTTATAAGAAAATTACAACTATCATTAAGTGGTACCCGAAGTACGACTATTTTGCAATAAGACCAAATCATTTCTTCTAAACAATTGCAACATCTTCTTCCTCCAGCAAGTCTCCATGTATTTATGCGAAAGAATCAAATCTTCTCTCAACAAACAGCACAATTTACAGACAAGAGTCAAATACAACAAGGATATGGCTTTGATAATTCCCCATATTTCCATATATTACCAGTAATCCTTACAGGAACACAAACCACCTCTAAAATGGTGGAAGCGACTGTTATCCCTGATAATAATCTCTCTGTCATAAACCTTTGATATGAGTTTAATAGCCATATGACAATCTGCACAAACTCTCAAATTCTTCATAACCCTGATTGGGGTCCCAGCTGCTGTATTTAAGAGCATAAAAGCAATTGCAATTTTTTCACTATGATAAGACAAAGCTTGCTCCTTCTCCTCTTCCTCTATGTCTGCAAGCACATTTGCAGTGTGAGGTACATACCCTTCTAACTTCAACAAGTCTGTGATCTTCTCTAGCAGCTGATATATATCCTGACTTTGAGGATGAGACCTATCACCCATAGTGAATTCATAAATACGATTTCCCAACTCAACCAGACTAAAACCAGGGGTTTTCCTAACACCATCCGTTAGCATTGACCTCCTCACCATCTGAACATCAGACCAACGTTGTTCGGAGGCATAAAGATTGGAGAGAAGCACATAATCCCCACTATGTTTAGGCTCCAACTGTAAAAGGTAAGATCTTGCTATTTTTGCCAGTGCCAAATGTCCATGTATTGTGCAAGCCCCTAACAAGGTCCTCCATATGACTGCATTAGGTTGTAATGGCATATCCTGAATATATTGATACGCTTGTTTCACTAAACCTGCCCTGGCCAATAGATCAACCATGCAACCAAAGTGTTCAATCCTGGGCACAATACCATATTCCTCTTTCATTCTTTTGAAGCAACAGAACCCTTCATCTAGCATACCACAATGACTGCAAGCATACAAGACACCAACAAAAGTGATCTCACTAGGGACTAGTCCTTGTCTTTCCAACTCTTTGAAAAGATCAAGTGCTTCCTCACCAAACCCATTAACAGCTAAACCAACAATCAAAGATGTCCAGGAAACTACGTTTTTTTCCCTCATCTCACTGAACAGTTTTTGGGCCTCTCTAATGCTCCCACATTTTGCATAAAGGTCCAATAGTGCATTACTAGCATGCAAGTTCTCTCGCAAACCTACTTTCAACATGTATACATGGACCCTCCGTCCTAGCTCTAAAGCTCCAAGCTCAGCACAAACAGACAACAAGCTAACCATAGTGAACCCATCCGGTTCCACACCCTCCAAACTCATTTCCCTGAACAGAGTCAGAGCCTCATTGGGCCTTCCATTGAGAGCAAACCCATTAATCACAGAATTCCAAGCTACAAGATCTCGCTCTGTCATTAACTCAAATACCTGGTGTGCACTCTCTGTTTCTCCACAAGCAGCATACATATGAAGCAGTGTGTTCTGAACAAAAATCAATGACTCAAAACCTTTTCTTACAGTAACTGCATGAATGGCTTCACCCTCTTTATCATTCGTTGATTTAGAAACAGCCTTTAGAAGAAAAGGGTAAGTGTGGGTGTCAGGTTCAACAGAAGAAGCATGCATTTGGCGGTACAAATGAAATGCAGGCCTTGGGTTTTCACTTTCAGCATAGCCTCTAATCATGGTGTTCCAAGTAAAGATATTGGGATTTTGGATTTGGGAAAATATATGGGAAGCATAGGACATGGATACAGAGAGGGCCACGCTTGTGTAGATAAGATGCTTGCCAATCTCAGGGTCTTTGATTGGGACACCATGCCTTATGGAAAATGCATGTATTTGCCTCAGTTTATATTTGGAAGAGGCACACAATTGCAAAAGAGCAATGCATTTCTTGAGAATATGTAGTATTGGGTTTTCAGGGGTAGTTGATAAGGAGCTTGCAAAGAAGCATGAGTGGTTCCTGGGATGTAAGAGAAGCATGGTGGGAAGATGTTAAACACTGACGTCTGCAGCCACAAGGAAAACTTTGATCACATCTGATTTAACTTGAGTTTGTATGATAACAGGACTTTCTACTGCAAATTCAGCATTGAATTACAGTGATGATCACAGTAAAATAGCAAGTAGAAAATTCTAGAATTGAGAGTAAGTTGAATCACTTGAGATTCCAACATCCTCAGACTTTTAGAACCTGATTTCATTGATTTCACAATATCATTCCTTAACTATTGATACTTAAAAAAGGAAAAACACGCCATTATTAAGATCCATAGGACCTGAGGGGGACTAAAGAATTCAGTAAACTCCAACAGTATAGCCAATTAAATGTGAACAAAATCAATCATATCCAAAGAAAGGTAATTCAAATTTCAACTGTTTAAATTCACATCAAATGTTATTTCACTTCTTATTTGAATAATTAATGTTACTAGAACCAAGGATTGACTGGTTGCCTTAGGTTGTGTTTATGATTGTGTAATTTTAAATTCAAATTTAAGGAATTTGAATTGCTGCAATTCAAATTTCTTGCATTTTAAATTCCTAATATAACTATATAAGTGTATGTATAATATATATATATATGCATATATAAATATATGTATATGTACTTACGTTTATATATATGTGTACATGTGAGAGTTCATGTGCATATATATATATATAGATATATAACATATAGATACATACATTTATGTGTGTGTGTGTGTGTGTGTGTGTGTGTGTGTGTGTGTAAAGTAGCATGCATGTGTACATATATGTGTGTTTGTTTATATATATATATATATATATATATATATATATATATTAAAAATGATATAAGAATCAAAATTGAGGATGGAGAAAGTTTTGAAACTCCACCTATTTAGGTGAAATTTCAAATTCTTGATAAAATTACCATGGAATTTTCAAATTCCAATGCCTCCTAATCCAAACAAGATATTTTATAATGATAATTGAAATAACTCTAAAAATTATTTTTCCCCATTAAATTACCTCATCCAAACACAACATAAGGTACAAAACTAGGGAAATAGTAAGAACAGAATTACTACGCTGGAAGTAGGAAAAAAACAACAACTAAGGGCACCTCTAGTGTGCCTCCAATCAGTATTCCAACCTGAACCAGTAGAGTAACCACAGGGAAAAGAAAAAAAAAAATGAAGAGCAAAATAACCATAGCAAAAGGATTGGCCCTAGCAAAATTCGAAACTGCTAGATGTCTCCCAAAATTTCCCTCCCTTCTTTCCCCCCTTCCGACCCTTCTATTCTTTGATACCAAACTCCCTAACTAACTCCCCTCACTGGAGCACACCTCACCCAAGACATGTGCTCTTTTTTAACTTCATTAGTCACACATTCATCTCTACTCCTTTTCTTCCTCTGCCACACTTCCTTTCATGAACTATAGGCACCATTCTCCCATCAACACCTAATAGTATATTAATAGCATTACAGCTTTACTGAAGGGATCAAGCAATTTGGCAAATGCTCATAATTTTTATCCATAAGTATTACAGATGGAAAACAACATACAAGAACATGGGTTTTTATTTTAGCAGGGAAAATCTCAATGACATAAGGAGCCCTCTATATTGTTTAAGCCTAATCTGACAAAAAAAGCTTTTTGAGTATAATTTTCTTTTTAGAAATCCTGAAACAAAAAAACGGGGTAAGACAAAAAGATCATAACAATGAATATATTATGTAGATGAATAAAGGAACCAGGTATCGATATTCTGCAAACAAGAAAAGCTAAAAGCAAACATACCAAATGGCAGATAAAGAATATGGAAGAAATAATAAATAATATATATCAAATGGGATCCCTTTGTTCTCCACCATCCTCTCAAGATGAGTAGGATCCTCCATTTTTTATCAGTAAGCAAGAGATAGAGAACAGAGGAAGAGGAAGAAGAACAAGGGGGAGAGAGTGAGTGAGTGAATCAGAGGCTGAATAAGAGGATAGAATGAGCTAGAGCTAAAAGTCACAACTGCGAGCAGTAATTAGAAGGGGCCAAAATAAATTAATAGGAAAGAACACGAGTATTAGTTTTTCTTGTCATCAAAGCTCAAGCACCAAAAGAGAAGTGGAGAGTTACACTTTTTATGTCAGAGCAACCCTTCTTCAGCATTTTAATAAATGATCATCTCATGATCATAAATGTCCAATTAGCTCTAATTGCTATATCACTGCGTTTAAACCACACGAATTCTCTGAACGTGAGGCTCTATTAAACAGTGAACCAAGATAAATAAAGACAAGCATTTATAGGGATTTTGTCTGAAGTTTTTTACCATGATAGTGATAGGATACTGAACATGGAGAGTTATAGACCAAAGCAAAAAGCAAATCATCAAAAACTTATAAACAAAACAATCTACTTTCCTTAAAACACTGTTATAATCCCCTCGGTTGGATTATTAGAACTCTAGGAATTAGAAACAAATGAAGCAGTTTTCACAACATGCTCATGTTCTCACCATCAAAGTAGTTCTCCCTAAACATACCTGCTATGTGGTCACAGGTGGGTGTGGGTGAAAAGAAAAAATGGCAACCGAATGCACCAGAAATAAGAATCTAATATCCTTGTTTTAAAACTCATAGCTATGAAAAGCATTCAACAAATTATATGCTTCAGAAAAGCTTGGATTATTTAAGGACAACATATTAAAATAAATAAATAACTACGCATTGGAAAGAATAAGAAAACAAGATGTTATAAGCCATATCAGCCCTATGTTAACAAAATAGTGTTTTCACAACAAAAAAAGGTTTACCTAACCAACTAATAACTGACAAAATGACTTCTCAATACGATGATATATCAAAAAATCCTTCCCCCCGCCCCCCTCAACGCCCCTTTTAAAGGTTTTGCCATCACATCATGCCTCAATCTTGATATTTGTAGAATTGAATAATTTAAAATAAATATATAAACAAATAAAGCAATCAGAAACAGTCCTTGCAAACAAAAGAGTAATATTCATAATGAAGGAGCAATGTGATAGAGGAATTAAGGAGGCCACCAAAATCATACAAGAATAATCCAGTCACAAATTTTAAAATAAAGGACCTTTAGACAATCAAACAATTCACAATTCCCCAACACTCCACAGCATACGAAGAAATATCACCTCTAGTACAGAAAGCACTACTTATCTTCTGTTTGCAACAATCCATTGGTTTAATAAGAATGCCAAGAAGTGTATATAATCTGCATTCTGTGAATGACAATATTATATGCTCCATGGTAAAACCAAATGCTTCGACATTATTCCTATTCTAATGAAGTAATCATGAGAAAGAGAGTACACAAACAATCAAAAGGCTACTTAAGCTTCTCACCACTCCCAAATCTTTTGCCTTGAAGATCCATCCTTCTAATTACATCACAAGGTGCAGCTCAAATGCATCTACCAATTATGGTGAACAAGAAGGAAGTTATTCTGTGATAATGACACTCCAAAATTTAAACTATAGTAACATATTATATAATTTATATTTCGAATACTTATACCCCCTCCCCCCCCCCCCCCTCCCAGGAAGTTGCTAACTAATTTTTGTTTCTATTCTCCTTCTCTAGGCATGTTGCTCTTAAGCGCCATACTTGTTGTAAACTCCCTGTCACTCATTCTTATTGAAAACAACTTCACATTTTGCTTAGCAATCTGCTGTGCTAATGGAATCCTAATATCTACAGCACAAGTTAGTATACTCCGTTACCCCCTAAACACCAACTCAAGGAAAAAGATAGTGTAAATTGTATTTGAGTAGTAACAAATCATCTGGCAAGCACCAATACGATTTAAATACGCCCGGATACGTATTACAGATGCAACAAAATCAGTTATTTAGGGAAAAAAAAAAACAGCACAGACACGGTTTGGATACGACTGGTATACGATTGCTATACTGAAGGGATACTCAGTAAAACACAGCGTTTTCAATTGAACCAACAAATTTCGCATAGAAAGCTTACCCCATTAGGGATTTGGCTTGGTTAGCATTGGTGCAGGAGGGAAGGCTGTGAAAGTGGAATCTGGGCAGTGTTCGGAAGAGCCTCTGCGTTTTCGAACTTGAGAGCTTTGCCATTGTTGGAGGTCCGAAGTAGAATGCGCTTCGGACTTCAGTCTTCAGCCCAATTTAAAAGTGAATAGTTTTAAGTAATTAGATTGATTATGTGTAGTTTTGCCCAAAAAAAAAAAAAGATTGATTGTGTGTAATAAATTTGAGAGAAATTTCTAATTTTTTTTAATGGAAATATATTTGAATTTGGAGTGGAGATTAAGGACTCAATAAGAGAGGAAATGAGGATTGAGTATTTTATGAGCTAGGACATGAGTTTGAAGATGAAAAAAATTATAAAAAAAAAATTGACTTTAGAAATCAGATTATATAAATATCTATATATTTCTCATCCATAATCATTGTCTCCATTTTAAGTTTGATTTTATATAATAAAATTATTGCTTGTGGATAATTTTTTATAGGATTTTGTTAATCATTTTCTTAAGAGTATAGGTTAAAATTTTATTTGATTAGTTGATAAAATTTTTAAATATTAAAATTTTTTAGTATTTTTTTATAAATTATAACTCATTAAATATTCTATTAACGAATAAAAAAGATTTTAATTACAGATTAATAAAAGCTTTATTTTATATACTCAATTTCAACTTTTTTATACTAAGTGCCATTCTAATAAAATAAAGCAGGGCAGGTAACTTTTTTATATTATGTCACTTGGCAAGGTTAAATTGGACTAATTAATACAATATTACTTGCCCATATTGGCAAATGGCAATGATCGAGGGACGCATGACCTCATTTCGTAATTCATTCATTCACTAATGGCATCTTCTCTTTCCCCTTCTTCTTTGTCCATGTTAACTCATTTTTCATTTTGAGTCTTCCATCTCAACTTAAATCGTGAATTTTCCTATTTATAAAGCATGGTATAATGATACTTAAAAGAACAAAAATTAGATATAATTTTTATATTTTTATCATTAAAATTTATAATGAGACGATTGAAATGATTAATTAATATTTTATTAGATTATATATATTTGTTCCAATCCATCTTGTATATTTTTTTATCAGAAAAAAGCCAAAAGGGTATGAAAAAAAAGGCAAAAATTGTTTATGTTTTTAAATTTTACACTAATTTTTAATTTTATCTCTAACTTTTTTTAAGACAATTTTATTTCTAAACTTTCAAACTTTGTTAATTTTATTCAAAATCTTAATATCGTCTATTACATTAACGAAATCTGTATACATGATGATGTAGTTAAAACATTTGTTAGCATGAAAAATAGACTATATTACGAATTTAGACAAAAATGATAATAATTATAAAGTTTAGGAATAAAATTAACAATGATTCCAAACCATGAGGAGGGTATTTTTGCCAATTTTTGTTTGTTTCCTTTTCCAAGTTGAAATACTTTTAACTCTTAAATCCTAAACTCTAAATTAATCCCCAACTCTGCCTTTAATTTTTATCCATTCTAAATAATCAAATTTTCTCATTTAGATTTAAGGGACATATATTGGGATAAAGAAGATTTTAAAAGTGGTGGAAGAGAATCCAATTGAGAATTTAAGCTAAAATAAATAAATAATGGGAAAAAATACATTTTTGTTCCTAAAATTTAGAGTTATTGTCAATTTCGTTATAATTCCTACTATGGTCTGTATGTCATGTCAACAAAAGTTTCAACTAGATTATTATGTATACAAAGTTTATCAGTGTAATAAGCAATGTTAGTGTTTAAAAAAATTTTGACAAAATTTAAAAATTTAAAAATAAAATTAACAATGAAAAAAGTTTAGAGGCAAAATTGTTAGGACTCAAGTCTGAAGTATATAATAATGCATGGTTAGGCTTATTGTTATAAGAACTATGATATTTGCATTGTCACAAAAAATGTTGCAATCCACAGAGAAAACAAGCATTGAAGAAGAAGAAACATAGGAGATAAAGGTGACGAGATGGCACTCAATGAGGGAGAAGAGATGGGTGGGAGAGACTGGGAGATAGATTGAAATTATTAAATTACTCCTAATGCCATATGAGAATGGACTATTGAAATTTAACACATATGACTCCATGTATGCTCACATTTCAATTTTTGTTGGGGAGAAAGTTTTGAGTACTGATGATTGGAGCAAGTCCAAGAACAACAGCTTGGTCACCAAAATTTACATAAGAAACAAGTATATAGAAGGCACAAGCAAAGGAGGTTCCCCTGTTATGCCTTCGACATTCAAGTCAGCAAAGGAAGCGAGAAAGCAAGTGATGTTAGAATATATTGGATCCCTTATACATAGTGGTAGAAGTGCTGCCATGGCCTTAGGACGATAGGATACTAGGCTGGGCAATTGCTTGTATGGGTAATAGGAACCGATTGCCTATGATTGGTCCGGACGAGTGAGATCACTTGGACACAATTGGTCAAGACATGTCAGACCATAGTTTATCAAATAACATTGTTTTAAACCCAGTTGACAAAAAAAAAAAGAGGCTAGAGAAATTATCACATAAATATATATTAAAAAAAAAGGCCAATCAACATGTGATATCATCTTTAATGGAAAAGGCTACCGGGGTCACATATAGGAACTTTTTTCAAATGTTTTCAAAACTTATAGATTTATTTAAAACAAAAAAATATTTTTCAGGACTAATATGGTATTAAAATAGAGTTTTAACATTCTCTTTATTTATCGAATTTGATTTTTCTAAAAAGAACTTTAAAAGTATTATCATAAATATATTAAACCAACATGAGAAACTACATTTTTAAAATTATTCAATAAAATATTAATAAGTTATTAATTGAAGTGGTAGAGGCTTTAATCCTATAAAGAGTAAAGCACAAGTTTAAATTTTGAGAAACACTTTTGTTATGAAAGTTTTTATCTTAATGTTTTGAATTTGACAAAAATTAGTCTCAAGTTCAATATGACTTGAGAATACATGAATTTTCACCAAAAAGAAAATTGAATGTTTAAAATTAAAACTTTTAAATATTTATTTACTATATGACTAAGTAAATATGCACTTATTCTTTTTCTTTTTTTCTGGTCTTTCCGAAATCTAATATGCTCCAATTAGTAACATTAAATTCAAAAATGTACCCCCAAAATTAATTATGGCTATAATTTGTAGATTAGGAAGGTTAATTAAAAAACTTCCATGTTCATGAAAAAAATAACCATACATAGAAACAATAGAAGATTGCAAATTAAATATTATAAACATTGAACCTCTTTCAGAGTGGGTATGTATGAATATTGTGAGCCAGAGGGGTAGCATATATATATATATATATATATATAGCCTCACATTCCTCCTCCAAGCCACATTCAACCCTATCTTCTTCCTCCTCTTCGTCTTCTGCAAATCATGGGTCGTCGAAAGATTGAGATGAAGTTAGTGAATGATTCAGGTTCAAGGCAAGTCACATTCTCAAAGCGTCGAACAGGTGTGTTCAAGAAATCAAATGAGCTAGCAACTTTGTGTGGTGCACAAGTTGCTATTGTTGCTTTCTCTCCTGGAGGAAAGCCGTTTTCTTTTGGCCAACCCAGTGTTGATGCTGTGACTAATAGGTTTCTTTATGGTGGTAATACCACAAGAAGAAGCTCTAAGTCTAATAATTACAGCAGTAATAATGATGGATCCTCTTCTGGTAATAATTGTGCTGTTATAGAGAAGCTAAACCAAGAACTTATGAATCTGATGAGTGAGGTCCAAGTGGAGAAGAAGAAGGGTAAGATGCTTGACAAGACCTTGAAGAAGAATAACTTGACCAAAGGGAAATTGCCAATGGAAGAGCTGGATTTGAATGAGCTTCAGAAGCTGAATGATTCGCTGAAAAAGATGAGAGAAGATGTCCAAGAGTATATGAAACAATTGGAGGCATCATCGTGCTTGATGCTTCTTGCTGAGAAAGCTGTGGTGAAGAAAGAAAATTAGGAGAATGCTGCCAAATATGCTTCAGATTCCTAGTAGTATGCAGCAAAATCTATGTTTAGAATAATCTCTCCCCAATTGTTTCTTTTTCTTCATAAAATGAAACTGGAGGAAGCAAAAATCTAGGGGTGATGAATAATTATTCTGTTGATCAGTTTTTTATGAAATGAAAATCTTTAATCTTTCTAGTCGAAGTAAAAAAATTTGATGCTAATGTTTCTCTTGATATTAATGAAAAAAGTTCTGATGTACTATTAAATGCAAGCATCCAAAAACACAAAAATAGTTTTTTGAGGTTACTTTCATCTTTTTTTTTTTTTTTTTGTATAATGGCTAAAGGTTGAATTCTTTTGTATAATTAATAAGTACTAGTCACTCAAAATATGGTAAATTATAATTTAAAATTTTGTTAAAAGAAATAACCATATCTCTAATTATGTTTCTCTTTTGGAAATAAGCAAATAAGTTTTTATGCATCCAAACAACCCATAAAATTAATCCCTGATGAGTAAATGTTTGGTTGGATGTAATTTTGATCATCCATTGGTTTTTCTTTATAGGAAAATTTTCAAGAGCACAATCTTCCATATTGGCTTGATAATTACTAATTGTTAAATATTAAAAAAATTTATGTACATTTTTCGATTTTGGAAATAAATGAATATATTTTTGTCAGTACATATATATAAATAAACATATAAATTTAAATCTTAAATAGTCTCAAAAATTTGACACGACTATTCATACAACCAATTGTACGCGTGAAATTAAGATTGCACATGGTCTGAGTGGGCCGGGTCAGGTGTCGAATAGGTGTAATCAAGTCGGAGTTGACTCGCGTTTGTGAAAAATACCCCAATGAATCATGGTTAGTTGGGTTGGCGAGTTGAGTAGCTTTCTTCTTCGATGAAGTTGATGAAGAATAAAGAAAGATGGAAGTTGTGCGTGTGATTATGTGAATAAAAGAGGGATGAGAGATGAAACACTCAACTTTTTTTAGTTGAAACAAATCATTTACTTGATCCAATCTAACCCAATTATGTGTTTGAATTGAGTTGACGAATCAAACTCATCTAGCAATACAGTCTTACATGGAATTATTTAAGTAGTATTATTTTTTAATAAAAGAAAGTAACTAATAAAGAACAAAATTTTCAATTCTCTAAACTGAATAAGAAATATTTTTTAATTGAAAATGTTATACATGTTCACTTTCCTCTATTTTAAAAGAACAATTCACGCACATTTATCATAAATATATATATATATATTTATATTTAGAAGATTATGCGTCATGTCCAATTGTCTTTTGAGTTGCAGGTGCCTCCCCTTAAAGTAATAATTTTATGTACTCGAATCTATATAAATTATATTTAGACCTTTCACATGTTAATAATTTAATTAAAAAAAATGTGTGTAGTCACAACTTAGTAACAATTCATAAAAAAATAAGTCATTAATCTATTATTTAAGTCATTTCTTTTATTTTATTCACTAAATTATTAAACGCATGACAAGTTTATATATAAGTTAACAAATTCAAATTTATAAAAATATTTTTATATAATTATTAACAAGGTTTGACTTTATAATATACTATAACAACTTACAATACTTGGAAGAATTAAATTTAAATTTAAATCCAAACTATTTTTTTAAAATTGATAAGTCTATTTTTATTGGTTATGAAGTTGATGGCTTGATTTTGTGAATTATTGAAAGATTTGAAATTAAAAATTAACACTACAGTACAATGCACAAAATTAAAACTCATTATTAAGCAATTAGCTTTCATATAGTCAATGTACTAATCACATCCCTTAACTGAACCCTATTATTACAGTTTGTTAAACCTTATCCATCTCCTTTAATGTTGATTACAGCTCTAAGTAAAACTTTCTATCCAATCAATAATCACAAATTACTCACCACCGTCTGATTTGCTGACTTTGATCTTCAAATCTTCAACAATGGCCTGGATTATTTCTCCCATTTCAAAATCACATCAGCCCCATGGCCCACATAGCTTCGCTGCTAAACATCTCTTATTCACTGCCTACCGATGAAAATGAAATTTCTAATTAACATAATTAAACTCAACTCATGAACTATCCCATCCATTTCATATATACAAGGGAACATGTTAGGTGGATTTAGTTGGCTACACTATGAAAATTCATGAATTTTAGTGTTTTAGAACGTGGAATGTAATAATATTGTGTTAGAAGCTTAATTTTTTTCAAAGGAAATAAAAAAAAATTACTACAATATATATTATAATTTTTCTTTGTGTAAAGAAAAAATTTAGGTAAAAAAATGACATTCCAGTCTAAAGTTACCAAAAGTTATTAAATTCAAAGAATAATTATAAATAATTTATTAATGAGAGATTACCTAAATTCAAATTCAAGTCATGTAAATATCTTAAATGGATATATTAAAAGAATTTGAATGTATTATTGGATATATAATATAGTAAAATCTCAACAAGATTAATGTAATTTATTGGAATTTCTTCACATTAATTAGTTATGTTCATTAATTGCTTGCAAATTAAATTGTAAACTAAAAACGTAAATTCATGAAAAGTTGACTTGAACTTATTTTGGGTATTTTTTTTATTTATGATAAAATTCAACAACCAAAAATTTCTTCATAAGAAATTTGGTCAAGATATAAAAATATTTCATTATCGAAAGTAAAACAATAAAAACAACAATAAATTTAAATCTAAATGACTAATCCTTAATAAACATATGATATTATGTAAGGAAGTCTATGATTAAGCTATATTACATATTTGTATATATATGTATTACATTTGAATTTATCCTATTTAAATTTTATTTTATTCATATTGTACAGCCCAATAACTAAAAAAATGATATTTACTAAAATATAATTTGGATAATTTAATGTATATGTCATAAGATAATTGTATAAGTAGAAACTTTTATTATTATTTTATAATTAACTAAAAATATATTTTTTTACATGGACATACTGTACGCGAAAAGATTAAAAGTTTATCAATGTAAATTTTCAAACGGGGAAATTTAGTGGCACATCTGTATTGATGAATTTTGATTTTACTATATCTTTTTAATTTTCATTAACTGATTTTATCAAAATTACGTAATTTTTTTTTTTTTTTGACCAAGACCCTCAAGTCCAACTCCAGAATTATTCTATCCATCTCATAAGCAGGACCTACACTTTAAGAGCCAATCAAAATCTTCCACGTGTCCAATTGAATTCACTATACCATAAGCAACAAGAGCATGTGTCGTCGTTTCTCTTGGATTGGATGCTTCCTTGAGTTGTCGGCAACCTCACGCTGCTTAGCTGTCACTCCACACAAACTGACGGACCGTAACACGTGGCATGCCTTTCATTGGTCCAAGATTCTCCCGTCATGGCCCCGCATGAGTAGTACCATACTTTTCCCCCTCCCCTGCAGTACTATATATAAAAGCCCCACGCACCCAACCTCACAACTTGCATTGGTAGTGTCGGCAGCCAGATCATTCAATGCAGCATTCTCCACTCACGCCTTAGATATTTTCTCTCATTTTCCCGAGAAAACAGTCTCTCTTTGTGCCTTTTTTTTTTTCCATGCTTCGAGACTTTTTCCCGGGAAAATTGAATACAAAATGATGAGGAAGAAACTGAATGCGTACGGTAGAGCCGGTGAGATCTCAACGACGACGACAACGACGTCGTCGTCGTCTGCGAGAGACGAAGAAACTGAGTGGGAAATGAGGCCTGGAGGAATGTTGGTGCAGAAAAGAAGCGATAAACCAGATGCTCCGGTGCCGAATTTGAGGCTTCGGATCGCCTACGGTGCTTTGCGATACGAGATCTCAGTCAGTTCCATGGCGACTTTTGGTAAGTAAGCTGGATCTGAAATGTCGTTGTTTATATATTTTTTCTGTTTGGCTTCTGAGAAAATTGGTTAGGTGAGGGAAATGTATCTGATTGGGAATATTGATTGCTGTGATGGAAGAGCAAATTAAGTTAGGTGGTAACTTCAGAAGTATCATTTACTAAGGCTACGTGCCTACGTAACATTGCATGTGTATTTAATTATAAATTTTTTAAAGTTGTGTTAACGATTTAGTTATTAAAAAAATTATTTTTATCCTATTTAGTGAAAAATTAACATTTTAAAAAGTATGAGATACGAAGACTTCAAATTTTTTAGAAGTTATATTTTCTATTTTTGTCTGACTTTTTTTTAAAATTTGTTTGAAATTTTTTGCAAAAAATAAGATAAATTAGAAAAGTTGAGTTTTTTATAAAAGAATTCGTTGTAAAATTTTATTATATTTTGTTTTTATAAATTAATATGGGTAGATGATAAAAAAAATGTATATAAAATTTAATATATATATATACTTAATATCTTATTTTTAATTTAATTATTTATAAATTATTTTTATTAATTTAATATTTTGGAATAAAAATATTTTTAATGTTATTTTTTATTTAAATTTTATTTATAATTTATTATTTAATTTAATATTAAAATATAATTTAATTAATAACATAATTATTTTATATATTATATATTAATTTATATAAAATAAAATATTAAGATATAAATTAAAATTTTTTATTTATATATATACATAAATTTTTTTATTAATTACATATTTAAAAAAATTTAAGAATTAAGATTGATTTAAATAATTATATACATAAATTTTTTTATATTTATCTATTATTTATAATTTTTGCATTAATAAAAAATTTTAATTCATATTTTATTAAATAAAATAGATATAAATATAGTTAAAAATATAATATTAAAAATGTTTTTATTATTAAAAAAATTAAATTTATAAAAATAATTTATAAAAAATTAAATTAAAAATTATGAGCTATTTCAAAAACGAAGATAAATAAACTTTTGTAAGAATGAAAAAAGAGGAGAAAATAGTAATTAAGTAAGTTTTGGAAGTATGTGTTGTCACCATCTCATACATTTGATTTGATTGGATTGATGTGACGTGTAAGAAAATGATTTCAATTTACAGGCGAGGTGAAAAAGATCGTAGCAGAGGAGACAGCGTTACAGCCGAGTGAACAGAGGCTTGTATTCCGAGGGAAAGAGCGAGAGAACGGAGAATACTTAGACATGTGTGGAGTGAAACAGCGATCAAAGCTCGTTCTAATACAAGACCCTTCCAGCATTGAGCGACGCTTCCTTGAGATGCGAAGGAATGTTAGGATCCAGACCGCACATCGCACTCTTTCTCACGTCTCTTCTGAAGTTGATAAGCTGGCGGAGCAGGTAAATATAACCCCACTTACCTTGTTTTTTCTTCATTGTTAATTATGTTTTTTTTAAGTATCAACGATATTGAAATTATTGAAAAGAATTTATATTTAATATTATCTCTAATAAAATTATTTTATTATAAAAAATTAAAATTATATTTATCTTTTTTAAATATGATTATTGGTCAATAAAATTTTTATACAAATTAAATTAAGGTCTTATTTTTAATGACAACGGTAAAAATAATAAAATTAATGTTAAACTTTAATATGAGATTGTGATTTGTATTTTTAATATAATAATGAAATAAAATATAATTTAAAAAAACTACATAATTTAAGCATTTGTACATAAAACATTATTTATCATAAATTTTAGAATAAATATTTTGAACAACTAAAGAAATTAAACAATTTTTCATTATATTTAAAATTTGATTAAAATATTCACGTACATTCAATTGACCAATCCGAACTATTGTACTGCCCTTGTACATTAATAATAGACTCAAACAGTCTGGGCGAGTTTTGGGTTCACCCATAAATACCGTAGTTTAAAATATTATGCCATATAGAACTCGGCCAATTACGAAGTTAAACTTTCTGTTTTTGATTTTTTTTTAAATTTGTGTAAATTATTTTTTATTAATATACACATAAATCTCAAAAATAATATAAAAATAGAAAAGCTAAATTGTTGAACTTTTAGGTGCCAATATTTTATAGAGTGAATTTCCCTCTCTTTCTTTTAGAGATTTTGAAATTATATATTTTTTATAATTAAAAATATCTTACATTTTATTCCAAAGTTTCTTGACTGTTAAAGTCTCCATCTAAATTAATGTCTTTTTATAGAATTTCAATGCAATTTTTTGTGTGACCCAAATGTTATTTTTAAAATTATTGAAATATAACTAAGTCATTGAAATTTAAAACCAGCACATCCTACTCATTTGTTAATATTATTATTTTATTTTTATATTTTTTATTATTAATATTTTATTGATCTTTATAATAATTATTATATTATTAAATTAATATTTTATTGATCTTTATATTTATTATCATATGGAATTCAAATTGAGTTTGATGAATAATTGGTACACTATTGAGTCCACAGAGAAACAATTTATAAAATCTTTTTTTATTTAAATGGACAAATTTTAATTTTTATAAAAATTTAGTACAATTTTTATACAGAACAGATATAAGTGAAATTATTTATATTTTTATCGTTAAATATTTTAATAAAAATAAAATAAATGAATTTTTTTTAAAAAAATATTTATATATTATTAAAAAAATTAGATAATTAAAATATAAATTATATTTTCATTTTTTTTATACTTTCGTTATTAGATTTTTTTTTCAATGATAAAATGACAAGTGTCAAGTTTTTTACATATTTTCAAGTATGTAGTTTCTTGCGCTTTTTCTTAAAAAAATTCAGTCATAAAGTGATAAGTTGTAAAAAATAAATCACCTGTCATTTTATCATTGAAAAACATTTAATAACGAAAATATAAAAGAATAAAATATAATTTATATTTTTATTATCATATTTTTTAATAATATATAAATATTTTAAAAAGATTTTTTCATTTATTTTATTTTTATTGAAATATTTGATGGTAAAAATGAAATAATTTCACTTATATCTATTCCATATAAAAATTGCACTAAATTTTTATAAAAATTAAAATTTGTCCACTCAAATGAAAAAAAGAAAGAAACATTTTATAAATTATTTTTCTATTGACTCAATAGTGTACAAATTATTCATAATTTAATAATATAATAATAAATATAAAGATCAATAAAATATTAATAATAAAAAATGCAAAAAGAAAATAATAATATTGATAAATGAGTAAGGTGTGTTGGTTTTAAATTTCAATGAGTCAGCCACATCTTAATGATTTCAAAAATGACATTTTGGTCACAAATAAAAAGCTGCATTAAAAATCTACTAAAAGACATTAATTTGGATGGAGACTTTAATAATTAGTGAACTTTGGATTAAAAAGTAGGATGTTTTCATTTGTCCAAGGATGAGAGTGTAATTTTTTAAACAAGAGGGGAGGGGAGTGTAATTTACTCTATTTTATATTAGCAATTAAAAAACTTCTTTGTGGATTGCTGAGGACCATATATATAAATTGAATGGTGTTGCTATTTGTTTTTAAATTGCAATTTGCAAGTGCTAGCTGATTTTTTTTTTGTATAAAGATGGAATAATGGTTTTTTTCTTTGGGCCTTTTAGGTCTCCGCAATTGAAAAGTCAATTTCCGATGGAGTGAAGGTGCCAGAACTTCGGATCACAACTCTAATTGAGATGCTTATGAGACAAGCAATCAAACTTGAAAGCATTTCAGCAGATGGAGATGCTTCTGCACTGAAAAATTTGCAGGTAATAGCCACATATCATATTCTCTGATCTCAATTGAAATTTTATAAGCACTTCTTTAATAAAGTGATTATTAGCTATAACCCATTACGCGTAGTCTAGTAGTGAGGGCATAACCCTCTTCATAGAAAAATATAACCAACATAAAAAGTTGAGACCTCCGTTATACAATTTTTGGTAACTCAAGTTAAAACTGATTAGAAGAGTTTATAGTAGGCTTTTAAAATTTTAGATATAACACCACTACATTTATATATTTTTCAATTTTTTTTTGTCATAAGAGAAACATAGCTAACATTATTCTTTATTCCAAGTATTTTACTTTATATTATTCAAATTGCTCTTGCACAACAAAACAATTGGGAAAAAATTAACCTCATCATAATGAATTATCTACTATTTCATTCTACTTATGTTTAGGGTTTTTTTCTCATTTCTTGGGTTATCCATATATTTAAGTTATGTTTGATTCAAGTATGAATCATATTTAACTTGTGCCTGTATTGAATTTGTTTTAATTCTAATACATTTATACTTATCTAAAACTTGTGTCAACAATGTGTCCATACTTCATATCTTATGAATGCATGGCAAGTAGTTCTTTTAATTTCATCAATATTACCTACTTTTTACCTGTATTTCCAAAGTTGAAAGGTGCATTTTAGTGGAGTCAGATTCTGCATATTACATGTTTGGGTTGTGACAGGTTTCTAGGCAATATTAATTAAACTATAAGCTGAATGTGATGCTTGCATTTTCAGGGCAAGAGAGTACAAAAATGTGTAGAAACTCTTGATGTACTGAAGATATCTAATGCAAGAATAAAGCCTGTTGTTGTTACAACCAAGTGGGAGACCTTTGATCTTCCCCAACCCCCATCCACCACCAAATGGGAATTATTCGATTGAGTTCTCTCGCATTTTCTCAAATTTGAATTCTCTCGTGTGAAAAGATAACATGACAGTGTTAATAAGAAAAGAGATAAACACAAAATGTGTAAGACTCATACATTTTGTGAAATTCACTATTAAGTAAAATTTATTACTTAAATAAGTCAATGTATATTTTTTTTCTTATATGACATTGTCATGTTTTTCTTTTGAACCAGATAATTCAAATTGCATTTTCTCTCTCCACTTTTTCTTTGCTTGTTAGTATATATATGTATTTGGCTCAAGAGACCATAAACAAGCTACTATACTTAATAAAAACACCAATAAATTTTGTTATGACTTATTATTGGAGATAGAGCTGGACTTCTTTTCCAAAAGCTACAATCTTAATGGCAGCTGGCGATGTGAATATATATGTCTTTGGTTTTTTTTTTTTTTGGGTTAAATTTGTTTATCTTTTTCCTTTTTAACTATGGAGACTGCTTCATCTCATGTAATTCCATAGTTAACCATTGGGAGACACGCAGTGTACATTCATCATGTATTTCATTTTATAATGAATAGAAAAGGCTCTAGTGCGAGTTCTTGTAATTTTAACTTCTTGTTTAAATATTCCATTTTTTGTGGAGTACATGATGTTTGTCTTTTCAAAGGTTTTGTACAGGAATAAAATGCTCTAAACTCATAATTTCAAAATTCTCAAATGCTAAATGATGAACATTTAGGTTTTTAAACTAAATGAAGTGTTGGCAATATTTGTACCCAAAAAAAAGAATGCAGTTATATTTTTCATTGAAGTACTATCTACGATTATTTTGGTTAAATTCATTTTTTATTATTGATCCTTTATATAATTGAAAGTTTGTATATCCTTGGCAATTTTAGAACTTAATATATATTTTTTAAATAAAGATAGAACTAACAAATTTTGACAAATATTTAAGCAAAGGTTAATCCTCTTTATGAATTTAATCTCTTAAGGACTCGTTCTGCTTAGATTTGAGGAGAAAAGCTATAAACCTAATGGGGTAATATATATATAATTTTATAATTTTGATGTCATTAATTTTTGTTTGTTCAATTTAATACTTAATAGTGTGTCCTTTTATTTTTTTAAGTAAAAGTATATTTTTAGTTTCTAAACACTTTGAATCGTTTTTAATTTCGTCTTTTATTTTTTTTTATTTTATCTTTAAATTTATTTTTCTAATTTTATCCTAATTATTAATGTCATGAAAAAAAAGTGATTTTTCAATCATGTGATAAAGATAGTCTTAATAATTGACTTATTTTATAATGTAAATGCAAAAAGTTACACATTTTTATCATTTTTTAAGAAGTTACAGGTGAAACTATATTATCTTTGTTACCATAATAAGTATTTATTTGATTTAATTTATCTTTAAATTTTTGTTCTTTAATAATAATTTATCCATTTAATTAATTTCATATTAATTTTATTTTTTTATATATTTAATATAAAATTGAGACAAAAATAAATTTAGAGATAAAACTAACATTTTTTAAATTATTTTCTGTGTGGTTTAATACGTGGAAATTAAGAACGAGGAACTATTTCAGAAGGAAGTTTGCAAATTCATTTTACCCGCCAACGGCGATAGGAATTGGCGCGTGAGAATCGAATAATGCGCGCGTGTTGGAATTCAAAATTACTTTCGGGATTTAAATCCCAAATCCCTTTCATGCCTCCCGCTTTAGCCATCTCCTTCGTTCTACCTCCTTCTCTATTCTATCGTCTCTCTCGTTCAGCCTCTGGTTCAATCAATTACTCACTCACTCTCTTTTCCATCCTTCTTCTTCCTCTTTCTCTCTTTTCTATCTCTTGCTTTCGGATCGATAATGGGGGATCCGACTTATCTCGAGAAAATGGGCAGAGAACTCAAATGTCCCATTTGGTATGTCATTCTTTATTATTTCTTCCATTTTCTTCATCTGCCATTTGGTATGTGACAATTCTCGCTTTAGATTTGGTCGTTCACAGAAGATGGTGATTTCCCTGTATTCATTTACAATGTAATTAGTTTTCTGACCCCAACCCTATTTTTTTTTTTTTTGTTTTATTGTTTCTAGGTTCCTAAAATAAACGGAAACTCTACTCAATAAGCTGGTGTAGCCAAAAATTGATTGGATAGATTGTTTGTGTTAAAAATGATTGCTCTTTCATTGTTGTGTTTGGTTCAATTCACTTCCGTAATAGAACCCATGTTTACATTATTGTTTTTAGTAGTAATCATGTGGTATACTATTAGGCAGCCTACTGTTGATCCTTGCTTCTGTAATAACTTTTATGATTTGAATACATATGGAAAATAATTTTTGCTGTAAGTTTCAAACGGGTTGAAATTTGAAACAAATTTCTTCGGACATAATTGATTGATTTTCTTCACGTTGTGTTGGCTATACAGCTGGAGTTTACTGAATTCTGCAGTTTCCCTTACATGCAATCACGTATTCTGCAAGTAAGTTGCTCTATTAATGGTGGATTTTCCTGTTTTTAGCATCAATAGATAAGACACTGAATATAATTTTTTTCTCCTTGGTTTCAGCTCATGTATTGAGAAATCAATGAAGTCAGGTTCTAGTTGCCCTGTATGTAAAGTGCCTTTCCGACGTAGAGGCAAGTTTCATGGTTGCAGGCCTGCAGTGAAGAAAACTAATTAGTATTCTTGAATGATATAATATTCCTGGTGAAGGTGTTGATTGTATGGTTAAATATGCACTCAAATTAGTTAGTTCTTACTAGGTGCAATTAGTGTTCTTGTGAATAGTCAAACTAAACTAACCTAGGAAAAGAGGCCTATGCTCTGCAGCAAGTATGTTGGATACTGTTTTGCACCAGCTAATCACTACGTTTTTAAGGATATGTACTATGGTTTTTGATATGCGTTGCCTATAAATTCTAGTTAATACCAGAAGTTTTTGAAGGCCACCATTTGACTCTTTGTTTACGTTTTGACAGATATGTTCATTTTTCTTCGTTGTCAGGATTTTTCCCATGCCTTGTTTAAGGGCATTGCTCTTGTAGATACTTTGAACTGGAGCTGGAGTGTTTTGCTTTGTTGTACTAAAAATTTCAACCTTTTACGTTGGGTTTTGCTTGGTTGACTGTTGGTTCTTGTTCTCTTACTCATAATTCTTTTTTTATTTTTCATATTTCACAAATTAATAATTACACAACATAGATGTTTAAAAAGGAGTCCACGTCTATGTCCACCACTATGTGTTAGCTTGACTGTCTTGCATAGCTAATTCTGCGTTTGCGATCTATAATTTTGAGCAGCTTGGACTTTCTTCATTCGTTACTCATGAAAAGATGGGCCTGGTATTGCCGGAAACCACTGGTTTCCTTTTCTCAAGTTCAATTTCATGTCCCATATTCCCAATCTAAGACAAAATTTTATAAATTTTGTATGAAAATAGATTTTTCATTTGCTCATTATATTGAAGTATAACATGGTTTTAGGATATTGCTCAGAAGTCTCTATAACGTGATTTTTGGATTTTAGGAATTGTTGGCTGAGTCAATATATTTCTTTGTGTAGAGGTTCGCCCTGCTCCTCACATGGATAACTTGGTCAGTATCTACAAAAGCATGGAAATTTCTTCAGGAATCAATATATTTGTCACCCAGAACGTGCCTCTTACTAAATTATCAGGTAACTTTGCCTTGTATGTTTCTTCACTAGCAAATTTTGAACTTCGTTTGCTTCATGTTATTATGCTTCATTATGATGGGCATTGGGCAAAGAAGATTGTTAGGAGTTGATTTGCATTTGTATTATCTGCTATTATCTTTTTCTAGAAAAAGGCTTGTTGTCAACTATACTGTATATAGTTTAGTTTGAATTTTATTCTCAATCCTTGTTTATGAGTTTAGTAGTACATACAGTGTTACAGATACAATTGTTTTATCAATCTTACATGCCAACTATGCTTATTGTTATCTGTTAGGCACATTACTGCTTTTTTTCTTCTTACCTCAGTTGCATATAAATTTGTCTTCCATTCATGCAATGGATCTATAATATTATATAAGGCTTCTATATTGTTATACCATTATTATATTGTACCGACACTATTATCTTACAGATGGAGAAAAGCAATGTGAAGGTGGTGCCCATTGTGGTGGGAAGGTTGATGGTGATACTCGTCAAAATCAGTCGAAGACAAAAATCACCCGCAAAAGAAACCGGTCAAGGAAAGAGACTGAGACCAGCATGAAGAGTTCGGGTTCTGGCACTATAAAGCCTTCCTTTCCAACAAAGAAAAGGGTTCAGGTGCCACAAAGTCCTCTTTCAGAAACTCCTCTAAAGATTGCGAAGTTTGGAGCTTCTCTAAGTGAAATTAACAAAGAGGGCACAAGAGAGGGTTCATCCACGTCAAATGGGAGGCCTCTCAGAAGAGAAACAGAAGAGATAGCTCTTTCACCTTTCTTTTGGTTGAGAGATGACGAAGATGGAGAGAAGTTAAGTCAGGGCACTGTTGCGGATCTCCTTACTGATACACCAACTCCAAATCCTCCTTCATTCAGTGATCTCATGGACTCTGACGATGAAGCCCCTTCTAAAGTGGTTCCATCGGTAAGTATATGTACTATTACAACTCACCAAGTTGTCAGAAACTATGAATGTCTTAATAGTTTGTTATTTAATACAATAGTTATGGTGCTTGTTATATGCGTGAAGTCTGATGAAAAAAAAGTGACCTTTAGCTCTTATGCTTCAGTGTTTTGGAAAAAAAAAAGTTTAACTCAAGTTGCTACATGATTATTGAGAAAGCAAACCTTGTAGAAATCGCTCAACTTAAAAAATCAGCTTAATTGACCGTTGGGCATTTATTTTTGGAACTATTTATTTGGATGAATGGGAACTGAGTAGATATAGTGACAACTTTGGGTCATTTTATAAGTTACTGCTGGCTGACTAGATTAATCAACCTTTATTGTTCAAAATGAACGGTTTCATTTTTGTAATTTTCTATTTGTTCCAAATTTGTATAATATTATTTCTTGTTATTGCCATGTAGGATGAGGTGCAAGATAAAGCCTTTGTTGATTTATTTGATATTGAAATGTTTGAATGGACGCAAAGGCCTTGCTCCCCTGAATTATGTTCAAGTCCCTTGAAGATGCAGGTAGTGATAATCAATTGAATTAACAGTTTCCTTAAACATAATTTTGGATCTTATCTACTAATATATGTTTATTAAATTGCATGTTACTTTCAGGTTGCATATACTGGTGAGGTCGATGAAAATCAAGGGAAGGATTTTGTAGCAGACTCACTGGACCCGGAAGCCAATCAGTTAAGTGCTGAAAATGCAAAAGTTGAGAATTCGAAACAAGGAAATAGTTTGACCGACGTGTTACTACCCAGTGCGGCTTATCCTGAAAAGAAATATAGAAAAAGAGGCAGGAAGGCAACAGAAAGGGCCCGAAAAGAACAGAATGAGAAACATGAAGACCCAATTAATGGAATTGATGTTGATTCGGAGAGATTACCAAATGTCAATCAGGAGCAAACATGGGACAAGAAATACATTTCTTCAAATCTGGAGAAGACTAATAATGGACATAAGAAAGTTTGTTTCAATACTAGTTCAAAGCTAACACCTCATACTGCTCCAGCACTTTCCAATATCTCTGAAATTCTGAGTAATGGTGAAGGAAAGAGTAAGAGGGTAAAAGATTCAACTGCTTCACCATGTAAACAAGAACATAAAAAGGATTTTAATCTGAAGAATTCTAGGAAAAGCCAGAGAAAAAGGTCTGGGAAACAAAATCTGGATATTGTGCAGAACGTAGTTCAGAAGTCATCTCCAATGGAAAACCTAAACGAGTCTGCTGGTAGCCCATTATTCATTTCAAGTCTCCAGATGGATATTAATGGAAAGGCCTCTGATAGCAGGCAAAACAAAAGCAGTTCTGTCAGAAAATCCAAATCTTACAATAGAGAATTGAAAAGTAGTAAAAAGTTGAAACTTTCCTCTGATTGCATCTCCCAGCATGCACACGGTGAAGAAACTCAGCCTATTGAGAGGATTAATCGAAACCCTGATTCTGGGGTTTTGAACGATTCATCAAAAGAGAAACAATGTTATTGGAAGGATGAAGTAGTTTTACAGAAATGTAAAACCCGTATAAAAGAGATCCAATGCGCTTTCTGTCTCTCATCAGAAGAATCAGAGGTAAGAAAAGCTTGTTTGCTTGTCCATAATTCCAAATAAGTATTCACCCCTGAGCTACTTTCCCACTCTATGTTGAGACTTGCATGACATAACTACATATGCTCGGGCACTCACAATCTATAAACCAAAATACAGGCTTCTGGCCAGATGGTGCATTACTATAACGGCAAGCCTGTTACTGCAGATTATGAAGGAGGATCAAAAGTCATCCATTCTCACAGGAACTGCACTGAATGGTAAGGAATTGTTACTCAAGTAATACGATTGCTTTTGCGATGAACATTTGAGCCTGCGCTTATTCTGAAAAGCTATTCATCTTTTCAGATATAATGCCGTGCTAGTATGTTAAATTGCGATTAATCATCCTTCATGTAAATAAATGTTCATCTTTTACTGATGTGACATAGTTAAGTTAGTTAATTAGTTCTACTTTGAACTTGGGCTTGTGAGTAATATGTTTACTACAGTTGAAAGTTTTTTAAACGTGCACAGGGCCCCCAATGTATATTTTGAAGATGATATTGCAATTAATCTTGAGGCTGAAATAAGTAGAAGCCGAAGAATTAAATGTAGTTTCTGTGGACTTAAGGGGGCGGCACTTGGCTGTTATGAAAAAAGTTGTCGAAAGAGCTTTCATGTTCCTTGTGCGAAGTGGACTTCTAAGTGCCGATGGGATATGGTATGTGGAAAAAATCAAAGTGCATATAAGATTTCATGCCACTTATTTAGGAAAATGTTATCTAATTGGGTCCATTTATCTTACTGATTCAGGATAACTTTGTTATGTTATGCCCTCTCCATGCTTCTCTGAAGTTACCTTATGAAAGTTCTGGAACCCAAAACAGAAGCAACAAAAGCAAAGCTACAGAGTAAGCCAAGGCCAGGATATCATTTTTTTTATATTAATAATTATCACTTATTATGTAAATACATTTTCAATTTAATTCTGTTTACTCTTTTGTCAGACAATCAAATCAATGCCGTAACATGGCTCGCAAACATGACTCTTGTGTCCAAAATCTGACTGCTCATGCATCATATAAGAAAATTGTTCTCTGTTGCTCAGCTCTGTCTGGACTAGAGAGGGTAAATGTTTGCTTAGGTATCGAATTGCTACTTTTCTTTTTAAATAAATCTAATTTCTGTTATTCTTGTTGTGGTTGAAAATTGTAGGATGTCGTTTCTGAATTTGAAAGAGCAACCAAGGCTACCGTTTTAAAGAAGTGGGATACAAGTGTCACTCATGTTATAGCATCAATGGATGAAAATGGAGCATGCAAAAGGACCCTCAAAGTGCTGCTGGGTATACTTGAGGGAAAGTGGATTCTCAATGTGGAATGTGAGTTATCTTCTTTTATGAAAATTCTGTAGTTTATATTCTTTTTATCATGATAAAAGTCTAACATTTGCCTTCCTTTTTCTCATTTTGTAATTCTTTTCTGTTTGGTGGGGATGGGGGTGGGCTTTGGCCTCTGAGCAGGGATTAAAGCATCGATGAAAGCAAAGGAACCTGTTGATGAGGAGCCTTACGAAATTACTGTTGACATCCATGGAATCAGGGATGGTCCACGTCTTGGACGACTAAGAGTATTGAACAAGGTTGGTTTTACTTGCCTGTTGGCCAGTTTTCTTTTAAAAATAAGAAGTTTTATTAATATAAGGAATGTCCAAAAACTGAAGGAAAAAAAATTGCAATAGTAAACAGCATTTTTGTTGTCATTTTCCTGCTTGAGAAACCATTTTTAAAACCAAGAATCAAACACCAACAGGAAGTCAAGAAAAAGAAAATCCTTTCTTAAAGTTAGAGTAACTGCATACCAGAATATGGTGCAACCAATGACTGCCTTCAAATTGTCCTGGGAAATATAGGGACCGAGAATATTAGATTCAAGTTGTTAATGAGTCATATTCTTAGGGTTTGCCTGGAAAGTGGATAGTTGGAGATTTGGAGAATGAACTTGAGGGATACATATGATGGTATCTGTACTTTAAGCCAAGTTCCTAGTAAAATTTCACTCCATTTTACACCTCTTTCAAATTCTTTACTAGTGCTTCATAAATTAATACCTTAGAGTTGCCTAGAGGATTATTTTATGGATATGGGATGCATATTTTATGGTTTTGTATGAGTCAATCTAGTCTGTAGTCTATCACTAGTATTTGATCTTCATGTTTAATTGATGTGTGATTGATAAAGCCTAAGGTAGAGTCATTAAAATGCCTACTAAATGCCTGCTTATGTGCTAACAAGTGTACTAATTTTTTGTTGACCAATGTTCTAATGCAGCAACCAAAGCTTTTTGATGGCTACAAGTTCTATTTTATGGGAGATTTTTTGCCATCCTATAAGGGCTATTTACAGGACCTTGTCACTGCTGCTGGAGGGATAATTCTGCAAAGAAAACCAGTATGCGGCGGCCAAAAAGCAATATCATCTGAATGGCATGCTCCCCAAACCCTCCTTATTTACAGTCTCGAATTTCCTGATAACATTGATCCCTCAAAAAAGGACACAATTCTCCGTCAAAGGCTATACAATGCAGAGGCTTTGGCAAGTTCAACTGGTTCAAAAGCAGCAAGTAATTCATGGATCTTGAATTCTATTGCAGCTTGCAAGTTGCAAAGCCTTGCTCAATAAAATATACATACTTCCAAATCCCTGACTAATGTTCATGTACAAGATCCCTTATTTACCTCATCTTCCGTTTTTATCTTTATTTTTGCTTAAAGATGTACAAAAATAACATTGGAACTATCTGTGTAACGAATTTAGGATTTTTTTATATATAAATGCAGGATTTGTTAGGAGTAGATTTTTCCATCAGGGCAGAATTTATAACCAATTCATGTTCTTAAATGTTCACTCTTCACTGTACTGAGATGTTCAGAAAGTATGATGTTGAAGTCAATACCAAGCAGTTATAAGTATAACTATAGGAAGATGTATAAATGCTTGCACATAAGAGCATACAGTTAGGGCTGAGCAAAATTGATGCCAATTTAGCAAATCTAATTTAATTGGTTTGGCTAGTCGAGGACATTCAATTCAAACCAATTAACAAATAAAATATTTAAATTTTATATATTAATTATAATTTATCTATGATTAGATTTATTTGAATGTTGTCTTGAACTAATTAGATTGATTTGGTTAGACAAAAACCAAATCAAATTGAATGGATGATCACCCCTACATATGGTGATGTACATCCTTGACAATTGTGTTACATAGCTTTATAATTATCAATTACAAGATTAAACTGCCATATGAGGCCCTCAAGTTTTGTTTTCCTGGTGAAATGTGAATTGAACACAGCTTGGGTTTAGGACTTGCAGGCAGAGTACAGAGGAAAGGAAAGAATCTGGAATATACAACTCTTGGATCAGTCAACATATATATGGAAAGCTGAAGTTTCAGAAATATGTGCAAGGTCACTAATCTCCTCTACTTGGACTCATTCCCTCACCCTCATAATACAAACTATTATTAAAGGCAAACTATTTTACTTCATGGCTCCTTCTCTTCTCATGATCTAAGAGCACACATTCTAGATTTTCCTGAAAATGAGATAATGAGGTAGGCAAGGAGTGAATACGAAAGATCATGAACTTCCTTTTGACTAATGCATCTCATCGTCGCCTCTACCGAGCACATCTTGAGCTTTTCTCTTCAATGACAACAATTTCAAGTTTTCTTTTGCCTATGCTTTGAAATTTTCAAGCTGAGAGATTGAAGCATTTGCTCTAAAGCTGCCATTTCTTCTTTGATAACAGTATTGTCTCCTTCTCCATTTGTTGTTGCCATTTTTCCCTTGAAGCTATGTATCTTCTCAATGCCAGCTTGAACTTCCACCTCCATTTCTTCCATTACTTCATGAATCTCCATGGTTTCCTCTTGTGCCACTTGGAATTTTCTCTTCAGATACCTATATCCATCAATGGACTTTAACAGTTGCTCTGAGAGTTCCTTGTTTCTTTGTTGCAGCAGCAACATGTTGCTTTCCATTTCCATTTCCACTTCCATTTCCACTTCACTACTCTTCTCCCTGTGCTCTGAGCTGCATGCTTGCAGCTTCTCCAGCAACATCTGATTCTGATCTCTCAGATCACTAATGTACTCCTCCATTTCTGACAGTTCTTGAGCCTTCCTTGCAAGTTCTGCTGCCATAATTTGATTCTCTTTTCCCAAACTTGAACACATTGCTTGAATGCTCTGTCTTGCCATCAAGCATGAATTAAGCTCTCTCCTAAGCTTCTCTTTCTCATCTGTAATCAGGTCTGGAGATTTTTTTTCCCTTGGACTTGGAATGTTTGGCTTCACATCAGTGTTACACCTCCTAAGTTCAGCTCTTCTCTTTGAGGTTGTTTGAATCTTTTGGATTCTGTTCCTAACCTCATCTATGATGGAAATCATTCCAGCCACCCTATGATGCTTGCGCTCCAAGTTATCTTTTGTGACCCCTCCATTGTGATCTTGAATTAATTTCAGCAACAGCTTCACATTGGTAGCAACACCTATATAGCAAAGAGAGATGAGGAATGCATGCTTGTTCATATTTTTCTCTCATTCAGGGGTCATTTTCGTCACCGTATCTTAGGATTCCTCATTGTATCGAAGATCATGAGACATGAAATGCAGCCAATAATGTTTTGTTACACTAACTTTTATAAAATATTCATTATATCCTTTCTTTGACAAATTTTGATAAATAGAAAATTTTGTTTGGTTTTGTCATTAAAATATGACTAAAAATGTTTTTGGTGCAGTTTAAAAGTAAATATTTTTTGGAAACATTTTCTAAAAGATGCTAAAAACAAAAAAAACAATGTTTAAAAGACCTTTTCAATGTTTTCACATAATGATTGAAGTCATCTTACAAACGTATATTATAAGTATTGAAAACTATTTTTATGAAATTAAAATAGAGAATTAAAACTGAAAATACTTCTGCAAGCAAATGATGGATCATATCATGGATTGGCTTGTGGAAAAATTGCAAACAAATCCATCAAATCTAAAACAAAAAGAGGGTCATAAATTACCTTCAAAACCACTAATATTATCTTCTCCTGACTGTCCAATGCTGCTTGAGGAAGAAGGCGATAATTCTGGGGCTGAAACTGCTCGAACTTGACTCATGATATACTCAGAAAATTGCAGAAGGAGAAGACTTTTTTGTGTGTGAAGAGGAAGAAACTCTTAAGAAGAAAAGAGGAGGATGAGTATAAGGAAGGGGATAAGATATTTTTTTCTTATGATGAAAAATTTTGAATGGGAATTGAATCAATGTGTTATGATATGAATATGATGTCTCAGAGATCCAAGAAAGAGAGATTGCTTTGTGCAGCCTCTCTTCTCCTTTCTCTCTCTTTTTTTCTCTGCTCTATGCAGAATTTTCCCTTTCCATTTCACCATTTCTAATTCAGTATATTCTTAAGTTGGTGTTAGTTTGGATGTGGTTGGTTAATGCGCAATTATTGGGTGTGAGTTTGACTTTTTCCATGGCCTTTGGTTGCTTGACTGCTTTGTCTAATTGTTTTTTCCCCAAAACCACACGGGAGATATATAGGTGTATCCACCTAATATCATTTTCTTTTATCAACAAAAATTTTCTGTGGAAACAAACACTATTTCCCTCTAGTTTCTTAATGTGAACACACTCATTTGACGACTTTGCACTTTACAGAAATGAAATGGGAAAAAAAAGGAGTGGAAAATTTATTGCAGAAGGAATATATATAAATATAAATATATATATATATATATATAGCAACTTCTTTTGAAATATGGTGAAATTACACTTGTTAGCCTTGGATTTGAGATTTGACACAATATTATACGAATCTTCTTTAATATTTATTTATTTTTAATGAAATTAATATTTACACGTTTTATCTGAATTCCAAAACAATAAAATTATAAATTAAAATATTTTTATGTGAAAGAATAATATGACAATGAAAATAAATATAGAGTGAGAATATATCATTCACTCTTGGTCTTCATTATATAAATAGAGTCACGACTAAATAAATTTTGTATTTATTTTTCTCTTCACATAATAGTGTTATGTTATTTTTTTACATCAGATGATCTAAATTCATAAGATTACTTAAAACTCTTTACATTAAGAATCTCATGTTGAAACTTAATATAATTTAACTGCATTTAAAGATGGCAATGGGTAGGTAACTATCAATTTTTTTTATTATCTATATTCATATCCTCCCAAAACATCTAATACCTAAACCCTAACCGAATCTAAAAAAATATCATTTTCAATATCTGCATTTGAAACTACTCAGTACTCAAAGTACCCGAAACACTTGAAATACTAAAACAAAGTAATGGATGTTAGATATTGAATACCGTATAATTAAATAATCTACCATATATCCAATTTCCAGTATCTACCCAATAAAAAAATTTTCAAATCTTATAAATGTTTATAAAAAATTATTTTACAATAAAAAAATCTTACATACTTATTATAAACTAAAGTTAAAAAAAAGCAATTCCAATAACACTAGAAGGCATGATATTTTATTTTAAAAAAATATATATATATATTATATTTTATAATATATATTATTTAGTTATCAGATATCGAGTATTCTATCTATTCATTTATTTTAGATGGATATAAAATATTCGAAGTCAATATTCGTATTTGTCCAATACCCGATATATAGTTACATTTTATTATTCGTGTTTTATCTAATATTTGAATATTTTGTTTTGAACTAATACTATTTGGTACTAATAATTAGAAGTATCAAAATGAGTCTGGCCCGATGGGCTAACCTGCAAAAAAAAAAAAATTAGGACTGAGCCAACAAATTCTTTGTTTGTTTAAAAATGAACTAGACTAATCTTTTAAAAATAAGGGTCAAACCAGGTTAGAGACATATTTTATAGTTTTTTAATCAAATTTTTTTTTTCAAAAAATTAAGTTAAAGTATTGATAATAAGTGTTTAATTTTTATTTTATGCTCATAATATGTATTATATAATAACTAATTATTATTTATCTTATGATTTGTAATCTTTAAATTTCATGTAATGTATTTTAATTATATTTTTTTTCTTTATTTTTTTTAAGAATATGAAAAAAATTAGTATGATAAATTATAATAATTATTTTATAAGTATTATTTACTAATTTAAGTTATAATATATTTTTTTAAAAAACAGACCAACCCATCTTAGGGCGCCGAGCTAGTCAAATACTAGTCTATTTAAAAAATAGGTTGGTCCAGTTCAATCTTAGAACACAGGGCTAAAACAAATTTGGGTCAGACTATCTTATTTTGATAGCTTTATTCATAATATTCATACACGCTATCATACTTAACTACATTTAATATTTATTAAAAATAAAATCACAATCTTAATTCATAAAAAATTATTTTTATTAACAGAAGATAAATTAAAGAAAAAAATAAGTATTTTTTTTTCCTTGATCTTAGCTAATCTTCAACGAAAAAAATTACCTTATTATTCAACAAGGAAAAAGATATCTAAACCCTTGAAATTTGTCCTAAAAGGTCATTTGCTTACTATTATAAAGAAAACTCAATTATATTGGCTTGAAAATTAGGAGAAAAATGTATTATAAGGAAATTTTCATTTTTTTATGGCAAATTCAGTATTAAGAGCAATTTTTCAGAAAAAAGTGAAGTAAACTAGATTTGGTCTTTGAAAAACGTGTGTTGCACTTCTTAGGAAATAATTCTTATAATATGACTATAAACATTTTGCAACAACAACTAATATAATTTAATCCTGAATTAAATTGATTAAACAAGTTCAAATAAGATCATTTGAGCCTATTACTTCTTTGAAAACAAAAATGTCATTGACTATGAAATTATGAATAAACTCATGCAATCTTTTATATATATATATATATATATATATATATATTCTCTTATAAAAATTTGAGTTATAAAAAAAATTATGAAAACCTGCATTGTACATCCTAAATAATGTTTAATAATACACCAGCCATATCAATTTTTTATTTGTAATAAATTACTTTCTAAACTATTATAAAAAATAAAGACATTATGGTGAAATTAAAATAATAAACTTAATTTGTACTTATTACATGATTAATTTTATTTTTATTTCTTAATCTAACTTTTTTCGAAACACAACATAGTAAAATAAGAAATACCATTAATCTTATTTGAAATAATATATTTATCCATAATTATCTTTTATCTATCACTCATATGTATCATTTGATATCATCGATAATAACAACGTCAATACAACAGATTAAAAAAGATAAATTTAATTTTAAAAGTAAGATTTAGGGTTTATTTGAAATAATCAACAAAACCAATAAATTAATAGATTATAATTTTAGACAGGTCCTAAATTTTGTTTTTAGAATTAGACTTACCTCTTCCAATGTTTTATGTTGCTGTCATTGAAGAACAGAGATAAGCGATGGACATAGATGTTGTGATAAATAGAGGTTGATATTTTGAGAAAAGTTAGATAGGAGAAAAAGAAAAATTTAATCAAGTGATAGATTTAACCTCAAGATAGCAGAAAAACATTTTCATTTTTCATGATTAGGGGATATTTATTACGAATGAAAGTTTGAGTGGGCAACGTGTTATTTAAACATAATTTATAAAAGTAAAGTATACTTTCTCTTAGAAAAACTAAAACATAATTTTTTAATATAAAATAATTTATGATTTTAACAATTATATTATTCTTTTCTTAAAATTAAGATTAAAAAAATCACATGTAAGCTAATTTTGAATTAAACCACCACAGATAATCTATAATTTACCCGGAAAAAAATTCCCTCTGCTAAAAGCTGCTTAATTTTTGCACTCTTAACTCTACTAAAATAGTATTAACTTATTGCTTAATTTTTGCACATACACTGTAATTTACCAAGATTAAAAGGAAAAAAATCTGATTCTCTGTGCTTCTAGAACATGCTAGGCTCAAAGTATTTTCATTTTGACACTCAGAGTGTGCTAATTTCCCTCTATATTACATTATTTCTGTAAATATAAGCTTTTTTTAAGTAAATTATTATTTAAATCTTTAAAAAAAATTATCAATTTCATCTTTTAAATATTCAGTCTCGATTAACTTAATCTCTACATTAATTATATAAATGGCTTGTTGACAAAGAAAAAATTTGTTATGGCACTAAGAGTTGTTGAATTGATAATTAAATATAATTAGTCCTTAATCATTAATTTTGTTAAAAACTAAAATAATAATTTAAATACTGTTTTAATTTAATTTAAAAAAATAAAAATATCAATTTTTTCTTTAAAAAATACAATCTCAATCAGTTTATTCTGTGTGTTAATGTTAATAACTTAGTTTAAAAAAAAAAACAAATTATCTCTATTTAGCTTTTAAATTTGTTCATCCAAGGAATATTTTTCTATCTATATAGAACAATAATATACTCTTACAAAGCAATTAGCCTTAATTTTTGGTAATAAAAAATTCACATAGTATCTTATGAAGCAAACATAGAGTGATACAATTTACAAATGGCTTTTCGCTTTAGCACTTCTTGATTTTGAGAAATCTGGATAAGTACATTCCTATTGCACCGCCAGAGAGAAAAAAAGGTTCGAAGTCGAATCCATCAAATTTTCTCGGGAAAATCAGTTTGCCGGATAACCTCCGGCGATGTCGTCGTCGTCGTCGTCTTCTTTGTCCTCGAATCCACTATCCGATTCTGAAGAACACGAAGTTAGGAACTGGCTGGACCTTCCCCGGGATGTGACGGCAACGATTCTCTTGAAACTCGGCGCGATCGAAATCCTCACGAGTGCTCAGCGGGTATGCAGTTCGTGGCGGAGTATCTGCAAGGACCCTCTCATGTGGCGCGCCATTGATATGCGCAATTTAGGGGATCTCCATAATATGGACTACGATTTGGAGATCATGTGCCGCCATGCCGTTGACCGTAGCTGTGGCCAATTGGTTGATATTAATGTCGAGTATTTCGGTACTGATGATCTGCTCAAGTATATTAGTGATTGGTAAACTTTAACAATTTTTTTTTCTTTTACATTTCGAATGTTTTAATTGTTAGATTCTGTGGGTTTGTGGAATAAGAATTTCTAAGGTTCTGAATTTCCACTTTTTACTATATTGTTGTGAGTTTCAATTTACTATATGTAGTATGGGTGATGATAATTTTTTTGTTCACGCTCTGCTGTTTTAGAAAAAGGGTTGATTTACTGCTTTTTGTATTCATTTGAGTTTTGAAGTGAAAAATGAATGCATACTGTAACATTAGTTTGGGAAGGACATGAAGGGTCTCTCCTTTTGTTTTAAGAAGCACTGTTAGGTTTTTTTTCCTAAAATTGCAACTGTTTTGAACTAGGAAGATGCTTTCCCTTTTTCCTTGCATGTGGGTCTTCTTGTGTTGTGTTATAGGGAACAGACTATGTTGCAAATGCTATCATGGTCATATACAGCCTCATGCTTGGTGAAGTATAATGATGGAAGTAGGATGTTTTGTTTCCATCTTCACAGTGCGAGAATTATTGTATCACTTGATGTTACTGCGGATTGACATTAGCTTTCCTTCACTGATTCTATAAAATATTGAAATTTTCTTACAAGGAGAATTTTATGAGTGACTGAGTGAGCCTACCATAATAACTGAGACTTGAGAATGGTCATCGGTGACTTGACGTGTGGCCTAATTACATGATATCCAATCCTTGTTAGAAATATGATATTGCAGAAATGCCAACCCCAAAAGTTTCTGCTTAATAGTGGACATCCACAAAGTGTGCTACAACTACAAATCATTTGATATTTTAGTCCTAACAATCAAGTTTTTGATTTACGGCCTCAAATATTGACCTCACCCTGACTCATGAAGTTTGCTTTGAACCTCTGGGTGCTGATTTGAGACTTTCCGGGTAACATTTGTGGTTTTGGAGTGCTATGGTTTCTGTTAGCAGAAGCAATTTGTTTTGGCTGGTTTTGAGCTTGAAAATAATGAAATGGAGTTCTACAATGAAGGTGAAAACCTTACTACCTAATATACCTGTGAACATAGAGGAGCTCTAGATGATAGAATTGGGTGTACATAATTGAAGAGAGTAGGGGATTAATTGTTGCAGATCCAATTTCTGGATGAAAGTAGATATCTTATATGAAAAGCACAATGGAGCGTATATTATATTGAGTAAAACAAAAGGAGACTTACATTGTAAGTTAACATTATCTAATTTCTGTCAGCGACAGGGAAGTAGGGAGTAATTTTCTAAACAAAGAGGATATCAAATGTAATTAGATGTAAGCTCAAGGGAGGTGTTTTTCTCCACAAGGAAGATTAGAGAAACCGAATTTTGTGGGTGATTGCTGTTAAATGTATGAATTGTAGAGAGAAAGGGCATGTACCACATTGTTAAAGGCCAAGTTTCCCGTTTCCCTCTTTAAAGTTAAGAGTTCAAGGTTATGCTTCTCTTTGCCTAGGATTGTACCGCAATAGTTATAGTGAGACCTTGTTTAACTTTAAGTGCTACTTGTCTTTTATATTTTGGATTGAATGTGCTCTGTTGCTCTGTGTGTGTGTCTGTGTATTAAAATATGTTTTTATGTTTCATAATTCAATCAATTTTCAGTTCTTCTGTGCGATATGTGAAACTGTTCATTTATTTTTCATATATAACTAATGATATTTTAATTAGTTTGTGGCTGTATTTGGTGTAGTTGTTCTATTGTTTATTTGGTAGCATATCTTTTTGTAACATCATCTCTGTCATTATATCTTGTTATTTAACAGTACAAGTCATCTACGGCGCCTGCGGCTTATTTGTTGCTATAATATATCAGATGAGGGGTTAACTGAAGTTGCAGAGAAGTTTCCATTGCTGGAGGAACTTGACATTTCAATTGGCAACTTATCTAAGGATCCTCTTGAAGCTATTGGCCGAAGCTGCCCTGGTTTAAAATCCTTGAAATTTAATATGGAGGGGTATAGACGTCCACACATTGAGTGCGATGATGAGGCATTTGCTATAGCAGAAACCATGCCTGAGTTGCGCCATCTCCAGCTTTTTGGAAACAAGTTGACTAATGCTGGCTTGCTTGCCATTCTTAATGGTTGTCCTCACCTTGAATCCCTTGACCTGCGACAGTGTTTCAATATTAACTTGGAAGGACTTTTGGGGAAAAGATGTGCTGAACAGATCAAAGATTTATGGCGTCCATATGATCCCACTAATGACTATCCATTTGAAGCTGAAATTTATGATGATGGATCATTTGATGAAGACTACCCATTGGGGATCTCGGACATAGATTTCTTGTCTGATGATGATTATGATTATTATGCATTCTCAGGCGAAAGTGAATTGTCTGACTTTGAAGCTGACTATGATGACTATGAAGCTTATTATGAATTTTAACAAACTTAAAACATTTCAATGAAAATAGGTGCTCATCTTTGTGTATTACTCTCTTTTAACATTGGGATCAAAGTGCAGATGGGAAAAGCTCGTCAGTGCCTTTCATCCAAGTTACCTTGATCTTTTAGGTGATGATGCTGTTTTTAATGAATATTGTAGGTGGAGACCACCTGATTGGAAGGGCATATGAGCTTTTACTGGAGAAGGTAGTTGATAATTATCTGGAACGTCTTATAGACGCCTGCATGGTTTGCAAACTTCACCTATATTAGCTTTTTCCGTTCAAATTAGTGTTTTGGGCTCCTAAGTCTACTTATTATTTCGATTTGGTCCTTTAAGCATGCTTCTTGCCAAATTGAACATATGTTTCCTCAATCTTAAGTCAACAAATGTTCGGATGCGTAATTAGCATCATCAAACAAGTCCATTATTTGGTAGATGAAGTTGATGGATTAGGATACATATTATGCAAATTAGAAATTAATTGACTAATTTGGCACAGAAGCAAAAAGACCAAATCTAAATATTAAATAAACTTAAGGGACCAATAGAGCATTTTCTTTGGTTTGTTGTTGAATAACCGTGAATCCTAACTTTAGTTGTCTTCAACTTTTGCCTTTTAGAGGGTGTTCTCAGGGTGCTTCGTGTTAGTCAACTGACACTTCTCTCAGTTGAGCAATAGAAAAGCTGTTGCTATCGGAAACTTGGAAGACTTATTTTATAGTATTATGTCTCTATGTTTGCAAACGTTGTTCTCGAGTGTTGTGTGAATTTATATGCATATAATGCTTACTCTCAAGTTTTGGATTATGAAAGAGAAAATAGAGGTCGTTACAACATCCTAGTCTGTATCATGAGAATATTACTATATTAGCCATTTAGTCCTTGAGAATCATAATGTTGCCATCTAAATTCAAAATTATAGCCATCTAAATTCAAAATTAAAGCCATCTAAATTCAAAATTATGTCAATATTACTGCTTAGAATTAGAGTTCGTTCTTCATCAACATCTTTCATTTCACACAAAATCAGAAAACAGAAACGAATTGTTTGAGAGAAAATAATGATTTTCAAATGGAATCAAAAGATGAGAAACAGGAACGATATGATCTGAATTATGGGAGCCTGAAACTTGATATAACATTAGCTGCCCTAGTTCAAGAGTCAAGTTCATATTCGTTTGTTGGGGGAACAAGCACTAGTGAAAGTAGAGAAGATAATACTCATAATTTGTGTGCTGTAATCCATTATAAGAAGACACCAACCGAGTAAATACAGATTGAGATTCTTAAAGATTGGTAAAATTATTTTTTTGTTTAAATTTTGCACCGATTTTTAATTTTATTCTTAAATTTATTTTTGGTGTTAATTTTGTTTTCAAACTTTTAAATTTTGTTTTCAAATTTTCAAATTTTGTTAATTTTATCTTAAATTTTAACATTATTTATTATATTAATACAATTTGTATATATGATAATGTAGTTAAAATTTTTATTTACATAGTAAATGAATTATACCAGAAGTTGAGATGAAATTGGCAATTATTGTAAAATTTAAGAACAAAATTGATAATAAATCTAAACTTTAGGGACAAAAAATATATTTTTACTAATTTTTGTTTATTTTATTTCTTAAGTTTAAATCTTTAACTCTTAACTCTTAAATCATAATCTTTAATTATATCCTCATTTTTTATCCACTTTAAAATAATCAAATTATCTCTTTTATACCTTGAAATTAATATATTCTCTGTGTTAAATCCCTTATTTCAAATTTTCCTTACGTTAAAGCTTTATTTCAGAAGTTAGTCTTTTATAATAGTTTATTCTAAAAAAACTCATGACAAAAAGAAAGAAAGTAAAAATAAAAACAAGAAAAAAAAATAACTTAGAATATATGCAAATAAAAACGCCTTCCTTATAAAAAATATATCTAAGAAATTATCAAAATTAGAATTTTGAACTTTAAATAATTTTTAACAAGTTCATATTTTAAAGTTATCTCTTTTTTTTTTTATGTTTTATATGTCTCAAACTCTAATAACTTTATTTTTAACAAAAATTTTAGTCAAGTTTTTTTTTTTTTCTAGAAGTAAATTTTTCTACCTACTAAATTGTTTTTATGAAAATTTTAAGAGTATCCACTGGAAAAGTTTTAAAGGCGATTTACACAATAAAATTAAAGAAAAATAGCTACAAAAGAGTGTGATACAAGGATTTCGTATATTTTAGGAGCTCTTATTTATTTTTTTCTTTCTTCAATTTAACCATTTAAAGCATTTTAAAAAAATAAAATTCGAGTAAATAGACCGAGCAGCAAAATGGTTGTTAATTGTTATGCTTCTTTCAGTACACGGGCACCGTAATTTTGTTGGGTTTAAATCTTTTAAATTTGAAAAGTAGTATATTTTTTTATATTTAAAGAGATATGAGAAAAAAAAAATTGATTCCTGATACTCTAATTTTTTTTTTATTTTTTTTGTTGAAACTATCAACATTTAAAAATTTATTAAATTTTGATTAATTTAACTCAAGTTAAAAAAAGTTTTATAACAAAGTAAAGTCATTTCAATAAAAAAATTTTAATACACAAAATTTAAATTTAAAATCTTACTTAAAAAAATAGAATATTTATTATTCGAACCAACTATTTGTTAATCTTTTTATCTTTATTCAAATGTCAAAAAATGTATCATTTTTTAAACATAAAAAATATAAAACTAATTTTATTTTTAATTTTCTTTAAAAAATTGGATGTAAGATATTTATAACTGTTTATTAAACACTCTTATAATTGATCAAAAATTGTATAAAAATTAATGAATAAAGAAGTATCTTTTTTAATAATTGAATTATTTTTATAAGGAATGATTTAAAAATAAAATCTAAGATATATTTAAACTTACGTATTATTTAGTTTTGATTGGGTGATATTAGATCTTTCAAAAGTGTAAAGAATCTAATTCGAGTATCAATCAGTCGTATTAAAAATAATAAATAAATAAATAATTTGTGGCCATGGTGAGTTCATTTAGGAAAGTGCCTCTCAACTTCACCATTCACCAAATGGAAGTGTTATTAAATTGTCAACAAATCGCATACCATTTACATGGAACTTGGTTTTTGGTTGATGACAGAGTCTCCATTCACAGATTTAATAATAATAATAAATATTATAATATTTTTGAGATTTTTTTAAACATTAGTTTTATAAAATATATTATATAATATAAAATATAAAATTAAATATGTAACATGAAAATATTAAAAAAAATATTAAAAAGATAAAATAATTAAATAATTAAATAATTTATTATTATTTAATTTATTATTTTAAAAATTAAAATAACAATAATAATTAATGTTTGTAATTGACAAATAATTTGTGATGTTGTGGTTGTGCAAAGCAACCTTAATTATTTGTCATTCTAACACATCCCATAGCATCCCACAATTCTCAAACTCAACGTGTTGCAGCAACAACAGCGAAAACAACGGACTTTTGAAAAAAAATACAAATACGCAAAGCGCAACAACAAGAAGGACAACGACCACCACCACCACGACGTTATTTCTGCCGGCAACGACGGCGTTCTCTCCTTCCGGTACGGACGTCCATCTTCTTCTAGGTTCGTCACTGTTTGGTAAGCTGCAATTCAGATCCGAAGGATTGGGCGGTTACTAGATCTTTTGTATTTGGATCTCATCCCCATGCTTCACAAATCCATACTCGTAGCATTCCTATTCAACTTATTGTTTTTCGGATATGCGGATCCTGATGGGAATTGCAACCGGACCAGCGATTTGGTTGATTTGGACTGTGAGTTCAAGATGGTTCAGCACCAGCTCAGAGGGTATGTGAAAATTATTGATGATTGTTCATTTAGGGTTTCCCAATTTGATATGCTTTCTGGGTCCGATGTCCATTGGTGGGGTGCTGTTTCTTCTGATTTCGAAAACTTTACCGGGGGATTCGTTGTCTCTGACCATAAATTGACTGATACTTACAAGAATGCTAGTTTTGTCGTGCGTTTGATGAAGAATATTTCATGGGATATGATCGACGTTCTGGCTGTGTGGGATCTCCCCACCGCCTCTGATTTTGGGCATGTCATGCTGAGGGAGTCGCTCAATACCACGGTGAGTTCTCCTAGTTTGGCACCTTCGCCTTCAAGCAATGCCAATAATGACACGGAGGAGGTTCGTAATCACACGGAGCCCACAATGTTTGAGAATTGTAAGGTGTTATCAAAGAACTTCAGAGTTAGGTGGACGTTGAACGTTAAGGAGGATTTCATTGATATTGGTTTGGAAGCTGCAACTGGGATTATGAATTACATGGCATTTGGGTGGAAGAACCCGAATTCTACTGATTCTGACCACATGATTGGAGCAGATGTGGCTGTTACAGGGTTTAAGGAAGACGGTCTACCATTTGTGGATGATTTTTACATTACAAAGTATAGTGAGTGTGTGAAAAAGAGTGATGGCTCGGTGGAAGGGGTTTGTCCCGATTCAGTCTATGAAGGGACAAATGGGGATGGTTTAGAAAACAACACCAAGTTAATTTATGGGCATAGGAAAGATGGGGTCTCATTTATTAGATATCGGAGGCCCTTGATTAAGGTGGACAAGAAGTATGATCACCCAGTGAACCATACAGCAAATATGACAGTGATTTGGGCTATGGGGTTAATTAAACCTCCTGATTCTATTTGGCCTTACTATCTTCCTCAAAATCATGGAGGGACTCCATTTGAGACATACGGGTATTTGGTTCTGAATGTATCAGAACACTTGAATGATTGTTTAGGTCCAATGGATGCAGAAGACAAGGAAGATCAAGATATTATCATTGCAGATGCAAAAGTTCCATTAGTGGTTTCATCTGGCCCAGCATTACATTACCCCAACCCTCCAAATCCAGAGAAAGTTCTTTACATTAACAAGAAGGAAGCTCCTGTTTTAAGAGTGGAAAGAGGGGTACCAGTTACATTTTCAATACAAGCTGGGCATGATGTTGCACTTTATATTACTTCAGATCCAATTGGTGGAAATGCAACACTGAGGAATCTGACTGAGACTATTTATGCTGGAGGCCCCAAAGCTGAAGGAGTTCAAGCAAGTCCCACAGAATTAGTTTGGGCTCCTGACAGGAATACACCCGACCACATCTACTACCACTCATTGTTTGAGCAGAAAATGGGTTGGAGAGTGGAGGTAGTTGATGGTGGTCTTTCAGATATGTACAATAACAGTGTTGTTCTGGACGATCAACAGGTTTCCTTCTTTTGGACATTGTCAAAGGATTCAATATCTATTGCAGCTCGTGCCGAGAAAAAAAGTGGATATCTTGCAATAGGATTTGGAACTGGAATGGTAAAAAGTTATGCTTACGTAGGTTGGTTTGATGATAATGGTGTTGGTCGTGTAGACACTTACTGGATTGATGGAAAGGATGCCTCAAGTATACATCAGACAACTGAGAATTTGACATATGTGAGATGCAAAACAGAAAACGGAATCATTACTTTGGAATTTACACGTCCCTTGCACCCATCTTGTAGTCAAGACAATAGGCCAGAATGTAAAAATATTATTGATCCCACAACACCTCTTAAAGTTGTCTGGGCAATGGGTGCTACATGGTCTAATGAGCATCTTAGTGAGAGGAATATGCATTCTCTTATGAGCAGTAGGCCTATCCGTGTACTACTGATGCGTGGTTCTGCAGAAGCAGAGCAGGACTTACTACCCGTTTTGGCAGTGCATGGAGTTATGATGTTTCTTGCATGGGGTATCTTGCTTCCTGGTGGTATATTGGCAGCCAGATATGCAAAACATCTTAAGGGTGATTTATGGTACAGGATTCATGTTTACTTGCAATACTCAGGGTTAACTATTATTTTACTTGCCCTTCTCTTTGCTGTTGGGGAGCTGCGTGGATTTTATGTCAGCTCATTACATGTTAAAATTGGCATTGCTGCAATATTTTTGGCCTGTATACAGCCAGTGAATGCATCCATAAAGCCTCAAAAACCAGCAAATGGGGAGCATGTGCCCTTGAATAGGCTTATTTGGGAATACTTTCACATAATTGTTGGCAGATCTGCCATTATCATAGGCATTGCAGCACTGTTTACTGGGATGAAGCATCTGGGAGACAGATATGGTGCTGAAAATATTCATGGACTCAATTGGGCTTTGGTAATTTGGTTCATAATGTGTGCACTGATGGTTGCCTATCTGGAATACCGTGAAAAGCAGATAGCAAGGAATCAGATATTTGGAAGAAGCAATTGGGTGTTTGGTAATCTTGAGTCGGAGGATTCTCTTGATCTCTTGAGTCCAACCAGGGTAGCTGCTGAGAGAGAGTCACGAATGGAAGTACAATTAGAACCTTTAAACAGATAGATGAGACAGTAAGTTGCTGGGGTATACCATGATTTGGAAAATTCTCATATAATCTATGGGCTGGCAAGATTGTTCATTTGTTTGGAGGCCTCTTTTTAATCTGTTTTGAGGTACAATGGGAAGCAATTGATCTTTAGTTTCTTAGTTCAACAGATGTTCTATTCTGTGAGGAGTAGCTTTCCTATAACATGTATTTCCTGTAGTCAATACATCTTCAACTAAATAGGTTACGTCATTTTTCTACCATAGCTGCTAAACTCTTCTCTACTTTGGGCCAAATTTTGGAAAAATCCTAGTCTGTGGGCTGGCAGATTCTTCATTTGCTTGGAGGCTTTTTTTTTTTAATCTGTTTTGAGGTACAACGGGAGGCTGTTGCTCTCTAGTTCAACCGATGTTGCATTCTGTGGATAGTAGCTTTCCTACAACATGTATTTCCTATAGTCAATACATCTTCAATGAAATATGTTACATTATTTTTCTACTCTAGCCGCTACTCTTTTCTTTTCTTTTTCTCCAAAAAACAAAAGAACGAGAAATTGAACTTTACAAAGTGAAATTTTTTTTCTGCTTTAAGTTAGGTTCTGTATACTTAGTTTGACATTATCTCCTAGATGTACTTGAGACATGGAAAGCAATTCAGCCAAAAGCATTGTTGTAAACTGTGAGTTGCAGAATATAAAATATAATATCACCACCATTCTTATCAACCATGGTACAACTTGATACTAGATTCAATGAGATTTTTTTTCTTCTTTTGGTCTCGTATGCTCAGTCCCAGTGGATTGAAGAGCCTAATGATAATATTTGTACTCTTAAGCGGCTAGAAACCAATACAGAGAAGTCTAGACCAGTTCTGACGTTTTTATCTTACCTTTAATCTAAAGTGTTATGGCCATGGGGAGCATTTTATACACAATATGGAAAATTTACAACCAGTGTGCGAGGACTGAGGCATAGTATAGAATTTCATTTATAATTTAATGTGTTAGAATTAATGGAAATTTATTATCTTTTCTGTTGCTCGAAACTATTTGGTTTTCAATTTATCGATTGTCATATCATTGAGAATGACACATTTTGCTCTCAAGTGATTTTGAATGGCCAAAGACTTTTCTATTTTATACTTAAATTGCGACTTTCTTTTTGTTAATTATTGGTCACTCTGGTTAGCTTTGGCCTAGGTGGTTACACTTATTCAGAAGCTGTTGCATCCAAGGACTGAAGACTAATGCCTACTGTGATGGTGAAGGTGTTCTCATTGTCAAAATCAGGAGCTCTCTAATTATCGTAGAGGTTAGCAATCTCCAGAGTGTTTGATAAAAAAGTTTCCATTCATTCAGTTAAAAACATAACAAATGCAAGGGTATTTTGTTCATTTCCTCATAAACACAAAATTGTAAGTTTTGTTTTGTAGGAAAATTATCTAAATACCCTCAGATTTATGATGCCTTTTAACTAGAGGAACGAGGACTTTTGGTTAAAAACATGCCATTTGGAGATAACTGGAAGTGCTTTGTTTAAACTTTAATGTTATGCCTACATTTGACTGCAGAAGGGCCTTGTACTGGTGTACTTCTGAGTCTGACATTCTATCCCTCAGTTTGTGCCCACTGCTCACATCAATGATGCAGGAACATTCTGCCTGTTTTGGGTTAATATAAGTACGAGGTTGTAAAACCACATCATTTGAGTTTTGCTGTACTGGAACCTTCTTTTTTTTGGTGAAAAGTGATAACTTAGGGTATCTCAATCTATATTGAACCACTCATCCCTATTAAGTCGACAGTGCTAAGGTAAAATTCTTTTAATAAATACACTTATTAGGATTCAAACTTATGTATTTCTTATGAGAATGAGATCATTACCTCTACAGCCAACATCTTATTGGTATTGGACACTGTTTTAAACAAAGGCATAGATAGATTCGGTAGATTGGGGGGCAGAAAATGCTTCATGGTGCTGCCTTGCTCTTGGAGTTATTCTTCTTTGGGATTGGAGCTAGTTTTGGTAGTGAACTATTTTGCAGTTGGCCTGGTTAAGTCAAAACTGTTTACTGAGTCTTAGCAATAAGTTACCTGAATTGAGTGTTATGTTTGCTGGTATTTGGATGGATGAAAATCAATAGGGTGAAACTGGAAACTATGAAAAGGGAACTCTTTCCCTTATTTGGTAGTGTTAAAAATAAAGGAAAGGAATGGAAAAAGAGGGAAACTCTACTCATCCTTTTCTCTCGTAATACTAATTGGGGGATAAAAGGAAAGAACACTTAATGTTAATTATAAATAGTCATTTTTATTCTCTATATTTTATAATCTAATTTACTGTTATCCTTGATCACAAAATTCAAATTTTCACTCCAAATCTATTGCATTGTTGAGGATTTTAGCTCCACATATAAGTAACTTTGCCCCCTTTCTTCTCCAACGCCTAATTATGAACATAGAATATCATTTCTAGATGTAAATTTTCATACGAGATTCCAATCCTTTGTTTGATTTTGAAACTGTTCGGTTTTTATTTGCCTCTGTTGATATTTTATTCATATACAGGGTATTACTTAGAAAAACTTAAAAAAGAAATACAAAAGCATTTTGTGTGAAGTTGTAATATGAACCTCAAAAGGAAAAGTTTAAGGTGGAAAATACTCTGAAGCCTACCTTCTCTTGTCACTCTCTTCTCTATCCTCAATTGTTTTGCCTTTACTGCTTCTATATATCTTTAAACAATTGAAACACAGGTTTTCTTAGTTGATAATTTTGAATAGTTAAATCACAGTTTTAAATTTATCAACACAGATACAATCAAGCATAAGAGGTGAAAAAAGTAGGATGAGAACAAACAAGTAGTTAAGTAATATGCATTTTAACTGCTCATTTTCATCACTAAATGTTTTTGTTGTATGAGAATTTCAAATTGGGAAAGGGAGCAGTTTTGTAGAGCATAACCAAGACTTTGTGAAAAGAAAGAAAGGTGCAACTACTGAATTGGATTGTTTTTGTTAGTTGAGATATTCAATAAGATTGAGAGCCTCTAAAATGGCGTAGTATTGAGGTGGGAAACATGCTGCAATTCTAGGATTGTTAGCTCTAGATGGCATTGAAGTGGAAAAATTAAGGCCTAACCTAAGCTGTAATCCTTGGTTTAAAAAACATATACTGCTAGCAGTTCTGACCTATGAGATCAAATTTTTTATCTGTTAGAAAAGAATAACTTTTAGAAAAGGACTAGACTTAAAGTACAGTTCTTTATATCTTCGTTATCAAATTCTTTAATAAAAATAAAACATGTGAATGAATTTTTAAAAAATCCAATCATGGACTGATGAGTAGTAAAAACTATATACATATGATTTTCTAATTAGGAAAAGTGATAACAAAGATATAAAAATTATATCTAAATTTTTTCTTTTGAAAAATGATGAATGTTGATTTTAATTGTATAGTACTAGGTGACTTTTACTTACGTAATGCCATTAAGGTCCAGCTGAATCTCCAAAGAAGATTTTTAGGGTTAAGTACTGGAATCTTTTGATCTACCAGTTGTCCATGGGATTAGGATCATGTGAGAGAATAACGTGACAATGTTATGTGAGGAGAGCAATAGGCACAAAGTGGGAATATATCATTCATCTTTGGTTTCTGTTATGTAAATAAGATCTATCACTCAATCAATTTTGTGTCTATCTTTCTTTTTACATAACACCGTCATGTTATTTTTTCACATAAGAGAATCCAAATCCGTTGTTCAAAATTTCCAACTTCCACTTTCTAATATTATGATTTTATTGATCCCATGGTATATCATCTTCTAGAGAAGTCATCTCACACATCATGACAACAAGCTGCGGAGAACAAACAGGTCCATCACATTTCAATTTTTGACAGTTGATTTGGAGAACAGTTTAGCTCAGAACTCATAAGATCAAAGCACCAACCTGATGGCATTGAGAAGGAAGATGAAACAGGTTGGTTGCTTTAATTTCTAATTGCTTCGTGGTATATAAATTTCTCAGTTATCATAAAAAACCATTTAAGGAATAGTATTATCTTAAAAGATCAAGAGTTAAACTGAGGGTGATCAATTTGTTGATGCAACTACTCATGGTGTGAACTCAAATGTGAGACTCTAGCTTCTTCAACATTTTTTATCCCTTATATTAGTTCTGTTATAGACATGAATGAACTGTGTTAACTGATGTTTATATATATATATATATTTCAAAGAAGGATGAACTTGAATGAATAGTATTTTGCAACTGGTTATTACTTCATTTTATGCTAACTGAGTTTCTTATCAACAGCTTTACAACTTCAATACAGTATGCTGTAATATGGATCAATTAAGGTGCATATTATTGCTTCTTTTGACGAAACGATCAATATCCAAAAGTCTATTAATTTGGTTTGAGCTAGTTGAAATTTCATTAATGACGGGGATAGAGCTCTTTTAGCAATAGTGTTTTCATACATAATATTTGAAATTTGACTTGGTATTTATTGCCATTTTTATTTATTTTTCTTTTACCAATTACATATCCTTGAAATTTGGAATCTATCAGTCTGTGAACATGAAAGCCTATCAATTTTGACTGTAGAACAAGAAATTGGCTTCTTGCTCGAGTCTGTCTTTGAAATGTTGGTTAACAGTTGTCTGTCGTGTGATATTCTTGTCCATAAAACCTGTAAAATATTTGGCTTTGAGGTCATTTTCGTGCTGTGATAATGTAATTGTTAATGCTTATTGTTGTCTTTTCCCTCACAAGGATGAAGCTAGAAATAAGTTTTCATCTTGGTTGGGTTCATAGTGCTTCAAGCCTTCAAGGGATCATAGTAATGAGTATGAAAAACATGTCCTGAATTTTTGTGATTGTTAATGAAAGAATCATAAAAATCCTTTCCATTTTTCTTCCCCTTGTTTACGTTAATTTTAAAAACATAGGCTAATATCATATAAATTATCACTTCATTTAAACTATTTTCAATTTTGATATATTGAAAGTTGAGCTTATCTTTATAAAAATTACGTATAAACACATTTATAAAAAAAATAAAAAAATTGAATTATTTATAACCAAATATGAGTTTATCAGAATTGAATTTCACTGAAAAATATACTCCATACGCTTATGTGTTTTTTTATATAAATAATTTGATTTATCTTTTGTACATCAAATAATCTTTATTTTGAAAATATGTGATGTAAATCTATGAAACTGAGAGAAATAAGGGCAGAGTTGATGCTCCCCTTATAAATATTGAAATGACACTTTTTACTTTTTTTATTTTAAAAAAATTACATTCTCATTTTTTGAGAGATAAAAAAATTTATAATTTTATTCATTTTAACCAAATGATCCTGATATTTATTATTTATATAATTAAAGATGTATTTTAATAATGTAAAAAAATAGTTTTAGAAAATGCCCCAACTTTACACCCATGAAAGAACACAAACCATTGAGAATGAAGTAAAGAATTCATGTGAGAGGTGAAATGGGCCAGCCCATAAGGTCAACAGGCCCAGCCTGAGTTATTAAAAAAGTATAAAATCTTTTTTAATTTTCTTAATGTTTATATAACAAAACTTGAGGAAGTTTAAATGGAAGGACGTAAAATTAAAGTAGGTGTTTGTGGTTAGTGCATACGATAGAAGTATGAAAGAGTGGTGATTTTTGTTGTTTATTCCATATTAGGTGTATTATCTGTAATTTTACTTAAAATATAAATATTTTTTAACAAAGAAATGGAAAAAAAATAACCAATACTCTAAACTTAAAATTTCTTTTAATTATTCGATAACATATTTAATAATTTAAAATTTATAAAAAATTAATAAAAATAATAACATTTAATATTTGAAATTTTATTAATTAATTAAATAAAATCCTGATTAGTAATCTAAAATATTCTTTTAACATCAACAAAATATTATTTGAAATAGGAATGATCTCATTTCTTAAAAGGAAGATATAAGTTTGACATATTTATTGAGATTATTTTATTTTAACACTTTTGATATAATTAAAATTAATCTCAAATCTCATGTAATTTAAAATTTTTTTAAAATTTTAACAAAAAAATAAGACACTGTTAAAGTCAAAGAATTCCAACAATAATTAAATAAAATCTTAATAAATACTTCAAAATATTTTTAATATCAATAAAATGTTAGTTGAAATAAAAATAATCTCATGACCTCATCTTCAAAAAATAAAATTTAAATTTAAATTTTAAAAATATGTTTATTAAAAATAATTTACTTTAATGTTTTAATTTCAATAAAAATTAATTTTAAATTTAATATACCTTACGAATATTTTAAATTTTTACTAAAATAAAAAGAGACTGTTAAAGTCATAAAAAAAAAAATAGCATAAGCACAAATAGAACGCCACAATTGTAGGAGTGAGAGAGGACAAAGCATAGCCCTACAGTGTAGGCTACGTAACTCTAGCAGTCCTACACACATAGCTACAAGTTCCCGTGCACGCATGCGCTTCTCACGTGACCTCTCTCTCTCTAGCCCTAGCCTGCGACGCCGTCTTGGAGACGGGAAACAGAATGAATATAAATTCTGTGAAATATAAATTTTTGTGAATTAATAAATAATAATAATAATAATAATAATAAGAGAAAAATAAATTTAAGAGAAAAATATTGTTTTCTTTATATTTTATTAAAATTTACATCTTACTCAAACAGAAAGTGAGAGACAGATACCAACCAAACTTAAAATGCTCCGTAAAGTCCATCATAATTCATCAATAATTTAACCCGTAAAATAATTTTTCTTCTTTTCCTTTTTTACACATTTATTTTTTAATATTTTATTTTCTTGAAAAGAAAGAAAGAACTCTAATGGTGACGTACACAAAGCATCACCATCATATTATCTATATATTTTTCAATGAATTTATAGCAATACTAATTTTTTTAATAAGAAATAGACAACTAAATATTATTTTGGTATTTTAAATATACGTTCAGGCCAATTAAAACAAGCCAATTAATTTAATGTTGAAAACCGAATTGTAATTTTTTAAAATATAAAAACTCCATTGTAAACTTTTTAATTAACAATAAAGACTAAATTAAAAATTAAATAAAATTAGCTATACAATACAACTAAATAATAAAACCAACCGTAGTTATCATCTCTAGTATGAATTTGAAAATAAATTCAATATAATAAAAATATTTGGATGAATTTAACAATAATTAATAGATAAAATTTACTCAAAATCTCTTGAATTTAAATAAATCATCCATTGACTTATATCTTCACCTTTGCTTAAAAGGACAATGCAAAATGGTCAACATTGTTGTGCTGCAAATTAAAGCTTCATTGATTCTAACAATGTGATAATTGAATATGAGTTTTGCTAACCGCACTCGTTAATAAAATTTTTATAAATTAAAAAATATTATTTTTTTAATTTTTTATATATTTTAAATTATTAAATATTTAATTAATTAATCAAATAAAATTTTAATTAGTGTTCTAAAATACTGATTAATAAAATTTATTAAATATAAAGTTTTGTTAATTTAAAGTAGTGATCAAAATTTTATCTAACTAGTTGATAGAATTTAAAAAAAAAAACTAATTTTTACTAGTATTTTTTATGAATTTTAAATTATTAAATATTTTATTTATCGATTACAATAAATTTTAATTAGTAAACTACAAGTATTGGTCAACAAAATCATTAAAATGTATTGATTAAGGAGATCTGCCATTATTTTTCAAATCCACCCTCCACTCTCCTAGTCTCTTCACAATGATGTTGATATTTGATATAATATATATATATATATATATATATATATATATATATAATCATGCATATTTATGAGATAAATAAATTATTCAACTGGCAGAACCAAAATTGGTAACATATACTGAAAATGAGTTAAGCTAGCTAGCTAGCTACATCCATATATAATATTGCTTAATGCTTATAATTAATTTGTTTGCAAAACTCTACATCCTTGCATGTTTGTGTGTGCAATGAATTAAAAATGGTAAGCTTCAATTGTATTCAATGAATTTAATATAATAGAAATTCAAAATGAATGTATATATCTTATGTTAAGAAATCAAACTCTTTTATAAAATTATTCCCAAGCTAACCAATTTCGGGAATTGCAAAAGAGTGTGAGCATTTTGTTGGTAAGTTTGGTTATGTCGGTATGATATTGAAGTCAACTAATTTAACTATATTCAAAAATCAACGCGTGTGTCTCCTTGCATTGAAATGATAATGGCATCCTCATATAATTAATTAACAATAATGATAATAATAATATTTCTTAACTATATTTTGAATAAAATTACTTTTATTTAAAAGATAAGTGTAAAAAAATTATTTATTCTAATTAATTTTATCCATCCCTTACATAATTATATGGTGGCTAAAATTATATTTCTACCCCCATTCACTTTATTTTTAAGTTATTTTATTAATTTTCTTTATTTATGTAAGTGAGATGAAAAGAAAATGTTCTTAAAATATTTTAATGTCTTCTATGATCTATTTATATTTATAGAGATATATAGTACTTGCATAATAATATATAAGTTAAAATGAGTGGTTATAGAACTATCTTGTAAATTCTTAAAATTTTGTGTGGATTTTGTAATTTAAACTAAGCATTTTGACTTTGGTATAAATGAAATGGTGTGTCCATCGGACACTCAAAACATAGTTGGGCACAATTTGTTAGGAAGGTTCACAAGTGAAGCATAAGAAGGACAATATCGTTAGAATCAATGACTTTGTCACAAATTCCCACGTTCAAATCACTGATTTTATAGTAATAAAATAAAATAAAAAGAGTTATGAACAGAGAATTCAAAATTTTTCAGAGATAAATTATTTATCATTAAATAATTTTAAAATATATAATAATAATTAATATTTTATATAAATTTAATATAAATATATGTATATATACATATAAAAGATTACAGGCTTCAACTTTTATTAAAAATTAATAAATTATACCAACTTCCTTTAAAAATTGATAAAATTATATTTATGATCACTTTAATTTTAAAAATTATATTTAGTATTATTAAGGTTTGATAAAATCTTATATAAATATTTTTTTAATTTATTTTTTAAATAAAATTAATATTTTATATAATATACGTTTATTATAAAACATTAAGATTCCTTAATTTTCCAATATTAAAAATTTTATATTAAATTTTAATATAAATTTAACTATATTTATTATTTTATTAAAAAAATAAGATCACAATCTAATTCTATACATAAAAATTATCTTTTTGACAAAAATAAATTAAAAAAAATACAAGTCTAATTTTTTAAATAATAAAGATAATAAGTATAATTTAACTAAGTTTTAAATTTTTATTAAAAAACATTTATATTTAAAATTTAATAATATCTTTAATAAAAAATAATTAAAACCTATAAATAATAACTAATGCAAACCTTATCTAAAATTAAGTTTTCAAAATGAAGTATAATTTGATTTTATTATTTTTGAGTTGTTTTATATATAAATATATATATATATATATATATATATATATATATTTGTGAAAGAGGAAAAGAAAAAAGTAGAAGAGATGATTGGAGTGTGAGGGGACAAAGAGGTTAAAGAGTGAGGGGTAGGGCTGCCTGGTTGGCAGGAAGTCACATGGACACACTCCCCATCTGTGTCTCTTGTCATTTCACCACCCTCACATCTCTCATCCTTTTTTTTTTCTCTCTCTCATTTCAATTATCATCTCATCAAAAAAAAATTTAAATTTTATATTTATATTAATTAGAGTGTATTTAAAATAATTTTTTAAAAAATTACAATAAAAAACGCAATCTCTTAAAAGATCAAGTTGTTTTTCTAAGTTGTTCAAGGAAGGAAGATTGGATATACTATTATATAAATTATTATTTTGATTTATTTTTATCAATAAAATTAATATTATATGTGATATGTATTTATTTTAAAATAATAAAATCATTTCGTTATTTTTATTATCATTTTCAAAATTTCACAATTTTATTCTATATAAAATATATATATGTTTGAATAAAAATACATATACATACATACGTATTCATTGGCCCTTCAAATATTTAGTGTCATAAATTTAGTCCTAATTCAAATGAGGATTAGAACTAAAATAACATATTTGTTCCTGCGAGAAATAATATAGATACTTAACAAAATATACAACACAGTCATATTAATATATTTTTTTAAAGAACAATTAGTCAAATAATAATAATAAATTAATGAAACGTACGTCTGTTTAGTCAATTATCCCATGGCAATTCACACACATTTTTTTAAATAATCTTAATTTAACGAATACACCTAATTAAATACATATATTAAACATAAGCATGACTGAATAATATATGCGATGTCCACATTACTACTTTTTATTTATAAACAATTCGACTTTTAAAGACTTTAAATTCTTCTCTCTTAAATTTTTTTTTTAAGATTTAAATAAAATAATTTTTACTATCATACATAAATTTTAAAATAATTTAACAACATAATAAATTAATCTCCCAAAAAATAAACCTCTTTCATGTTTATAAAAATTTTGTAATTGTTAAGACCTCGTCACATTACAATCAGCTGCACATGAATAATAGAATATCATTTATTTGACCCCATGCAAAAATACTATTTATTAAAAGTTATATAAATAATATATTAATAATTTAACAATCAAGTTGAAATTTGAGTACTAAACATGAAACATAACAACAAAAACGAACTGGCTCACATTTCTCCTAAGCTGTCGAATTCCAATGATTTAATCTTAACATTAAAAAAAAAACTAAGTACAATATTTTATATTTTCTATCTAAATTCAATCAGAAATATAGATAAAATATATATATTTTTTCGTCTATAGTTAAACACTTAATTTAGTGTATATATTAATTTTTTTTGAGTCAATATTGTTTTAATTTTTTTAATTACACAACGAGGATCAAATTTTTGCAAATTCCCACCAACCCATTTCAATTCAATTTTTTAAGAATATTAAGTCCCTTTCTTCTGTTATATTTCTGAACAAATAAATTGATATATAATATGTAGTGCAATTGAGCCATATGAACTTAATTAATAGACGATAAGTAATTAATTAAATGTAGTTATTATAATTTTACTCATTTTGAAAGAATATATGCATTAAAAAAATCGTTTAACCGAAACATGATCTTAATCATTCAACCAATCAAAATAACTCAGTACATAACCTGTTCATTTTTCGTTATCAACTAACAATTATATTAACTTTTTTTTTAAAAAAATAATTGTAGAATAACTATATCTGTTTTATGGACCCCACAAGATGAGCTAATTCTATAATGCAACAGAATAATTATTTCCCCAGCCGTCTAAAAGGGGGTCCCCTGGAAATTCTGAGCAACGTAATTATCTCTTGTAATGAAATTAATTATGTAAAAGGCCAAAAATTACAAGATACATATCTAAATGTTGGAATAACATAATATAATTTGTAACATAAAAGAACTTTAAAGAATTTTATTTTAAAATATTTGAACATAGAGGTTAGTGTAACAAAACCCTACTTTTAGTCAAAAGCAAAACGGAATTTGAGGGAAGATTGTTATTTTTTAACACCGAAGAAAAAATGATTAATTAAAGTTTGAAGGGTCAAAACCTACTAATTAATTATTGTGATAGCTATATGTTCTGGAAGTTGTTCAAGTTTTCTAATCCATTTTCCAATGCGTTCAACATACAATAATTGGTTGTACGTGTTTCATGAGGTTTACCTGCTTTTTTAACTAAGAAACAGCAAGGAATTAAACTCAAAAATTTTGTTAATTTGTCACTAGTTTTGTTGGTTTAACTGAAGGGCTAGCTTGGTGTTTAATAATTGAGTTAGTTATTACTTATTTATTCAATTCCTACCTAAAAGCCAAAAAGAGTATATTTTTGCGTAATTAATGTTAAGATTAGGTAAGGGGGTGGGGGAAGAATATTAATGGGTTTGAGTTTTGACGCAAGGCAACAAATTAAAACAATCTAGAACATATATATATATTTCTAAATAATTTAAAATATCAAATAGCTAGTTTTAACTTTTAAGTTTACATCAATTTTTACTTGTAAAATATTTAATTTTCAATAGGATTAAAGTTAATAACTTAGGAAAAGAAAATATATAGTATATCTCTTTACTAACCAAATTACTGAATCTCTTTGATAGAGATTGAAATGTGAGTACATTTTAATTTTCGAAGTAGTCATATATTAAATATTTGAGTATAAGATATATATGTAGATTGTAGAATAACTAGTGGAAACAAGCATGTATGTTGAATTTGAGAGTACATTAGTGTTTATCCTTAAGAAATGATTCACCTATAAATACATAACCTTGTTGACTTGAGTTGTTTAAAAATTAATTTATAACTATTTTGATATATTTTTGTATTTGATAAAGTGAGGAGAATATATAAGAAAATAGTTGATTATAAAGAAAAAGGAGGAGAGAAAAGAAAAAGAGAAGTGAAATAAAGGTTAGCATATATGTATATATATAGATGGGGGTATGTATATGATAGATAGGAGGTATATAGGAGGGTATCTAAATTGATTAATTAATTCATTGTACAAGTACGAGAGTATGCAAATATATATCTGTAAAGCCTCTAAACAAGCTACCTAGCTAGCTGGGACCTGAGACTGGGGTATCGATTCCATTCTGTAACCACACATGATATATATATTTTCTTCAATTTTTACGTCAAAATAATTAAAATGCCCCATGTTCATCTTTTTTGGGATGCCTTTCGCTTTTACACCTATACTATACATACATGATAATCATACACAATTCACAATTCACAACACATGCAACAACAAATCAAAACTTCAAGCCAAGTTACCAATTTATCTGGAACTAGCTTCTCTCACCCTACTTTTCCTTGTAATATTACTCTTCTCTCTACCTTCCATTCAACCCAAACACACCCTATTATCATAACCCTAATGCCCTAATCTCCACCATTTTATCACCCACCGTCTTTCTATTTCCTTCAACATTCCTCCAACGTAATCATTCAAATCTTCAACTTTCATTCTATCAATTTCATCCCTATGTATTAGTTTTAACTGTTTTGTTTTAGTAATCAACATCATTTACTTACCTTCACATTCTAAACTTATTCCACCTTAACAGTTTAAAATTCAAATTATTTATTCAATATCGTAAATTTAATATTCATCAAAGGGCAAAAGTGGAAAATACGACCCAATTCTTTTATAGATTAAAAATTTTAAAAAGTTCGCTTAATATTTTTCTTTTTTTAAAAAAGGAAGTTAACAGCTCGAATATACAAATACGTCACCCGCCAGTGACAAAATCTGGGGGGCAGGGCACCGACTGAACACGTGGCGCAAACTTCGCCGGTCGTCGGTTCATCAGAAGTAATCAAACGACGCCGTTGGCTGTAGCTTTTGTCTCCCGTTCCTGTTTCCCTTCGCGGGACACAACGGCATCGTTTTCTGCCTCATGAACCCAGGCACCTCCGGTGGCGTCACTGTCCGTATCAACGCCAAGTTCAGCCCTCTGAAGAACGGGTGCTTCTTCACGTCCGCTGCTCCTCGCTTCGATCCCAGTCTCCGGCTCGGGTCCTTGTTCAGCAATCTACATATCAGGTCCCGCGCGTGCAGCTCAAGCGAGGTGGAGGGCGTGGAGGTCGGGAACGTCAGGGGCTTCTTTATGATGCTTCGCAGCGTAGCCTCGTTGGATGGGGACGCGAACGGCGTTCTTCCGTAGATGAGTTCGTAGATGAATATCCCGAAGGACCACCAGTCGACGGCGTTGCCGTGGGAGTGGCCGGAGGCGACTTCCGGCGATACGTACTCGTGGGTCCCGACGAAGGAGCAGGACCGAGCTGAGACCGGCTCGGCCACGAAGAGCCGGTTCGGTTGGAGGGTTTGGACCTTGCGGGACCGGAAAACCCGTTTCGGGAGGCACGAGAACGGGCTGGAGTGCGGGCGGGTGCAGGGTAAGGAGTCTGGGAAGGCAGGATCTGAGGAGTAGTCTGGTGATTCCACGGCTGGGATTGCATCAGAACACATGGAAAGATCAAAATCTGAGAGCATGATGTGGCCGTCCGATCTAACTAACACGTTTTCAGGTTTCAGATCTCTGTAAATGATTCCCAGCATGTGGAGGTATTCTAATGCCACAAGAACCTCAGCAGCATAAAACCTGAAATGGAATAATTCCCGGAGAGAAATTAATATAATGAAGAATTTTCTCGGAAGCCAAACAAATGTCATTGAGGAAATGAAAAAAAAAAAAACTGGACAGCTCCATCTCATTCTGATGGATTGAATTAGAAGGCAAAATGTAGCGCCTGATCTAGTAATGTTGATCAGAGAGAGCAAGGCTATTCAAATTTCTAATAATAGAAAAGTTTTTCATTAATGGAAGTTTGCGGCTAAGTCAGATTTATAATCCGAGAAAATCTCAGATGCAGAACCATTAAAAAAAGGCAATGATATTATGAAAAACATTTTTAAAAGAATTTCGAAGTAAAAAAAAAAAAGAAAAACAAAATTCAGTGAAGGTGACATTGCAGAGAGGTTAAGCAGGTGAGAAAAGAACAAGGCGGTAGCTGAAACAGAAGTAAACAAATCAGAGAGCAACAGCATGGGTTCAGACCACGAAAGCAAACAAAATTTCCAAGATTAAACGTCATCGTTTTGTAGGTTGTTATTGCTGTTAGTACATGGTACCTACCTAGCAGAGGTGAGAGGGAAGCGCTTGTGAGGCTGTCTATGGCGTAGGGAGTGCAAGTCCCCACCGGAACAAAACTCCATGACAATGCAAGAGAAATGTGAAGCCTCGAACTCTGCGTAGAGCGTAGGGAGGAAAGGGTGGTCCAGCATCTTCAGAATCTTCCTCTCCATCTCTGCTCTCTGAGCCTTCTTCTTCAATGTCACAGCCTCTTTATCCACGACCTTCATAGCGTAGAAGCAGCAAGAATCGTCATCGACGACGATGCCATCATTCTCGCCGGCGACGAACCGATCGTCCTCGCCGGCGCCGTTGTTGCGGAGGCGGCAGAGGTAGACGGTGCCGATGTCGCCAGCGCCGATGCGACGGAGGAGGTGAAAGTCACGGAACGTCAGGCCGGTCTTGCGGCCGAAGGTGGCGGAGCGGATGGCGGAATAAGCAAAATCCGATGACCGGTGAGGCTTGAGGGAGAGGCTCTCCGGCGAGGTGGGGAGTAGGTCGAAGGAGAGACGGCTGAAACTGGTGCTGCAAATGCTTTCGCTGCTCATGGAACTTCGCTGGGTGATTGAACTCACACCCTCGAAACTAAGCTCAGAATCACGACCACAACCACCACCACTCTCTAACATGGTAGAAGAGGAAGAAGGTTGGGAATCCAACAAGCTGTCATAGAAAACAAGGGGTTCCGGAATTTGAAGAGTCGGATGTGAAAATTTGAAAGAAACAAACAAACAAACAAGTGCTTTGAATGCGTAGGTTGAAACAACGATTGGAGTCGTTGTTGCAGGCTTTAATTTCTTCAAAGGGATTTCTGAGCACAAAATTCTGAAACGATCATAAATCTCTGTCCGTACCAAGACCTCAGAGCAATCCAAAGAGAGAGAGAGAGAGAGAGAGAGAGAGGAAAGAAAGAGGATTTGGAGAAGGAGAAAGGGTGGTTGTGAGGTATTTATGCTGAGTAAGGCGTGGGAAGTACGAAGGTAAAACGTGATGTAAGTAGTAACAGAGGAGAGGAGGAGAGTGGCACGTGAGGGTGGGTATTGGCACGTGAGGAGTGTTGTATTGGGGTTTGAATTTTTGACGAAAGTGATGACGTGGGGCGGATGGCACGTGTGGTGGGAGAAAGAGTCACGTGGCAGAGGTTGCTTTGAAGCATAGCTCAAGCTTTGAGAAACTAATGGTGAAGGAGGAAGCTTTTTCTGCAGTTTTTACTGAGCGCAATGACAGAAAGGCCCCTGTAATGTAAGATTTCAGTAAACCTTGCACTGGGTGGTCAACTCTATATCTGACCAAGTAATTAAATCCCCAGATTTTATATATATAAAAAATAATATGAGATTTCAGCTTCATTTTTAAAATAAAAATAAATTCAACCTTTTAAAATTTTAAACTTTATATGCAGCTTTTTTTAAATATTATTATTTTTTAATTTTTATAAGTATTTTTATATTAAAAGTAATCTTATTTTAAATATTATCAATTAGATATTAAATATAAATATTTTTTTAATAAAAATAATTTTAATTCATATAAATAATTAATTCTTTTTATTAATTAATTATTATTAAATAATAAGATTTAGTTAAGTTTACCTCTGCAATGATAACATCATTATGTCATATGCCAAAGTCAGCCATAATCTTCCTTTCGCATAACATTGTAATATAAATATTGCAAAATAATTACAGAAGTAATCATTTAAAAAATGGTATGATAAAACCAATAATGTCACTACTCGACTATTTTAGGTGATTGAAAGATAAGGTTATAACAAGAACCTATGAACTATATGAATTATTCTCAATATTTCCATCATGAAATATTTAATGGCCTTGGCATCTTTTAAAATACTAGGGTGTATATATGTATAAATTTTCCTTACGTGATGATATAATAAATGTATCTAGAATTTTTGTCGAAGATCATGGGAGGAGATAAAAACAAAAACAGTACTGAAAATTGGGATAATAATTTAAGAAACAAGAACCACAAATCGTGTGTTTGGAATCAAGCTAGCTTTAGCGTGTACATATACAGTCTAATCAAATGAAAGGAGAGAGAGAGAGAGAGAGAGAGAGAGAGAGAAAGAGAGTATTGATGAATGACAATGTAATGCCTGTAGATGCAGAGACATACTGAGTGACAATGTTGAACCATATATATGCGTACCTCACTTTTCAATTCTAATTCAACTCTTCACCAAATCAATACGTAATAATACGCGCAAAATATTATTTTGGTGTTTAAAACATGCATTTTTCAAAGAGGAGAATAAAATTGAGAGAATAACTGTGTATCTCTCCTTATGTAAATTCGAGTGAAGGAGTTTTAATAAGTTTAATAAAATTGATCACTAAAGATAAGTTAGTTAAGATAAATTGATCAATATAGATACATCAAGTACTATTACCTCAAAATACAAGGAGTTAAAAAGATAAGAGTTAGACAATATGTTAAAGGAAGAAGACATTATTTTTATAATATATATATATATATATATATATTAATTGGTTGTTTCTTAATTTTTGTGTGAGTATTGACCTGACCTTTGGGGTTTGAAATGCTTTGAAGCTCAGGATGGAATGAGAATCTTGCTGTTTAGGTATTTATTTCAGTGTGTTCCAAATTCAACCCTCACTTTCTAGGGTAACCATTAATATTCTTGCTTCTCCATGGGGACACCCATTTTAAAACTCTTTTTCTTTTCACTTTGTTTTCTCTTTTCATATACATATACAAACACACAACTTTCTTCCTCTTCTTTTTGTCTCTCCTTAAAAAAAAAAAAAATTCTTTTCATCACTAGTAGGATTTCGACTTATATAATTTCATTTTTATTAATGTTAATTAAAAATTGGATTAATCAACAAATTTTGTACGTTATTAATTTATCATTATTTTTTGAAACTGTTATTAATTACTTGATTTTAATTGAAATATTCCAATATGAGTATGGATTAACAAAAGCAAGAAAAATAGAAAGAAGTTATAAATTATAGCAAGTAATTAATTAAAGAGCTTTTTGTGAGTGAAGCCGTTTTCATGAAAAGTTTAGACTAATAATGCTACGGAAAAAGGTTAGACAATTATTTTTGTGGTCCTATTATCTCTTTTTTCTACTTTGGCATCACGATATTGATAACTGACAAGTAGCAAATAATTCTATATTAGAATTGTCCTCCAAAATTAGGGTCCATCTATCCCACGCCGTGTATAAAGGACACATTTGATATTGACTTAAACATTTCTCATTTATCAAAATATAATTAGATAATTAAAAATATATATATAGAACATATTTCTTTTTTTAAAATTAAATATTCAAATCCAAATACTTACAAGCCTATCTAGTAAATATTATATCAAGGATATTATATATGAATAATATATGCATTACATTACTAGTGAAAATCTTATAAATATGTGGTATCATTATTAGCTACAATAGTAATTATCTTAACAAAGATATCAATAATAATTATAAGCTTATAAGTCTTCATTAATTAATATTGAATAAAAGTATCATTAATTAAATGGATTTATATATATATAACCTATTTAAACCAAGCCAATTACAAATATAATATATCTCACTAAAAATTAAAGTACATTTAATATGTCTATATATATGTGTTATTTAATTATGTTTAACAGATCGAATATACCTAAAATATTTTATTACAAAGGAATACAACACTATATATTATAAAAAAGGTCAAATAAATTTGTATTTTTAAATTTATAATTAATACTATACAAACAGTGGGGCAAAATGGTGTGAATAATTTAGTGAGAATGATGGAATTGAAAATAAGAGCATGCTTGTTAAATATCTTGTCAATTGAGGATATGGAAAGCTACTTAGGCAACAAAAAGGAGACAGATTAGATTGATACTAAGTATTGAGATGGCCAAACAAAAAACAGTGCATGCATGGGATGTCATGCACATGGGAAGCAACAGGGTGGGATAAGCATTTAAACTTTGGATCATTTTATACGTCTTTCAATAAATCGAGTCTCTTTATCTTTAAATTATTTTAAGATTTATTTATATAATATTGATAATCATAAATATTTTATATAAATTTTAAGACAGTTTAAAGATTAAAAAACTTCATTTTTTTTAAACCAATAATCGATCGAGCTCTTCATAAACAAATCCAAAATTAAAGTTTAATATTTGAAAGCTTATTTCTTGGGTCCCATTATTTGGAAAAACAAGACTTCTTTAAATGTGCTTGCCCTTGCATCATTTTTTGCATTATTTCACACTTTTGTTGAGTCTTGAATGAGAAGAAAATTAATTCATTATTGTTTTGTTATTTGCATTGATATATATATATATATATATATATATATATATATATATATAATGCGTACATAAAAGGAGGGACCCATGATGGTTTGCATGAGAATTTTATGTTTTGGGAAAGACCAACAAAAAGTGCACTATGGTGGAATTGTTAGTGCCATTATGGGGCCATCTCTTTCTTTTCTTTATTTTTTGGTTTCTTAATTAATTAATTAATTAATTTAAAAGGCAAACCCTAAGAGACGATCATATTCATGAGCTTTTGTTTTTTTGTGAGGTCCATGACAAATTTGAACCACCATGCAACTTACCAAACTTTAACTATTTACTCACGTGTGACCAAACACTATTTGGGATTTTTTATAATTAACTTATATATAAGAGACTCGAATGTTGATATATATATATATATATATATATATATTAATATTCAACATGCTTTTTTAATAATATGGAACATAGAAATTACAAGTGGAGGGAATAAGTACCAGAACCAGAACTAACATGTCTAGGTTAATAAGAGAAACAAGAGGAGCTGAATTACTTGACCAATCAAAAGTTGTCACAATCTAATTACAAAACTTTATTTAATTTATTAAATGCCAAATATTAATTTTCTAGCATAATACTAATCAAAATTATATGATCAATCTTTGACTCTTTTTTATTGTTGTTATCATAATTAAACCAAACATTAAGCACTAATATTAAAAGTTGGATCTAACAAAAAGAGTTAGTTATTCACAAAATAAAAAATATTGAGAGAGACACTTATATTTAATATTTGACAGTACTTTGATCAAATAGAATTATCTTTAACAAAAGATACTTGTGTGAATCCAAATTAAAACAACCAAACATCAAACTCACATAAAATGGAATTTGTCTGTAAATAATTGAAAGTGTTGTCCATAAACCTATTTCTATTTGGCTTTGACTTGAATAGAATTTTTCCATTAAAAAAAATATAAAATAGAAACATAATAGTACTATGTAATGAAAGACTAACAAGAAAATATGAGGTAGGTTAACATGTTCCTCATGGGTTGATATTTGATAAGTATACACATTGTATTGTAATTTTAAATAATAGAATATATATATATGTATATACATCATCCCTTTTTTATTAAATTTCTAAATGAAGAAGTGAGTACATTAATTCTTTCCTCCCATACATATAATTTCACTCCAATTATAATATTAATTTTAATTACCTCCATTAATGAATTTGATAAAGGACTACTATAATTTAAATTTCTTGACAACTCTCTAACAATTCCTTGAATTAACCAAACCAAAAGAAATGAAAGAAAAGAACAGAATCTTACAAGTTGTGCAGTAGTAGGTCCTATGTTCACTCCAAAAGCTGATCCAAATACACAATAATGTTCTCTAAATGTTTTTGGAGGCAAGCAAGGTCATATGGTGAAATCAATTAAGTGCCTAACAAAGAAGGAAGAGAGGAAGAAATAGCAATAATTGAATCGGGTGATAAACATATAATCTATCCAAGCCACATTCTGTGGGGTATGTGAGATCAACAATAATAGACAATATGATTATGATATCTACTAATGGATTATCAATTATAGATTTTTGATTTAGCAAAAACAAAACATAACAACAAATTTATATACACATTGCTTGCTATATGGCTCAAAATCCTAAATCATACATATATGTGTATAGATTTTCACAGTTATAAGGCATAATCCTACTCAAAATGAAAGAATATTTGTGGGCCAAAATAATTTAACTCACTCTCCTTGTCTCTTACTTGTTTCAGTGTTTTTGTCATCTTCTCAAGCACACCCACTATATATATATATATATATATATATATGTTATGCAATAACTGAAGAGTTTAAATGTGAACCTCAGACTATAAATAATTAATGAGTACTGAGATTGCAGAAGGTACAATAATATGTGGCATCAAATGTGTAACATGTGCAACTGTCACTATGATTATTCCATTTATTAAATTTCATATCTCACCACAACTTTAAATCATCTTGCTGTTTTCACTACTGTATATATGAATATATGGTCACCAACTTACTGTTTGTGTCTCTAGTGATGAGGTGACATATCAATAATGTCATAATAATTATATCATTATATATACTTAGCAATCTTAAAATGGTAGAGATAGATATGAACATGATATTTGGTTTGTGTGCGCAAAGTATATGAGCTAGTAATTCTTATTTACATATGCTTGGTATTATCATTTGATTGATGAGAATTTAAGCTTGTAATTATAGAACTATATGTGGTTTTAAAATTTGAATTTTAATCGAATTTTTAATAATTTTTTTTATATGAAGGAGCCAAAATTTAAACACAAGACCTTTTGTGATGATAGGTATCTCAGACTCAATTATGTCTTCGTAAACTTTGTCAAAAGACTAATTAAATATAGTTTGAGCCCAATTTCTATCTGGAATGATTTTACTCTTAGAAAGCGTTTCTCACAGCAGGAATATATGCATATATACTAATGATGGTGAGTAATTTAAAACTTAATTTGTTTGAGCCAAATTTGAATTATTTTAAAATTAAGTGTATTCTATATAACTTCTCTTTTCATTTTTTTCTCAATAAAATTAATATTTTATATAATATATATATATATATATATTTGTTCATTCCAAAACAATAAAATTACTTAATGTTTAGTAGGTATAAGTTTAACTACGTTTACTATTATATTAAAAATAAAATCACAATCTTATTTATTCTATGTTCAAAGTTATCTTTATTAATGACAGAAAATAAATTAGATGAAAGTATGTGTAATTTTTTAAACCAGCTAGCTAGAAGAGTAATTTATTTTTAAAAATTATCAAACATAATTTAATAAAACTTTTAAAAGGAATTAGTGTTATATATATATATATATATATATATATAGTCTAAGGGAAAGAAGAATTAAAGAGCATAAATTACTAAAAAAAAGATAGGGAATTAAGGGAGTAGAATCCGAATAAGAAGCATATATATATAGTTGGCTAAGAATAAAAAAGAAAGGAAAAGGTGAAGAATAAAAATAAAATGTAGAGAATGGTGGAATTGTAAGGAAAAAGGTTTAATTATATATATAATTAATATGGAAAAGAAAATGAGAATGAAATTAATTACGAGTATTGTAAGGAAGGAATTGAAAGAGCATATATCGTTTGAAGAGAGAAAGAGAAGAAGCAAGAATAGCAATATTCGCGGTGTTTTGATAGGCCGACAATCGGACAAAAAGTGTCACATAGACAACAACTCATTCTCGCTGCAAATTAAATTAATTACTTCATTTAATTTAATTAAATTACTTGATTCCCATTACATCATCTCACCAACTTTAATTTTAAATAATCAATTCAACATTTCATTATTAATCATTTAACACTCTTCACATCACAAATTTAGATAACATATATATTTATATATATATGTTGCAACAAAATTGTATCTAATCTATTAATTTTCTTTTTAATATAAGATTTTAATTTTATTTTTTAATAGGATAAAAAGTCATTGATTTATTGACAAAAAATTAATTAAATGAAAGTTTTTGTAATATATATATAATTTAATATAATTATTTTAAATAATTAGAGAGATATATATTAGATATAATTTAATCAAATTTCAAAGGAAATTAATATAATTTATTTAGTTATTTTAATAAACTCATAGGTCATTATTTGTAATATTTTTTTATAATATGCTATTATTACTACATACAATATATAATAGTTGTTCTATATATCAATTAATCAAACTATATAAATATCAATGAATATTGAACACAAAACACAAATTCTTAAATACAATAAGTATAATAATTTTCATGTAATGATATATGAACAACAATATTTGGTGATGAATTAATTAATTAATTAGGTAGAAATAAAAATTGGTATGGAATCTGAGTTTTTTCTTGTCCTCGGAACCATAACACATAAAGTCCTCACCCTATGTGTCCCAAAACTGATTCACATTGTTCCCATATGTCTGTAAGCTTCGACAATATAAAATTCTCATATCATCTCTACTTGTTCACCTAACTACACATTTTGTCCCACCATTTCATATATAATATTAAACCTTAATCATCCAAATTAAATCATGTGATTATCTAAGCTAATGTGTACCCATTTTTCCAAACAAGATTAATTAATCTTTAAAACTCGAATCGGATCGTCCGGGTTTTATGGCTTTAATTAAACCTCCTTTTAATATAGATTTTATACATTAGATTTTTCTTCATTTATTTTGTGTAAGAATTATTAGATGTGGTATCTTAGTTAATCCAACTCTTTAATATTCATGATTAGATTGTGTGTTTAAATTATGGTGCCAACTCTGTGGATCTAAAGATTAGTGATTATTGATCAGTTTTAATTAAATATATTTGAGATATGGTTTCAATATTACATTAGTGAAAAATATATACCACGTACGTCCATTTGCAATTCATAGACATAAGAACAAAAGCCATGGAATCTCAGGTATTTTCAAAATGGTCAAAGATTACAAAAGAGTTAAAAGACTATGCTAGAGATTCTAACATTCAAGTTCATATGAAGTTGAAAGATTATAAAGAGTAAGATATATAATTTTAAGATCCAACATTTTAGATGCAAGACCAAAATTAATACTTTTAATAAGTGTGTTAATTATAATTATATTTATTAGAATCAAATTGTTGTTAATGGAAGAAGGAAAAAAATCATCCGCAAGATGTATTAAATATGTATTACATCTATATATATAATTAATATTTAAGATAAGAATACAAATATTTTCTATCCACTTTAAGTAATCACAAATATTCTTAATTTTGAAAATAAAACAATACATCCCCACAACTATCATCCTTCAAGATATACACTATTCTAGTAATTTTTTTTCTTTGTTACTTAATTAGTAGATATGTCACTTCAAATTTATCTAGTTGTCAATTTTGTGACACTCATATATTTTAAAGGCTAATATTAAATGAACTCAAAATAATTATAATTTAACAAAAATTTTATATGAAATAGTATATTTTTATTGATTGATTATATGTTTAAAATTTACAGTAGCATAAAAAAAAAAAAAGAAAGAAGATAAATTGTCATATATAGATTTACCTACATATGCATTCTTTCAATAAAAAAAAGAAGTCTTTCTGTGACATTGTGTATTTGTTAAACATAATAGTTTTTCTGTAATTAAGTAGATAATAAAACTTACTATGAAGTAACTAATAGCATATTTGATACAACAAGCAATATATATATGGTCATGCAGGGCAGCCAAAATTTATGTTCTCAAAAATAAAAAAGAAGTGTATATAAAAATTTAATTTTTAATTTTAATTATGTAATGTCTATAGTAAAAAAAAAGTAAAACATACACGTAATATGTGTTTACATGCATTATTTATATCTTAATCATGCATACAAATAACTACCCTTTAATTGATTAGAAAAGAAAATAGACAAAAGGTTTATTTTTAGTTCCAAAATATAGTTAAGTTTTGTTTTAGTTTTAGAAGTTTATTTTGATTTAATATAATCATCAAAATTTCATAAAATATCAATTATGATCCTTTTTCTTAATATTTTTAGCTCTACTATTGAAAATGTTGTATAAACTAAATAAAATATTACTTTAAAAGTTGAAATCAAATTCAAATCTAAACTAGGCCTTTTTACATACAAAGCCATAAAGGAAATTGATAAACAAATGATTTTTTTGTAATTAAAATAATTAAAAAATAAAAAAATGTATTATAAATCTGAAATAGACTTAAATTGTTGTATACATCAACATTCTATATATTGAATCAATCTATAAAACACATACATGATATTATGTCGGATATTTCTATTAAACTTATTTTAAAGATTATATTAAATTAAAATAAACATTTAGTACAAGAATAAAATTAAGTGAGAAACTTTAATACTACGAGTAAATTTTTTACATTAATTTCTCCCTCTCCTCGGTACCATAATACATGAAAGACAATATCCTATGTCTCCAAGACTGATTCACAATGTTTCAATGTTTAGTTTGTTAGAATAACATAAAAATTTATAAGTCAATATATTATATGTTGTTGTCTTCAAAATGCAGATATTGTCCCATCAATATTAAACCTTAAAATTATCCCTCAACGCGGCTTGTCTCACATAATTGAAGGAATCTCAACTAAAGCTTTACATCCTCACTCCGTGATGTTTGACTTCCTCAATTTCACACCTAATTTTATTTTGTGGTCAATTATTTTTTAAATTTTTTTATTAAAAATATTTCAAGAAATCCCAATAATTTTTATCTTAAGTTTTCAATTAAATAGAAGTTCATTGAGGTGTATTGTAAAGAGGCTTAAGTGATTACTGGTTGAGTCATAACATACACATTTACATCAAGTTTGATTTTTTTTAATAGAATATAACAATATTTATGTAGGGCTAAGAATATGCCAACTTGTAGGGTAGAATCGGTAATTATCCAAATTACGAAAAACTGATCATTATTATAAATGAGAAAAATTCTTGTGCTTTGATTCACATTGCATACTATGTTTTTTCCTATGAGTGTTTGTAGAGATAATTAAAATACTCTAACCTATAAATATCTATAAGATTTATTGATTGGGTCTGAGTTTGAGAAATATGATATTCTATTCTAACTTAAATTCGTTTAATATAAATTATTTAAATATTATTTTTATATTATAAATATATTTTATTTTATTAAAAATATATAAATTATGTTATTTATAAATATAATTTGTTAAAATTTTATATTGATTATATATTTAAAGTTTATATAATATAATTGATGTAATATATATATTTTTATGAATTTATATATAGATAAGTCATAATTTTAAAAAAATAATTATTTTAAATTATTTTTGGATAAATGGATCCAAGTTTAGATATTCAAAAATTTTACGGGTCTAAATATAAAAATATTCACTCAAGTATAGATCTGAGTGCAATGATTATAATATTATGCCCATACGTGATTCTTGATTGTTTGTTATCTTTTTAAAATCTTAGATAGTGTTTAGTACATGATTTTTTAAAAAATTTTTAAGAATAAGAAGTCCAGAATATTATATTCTTGTATTTTGTATATAGATTAAAAAAATATTCTCGATAATAGATTAGTATTTCTATGATATATAAACTTAACTTTATTTAACCATTAGGCTATTTGTTTCCCATGAATATTTTAACTAAACCAAATAATTTTTTTAAAAAATTTTGAGAATCATATTTTTAAAAATAAAAAATTTATCTATATACCAAATACCCCTTAATCTCTCTCGAGCTAGTTGATTAGAGAATATTTAGGCACATGAATGTTGATGCACCATAATCCTTTGAGAATGGTACTGCTAATTACTAAAAATATTTTACAAGATAAATTATTTTTATAACTCTAATTATAAAGAGAAAAATATAACTACCCGGGATTGGAATAATCACATTTCATTTCCAAATAGGTGCATATCTTATTGCATTTTTTAGTTTCTTTTATAAAAATAAAGAAAAAAAAACCTTAAATCCATATTCAATATAATCACGTTATTATGTAAGGTGATGTAGTGATTTTTCCATTAAGAATATCTTAATTAATACCTGAATCTTATTACTTAGTCAACCGGATTTTATGGTTTTTATACTTTTTTAAAAAATTAAAATAATTATTTAAGACAAAAATAATATATTGAAATTAGTATATTTAATTTTTAAAAATAAAAATATTATATCTATTAAAACTAATTTGCACTAAATTTTTTATTTTCCATTTTTTAATATGATAAGAACAAAATGATGGCTTGATACATAAAGTTATCATAAATCTATGTAATTCAATTTTCAAAATAAATTAAGTTGCATTATCTTTAATTTTTGAAATGAGCCAACTTCCAAATAGAATAGGTGTACTGAATTAATGGGTTGGATAGTCCAAGCAAGAGGCCCAAGCCTGGGTTATCAAAGCCCATGTGGAAGCGGTTGTCATCGCTAATAACCTCACCTTGCCAATTCATTTTGTTTTAGTATGTCTTTACTAATTTGTTACTATTTTTTTAAATTCATATAACTATTACTTTTCAAACTTATTAAAGCTGGATAAATTTAATTATTAATCATGAATTCAATATCTTAGTTTTTAAATATTTAGAAAATCATTTTTAATAATTTAAATATTTTACAAATATTTTCATATATTAAATTATAAAAAATTTAGAGTGCCATTTTTTGCAATTTTAGATTGGTATAATTACTTTTATATAAAATAATTAAATGATTAAAAATTTTTTTTTTTAAAGTTCGTTTTCTTAACTCAAGCTTGATATTAATGATGGCATTTGATTAGCTTTGAATAGGATGAAAGTCCAAAAATAAATAGCGTAAAAGCCCACAGGGCCCAATACAAATACCAAAAAAGTGGGCTTGAAATTTGAAAACTATACACTAATCATCACTCACAATGGAATAGAAACTAAACTTTGATTAATTTGATTTGTTGTATATTTTACTTACAACATTTTGTGTTATAAAACTTTAAATAGTTTTTCTTCCACAAAATATATATTTTCATAAATAAAAACTGTGAAAAAATTGGTATGGCCAAAAAGAAGTAAAGGTGGCATTTGGTTTAAATTTCTTAAAACATATAATGAATTTATAAGATATTTGAATATTACTTGTACCCTTGTAAAATAATAATGGGAAACAGTGCATTTTACGACCTATTCACTATCGGGAGAAAATAGGTACAATTTTTGTAAATAAATTTTAATATTTAATATTATATTCTTTAAATAATTATAAAAAATAAAAATAGTATGCATCAATTAAAATTAATGCCTACAAATCACATAACAATGGAAAGATACCTTATATAAGTGAGTAAAGAAATTTAAGAAAATAATGAAAATATTATTCAAATGATTATTTGTTTTAAATACTGTTAGAGTTGTATGATCTAATTCTTAATATGACTTTTGCGTGATCAATTGGTCAAACCACCTATTTATTGTGATTCTTAAACATAAAAGCTATAAAATATTTTTCTTACATATATAATTCATATTACTATAAAAATTAATGTACTAATTATTTTAGTCTCATTTAAACTCTTTTTTAAATTTAACTATATTTAGTGAAAATAATTTTACATAAATTTTATATATAATGTTGTCTTTAGTTAGATATATATATATAATATTTAGTAAAAAAATTATATTAATTAATAAAAATAAAAGATAAAATATAAAAAATAATAAAATTTAAATTTTTTACAAAATTTAAAAAATTATTTTAATATTTTATTATTTTCTAAGTGAATTAACCAATCCCATTCATAGAATCCAAACCAACTAGTGGCTACAATCAAATTTGTAGTGTATCTAGAATTTCTGAAATTATGTAGGGTTGATGCTGACCACTGTTTATATAAAGAACAAAAAAAAAAAAGCAAATAGTATTCGAAAGTAAATGAAGCAACAAATAAGTAAAATCTTTGGCCCACGTGACTCTTTTTTTATTTTTTGGTTTAAATCAGGTAGTGAAGACAATACCAATCTCGAAGAATGGGCTTGACATTTCTTTTTCAAATTTCAATGTCAACACCCAAAATTAGTTTATTTACACTGATAAATAAGTTTGTCAAAAGGAAAAAAAAGTCAAATCATGTTAAAATTATATACTTTATATTACTTTTTATTTTTTAAAATTTAATATAAATTTTAATTGTAGTTATAAATAATGATATAAAATTACTAAAAATTATTTTCATTTGCATACAATCAATAATCTATATTATAATATTTATGAGATGTTCTGATTATTGATATCATAATATATATTTTATAATTTAAATTATAAAATACAATATATAATATAAAAAAATAAAGATAATAAAAAATTAAAAAAATAATTAAAACTTAAATAATTTTTTATTTTTTATTTTTTAAAATTTAATAATTATTATTTATAATATATTTTAAAAATTAAATAAAAATGACATGTATTTTTATGTATGTTAGGTATCTAGTATTATCTATTGTTAAGTATTTTTAATTTTTTTTAAAAAGTGAATTCAATTATTTATATAGGTAACTAATTATGTCTATTATAATTTTTAACAGAACTTCCGTGATATACTTATGCAGGTACCCAAAACTTTTTGGCATTTTTATTGACCGCAAAATGGTTTTTAAATATTATCATAATAATGTTTTTAAAAAATTTAAGAATCAAATATTTGGAAAATTGCTAATGAAACACGTAATCTATTTTATTTTTTATTAAAATTTACAAATTTATTTTTAAATTATGATTGAGTTGGATATTAAATTATAAGTGAAAATTATTTATTTTTCAAAATATAAATGGCGTTGGTGCTAAAGCTTTTCAATACTGTTGGAATATTTCTCCCAAGTCACATTTTTTTTTTTGGTAAAAAACAAATTTAAATTACTTGAAAGTTAAATACATAAGGTTGGCACTACTGAAAAGAGAGGGCTTTTGCAAGAAAATATATTTTTTTTAATATTTTTAAAATTATATTATTTTAAATTAAATTTATAAATATATATATTTTTTGTAACATTGTAAATTAGTTAATATTATTAATAAATTTTATTTAAAACTTATTTTTACTAAGAGTAAATTTATTTTTTTTACACTAAATTTATTCTTTATAAGAATAAATTTAGAATACATTGTAGGTTCCATTAATATTTTAATAAGAAACCTCAATGTGCATTTTTTTTTTATTTTGTAGAGAAACTTTTTAGCGACGGTTTTATTCGTTGCTAACATGTTTTTCAATATTTTCACTACAAATATTATTGCTGCTATAATTTTAGTTTAAACAATTAATTCAAAAAATAACAAGTTTAAATTTGTTTTTCATAAATTAAGTTGAAAAATTTATAATTTAAACAATAGTAAGATTCAAAACTTAAAAAAATGTAATGAAATATTAATTATATTGTAAGTTTTATTTTTTTTATATATATATATATATGTATATATTTCCTATACTATATAGTATATACCACGAGGTTTTGAAGATAGGTGCGTTAAAAGTCCGAAATGAATCCAGCCCTGCCTGCAGTGCAGCCTGCTAAAGATGGTACTAACTTCTGAAGGATGCATCAGCATCACAACTGTTCTTGTCCATATTAAATACTTGAAAACACCAAATAAAGTGAAAAAGAACAATTTTTCCTCTTCAAGCAACTCTGATTCCATTAATTACTATATCATTCATTCACTCACTCACTCATTGCTTCTTTGCTTTTGCTTCTCTTCTTTCAAGAAACTGACTTATTTCATGATGGAGACTTAGAAATAATAATGCTGCTTCAACTTCAACTATAGTTGCAATATTTATTAACTCATTTTCTGTGCATCAACAACACAACCACACCATTTGAAGCCATGAGAAACCTAATGTCAATGTGGGTTTTTCTCTGCTTGCTTTTCTTTATTACCTCTCTGGGTATGCTCTGTCTCTCATTGTTTTCTCCAAAGCTGTTGTTTTTATCTTATCCTTTTAAGGAAACTTTTCTGGGTTTTTAGCTTCTTGCTTCTGCTTGCTTTTCTCTGGTCTCTTTGGTTCTTAGGATCACATTGTTCATAGATCTTTCAATACTTATTTAGTTTCTTATTATCTGTTATGTTAAATGATAAAAATGTAGTCTTTAACTCTCCATTATGACATATTGGTGAAAGCAAAGCATGATGTAAGTTAGTGAAACTTTTTTCCTCAAATTTTCTTACTTCCCTTTTACCTTATAGTACTCTTTGTTTACATGAAAAACATAAACATGAATTTTCTAACTTTGTGCTAAATTTATTTGCTCTGCTTCTCGATTTAGGCATTGTTTTTGTGTTTTACTCATTATGGACTTTAAACCCTAAACCCCAGTAAATGAAAGTTTTTGGCTTGGCATACAAAGGTGTAGGTTTAGATTTTGAAAAAGAGAAAACAAATAGAAAAGAAGAAAAGGAAAAGCATGGTGTGGTTCACATACTTTACTTCCATCATGCATCTGATTTTATGCCATCAAAATCCCCAAATCATCTAAACATATCTTAGGCATAACAAAAGCAATGACCTCAATCTTTTGTTCCATATTTCCTATTTCAGACTCATTATTTTTTCTGTAAAATTCTCTGTTCTAGATTCACCTCCTCCCTTGAGCTTTTCAAAACATACATCCTCACTCTCTCTAGTTTCAATTTATATGACAAGTCGAAAACCTCCCTTCTATCAACAAAATTGTTAAGGAAGCTAATGCCCTATGCCTTTTTATTTCTGGAAACTCATAATGCTTCTAAAAGCTTCCTTTTTTTAAAAAAAAAATAAATTAACAATTTGGACCCTAGATCGTTAGAGCTATGTAGCTTTAGTTCACTAAGATCAATGAATGCACAAGTTAGCCCCTAAAAATAAGAAACTCCTTGCAGGTTAGTCCTTTCAGCATTCTTGGGTCACCACACAAAAGGACTGCATATCTGTTATTTTAGAGACTATCTAACTTGTATACTCATTGATTCTGAAAGATCAAAGATAAAGAGATATTACAACCAGGAGGTTGTAATATAAATTTGATTTTAATTTCTTTTTTTATCGAAACCACTAATATCCAGAAGATCACTAGACTCTGACTAATCTAACTTGAGTTAACTGATTTTAATTTTTAAATCATGAGTCTACTGAAGTGAATCATATATATGTATTTAGGTATGGGAAGGGAGATTGTTGAGCAAGAGAAGGCAGAAGCAGCAAATCCAGTGACAACATTGTCACCACCAGAAGGCAACACAACTTTCCTTGATGGCACAACATGGTGTGTGGCACTTGCAGGTGTGTCCCAAGGTGATTTGCAGAATGCTCTAGACTGGGCTTGTGGGCTTGGGATGGCAGATTGCACTGCCATTCAGGAAGGTGGATCATGCTTTGATCCAGACACACTAGTCTCTCATGCATCATATGCTTTCAATACCTACTATCAACAAAATGGCAACTCTGATGTTGCTTGTAATTTTGGAGGAACCGCTACTCTCACGAAGAAAAACCCTAGTAAGTTTTGACATAAATGTCATTCATAATTTGAGCCGGGTCTGTGTGTCTTCATGTTGTGTCTTGTGTTTGTGTTCATGCTTCTTAGGTGTCATTTAATTTTTACTTATAGCTAATTTACTCAACGTAACTATTAATAGTCAAACTATAGAAATGATCGAAGACAGAATACATTGGCGTCGTTTAATTCACATAACCGACCCTATTTAATGAGAGAAGGCTTTGTTTGTTGTTGTTATTGCTAATTTACACAACAACCTTTTCCTATTTTGATAACAAGGTGATGTTTGTGCAATGTGCTAATGTAATGTATAATGAAAAATATTTTTGAACTTTTTGGCATTTTCCTTTCTTGCTATCTCTTTATTATTTTTTGTGTTAGAGAAGTTTTAGAGGTGGTAAAAGCAGGGCAGAGGCAGAAACAATTTCATCCAGCTTTTTGTGTATATTTTCTCTGTTTGATTTGCATTACTCATCAACTTTTTATTTTAGATTAGAATCAAGTTTTCTACATAAAAAAATTGGAAAATGCTCATAATATGATGTACTATTCCACTATATTGGTATTCTCCTGCTAGAAGATACAAGAGATTCACTTTCGAATAAAGTGTTGTTTCCATTATGTTCATTCATGTGAGGCTCTGATAAATCGAAAACCAATATGAACTTACTTTCTTCCTTCCACTGCAGGTTATGGAAAATGTTCCTATGCTGCATCTGGGTATGTCTGGCATCTTTAGCTCTAGTTAATTTAGCAGCAACTTATATATATATATATATATATATATATATATATATATAAAATAAAAGCAAGGGTATCTAGGTCATTTTCTCCCTAAACAATTTCCTAAAATCTCCTAAATTTGGATCTCTCATTTGAGAAAATAATATAGAGAGATAAGCACAAAATTAATTGAGTAGTGAGTCTCATTTACATAATAGAGATTACGCATAAATGATATATTCTCATTTTTTATTTTTCTCTCTTAAAATTGTCATTTTATATATATAGAAGTAACTTATATATATAAAAAATAAATGCAAGGGTGTCTCGGTCATTTTTTCCCAATTCAATTTTCTAATATATATATATTTGATTAATTGATTCCAATTAGTGCATAATATTATTTTCATGGGACAGATCTGTAGGTTCTTCTGCTGCACCTCCAAATCTAAGCTTCATGTGGTGGAAACTTGGTGTTGTGCTACTGCTTTCCTACTTTGGGATTGGAAGGTGATTGTGGTTAATACCAAAATTGCCCTTCTGAATTGGGAATATTGCCAATGTAATGGAAAAGAAAAAGAAAAACAAAGTTAGGAATAGCTGCATTAGCATTTTGTAATTTGTGTTTTTGCTAAGATATTCCTACCTTTCATTTTGAGTCAAGAATCTTTACTCTGCAATTCTTCTTTCATTCCTTTTAGTTTTCAGTTTAGTTTGTGTTTAATTTGTTCCATTTGTGCAGTGCTTTATTTATATTCTTCTTGTCTGCTGGCTGCTATTGCTAATATATCTTTGGCCCTCACCTTTTTTAAAAAAAAAAAAAATTTGGCATTCAGTTTTTTCTTTTGTTGCTTTCCATACCATTTCTCTGAGGATTTATGGATCATTAATAATATATTTCTTTTTAATGATTAAAAGATGGCATATGATTATGAAAACCGAAATTTTGTTGAAATTGGTTGAATTTAAGACAAAGTCAAATGGAATTACTACATAGAATTTGTGAATTGGCAAGTGAAACTAAAGAATCCATAGCTATGGCAATTGGCAAGGCACAAATGCGAATGAAGACTTTGAATCAGCAGCATTCACAGGAACAGTAGATAGAAAAACGAGATTATGAACATTTTGTTTGGTCCAAAACGGCACCCCTAATTTGCGTTTGAACCGTTAAAAAAAAAAGATTAAAATAACATTCTAATCCTTCTAAGATAATAATTTTTTTTAATTTAATCTCTCTCTTAATTTAATATCTCATAATTTAATTTATTATTAATTTAATTTTTTTGTTTGAATATTATTTGAATAAATACGATTATAATGACTTGGACTTGACCCTATAATGTTAAAGGCAGCTAAAATAATTTTTCTCCTATTTTTATTTCAATTTATCATTATGTAACATTTAATATTACTAACTAGATATTACATTTTGATAATTTGAAAGAAAAAAAAAATTTAATTAATTTTTAACACTGATCAATAATACTAAATATTTAAGTTATCAAAAATTATTATATATTTAAAAAATATTCAAATAAAAAAATTAAATTAATAAGAGATTAAATTGAGAAAGAGAATTTATGAGAGATTAAAGTGATATTTGGTCTTAAAAAAAAGTATTTTTTGTCAAATAATTTAGTTCTGAACTTTTATAATACATGATTTAGTTTCTTAATGTTTATAAACTTATGCTTTTATTTTTTATAAAATGATTTCTCGTTAATAACCGCTTTACATCAAGGGTGAAAATTTCCTATAATTATAATCAAACCTAAATGTTTTATTTTTGAATACTCTCGCCTCCATTACACTGTTCTTCCTTCTCCTTGAGCTAATACATAAATGTAAAAAGATGGGGGACTGAAAAGCAAAATTACAAAATTTGCCTTTAACCCTAAGTCCCAGAAGATACAGAGGCCGTGAGTCGCATAATTTCAAAGGAACGCGACTCTGAAAGCCAAAACCCTAAAACCCCAAAACACTAAATCAAATCAAGAAGATAATGGCGAAGTCGTTGAGATCGAAGAGGGAGAAGAGGCTGAGGGCCATTCGTAGGGAGATCGTTGAGCCTTTCTACGACAAGAAAGAAGCTGCTAAGCTTGCCGCCCAAGAGGCTGCTCTTGCCGCACCTAAGCTTCCTGTTCGGGCCCCACCAAACACCGCCATGGATGCTTCTGCCTCCACACCAGCATTGACTAGCAACATGGGTATGATCTCGTCTCGTCTGTTAAATCTTTTCGTATGGGTGATTTAGCTTGTGTCTTTGATTCTGTGCAATTGGATGAACGCTTCTGGTTTTCTGATAGGTTTTTTTGGGAGATTGTTATTTTTTATGTTGAATATGGTATTAATTGAATTTAAACTGTTAATTTAAAAGCTGAAGTTAGTCTTGACACTAATATCAGATTCGAGTTGTTAGTGTGTGTGGTTATGTAAGCCTGAAATTGAATCTGTTGAATATCTTTACTGTAAAAAGTTTGGGTCTTTGATTGTGTGAAATTTGAAGAAGGCTTCTAATTTTCTTGTGGGTTTCGTGAAAATGTTGTTTCTTGTGTTGAAAGGTGTTGATTGAAGTAAGACTGATCACTCATAATTCATAAACTAGAGTTAATAGTTAATGCTGAAACTGGAGTTGTTATTCTGTGTATATATAAGCCTGGATTTGAGTCAGTTTACACAGTACTTACTGATTGGTCAACTGCTCTAATTTTCTTGTGGGTTTTGTGAAAAATGTTTTTTTCAGTGTTAAAAGGTATTAGTTGAAGTAAAACTGATTATTTCAAAACTAGAGTTAATCTTAATACTATATGAGAATGGAGTTGTTATTGTGTCTCTGTTAAAATATTTTACTTACAATTTCTTGCATAATATTTTAAACTTAGAAAATTCCTGCATTGTTCTTTTTGTTTCTCTTTGTCTTTTAAGTTCAAGTAGTTGGGTTAATGTGTGCGCCATTGATTATTGAGTAAACTAACAATTTGGTGTTTGAATTGTTGGGCTTAGCTAGCTTTAGTACCCAAAAATTAGTGAATGCACAAGATAGTTTTTTGAAAAAACAAACATGTTGCGTGTACTTGGATCACTTGACGAAAGACTACATTTTTTATGGACAATCGTGGTACTTACTGATTTTTGGGATTTAAACTAAATGATTTTTAGTAATTGAATGACCAAATAATTAGTTTACTCAATCATTTTCATCGCAGCCCAACCTAACGTTGTTGATTTTGCTTATAAATTTGTCAGATGTGGAGATGGGTGATGGCGGTCAAAACATGGCTTCCCTCAAGCCTGCTGGTGGAATAGGGAAGAAATCTAAGAAGAAATTCAAGATGGGTAAAGGCAAGCACCGTGGTAAAGGCAAGATCAGGAGGAAGCACATATAACTTAAATAGATAATGGTAATGATTTCACAGTTATGTAACATCAGTTTTCTTACATTTACTTTTCATAGTGATTGTAGCATTTAGGTAGTACTTGGGTGTTATGGTAGTGTAACACAATTCGATGCTGGATCTTTTTTTGTTATTACCTACCTATGAAAGTAGCCGATTTAGGTCTTGTTTGCTTTATATATGAAAGGTTGAATTTGTTTGGGGAAAACGAAAGTGATGTTTTGAGTGAGTGAGGTATAGTCTGCATTATGTCCTTTAATCTTTTATTTGTTCTCTTTCACTCGAGTGTCTTTGAAGTGCACAGTATAAATTTCAGTTTCTTCCCCATTTTTTTTGTTATGAGCCTTAAAATTTGACTGTTGCAGGTTGTGGGAGGCTACCCAAGAGTTGCTGTGTATTATTCTTAATTCATCAAGAATGTTCCAATTTTAGTCCAAAAGAAGAATCAAGATATGTTTTGTTACTAGACTAGATATTGAGGAGTGACAAAGTTCTGTTCTGAAAGAGAAGGATAGGTATTAAATTTTGTACGTGGGTTTTGATTGAGGAATGTAGTCTTCCCATCAAGAAGTAATGTTACCAATCACTGCCTCGCTATATACAATTTTGGTTTTCAAATGTTTTTTTTCCTGAATTCCCGGCAGAATATGGCAAAAATTATGACTTTTTAAGGTGTTTGTCTTGTAATCTAAACAACTTTGTTATTAGTTATTCAAAATTTAATCTTACAATAATAAACAATAATGCAATTCATATAATCATTCAATGCTATAGAACTAGATTCTTTTTCACAAATATATATATATATATATATATATATATATATATATAACTATAGAAGTTATATAACATGGCTAAACGTGCGCCCAATTGGAGACCAGGTATTATGTTTTTTTGATTAAATTATTTTCAATTATTAAAGAGGATTTACGTATTATCTTATTTATGAAGAATTATTATTTTATATATCGTATAAATTCTCTAATTTAAAATAAAAAATTAGATAATTTAAAATAAAAAATTAGATAAATTTCATTAATCAAGACATAAATAAAATAATATAATATATACATCTAAAAATTTTCAGAGGCTCCTTGTTTTTTCCGCATTACTTTATCATTAAAAAACAAATAAAGGGCAATGCAAGTTAAAAATAGTGCAAGAACTTTGAAAAAATGCATAGAATCAACTCATCCACTCATGCCTAGAAACTACATATATAGGGTATGGAGCCCCCCAAAGCTAGAATATGTTCCCTGAACCACCCTCAAGCATCGTCAATGCAGCAATTTTTTTCATCTCACTAGCTTGATTCCGTCATAAGTAATAGCGAATTTATGAGTATAATTTGTTCTTAGTATCAACAAATTGTTCACACACAATAAACACTTAAGTATATCCGTACAAAAGTTGCCTACTTAGACTTATGCAATTAATCTAACTCCTTAATTAAGTAGACCTATTCATATGCTGGGAAAGGCTAAAGTTGGGCCTAAGCCTATTGAGTTTTGTATATGTAGCTTGAGCCCAAACCTATTTTCAATTATAATCCATTGTCAAGGCCCAGTAATAATAGCCTGAGCCCATATAATGGCTTATTTAGTGAAATGCATTTGTGGCTGATTTTTTAAAGATATTAGTAAAAATAATATTCCTTATCCCTTCTACTCCTGAATTTTTAGTAAATATAGAACAGCATTATCTACCAATTTCATTAAACTTATTAGTATAGTCACTCACTTATATAAATTATTTTAGAAGAATTTATTTGAATTTTTTATAAAAATAAAAAATTATAAAATTTGTTTCGTACATATTAATTATTATGTCATAATTAAAATTCATTGTAGGCTCGATTATCATTAGTTATTTTATTTAAATTGAGTTAATGGTAACTATATGGCATGATATATATTAGGAAGTCCCATTGACTATTTCCTGTTTGGGAGGGTCCAAAAAGTCTTTTAAGTGAGTAGGCTAAACTATTTTAAAATAATATTCAATTACAAATTAAGTCATAGATAATGCCATAGAAGCAGCCCTTGATGCACTCAACGTGGCCCATACGGTGGCCATTTCCCGTCAAGTGGATTAAATTAAGTGATAAATAATAATTGATTATCGACCACATCTCTTATATCTTATGATTGTTTTGGTCAAAATTTTGGATATATAAAAATTTATTGACTTTAATATAATTTGAATTAATCGATTTCCTATAATAGAATAAACTTTTCATAACAAAATTTTTCTTTACATAAAATTTTAATTCAATACTTTATTTGAGAAGAATAGAACACTTTCATTTTAATCAATAAATGTTGGACTTTTTTATGATTGTTTGATTAAGTTATTTTATATATCTCTTTTATGTTTTTAAATTATATGTGTGCACTTATCATATTGATTTATATTAAAGCCTTTTTAAAGTTTTTATATATAAAAAAAGTAAAAGTATATTTTATGTCCTTAAATTTTATATTAATTTTTAATTTTGTTCTTAAAATTTATTTTTTGTCAATTTTATCTCTAAAATTTTAAATAATAATCAATTTCGTCTCATATCTTAACATCATCTAAATTATTAACGAAAATAACTAATGTGATATCTGATATATATATTTTTGCTGACTAAATAATCATTATTTATATATTTATTGTCAACAAAATTGAATTGATTAAATTGATTGTAATTCAAAATTAGATCGTGAGATTAAATTGATTACAATTCAAAATTTAAGAGACAAAATTGACAGCAAATAAATTTTAAGAACAAAATTAAAATTTGATGTAAAGTTTGAAGACATAAAAAATGTTTTTGTCTACAAAAATATACTCACTTTTTTTTATTAAAATTATAGAGTTTATGTTAGTAGTTAAACAATTATTTTCTGGTATACTTTTTGTGATAATTTCTAAGAAGTTATTTTTTATATTTTAAAATGTATGTTTTAAAATAAGCAAGTTATAATTTAAGAGTATTATGTAATGACTCCCTTATCATAGCATGTAATTTAAAGAGCGTGAAATGTTATGAAAAATTTGTTCTTTTTAAAATATGCATTGATCGGAACCGTTACTGGTTGAGTGTAACCTAAATAACTGTCTCTATTCATATTTTACTCAACCTCATAACTGCACAGCTTATCTAATACCTCAAATCATCATAACAATACAATCATCAACTTATAGTGGGATATACATTTAAATTACCATTCATAAATTATATTTGAGATATTAATTACAAGATATAAAACTTAATCATTTACCATAATAGCACAAAAATATCTCCAAATACAAATTTAGTGAGCAATAAACTTCATATTAAGGCCATCAAGCCATTTACTATTAATACCATAAACTACAACATAAGTTCTTGGTCTCTCGGTAGTTCTATGCAATAAATACGTCTAGTTCTAAGCTAATTCCAAACGTTATCACGCCCTTGATTGCCTGAACATACAATTTAATGAGATTTTGAATTCCAGTAGAGTAATATACAATTAATTTTATTCAAAATAGCTGAGTGTTCAGTTATACCCCCATTCATGTATAAAAAACCTCTCCCTAAATTCATTCATTTAATCAAACATGTGAATTGAAGCATCATTTATCATAAATCAATAAACATGGGAAATCCAGTGGCTATCTAAAAATCAGAAGTTAAAATCATTTTCTCAATCACAAAGTATAAGTGTTTATAAAAACCATCATTTTTAAAAATGTTTGCAACCAAATTTTCATATTCATTGCATAATGCTCTTACATTGTTGCAAGGATTTCAAACATCTATATATATGCATAAAATTATATAAATCGATTCACAATTCATTGTCTGCTGTTTTCCAATCTCATTTTAAGATTACGGGAACCATCTTCCTTGTGACTGAGAACCTAACATCAATAAGGGGCGGCCCCCATCATGTGCACATTACAAGTAGGTCTCATTTCTCTATGCTGACTATAAGGCAATATATACATATAGGTGACTAATATCTAAGATCATAGTGCTTTACTCTTAAACCAATCCATTCCCCCGTATAAACTCTCCTCTTTTACTCCTTATAGTCTTCCAATTTCATTTTAAAATCACAGGAACCGTCCTCTCAGTGATTGTTACAGGATTGTCCTCAATGTGATTGAGATTATTCCTATCACGGGGACCATCCTCCTTGTGATTGTCACAAAACTGGCGACCAATGGCGCAAAACTAACCAGATCAACGAAGAGAATGTCATGGACGAAGGCTCTGTTTTCAGCTACTATGGTGGTTAGTGGAGTTGCAGACGACGTGCTGTAGTGTCAGGCAGAGCTGTTGTACCCTTCGGCGACGACGAGTGACGACATGGCAGTGGTTTTCAGGTGAAGAAGAAGACACGTGATGGTGAAGGTGGCAGAGGAGCTGTGTGCGAGAGAGATGGAGAAAAGGGGAAAATGGGAAGGAAAAATGAGATTTTGGGCATTTTAAATGTCCAGGGGTGATTTGGTCATTTCTAAATTTATTCTGGATAAATCTTTGATGCATTTTCTTATTCATCTTCAAATATGGGATAATTTGAAAGAAATTTGAGAATTTTTAAAGCAACAAAAGCTCGCCAAAATTATCTATTAATTTACTTAAGTTAAATAAAAAGTTCTCCGTCAGATAAAATTTTATTCTAAAAAATTTTTAAATTTAAGTTATGAGTTCAGAAAAATTTTCTTAATCATCTCTTATCAATATTTTAAGGTTTTCAATTATCTTTATTCTAATTTCTTAATTAATTTTAATTAGGTTATTACATATTATATGTAATTTTCTCTAAAACTCAATGTAATTTGATTCTAAATATTTTTCTTATAAACATATATAACCTATAAAAGATTTAATAAATTTAAAGTAAGTGGATTTAAAATTTTCTATCATTGACCACAACTTTTTCTATTGGAAAAATGCTCTCATGCACTGAAATCTATCAAATTTTATATAAACTTATCATATATTAATAATTAAATAAATAAAATTAAAAATAATATGATTTAAAAAATAATTTTATATAATTTAAATATTTCATAATAATCAATTTTAATCATACATATTTTTTTAATGTTTTTTTATTAAACTTTTAATATAAATCTATGTATAATTTATATAAACTTGAGTTCATAAAATCATATTTTGTTTTCATTTGACCATCTTTTAGTGGAAGACTTTGATGTACTAGCACATCCTGCCTTCCAAGTTATTCATTGACTTGACTTAGAAGTTAAAACCAAAGTTGGGGTTGTTATATTCCAATTAATACTTGTATTTATTGAAAATTATGTTTGAAATTGAATAATGAATAGAATTAAACTGAAAATGCTAGATTATGCTTATGGTTTTAGGTTTACAAGTTAACAAAATGCTTTGAATGATCAGAAGTTTTTTATTTTTTTATTTTTAATGAATATTATTGTTATCGATACCACCAAGTTTTATCACGAAATCTTCTCAAATAAATACATATTTATGCCACGTTAATTAAAGGATTTTCGGAAATCACGAAGAAAATAGAGAAATCTATCTTCCTAGGAATTTTCTTGAACATCTTCTCGTACTCTATGGAATATTTATTTATCATTGTTTCTTTGTCAAAAAGACCAAGTCAATATAAAAAAAAAAGTTGAGTAAATTACACTTTTATTTTTTGAAAGATGTTAAAATTATATATTTTTTAATTTATTTTAAAAAATTATACTATTTTTTTTAAAGATAATTTTTTTTATAATTTTTTTTTATTTTGACAAAAAAAGTCTTATATTTATTATTTATATTTATATAATTAAATATGTATTTGATCAATTTAATTTTTTTAAAAAAATTTAAAATAAAATAACTATCATTTTAACTCAAATAATAAATTACTTTTTTTAAAAATATTTTTTAATGAATTATAATTTTTTAAAAATAATGTCATTAAAATTATTTTAATTAAAATAAATAAAAGTATAAATTTTGTAATCTTTACAAAGAAAAAGAGTGTAAATTTTTAAAATAAAAAATTTAAAAACTCGTTAAAAAAAAAAAGAGCGTTTACTCTAAAAAAATTTCATTTGGCCAAAAGATAAGAGACCAAGTCAAGAAGATTTTTAATTTTTTTTGTGTGGGTATCGTTAAAACTTATGTGTTTTGTTCTCTTGACTTTTGGGTTTGATCAATATTGAAAGAGACATTGATTAATTAGCTTAATTGTTCAGCCGGTTGATAGTACCTTTTTATTTTTTTAAGAAAAATAGTAAAGATCGATACAAAATAAAGAATAACTTTGAATTTTAATATATGTATAAGTAGATGCTAACCTTTGAGGTTGACGATCTTTATATTTATTTTTTGGATAAAAATCCTTTCAATTTTTTTTACTACAAACAATGTAAGTTCAGAAAAATTTGAGTAATGTCTTTGTAAAAGCTAAAATCGTGGAGGTAAGTCAATTTCTTTGAATTTTTTGTAATATATATATATATATAAATGGAAGTTAAATAATTTTTTTTTTAATCTCTTTTTTTATAATTGATCTTTTAACTCATCGTTCTTTAGTTTTCATAACTTTCCTTTTTTATTTTTTTATATATTTATTCTATGCTATATGATTTGGAAATTAAAAAGAAGAAAAATTCAAAGTCATATAATATAATATAAAATAACTATAAATATTATTTTGAACAATAAAAATAATAAAATAATTTAAATTCTTAAAAGAATATATATTATACACAAATATTAAATAAAATTTTGTAAGAATTTACAACTTCATATCAAATATTGAAAGACGGACGATAATATTTTTTTGACTAACATCCTATTTGCATGCAAAAATATACATATTATTTTTTAATTTTTAAAATATAATATAAAATAATTATATTATAATTTTAAAATAATAAATTAAATTATAAAAAATTATTTAATTCACTCATCTCTTATAATTTTTTATTATTTTTATTATTTATCTTTTATATATTTAAATTATATATTTTATTTTATATTTATATTATAAAATATATTATTTTATGTAACTTAAAATTATTATAATATAAATTCTTTTTTCTTCCTTCTCTCTCTTTACGTGTTTAGAAATTAGAATACAAAGTTATATATAATAAACCTCTCTCACAGGTCTCTCACTCTCTCTCTCTCTGTTAAGCTCAACTTTCCACATGTAAGACCGTTACAAAGTCTTCGCACACACGTCCTCTCCTTCTTTCTCACTTTCATTTCCCTCCTCTCTTCGCTTCTCTGTTCTCCTTTTCTTTCTTCTTCACTTCTCTGTCTTCAATACTCTCTTCTTCATCAATGGCAAATCGCATTCCGTTTCTCAGAAACTCCATAATTCCTCACTTTGTCCTCTGTTTTCTTCTTATTAGCTCTGTTTGTGCTCATTTTGTGGTGGAGAAGAGCAGTATTGCCGTTCTGTCTCCCCGCAAGCTTCGGGCCAAGCACGACGGTGCCATTGCTAACTTCGGCGTTCCCGATTATGGAGGCTTCATTATTGGCTCTGTCGCTTATCCTCAGAAAGGGGCTTTTGGATGCGAACCCTTTGAAGGCGATAAGCCCTTCAAGTCTGCCTCCTATCGACCGACTGTTCTGCTCCTAGATCGTGGAGGTAAGTCAATTCATGGCAACAACTACTTGGTTGACTTCTTTTTCTTAATTTCTCTTTCAAGTTTTTTTATTCTTCTCCTTGATCAGCATGGTGCTTTGATGTGAACTTTGTAATTATGTGCGTTTGATTGTTATGGGAAGCTGGGTTGCTCTATTTGTGGATTTTTTTCCCCTTCGTTCTTAAGTTTTTATTTAAATGATATGAAGAAAACTGTGGTAAAATGATTGCTTGATCTTCTTTCGTCTTAGCTTGAATTGAGATGGTGATGAAACTGGTTCCTTTTGGTTAAAAATGAAAATAAGTTTTTTTTTTTTAGAAAAAAATTTAAACTTCTTTTTGGCTCACTATTCCAAATTTGATGTTGGTTGATTCATGGGTCGAGTGGGTTCCTCTGTAACTCAGTTTCAACAGTCATCTCCTTCCGTTGACTTTTTTTTTTGTTAATTTCTTTTTAATTTTTTGATTGATTATGCTCGAGGCTTAGTTTGATTAGCATGATTACTTAATCTGATTTTGTTTAGAAAGACAATTAAATTTATTTGCTTTACTGTTTCGAATTTTAAACTAGTTGATTTTTTATTCATGCGTTAAATAGGTTCCTCTGTAATTCACCTGTTGATTTATCTTCTTTCCTATTATTTTTCGTAAAGCCTTTGATTTTTTTTGTTTTTAAAAGAATTAAATGAAGGCTACCATAGGAGAAACTATATATCCCATGAGTAAAATCCTTTGGTTTTTAATTTTGGTCTTCATTTCCCGTTAATTGATCCTTGCAATACTTTTTTGTTAACATTTCGCCATTCACGTGATTCTCTTTAAAATCGCATTTAAGTTCTCCTTTCCTTCAAAAGGCTCCCTCTTTTCTATCTATTAAGCGCCAATAAAATCAGAACTACTGGTGAAAACTGAAAAAAAAGTTCTTTTCAAATGATGAAAGAAAAGGTCCTATAAAAGCTTCAAGCATCTATTCCCATTATAACTAGCTGAATCCTGAATTTTGGAAGTCATACTCTAAGACAAAATTATTTTTACTTGTAGAGTGCTATTTTGCCTTGAAGGTATGGCATGCACAAGTAGCTGGAGCTGCAGCAGTACTAGTGGTAGACAAGACTGATGAGCCTCTCTTAACTATGGATTCTCCTGAGAACAGCAAGGAGGCAGATGGCTACATAGAGAAGATTGAAATTCCATCAGCTCTAATAAATAAATCTTTTGGTGACATGTTGAAGGAAGCTTTAAATAACAAAGATGAAGATGTTTTGGTGAGAATAGATTGGAGAGAATCAGTGCCTCATCCTGATAACAGAGTCGAGTATGAGTTCTGGACAAACAGCAATGATGAATGTGGAGCTCGTTGTGATGAACAGATGAATTTTGTGAAGAACTTTAAGGGTCATGCTCAGATTCTTGAGAGGGGTGGCTATACATTATTCACTCCACACTATATAACTTGGTATTGTCCAAAGCCTTTCCTTTCCAGCGGTCAGTGCAAGTCTCAATGCATAAACAATGGGAGATATTGTGCACCAGATCCAGAGAAGATTTTTGGAGAGGGCTATGAAGGGAAGGATGTGGTGTTTGAGAATTTGAGGCAGCTCTGTGTCCATAGAGTTGCCAAGGAGGGCAACCAATCATGGATCTGGTGGGATTACGTCACAGATTTCCATATCAGATGTTCTATGAAGGAGAAGAAATATAGTAAAGACTGTGCTGAGGATGTCATGAAATCATTAGGTAAGTCTTAAGGTGGTGTCAAAAGAAATATTAAAATTTTTAAATTTATGTGCTGTATGTGTTCTAAATAACTTTGAAATACTGACTTTTCATTTAAGTCATACTCAAATTGTTTATAGATTTTCAAGTACTTGGGAAATTTAAGATGTCTACATAGTCGATAGTACGTACCATACACCACCAAAGTGTTATTTTGTGGTGCTTCTGTGCATTAGGTTCTGCTGTTTTCTGTTTTACTAAATTTAATCTTATGCCTACAGATCTGCCTATTGAGAAAATAAAGAAATGTGTGGGTGATCCTGAAGCTAATGAGGAGAATGAAGTGTTAAGGACTGAACAAGAAAGCCAGGTCATACATTTCATATACAGTTCTATATCCTTTCAAATTTACATTATTATAAACTATCATCAGTCAATAAAGACTCACATGACTGAATTTTGCTTACACTTGGTGCTTCCATTTATAAACTAATTTTATTTCATTTTTATATTCAGATTGGACAAGGATCTCGTGGTGATGTCACCATCTTGCCTACATTGGTTATAAACAATGTGCAGTATCGAGGTTTTTTACTTAATATATTAAAATAGCACTCAGCTTGAATTCTCAGATCTGTTCTCTTTAAACTCACTAGCTTTCGTTGTTCTTTAACTCTGTATATAGATGACTAGACTATTATATTATTGAATTTGGTAATGTATTCAATCAAAGTCCATTCATCATCTTTCCTAAGTTCTGCCTCAAGAAAAAATTGTGATCACAATCTATATAGTTCCTAATCCATTTCTTGGTTCTCTGTATTTCACTGCCTTTCTACTATGTGCTGCTTCTGTCTCCTCCCTGGAGCACTATTCCGTCCATCATGATCCCTTTTAATATTTAAGTTCGGGATTCTCTTTTTCACTTAAGGGCAGTTGGGTGAAGTTTTGGACCTTTTTATTCTCTCTGCTTTAGTTTTGCTTCTTTATGGTGATCTTCCTCTTCCTTGGTCTTGCTTATATTTTTCTCTTATTTTGTCCCTTTTGTTTCAATTTGTTGGCTAACTTAATCTTTCATCTGTTTAATGTATTAAATTTTATTTTACTTGTTTAAATGATCCTTTAGCAGAAAATATCTCATGTATCAGAATGCTAAAATTTTGGTTTGTTTTGTCTAAAGGAAAACTGGATAGAACTTCTGTCCTGAAGGCTATATGTTCTGGATTTAAGGAGACTACTGAGCCTTCGATTTGTTTAAATGGAGGTTGGTGCACCACTGTGTCCAATTTATATCATTTAAACTGCCCTGTTGAATGATTCTCCAAGTTTTGAAAACTTACGGTGATAGTATTATACTGGGTTTATGTTTATCAGATATTGAGACTAATCAGTGCCTTGAAAGGAATGGAGGATGCTGGAAGGACAGATATACTAATATAACTGCATGCAAGGTATATATAGACAAGCAATTTCACGTAATGCTTTCCTATTTTTTTCCCTGAAGTTAGTATCATTTCTGCAATATTCTATATATAAATCATTGTCCAAAAGTGATTGCTTATGATTGGCGGCAAACTGATAGTGAAACCCATGATTTTATCAGGATACTTTCAGGGGAAGAGTTTGTGAATGCCCCGTTGTAGAAGGTGTTCAGTATAGAGGTGATGGTTATACATCTTGTGAAGGTATGCCTCTTTCCGGTTGAAAATATTTGTGGTATTTTTCAAGTGTTCACTATCAGGTTGTCCAATAAAAATATAACATGTGATATTTTTTTATAACTTAGTACTGATTGATGAGCTTCTTAAGAAAATTCTTTCACATATTATAATTCTACTAAAAAATCTTGTAGAAAATACTTAAAAACTCACCTAAGATTGAGCTTATCAAAACATCGGCACAATTATAAGATTGATTGAGCCATTCATCAATGTGCTACGCTGGAAGGCAATTCTCTGGCATATGTACTCAAAAGTTCTGTAATATTTTCATCTTGTTGCTAAGATAGTTACTTTTTGTCTTCATTGACAGCTTTTGGACCTGCAAGGTGTTCAATAAACAATGGAGGTTGCTGGTCAGAAACTAGAAATGGATTAACTTTCTCGGCCTGCTCAGTTCAGTATTACATAACCTAACCTTCAGTTCTTTTTTTTTATTAAATAATAATTTTAAAAGATTTATTCAACCATTTTGCTTGACATGCCTCAAGACTTACTGAATTCTCATTTTGTATAAAGGAATCCTCAGTACATAGCTGTCAGTGCCCAGCTGGCTTTTCTGGGGATGGACATAAATGCGAAGGTAATTTTTGATTCAGTTACGGAAATTGAAGATAGTCTCTAACCTTCTTCAAATGTCAATTTCAAAGACATCTTAAGTTGCAAGTGTGAAACTTCTTTTTTGATCTGATGCAGATATTGATGAATGTAAAGAACGAAGTGCTTGTCGCTGTAATGGCTGCACCTGCAAGAACACTTGGGGTGGTTATGACTGCAAGTGCAAGGGAGATCTTCTGTATATAAAGGGGCAAGATGTTTGTATTGGTAAGATCATTTAAAATTGATATTCTGATCCTGAAATAGTTTCTTCTCATTCTCACCCATTGCTCTGCATATTTCATGATGACCAGTACTGTATGGTTCAAAATCAACTAAATGATCATTAATAAAAGATCTATATGTTTATTCAAAGATGGATTTGTTATAATGATCATATATAATCTGTTGTAATCACATTTACTGCAACTCTGTTCTTTCAAATGGTCGTTTTTCTCTCAAAACTTTATGATTTGATTTTGTTACTTGGTGAAAATACATTTTACCTCCCCGAACTAAGACCAAATTACAATTTTTTTATATCAACTTTAAAATATAACAAAATATCCCCTATTCTTTGTGGGAAAAAATGTTAAATAGTTAACTCTTAGTCTGATTTAACATGAGTTTTTTGTGTTCTTTTATAAGAAAAGAGAAGTTTTTTGGTTATATTTTAAAGGTAATGTACTAAAGTTTTACAATCTACAGTGAAGTTACTTGTTTTCATTTATGATATTTTATTTAATAAATGTCTAGTGAACCAATCTATAACACTCCACTTATAAATACAGCATATTGATGGCTGTTTGTTGTCATTGCTATTGACAATTTTTATCTCACAAACCTTGAATCCTAGACTGATCTATAAACAATTATTGTTACAGAAAGAAGTGGATCAAAATCTGGTCGGTTCTTCGCCTTTGTGTTTGTGGCTGTTATTGTGGGAGCTGGCTTAGCTGGTTATATATTCTACAAATACAGGCTCCGGGTATGGCTAGTTAAAATTCTCCGTTCATACACATCAACACATGTATATACATTCATGTTTATATATTGAAGGTCTAAATTAGCACTTTCAACTCAAAAGCTTTATCTATGAATTGTTTTATGGTCTCTAACATGTCCTTTCACACAAGAGCTCTTTGAGCTTGAAGTGTAGACAAAGTACTGGTTTATGAATCTCATATAACCAAACTTTGTAATTATAAAAGTTGATTTAGAATCTTTCAAATTTTTTAATTTATATAAGAAATCTCCTATATAACTTTTTTATCTAAAACCCTGTATGAGAAAGTTATTTGTACATAACTTATAGTTTAAGAGTTTTGTGTATTTTGGTCTATAATAAAGTAATTATTAAAAACAAAGAACATATTTAAAAAATATTTTTTAAGATTAACCAATTAAAATGTATATATTCACCAAGTACGTTTGTATTAAATATATATTAATAAACATAAGCATTTACATAAACTTAATAAAAAATTTCAAATGAAATAAATATAAAAGACATCAACATTATCCTTGAGAGTCTTTTGGTCATCATTTGGTTTTAAGAGTATTTTTTTTTTTGTATATTTTCATAATAAAGAAGAGGATTGTGTACTTTAGACATTTTTCAGGGAATGTGAGAGTAATATACCCACAGTTTATATGTATTACTTTGTGCTAAAATTTAATTTTAATTTTAATTCAAAAGTTTTGGGTAGAAACAGGGGAAAATTGAACTCTTGACTACTTGGCCATAAAAGCTCTCATACTTGAACAGTTACGTGAAAGATAATGAATAATTTTAATAAAATCTCTAACTTCCTATATATTCTTTTTGTAGTCCTACATGGACTCGGAGATCATGTCTATCATGTCACAATACATGCCACTTGACCAGCAGAATAATGAAGTTCAAGCTGAAGCTCAACCTCTACGACAAAGCTCAGTATAAGGTATATATTCATCTATTTGCCTTATCGATTCTGGTTGATGCAGGATAAGAATGAACAATAATGTATTTATTTTTTTATTTCATGATCCAATAAATACTACAGATGTATTTTTTTTTTATTTCATGATTCAATAAAATACTAAAGAGGGATAATAAGAATATATTCCTAAGCTCAAACGGTTTTATTGATAATTCTTAAAATTACTTCAATAATCCAGTTACAAAATCCAAATATTCTTCATCCTTGTACTGCACTACTGGTTTTACTTACTTTGAGCTTGCTTCTATGGAAAACAATCCTCTTATATAGCTAACATTTGCAGAAATCAGAGTTAAAGGAGCCACTTCAATGGAAGATTCATTCCTCAGCCTTGAAGTTGACTGAAGGAAATATCTAATATTTTCCTCACAAATGTTAGGATGATTATGTGTACTATTGAGTACAGAAATTTTCTTCATAGGATGCTTTTCACAGTTTGTGAATTTATAGAACTGTTGAGATGTAAATGCCTGTATAAGTATGGAACTCTGCTTCCTCTGTATGAAAAATAAATATAAAATAAAATAACTATATGTTTATGGGCTAAAAAAATCGAATTAAAATAGACTTATTGTTTCAAGCTTGATTATATTATATTTTTATAGGACTAGAGGAGCTAACACATAGGATTTACCCCTTTTTTCGGGAGAGTATTGTTGAAGGGAATAAATATTTAAAAGAGAATACATTATGAGATAGAGTATATTTGACATTTGTCAAATCGTTGCTTTACATTCACTATTAAATAAAAAATAAAATGATAAATAATTGAAATAAAAAATAAAACAATTTATATTTATGTTACAATACTATTTTTTATAATTATAAAATAAAATAGTTACATTAATCTTTGCCACAATAAATATCCCAAATCCTAATTTCAAAAATATAACTTATAAAAATTATATACATTTAGTAATTATGTAATTTTAAAAAAGACAATTAAATAATATATACTAAACATAATTTAAAAAAACAATGCATACATAAAAACTTCATTTATAACCCTTTTTATCAACTATGCTGTACCTGTTGTCTATAGTTTGAATCTCTTCGTTGCAATTTTCAAATTAAAACAGAATTGAGATTGGGTCAAAACTGAGTCACCAATTTTCAACAAAAACTGTTCGGTTCAGATAAATTGCAAACTCGGTCTAATTGCCCACAACAAACTAGTTTGGTATCCGGTCCTCTAAGTCACCGATCCGGTCCGAGCCGAAAAACACTGATTTCAGCCAAATGCACTATATCAAGAAAAAGAAAGTAATTTGAAATTACTTCTTGATGGAGCTTAATTATTACTATATTTCAATGTAAAATTGTTAACACAAGACAGATTCCTTCACGCGACTATTTCCAGAACCTATGGTTTCCAAATTCTAATTCATTTCAAGACTCAAGTCTACACATTGCAACCTATTACATATGTCACTTTTTTTTTGAACTCATTGACATTATATAATATAAACTAGTCTAAAATGAGCGCATACATTGACATACCAAAACCTTAATCTGCACTTGCACAGTTCAAAGCAACCTTTATCTTCTGGACTGTTGAGCTTATGAGTGTGTTGACTGTGGCTACAGTTTCCATGTTCAACTGCCTCATTGCCGATGAGCTGCAAATCAATATCTGTATAGCAACAGTAAGAAGGGTTCCTCCTGAACTGCCTGCATGTGAACTGCTACATTCTCTGGCAATTATGCCTGGATTAGTTCGTCCATCTTTGGAGATTACAATGCCTGAAGGAAGGATTGACATGTTTGAAGTGTCTTCTCCCCTCACAGCGACATTTATCAGTGATACATCAATAGGAGCATACACAACCAAAGATCCTGTGGGGTCTGTGCAAGATTCTTGAAGTATCAGCACATTGTTCTCGGTGGGGATATAAGGCTGCTTCACAAGGAGAATGGAAATTAATTTAAAAGTTTATTTCAAGGAACAACAATTAAAATATTCCAATTATTTCTAGGGATTTAAAATTATGTCATCGTCATGCTACTAGAGATGTCAAATCAAGTTAGTTCAACTTGACCCGGCCTACCTGTTTTGGTCCCAAGTTTTTTGGGTTGAGCTAGCCTGGGTTGTTCCTAATCAAATATGAACTATTATTCTTCTAATCCAACCTGGTAGGGCTTAGAACTAGCCTTATAGATTTATTTCTTTTTTTTTTTTTTTTTTTAAAAGATGCTTTGTCAATTGCTATAATAATATTCAAGTAAAAACCTTATGATTGCCCTGAGAATATTTTTTCAATTTTTCTAAGATAAACAAAAAATACACTACATTTTTCAAGATTTGGAAAAAAATAGTAAAAAAACAATTAATGGCTTGACTGGGCCAAAAAAAGCCTGAATTAAAATGGGCCACTTTTTCTAGCTTGGCCCTAATTATTTTTAATGGTTGCATGGGCTAGCCCATAAACCTAGCCTATTTTGACGGCTCTGCATGCTACAATAATCTAATTCAAACTATATTTGTTCATCCTTAACAACTCTGAAACGACCCTATATCTATATTTCTAGAAACAAATTAACTGCATAATTCTAGAATATGAGCTAGACGGCAGGTACCCGAATAATTGATATGCAGTTCCCAGGATGGGTTCCATTTGAGATGTGCGCAATTTCATGCTCTACGTTTCCATGGGAAAGAATATCCCACTGACAGAAAATAGAAAATAAAAACTACTTATTAATATTTGGCAAGAATTAAAAGTAAGTTTAGTAAAATAAAGAATTCTAAGCTTGTGAACCTGAACTCTTTTTTTCTCATCTCTGAAGAAGTCAAAAACAGTCTGATGTGGGGTTGGAAGCCAAAGGGAGGTAGCAGCACAGACAATCATGCCATCTGGCTGACCTGGTACTCTGTTTTTTCGAACAGAGACCTTAACCCCACTATTAGTTGCCTCAGATAAGTGAGGGAAGTCCATCTTACTTGACATGTTTAAAACTCGACAGAATTCCTTAACCATTCGATGAGCAAGGTTCATGATGCTCCTCCTTCCATGAGCTAAACTGATCACTGAACAAAGTACATCATAGACTTAAGCCATAAACAATTAAACATATAATGGATTGGAGGACAAACACAAGAAAAATTAAAGCATTAGGATTTGGGTAAGGGTGATGAAAAACAACCTCCTCGAGCTTCTTCACGAGGTATATTTTCTTCCAAGGTGTATGCAAATCTTTCACACATTCTTTCAAGTGTCACAACCCATCTTTGTGCTCCATATGCAAAATTACCACAAACAAGATCTCTATATAGTCGGTGAGTTTGGGTTTTATCATCTACCTCCACATGTTCTATCCATGTAACCTATTAGAACAAGGCATGTAATATAAGTGTCAATTTTGTCATAACTAAGTCTGGAATACATCTATCCTGTACTAGAAACTTAGTTACTACTAACCTTAGAGAACCCATTGGGCATTTCATGAATCATGCAACCAGAAGGAAACTTCCAAATGTGAGCAATAGGAATGTTATCTCTTAGGGAATCAAATGACACATCTGCTATTACCCACACACCCGCTTCAACTTGTCGGCAGTAGCGAAGAAAGCAGAATTGGCGAGGTGGTACCAAAGGTGAAAGAATGTGCATTTCTTCATACATCTGCTAAGATTCTTGACTGGTCACTAAATTGAAAACCAAAGAAAGCAAAGAAACTTAGCTTGCACAAAAACATACCAACAACAAGGCTCCAGATCGGTTTTCTGGTGATCCAAAAGCAAGCATGTCAATTGTTTGAGCTTTTGTAAGAATTGTTGGGAAAATATTAATCCATTTGTCCTATAAGGATAAGCACCATACCATTGTGAAGATACTTTCTTGCAATGTGGGAAATAATTGGAAAAGAAGGTTTTTAAGTTCTAACCGAATCTAAAAACATGTCAACCAATTGCATTGCATTCATGCAAACTATTCGTGAATCTTTCGATGCTTCTGCACGTGCACTTGCAGTTTTGAAGTGATTAGGTCTAGCAGATATCTTTTCATAATTGTCACGTTGAAGAATGTATTGTCCATCAGCAGCAGACTTGACCCATAAGGGTTCATTGATACGCAAAATCTTAACTAATTCGTCCAGGGCGCTACTAGCAGCCTCTAACATTAGCTCCTTTTCCACATCTGTAACTTCTCCCATTAAGGTGGGCAACATACCAACATCAGAAACAGCAACAGGTGAACTAAAATCCATGTCAATACCAGAACTTCCTATCTGTTGGTTTAGGGAACTTCTTGGTGACAGATCCAATGATCTGAAGGCAGGAGACATTGACTCTATTGCTGATATCGGTTTGCCAAGGTACCTTGCAAGGAGTTTTGATACTCTCTCATACTGAAAATTCATAATCTAACCTTTTGTTAGAAAAATAAAATAAAATATAGAGAAAATTAATGATTTAGACCCTGAAAGATTACCCTTCTCTCAATTAGGTCTTCCAAAGATAAAATTACTCAATTAGTTCCCCAAAGATTTCCTTCTAATCAAAATGGTCCGTGTGTTTGGCAAATTCTTCCCAGTTAGTAAACTGAAACTTATACAGCCATTAACTCATGATTGATGTTCATCTCAGTACTGTCATCCAAAACAATGTCATTTAAGCAAATTTTTGCTGAAATTTGAGTTATTTTGACAATTACTTAGTAAAATTTGCACAAATGACATTGTTTTGAAGAAAAAGGCCACCTATACTTGTTTAGGTCATGAGTTAATGGCCAAGTGGACTTCTATTTATTAATTGTGAACAAATTGCCCAAGGAGTGATCATTTAGATTGGGAGAAAATAGTTGGGGGACTAAATTGAGATGCTTTATTTTTTAAGGACTAAATTGAGAGAACAACAATCTTTCAAGGACTACATCATTAATTTATGCTAAAATAAATTATTCACATCAAGAAAACCTTATGAGAATAAGATGTTAAGGCTCATAAAAGAGAACTGAAAAAACTATTTAACTAGCCTCTTGTTTTAGTTGAGCATTTTCTAGATGTAACTTTTGTAGATGACGCTGGAGCTCTTCTTCCCCATAGGGAGGACCCCCACAAGATGGGCAAGCCATGTTCTTTAGTGCCTCTCTTAATGCTAGGTTTTCACAATGGATTCTTTCATTTTCGGCTCGAAGAAAATTATTATCTGCTCGCTCATTTTGAGTCTGAATATTGCAAATGTATATTATGATTAGCATAACTCAGCTAGGCATGCAAAAGAATTTACCTTGAATGAAGTATCAAAGAAAGTAGATCCTAAACCACCTTTGCTTGAGTTCTCTTATTCTGAAACCAAAACTTTATTTGTTTTGGCTCTAGTCCAAGCTCCCTGCCTAAATGGCGGCGTTGATTCTCATCTGGATGTGGGCACTCCTTAAAAAATCTTCATTCAAGAATGAGAATCCCAATTAGTAAAGAGAGTAAAGGAGGTTTAGTCAATATCAAAGACAAAGAAAAGAAAAATAGGGTGATACATGTAAAATAAGTAGACATGGACATAGGACAAGACCATACGCGGACACAGGACAAGACCATACGCGGACACAGGACAAGACCATACGCAGACACAGGACAAGACCAGACAAGGACACAGGACAAGACAAGACACGACACAGATATGACATCGAATAATCCATAATATAAGAGCAAAAGTATTATTTAGAGTTGTGGGAGTATCCTAGCACGTGCGAAACATGAACACGTCAGCATTCCTAACTTCGAAAATATAGAAAGAAATCAATAACGTACATATATGATTGAAAGAATTTAAAAATGTAATCTTTGACCATTCCAAGTGATACAAGAATGTAACAGAAAATAATAACAAACATGTATGAATTAATTTGGACATAAAAGCACGTTCACTCAATTTTGAAAGACCAGGACATAAAAATTGCCTAAGTGTTCAAGAGTAGGGACTTTCAGCCCCAAAATAATGTAAAGTAGCAGAGGAAGAAAAATGCTTCCTTAAAACCCCTTAAAAAAGTTCAAGCAGATCAACAACCATATCATCAGAGACATCAAGTCAAGCAAAGAAATAGAAGATAATTATTCATCCTCTCCACGCCGGTGACTGGTGAGTGAATAGAACTGAAAACTAAAAGCCCGTAAGCTTTTCTGAAATAGCCTCAACTATGGTTGTCAAAAGAGTAGCAGTAAACACTCAATCTGATCCCTGGTAGATCCCATACAAGTTAACCAAATGAAAACATCAAAAGAAAAAAGGATTATTGAGCAAGAAAGAGAGGTCTTACGCATCAAGTTGTGCTATCTGATAGGGAGTGTGACGATGGTAGACCTTTTTTCCCTTGCTAGAATCATTAGGGTCTCGATCAACCCCACTCCCGCCACCTCCCATTGCAAAATTCATCATTTCAAAATCTGAGAGAAAATGCACTTGCAAAGACTAAACCTTTCTTCTCTCTTTCCCTTTGTGTTCTTTCTGAGGTTTGTGAATTCTTGGGGTATATATATATTTATAAGCTAACTAGCCAAGCCAAGCCAAGCCCTTCACGGTAACTTAGGTGTAGTTAACATATGGGGATCGGTGTCCACCAGTCAAAACCATAAAAGGCAAACCTCAATAAAGGGAAAGTAAAAAATCTGATCACTGTTAATCCTGGACTTGGATTTTGCATTTGGATTTGGATTTTTGGGGGTTTTTTTAGGAAAATTATAAAACTTTAACCTTTTTCCCTTATATGCACAAATTACCTCCAAACAACATGTACCGGGTGAAATACAGATAAGCTTGAGCAATATAAGGAGAGTGAGATACAATGTGAAAGGAAGATTCCAAATTTGAAATATAATGAGATTAAATGCACATTGTAACGGAAGTTCTTGAAACCCTTCCATATGAAGAAGATTCCAGATATGCAAAACTGAAATAATAATAATAATAATAATAATAATAATTAAAAAAAAGAAAGAAAATATCAGTACATAGAGAGTGTATATGCAGAAGAAAAGTGGGATTTGTGTTTAGATCAAACCAGATTACGAAACCCACAGTAAAGAAAAGTTGAGTAGCTTGTGATTCCCATGTGGTTTTCGGCGTTTCAGAAGCGAAAAGAAGCGAAGAATGGTGGTTTTTGGGGTTTCTTGGGGTAAAAGGAAACGCAAAGTCCTAGGGTTTCTGCGTACACTTGGAAGAGGAAGACGAAGACAGGAAAAAAGACAAGATGAGAAACAAATTGAAAAAAAATATATATATCTTTGAATTAATGCCACGTCAGATAACGGACTTTTAAATATAAGAACCTTTGGGTCATTTATTGATCGCTCAAAAAGTCAAAGAGACTATTACTACTAAAGTTATCCTTTTTGTTTTTTCATTCCATAAATTATTCTTTCTACTTTACTTTATAATTTTGTTTTTAAAAAAAAATAAAAGAGGCATTATAATGAATTTTTTAATAATAAAATGTAAGTTATTTTTTTATTTTAATTAAAATAATTTAATATTTATAATTTTTATTATATTTTTAAGAAAATTTATGAGGCCTTCTAACAGTAATTATATCTTACCAAAAGTTTAATGGAGAGTTTTGCATTTTTTTCATTAAAAATTAGAAAATTGATTTTAATTAAATCTTGTGACTAATAAAAATGAAAATGGAAACTTTTATGACATATTATGACCAAATAATTTTGGCAATGTATATGTGATTTCAATTTAGGAAAAAAGTTAACTAATTTCTAATATATAATTCAAAAAATTAGTTTTAAATAAATTATCACTTATTTATAAATACTGAGAAAGATGTATTTCCTAATATAATGATAATGGGAAATTTTATTTGGTTACCCATTTTTTTGGCCATTTTTTTTGGTAACCCAGACTTCTTGCACTATTTTTCGTCAAAAGAAAATGAAACAATTTCTAATTTAATATATCTAGTTTTTATTTTTTATTTTATAAGAGATTATTTATGAAATGATTTGAAGATTCAACCAATTTATTGCTTAAAATTAAAAATAAATTGGTTAGAAGTAATTGGCATGCATTTAATGTATGTCACTTATATATATATATATATATATATATATAATTTTTTATAGTCTATTAAAAAAAATTATATTCAAAATATTATCAGATATTATATATAAATATTTATTTTTAATGTTATTATTATATTTATATTATAATAATTTTGACTATTTTTTAATTATTGATCTCTAAAATTATATATTAATACATATAAAATAAAATATAAATGAAAAAAATGTAAGAATTAGGGAGAGCAATGAGTATGAATATAGATATACGATGATATTTATTTGAAAAAATATATGATATCCAATAAATATTTAATATTAGATAAATTATAAATAATAAAATAAAATTGTCAATCATATATTGGTCAAATAGAAATATTGATTTCAAATATCTTATACTTGTTTAATATAAATGAGTAAATAGATATTTGATATTATAATAATATATATTATTAAGTACCATTTCATATTTTTATTAATATTAACATTTTTAATTTTAATTTTAATTTATAATAATTATGTAAAATTTTTATATTATAAAATAATTTTTTTATAACTATTTATAATATTTAAATTTTGTTATTAGGTAGCTATGAGGTATTAGATATAGTATTTAATATTTAATATTTTTTTAATGTTTTTAATGTTTTGAATATTAAGTAATCTCGAATATAAATATTAAATATAATATTTTTTAAATTCAGATAAAATTTAAATATAAGATATTTTGAATAAATATAAATATAGATAATAAAATAATGATAAGAAATCTGTCGATTCCTATTCTTAAACACTTGAACCTACACACGTCTTAATTGTTTGCTGATTAGGAAGCTTAGCGACCATAAAGTAATTAAAATTTAAAATAATATATTTAATATTGTTATATTTATGATTCTGATAACTTTAATTATGCATCCATAATTATTTATAAAGTACAATTGTAGTTTAAACTTTGAATCCATAATTCTATTTCGTGTATAACATTGTCAAAATAAACTGCAACTAGCAGGCTGACTTGTTTAGCCCATTAAATGAATGAACTTAAAGGTAAAAAAATTAACTCATTTAAAAATAAGCATTAAATGGGTCAAGATGAATTGCTAGTGACTCGGCCCGTCAAAATATAAAAAAAATTTAAAAAATATTATAAATTAATCTAAAATAAATATAAGTATATAAATTTATGATGATTTTAAGTGTTATGTTATTATTTTATTCTTATAATATGAATAAATAATTTAATTGATAAAAAAATTAATAAAAATAATTTAATGTGAATATAATATTAATTTTTAAATAAATATTTCAATTTAAGCACATAATTTTTATCATAATCAATTTGATCGACCTTTATTTTTTAAGTAAATTTAAAAAGTAAAAAATAATATTATTTTTTATTTATATTAAAAAATAATTTTAAATATTAAAAATTAAAAATTAAAAAAATAAATTATAGACTAATTCGTTTAACTTTCAGGTTAAAATAAATAAATTTAAAATTTATTATCTACGTATTTAATAAACAGGTCAATTCGTTCGCATCATTTAATGGTCGTCTAGTGACGAGACTACCCGTTTGGAGGTGCAATTAAAATAATAGCCCCTCACTCTCAATTATGATGTTTGATGCTTGAACCATAGCATTTTGAAGAAACAAAATCCACATAAATTCAACCAACATAAAACCTTGTCAAATGTTATGTAGCGAAACCTCACCTCTCTCAAGCAACCCAAAACACACATTTTTTAAAATTTGATAAAAGATTATATAAAATTTTAATTTATTTTTTATTAATGAAGCTAGCATATTCTACATATGGAATGATAAAATTAGTTAACTATCTTTAGTGTTATATTAAAAATTTTATGTTGAAACTTAATATAAAATTAATTGCAACATAAAATTAATTGTATTTATTATTTTTAATTATTTTGTTAAAAATAAAATTATAGTCATTTTTTGTATAAAAATTACTTTTATTGATAGAAAATAAATTAAACATAATTATTTCAATATAAAAATATATTCAATTGGGGTTGATTGGGTTAAATGTTAGCTTGCATATTTATTTTTTGGCAAATAAGATAATTTTTATTTTGGTCCTTTATAAATACTCATTATCAATTTAGTCTCAAAGTCTCGTCTCTTACTTGCCTTTCTAATTTTGATTTCATTAGAGAGGTTAAATATGAATCTTGGATTTCTTTGTATTTATTTTTTTAATAATTATAAAAGAGAGATAAAAAAAAAAGAATAATGGTTAATTTTGTTTTGTTTTTATCTCTTTTTCATTGTAAACAAATATATTATTTCTTAACCGTAACAAATTCAAACGCGTGGAACGTAATAATATTGCACAATGTTGATCATGGATAGTAGTATATTGTCACGCATATTAGTTTAGTAACGTAAGATAGAGGAGAAAGAAGGATTTGGTTTGGTTTGGTTTCGTGATATTTTTTTAATTTTTTATTTATATTAATTGGTCATTCTAAGCATTATTAAGTAAAAAGATATAGTTGATCCAACATTTAACAGGGATAAATTATCATTTAACTACTTACCTCACTTACTATATTAAATTTTTAAATAATCAATCAATGAAAGAATTTTATTGATAAAAATTTCATATGTGAGAAACTAAAACTTAAAAAATATCAAATTGAGAAATGTGAGACTAAAATTGGATTTCAGTCCAAAAACAAAAGGGCGTAAGGGTTTGTTTGCTAAATTAACCAAAGATAACTTTAGACATATAGAAGAAAAAAAAAATTATGAGTACAAATAAAAAGAATAAGCGAACAAAAAAAAATAAATGATAATTTTTTTGGTCTTCTTTTTATTAAGAATAATATTTTTGATAGACTATTAAATATTAAATGTGATATATATTTTAACAAAAATTTAAAATTTATTTTTTTTTAAAAAAAATATAGTAGCATTAAGTTAGTTTAGCCTTACAATTTGCGTGAGGGGAATATTTTGCTGTGAGGTGGCAGTATGGGACCACATTCAACACCTAAACTAACCCGCCTTTTTTTCTTGTACAATCACCATTAGCGTGATCACTCTTCATCTTTCTTGTTGCAACTATTTCTTCTGAAATTTAATTTCAGACTTGTATTGTGAACTATATATTTGACATTGTTTCAGATTTCGTAAAACCTAGCATGAACTGAGTGACTTTTACTCTTGTAGAAGCAGGATCAAAGCTATACTCAATAATGTATAAAATCTGCATGTGTGTAGACGTACATATGTGTTATTGCTTTGTGTTTCATGCTTCAAATTTGTATGAAATGGCATTGCTATGAGTAGGTAGTGAAGTGTGTATGTTAATTTACTTTGTTTATATTATTACATTAACATTCATTTCATCTTCAATTTTATAATTCTTTCTTGTTGATATTAATATTTTGATGTGGTTCATTCACATGGTGTGTTAGTGAGTGTGATTGTGTGTTGTTTGTTTCCTTCAATTTTTGAATTCCCAATTTCTGTTTTTGCAGACAGTGCAGCAGACAGACCAGAAATGTATGAGCATACCACTTCCTTTGATCCTAACACAATGGCGGAAGGTGCTATTTCACGAAAAGACAGCTTTTCCGAAGCACCGCCGCCCCCGCCGCTGCTCATGGCTGCCGGCAACTCCACGAGCAGCAACAACGGCTTGGAAGAGAATCTCAAGCTCTCTTATCACCATCAGCACCACCCACCGGTACCGCCGCAGACGGAAGATGTCTCCGCCTTCGCTAACGGCGTCGCCGCCGCATCGACGGACATTGTGTATCCTCAACATCTTGGTTTGAACGCCGGTAACTCCTTCAACAACGACAATTTAGGCACGCATCTGGTTCAAGAGGTCATCGACGTTCTCTCCTATGAGCAATCCAATTGGGACCCTACCGTTCAGGAACTGCAAGATTTAGGTTATCCCAATACCAATCACGAACAACAACAACAACATTTTCAGCAAATTGAAACACAAAGTTACAACAATTCTTCTTCCATACTCGACCCTCCTTCTTACTCTTCTTCAGATCTCCTGAACCTTCTCCATTTACCAAGATGCTCCGCTTCCTCTTTGCTCACAAACCCAACCCAGAAGATACCCAATTTTCCAAACTCCATGGGATTTCTCGGAGACATTCCGATAGGATCGGATAGCACAAGCACATGTTCTGTGTTGTATGATCCTCTGTTTCATCTGAATCTGCCTCCACAACCTCCAGCTCTCAGAGAGCTGTTTCAGTCTCTGCCTCGTGGGTATAGCTTGCCAACAAGCTCTAGAAATGGGTCCATTTTTGGTGGTGGAGGGGATGAGATGGAAGGTAATGGGATTGTGTACCAAGATGGAGATGGAAGCCAGATGGATAGTGGAGTTCTGGAATTCAACAGAGGGACTGCTTGTGTTGGCAAAGGAAGAGAAGGAAAAGGCACCAAGCATTTTGCAACCGAGAAACAGAGAAGAGAACAGTTGAATGGCAAATACCAAGTCTTGAGGAGTCTCATCCCAAACCCCACCAAGGTATATATCCATATGCATACAATCCGCTAATTTCCTTGACAGATGTGTCAATTTTTGCTCATCAATCAAGCTTGATTTGGGTTTGATATATATATATATAGCTATATATAGCCTTTTGTTTATCAATCATGCTTGTTGTTTGGCTTGATTTGAGTTTCTTATACTCCATTCTGTTATCAAAATATAGAGAAGTACATGTCCTTTGATCCTAAATTTTATTTCAATATATTTAAAAATTTTATTTAATGAAAGTGTTGTAATATATTGATGGAGATTGACACCGATCTACGTAAATTGATCTCGGAGAAATTAGTCCCGGACTATATATTAACTCTTTGCTCATGAATCAATCTTGTTGATTGGGCTGGGTTTGGTTAATTTGATTCTGGTGTCATTTTCCTTGTTCACCACAGGTGGATAGAGCATCTGTAGTGGGAGATGCCATTGAGTATATAAGAGAGCTGATTAGAACCGTGAATGAGCTGAAGTTATTGGTGGAGAAGAAAAGATTTGGAAGGGAGAGATGCAAGAGGCAGAAAACAGAAGATGATGCTACAGAGAACTGTAACATGAAGCCCTTTGGAGACCCGGATGGATGCATAAGGACCTCATGGCTGCAGAGGAAATCCAAAGACACTGAGGTGGATGTCCGCATCATTGACGATGAAGTCACCATCAAACTGGTTCAGAGGAAGAAGATCAGCTGCTTGTTGTATGTCTCCAAGGTTCTGGATGAACTTCAGCTGGATCTTCACCATGCTGCAGGTGGCCATGTTGGTGAATATTGCAGTTTCTTGTTCAATAGCAAGGTAAACAAACTAACTGGGTATTATACTTTATTTTTACATTTTAAATATGAACAATTAATATCAATAAAACATGCCATTAAGAATGGAGTAAAATTTACTCACGTGTGTAGCATGACCTTGAGTTGGCATAAATTATATCTACTGGTCTTTGTAATTAGTGTCAATAGAGGATTAAGAAAATATTTAATTAGATGATAGAGTCTAACATTGGGTATTAAAAAAAGTTAACAAAAGTGATAGTTTTTATTGACTAAATGCTTTATTAACCAATTAGATATTTTTTAATAGGTGTTTTAAAAGGTATTAATTAGCAACATCTTATTTGTTTATAGTCATAGTACCAATAGGATATTATATGGCTCTTCATGTAAAGAAAATTTAATAACATATTAAAACCAATTTTTTATTTTAACTAGTGAATCAATTATAAATTTTTTAAAATATAAGAATCAAGTTAATAATTAATTGTATATTCAAAGGCTTATTAACTTCATTGAAGCAGATATGTGAAGGTTCTTCGGTATATGCAAGTGCCATAGCCAACAAGGTGATTGAGGTTTTGGACAGGCAGTATGCAGCAGCTGTTCCACATGCTAATTGTAGCTATTAGAGTTGAAGAAGAAAATACGCATAAGAGGTCTTTATGCTTAAATATATATAACATAATTACATTAATAATAATTCTTAAGGCATGATAGATACCCATGAACTGTGACATTTAATTATACGTTCGTAAACTTTATTTTAACATTTTAATAGAATTTTATTAAAATTTTCTGTGTTTAAAGGTGATAACCTGCGGCGCAATTTTAAGTTGGTGCATTTGGATTTAGAAACTACATTAGTGATGGGTTCAACTATATTTAAAAAATATTTTTAGTAATATGAAAAAATTTATTATAACTGTTATTTATATTTTGATAAATAAAATTTAACTCACTCATAATTTAAAAATAAATTATATAGTTTTTATTAAAAAAATAAATCAAATTACCTATGAAAATATTAATAACAATAGTAGAAGTGTTTAATACTATATCAATTGAAAACACTACCTATTAATCCTAACCATTATTATCAATAAATGCCAAATTCGCTTGTCCTAAATATATATACCTCAACTTTTTAACGATTCCTTGAAGATCCGATGGAGTGGCTGTCATGCGGTCTAAATGAATTGAGTTGTTCATGTTATTAGGATTTAATTTGTTAAAAATTTGAATTAGGCTCAATTTATTTAATAAATAAATAATTTTTATTAACATATTAAATTTATTTAATTAAATAAGTCAAGTTTAAACATTTGATATTTAATTTGTTAAACTCATAAATAGGTTGATTAATAATAAAATATTATTTTATATAATATATATTATATTTTTAAATTTTAAATAATATATGTTGTAACCATATATATATTATATAAACAAATGTGAGCTGAATATAAAAATTTATGCATAATTAAAAAATATTATATAATTTGCTCAGATACATATATATATGTTATATGAAAGTTGATAATTTTTTACTTAGTTCAAATTTTAAATGTGCACAAATATATATATTATATTTATAATATTGTTCATAAAATATTCGAGTTCAACTCGTTTAATAAATAAATCAAGCTTGATTATAATTTTTTATTTGTTCTAAAGCTTAGACTTGTATTTGAGCTTGTCTTATTATAAATGAATGAACTTAATCAAATTAAATTTTGACTCGACTCGATTCGTTTATAGCCCTACTTATAAATCATTATGAATATCTGATAGGTCTTCCATTAATTAACTTTAAAGACTGAGTCAGTAGGATATCACAAATTTTGTGGATACATTTTGCATAAATAGAAGCTTGCGTATAATTCTGGAAATAATAAAATTATGTCATCAAAAGAAATATAGATGTTGTCAACCATAACTAATGCCTCTTGTGTTTGTACTTTAGTGACTCTTCCATCAACTGGGAAAGGAGCATTGTTATTGGAGAAAATTATGTAAATATAAAATTAACTGAGTGATGAGTTTCTTTTGATATAATAATTTTAAATGATATATTTTTATTTTATGTCTATCTCTTTTAATATAATTTTGAGAGAATTCTAATTCCCATGTTATTAAACTAGGGTTGAGACATTAATTAAAGCTACACATTCATAAAAAATAGATATTTTTTAATTAACTTCAATAAAAAATCTCCTTCTAAAACAATAATATATAGGAAATAACCAAAAAACAACAATATATATTATATGAATAAAGAGTTGAAATATTTACATAACAAACAACAATCTATGTTAAAACATTTACATAAAATCAAATAACCCATGCCAAAGAAATTTGGGTAAGTCATCTTGAGACATGTGAGTGGTGAACAAGAAAGATTGAATTGAATTGGTTCCATTGTCAACTCAAGTCCGTAATAGCATCTGTGTTAGAATGAGGTTTAAGATATTTTTGGCAATGAAATTATCTCATCCAATGATGAAAAGATATTATCACTTTTTAATGCCTCTTTCGTCAACTTTGGAGATTCCATCAACTCAGAAACATTAGCATTGTTGTTAGGCTGAAGCTGACACATTTCTGGGAATAATTCCTTTGAAAAGTCTGTACTTTCTTCAACCTCTTGAAGATTCTCAAGCTCAAATATTTCTGGAAATAGTTCTTTTAAAAAGTTTGTACTCTCATTGTTACCGGCAGAATTCATAAATTCTTCATTCTCAGACTGAGACATTGTTGGAAATAACTCTTTCATAAAGCCTGTAGTCTCATCGTTACCAGCAGAATCTATAAATTCTTCATTCTCAGGTTGAGACAATTCTGGGAATAACTCTTTTATAAAGTCTGTACTCTCATCTTTACCAGCAGAATCCATAAAATTTTCATTCTCAGACTGAGACATTTCTGGAAATAGCTCTTTTATAAAGTCTGTACTCTCATCATTACTATCAAAATCCATAAATTCTTCATTCTCAGATTGAGATAGTTTTGGAAATAGCTCTTTTATAAAGTCTGTACTCTCATTATTACCAACAGATTCTATAAATTCTTCATTCTCAGACTGAGACATTTCTGGAAATAGCTCTTCCATAAAAAAGTTTGTATTCTCATTGTTACCAGCTGAATTCATAAACTCTTCATTCTCAGGCCGAGAAATTTCTGGAAATAACTCTTTTATAAAGTCTGTATTTTTATCGTTATTAGAATCTGCAAATTTTTCAACCTCTTGAAGATTCTCAGGCTGAGATATTTCTGGAAATACTTTCTGTGCAAATTCTCTACTTTCATCATTATGAGAATCCATAAATTCTCCAACCTTTTGAACTGGGTTTTGATCTTTATTCTTGTTGTTCTGAGTAGCACCATTCTTGTAGGTTTTGGGATTCTGATAAATTTTACACAAAACCCAGTCGTCCAACTAGAACATAAGAAGTTACCAAACAATGTCAATCATATTGAAATATGATGTGTGATTGAAAGAAAAGAGTATGCACAAAATGCATTGGAAAAATTATTGCGGTCATGTATAGATTTTTAAATTATTATTCATTTAAAAGTTTTTATCTGAAATGGAAATAAAACAGTTTTGAAAATCATGTTAGTAATAATTATTTAGTGTAACATCACTTGAATTTTGAAATTAATTATTGATACTAACCTTCATATCAGTGGCACTTGTTCTTTTATGAGAAGATTGAACCAATGCATATTCACGCATAATCCAATTAGTCTTTATAGAAGATTGATGGGTTCCTTCATAAAAAACCATGGTTCTCCAATTCCCAATTTCTCTTCCCTCAAACATGATTGGTGTCTCTGAACCAGTTGCTTTCCAATATCCATCTAGTGCTGATCGATTTGGCCTACTTCCATTTAAATATCTTCTATCTCTTGGGGAGAAAAAGAACCATTCTTTTTCTCCATACATATTGTAATCCTCTGTAATTATGAATCCAACCAAACTGTTTAGTATTAATAATCACTACAAGAAAGACAGAAATTAGCAACAGAAAAAATTGTCACTAATATCGTAAAAATCTGTCTCTAACATATTCAGAGACAGATTCGCTAAAAAAGACATGAGTAAATATTAGAGATATAAAAAATGTTGATCTGTCTCTAATTGGAGACAGAAATATCCATCTCTAAAGTAGACATTCTGTCTCTAATTACAAGAAAAATAAAAAAAAAATTAGGGACGGATTAAAGATGAAACAACAACTTTCGTTTTAAATCTGTCTCTAATTAGAGAAAAAAAATTTTGTATCTAATTAAAAACAAAAATTTTTATCTCTAAATTATGAACTTCCATCTCTAATTAGAGACAAAAATTTTTATCTCTAAATTATGAATTTCAGTCTCTAATTAGAAACGAAAATTTTAGTTGCTAAATGATGAATTCCATCTCTAAATGATCATTTTCGTCTCTAAATGATCATTTTTGTCTCTAATTTTATTTTGGTCATGAGTTAATTAATTCATCTCTAAATCATGAATAACTATCTCTTCCTTTCAATTATTAATCCAACCAAACTGTCTAGTATTAATCATCAATTATATTTTACCAATACAAAATTCAACTAAAAGTATAAATCTTTTTAATAATGTATGTTAAAACTTTATTACATCTTTAACCTATTTGCCTAAATGTCATAAGTATAAAATAAACAAATATAGTCTTGTTTGAATCACATTTTTCTTAAAATTGTTTCATAAAATTAGTCTTAAAAATTTATACTAATATTATTTCCATGAATTTATGTACATGTAACATTAAACCAAAAACATTTATTTTTTTTTATTTTCAGTCAAAACAATAATTAAAATAATTTTTTTTAATTTTTGAATAAAATAAATAATTTTTAAAACCTGACAACCTATTAATAAAATTTAGCATATTGCAAATATATATATATATATATATATATATATATGAATGATCCATATATATTGAATATTATTAATTAATTAAATGTATATAAACTTAACTGGAAAGTTGTTTGGGATGATTGTGGTATACTTGAGCTTCCACAATAGGATTAGGTTCTAATGGCTGATTCATGACTTTCTTCATCAAAAAAGCCATGATCAACTCTTGTTCTGTGGGACGAAACCTAAATCCAGGTGGAATAACAGATTTCAAATAGTTAAGAATCTGAATTCCTCCTCCATTCATATCTTTAATTAAATTTTCCTCCATTGATGAAACACTTTGATCACTATTCTCAATTCTTTGCTTCTTCGACTTCATGCTTTCCAAAGCTGTGGACGAATTATTCTTCTTGGAATTCATGTTTGAATGAATTAAGTGCACCTAAACAATTTACAAGCAAATATGCATGGAATATGATTTAATTCTCATATTTATAGACAACCTTAAGATAAGATAATCCAAATTTTGTTCAAATATATACTTTGAATTGTAATATTTGTTTATCTTATTGTTTTATAGGTTTCTCTTCATATATATATATCTAAACTAATTTCTTAATTCGTAAATTTTAGTTTAAACTTATAAATGAATTTGATGTTCAATGTCCATGTTATATATCTTTATCTCAATATCTCTGCACTAAGTTCTAATGCTCAATATCCAAATCTTAATTTTGAAACATTTTCATGATATTTATCTATTTCTTTTAATAATTTTTTAATCTTAATTTTTTTGTATGCACAAACGTGCATCTTTTTTTAAATATAATATAAAATTATTATTATTATTATAATTTTTCAAATAATAAATTAAATAAAAAAATTATTTAATTCATTCATTTTTTTAACTTTTTATTATCTTTATTTTCTCTCTCTCATGTCACAAAAGTGTATGTCAATTTTGTCTTCGAGTTTTAAAATTTAACATAAAAATAATTAATTAATATTTTTTAAAATAATAAATTAAATACATTAGAAGTTATTTAAATTATTACTCTTAACTCTCCATTATCTTTACTCTTTTGTTTCTTTTTTTATATCCTCAAAAATATTATTATATAAATATAATGAATGCAAAGAGTAAAAGAATCATGGGATAAAAATGAAATGAGATCCGATTATTTTTTAATTATAAACTGAAAAATAATAAAAGCTATCATCACTTTAATAATGTGAATATCAATTTTTGAAGTTACCTTTATATAAATATTTTTAATATAAAATTAAATTATGGTAATTTTTATATTTTGAAAATATTTAAAAGAAATAATAGTAAACAATTATTATCTTTTTATCTTAATTTTCAAGTACGTTTTGTCTTCTTTTATATATATATATATAATTTAATTGCCTTACAAAAACACGAAGAGATAACTATACAGGGATTAGCTATTTTGGTCCAACATTCAACTATAAGTAATTAATTTTTTATTAAATTAGTAGACCCTATAATTTTATTTAATTTTTAATTGAGTTTCAATAATTAAAAATGTGTAATTTAAGCTTTTATTAAATTAGTCTCTTAAGTTTTTTTAAAAAAATTGTGCTCATGCTTTCACTTCCGGACACCACTGTATGAAAATTGGTTTTGCTACAACTTATAGAGTAATTTTTTAAGTGGAGTGGAATTCTTTGTATTTAATATTATGTTCCTTAAAAAAAATAGAAAAATACTAATTTGTATTACTTATAAGTAATTAATTTTTTTTAAAAAAAAATTATTCAAACACCAACTTTTTTAAATAAATATTTTTTAAAAAAATTAAATTTTCATGCTTACATGTATTAATTGCAAATTTAAATAGTGTGAATAAAGACTGGGTGTTGAAAATGGTTAATATATTCAGATAAACTAAAAGTGTAAAAGATTATCTTGTTGGATGCTCTCACCTGCTGTCATTAGGAAGAAGGGTTTAGGATAGGCAGCCAAAAAATTGTGTGATGCTAATAGAAGAAGAATTTCTGGGTATAAGTGTTGTTAGGATGATTCGTGTGTAATTCTTTTTTTTTTTTTGTGTTCTATTGGGCTTAAGCTTTCCTGTTAACAAAAAAAATAATTTTAAATATGGTACAGGCTTTGTATGAAAATATACTAATTTTTTAATATTTTTAAAATATTTTCTTAAATCAAATCTATAAAAATATATTACTTTTTCTATAGTATTGCAAATTCGTTAATAATATTAGCGACTTTTGTTTAAAATTCATTCCAATTCGCCCTTACTAAGAGCTAATTACATGTAAACTAATTTGACCAGTAATTTGCCCCTATTAAGAGTGAATTGATTATTTTTACAATAAATTTATTTTTAGTAAGAGTGAATTTAGTGGTCATACTAATATTTTAATAAAAAGTCGGCAGCTGTTGACTTTTTTTATTTTGCAGAGCAACTTTTTTGTGATGGTTTTCTTCGTTGCTAACACATGTGTTTAAATATTATTTAATATAATATATATTATATTTTTAAAATTTAAATAATATATGTTGTAACCAAAAATATATATTATATAAAAAAATTTTAGCTGAATATAAAAATGTATGCAAAATTAAAGAATATTATATAATTTTCTCATATGCATATAGATGTTATATGAAACTTGATAATTTTTTACTTAGTTCAAATTTTATATGTTCACAAACATATATATTATATTTATAGCATTATTCATAAAATGTTTAAATTTGACTCATTTAGTAAATAAGTCAAAGTGTTTAATAGAAGTGTTTAAACAAGTCAAATTCGCTTGTCCTAAATATATATATACCTCAACTTTTTTACAATTCCTTGAAGGGATGATGGAGTGGTTGTCCTTACAAAATGCAGTCTAAATAAATTGAGTTGTTCATAAATTATTAGAATTTGACTCGTTAAAAATTTAAATTAGACTCAATTTATTTAATAAATGAGCGAGTGTAATCAAGAAATTAAACTCGTTTAATTAAACAAGCTGATTTTGAACATTTGATACTTCATTTGTTAAACTTGTGAACAGATTGATTAATAATGAAATATTATTTTATATAATATATAAAATATTTTTAAATTTTAAATAATATATGTTATAACCATATATATATTTATGCATAATTAAAAAATATTATATAATTTGCTTATATACATATATATGTTATATGAAAGTTGATAATTTTTTACTTAGTTCAAATTTTATATGTGCACAAACATATATACTATATTAATAGTAATATTCATGAAATGTTCGAATATAGCTTGTTTAATAAATAAGTTGATCTTGATCATATTTTTTATTTGTTCTAAAATTTGGACTCGTATTTAAACTCGTTTTATTTTGAATGAACGAGTTTAATCAAGTTAAAGTTCAATTCGACTCAATTTGTTTACAGTCGTGCTTACAAATCATTATGAATATCTTATAGATCTTTCATTAATTTACGTTGAAGACTGATTCTGTAGGAAATCACAAATTTTGTGGATACATTTTGCATAAATAGAGGCTTGCGTACAATTCTGGAAATAATAAAATTATGTCATCAAAAGAATCATAGATGTTGTCAACCATAACTGATGCCTCTTGTGTTTGTACTTTTGTGACTCTTCCATCAACAGGGAAAGGAGCATTGTTATTGGAAAAAATTATATAAGTATAAATTAACTGAGTGGTGAGTGTCTTTCATATAATGATCTTAAATGATATATTTTTATTTTATATCTATTTCTTTTAATATAATTTTGAGAGAATTCTAATCCCATTGTTATTAAACTAGGGTTGAGACATTAATTAAAGCTACACATTCATAAAAAATAGATATTTTTTAATTAACTTCAATAAAAAATCTCCTTCTAAAACAATAATAGGAAATAACCAAAAAACAACAATATATATTATATGAATAAAGAGTTGAAATATTTACATAACAAACAACAATCTATGTTAAAACATTTACATAAAATCAAATAACCCATGCCAAAGAAATTTGGGTAAGTCATCTTGAGACATGTGAGTGGTGAACAAGAAAGATTGAATTGAATTGGTTCCATTGTCAACTCCAAGTCCGTAATAGCATCTGTGTTAGAATGAGGTTTAAGATATTTTTGGTAATGAAATTATCTCATCCAATGATGAAAAGATATTATCACTTTTTAATGCCTCTTTCGTCAACTTTGGAGATTCCATCAACTCAGAAACATTAGCATTCTTGTTAGGCTGAAGCTGACACATTTCTGGGAATAATTCCTTTGAAAAGTCTGTACTTTCTTCAACCTCCTGAAGATTCTCAAGCTCAAATATTTCTGGAAATAGTTCTTTTAAAAAGTTTGTACTCTCGTTTTTACCGGCAGAATTCATAAATTCTTCATTCTCAGGCTGAGACATTTCTGGAAAAAGCACTTTCATAAAGTCTGTAGTCTCATCGTTACCAGCAGAATCCATAAAATTTTCATTCTCAGGTTGAGACAATTCTGGGAATAACTCTTTTATAAAGTCTGTACTCTCATCATTACTAGCAGAATCCATAAATTCTTCATTCTCAGATTGAGATAGTTTTGGAAATAGCTCTTTTATAAAGTCTGTACTCTCATTATTACCAGCAGATTCTATAAATTCTTCAATCTCAGACTGAGACATTTCTGGAAATAGCTCTTCCATAAAAAAGTTTGTATTCTCATTATTACCAGCTGAATTCATAAACTCTTCATTCTCAGGTCGAGAAATTTCTGGAAATAGCTCTTTCATAAAGTCTGTATTTTCATCGTTATTAGAATCTACAAATTTTTCAAACTCTTGAAGATTCTCAGGCTGAGATATTTCTGGAAATACTTTCTGTGTAAATTCTCTACTTTCATCATTATGAGAATCCATAAATTCTCCAACCTTTTGAACTGGGTTTTGATCTTTATTCTTATTGTTCTGAGTAGCACCATTCTTGTAGGTTTTGGGATTCTGATAAATTTTACACAAAACCCAGTCGTCCAACTAGAACATAAGAAGTTACCAAACAATGTCAATCATATTGAAATATGATGTGTGATTGAAAGAAAAGAGTATGCACAAAATGCATTGGAAAAATTATTGCGGTCATGTATAGATTTTTAAATTATTATTCATTTAAAAGTTTTTATCTGAAATGGAAATAAAACAGTTTTGTAAATCATGTTAGTAATAATTATTTAGTGTAACATCACTTCAATCTTGAAATTAATTATTGATACTAACCTTCATATCAGTGGCACTTGTTCTTTTATGAGAAGATTGAACCAATGCATATTCACGCATAATCCAATTAGTCTTTATAGAAGATTGATGGGTTCCTTCATAAAAAACCATGGTTCTCCAATTCCCAACTTCTCTTCCCTCAAACATGATTGGTGTCTCTGAACCAGTTGCTTTCCAATATCCATCTAGTGCTGATCGATTTGGCCTACTTCCATTTAAATATCTTCTATCTCTTGGGGAGAAAAAGAACCATTCTTTTTCTCCATACATATTGTAATCCCCTGTGATTATGAATCCAACCAAACTGTTTAGTATTAATAATCACTACAAGAAAAACAGAAATTAGTGACAGAAAAATCTATCGCTAATATTATAAAAATCTGTTTCTAACATATTCAAAGATGAATTCGCTAAAAAGGCCATGGATAAATTTTAGGGACAAAAAATTTTGATATGTATCTAAAGTAGATATTCTGTCTCTAATTATAAAAAAATTAAAAAAAATTAGAGACAGAATAGAGATGAAACAACAACTTTCATCTTAAATCTGTCTCTAATTAGAGAAGAAAATTTTTGTATTTAATTAGAGATAAAATTTTTATTCTCTAAATTATGAACTTTTTTATCTCTAAATTATGAATTTCAATGTCTAACTAGAAATAAAAAATTTTGTTGCTAAATGATGAATTTCATCTCTAAATTATGAACTTCCATTTTTAATTAGAGACAAAAATTTTTATCTCTAAATTATGAATTTCAATCTCTAATTAGAAACGAAAATTTTAGTTGCTAAATGATGAATTTTGTCTCTAAATAATCATTTTCCTCTCTAATTCTATTTTGGTCATGAGTGAATTAATTCGTCTCTAAATCATGAATAGCTATCTCTTCCTTTCAATTATTAATCCAACCAAACTGTCTAGTATTAATCATCAATTATATTTTACCAATACAAAATTCAACTAAAAGTATAAATCTTTTTAATAATGTATGTTAAAACTTTATTACATCTTTAACCTATTTGCCTAAACGTCATAAGTATAAAATAAACAAATATAGTCTTGTTTGAATCACATTTTTCTTAAAATTGCTTCATAAAATTAGTCTTAAAAATTTATACTAATATTATTTTCATGAATTTATGTACATGTAACATTAAACCAAAAACATTTATTTTTTTTTATTTTCAGTCAAAACAATAATTAAAATAATTTTTTTTAATTTTTGAATAAAATAAATAATTTTTAAAACCTGACAACCTATTAATAAAATTTAGCATATTGCAAATATATATATATATATATATGAATGATCCATATATATTGAATATTATTAATTAATTAAATGTATATAAACTTAACTGGAAAGTTGTTTGGGATGATTGTGGTATACTTGAGCTTCCACAATAGGATTAGGTTCTAATGGCTGATTCATGACTTTCTTCATCAAAAAAGCCATGATCAACTCTTGTTCTGTGGGACGAAACCTAAATCCAGGTGGAATAACAGATTTCAAATAATCAAGAATCTGAATTCCTCCTCCATTCATATCTTTAATTAAATTTTCCTCCATTGATGAAACACTTTGATCACTATTCTCAATTCTTTGCTTCTTCGACTTCATGCTTTCCAAAGCTGTGGACGAATTATTCTTCTTGGAATTCATGTTTGAATGAATTAAGTGCACCTAAACAATTTACAAGCAAATATGCATGGAATATGATTTAATTCTCATATTTATAGACAACCTTAAGATAAGATAATCCAAATTTTGTTCAAATATATACTTTGAATTGTAATATTTGTTTATCTTATTGTTAATATATATATATATCTAAACTAATTTCTTAATTCGTAAATTTTAGTTTAAACTTATAAATGAATTTGATGTTCAATGTCCATGCTATATATCTTTATCTCAATATCTCTGCACTAAGTTCTAATGCTCAATATCCAAATCTTAATTTTGAAACATTTTCATGATATTTATCTATTTCTTTTAATAATTTTTTAATCTTAATTTTTTTGTCTGCAAAAACGTGCATCTTTTTTTAAATATAATATAAAATTATTATTATTATAATTTTTAAAATAATAAATTAAATAAAAAAAGTTATTTAATTCATTCATTTTTTTAACTTTTCATTATCTTTATTTTCTCTTTCTCATGTCACAAAAGTGCATGTCAATTTTGTCTTCGAGTTTTAAAATTTAACATAAAAATAATTAATTAATATATTTTAAAATAATAAATTAAATACATTAGAAGTTATTTAAATTATCACTCTTAACTCTTCATTATCTTTACTATTTTGTTTCTTTTTTTATATCCTCAAAAATATTATTATATAAATATAATGAATGCAAAGAGTAAAAGAATCATGGGATAAAAATGAAATGAGATTCGATTATATTTTAATTATAAACTGAAAAATAATAAAATCTATCATCGCTTTAATAATATGAATATCAATTTTTGAAGTTGCCTTTATATAAATATTTTTTAATATAAAATTAAATTATAGTAATTTTTATATTACGAAAATATTTAAAATAAATAATAGTAAACAATTATTAGCTTTTTATCTTAATTTTCAAATACGTTTTGTCTTCTTATATATATATATATATATATAATTTAATTGCCTTACAAACTTTTAGAACCAGCTAATTTTTTCAAAAGTCCAAACTCCAAAAACACGAAGAGATAACTATACAGGGATTAGCTATTTTGGTCCAACATTCAACTATAAGTAATTAATTTTTTATTAAATTAGTAGACCCTATAATTTTATTTAATTTTTAATTGAGTTTCAATAATTAAAAATGTGTAATTTAAGCTTTTATTAAATTAGTCTCTTAAGTTTTTTTTAAAAAATTGTGCTCATGCTTTCACTTCCGGACCCCACTGTATGAAAATTAGTTTTGCTACAACTTATAAAGTAATTTTTTAAGTGGATTGGAATTCTTTGTATTTAATATTATGTTCCTTAAAAAAATAGAAAAATACTAATTTTTATCACTTATAATTAATTAATTTTTTTTAAAAAAAATTTATTCAAACATCAAATTTTTTAAATGAATATTTTTTTTAAAAAAAAAAATTTTCATGCTTACATGTATTAGTGCTAAAAATGATTTTAATTGCAAATTTAAATAGTGTGAATAAAGACTGGGTGTTGAAAATGGTTAATATATTCAGATAAACTAAAAGTGTAAAAGATTATCTTGTTGGATGCTCTCACCTGCTGTCATTAGGAAGAAGGGTTTAGGATAGGCAGCCAAAAAATTGTGTGATGCTAATAGAACACTACAAGAAAAAAAGGTTTTTGTGGCGCTTAATTAGCGGCGCTTCACTAAAAGCGTCGCTAACATGACAATTTAGCGGCGGTTAAAGAGGCGCCAGGAAAGTTATTTATTTCCTGGCGCTTAATGAGCACATTGTGGCGCTTAAAGCGCCGTTAAAATTAACATCAAATAAGTTTAGATTTTTTTTAAATTTAGCGGCGCTTATAAGCGCCGCTAAAATTTTCAAATTTTATTTTGGCGACGCCTTGCAAGCGCCGCATCTTTTTAAATTATTTTTGAATGTTAGCGGCACTTATAGGCGCCGCTAAAATTTCAAAATTTTATTTCAGCGATGCCTTGCAAGCGTCGCATCTTTTTAAATTATTTTTGAATGTTAGCGGCGCTTTTAGGCGCCGCTAAAATTTCAAAATTTTATTTTAGCGGTGCCTTGCAAGCGCCGCTAAGATTTCAAAAATTTTTTTTACTGGCGCCTTAAAAGTGCTGTTATTATTTTAAAATATTTTTTTATCTTATAAGCGCCGCTAAAATTTCAAATTTTTATTTTAGTGGCGCTTAAAAGGGCCGAAAATATCCCCCCGCGTGGCGCGTCTTTTCCCTCCTGGAGCGTCTTTCCCAAATGCTTTTTAGCATCTTTTTCCTCCCATTTTCGTCCCATTGAAGCATTGGAATAGAAGAACTAGGAAGTTTGGCCTTCGCGTTCGCTCACTCAAACTTCTCGCTCGACGTTCGTGTTCGTTTGCCCAGCCATTTCTCCATTTGGTGAGTTTTCATTTCTCCATTTCTTCATCTTCATTTTCGATCTGGTTGTGGGTCTGATTTGGGGTTTCATTTGTTTGTGGGGTGTGGGTTAATGGAAGGGGTTCATTTTAGTTATGGGTTTCCATTTGGTTGTGGGTATTTTTTGGTTCTTTTAATGGTTTCTAAAAATTTGTGGGTGGCTTCCGAAAGTTAGAAATGGTGAATCACAAATGAAGGGGCTGTTCTTGCGTGAGCTATGGCAGATGTCTTGGATGAAATTCATGAAGAGTTTTGAAATGGCTTATTCATGGGTTGATTTGGATGGTTGAGGTTCAAAGAATTTAAAGTTGGAATTTTTATTTCTCTAGTTTATTTTTCCTTATGTTCAACTTATACAATCTCATTTTCCTTCCACTTATTGCTAGTTCCATGTAGTAAAATCACTTCTTATTATTATAAAACAATTGTAAAATCATTCATTTAGCTATTTTATTATTATAAATGTAATTGTAAAATCACTTCTTATGAATCCTTTGTTGTGTGAGTGAGAACCTTTTGTTGTTTATGGATTATGTGTTTGGTTGTTGGCATAGTGTCACTTAAAAATATGCAACATTGATGTCTACGTGGTGTGAAAAAAAAAATTCAATTCTCTTTAACATTTTTGTCTTCCTACCTGCACTGATTGGCATTTTTCTCACTAAATGTTGTAGTATTTAAAACACAAAGGATGTTCTCATGTTATGTCCATCTTGTTCCTCCAAACAACACTGTGTTGCAGTAAAAACAATTTCAATGAATTTTTTGTCATTTATGGTAAGTGTGGAAGTATAAATTTACTAAGAATTCACTAAGGTATGGATAAATTTGGTAGGAATTTACTAAGACAATATCCATAGCTGCAAAAGATTTCATATAACCTGTTTCTATCCTACTTGCTTAGAAAGTGTCTTAGTAAGTTATTAGTTAGACTTTTTATTTGAGGAAGCTAACTTGAAATATAACATTTCAATTTATATTTTGTTTCTATTACATAAAGTAGCAACGTTTCTATGATTAAAGTTGTAATGAAGCCTAAAGCAACAGACATGAGAGATGAAAGATGGGATTGTGTTTTTTAGTTTGCTCCTTTCTTTTTTTGCTACTAACCACTGTGTCTTACTAACCAAACATGGATTTTTTTACAGATAATAGAAAATCAAATACTTGTGGGTGGGGCCGTCTCTATTGTAGCCATTGGAGTTGCTATTTTCTATCTCTAATCATCTAAGAAGAATAAAGGTTTTGCTCTTTTATTCATGCACACTGTCTCACACACTAATATATATATCTATATATTTCCAAACATTGCACAGGACCACATTATATTCATGCTTTTTCATTTTCTTTTTGGTTTTCAGAGTTACTCTTCTAACTGTGTTGTATCCATTTAAGAATTTAAACTCTAAGGATATCATGGACTGAAATATTGGATGTTGTGTAATTACCCTCCTTGTTTTAAAATATGGGATTTCCATTTCACTTGGCATTGTGATATGTGGTAATCAATAATAGTATTTTTGCTAGAATTATGGATAGATGGACTGAAATATTTGTTGGATTATGTATATTCAATTTGTTTGAAGCACGACATGTCCCATATTATTGTTGAGTGAGTGAGACTACCAATAATTGATGCAAAATATTATTATTCTTTTGTATGAGATGTATGGTTATCAAACTTGAAAATGTATCTTCTTTGTGTATTTTTTGTCATTGAGAATTTAGGAATTCAATTCTTTGTTAGTTTATTTCTTGGGTAGTCAAGGTAATTTCTTTGATAGAAAGAATGTATTGCATGTGTATTTTTTTGTTGTTGAGAATTTAGGAATTCTTGATTAAATTACTTGGTGCTATAAAAGTTTTGAAAACAAATTTCTTTAATCTGATGGCAGTTATATGATGTACTAAAATGGTACTGTTAGGAATGATAAATGTGGTACTGCAGTTTTATTTTTCTTTGCACAAGTGTTGTGAGGCATGAATGATTAGTGATAATATTCCACTAATTAATGTTATTATTTTTATTAATTTAGGTTTTAGGTATGGATAAATCTTAGATTACCAAGTCACGACTTAGCCCTGAATATGATAAAGGCTTGAATGAATTTTTAGATTTTGCATTTGCACACACAATTGCCAACAATAAGATAAGATGTCCATGTAGCCGTTGTGGGTTTAGAAGGTGGCAAGCCAGAGAAGTGGTATATGACCACTTAATTTGTACCCAATTCCCACAAGGGTACACTATCTGGACTTGGCATGGAGAGTCAGCGAGGAGAACTGCAACCAATACTTCAAATGTCCCACATAATGTGGCGGGTAGTCAAGGTAATTTTCCCGATCAAAATAGTATGCAAGATATGATCCACGATGCATTCGGAGTTAACAGGCCTGTGACAATGGAAACATACGATTCTGCTGAGGAGGTAGAGAGTAGAATACATGGAGATGATTCATATTTTGCAGATTTAGTTAGAGATTGCAACGAGGAGTTGTATCCCGGGTGTGCAAAGTATTCAAGGCTGTCCTTTCTAATTAAGCTATACCATATCAAGTGTTATTGTCGGATAACTGACAAAGCAATGTCTATGATACTTGAACTTTTGAGCGATGCTTTTGAGCATGCAAAGATCCCTAGTTCATTTTATGAGGCAAAAAAAATAATAAATAAACTTGGCCTTAGTTATTCAAAGATCGATGCCTGTCCAAATGATTGTATGTTATATTGGAAAAATAATGCAAGTAGGGAATCTTGCAAAGTCTGTCACACTTCTAGATGGAAGACTAGTGGATGTGCAAGCAACATGTTTAATGGGGGTAAAAAGCACAAGAAGAAGAAGCAACCAGCTAAGGTTTTACGTTACTTTCCTTTGAAACCACGATTGCAACGGCTATTTATGTCTTCTAAGACGGCAGATTTTATGAGGTGGCATGAAGAACATAAAAATCATGACGGGCTAATGAGACATCCAAGAGACTCTAAGGCGTGGAAGTTGTTTGATGAAAATCATCCAGACTTTGCCTCAGAACCACGTAATGTTCGACTTGGTCTAGCTAGTGATGGTTTCAATCCTTTTGGAACACTAAGTACTAATTACAGCATATGGCCTGTGGTTCTTATTCCGTACAATTTACCTCCGTGGATGTGCATGAAGCAAACATCTTTCATTCTTTCTATGATCATTCCAAGTAAACGTATGCCTGGGAATGATATAGATGTTTACCTTCAGCCTTTGATTGAAGAGTTGAGCGAATTATGGTTAGATGGAGTGAAAACATATGATTCTTCATCGGCTAAGATGTTTACATTGCGGGCAGCGCTAATGTGGACCATCAGTGATTTTCCTGGTCTCGGAACCTTATCTGGATGGAACACATATACTGGATTAGCTTGTCCGTCTTGCAATAATGATTCGAACACTTGTCGATTACCTTTTAGCAGAAAATGGTGTTTCATGGGCCACCGTCGTTTCTTAGAACCTGGGCATAGATTTAGATTGAATCGACTCCAATTTGATGGTAACATTGAAATGAGGAATCCACCAATTTCACTATCAGGCTCAGACATATTGAAACAAGTGGAGAATATTGACGTGACCTTTGGGAAGGGACAGGAATCAAATGTCAGAGGGAAAAGAACTCGTCCCGGGTGTGTCGAAGGAAGTGATTCGCAGTGGAGGAAGAAAAGTATATTTTTTCAACTTCTGTATTGGGAATTTAATTTATTGAGACACAACCTTGATGTCATGCATATTGAGAAAAATGTGTGTGACAACGTCATATATACATTGCTGAATGAAGCTGGTAAGACAAAAGATCATCTCAATGCTCGAAGAGACCTACGTGCCATGGGAATTCGTCAAGACCTTTGGCCAGATGATAATGGAAAATATCCTTTGGCCTTATACACAATGACAAATTCAAATAAGGATAAATTTCTCAATATTTTAAAGAATGTGAAGGTGCCAGATGGTTACTCCAGCAACATTTCTCGGTGTGTTGATTTAAAGAATCGTAAGTTATCTGGGCTAAAGAGTCACGATTCTCATTTGTTGCATTTAATATATGTTAGGAATTGGCAAGTGGCGCACCTGTGAGCAGAGGAGCTATATTTGTTGCAACACACAAGAAGGCGGATGGATCTTATGTCAATGATGATGCAAGGGTTGTGAGTGTAAGTATTATAAATACTTAGTTGACAATATTTTTTCTGGCTGAGGGTGCTTAAACCCTAACCATGTGAGGTTATCTCCATAGGGAATACATTTTGGTTGTTACTAATGTCATGTTCTTTGGTTCCTTGCTGGCTATGTGTATCGTTGTATTATTTTATTTTCCTTGTTGTAACTATCAATGTTGGGTTCATATGGTAGGTTGTGTGTATCATGCAGATGTTAGATTCATAGGTTGTGTGTATGTTATGCTAATTAGGACCAATTGCTGCACTTTATGTCTTTGTCTCTTAGTTAACAAGTTAAATTGTAATTTTAGGAAAAAATATTAGAAATTGAAAGTCAAGGAACTTCATCTAAGACAATTTTTGAGCAAGATTCGCTAGGACAAGTGTTGGGAAAAGAACGTCCTGGAAGAGTTCGTGGTTTAGGATTTGGTCCTAGTCCAACTCAAGTATTTGGTGCGAGTACAACTCGATTTGGTCGGTTCCTCAGAATCAGAGTGCTAATACTTCTAACGTCGCTCTTCAACAGGAAGTTTCAAGGTTACAATCTTCAAATGAAGAGATGAGAAATGCCTTAAGTTACATTTTTCAAAATTTCTTGGGAAATGTTCCACCTCAGTTTGCACACTTGTTTACTCCTCAGGTTAGTTTAATATTTGTTTTTTATTTAAAAATAATTATTTTCTTTGTTTCATTCAACCTATAAAAAAGTTATTAATCCTTGCAGGCATCCGATGCAAATAGTGAATGTACCTTCAATCGAACCTCACTGTCAGGGTAAGATCCTACTCAATAGATGGGGTATTACATATTTTGGCATTTAGAGTAGTAATTAAGTATATATTATAAACCCCTATGTGTAAAGTTGGGTTTATGTTATTTTGAACATAGAAATTTTATGCAATTAAGATACTATTTTGAATTTATCATGTGTTGTGTTTATATTGTTTGATGTTAATTGGGAATTGTAGATAGGGTATGCATCATTTCGCACAAGAAGATTTAAATTATATTGGTGTTTTAAAATTTTGAGGAGCAATGATTTTAAAAATTTTAGTTTAAATAGTGTTAAAAGGGTGTATACAACAATCAAATATAAAAAAAATTTATATATATATGAATTAGCCTAAAACAATGGTCAAATGAAGCAAAAATGTAGATTAAATTATTGGCGCCTAAAAGGCGTCAGAAAAAAAGTTATATTTACAACAAAAATTTTGTGGCGCTTGAAAGGCGACAGTAATTTAAAAAAAATTCATCCAAAAATATAGTGGCGCTTTGAAGCGCCGCTAGTTAAAAAATTTAATTCATCAAAAGATAGCGGCGCTTGAAAGGCGACACTAATATTAAACAAATTAATTCAACCAAAAAGATAGTGGCGCTTGAAAAGTGACGCCATTATTAAAAAAATAAATATAGCGGCGCTTAAAAGTGTCACTATAATAAATAAAGGAAATTCAAAATAAATAATAGCGGCGCTTATCAAGCGCCACGAAATGCCAAAAATATAGCGGCGCTTATCAGGCGCCACTAAAAATGCCAAAATATTAGCGGTGCTTATCAGGTGCCACAAAATGCAAAACAAAATGCGACTGCGCTGAAGCACCGCTAAAAGTGGTCCCGACACCTAGAATAGCGGCGCTTCTTCAAGCGCCAGGAAGATGTTTTAGTGGCGCTTGAAGCGCCACTAAATTGCCACTTAAAGCGCCACTTAAAGCGCCACTATTTCCCTTATTTTTTGTAGTAGAAGAAGAATTTCTTAGTATAAGTGTTGTTAGGATGATTCGTGTGTAATTCTTTTTTTTTGTGTGTGTTCTATTGGGCTTAAGCTTTCCTGTTAACAAAAAAAATAATTTTAAATATGGTATAGGCTTTGTATGAAAATATACTAATTTTTAACATTTTTAAAATTATTTTCTTAAATCAAATCTATAAAAATATATTACTTTTTCTATAGCATTGCAAATTCATTAATAATATTAGCGACTTTCGTTTAAAATTCATTCCAATTCGCCCTTACTAAGAGCTAATTACATGTAAACTAATTTGACCAGTAATTTGCCCCTATTAAGAGTGAATTAATTATTTTTACATTAAATTTACTTTTAGTAAGAGTAAATTTAGTGGCCATACTAATATTTTAAAAAAAAGTTGGCAGTTGTTGACCCTTTTTTATTTTGCAGAGCAACTTTTTTGTGGTGGTTTTCTTCATTGCTAACAAGTGTTTAAATATTATTTTATATAATATATATTATATTTTTAAAATTTAAATAATATATGTTGTAACCAAAAATATATATTATATAAAAAAATGTTAGCTGAATATAAAAATGTATGCAAAATTAAAGAATATTATATAATTTGCTCATATGCATATAGATGTTATATGAAACTTGATAATTTTTTACTTAGTTCAAATTTTATATGTTCACAAACATATATATTATATTTATAGCATTATTCATAAAATGTTTAAATTTGACTCATTTAGTAAATAAGTCAAAGTGTTTAATAGAAGTGTTTAAACAAGTCAAATTCGCTTGTCCTAAATATATATATACCTCAACTTTTTTACAATTCCTTGAAGGGATGATGGAGTGGTTGTCCTTACAAAATGCAGTCTAAATAAATTGAGTTGTTCATAAATTATTAGAATTTGACTCGTTAAAAATTTAAATTAGACTCAATTTATTTAATAAATGAACGAGTGTAATCAGCAAATTAAACTCGTTTAATTAAACAAGCTGATTTTGAACATTTGATACTTCATTTGTTAAACTTGTGAACAGATTGATTAATAATGAAATATTATTTTATATAATATATAAAATATTTTTAAATTTTAAATAATATATGTTATAACCATATATATATTTATGCATAATTAAAAAATATTATATAATTTGCTTATATACATATATATGTTATATGAAAGTTGATAATTTTTTACTTAGTTCAAATTTTATATGTGCACAAACATATATACTATATTAATAGTAATATTCATGAAATGTTCGAATATAGCTTGTTTAATAAATAAGTTGATCTTGATCATATTTTTTATTTGTTCTAAAATTTGGACTCGTATTTAAACTCGTTTTATTTTGAATGAACGAGTTTAATCAAGTTAAAGTTCAATTCGACTCAATTTGTTTACAGTCGTGCTTACAAATCATTATGAATATCTTATAGATCTTTCATTAATTTACGTTGAAGACTGATTCTGTAGGAAATCACAAATTTTGTGGATACATTTTGCATAAATAGAGGCTTGCGTACAATTCTGGAAATAATAAAATTATGTCATCAAAAGAATCATAGATGTTGTCAACCATAACTGATGCCTCTTGTGTTTGTACTTTTGTGACTCTTCCATCAACAGGGAAAGGAGCATTGTTATTGGAAAAAATTATATAAGTATAAATTAACTGAGTGGTGAGTGTCTTTCATATAATGATCTTAAATGATATATTTTTATTTTATATCTATTTCTTTTAATATAATTTTGAGAGAATTCTAATCCCATTGTTATTAAACTAGGGTTGAGACATTAATTAAAGCTACACATTCATAAAAAATAGATATTTTTTAATTAACTTCAATAAAAAATCTCCTTCTAAAACAATAATAGGAAATAACCAAAAAACAACAATATATATTATATGAATAAAGAGTTGAAATATTTACATAACAAACAACAATCTATGTTAAAACATTTACATAAAATCAAATAACCCATGCCAAAGAAATTTGGGTAAGTCATCTTGAGACATGTGAGTGGTGAACAAGAAAGATTGAATTGAATTGGTTCCATTGTCAACTCCAAGTCCGTAATAGCATCTGTGTTAGAATGAGGTTTAAGATATTTTTGGTAATGAAATTATCTCATCCAATGATGAAAAGATATTATCACTTTTTAATGCCTCTTTCGTCAACTTTGGAGATTCCATCAACTCAGAAACATTAGCATTCTTGTTAGGCTGAAGCTGACACATTTCTGGGAATAATTCCTTTGAAAAGTCTGTACTTTCTTCAACCTCCTGAAGATTCTCAAGCTCAAATATTTCTGGAAATAGTTCTTTTAAAAAGTTTGTACTCTCGTTTTTACCGGCAGAATTCATAAATTCTTCATTCTCAGGCTGAGACATTTCTGGAAAAAGCACTTTCATAAAGTCTGTAGTCTCATCGTTACCAGCAGAATCCATAAAATTTTCATTCTCAGGTTGAGACAATTCTGGGAATAACTCTTTTATAAAGTCTGTACTCTCATCATTACTAGCAGAATCCATAAATTCTTCATTCTCAGATTGAGATAGTTTTGGAAATAGCTCTTTTATAAAGTCTGTACTCTCATTATTACCAGCAGATTCTATAAATTCTTCAATCTCAGACTGAGACATTTCTGGAAATAGCTCTTCCATAAAAAAGTTTGTATTCTCATTATTACCAGCTGAATTCATAAACTCTTCATTCTCAGGTCGAGAAATTTCTGGAAATAGCTCTTTCATAAAGTCTGTATTTTCATCGTTATTAGAATCTACAAATTTTTCAAACTCTTGAAGATTCTCAGGCTGAGATATTTCTGGAAATACTTTCTGTGTAAATTCTCTACTTTCATCATTATGAGAATCCATAAATTCTCCAACCTTTTGAACTGGGTTTTGATCTTTATTCTTATTGTTCTGAGTAGCACCATTCTTGTAGGTTTTGGGATTCTGATAAATTTTACACAAAACCCAGTCGTCCAACTAGAACATAAGAAGTTACCAAACAATATATGTCAATCATATTGAAATATGATGTGTGATTGAAAGAAAAGAGTATGCACAAAATGCATTGGAAAAATTATTGCGGTCATGTATAGATTTTTAAATTATTATTCATTTAAAAGTTTTTATCTGAAATGATAATAAAACAGTTTTGAATATCATGTTAGTAATAATTATTTAGTGTAACATCACTTCAATTTCGAAATTAATTATTGATGCTAACCTTCATATCAGTGGCACTTGTTCTTTTATGAGAAGATTGAACCAATGCATATTCACGCATAATCCAATTAGTCTTTATAGAAGATTGATGGGTTCCTTCATAAAAAACCATGGTTCTCCAATTCCCAACTTCTCTTCCCTCAAACATGATTGGTGTCTCTGAACCAGTTGCTTTCCAATATCCATCTAGTGCTGATCGATTTGGCCTACTTCCATTTAAATATCTTCTATCTCTTGGGGAGAAAAAGAACCATTCTTTTTCTCCATACATATTGTAATCCTCTGTAATTATGAATCCAACCAAACTATTTAGTATTAATAATCACTACAAGAAAGACAGAAATTAGCAACAGAAAAAATTGTCACTAATATCATGAAAATCTGTCTCTAACATATTCAGAGACAGATTCGCTAAAAAGGACATGGGTAAATATTAGAGACATAACAAATTTTGATCCATCTCTAATTGGAGGCAGAAATATCCATCTCTAAAGTAGACATTCTGTCTCTAATTACAAGAAAAATAAAAAAAATTAGGGACGAATTAGAGATGAAACAACAACTTTCGTTTCAAATCTATCTCTAATTAGAGAAAAAAATTTTTGTATCTAATTAAAGACAAAAATTTTTATCTCTAAATTATGAATTTCAGTCTCTAATTAGAAACGAAAATTTTAGTTGCTAAATGATGAATTCCGTCTCTAAATGATCATTTTTGTCTCTAATTCTATTTTGGTCATGAGTGAATTAATTAGTCTCTAAATCGTGAATAACTATCTCTTCCTTTCAATTATTAATCCAACCAAACTGTCTAGTATTAATCATCAATTATATTTTACCAATAAAAATTCAACTAAAAGTATAAATCTTTTTAATAATGTATGTTAAAACTTTATTACATCTTTAACCTATTTGCCTAATCGTCATAAGTATAAAATAAACAAATATAGTCCTTTTTGAATCACATTTTTCTTAAAATTGTTTCATAAAATTAGTCTTAAAAATTTATACTAATATTATTTCCATGAATTTATGTACATGTAACATTATACCAAAAACATTTATTCTATTTTTTTACTTTCAGTCAAAACAATAATTAAAATAAGTTTTTTTTATTAGAGAAACTGAGGTCACCGGGACGTAGAATTCCATAATCCGAGCACAGTGGTAAGGTCCGTTTTCCCAAAAACTGATGTTATATGACTGAAATGGCTGCCGAACGTAATTAGGCAATTAATTAACCTAGGTAACTGTGTAACCGGGTTTAGGATTGAAATTGGATGACGTGACGAATCTAAATATTCAATTTCATGTCCAGGGAATTAATTGGGCTCAGAAATCGAGATTTCGCAGAGTCCTGACTTGAATTGAAGCGACCGGAGACCAGGTAGGATAATTTACACTTCCCGAACCCTAGAATTGATTTAGTGAATACCTAACTGATTTAGACGACTTGTATGGATTTGCGTGCTGCTTTCGATGGGATAAAATTGCATGCCTGTGTGCTGAAAACCCTAATTGCATGTTAGACACCTTGTTTATCGAGTTTAGATGCCTTTAGGACGGATTTACTTAGGGTTGGGTACTTGATAGCCGGTATGGGACGGCCGTTAAGTATCCCTCGTACAGGAAGCTTTTAAACGAAATTATTTTTATCAGATTTAGCCTGTACTGAGTTAGGGATTGCGCGTTAAACCAGGACGACCCTAAGAAAGGTTTAGGGAGTATAAGGGTGGATAACCTACACGGGGAAACGTTGTGATTTAGGCGTGATACCCTAGAACCCTGAGGAATAGCCGACCGAGTGCATGTGAGTTCGAATAGACTGTATGAGGATGAGAATTGGCGTATGTGCACATGCTAGGGGACGCCCTAGATGTTGATTCTCACCCGGTCCTTGAGTGAGTGATTGGTGTTACGGATCACACTCACAATATAGGCTTGATTCGGGTGATTGGTGTTACGGATCACACCCAACGATAAGAGAGGTATTCTCTCTAGACTACGTGCAATTAGAAGATGATTTAGATTCTAAGCATTCTGATGAATTTGTAACCAACGTGGATTGAGATACACAGGGCATGAGATTTTACTTGATTTTGATAATTGATTTTAAAAGAAAATGGATTTCCTGATTGTGATATATTGTCGCAATTTCCATGTGTTTAAACGATTTTAAAGATAAGGTATTCCACTGTTTTCGAACTGATTTCGGGAAGACGATTTCGGTGTTCACACCGCTGAGTATTCAACTGGTTTTCGAATGATAATTAAATTGTAAATTATTCTACTGGGATTCATATCTCATTAGGTTGTGTACTCAGATGAACAGGGACAGGGGCAGGAGCCCAGACGATAGCCGAAGCTGACTCGAGGATAGATAGAAGGATGATTAGCTTAGGCTTAAATCATTTGTATATATACTCTGATGACACTGTTACTTAACGAATTCTGTTTCTTGTAAATTTTGTATGAACTAGACTGAATGTATATATAACGTTTGATAAAGATGTATGGATTGTAGCGATGAATTGATGTTCTTTGTGTATGGATTTATATTAGTATGTTTATCTTTGTTGTTGGACTGGCTGTTGAATTTTAAACAGGTGATTCTGTATTTGGGATATGACCAATTTACAGAGGAAACTCACGATTTTCAAGAGAATCTACCGCTGTAAATTTATGGATTTGAATTGAAATGTGTATGAATGTATGATGAGACATGTATGAGTTTTAGATTTCATTCCAGAGGTATTATTGATGATGTATGTATGTGTATTTAGCTAGCTGCGTGTGAATCAGGGTTGAACGGAATCTGAATGGATAACGGAGAATCTATTTAGATTACGCTCAACCAGTAGCGATCCCCTGACGTTCCCACATAGGGAATAAACATTCAGAATACCACATATGCTTCCGCTAATCAGATAAGCATCGCGTATGACGTATTAGGGGGTCGTTACACTGAGTGTCCACGATTTACTAGGTGTGGCCAAAGGTGCTCCACACGGGCAGCCTAGCGAGGCGTGGCCGAAGGTGCTCCATGCCCATGACCTAGTGCTCATTATTACGCTATATACATAGTCGAGTGTCCACAAATTACAAGGTGTGGCCGAAGGTGCTCCACACGGGTGACCTAAGGAGGTGTGGCCAAAGGTGCTTCGCACCCGTGACTTAGTGTTCACGTAACACGCATAAACACTATGATAATTCTATAATAAACCATTAAGCTGATAAGGATACGTGTTATTTAAAAATATATGTAATCTTCGTTAACTTCTAAATTTATCATGCAATAATTGCCAGTTTATAGTTATGTGTAATATTACACCTAAAATCAAGGATGTAGATTGAATGTTTTGGTGCTTACACCCTGGTACATATTAGTTTCTTTTAAACTATGAATTGCTGAGCTACTGGGAAACTTGTGTTTCTTATCTATGTGCTAATATGTATTAGATACGGACGCGTAGCAGGGCCGCGAGGTAACAGTCTCTTTTTGATTGAGTATGATTTTTGTAATCCCCTATTTTAGGTCCTAGCTAGGTATGATTTAGAATAGGACAATAGTTGACCGTATACATGAGTTATATTTGGGATATACAGGAGAAATAAATATCTGAAGGATCGGATCATCCTTCATTTATACAAGAGTTTGAGTGACAGACCTGTTGTCTCCTAACTTCTGATGGTTGGGTACTTCGTATATCCAGGGATGTGACTTATCAGCATGTAATGGAAATTATTGGACCTGTATTTATTTGAATTACATGAAATTTTTTCATTTTCGTTGTATAGTGTAGTATTTTTATTCCGCTGTGCATGTAAGTTTTTATTCTGAGCAAAGGATCCCGAACCTAATCTACTTAATATAATTGAATGTTATAACTGTTCAGACACTAATCAAATTAAGGGTAAGGATAATGTACTGAACCTATATTTTGATATTGAAGTTAACAATAAGACTAGATAGGGGAGTTACACATTGTTATTGGAGAAAATTATATAGGTATAAAATTAATTGAGTGGTGAGTCTATTTCATATAATGATCTTAAATGATATATTTTTATTTTATGTCTATCTCTTTTAATATAATTTTGAGAGAATTCTAATCCCATTGTTATTAAACTAGGGTTGAGACATTAATTAAAGCTATACATTCATAAAAAATATATATATTTTAATTAACTTCAATAAAAAATCTCCTTCTAAAACAATAATAGGAAATAACCAAAAAACAACAATATATATTATATGAATAAAGAGTTGAAATATTTACATAACAAACAACAATCTATGTTAAAACATTTACATAAAATCAAATAACCCATGCCAAAGAAATTTGGGTAAGTCATCTTGAGAAATATGAGTGGTGAACAAGAAAAGATTGAATTGAATTGGTTCCACTGTCAACTCCAAGTCCATAATAGCATCTATATGTTAAAATGAGGTTTAAGATATTTTTGGTAATGAAATTATCTCATCCAATGATGAAAAGATATTATCACTTTTTAATGCCTATTTCGTCAACTTTGGAGATTCCATCAACTCAGAAACATTAGCATTCTTGTTAGGCTGAAGCTGACACGTTTCTGGGAATAATTCCTTTGAAAAGTCTGTACTTTCTTCAACCTCCTGAAGATTCTCAAGCTCAAATATTTCTGGAAATAGTTCTTTTAAAAAGTTTGTACTCTCGTTTTTACCGGCAGAATTCATAAATTCTTCATTCTCAGGCTGAGACATTTCTGGAAAAAGCACTTTCATAAAGTCTGTAGTCTCATCGTTACCAGCAGAATCCATAAAATTTTCATTCTCAGGTTGAGACAATTCTGGGAATAACTCTTTTATAAAGTCTGTACTCTCATCATTACTAGCAGAATCCATAAATTCTTCATTCTCAGATTGAGATAGTTTTGGAAATAGCTCTTTTATAAAGTCTGTACTCTCATTGTTACCAGCAGATTCTATAAATTCTTCAATCTCAGACTGAGACATTTCTGGAAATAGCTCTTCCATAAAAAAGTTTGTATTCTCATTATTACCAGCTGAATTCATAAACTCTTCATTCTCAGGTCGAGAAATTTCTGGAAATAGCTCTTTCATAAAGTCTGTATTTTCATCGTTATTAGAATCTACAAATTTTTCAAACTCTTGAAGATTCTCAGGCTGAGATATTTCTGGAAATACTTTCTGTGTAAATTCTCTACTTTCATCATTATGAGAATCCATAAATTCTCCAACCTTTTGAACTGGGTTTTGATCTTTATTCTTATTGTTCTGAGTAGCACCATTCTTGTAGGTTTTGGGATTCTGATAAATTTTACACAAAACCCAGTCGTCCAACTAGAACATAAGAAGTTACCAAACAATGTCAATCATATTGAAATATGATGTGTGATTGAAAGAAAAGAGTATGCACAAAATGCATTGGAAAAATTATTGCGGTCATGTATAGATTTTTAAATTATTATTCATTTAAAAGTTTTTATCTGAAATGGAAATAAAACAGTTTTGAAAATCATCTTAGTAATAATTATTTAGTGTAACATCACTTGAATTTTGAAATTAATTATTGATACTAACCTTCATATCAGTGGCACTTGTTCTTTTATGAGAAGATTGAACCAATGCATATTCACGCATAATCCAATTAGTCTTTATAGAAGATTGATGGGTTCCTTCATAAAAAACCATGGTTCTCCAATTCCCAACTTCTCTTCCCTCAAACATGATTGGTGTCTCTGAACCAGTTGCTTTCCAATATCCATCTAGTGCTGATCGATTTGGCCTACTTCCATTTAAATATCTTCTATCTCTTGGGGAGAAAAAAAACCATTCTTTTTCTCCATACATATTGTAATGCTCTGCAAAATCCAACCAAACTGTTTAGTATTAATAATCACTACAAGAAAAACAGAAATTAGCGACAGAAAAATTCGTTGCTAATATCATAAAAATTCGTTGCTAATATCATAAAAATTCGTCTCTAACATTTTAAGAGACGGATTCGCTAAAAAGGACATAGATAAATATTAGAGACAAAAGATTTTGATCCGTCTCTAATTGGAGACGGAAATATCCATCTCCAAAGTAGACATTTTGTCTCTAATTACAAGAAAAATAAAAAAAAAATTCGAGACGAATTAGAGATGAAACAACAACTTTCGTCTCAAATCTATTTTTAATTAGAGAAAAAAATTTGGTATCTAATTAGAGATGAAAATTTTTGTCTCTGAATCATAGACTTCCATCTCTAATTAGAGACATAAATTTTTTTCTCTAAATTATGAATTTCAGTCTCTAATTAGAAACACAAATTTTTGTTGCTAAATGATAAATTCCATTTCTAAATGATCATTTTCGTCTCTAAATGACCGACTCCATCTCTAATTCTATTTTAGTCATGAATAAATTAATTCATCTCTAAATCGTGAGTAGCTATTCTCTTCCTTTCAATTATTAATCCAACCAAACTGTTTAATATTAATCATCAATTATATTTTACCAATAAAAAATTCAACTAAAAGTATAAATCTTTTTAATAATATATGTTAAAACTTTATTACATCTTTAACCTATTTGCCTAAACGTCATAAGTATAAAATATAAAAAATATAGTCTTGTTTGAATCTCATTTTTCTTAAAATTGTTTCATAAAATTAGTCTTAAAAATTTATACTAATATTATTTCCATGAATTTATGTACATGTAACATTATACCAAAAACATTTATTCTATTTTTTTTTATTTTCAGTCAAAACAATAATTAAAATAAGTTTTTTTTTATTTTTGAACAAAATAAATAATTTTTAAAACCTGACAACCTATTAATAAAATTTAGCATACTGCAAATATATATATATATATATATATATATATATATATATATATATGAATGATCCATATATATTGAATATTATTAATTAAATGTATGTAAACTTAACTGGAAAGTTGTTTGGGATGATTGTGGTATACTTGAGCTTCCACAATAGGATTAGGTTCTAATGGCTGATTCATGACTTTCTTCATCAAAAAAGCCATGATCAACTCTTGTTCTGTGGGACGAAACCTAAATCCAGGTGGAATAACAGATTTCAAATAGTTAAGAATCTGAATTCCTCCTCCATTCATATCTTTAATTAAATTTTCCTCCATTGATGAAACACTTTGATCACTATTCTCAATTCTTTGCTTCTTCGACTTCATGCTTTCCAAAGCTGTGGACGAACTATTCTTCTTGGAATTCATGTTTGAATGAATTAAGTGCACCTAAACAATTTACAAGCAAATATGCATGGAATATGATTTAATTCTCATATTTATAGGCAACGTTAAGATAAGATAATCCAAATTTTGTTCAAATATATACTTTGAATTGTAATATTTGTTTATCTTATTGTTAATATATATATATATCTAAACTAATTTCTTAATTCGTAAATTTTAGTTTAAACTTATAAATGAATTTGATGTTCAATGTCCATGCTATATATCTTTATCTCAATATCTCTGCACTAAGTTCTAATGCTCAATATCCAAATCTTAATTTTGAAACATTTTCATGATATTTATCTATTTCTTTTAATAATTTTTTAATCTTAATTTTTTTTGTATTTTAAATATAATATAAAATAATTATTATTATAATTTTTAAAATAATAAATTAAATAAAAAAATTATTTAATTCATTCATTTTTTTTAACTTTTTATTATCTTTATTTTCTCTCTCTCATGTTACAAAAGTGCATGTCAATTTTGTCTTTGAGTTTTAAAGTTTAACATAAAAATAATTATTTAATATATTTTTAAATAATAAATTAAATAAATTAGAAGTTATTTAAATTATCACTCTTAACTCTCCATTATCTTTACTCTTTTGTTTCTTTTTTTATATCCTCAAAAATATTATAATATAAATATAATGAATGCAAAGAGTAAAAGAATCATGGGATAAAAATGAAATAAGATTCGATTATATTTTAATTATAAACTGAAAAATAATAAAAGCTATCATCACTTTAATAATGTGAATATCAATTTTTGAAGTTAACCTTATATAAATATTTTTAATATAAAATTAAATTATAGTAATTTTTATATTTTGAAAATATTTAAAAGAAATAATAGTAAACAATTATTATCTTTTTATCTTAATTTTCAAGTACGTTTTGTCTTCTTATATATATATATATATATATATATATATATAAAATTTAATTGCCTTACAAACTTTTAGAGCCAGCTAATTTTTTCAGAGGTCCAAATTCCAAAAACACGAAGAGATAACTATACAAGGATTAGCTATTTTGGTCCAACATTCAACTATAAGTAATTAATTTTTTATTAAATTAGTAGACCCTATAATTTTATTTAATTTTTAATTGAGTTTCAGTAATTTAAAAATTTGTAATTTAATCTTTTATTAAATTAGTCTCTTAAGTTTGTTAAAAAATTGTGCTCATGCTTTCACTTCCGGACCCCACTGTATGAAAATTAGTTTTGCTACAACTTATAAAGTAATTTTTTAAGTTGAGTGGAATTCTTTGTATTTAATAATATGTTCCTTTAAAAAAAATAGAAAAATACTAATTTGTATCACTTATAAGTAATTACTTTTTTTTTAAAAAAAATTTATTCAAACACCAACTTTTTTAAATAAATATGTTTTTTAAAAAATAAATTTTCATGCTTACATGTATTAGTGCTAAAAATGATTTTAATTGCAAATTTAAGTAGTATGAGTAGAGACTGGGGGGTGAAGATGGTTAATATATTTACATAAACTAAAAGTGTAAAAGATTATCTTGTTGGATGCTCTCACTTGCTGTCCTTAGGAAGAAGGGTTTAGGATAGGCAGCCAAAAAATTATGTGATGCTAATAGAAGAAGAATTTTTAGGTATAACTGTTGCTAGGAAAATTCGCGTGTAATTTTTTTTTTTTTTTGGTGTTCTATTGGGCTTAACCTTTCATGTTAACAAAAAAATAATTTTAAATATGGTATAGACTTTTGTATGAAAATATACTAATTTTTTAATATTTTTAAAATTATTTTATTTTAAATTAAATTTATAAAAATATATATTTTTTTTTGTAGCATTGCAAATTCACTAATGGTATTAACGATTTTTGTTTTAAAATTTATCCTAATTCACCCTTACTAAAAACGAATTACATATCAATTAATTTGACTAGTAATTTGCTTCTATTCAGAATGAATTAATTATTTTTACACTAAATTTACTTTTAATAAGAGTGAATTTAGTGAGTCATATTAATATTTTAATAAAAAGTCGATAGTAGTTGATTTTTTTTTTTCGCAGAGCAACTTTGTAGTGACGATTGTTGTTGTTGCTAACATGCGTTTAAATATTTTAGCAATACATATTATTGTTGTTATAATTTTTGTTTAAACAATTAATTCAAAAAATAATAGGTTTAAATTTTTTTTCACAAATTAAGTTTAAAAATAATTAATAGTTTAAAGTTATTTTAATTTATATTTATTATTAATATTATTAATAATTAATATATTTATATTTTATATTTATATTTTATATTTATATTTTAAGTATTCATTTATTTATTAATAGTATAATAATACAATTTAATAATTAATATATAAATTAATATAAAATATAATAATTCAGAATTCAATTTTTATATTTTTGATTTTTTAATATATTAATAGAAATATCAATATATTTAGATATTGTATTTTGATTTTATTTAAATAATTTTTAAAGTTATAACTATATAATTAATATTTCATTAAATTTTTAATCTTAATATTTTTCTAATTATAAATTTTTTTAATTTAATTTATGAAAAACAAAATTTTAAACTTGTTATTTTTTAAATTAATTATTTGAACAAAATTTATAGCAACAATAATATTATTGCAAAAATATTGAAACATAAGTTAGCAACAAATAAAATCGTCGCTAAAGAATTAGTCTGCAAAATAAAAAATATCCACAACTGTTACCTTCTTATTAAAATAGTAATGAAACTCATTCAATTACTAAATGTAAATTTAATGTAAAAATAACTAATTTACTTAGAATAAAAATAAATTGAAATAAAATTTATTAATAGTATTAATAAATTTACAATACTATAAAAAATAATTTATTTTATAAATTTAATATAAAATAAAATAATTTTTAAAAATTAAAAAATATATTATATTCTTATACAAAAATCTTATGGCATAAGTCAGATATTATATTATTCATCCATGACCTCATAAAATATTTATTTTTATATCCAAACTTGATACGAGTATCAAAATTAATTTTTATCTCACTAAATTTAATTAATTCACTCTTAATAAGGTAAAATTAAAATTAATTTTAAATAAAATTTATTAATAATATTAAGGAATTTGTAATATTACAAGAAAAATCATATATTTTTATATATTTAATTTGAAATAAGATAATTTAAAAATATTAAAAAAATAATATATTTTTATATAAAAGCCATATGATATAAATAAGATACTATATTATTCATCCCATCATAAAATATTTTTTTTATGTTTTTGGTACGGATATCAAAATCAATTCATATCTTTAAGTCTGCTAAGTTTTCGAATATTCGGATCCGCGAACTTTTAAAATGGTTATATTTTTTAACAATATAAAATTTATCCATATAAAATTTATTTTTATAAAATCACAAAATAAAATAAATAAATTACCACCATAACATACAAATTTTAAAACGCAATTCAGTTTAACAAATATTTAAATAAAGCAAACTGCATGTATACAACCAACGTAAAAGTTTAATATAGATAGAAAAGACTAAAAGAAAATAAAGGGTAAAATTTAAAAAGTAAAAACAAAAAAAAATATTATATATAAAGAATAAATTAATATATATAATATTATAATATATATTAAATAGTGTGAGTCGCAGGCATGAATATCTCTTACTGGTCCTCAGACCCTGGATGTTTAAATATATATTTAAAAATAATTTTAAATACTCGGATCTCGACTTAAAGAATAAAATTGACGGGTGCCCGTCAAGTATGATTAATTTTGCACATATTTAAACGTAATTTTTAAAGATAAAAAATACTTTTTAAATTACTATTTTTAAATGAAAATAAAAAAATAAAATATATATTTTGAAAAAATATAAAATAATTAAAAAATATTTTGAAGTCAAAATTTTTAAAATAAATAAAATACAAAAAATAATTTTTATTAATAATATATAAAAATAATATTAAAATTAATTCTCAAAATTAATTTTATAAAAAACATTTAAAGACTAAAAAAATAAAATTACATTCAAAAACATGTCTTCATCGTCTCTGAATATACCTTGGTCGACGGTCAAAAATGACTATGAAAACAATAAAAGTAAAAACGTATGATTTATGGATTGTATTGTATCGAGTCGTCTCCTACATGGATGATTTCCTATGGAAGTGCAGATTTCCTTTTGCACACACTGTACGGTGCCTAACGTTGTCTTCATTCAAGGAACGTCGTGGGGCCCAATTTCTTATTCTGGTTGTCGCTATTCTTCACGGATGCAAGATGATATTACTTGTTCTACTTCTTTTCCTTTCCTCTGACATTCTTCTCTTTGATTTTTAATATATAAACTGCATCAAATCTATCCATTAGGCTGCTTTCTATTGTTCTATCAGAGTGGGAAGAACACAAAGAGAGTGAGAGAATGGAAGGCATGTCTTCATCGGAAGCCATAGCCAAAGTGTCATCGATTTTCATATACCCAGTCAAGTCATGCCGTGGAATTTCAGTTCCCCAAGCACCGCTCACTCCTACTGGTAAAAATCACAATTAATCATCTCTATTTTGCCTTTCCTTTTTTGGTTTTTGGGTTAATGTTGACTATGATTAAAATTTGAACTCGAGTCAAGGCCGTAGAACTTAGCCAAAGCTCATTAGCGCCGTTTCATGTCTTTTGATTGTTGAAAACCTAGTGTTCTAGTAGGGCATACGCCATAGAAAATGAATTCTCCGTCAAAGTAATGCCCTGTTCTTGCTTTTGTTAGTTTCTTGGATAATTATAATTGTAAAAAGCAGAAATATCCATCTCTATTTTGCTGTTTCGTAAGTGAATGTTGAATACTTCATATTTTTAGAAGGTTATACTTATACTTACAGATTTTATTTTGCTATAAACATTGATTTTTGCTATTTCATAATTGATTGTTGAATACATCATATTCTAGTAAGTTATACTTATAGCTTTTATTTTGCCATAAACAATGAAATCTCTGACAAATAGAATAACCCAACTTGCATAGTTGCTGCTAAGTAACAGCTGAAAGAAATCAAAATAAGGAAACAAAAAGATTTGGCAAACATTAAATAAGTACGTTATTACTAGCAGCAATGAAAAGGGACCAACTCTACCTATTTCCAAGATTGACCAGTCTTGTATATCCAGGTCCAAAAATTGGTTCTACTTCCTGTCCACTTTCTTGGATTTGATTCCAATCAAAATTGGTATTTTGGTCCAATTCTCTTTCAGCAGTCGTAGTTTCAGTCTGTATATGACAAAATGGGTGTTTTCAAGATAATATCACCACGTGAAATCTAATTTATGGTAAACATAATCTTACTCCATGTTTATTACAGAGTGACAAGCCAAACATTATCCTTAAACAAGTACCATTTCAAAGATAAGGAACTAACCATTTGAAGGGAAGAAAAGTCAAATCCAAATAATGCGAGATGCTGTGCGAAAAGTGGGCCGATGACACTGTCATCCTCTGGATAAGATAAAACATCTGAGATGCCACAAGACATTAACCATAACTAGCAGAAAAAGGAAATAATAGTCGTCAGGACCTTAACAAAATAATGAGTTCAATTCTTTTCTTGTGTTATTCTATTTGACAGGATTTCGATGGGATCGACAATGGTTAGTGGTGAATTCGAAGGGGAGGGCATGTACTCAAAGAGTCGAACCAAAGCTTGCCTTAGTGGAGGTAGAACTGCCAAGTGAGGCATTCCTTGAAGGCTGGGAACCTACAAGAGATTCACATATGGGTAAATTCCTGCATTTCTTCATGCTTTGTATTACATAAAATTCCTTAAAATTGCAGTTATTTCCCATACATGCAATATTAATACATAAAAAGCTTCTTCAACTGACAACAAAAGATAATTTCTTATTACATGATTGCATCAACGACTAAGTGCTGCAATCTATAATATCAGGGAAGCTCCTTTGCTCTCTCTCTCTCTCTCTCTCTCTCTCTCTTTATCTCTCTCTCGGACTAACTCCATCTAAGCCATCAGCCACCAAGTCAAATGTGTTGTTGGTGTAAGGAACAACAAGCTTATATCTTTATTATATAAATTTAGAAGCAGAAATGCGTACTGCAATATTAATTTGGCGAATACTTTCCTAGTCTGCTTATTGTTGACAAAGAATTACGAGAGTTGAATGGCTAGTGTTATTTTGCTTAATCCGATTTCAAGATGGTTTTTTCCACTTTGTACTTCATGAATATAAGATATAACTATCTGGATGTTACAGTGTTAAAAGCGCCTGGTATGCAAACTCTCAAAATTTGTTTGAGTAAATCCCATCAAGTAGCAGATGGTGTCTCAGTATGGGAATGGTCTGGCTCCGCATTGGATGAGGGGGATGAAGCATCGGAGTGGTTCTCAGATTACATTGGAAAACCCTGTCGGCTGGTCCGCTTCAAAACTGGTTGGTCTTTCGATGTGCTAAATTAGGAATTGGATATTATAAGCATAAATTACTTTAGACATGGGAACAGTTGGAAAATGAGTAGACTTAGTTTAGAGAACAAATGAGCACATCTGGCCTCAATTTTGGGCACAGGGCAGTGTATTTCTAAGATGCATACATAGAAGATAAAAACATATTGCATTCTATGTAATATTAAAAGCCTCTGGAATTTTGATGAACATTCTGTTTATATTGTTTCCAAATGCAGAATCAGAAGCTAGAGCTGTGGATCCTGATTATGCTAGGGGGCATAATATCATGTTTTCTGATTGTTTCCCATTTTTACTGTTATCTCAGGTCAGTCAAGTTGAGATAATGAAGTCAACATTCATCTTTATTTTTATGATGGATCATTGTTCCATATTTGCGATGAATCCATTTCAGGAGTCAATGGATGCACTCAACAAACTTCTCAAGGAACCCATACCTGTTAACCGTTTTCGACCCAAGTATTGAACCATTCTTGTATCTTGGTTGTCCTACAAATATAGAAACTCTCTTGTGACTTAGTTACTACATTAGACCATATTGTACGGGATTGATTTGAATGCATTTTAAAATCTTATAATTAAAACTTGTGTATTGCATGATGCAGTATCCTTGTTGAAGGTATTGAACCATTTTCTGAGGACTTATGGACAGAGATTAAGATAAGCAAATTTACATTTCAGGGTGTGAAGCTGTGCTACCGTTGTAAGGTGAAGGACTCTCCTCTATTACCTTTCACATATCATGTAGCTAATATGCTCCATAGTCCACAGGAACTTGTACCACATGACTTGTGCTAATAATTTTAGCTTCCAACATGTACCTAGGTTGAATCCTTCTGAGTTCTGAGTTCTGAGGACAGATTTTGAAAATGTTCTGAGCCTTCTGTTTGCTTGAGGTTGACAACATGTGGACTATTCCAATTTAAAGTGGAAGGATTTGCAAGCATAAAATACTAAACATGCATATATGGAGAGAGTGGATAATGGATAATGACCATTTCTGGTCTCTTTGCAATCTGAAGATTTCCTCTAGCATTCCCTGTGTCTGCTAAATTTAAGTTTAACATTAATGGGAATAATGATATAGGAGTAGATGAAAGAAACAAAGGAGTTATAGTACTGGGGTATAAGTAAGAAAAAAGCAAATGACTAAAGAAAATGCAAAATGAAATAGAAGAAAACATAAAGAGAACACCAGAAATTTATTAGTCAAATGTTTTGTGAGAATTGTCTTATGTCTAAAGGGTGGTATGGTACCGATGGGGATGGAGATAGTATGGGATGTCCCTAAGGTAGTATGGGCTAGCCAACTCCCACATCAAGTAGAATGTAATGTTCCATAGAATACTTAAGTGGCTTGGTTCTTCCCCGTCAATAGTTAGCTTTTGAGGGATTCCCCAAGCCACTTGAGTTTTATCATTTGGTATTAGAGCTTGGTTTACCGACAGCATGGAAAGGGCTATTTGCGGAGGGTTCTAACCAGCAGAGGAATTGACTGCAGTAGAATGAAGCAACGCCGAGCGACATGTCATAGAGTAGGATGCTGGCTCTTCAGGGGCGGTGCTATGATATGGGTGAGGATAGTATGAGATGTCTCTAAAATAGTACTGGCCATCTAAGTCTCACATCGAGTAAAATGGGATGGGATATTTAAATGGTTTGATTCTTCTCCCTCAAAAATTAGCTTTTGAGGAAGGATTCCTTAAGCCACTTGGTTCCATTAGGTACATCCCTAATTTTATTCAGTTCTTCATATAACCCTTAATGAGGCTTGACTTATGAAACTTAATATATAAATGGGTTTACAGGGCAAGGAAAGACATCTCTCTCTGCATCTATTATTGAATGAACTAATATTTAGTTCCTTTTTCTTTCTTAAATTTAGACATTTCTCATTGCTTGTACACCTACAGCTAACTATATATTATTCATTTAATCCTTTTTTATCTACTCATTACTCTGTTATTGCCCATATAAAACTTGATATTGCATGGGGAAAATATACTTAATTACATTCAATATCTCTTGTTTTCAAATTTTATCATGTAAATTTCTTGTTACCATGGTTGGTTTATATGTACATAAATGCCAATATACATTTTCAAGATCTCTTCTGTGTTGGTAATGACTTCTTGAACTTTCACGGAAATCTTGAATTTTCTCCAATATGAACGTCATATTACATGGTTTAATTTATGTGGAAAGAATAACTTTTATCTCTGTGTATCAAAGGTTCTCACAAACTTGATATAACTTGTGAAAACACCCATAGTTGTTGCGGTCTCAACCTGCCTGACTGGTTCTGTTTGTGAGGTTAGATTCCTACAATTGATCAAGAGACCGGGATTCCTGGAGCTGAACCAAATGAAACTCTGAAGGAAATTAGGTCAGACAAAGTCTTGAGGCCAAATGCGAAACAGCAGGGGAGGGTGAGACATGCAGTCCTCAAAACTTTGAATCAATCCTTATGTTGAAAGGTTCAAAATTTCAAATAATAACATATGAACTGTTTCTGCAGATCTACTTTGGGCAGAATATGGTGTGGAAAGATTGTTATATGGAAGGAAATGGGAAAGTGGTTAAAGTGGGAGATCCTGTTCATGTCCTCAAAAAGGTGTCCTCTGCTGCTGAAGCAGCTGCCTGAACTAATGTAGAATCTACGTTTACTCAGTTTTATTATGAAACTTAAAACCTGTATTTGCCTACGATAAAAGTAAGAGATAAATGTATTGGTAAGCTTGTTCTGCCACGCATGAATACATATTTTGTCTTTTATCCTAGTTACTTTAGCCAATACTCTCTAGATAGATTGATATGATTTTTTTTTTGCTTTTTTTTTAAGTATGAAATTATCCTTTTTTTTTTATTTATCTACTCGAAATTTAAACGGAATTTTAAAATGAAATTGATATAACTAATCTAATTCATCACTAAATGGATATATATATATCTACGTTGTTTCAAACAGCAAATAACAAGTTTTCTGTACTTCATATTTACGATTTTGAATTTTGATGACCTTTCCTTCCTTCATCGGTATTTTATTTTTTGCTGTTAGCGATGGTATCTGAAAATCCCAAAAAACAAATTTGTTCTTCAAGTATGAGGTTATCTTGTCTATAATATAAAAATTAATTAGGTAGGACGAGTTTGTTTGAAAGTGACTTTGATTTTTTTTTTTTCTCCCTCTTGTTTGCGAGAATTATTTTGGATTATAGCCTTCCTATGGCTTCAGCAGTAACAGTTTGTCTATTCTCTTCTTCTATTGTTACCTGCTTGCTAATGCTATGGAATTCAGATAAACTTAAGAGGAGACTATAGGATTCCTCATATCTTCTAAGTTTACACAAAAAGCATATCCATTTCAGTACAAAGCAGACGATTGAACAAAAGATCTCCAAGTATCCAAATCCCTCACTACTATTAGATGAGATCAAATAACTATTGAATGAATTGATTTTCCAAGATCCTAACGAACTAAACTACTAAAAGTAAAGCCTAGACAGTAGCCAAGCTTTGAGCTACGAAGAATAAGAGGGGCAAACAAATTATGTTTTAGACATATCCAACTTCAGGAGAGCATCAATTTTTTGGATAAAAGACATTGCAAAATGTATTAGTGTTCTGAACCGCCCCTTTGTTATCTTATCTTCATTATAGACACTGGCATTAGTGCTTCAGAAAAATGAGTATATGCAGATGCTAGATAAGCCAAGCAGCTGCTTCAATTGCAGAGGAGAGCCAGAGGACATAAACAAGAGCTTCAGTTATAATGATCTTCCATCTCAAAGAACACTTTTAGACCATGTTCTCCTTGACGTATGTCTGCAGAACCAATACATGTTATTTGAAATTAAAAAACATAAGTGTGACATTTAAGTCTTGGTTGTTAGGTTTTCCAATAAAAATATAACACAGTGGACAACTTTGATTTCTTTAGAAAAGTTCCTCCAGGTGTTATCATTCTATTGAAGAACTTGATAACAAAGACTTAAATATCAGAACTAAGTTTTGTCCTAATGGAAAGGAGGGGTGGTTAAAAGCTTCAGGACTAGATATCTTATGTCTCACCCCTTGCTGTCTTTCATCTGGTCTAAAGATTTCGTCTGACCAACTTCTCTTGATAGAATCATTAAGATTCAGATCAAGGCATCCTGGCCTCTTGATTAACTGCAGATCAAACTATGACAGGAAGCATCCTCAGGCAAGTGAAATACATTAACCCAAATATGACATACATGTAGAGGAAATGATAGAGCTAGAAAAGTTATTAAGATAGCAGATAAACCAGATATGAGAAATGGCATTTATACATGCTCCATAAACCATTCTCCTCTCATAAGCTAGTTTGCATTGGATACCTAAGAATCCATTCATCATTCCAAACTAATCAACATAGAAATTTCCTTTCTACGCACCAAATTTCCAGAGGTTTATCTGACAAAAGGCCAAGAACAATTTTTAAGCCCCATCTGCTGTAATAGTAAGCCTATAGTGGTACATATTAATAGCAAAACTTGTTAGCGCAAGTCACATGATACATCATAAATGTTCCTAAAGAGCATATTGACATACCATAAGTAAAAAATGATTAGATCTCTTAACATTATGATGAAAGTGTAGCTTCACACCCTGAAATCTCCTTTATTAGGTAGAAAAATTCATACAGATCATCTCATTCTTGTCTAAAGTAATAAAAAATAATTTGAAAAAGAGTATAATACAAATGAAAGAATTGAACAAGAGATATGATATAAATCAATAATTGGCTCTCAAACAATTAAAAGTTAAGGATTCCTTGAGAAGCTACTTTATTGCGACAATGGATCCAAGAAAGAAACAAACAACATATATTCATTGAAAATTCAGCATATAGAATTATAGACAAATATAACTTATGACTACTCAACTTTACTGACCTCAGATAAAAGTAAGTATTATGTCCACAAGTACAACAAGGGTCCACAACTCCAGCTTCTGAAGCTACATTTTAAACATAGATATGGGGGAGGGAGGGAGGAGATTAGGAAGCATTTATTAACAACAGATGGTTTATACACAAATCAAAATTGATCAAATATGTGAATTTAATCCTTTTGAAAATAAATCATTATGCACCACTATAAGTTACCAGTATAACTATTATTTATTTATTTTTTTCAGAAAAACAAAATAGTTGTGGCAAGTATGATCAGATTGAACAAGGTCTAGGCAGTTAGAATGGTCCAACTGGTACTATCATTGTAACCTTTTTGGCTCATACTAATATCTTCAAATAGACAAGGTGAAATTTATGTTTAATAGCACAAGGAAAATTTATTGCTGATGTCTATCTGCCTTAGAAAAGTTTGAGGACTTACAATATGAGGACCTTGACAAATTACTGTATTTGGAGTCTCTAAACAAATGGCTCTGAAAATATCAGCAATACAGCCTGCTCCAACATGCATTAATAGCTTTTCGAATGTTCTTAGGTTTGCAGAGCTCTTGAACCACTATGGCCCAGGTAGAACCTTTTGGAAGCAAATACTTATGCAGCATCACTTCTATAATTTTGGAAGCGCCTATTATTCTATGTCGCTTAACTAACCGAACCACAAGCTCATCTAGAAACTCTCTCCCATCTTGAGGCGGGTTTACTTTCTCTCTTAGAGTTCTCAAGAAAACATTGCAAGTAATCAAGTCAGGGTCACAACCTTGATCTAGCATAATATTTAGAAGATCAATGGCACGGGAGATGCTATTCTGCATGCACAAAGCATTTAAAAGAATGTTATATGTAATCACATCAGGTTGTGTTTGAGGTTCTTGACAAAGCATCTGTTGGAAAAGTTTCAGGCCTTGTTCTACTAAGTGAGCTTTGCAAAAGCCATGAATCATTGAACTGTAAGCCACAACATCTAATTTAATTCCTCTGCTCAGCATTTGCTTCCACACCATTAAGGCCTCCATAAGCTTCCCCTCCTTGCACAAGCCATTAATAAGTATGCTGTAACAAACCTCATTATGATTACAATTATTATCCGCCATCTCTTTCCACACAAGAATAGCTTTATGATTATCACCTTTTTCAAAGAAACCCCTCATTAGGGAGCTATAAGCAAAAGAATTGGGTGCATAACCTTTATTCTTCATCTCAAATAAAACTTCTCTTGCATCATCCGGCTTCCCTTCTCGGCAAAGACCATCTATTAAAGCACTAAACACAACAGTATTTGGTAGACATCCTTTTTCTTCCATTTCTTTCCACAATTGCATTGCATGCTCAGATTTTCCCTCCTTGAACAGCCCACTAATAAGGGATGAGTAAATATACTCATTCCCACCTCGACCTCTTTCTTGCATTGATGATAACATATGGACCCCATCAACAGATCTACCTACCTTAACAAGCCCATTAATGAGTGTTCCATAAGTAATATCATTAGGCACACACTTACTCGATACCATTTGACCCATGAGACTTACTGCCTTGTTCAACTTACCTTTGAGACACAAGCCATGAACAAGGACATTATATGTGGCTTCATTTGGAACACAGCCTTTAAGAAACATATTATCAACAAGCTTCGCAGCACGTACCAGGTCACCCTTCTTGCACAATGCATTAATCAACACATTAAATGTGATTGGGTTTGGGAAACAACCTTCAATCTGCATCTCATCCAGCAGGGAAATGGCCTCATCAATTCTACCCTCCCTGCACAACCCATCCATAAGTGTACAGTATGTATATGTATCAGGATTGCAATTCTTAAGTGGCATTTCTCTGAACACTTCAATAGCCTGATCAACTGTACCCAGCTTACACAGGGCCTTAATAATCAAGTTGAAAGTGAGTACATTTGGATGTATATTCAGACTCTTGGTAGCAATAACTTGAGAATAGAACTCCAGGGCACGAGTGAACAGACCCTCTTGAATAATGACATTGAGAACTGAATTGAATGATTTTACAGTTTGCCTACATTGAAATTCATCCCCCATTCTATGAAACAACCCCACTGCCTTATCAGGCAAATGCGCTTTCCCATAAGCTTTGAACACAACAATGAAATTCCTCTCCCTAAAAACTCTACCTTCGCGCTTCATTTGATCCAAAACCCTATCCAGCGACGTAAAATCGCAGGAAATTGCATAATTTTCAATGAGTGAATAGAAAGTCGAATCGCCCAACTTGTAAGAACCCGATTGGGTACCTGATTTGAATATTTCCACCGGCACTGGAGGCTCAGCTTCATCGTCTCTGCCATGAAGAGCTGGGGAAGAGTAACTCTGGAGCGAAAGAGTTTGAGAATGGAAACGCAAGTTGAAGCCTATTGGCACTGACTTTCTGAGAAGATTTGGGAGAGGGATTGAGCATTTGGGCATCGATCAAAAAGGATTTCCTTGAGAAATTGGTTTGATAACTGATAAGTTCTCAAGAAATTTGAACCCAGAAAAAAAAAAATGGAAGGCTTATTTTGCGAAAAAGAAAATGGGAATTGGATGTTGCTCTTGAAGTTTAGTTAAGTTACTTCAAACGCATCCTTAACCCATTTAATCGAATTATCTTGCATTTTTTTTATGTATTTGTTGTTTGCAGAGAAATTTTTAAAAAAATAAAGTACTGTGATTAATCTTAAATAAGTTAGGGATTAAGTTTCTTCTTTTTAATTTTCTCATATTAAAAAAATACATTAATTTTTAATTATAAAAAATTTACACTCCATTTAATATATCAAACGGATAATTATTTTTTTTAATGTAGCCTGCCATTTGCTTTATTATTATTATTATTATTATTTAAGAGAAAAGGAGGTTAAAGTAGTCTCCAAAATAGAAACTAAACAGAGCGGCTGGTTATGTCTAAAGAATAAAATTTAAGTATTTTTATATTTTTTGTCAAAGTCAATGGAAAATTCGTTGGTGAGAAAGCAGCACAAGACTGAGCATACAAACAACAGCAAGGAGGTTGAACAAGGCAAAAAGAAAACACGGGAAAAGACCAACCTGCACCTCCAGAAACCAAAGAGCGATAAAATAGAAAACAAACTTAAGGCAACACACCCTAAGGGTCTAAACCCTAAAAGCAAAACACCCCTCGGGAGGGGGACTTTAAGTCTAACAGGGTGGGACCAAGTCCAGTTGAAAGGTAGAGCAGAATTATGCGATTTCTTAATGAGAAAGTCAGTGACCATATTGCCTTTTCTTTCAATCCACTGAATTGTAATCCTTGACTGAGGCTGAACCTATTTCTCACTTCTTCCAAAATAGCATCAAGCTGCCAAAGGGAATGGAGACTCTTCCAATAGTTTACCACCGGTTTACAATCAGTTTCAATAATTGCTTTATTAAGACTTAAGAGAGTCAGCAACTAGAACAACCTCTTTCAATGTTAGAGCCTCTGCTTGAGTAGCACTAACAAAGGGAATGCGTTTGGTGAAACCAGTAAACACAGTACCCTAATGATCCTGAATAATCAAAAACTATGGTCCCTATAACATTAGCCAAGTCAGTAGTAGCATCTATGTTGATTTTAACTTCATCAAATTGGGGGGGTCCATGATGTACCTCTGATGGAGGAGGAGAAAGTTGCTTTAATAAGGGGGGAGGAAGATTTGAGCACTAATGAACTCATTGGTCGTGCCAATGGCTCGAATCAGAACATCTTAAGGGGAGGATAGCATACTTTAAAAAACAAGCTCATTTCGTGATTTTCATATGAAGCACAAAAGATAAAACAAGTGAGTGAGGTCTTTCCATGATGATCCATTACAAGATTTAATCAAGTTGATTTTGCTCTTGATCTAGAATCACATAGAACCTTCATCAAACCGGCTAGTATCCCATTGGAAGTATGACCCAAACCAAATGGCTTTAAATTTGTCACACTACAAAAATAAGTGCATGTTGTACTCTTTTGCTGCTAAACAGAAAGGGTAAGCAGGGTTTAGATTGATTCTTCATTTGAGCAAATTAGGTCTGGTTAGAAGCGCGTTTCTACTCACTCTCCACAGGATCGATTTAATCTTGGGAATGACTTTTGCTCTCCAAATATCCGACCATAAACTAGAAGAATGCTAGGCTTGCGCACTCATTCCTTCCCCTGAATGAAAGTCTCTTTTGTAGAACATCTATAACCAGATTTAACAGAATATTGATCGTTGGTAGTGAAAGATCAGATTCTTCGATCTTTATCTGAATTGCTAATAGGGTTGGCAAGGATAAGGTGGCATGTGGATTTGCTAAAGAGCTGTTGAATTTTCCTTTCGTCCTATTTTCTCCCCCCCTGGTTTGAGAATATCTTCACTTTTAGATCCAAATTGCTTGGCAATTCCCAAATTGTCTCATTGTAACAAAGCCACCTTTCAGTCCAAATATTTATGTCCTCACCTGACCCAAACATCCAAGCTGAGTGTCTTTCTTCCCCCCATAAGACTCCTCCACACCCAAGAACAACCTTGAGATAATTTGGCATTCCATAAGTCAGTGTTAAGATAGTATATGCTCTTAAGCGTTTGAACCCACAATGAATCTGGATTAAAGGAAGCTCTGCAAGCTTGTTTGGTAAGCAGAGCAAGATTGAAATTAAAAAGAATCTTTGAAACCCAAGCCTTTTTCAAATTTGTTCCTGAATAAGTCTTTCCCATTAACCAAATGTATTCTCCATTATTTATGCCTTTGCCTCAACCAAAATTATAGCACTAAGGAAGACAACAACTTGTAGAAAGACTTGGGAAGTTTGATCACTGACATTAGGAAGCTGGATTACTTCTTTAATGAGGGTTTGTTTATTTGTCTTAAGAACTTTTTTCTTATGATGTAACTTCTACATTTTTCAATTTCATATTGGGTGAAGGTTTGGTCAAGTTCAATTAGGACTTTACCTCTTTCAGAGTCCATAGGTCGTACTCTGGGGGGGCTTTTCATGTAGATTATTATCACTGGGTTAGGCAGGCTTATATCTTATGTTTCAAAGCCCAACTTGCCCAGATGGTTTAGGCCTAATCCAACTCATATTTTCCCTTCTTTTAAATCTGACCTAGTGATAATCTAAGTTAAGAATCCCAATTGGGCTTTCGCTTGCATCATGTGGCTTTCAGCATTTCCCTCCTCCCAAATCAGCCCCTATAGGCTTAAGATAGTGGTAGATTTGATTAATCGTGGTTGCTTTCGCATACAAGTCCTCCGTTTTGATTGTATTGAGATCTTTTCATTGTCTTCATCCATGCCTCTTTTTGCAACATGCCCACCTCTACGCTAGCCACATTTTCGAGCCTTCCACTACGTTCTGCATTGCTTGTACCTCTCGTATCTATTATTTTGCCATTTTTATTCAACGCATGAGCACGTTCTAGTGGGCTTCCTTTCTTGATAGCTTCGTTGGTCCACATTTCCTAATTTTTCATTATTATCTTCTATAGTCACTTTATTGAAGGGGCTCCTAGTCTTGGACTATATCGCAGTAGAGAAGGGTTCCATGTAGCTTTGGCTTGCTCCTCCTTTTCTCTCCTTTTGCTCATGTCCAATGTGTTTGTAATTGTAACAATAGTTCTGTAACTTCTCATATAGTAACATTGCCTAAACCTTTGGCAAATCTCTTCTAGGAATCCATAATTATGTGGGAAGTGGTTGTTTTATGTTGAACATGACCTGAACTCTCATGAAACCTCGCATTATCTTGTTCTCCACTATTGGATTCTTGTCAGCTATAATTTCACCAATTCTCCTCTTTATTCTAGCAGCATTTGAGGTAGAGATCTCCTATAATGGCACTCCAAAATCTACACCTAGAAAGAACTAAAGCTATAGTCTAGTTCATTTAATGTTATTCCTAGAACCCACCGTTGTAGACATAGGAGGGACCCGATGACATTCTATGGAGCTTCCTCTATAATTCTTTGAGGTGTAGCCACTTATAGGAAATTGAATAGAAAATTGTTTGCTATTAGGTCAAAGATGTTTTAACCATTAAGGAAACCCCAACTTTTAATAATCATGTTGTAGACCATTCTCTTGTTTAAACTCTTGTTAGCGATTATTTTGCCAAATAGCTCGTGTTTTGCTACTTCGAATGTCTTGTCCTTTTCCTCCACTAGATTGACAATGTCACCTTCCAGAGAAGCTGGTTCTATGATGCCCATATTCTTATCCATTTCCTCCTCCTCTGTTACTGCTCTTTAAGGAGCAAAGATGCTTTACCTTTAGCTAAACAAGACTTACTCTTCCCACAAAAGAGAGGGTGTCACTAGCTACTATCGTAACAATATTATGTAAGGGTAAGGGAGAAATGCTCAACATTAGCCATATGATTATAAGTATAGTTTTCTTCTATGTGACTGTGAGTAATACAAAGGATGAGTTTTGGTGACTTATAAGGGGGAATTTCGCCAATCCAATACAAAAACAACCTCTTTCTTTTCCCATCTCGTGTCTCAAATTCCACAGAATTTATTCCCTTAAAGAAATCCTTAATCCTCTCAAAGATATATGGGGTTTCATTCATTAATATTACCATTTGCCAAAGCCTAAAGCCTTACAATTACATACTTCAGGCCAAGTTGGTGATCATGTTCCAATCCCAATCTCCTTTATTACTAACAAACTCAATACTCACCAACACTTCGCTCCTTGTCTTCAGCATGGATGTTTATGGGTTTGCTATTTGTTATTTCCAATATACATGTGATGTTTCATTTGTCAACCAAACATACTTGAATTTTCTTTACTTTAATAATATTTCATTGTTTAAGGACACCTTAACTGATAAATAGATAAAATAAGTAAATTAGCTTAAGTATTTGTTAAATTTACTTTATGAATATTACACAAAATTTTTAAAAAAATTAATTCTTTTTAAAAAGAAGTTCATGAACTAGCCTAACCTAACTCATGACCCTATCAAGGGTTGTGTTGGACTAATATTATTAGTTTTACTTAAATAAATAGACCAATCTAACACCCAACATATCCACATAGAAAATTTCATGTGGGCTTAGCCTATATGAGTTGTTTAGTCACTTTTACATCTCTATATACATCATTTATATTATAAATAAATCAATCAATAAAATATTAAAGTAAAATTAAATCACACTTACTCTACGTGGATTAATATGACTTGAAATATACACATTTGGAATATTAAAATATACATAATTCATTATGTCACTATAATTTCATAGTAAAAATAAGGTTAAAAAATAACTTTTTGTTTCATTTTTATCCTTCATTCTTATTAATTGATAAAATTTTTTAAACTAAACATTATTTATATGTATTACTAACAATACAATATATGAAATTCACACAATTACTTTTAACTAAGCATGACCAAGCTAACAAAAGAATTCAAATAAAACTAAGACATTGTGTTAATTTGATTCCTTTACAATTTTTAAAAAATTTTGAAATTATTAATTTGAATATTTTTCAATTAATGTAACATTTTTACCTTTATCTTTTTTATATCTTTATCAAGGATACTAAAATTGTAACATATGGAATTCTGTACAAGTCGTGGAAATAAATTGATTAGAAAAGGGAGCAAGACTTTTCAGTCAAGGCCCTTCATTCTCTAGGGGCTCTTGGTTTCCTATCATTGACTGCATCAGCATCTTCTTCGTCTTTTGTTTATGGGCTGTGTCATAAGTAGCGTGAAGCCCAAAGGAGACATAGTAGATAAGCATCACAACAGTACAAATTCCAAACCTTACAAAGGCAGATGTCTCTAGAGACCCCATGAGGAAGATATTTGTTGCAATGGAGAGAGATGGTAGCCATGGGACAAGGGGTACTCCCCAAACCCTAGGTACCCTTTGCTGAGGGAGGAATAAGGACAGCCCTAGAGTGGCCAAGAACCAAAGGGGAACAGTGATGGTGTATCCAAGCCATCCATTGGGCCTCAAGGACCAATAGGCTGAAGTGCCCATTGAGGAAGCAACAATGAGGAGCAAGAAGGAGACTAGTTTGAAGAGGTTTTGTTTTGGAGTGATTTCTCTCACATAGTATCTCCTTACTAGAAGGGCCACAGCCATCATCATGAAGATAAACAATGTGCTTATGGACAACAAACTAGATAATACACCCAAGCTTGAGAAGAATGCAATGCAGGAAGCTGAAATTAGAAGAATCAATGTTAATGAATAGACTGAGTTACTAGATAAGGTACTTTTAAAATGTAAGCGATTTCTATGACTATAAAATAATATTATAAACATTAGTATGAAATTGTTACTGGTTTGGTTAAACCAGTTAATTCTCCAGTCTAGTTGACCCTTGAAAAATATTGAATTTTAATCTTTTGAAATACAAAAAAAGAAATAAAATTTTTTAGGTAAGAAAAATATATAAAAAAAGAATTTGAGTCATACTTTATTTAGAGTAAATACTTTATTTATCACTCTCTTAATTTTTTTTTTATCTTTCATATATTTCAAAGACTCTATATCTGTTTCTTATTTCAACAATTTAAATTCAAAAATATCATTTGCCCATTTTTAGTGTTGAACCGATTCGATTCCCTAACGTCCAACGATGTTGCTTCTTGCTAATTGTATTTATTTGTAGTTATGACAAGCTAGTGTTATAAAAAAGTATTTATTTATTAAAATAAATTAGTCTAAATTACAATTTTAACCTAAAATTTTATTTCTTTACGGTTATAAATGTCACTTGACTTTTTTTGTGGTTAGTTTTATTATCATTTAATTACCTTATGATATTTCGATCTAATATAATTAAATTAGTCATATAAGAATTACTTAAAATTAACTTATACTCTTAATTTAAAAACTATCATTTAAACTTTTATTTAACTTTTCATTCAGTACCTTTATAGATTTATATAGTGAATTAAAATTATAAATCATATTCAATTTTATTATAAAATCGATTGAACGAATTAAAAAGAAAAAATAAAATTACAAAATCCATACCTGAGATGGTGATCAATAGTGTAGCATTTATGGGCGTTCCTGTCTTAGGATGCACAAGAGCAAACCAAGGCGGAATCATATGCGCACGTGCGATGTGCGTGATATATCGTCCCTGTCCTAACGTCCCCATCAAAAGCACCGTTGTCATGCCCTTCAAAGCTCCAAACGCCACCACATACTTGGCCCAGTTCAGGCCCACACTCTGAAACGCCACCGAAAACGCTGCGTTTTCGTCTATCTCCGTATACTTCTGCATCATACTCAACGAAAGCGCCATCAAGCAGTAAATCACAGTGATAATCGACATCGATCCCACCAATCCAATCGGTATATCCCTAGAAGGATTCTTGGTCTCTTCAGCCATGGTGGCTAAATTATCGAATCCACCGTACGCGAAATAGACTATCGCGGCTGCTTTGAAGATCCCGGGGACGCCGTAGGGAAGAAACGGGGAGAGATTGGAGGCGTCGCTGTGGGAGAAGGCGAGGACGATGACGAAGAGGATGACGAAGGTGTTGATGCCGGAGGCGAGCCAGTTGAGGTAGGAGGCTTTGCGGGTGCTGGTGGCAGCGATGGTGGCGGCGACGGCGAGTACGGCGACGGCGATGGGATCGAGGAGGTTGTAACCGTCAGTGAGATTGGTATGGATGCGAAGGGAATTGGAGGGACGATTGAGGAGGGTGGTGAAGTAGGAGGTCCATGCTCGTGCGACTGCGGCACTTCCCACTATGCTTTCGAGGAGGATGTTTCCTGCTGCTATGAACGCTGCGAAATCTCCGAGTTCGATTCTGAGATAAGCAAAGGAGCCTCCTGCAACAATGTCACAGTGAATGTGAAACTGAAAATTTTGAAGTATTTAATATTATGGATTTGTATTTTATTACGGATAGAATTAGAGAAGGATAGCTCGAATTTCTTTTATTCTTTAAATTTATAATTTAGTACAGCCTTTTCTGTCTTATTTACTCACTAAAAATTAACATTATATAATTTATTTCTTACAAAGTGTAAATTTAATTTATAAAGATTAAATTATATAGTACAAAGTGACTAATGCAAATATATGAAGATTTAAACATACAATGACTAAATTATAAAATGTTAATCTTCTAAAGATTAAACAAAAAAAAAGCTTTTAAAAATTAAACCATACAATATTAATTTTTTAGCAACTAATTATAAGAGGAAAGAATTTTTCAGAAATTAAATTATTGATATACTCAATTTCTGACTTTTTAGTTATACACACTTATTCTTGTACGTTAAAAAGTTATTAAGTAATAGTTCATGACTAAATTTTATTAATATTTCTTGACATTAGTGTAACGTGGAAAATTAATTTAACTTCAAAATTTATAATGTTTTAAAATAAGATAAAATACAAAAAGATAACTTTACTATGTATAATAATAAAAAAATATTTTTTTAATAAAAAATTAACAAAATCAAGATTTAAAAGCTGAAAAGAGTTCTGTGGCAATAAATAATACTTACTCTTATCCTTTAAGTTTTCTGTACCTTGTATTTTTTTTTTTTTATCGTAGATTTTAGATAGAGATAATACTAAAAATTCTATCCTTACTACCCGATAGTTTTTCTCGCGCAACAAAATTTTGAACCGTGAAATAAATGTTATGTATTTTTGTAAGAAATGTTAAAATAATTTATTTTTTTAATTTTAAAAATTACACTTTATTGATTTAAAATAAAAATCTCAATAAAAAATTACTGTTTTCATTCTACCAAATAAAGAAATAATTTTAGTTTATTTTATTTTAATTAAAATAAGAAGAAATGACTATTTTAATTTTTAAAATATATATATTATTTTATTTTTATTTTTAAAAAATTAAAATATTCAATTTCATCTTTCAAAAAATATTCTTCAAATAGTTCAGTTTTTACATTATTTACATAAATATTTTATTGAATATATTGATTGTTGTTTTAAATTGTTATAATACTTTTTTATATGTTGATCTTTCAGTTTGTTATAATATTATTTGAACATTTTTATAACTATCTTATGATTAACTTGTTTAAAAAATATTTGTATGAGGATGAAATTAAAATGTTTAATTTTTTAAGAATAAAATTAAAATAACATGTATCTTTGAAGAAATAAAATAATAATTTATTCTTAAAATTATTTTATCTTTATTATTTATATAATATATAATAAATATTAGACATACGTATAATTAAAATAAAATATTATTTTTAAAAAAATTAAATTAAATTAAAATTAAAATTTTAATACAAAATAAATAACATACAAATATTTTTATCATAAGAAAATAGAGATATATCTTACGCATATTTTTATTATAATATCTGAGCGACAACGATTTTGTTACCTAAATTCTCTAGTCGGCATAACCAGAGCATAACGCCAAAGAAAAAACCTACCGGCAACGGGGACTTCAATGGCAAACTCAGTGTAGCAGAAAACAGAGAGCATGGCGGAGATTCCCGACGCAGCATAAGACAGCACAATGGCAGGACCGGCGTGTTTGTGCGCTTCCTGACCGGTGATGACGAAGATTCCGGCTCCGATGACGGCGCCGAAGCCGAACCACATGAGGTCCCACCAGTTGAGGCAGCGCTTCATGTCGTTCTCGCTCTCCTTTCGGATCTCGTCGATCTCTGTGGCGTCGTCCGATCTGCTTCTCAGGCGGTCCTTGAACCGCGGCCACGTCTCGGAAAGCGCGGTGACGTAGTTGCTCCAACTCTGGAAAGACTCTTCTGGAAGGAAGTCTTGCTTGCTGCCTCTCCAATAGCTTCTTCTCTCACTCTCTGTTGATGCTGCAGCGACTTCTTCCGTAGAAGCCATTGGCTTGATTGATGTTCTTCACGAGTTCTGCGTGATAACTGATAATTTCATGAAGACGAAGAAGAAGATGATATGATGAGTGGCTAGAAGTGTAGATCAAACAAATTTATATTTTGATTGGAGTTTTTAAAATTTATTTTTAGTTTTTTAAAAATATAAAAATAAAAAAAATTATTTGAATAATTATTTTTAAATAAAAATAAAAAAATAAAATATGTGTGTTAATAATAAAAAATATTAAAAAAATTTAAAAAAATACTTTAAATTTTAATTTTTTAAAATAAAAAAAATATAAAAAAAAATTTTCTAATATATATAGATATATAAAACTAATATAAATATAAATTTTTAAAATTAATTTTATAAAATAGTTTTAAAGGAACAAAATTTTAAAAACTTCTAACACTCCTCTTTTTTGTTTTATTTTATTTTATTACTTCCCTATATTTACATATATTTATATTTAGAGGAAATTGATTTAATTTATTTTTTAAATCTTTAATATAATTTTTTAATAATTTTATTTTAATTAAAATATTATTTTTAGACAATTTTTTTACAATTTATAAATAGAAGTTGATTTAAGTATTAAATTATAGGTAAAATAATATTTTTAGTCTGTTAATTTTAACTCTAATTTTAATTTTATCTTTTTAATTTGATTGATTTTATTTTAATCTTTTAATTTTTAAAAATAATTATAATTTTTTTAATTTTTAACATCGTTAATTTATTTAACAAAAATTATTGAGTTTAACTTAACTATAATATCTGACATATTATTGTTAAATTATTAATATATTAATTTTACATATAAAAATAATAATAAATTTAGAATTAGCTTTATACTTAAATTTAAGCTTGATGATTATTTAATTTAGATTTTAGAGTTTAAATTTACAGGTTTATATTTTTATTTAAAATTAATAGACTAATAATATTGATAAGAATATGGTACAAAAATATTAAAATTAATTTCAACTCAATACTTTTCATTAATTAAATTAATGATTTTAGGAATTAAAAAAAATTGATTAATTTTTTAAAATTAAAAAATTAAAATAAAATTAATCAAACTCAAAGGTAAAACTAAAACTAATTCAAAATTAAAGGATAAAAAGTATATTTTTACCTAAATTATAATTTAAATTTGTCTAAGCGATTATTTAAAATTTAAATAAAAATTACAAAGTTAAGATATTGCTAGGTCGTAGAAACAATTATTTTTTAATGAAATTTTTTTAAAATGATATTACTTTAAAAGAAAATGCTTCTTGTACAAGTTATAAATTATTGAAAAATACCAAATCTTTAAAAGATTAAATTAAAAAGTTTATTCTTATATGATTAAATTAAGAAAAAATAATTTTTTTAAATATTAATCATTAATTTATTATATATTATAGATGCCTAGATGATTTAAACATTTTAATTAATGATTAAATGCTTAAAAATATTTCACACTCTAACCATTTTTTTAATTTTCATACCCAAATTTAAATAAATAAATTTTGCAAGTTAATATAGAATCTGATTAGTTTACTTATATCTACAAATAACATCATATAATTAAAGCCAAAGAGTACTCCACTCACATTATTCACTGAGATCAAGGGACTGTAAATGTTAATATGAAAAGAAAAATTGTGATTGATTGTTCAATCATTAAATATAATTAAAAACAAAACGAAAAATTAATTATATTTAATTATAAAACAATAATTTAAAAATATTCATTAAATTACAAGATAATTTTAGTAAAAAATTATTGATGTGAAGATTGTGAGGGATCTAATTAGAGATTCCATCTTGGAATCTTATCATTTAAGCACTAAAAAGTCAAGTCTAGGTTAGGCACCAATCTTCATCATATTAATTGGTCTACACTCGATAATTTGTCGTTGCATAATGGCAACATTTTCAAAAGTTAGGCCAATTCAAGTGCATATCTATCAAGTTGTATGTTTGAAGCATGAACACCAAAGTGGGGACCATATATTTATGTAAATGACTAAAATAATTATTGGTAAATTAGCAATGTTAATTAAAAAATAATAAAAATTTTGCATTAAAATATATTTTTAAAAAAAAAATAAATAAAAAAAATGAAATAATTAAATAATTTTTTCACTATCACAATTTTTTTTAACTAATAATGCATGAGAATACTATTTCTTAAGACCCAAAAAATTTGGTTTTTAAAAGTGAGTTCTCAAGTTTTTATATATGAAAAAAATTTAATTAAAAAATTTATATCCTTGTTATAAAGTTTTAATTAACTCAAGGAAAATTAGTCAAAATTTAATAAACTTATAAATATTAGTAGTTTCGACTAAAATCAAAATTATAATTGACATATAAAATATAAATAAATAAAATTAATTATATAAACATATAAATATTTCAATGAAATTTATTTTTGATATATTTATATATCTCCTTATAATTAACTTGATCCACTTTTGTTTAAAATTAAGTCTATCTAAGAATTATTTTGACAAATATCCTATTTTGATTTTTTTTAGTTCTTGAGAGATAAATGAACTTCTAAATTAGTTTTGCACACACTATTTCTTTCAATTTAATATTTTAAACATTGAAACAGTTACAATGTAGACATTAATTTTATGATTTCAGTATGAAATTCCGTGTAAGATTTTATAAAACCATTAAAGATGAATAATTTCAATGGTGTGAATGATTCTTCTAAAATGTTGGCTTTAAATGACGAAACACACAATTATTCAGAAACGAAAAGTCCAATAATTCTCCAGACAAAACCAAACTAAAGTCTTGATTGATCAGAAAATATCTTATCCACTGGCTAAAACTCACTCTTAAGTCAATAATCTAATAAGGGCAGAAAAATACATATCTTATGACATCATGTCATGCACAATATGACATTAGAGGCTCCCAAAATAATTACTTTTTAAAAAAGAATTTTTTTTTTATTTAGTCTCTCAAAAAAAATTTCTAACAAAAATAATTTTGTGTTAGGCATATTTTTTTGAATTAGTAAATAGAAGCCTATATAATTATTAACTCACTACTAAAACTTGTTTAGATGATATACTTCACCCAAAAATGTGTTATTTAAGCAATTTCTTTTTTGAAATTTAAGTCATTTTTTCAATTATTTGACTTCATAAAAATTTCCAAAATTATGTTATTTTAGGGGAAAATATCACTTAGACAAGTTTAGACCATGAGTTCCAAATTTTCATATCAATAATATTAGAGTCCCTCACTACTCTTCCAAAGGTTCCTACACTGTTTAAGCCTTTCCCTGTCATCAATTCTCTGTCTCTTTGACTATTATGAGTGTTTGGTACAAGGTTTAAAGAAAATTTTTGAGAATAGGAGATTTAAAATGTTACATGTTTGGTATATATATTAAAAAATATTTTTAAAAATAAAGTATTTTTATATTTTTAAAAATTTTTATTCTCACTTAAAGGAGTTATAACCTTATATTCTCATGCCATGAGAATATTTTTATATCAATAAAATTAATAAATTATCCTTGATCCATTTATTTTTTATATTGTACGAAATATCCAAATAATAATAATAATAATAATAATAATAATAATAATATTATTATTATTATTATGTATCATTTCTTTGAAACTAAAAAAGAAGTAGGTATGAGAGATAATATTGATTTCTTTTATAAAAATATAATTTACAAACATTTAAAAAAAAATATTTGATCCAAGTTTAATTTATTATATACATATAAATAAATAATTTTGTATCATGATTGTATATATGTATAAGTATATGATTGATGTAATTCATGGAGCATGCATCATATCTTTTATGACCATATGAGTATAAGCACACGCATGTCAAGCATATATATATATATATATATATATATATATATATATATATATATTTGTGTATGCATATAATTGTTAATTTATAATTCTAAAAACTAATGAGTAACTAGAAGACTAATAAAAATTTTATTATTGAGAAGACAAATTACATTATTACCTACCTTTAATATTTACAATATTTGGTTATAAAACAGTTGGTTATAATTTAAAAAATTATCTATAGCATATTTGAAAATTTGTTAAATATTTTTAAAAATATTAAAATTGAACCAAATGCAAGAATGAAATATTTCTAAGAATATTGTAAAATATTCTCATAAATGCTTTAAATAAATCAAACAAATTTTTTAAAATTTTGAGAATCACATTTTTAAGAATGTGATTTTTGAAAAATAAAAAATTTATCCGTATACAAACATCGTCTAAGGGGTTAATAGTTTGTGGCTAGTTTTAGTTAACTCAAATCTAACCTTGTTTGTGTTATTGGCATCTTTCTTTTTTGGAATCTTAAAACTTCATCTTTAGTGATTTTAGGCTATTATTACAAGAGGATTACTATTATAGAATTTATTTTATCATTGCTTGAAATGTTCATTTTTCATAATTCAATTGTAGGACCTAGTAACAGATACATAAAAACTGAAAATTATACCTATATTTTTCCTAAAAATAACACTCATTTCCCTAGCCAAAACTCAAGTCACAAGGGGAAAAAATGGAAATCAGATGAAGATATAAATCAATCTATTCATGCTAATTCAAACTTAGCCACTCCACCTTTTGCGCAATCTCTTTCTCAATATTGTACTGAAACATGCACAGTCAAGATGCAAAGAACTGCTGAATTTAAGGACCTAGTGAAGTAATTGTTGATGATTATCTCATGAACTTTAGTCCATTTAGGTGTTTGCTTTACAGACGTTATAGCAAACACACAGAAATTTACCTAAGTTTTGTCTAAGGTTATCTCTATAATAATGTAGCAAAAAAGATGGTGGGGGGGAGAGGGAATGATTGCAATACCAGTCTTTCTGTAAACTTTTCTTGATCAATGGCCAGGGTCTAAGATTGTCAGTTAGGCTAGAAATCATCTCCATGACTTCCAAGCTTTGCTAATTTTTTTGGCCACGTACCGGCCAGCGTTAATCCCACCAGAAGTTAGTAGGCCAGATATGGCCTGTCTTACACTTGAAACCATAACTCTTCTCCTCAGAATTCCCTGCAAGCATTTTGCAGCCTCTTCTCTCGAGCTGATTGCGACATCTTTTATGATTCGCCCTGCAATCATAGTTCAGGTTTAAATTATCTTTTTCCTTAATAAGATATACATCTCTAGTTAGATCTACAATTTCACTACCATCAAACACCAATTCTGTTTAGGAGTTCCAGTGGAGGAATATATGGAGCTGAAACAATATTTCAGGAAAAATTCTTTAACACATCATGAGCATACCAGTTTCGCTTAATTTTGTCTCCTCTCCTAGCTTCAAACTCATCTGGCTTCTGATTGCTGGAGGAAGAGAAGAGACCAGAGAGCTAGCAACTGATAAGTCACAATCCTGTTTAACCAAGGAAAAGAAATTACTTCACGGCTTAATATAGGAGATGCTAGATATCTAAATAACAACTTCTATCACTTGGTTATAATGCTCTGATTCTGAAGGTTAGACTATGATTAGATTGTCTTAACACATGCAAGCACCAACAGTATTTGGCCCCTAAAAAGGGGCTCAGAGTCAGACCAGTAATAAATTCAAAGATTTTAATATAAAAACAAGGAATCACAATGTTTATGTGCTGTACTTCATAAGGTTATGTGCTTCATCATTGAGTTTAGCATAGAAGGATGTTATATGCAGAGAGTGGTCAGCTTTCCTGCATTTATGAGCCATTCAAACCTTCTGCACCATTTGTTTTGTCTTGCTTCCTCTTATTTAAGGATATCCTCCAAGTTGTACTTTGACAAAATCTTTGGCCAAAATACCCAAGTTTGTTCTAGGCTGGTCCTGAACCTCAATCACCATCCCCCACCCAAAAAAAAAAAAAAAATAATAATAATAAAGAAATACGCATAATAAAGACCTGAAAAACTTGTATTCCTTGACTGGCAGTTGATGAAAGTCTCAATAACTTCTTAGCCTCGTACTCTTCAAGAAATGGCTTATACGTAGAATGAAATAGATTCAACTGACCTGTTACAATCTTCTTCACCTGGACCAAATTGCAAAAATGGGAATCTCAGTGAAAGCTTCAGGCAAATATGATGCATGCATTATACATCTGCTTTTATTCAGGAAAGAAGATGCTACAATCACATACAATTTTACTACACGTGAGTGCCTCCAGTCCCTTGAAGAAGAAAAGCAACATAAGAAAGGAGATATATGCAGGGAATATTTTAGCACTTCCATTAGATAACTATTACCATATTAGGTCAAGTTCAGTCAGTTAACTGGCTAGCAAGGGCAGGTTCATATCAGTGACATGACAACTACACAAATTTCAGATCACTCGCTAAAACAATATGGAGAGATTAAGTTGAGTGTGTTGAACCTGGATTGTATGTGATCATCAATGACATGAGGTGACTACTCCTATATGTCTTCTTGTTACAACTAGTATTATGAATTCTTAAATAACTACAAAGTAAAAAATAACTGTCAAAAAAGACAGACTTCATAACTTAATAATTAGTCATGTAGGTCATATAATTGGTATAATATACAATGATATATATAATTATATAGTTCATATAACTGAAAATCGTATTCCTTTCTTTTTCTCCAGTTCAATGAACAAATCAATTTTCATAAAAGTTTTATTTAGCATACAGTGAAGCAGCAGCCAAGGAGAAGAATTAAAAAAGAAGAGGAAGAAGAAAGAAAGAAAATCATGTTGAAGCAGTTGGATGCAGCCGAATTTTACACAGCATGGAATCATAACTCATGGTTAAGTCATTATAAGAATAATAATATGTACAGAATAATTTAAAATCTGTCACCAAACTAACATTTAGACCCACCCAACTCATATAATATATTATTAGGTGAGCACTGAGCATGTAATTATATTGAAAGACATTAACAGTTCCAAACCATGCAGCTAAGAGTTGCAATCAAGGTCTACCTTATTTTTATCCTCTGCAAATAGCATACGTAGGTCACCCATATATGATAGGCTACACACTTTGGCATACAGATCTTCCTGCAGGGCCATATGATTTAATAATTTCAGTTGTTTTAACTACTCAAATAATTAGTTTCAAGTAAGAAGGAACTGAACCTCTGTGAATTCTGATGGAAGAAGGAGAAGAGCAGCTGATACTGCAGCTCTCAGGTTAACGGTATTGATGTTTTTAATATCCAAATTATCTATAACTATATGAACCTGCATGTATTGCATCAAAAGGACTTGGTCATGGATTAACATTATTAGGAAAATTGAGGACAGGAAAACTATGAGATGATATGCCACAAATCTGAACAAACTCTGAATAGAATATCCTCAGAATCAGGAAGTTCTTCAAATTAGACCAAACACATAAATCTCTAAAAATAGTGAATATCGATTCCAATTGAAGAAAGGATTGTCAGCTTAACAGATTCCAATAGCTAGAAATTATACCTAAACCTGAACTGTATAACAAGTAATATGCGTTGCTACTATGTTCTTAAGAGACAAAAATATGAAAGACCACATTGAATACAGGGATTATTAAAAGGATTAATACATTAATACTCAAAAACCTTTCATAGTTCATCATGGGAAATATAAATTGGCATGGCAGCTATAAGATCTACATTGAATACAGAGATTATTAAAAGGATTAGGACATTAATAATCTAGAAGATACAATAGTTTATAGCTAAAGAAACGAGACAAGTATATTACAACCTATTATAAGGCCCCCCAAGATTAAGAGCCAGATATACTTCACAACTGACTACCTTTTCTGTAGCATTTAAGAGAAAGAAAAGTCGTGAGATGAGACCTGTTGAAATGTGACAAAGGAGAAATAAAACTGATTTGGTGTGCTTTGTTTGGAAATTTGAAAGACAAAGCAATTGTTGAGGCCTTGTCTGTGATATTTGAATGTCATAGCACGTATTCAGGTCTAAGAATTACAAAACACTAAGAAAATCATGCTGGAACTTATTCTACACATGATTCAGTTGGTACTCTGAAGTAATCACAGCAGGCAACTAGCATCATTCATTGTTTATTTGTTAATCTTTATGTACATTTTATCCTTCAATGAGAGCATTGCACAACAGATATCCATTTATTGGTTAAACATGTGTATATTGGTAATTCCAACACTAGGAATCAAAAGCAAATGGTTTCACAAAATAAAAATATTTAAAAAGAACATAAAGAACAAAAGCAAAAATGAAAGAAACATACTGGTTTCTGTAAACGACCGCTCAAGTAGAATCTTTCCCAATACAGTACATCTTGAAGTAAGTCATGCATTCGAACAACTCCATATTTGAACATCTGTGTAAATTTGCTGATAAATTAGGAAAGACAAGAAATAAATCTTGATTTAGCAAAATTAAAAAAAATAAAATAATCTTGTGATGGACAATTAAAAAAAATGCCAGTATGTACAATTGGCCATTATATGCAATGCAATGTGAGTATTTAGAAACTGTATAAAGGTTCTTGTTCACACACCATTGAATCACTAAGTTGTTAAATACCTTGCCATTCCAACTAACAAAAGGGTTGAAATGTACTCCCACACCAATTTCGTCTGCAACTTCGGTAACCTTACATATTGTATCAAGTATCAACATTTAGCATCGGATTTAGCAAAAATAAATTCGGTTGTACTACAAAAGAAACAGAGAAGTACCAGCCTCGCCCCGCCAAGGTGCACCATCCATGATGCATAGTGATTTTTGTTCCATTTAAGATTCTTGGTTGTGCCATTGTACAAAGAAAAAAGATAAAACTTCACAAGGTATAATTATACATAACTCTAACAAAAGAGCATAAGAGCGTCATAATATATCATTACCTCAGAATGCCATTGCTCGGGATCTGATACACCAAGAATATAGTCTGTCATGGTTGACTAGAAAGCCACAATTTAGAATTGAGAGCAAAAACTTTGAAGACCAAATAAAAAAAAATGATAATTAATAATGAGGCAACGTTATGGCTTGAAGCCCAAATGAAACCTTGTCTTGATTGTTTGGATGAAGAGATGAGCCATAGACGCAGGCAAACTCTACAGGAGGAAGAACTTTCAGAAAACTTTTATATTCTGCTTGTTTCTCATCCTCCAAGTTGTCACTAAATCAAAGTTCAAATGAGTTGACAATACCAGACAGAACATAAGTATTCCTAATGGTCAAAGAAGGTCACTTGTATGCAAAATAAATAATAAAACGTGGGTTGTCCATCAAACCAACAGTGCGAGAAAGTGAACTTCTAACTAAACGGTCAAAGCAGAATGGGAATTTCTTCGAACACTTAGTGTGCAAGAAAAACGTTGTTCTTGCAGGAGTGCGGTGGGATGAAAAATAGTGTCTTACTCCATGCATCCCAGTGGAGGATTCTTCCTGAAAAATTCAGGAGTTTCTTTTTTATGTACTCAACTTACCTCTCATGTGTAGATTCGGCCATAACAGGGGTGCTCCTAAGAGCATTATTGAAGCTAAGATGTGGGTGCATTTTATTCGGCCTTCGTCTAGCTTGAGAAAGTGAGTTTTACAAAGTGTGTTGCCCCCTTGCGTGTGCGCCAGCTGTGGAGACTTTCGTCCAAGAGAGTGGCAACTCAGACTCCTCAACTTCTCACTCACCTCTTTGTCAAAATAAAAAATTTCATTAAAAATTTGATTTCTGCAGTTGTAAAAAGCACCTCAAGGAATCAACTAAAAGAAAAAGAAAAAGAAAAACTCAATTTTCAACGTAGTTTAATAATTAAAAAATTGAAATTGACTTCTTATAATTTTAAAATATTTCAATGTAGCTTTTGCATTTAAATTTCTGTTATTATGTTGATAAAAATTTTGGATCATTTTCATTTCTTCCTCAATAATTCTCTTTGAGAGAGAAAAAAAAAATTTGCATTGATAGAAACTCATTTTTAATAGATTATGGACTATATTTTTTTATTTTTTATTTTTCTTTTATTACAAAAAAATATTAACTTTTAAGTTCAGATTCAAAACAGTTGTTAAATTATTTTGTTTAAATGGACAAAGTATTTTTGTTATTATGTTGTTAAATTTTTAAACAATATGGACAAAATTAAAAATTATAAAAAAAGAATACTTTAGTAAAAGAATAAATTTCCCCCCTCAAAAAGAAAATCTTTAACAACGTCTGTTCTATGGTTGCACTAAAGTCTAGAGACATAGATGCTATTTTTACATGTCATAATTTAATTAAAAACTTAATTAAAAAAATTAAAAATTAACGTTTAAGTTTATTTCTCCTATACAATGGAACCTAAACATTGTGTTCCCTTGCGAGCACGAGATTATATGAAATATTTATAATTTATATATATATTTTTTAACATTCACTTGCCTATTTTATTAAAAATGTTAATATCATAAAGATAAAATTAAAAGTTTCATCTTTTTAACTCACTCCATTGGTTAATGACATTCTAAAATTTAATTAGTGAGAAGTAAAATAACACTTAGTATTTTTATTAAAATTTCAATTAATAGAATAAATTGTCTCATTCATTTCATTCCACCCCATTTTATTAATAATCAACTTGTTCTTTTCAAAACTCCTAATCAAACCCTTGGAGAGAATAGCATAGATGAGGAAACCAAGTTACAGAGAAGAGAAGAAGAACCAGCATAAAGAAAATATGAATGTCTGTGTTACAACTGAGTTAATCTGAATCAAAACTAATCTTCCCTCTTTGCCACAGGCAAATTTTAAGGCATCTATGAGGGAAACTGTAAGTGTCTGTACAACTGAGTCAAACTGAATCACAACTAATCTCTCTCTCTGCCACAGGCAAATTTTGAAGCATATGAGGGACAATGTAAATTTCTGTATTACAAATGGGTTAAAACCCTCCAGTTAGATGGGGAGAACTATTAAACCCTCTAGTTAGATGGGGAGAACTATTAAACCGTCTAGTAGCTATTCTTGAACTTCCCTGAAGAAAGCCATTCTTGTGCTGCAAGTAAGTCAGGAAGTACAGTTGCTCCAGATTTCCTCCACTTCATAGCATCTCGTGTCTTAAACCTATCCAATAACAGTGCATGCATCCCCATGCTCTTAGCTGGCTCGTAGTCTTTGCGCATGCTATCGCCAATATGTAAAACTTCTTTAGGCGCAATATTTCCAGCCCTTTCAAGGGCAATCTCAAAAATTTTCGGGTTTGGCTTCTCAACACCTTCAATACCAGAAAACACACCAAAGTCCCACTCAGATCCCTGCATCCTCAAACATTGTATACATGGTATGAGTTCAAATGAATTAGATTACAAATGTACAAAAGTTTTAAGCATCAGATATTATAATAAAACTACTTATGAACCTTCACTTAACAGCTTAATCTGTTGAGTTAAAGTGGTCCTTGATATAGTATCAGAAGCTCTAGCTATGATCAAATTGTCTAGAATTAGATCCTTGTTCGCCTCTCGTTCCCTAAATTAAAATCATGTTTCAGCATAAAATATGGTAGGCTTATGCTTTGTCTACACTTCAACACCAATGGATCTTTGTGCAAGGGATCGAGCATGCTAGATATTTATAGAAAATTTCGTAAGTAATAATAGGTAGCTTACCTCCTTTATATCAAAAGCTGGAAGAACCACATCTGGATATCGGTGTTCAGAATTGCTCACAATACCAACTTTGACACCCTTTTGACGGACCCATCTTAGAAATGGTTGAGTCAGGAAAAACAGTATAAGGAGCAGATGAACCAAAAGATGCACTTATGCGTCTGAAGATGTTCTCAAATGTCTCGTCATCATAATCATATCCAGCCTACCAGAAAAACAACATTTCTCTTTCATATAAGTCAATTTTTTAATTGCGAAAAATACACTCAAACACATCAAAAGAGCTGGAGATGAAACATTTGTTAATTCATTGTTGAAAAAGTCATATTTAGAATAGAACCTAAATAGACATGCTACCTTTCCTCATGTGCCATGTTTATAGCAATAACTTAGCTATATCATTAAGTAACTATGTCAGATCTCTTACTCTGCTAAAAGAATCTCTAACGCAGGTTTTCCACCACTCCGTGCTTGACATTCCGGCTGCGAAACCAAAACATGGATATTTCTGTGCCATGTCTTTATATGCAAGTTTAAAGCCCTCATGCACGCGTTTGTAGTCCGGGCATGGCAAGCCAACAGCTTTGGCAGCCAAGCAATAATAGTCACCAAGCTCCCCTTTGTAAGCTATTAGTGTACCCGTAACATCTATAGTGATGCAGCGTAGTAAAGATAATATTGACATGGCAGCACAAGCTGTGGAGTTGGCCGTTTGTTTGTCAGGGAAACTGACTAGAGAAACTTCCAGTATAGCAACCCTAGAATTGAACTGCTAGGAACCGAGGTAAATTAATGAACTCTTCACTATTTCCAATAAAGCCTGCATGCGTAAAATATAATTCAATCACAAAAGATGTTACATGATTATAATGTTTTTAAGTTGCTTGTATTAGCGTTTCCGTGATCCTATTGCACAAAATAGAGAGAAAGCTTTTTCACATAATTAACAACTTTTAGTCTAGTTAATAACACAAAATCTGTAAGGTCTGTGTAATTTACTCTACTTATTATGATTGAAATCTTGGAGAAATATAAGCAGAACAAAACAGGAACGGATTCTATTACCATAAGATACAAGTGATTGATTATACATGATCTCACTTATGCATGCTGTGAGAGAGAAAATATATCTAAGTCATACCAAAATTTAAACTAAAATGAAGGTTACAGAGTTGCACAATGGTGATGTATATATGTACAGGGAAATCATGTCCATATCAGTGATATCACTGCACAAAGACTATCATTATAGATTAGCTAAGGACAATCATGAAATCAGAACTCTAACTTGAGTTCAGAAAGAAAAGGCACGTATAAAGTAACAGCAATTTATACTTTTCTTTTCTTTTCTTTCCTTTCTTTGTCTGTTTGCCTTTTTTAATTGAAATAAGGTACTTGTAACAATAAGAAGATAAACCTCATTCCAATGCAGAAAACAAGCATCCAAAAGTTATACATAAGTCACATTGACCTGAAAATGATTGATATATCCAATTTCGTTTAAAACGATAAGTTAATGAAGTTGCAGCCAAATCAAACATTGGAGAAGAAATGCACTCACATTTTATAAAGACTTCGTTATTTTACTGTTTCTTGCATACAAAACGGAACAAGAAAGAACTGCTCATTAATTAAAGCAGCTGTCATATTTGTGAAAATGCGGAAGGGAGAGAAGAAAAAGAAAAGAGAAATTGCAATTCAAAACAGAATAAAAACACTACTGAAAGAGCAATTAAGAACAACGAGGATATCGATAAAATTTCAGGTAAGAAACCAATCTCATTGGTTCTCTTTTGAAAATAGTGAATCTCAGTCATAAAACAAACAAAGAAACAAAAAAAAAATTCAAAAAGGAGACTTAATCATACCAGAAAGGTCGGAACAAATCGCACATGCTTTGGAAGTAACTTCACCTTCACAGTGATGGAACCCACAGCGAAAAAGACAGAAGAGAGAAAAAGAGAGAGAGAGAGAGAGAGAATGAGAATGAGTGTGAGAGTGTTTGCCTCTATTCCAGGAACAAGAAAGAAATCAATGGCAGTTAATAGGAATCAGCTTCTTCTGTAGTATTCAATTCACTCTCCATATAGACTATAACTTGTACGCATCAATTTTCACTTTGTTTATTTTTTAGCTAAAAAACTTACTTATTTAACTTATTTTAATTAAAATGCCTTTATATTAATATTAATTTTAAAAAATATTTGTTCAAAAATTATAATTTATTTTGAGTTAAAAATAATAAAATTTATTTATTTTAGATTTAAAAATATTATTATATTAATTATATATATTTAATTATATAAAGATACATATAAATATACTTCAATTAAAAAATAAAATTATAAGTTTTTTATTTTTTAAAAGAGGAGAGTATATATTTTTAAAATAAAAATATATAATTCTAGAATTTCTTATAATGTAATTTATATACTCAGTTATTAATACACAGACATGTAACAAATTTACTGGCCCCAAAAAAAAAAAAAGACATGTAACAAATTCTGAAAAGGTTTGAGACCCATACAAGAAATAACGGAAATTGAAGGGCACGACAACAAATATGTAAAACAAGACGTTACGATCGATCAACGATACAAACAGAAAACCATGGTGGCGATCTGGTGCGGTGGGGTACATACAGAAATAGAATAAGGTTTTTTCTTTTTTTTCCTTTGGGGCACAAAAGGGTATGTTATATAAATTAAATATTAAAAAAATTATCGAACTTTTGAAATTAAACTTAAGGAAAATAAACTGCATAACTTAAGACTGTGAGGAGTTTTTTGCATTAAAAAAATTAGCTAAAACGCAAATCATCTCTTTTGTTGGATGATGATTTGAGAGTAATGTGGAATGATCTCGGCTAATTTTAATTTATAAATCTTTAGTTAGATGTTTAAATTATTAATAGCATACAATAGATTTTGAATCTTTTATAGTTAAAAATTAATATATTTTTTATAATAAGAAAGAGATAAAAATAAAAAATTTACATATTGAGATTTATTTTAAATAAATTAAAAATTAAATTTTTTTAATTTTTATCTTTCTTTTATTATAAAAAATAATTTTTAACTGTAAAATATCTAAATCCCATGAGAGATGATTTATCCTTTTAATTTTTTTAAAACTCTTAATCAATTGAGTAATTTATTTAATTCACTTTATCTTATTTTATTCCACTCTATGTCACTTTATTAATAATAATCTCACCTTGTTCACTTCAAAACTTTCAATTAAGTCTTAAATTATAGATTATGTATAAATAATTTTCATCAACTATATAAATTAATTTAAAACTTCTTAAATTTTATTTGTATAAAAAATTTATCTATTAAAACCTAAAATATAAGAATTTTTTTTCAAAGCCCAAAGTTCAAAATATGAGGTATGTATATGCACGAGATATTCTTGCATATAATTAAGGCCTAAGTAATTAAAGCAGTAGATGATTTAACAAGTCCAAATAGACATGATCAAAGACATTGATGAAGATGGTTACATCAAGACAATGCTAATGACAAAGATAATAGTTTTAACAATTTATGAATAAAAAATGTCAAATACGCATACAAAACCAACAATCCTATCACCTCAAATTCAGAGTTGATTTCTCTTTCTTCTTTTTCTGATTCACCAGACGCACGCAGCGAATATTTTCTATAGATAAGTCCTTCCACATGAATTGTTTGAAAACATATACAATTATTTATAGTTGCAAATGGCTAAAGGGAACAAAAATTATTAATAATATTCTTCCAAATATGATCAACTCTAGTCCAAGAGAATATCATGTGTATGAAGAAAATTATTAAATCGTTAAGTACTAGATCTTTGAATAGATTCTTGCATATAATTAAGAGAAAAGTAATAAAGCAGTAGATGATTTAACTAGTCCAAGAGAATAACGTGTGCCAAAAAAGAAATTATTAAATTATTTATAACTTTGGTTTTTTATGTATTAAGAGTATTATATAATATTTATAAATCATTAAAAAAATTGTATACACGCAATTTATATGTAAAAAACGTTGTCCACTTTTAGGTTATGCACTTCAACTGTTTTTATTCAATTAAACATTGTGGGATATTAAAATTAAATTAGGAGAAAATGTAAGTATTATTCATTACAAAAAATTAGTGAAATTGCGATAGTCAAAAATAGGAATTGCAACGATTTTATGTGTTACCAATGAGATTCACAACGGTTCTTACAATCATTACAAATCCAAATGTAACAACTAGATTTGCAATAGTTTAGAGAGACCGTTGATAGTGGTTGAAGTAACAGTTAATAATCATCGTAAAATTCTAGCATGGCGACAATCTGTTGTCAACCATCGTTATTTCTATTGGTGTGTGACCGTCACAATTCCATTCACAGTGATTTTGTGACAGTTAACATGAGACAGTCAATATTCTATTCACAACAGTTTAGCGACAGTTAGTTATAACTATTGCAAATTCATTCACAAAAATGGAATTACGATAGTCAATTCTAATCGTCGCAAAATGACTTTCTATTGTACCTAATATACTCATTAGTTTTGACCTCCCTTTTATATAATTTCTGTCACATTACAACCAATCAATTGTACCAAATACAATCAGTCAATTGTACCAAACACAACAAGTCAATAACAACCAAAAAAGGCCAGATAGAACATTCATTGAAGAAAATAAACATTAATAATAAATATATGTTTAAAGTAATTCATATATTAATTCAAATTCAACTGTCAATACATAATTAAAATTATTTCCTATGAATTAGTACTATTTGATTCGTTTTGACCTTCAGTCCTTTGAAGTGTTCTCACTTCATTACTAGGTGATTGAAAATATAAAATAACTCTTGTTAGTTATAATAAATAAAATATACATAAAAATTTACTCAAATCTATGAATTAAAATAAAATTACCATCTGATTGATATAGGCAGCCAACCCAGATGATATCTCACCCTAAAACCTCTAAGCCATAAATCACATGAATGTTTCAAGTTGGCTCACTATGGTCATCAAATCTTCGACCTTATACTTCACTTCTTCATTCTTAGCCTTTAACCTCTCGTAATCTTGAATTAGGATTCCAATCGACCGTGAAATCCCACGAGAAGCATGAAGAAATACTTATGTTGGGCATGCTCCTAAACTTAATCCATGAACTGGGCCAGAGTGCTCGTGGCCACCCAAAGCTTAGGCTAGTGAGTCCATATTTGAGACTTCTTGAGGTGAAGAAAGTTGGGACTGAATTGTAGAAATTGTAGTTGAAAATATAATTATTTTAATAAAAAACCTATCAAATCAAATAAAAGTAAACAATGTCTAATTACATAAAAAAATTTCAATACTTACTGCAATATTAGCAGCTTCTTCATTCACCTATGATCCGTCGTGCTTCTTATGTGTGGCAGTTCACACATCTCTACGACTAACAGGACCACCGCTCTTAATTTCCTATCAAGGTTAAAAAGATTGTAAGAATTCAAATTTTAAATTTGAAATGTGAAATTAAACAAATTAAACTAATCATCTCTACTTTTTTTTTTTTAGCCAAACTCTTTGAATCAGAAGTATGAGAAAACGTGAGCTATCCTCTACTAACCATCTCTGCTTTTTTTTTTTTAGTCAAACTCTTTGAATCAAAAGTATGAGGAATCGTGAGCTATCCTCTACTAACCATCTCTACTTTTTTTTAGCTAAACTATTTTCTCTTAATATCATTCACTTTACTCCATGGGATCTTAAGTTTCTCAAACTTGGAAGCATCCATAAGATCTTTTTCACAAACCCAAATCACCTAACAACATCAATATTATTCAAAATATCAAAAACTCTCTTTCTCTCACCTATAACATCCATATTGTTAATATATAGTTGCATCTCAATGCATCACTTGACTAAACGAAGGGAAGGAAATGAAATGAAAAGAGAGAAAATCCATTTATGACGAAATGAAAAATGGAAGGAAATGGAAATGCACCTTTAACTCTCAGTCAAACGAAGCCTCTCTTCGCGAATGAATGTCTGAGGCGTGGTCTAAGGCAGTTTTCAGCACTCCCAATGAAAGTGATGGCTTCTTTCGAAGAAATCAAATCTACGACACTCACCTCACTTTCGAGCAGAGACACAACAATGGGGCAATGGCTTGAAATGAGAGGTTGTTAGGGATTTAGAAAGAAAATTGGCTTCACGATGATTTTTTGACTGTTGCAAAGCCAGGATTTGCGACGATCAATAAAAATCGTTGCAAATCCTAGGATTTATGACAGTTATAAGTGATTGTCATAAATCTCGATTTTAGCAACAAGCACCAAATTGTCACTTATCCTTGGATTTGCGATGGTTATTCTAATTGTCAAAAATCCTTTATATTTTTGTGACGATTAACATAAAATCATTACAAATCCATGTCTTTGCAACAGTTTTCGTATGACTGGCTATCGTAATCGTCGCAATTCCTATCTTTGTGACGATTTTTGTGATCGTCGCAAGATGACTGTTGCAAAGCCACTGTTTTTTGGTAGTGATTGTTAATAGATCCTTAAATATTTAAAACTATTAATTAATTATCTTAAATTTTTATATTTAAGAAAATAAATACTTCATATATATAATGTTATAATTATAGTTTTTATAATTGTAAGTATATAATATATCTTATATCGAATAAAACTGATGATATAAAATAATTTTTATATTATGAGACACTTTATCAATAAATTTATTTTTTGAAATGAGTACTTCTAATGAATTAAATTACATCTTTTTGGTATCATGGACATTCCTATAACATCATAATTTGATATGATTTGTGAAATTTATTACCTAAACTAATTAGAGATAAATGTATAATTATATAAATTTTGTAATTTTAGTAGTCACATTTTTTGGGTGATGTGATCAGAAATACCCTTCAATAATATCAAATCTAGACCATCTTCAAAATTTTAAATTTCTTTTTGTTATAATTCGATTTAATCTTTATTTTAGTAATTGTAATTAAACTTTCATTGCATTGCCATGATTAATTATATGTCACTTTTGACACTATGAATAATCACTTAAATCTTTTTTTTTTGTTGGAATAATCACTTCATATAAGTTGTAGCACATGTTATCATTTTACTTCATTGTTTAATTTATTTTTTTATTAATATAAATTATATATTTAAAATGTCAAGATAACTAACAAAATTTAATTCTAGTAAAAGGGACTTGTTTTTAGAACATAATGAAGTATGATTCCAACCTTACTAAAAAATATATCTATATTTAATGTCAATTACTCAAATAAAAATTATTCTTATAAAAGGAAAAAAAGACATGGTAGTTTTTTCAGTAAAAACTATCTAATAGGTAATGGAAAAATTTTATTTTTTTATTATTAATTTAAATGGCATTAGTAATTAGAATGAAATCGAGATAAAAAAATGAACTTTAATATATAATAAAATTACAGAAAAAAATTGGGAAAGAAATTAAAGATGACTCTAATTAACTTCGAGATAAAAACATATTTTTTGCTCTCTCTATGAAGAAGTCACGGTAAGACCAACCACATCTTTCAAAATCAAAGTCTCTAGGATGGGAACTACTGTGTGTTTCACTACAATCGCTGTTTTCAGACCTCAAAATCGCTCTGGGCATTTCTCTAAGCTCTCCAACAATGTTGGGTTCCTCACTTCAAAATCCCCAAATTCCCTCTTCTCTGCTTCCTCAAGTTCTCATTTGGGAATCAGACTGAAGTCTTCACCTTCGATTCCAAGGGTTAGCCCTATGCAGGTCTCAGAAGATGCTCCCATTGAAGAATTGGGGCCTTCCCATCCTCGTGAAATCGGACAGCATGACCTGCTAATTGTGGGTCCCGGGGTTCTGGGTCGTTTAGTGGCTGAGAAATGGCGGAAGGTATTGTTTCGTATTTTTATGTCTCTGGTATTTGTCAATTATGCTTACTGCAGAGATTTCTGAGTGCTCTAAGTTGATACTTCGTATTTATATATGCATGCAAGCAGGAAAATCCAGGTTGTCAAGTTTATGGGCAAACAAGGACTACTGATCATCATGATGAATTGGTTCAAATGGGTATCAATCCATCTTTGAATTGGACAGAAGCTACTCAGAAATTTCCCTATGTCATTTATTGTGCTCCACCTTCCCGGACCTCAGACTATTCTGGCAATGTCAGGTTAGAAGCAGAGTTCATTCCATTATTTTATAGTTGTAGGAATGGCATCTGGTCTCATGCTATGATTTTGTCCCAAGAGTCAATTATGTGTAGAAGTGTTAGTCCGGCAAGTCTCACGCTTGAAGTTTGGTGGCTTGTTCTGTTGAGGATCTTTTTAATTGTTAGAACTTAGAAGTATATTTCACTATATTAACAATCTACTACAAGCTACAACTACAAGGAAGTTGTATCTGCCCTGATGTATGATATTGAGGTTGACTCACTGTAGTCCGTATCTATTGACTTTCTATCATCATGTTTATAATTTAATCACATTAATACGTACTCAGAATGTGAATCTACTTATATGTTGGTCATGCTATGTTTTAAGATCACTTGAAAAGTTACTATATTATATTTTGATTTGTGTTGCCTGAGCATTATTGAGTAACATAAAATCAAAAGGTATAAGTCCAGCAGGAAACATTCTTGCTCTTGCACAAAATGCCCTTGAATTCTGCCTAATGAATTCTTCTTTCTTGATGATTATGGCACTTAATTTCTGGTGAATATATATTTTCTGTCTAAAATTTGATTTCCCATTTTGCAATGTATTTCATAATATAAAATAAAATAAAATAAAAACTGATTGTATATTATACTTATGATATTGCTAGTCAGAGAACATTCATGATAACTTTTATATCATTGTACTGCTGAGTGCTGACATTTATATAAAGAACTGAGTCATTGCCATTCATGATAGAATATCTATGCAAGGGCTGTATCCGGGGAATTTGATGTAAAAGTGAAACAAATACATAGGAAAGATATGGTAAATATTACAGGCCAACTCAAAATGCTTCATCACTTTAAAAGTTTGACTTGCTGGTTGTTTTCCTACATCATGATCTTCTTTAGACGTCTAACAAGGGTATCTGATGGGGATGGGGATGGGGATAGTATGGGATGTACCTAGAGTAGTATGGGTTATCCAAGTCCCACGTCGAGTAGAATGGTATGCTCGATAAGGTATTTAAGTGGCTTAGTTCTTTCCCTTCAATAACTAGCTTTTGAGGGAGGGTTTCCCAATTCACTTGGATTCTATCATCTGGTATCAGAGTCTGGTTTGTTGACAACACGAAGAGGGCTACCTACGAAGGGTTTCGACTGGCAGAGGGGTTGACCGCATTAGAGTAAAGCAACGTCGAGTGAAGTGTCGCAAAGTGCAGCCGTCAGGGCTTCGGCTCTTCAAGGGCAGTGCTATGATGGGAATAGGGATAATATGGGATGTCCTTAAGGTAGTATGAACTACCCAAGTCTCACATTGAGTAAAATGGAATGCCCAATAGGGTACTTAAGTGGTTTGGTTCTTTCCTTTCAATAGCTAGCTTTTGAGGGAGGGTTTCCTAAGTCACTTGGATTCCATCAGTATCCAATTTGATATCTGTAATTTGAAAGATTTCCTGATTTGTAATTGTATTCCTATTACAATATCAAAGTGGCTGGCCAGATCAACTTTGATGGCTTAGGTCTGCTTCACTTATACAATTTAATTATTTAGCTGCCTGAAAAAGAAAAGAAAATTACCTCTTACCTAGCAAAAGGAAAATTTGCAATGACTTGGTGCTTGCCTTACTTATTATGCATGTGTTGATATGTATTGTAAATCATCAGGCTAGCTGCTTTAAGCTGGAATGGTGAAGGTTCTTTCCTTTTTACGTCAAGCTCTGCTCCATATGATTGTAATGACAATGGACCATGTGATGAGGTAGGCTATACATCCAAATGTCTGATTTTTTCTTTTTTGCTGTCAGTCACTTTTTTTTTTCTTGTTCTGCATTAATTTGAATTGAGGATCCTATACTTGGCTACCTTAAGACATTGGCTTATTTTTCCAAACAATAAATTATTTTAATTTCTTAAATGCAATTGGACATACCTTCTTTTTCATTTTATTTTGATTTCCCCATTTTGTGGGCCTTGGATGTTTGTTAATTGCCCTTAACATAGGATTCTATGTACCCTTTGTAGGATACTCCGGCTGTGCCAATTGGGAGGAACCCCAGGACTGATATCCTTCTAAAAGCTGAAAATGTGGTGCTGGAGTTTAATGGCTGTGTTCTAAGATTGGCAGGGCTTTATATATCCTTTCTGGAATTCAAATATTAGCATCACAACAATTCTGTAATCTGAGTTGTTATTGCTATTATTCTTGTATCTCTTGGAAACCTTGACAAATTACACAAAGCAGATAGAGGTGCACACAATTATTGGTTAGAAAAGGGCATTGTGGATAGTCGTCCTGATCACATCCTAAATCTTATACATTACGAGGTCAAAATTTCATTGCATCTCTAGTTATATTACTGTATTTTATAAACTATGGTCTAATTTGTTTTTTATTAGATTTCCTTATATTTTCCCTATAATTTCTTTTCAACGGATATTTTTAGTATTGAAGCACAGTCTATTTGGCTTTATAGGTTGAAGTTGTTCCTTTAATTTGCTCTGTCCATTCTGATCTTGCCAATTCCTTTACATGTTTGTATATTTATGCTATGAGTTGAACTTTGCTTCCTTGCAAGAATGCTTGCTTTGTTATGTGATCCTATTATTCTTTTACATACTTTTAGTCACTCAGTAGTGGTTATTTTGATGGGGTTAAAGATGATGCTCATTTTGACACACTTCCACACCAGGATGCAGCTTCCCTTGCAGTTGCAATCTTGAAGAAAAAATTTCATGGGAAGATTTTCTTGGGTTGTGATAATCATCCGTTATCTAGGTTAATATGCCGTCTCTTTTAACCTTGCAAATTTCATTCTGATTTTATTTTCATAGATCTAGCTGTATTTATATTTCAAACTTCTGTATTTGTAGAGAACTTTATTTTACCCAATCTTCTATATGTTTGCAGGCAAGAAATGATGGACCTAATTAATAGAAGTGGGAAATTCAATAAAAAATTTGATAAATTTACTGGTCAGTTCAGTTCCTTGTATTTATATCTCAAACTGAGGACATACTGCCATCAAGTTCTCAAATAAAAGCATGACGTGAATATTTTTTTTACAACTCAACATCACATTTTTGGCTCAAGAGGAAAAAAATTTCCACATGTCATAATTTTATTGAAGAACTTAATAGCAAACACCTCAAAACTGTATCTAAGTTTGTTTCTTTTTCTTAATATTATTTCTGAAAAACATTATTGTTTTATACCTTACATTTTCAGGAACCAATGACCTTCTAGGAAAGAGATTAAATAACTCCAAAACACGCCAGGAAGTAGGCTGGGAGCCAAAGTACCCTAGCTTTGCTCGTTTCCTTGAGACCATCTGAAGCATCTGAAGAGTTCCAAAGTGCATCTTTGCTGTTTACTGTAATCAATGTAAAAAGGACAATATGCATCAGTCATAGGGAATGCTTGCTGTAGACGGAAAGCTCACATGGACGTATGAAGTGCTTATTGAATTTTCCCCCTTTTCCTCATATAGACTTTGTATAGAAGGATGATAAATCGTTTAATTGAAGTATGAGTAATTTGATCATTCTAAATTTTTAAGTGTGAATTTCTGAGAGAGATATAGCATGTGGGGTTTAAAATTTGATAAATGAATATTAGTTTAATATGTTCATATATATATATTTTTTAAGTATTTGGAAACCTATATATTAAAAATATTGTAATTGCCATATTATTTTAAAATATAAACAACTCACATTTTAAACTTTTATATGTTTTAATATCTAAATATGTTATAAATAATTTTTCAGATGCCTGGAACTTGCCAGAATATAAAATTAATACTCCTCTGATCAATTTTCTTATGAAAGTTGGAGGATCTAAGTCTGAATGTTATTGGCAATTAGTCATTTTGTAATCATTATCAAAAGACCTATTTGTTTGGTAAATTAATCCATATATTCTACAGTAATTAATTTAAGTCTGATTATATACGACTTATAAAATCCCTACTCAACTGCTCCCTATTTCTATCAACAATTTTTTTTTTTCTCTGTTAAAGTTCTAACTTCTAAGAGTCATTTGTTGAACTTATTTTGATCTCAGTAGCCTGCAGCATGATTCAGAATAACCCCAAATGAAGTGCACAACTGTGAGGAGACATAAGCAACTAATGAAACAGTATCATCTTGAATAAACTTACAAAATCAAAATATAATTACATGATATAATCTACATTATTAACTATTAAGGTTCATAATAGGGTTTCCAGAAATGAGAAGATTGCTAAACTTGCTGCCCAAATATCATTGTCCAGCACATTTTCTTCTGGGGAGTGACTTATGCCTCCGCGACATCGCACAAACAGCATTCCCACCTGTTCAAAGTCACAAGGGAAATTACGAAGGAGAAAATTTGGGTACAATTTTTAGGTGTGTACTTTCAAAGTCACACCTATATATTTTACAGCTCAATGTCACCTAGTTGGTTCTCCTCCACATATTTTATTATATTAGAAAACTTGATAACAAACTCATGTGAATCTTATGTTTTGTCTAACCATGTATCAGAAATCAGAACTAGCATATAGAGAGAAGAGTGATGTAACCTTGGTTAAATGGGACATGGCCATTGCATCATGTCCAGCTCCACTCATTAAGGTTGGCACTTGGTCCTGAATGTCACCTTCCATTCTCTTGAGTGCAGAGTAGGCGGCAGACTTGAGCTGTGAACTCAATTCAGAATCACAGATCACAGCACCTGCATCATGCTGAGTTGAACGCAGCAAAGTCATTGGTGATAGTTGTTAGAGACTAAAATAAAATTCTTTATGAGCTTCCACATAACAACTTAATCTTTTAAGTTGAAGTGTACTTTGACATGCTATTAGAGCTCCATGACCAAATGGTTAGGAGTTCAATCCTTGTCAGAAATTAAAATTAAGTTCCAAAACAAAGTATCGTGGGTGGATATGTGATTTGTTCACACTTCAAACCGAAAAGACTTTCGTGTGAAAAGATAGATTGAAGATTATAAAAAGTTGAAGTGGTCTTTGACAATACTATCTAATAAAGAAATGATGGCCCATACCCTACGTTCGATAAGGCAGGAAACTGAACGCTTGTCACATATTTGATACATGCGTTTGGATAATTCATAAATAACAGCCTCACGTCCAATGTCATCCATTGCTCGTATATCCACAGTATATGTGACCTGCAACAGTTCGTAAATTGTCATCATGGATATTAACCAAGTGGCAATAAGGGAAAAGAAGGCATTCCCACTTGGACTTCTCACGTCAGCAGCGTTTTAGAGATTTAGCTCTTGCCTGGCCTGGAATGACATTACTAGCACTTGGCCATGTTGATATTTCTCCAACTGTACAGACAAGAGAACTGGAAAGTGATTTCACCGAGTTATCACTACATTGACCATCATAAGTAAGGTATTCTTCAGGATTTTTACAGAGGCTTTCCAGAACTACAATCAATTCAGCAGCAGCAGCCATAGGGTCTTGACGCATAGACATTGGGACTGTTCCAGCATGACCTTGTGAACCTCTCACTGTAACCTGCAAAGTTTGTTAGTTTTATAAAAATTAAGGTCAAATTGTGGATGGTTACGCTGTTAAATTTACTTCCAGAAACATTGATGCTGAAGAATTTTAAGTTAGATACATCATACCACAAAATTTTATTTGGTGAGACTGAGAAGTTAGCATCTTGTCTATCACATGCATGAAGAAACCAAATCTTTGTTTACAAGACCAGTTGGATAACAATGCTATAATGTCTTGTTGGGTTTACCTATAAGGTTTAAATTGATGGGAAACTAAGACACCAAATCAAAGAAACTAAGTATATTAAGACACAACAATCATATGCACTAAAGGTGTAAATGAAACAAGTTGGTTATGAATAGTTTGAGCTCGGTTTGTATAGAAGTTATTTTAACTCGGTTTATTTATTAAATGAATGAATTTAAATATACAATTAAGCTCATTTAATTAAATGAGTTGACCTTGAAAATTTTATGTTTAACTTGTTTAGTTTATGAACAACTTGTTCAAGAATAAAAATAATATAAAAATATTTTTTTATACGTATTACATATATAATAAACATTTAAATGATATTTTTTTATATATATATAAAATAAACAACTTTTCTATGTATATTTGTTTTTGAATTTGTTATTTTTTTTATGTTTTTGTATGAAAATATCATTTTGTTTGTAAAATGTTTGAAAGACACAATTCATAGATTAGTGTAATATATAAAATAATTTGTACATAATCAATTTGCATTTAATTAAATGCTCATCTATGATTAACTTTTAGATGTTATATTTTGTAATCATATATTTGTGGTTTATAATTTTTTTTAATTAATTATAACTTATTTCATTCATTTAATTTATTTTTGTATAATTTTACATAAACTATACAAGTCGAACCCGAGATTCCATTTAATAAAATGAGCCAAACTTAATTTAAATTTTATATTCGTTTCACTTAAATAAAACGAGCTTGAATATGAAGTTTACATCCCTATATGCAACATATCATATGTCTCCTAAATATGATATCAAATACTATATTGGAGCAGATGTGCTTTGGAGTATTTAAATGTAGGTTTATTTTTTCAATAATGAATATTAAATACACCCAGTCAACTAAACCCTTAATTTTCTGACACATTGTTTTCTTTTTAACCATATAATTTGACAGAAAAAGAAATTGTATTGTTACTCGAACACCCAACAGTAAAAAAATACAAAAGCATACATCTCTGTGCATGCCTTTGAGTGTTAACTATGTTTTCTAAGATATGAACTTTATCCCCAGCTGAAATGCTAGACCTTTGATCAACCCAGTGTCAAGAAAGTTCCTATCTTAAATTTGGTTTATGACATTTTCGTTCTGCATGGCCTTTTCAACTTTCTACTTGCAGTGAAATTTATACTTTTCTGAGCTGACCCCTCTACTTAACCATTAGCAAGGTTGCATCAGACAACTAGCTCCTCTTTTCTGAATCTACTTATACCTTTTTCCTTTTAGTGTTGTTTTTACATTCGAATAATAATAACTTCAGAAGTACATATTATACATACTTTTCTTCCGGTGAACATCTATGAGACAAGTTTGGGCTAAAATCTTATAATTTACCTTCAATCGTGTCTGCCCCGCTATGCCTTTAACCACTCCAAGTGGGAAACCAACACGTTCTAGCACAGGACCCTGCTCAATGTGAACCTGCAGCACGTTAAAAACATGCATGTAAATTTTCGAGTAGAATATTGCTGAATTCATGGAGGTAAACAGCTGTAAAGTTGAAGAAAGCAAATGTCTGTTATACCTCAACATATCCCCACACAGATGTTGGGTCATACTTGACCTTTGAAAGACTTTCCTCTGTGACTTCTAAATAGTTCTCCTTAAGAACTTCTTCTATTGTCACACCCCTGTACAGGATATATGTAAATATATTGACTCTAAGAAATTTCATTATAGACACAACCACGTAGTCTCGAAGTGAAACCTTTTGTCAGATATCTTCAGAGTTGTTGCTGGTAAAGCACCAGCTATAGCAGCACTGCCCAAGAAAGTAGTTTGAAACCTCACTCCCTCTTCATCACTAAATGCAATCACCTGCCATAATAAATTTAGGTCAGGAATAAGATAACATCAAAAAATAGAAGCATAGCTTCTAACACGTCCCGCATTTCCCCTTACAACTTTTGAACGATTTATCTTTGTGCCTATTGTTGTTATGAAAGAAATAAATACATAAGCACAAATTAGTATTCTTATAAGTTGCAATTATTGTAATTGAATAGATACAGTAGAAACGAAAATTACACTTTTTAGCTTCACATAATTTGATTTGCTCCCCTGCTAGTAAGCTGCTAAATTTTTAACTGAGTTCATGGTAATTGGACTTTGTTATAACCTGGTTCATTGAACCCCATGAAAAAATTTGTTGCAAAATAGTTTTAAATTTCAAGTCTCTTTCATCGAAAGTGAAAAGAAGACAAATGGGATGCACTTTAAAACTTTATAATTTAACCTTTGAATATCATAAATTACTCAGAAAATATTACATAACTGTGGCAGTAATTTGGCTAACCTCAATAGGACGCCTTAGCTTTTCCATCTTTCGAGTCATATGCATAACCTTTAATGCAGATATTGCAGAGATTATTCCTAGCGATCCATCAAACATTCCGGCATCAACAACAGTATCCTATCGAAAAGCAGAAGAAACCATTAATATTCATCAACACTAAAATTTGTAATCAATTACGAAGGCAAAGGTTTAGTTTATATTAACAAGTTTCTGAGGACATAGAAGCATCACCAAGTGAGAACCAATCAATACAGCCTCCGCATCTGCATTTGCACCCTCCACTCGACCATGTACATTCCCCATTTCATCCACCCACCTGGAAATAAGCATAACCATCAGTCAAGCATTCAAAAACAGATGCTCAGAGTTTTGAAGAAGTTAGAAAGCTAACGTTCTCAAACCAGCATCCTCCATCCATTTACGAATAAGATTAATAGCCCTCATGGATGCAGGACTCAAAAATGTCCTCTCCAAATAGCCACTAGCATCACTCACCTGTTCATCCATCAGCAACATTAACTTTTAAGAATGAAGTACAGTCGAATGACACATCAGCCACTGGATGGGAATAGCCTTTTACGTATATATTATTTGAAGAAATAATGAAAACTGCTTGTTAAGCTTTTAAAGTCTAGTAAGTCATGGCAGTTCGCATTAGAAAAAATTTAGGGGGATTTCTTTGGGATTGTTACTAGGTTCTTCAACACAACAATGTCATGTGAAGAATCTTAATGCAGGTGATCAATTGGTGAAGCATTTTCGGCAAATATATAGAACTTCCCAACACCAAATTCATCTGTACCAGTAAGACCACAGTAACGTGCATAGGAAAACAGTCAGACAAAATCAAGGCTGAATTCAGCTTATCTACCTTTCCAAGCTCATATAGTCTTGCCACTGCCTCATCTCTTAGAATTTGGGGAAACAAATCACCTCTGTTTTCTATATCTCCAGTTTCATTACCTAATCATATCAAATAGATTATTAACACGTCCATCGAGCTATAGCCATCAAGTACAAAGAGAGCTAGTTAGCATTTCCTTTTTCACTTTAAGTCAATTTTGAAATGAATCCCAATAGTCAATAACAGGATATGCATTCTTTATTGCCTTAATCTGGCCACCACAAGAAGTAGGCCATCCCCTCCTATGAACATCCGACCCATTAAAAAATGATTTGAACTTTGACGTTGAAATTAAAGTACTAACCATTATCCTCTACCAAAAGCATTGACCGCCAAGTCACAGGTCAATAAAAATTCACCTGGGATGGATTTTTATAAAATATTCTCAAAATACCACCTGAGAATAAGATTTGTCTTCGGAAAAAAGTTGGAGAAGAAACTGACCGTAATATCAAAACATTCATATATAACAAGACAAATCAATCGTTTCAACTCTTACTCTTGAGTGTGAAATATTCAGAAACATGAGTGGGTGGAAAACTTGATTCCGATGGCGACAAGAAATTCTATATTATCTGGTAACGACAAGTTGAGCTAGAAAATAAAAGATAAGGGACATGGAAATAAAAATTACCAGAGAACATGAAAGCAGAAGCAGAAGCAGATAACAAACAGAAGAAGAAGCAGTGACGGATGAAAGTGGAGTAATAACAGGTGGGTTCACGGGATTTGAAGCATATGTTAATGGTGGAAATCATGGTCGAGGAGGAGAGAGAAAGAGCAGAGAGAATAGCTAATCGATGGTTCTACGTCTTCTGAATCTCAAGACTACAGAAAAGCCAAGCCTTTGTGATTGTGATTGTGGTGGTGGTAGCTAGTGGCGGCTTGTGTGTGTTCTCTCTCGTGACCCGTGACATGCACGAGAGTCTGCGTATGTGGGGTCCACACAATGCACCGATTGAAATGAAAGCAAAGTGCTGGTTGGTTATGGCTTCTGTGGTCTGTGGGTGATTCTGAAATTCTGACTCGTTTCAGCTCAACTTGAAAGTTGAAACCAGAATGTTCACTCTCACCTGAATCAATGATGGTGTATACAAATGGAAATTTTCTAGTACTTTTTGCGGTGTCATAGATTCATACAAAAATTCATGCATCTTAAATTTTGTATTATATAAATTTACATAATTTTTTCATATACAAAGTGTATAATTTTTATTTAGTTTAATTTTTATGTATAGATATAAATATATATAATATTTTTTTTATTCAAGTTTAACATATTTATTAAACATATTTTTATTAACAGATGTTAGATTTAATACAAAAAATTAATTTTTTACAATATAATAAATTTGAGTTTGAATTTTTAATAAAATAAATATTCATATTGAATATCTAAAAGAAATTATCACTAATAAAAAGATATTTATAAAAAATTATACATATTTTTTATTTTTTTAAATTTAAATTTTTATATTAAAGCTCGTCATATTTTGAATTAATAAACTTAATTAATCATGCGAATATTCAATTTGACTCAATTTTTTTATAGCCACAATCCAAGTTTAATTAGGTTTAGAGAAGATGATACTCTTCGTAATTTTAGACTCAATATTTATATGCCTATTTTGTAATTTATATTATAATGATTTTGAAAATTTTTTAGTTGTCAAGAAATAAAAGAGAGAGAGAAAATAAAAATAATGAAAAATTATAACAAAAAATTTAAAATTTAAATAATTTTTTATTATTTAATTAGTATTTTAAAATATAATAATTTCTTATATTACATTTTAAAAATTAAAAAAATTAACATTCACTTTTCCACATGCAAAGCATTTGGTTTATTTATATATAATTAGTTAATTATGATATTTATATGTAAGTTATTAAGTTTGATACATATGTAAGAATAAATGTTTATATTGACAATATATTTGAGGTTTTGTGTAATATAATAATTATAAGATTTTATTTTTTGGTAATTTCATATAAATCAGTTTTAATTCGAGACAATGATAAAGGTTATAATCATTATACATTACCCTACTTAATTTCAAATTTTAACTAAATAAGTTAGTTGCAACCATTTTTTACTCTAGTCCTATTTCAAACATAACTTTGGTGTTAAATTATTTTTAATAAGTTTAGGGTCTAAATTAATCATGTCTAAATGAGCTCAAAATTTGTAGTCATTATCTTTGATATATAAAATAATTTCTAGAAAAATTTTGAGTAAAATATCATTCTTTTAGCCCCTTAAATCCACTGATTTGCAAATTTGTTCCAAAACCTTAAAAAAATCATAGTAAAATTATGAAATTCTTCAAATTTCATTAATATTATAAGTGCTTGAAAACCAAAGTTTACACCTTTAACTATTTTATTTGGTCTATCAACAAGCTTGCAAACTAAGATTGTGTTACTATTTATATATATTAGAGGTATGTTTTGAAAATTTGTCAAGCTTCTTAAAAAATGGTGCATTTCACTAAGCTAGAAAGATCTTATTTTGACCTAAAATTTTCAGTTAACAAATTTAATATCTTAAATTGCTATACTTCAAATTTTCCAAAGACATCTTTCATTCGGTCAGAATTCCACAAGATTCAGCAAAAATGGAAAACTTGCATACTTTAAAAGCAATTTTGAAACACTTGTACATACTGAAATTACATAAATATAATCATTTTTTTTTCAAATTTCATGATTTTTAGAAGTCATTTAGGCATAATCACCTAGTGGCACCCAAATCTAGCATATTGAATCTAAAACCCATAATCATGAGCATTGCATTATATACATCATTTCCAACTTGTACAGATTACAAGTTGTCTCAAAATTACAAGAATCTTAATATTGATACACTATACTGTGCATATATTTAAATTCAGATACAAGTAATTAAGCCTAGAAATTATACATAATCTGAAATCTAAGCTTCTCCTTTCTCCTTAAATGAGACTTGGCCTCATGGAATGGTTAGAAATTATATTGATAAGATTATGCATCTTCAAGTATGAAACTTCACATTATATACCAATGAAATATATGACATTCTCATTCAAAGATCGCATTTCAGATCAATATTATGAACCAAATGAAAAACAAATTTAATTAATTTTCATTAAAATCGTTTGAAAAACAAATTTAATTAGCAAATTCTTTAATTAATTTTCATGCTCACTTCTATCACGAGGAACAATAGCAAATCGATCTTTTAGATCCTTCAAAGAAACAACACTTTTCTCACACTCTTTCTTCTTCACAAGAATATTTACTCCTAAGAATTCTTCACAAATAGTATCTTTACCACAATAATCAATTCCTGTAACAGGCTTTCCATCAATGGGCAAACAGTTAAGGAACACATATCCTCCAAGCCAAAATGAAGCATATGACCATTCAAATTAAATGAAGCATAGTGTGTTTCAAGATTCATCTAAGTAATGTATTTCAAGAAAAAAAAAAAGGAAGAAAAGATTGACCTAAGTAACAGAGAAAAAAGAAAAAATTGTTGATTTTATATATTTAATTTCATATAAATTATATTTATATTCATTATGTATAAAAATTAATAAAAAATAAAAATATACATATAATTAAAATTAATAATTATAGAAAATTAAATTTTAATAAATTATTTTTAAATCATATTATTTTTAATTTTACTCATTTAAATATATATATATATATCAGATTTAGTACATTTTCCAAAAGGAGAAAGGCATGAAGATAGATGATGGAATTATGAGAATATTTAAATAAAGTAATTAATTAAATTGAAGATGCATATTGCATGTTGACGTGTACACCTCAACCGAAACGATTCGTGAGTCCGTCATTTTCTTGAAGATTCCATTGGAATCATTAAGATAAAGATTATTGAATTTTCTTTATTCTTTCCGCAAAAAGACAAACATATTTATTGCAGCCAAAGTCCCATCACCCAACCCAAAGAGGCAATGACAAATTGGAAAAGAAAGGATTCAATTCTTTTTAATTATTATAATATACTATATAGTCCTTAAATGCTAACATAACATATTAGTTAATGATGCAAAATAATAAATAATGACTAAAAATAAAAAAAATTTAAATAAAATTTTTATGTTTTTATTATCAAATTTTTTATTATATATTAATATATATATAATTTATATAATTTATATAATTTATGATTTATTTTTAAAATAAATTTTTATATATTTTATTTTGATTAAAAAATTTAATAATAAATATATAAATAAATATATATATGTCTGATCCAAAAATTAATTCTTGATCTATGAGAACAAAATTATCATTTCAAATGATATATAAGCTATTTAATGATAAAAATAAATAAATAATACATATAATTTTAATAAAAAATATTTAATTAAGTGATTTATGTATTATCTAAAGTAGTTTTTATTTACAAAGAGGTTGAGTTTAATTAAAAAATTAATTTTTTATAATGTAACAAATTAATGTTTAAATTTTTATTAAAAAAATATTTATATTTATTATCTGATAGTATTTCTAAAAATAGAATACTTGTAAAAAAAAATTTTATCCACATAAACTAATATATTAACTTATATATAACCAATTAATATATCATGTCAATATTTTTATTAAGACTTACTATTTTTGAGCAAAAATATTTTATTTTTAAAAAAGTAATATATTAATTTATAATCTTTTAAAGATTAAATAAAATTTTATGATATTTTAAAAATTAAATTATTGTTAAAAAATATTTTCAAACTAAAAAGTATTTTTTTAACCAATAAAAGTAGTATTTTTGTTGATTCTTTAAAACTCACAGTACCAAGTCACCAAAAAAAAAAATTCACAATACCTTTCATAGTAAAGAAATCAAGTGGATTTATGTTGGAACTCAGAAGATAATGACAATTTTTTACTATTATTAGTTTGATTAGCCTTTTGACTAAGGGATATTTACATTACAACCATCGTTGTAAATTTATTTTTAATTTTTTATGTGTATATTTTTATTAAAAATAATTTTATTTAAAGTATTATCAAATATTAAATATAAATATTTTTATTAATAAAATTTTAAATTTAAATTTGTCATAAAATTAATATTTTTATTAAACATGACTCTCCTTGGCACATTATTATAAAATTAATCTTTTAAACATTGCTGTGACTAATTATTAATTAATAGATAATTCTAAAAATTACTTTCTCTAAAGTTCCAATTTTTTAAAAATTAATTCTTCTACTTACAAACTTTTGAATATAAAACTAAATCAATCTAACAATGCCGAAAAGAAAAATAAATTTGCCAGCTTAAGTGGGTCCCAATATGAGTGTGTGTATTTCTCAATGGGTCCATGTTTCTCTCTCCAACATTATATTATATGTAGGCCACTAGCATGCACTTTGGCATCATCTGCGTTCTTCATCTTTTTATGCTTTTTTAGATGCAATGGTGGAGGAAGAGGATCAGGCTTAGATTCTTATATATATATATATATATATATATATATATATATATATATCTATATATATAAGATTCTTTTAAAAGATAAAGTTTATGAGTATAAATATTATAATATAATTAATGTGATAAGTATTTTTTTTAGTTTTTGAAATCTATTTTTATTTATAATTTAATTTTTAAAAAATTATAAAATTTAATCTGTTAATTTTTTTAAGGTTAAAATGTTAAAAAAAATTATTATAAAATATATATAGATAACTCTCTTCAATTATAAAAATAACTTAAAATCCTTAAAGTTTACACTTTGTGCAAAAAAAATTTTGTATTAATTTTTTTACCTAAAACCTTAACAAAACAATAACACTTTACCAAAATAAAGTCATACAAAAAATATAGAAACCCCCACCCAAAATTTTAGGTGTTACGAAGAAAACTCTTTCAAATTTTAAGTCTTATACAAAAAATTTTTTAAAACTTTTGACTTTATAGTTTGTACAAAAATTTTTTTTTTAATAATTTAATGTGTTTATCTTTTAATAAGATTTTGGATAAAAAATTTAATTAATTTTTTTTTTACATAAATTGCCATGTTTGAAGAATTCTATTTTTAGGTAAACTTTTATAAGAAGAATTATTTAACTATAATATATAATTCAAGAGGTTAACGCGTATTTTAATTTTTGTAATTAGATATGTAATATAAACGATAAAACATAAAAAATGACACCCCTCGTTGAGATAAATGTTGAATTAGATTCTTGTTCCGCTCCTTTTTTGCACTCCCTACTCAAGGCTTGTGTCTTTTTTGTAAAAAGAATTTGTGGAATGATTATTTTTCTAGGAAATTGATTTTTTTTATAGATCACATATGTATTAAATTTTTTAAATTTTGGATTACAAAGAGGTAAAAATTTTAAAATACATTCAGAATAACGAAGATTAACATTTACAAAATTATTAAAGAGAGATGAAACCCTCTATACAATTAAGCCAAAACAAAATTATCAGTCAAGTTTTTGATCTTTTCTCTCTTTTGAATCCAAACCCTTTTCCAAGGATTTCACGAATCCTAGATACCTTTCTGAGCATGCTTTAATAGTTTGGGATCTTCAAGGTGATAGGAATATATTAAGAGATTAAAATATTTTTCTAAAAAAATTTTTATAAATATTTTTTATTAAAGATAATTCTATTAAAAATATTATTAATTATTAAATATAAATATTTTTTTATTAAAAATTTAAATATTAATTTATCACGTTATGTAAAATACTAACTATATTTGCTATACCTAAATCTCTTTGGTAAGAGGCCAAGATATTAAGTGCAAGAAAAAAAAATGATAAAACACAGAAGGTAAAAAGAAAAAAGATAAGAGAAAAATAAATTAAAAATTTATACTTTTTCCTTTCTTTCTCACTCAACATTTCACTACTTCGTCTCTCTGCCTCTCAGCACTAAGTAATCAAATCTGAAAGAAACCCAACGATTTTCTTTTTTGTTGCCAAAAGAAACCCAACTTTTAAGAGGTGTGTATGGTTAAGAGGATTTTTCTAGGCTTCTCCAAAAAGGTATACAGAAAAAAAAAAAAAGGTTTGGAATAAGATTTTATAGTTGAATATTTTAGGAATAAGTTTTTATGTTTGGAATAAGGTTTTTTGCTAACAGTTTTCAATTTTGTTTAATAATAAAGCACACTCGCTCTCTTACGAAATAATGAAACTTCATTTTGGTTTTCATATCAGTTAAGGTTTGTAAATAAATATATCTGACTGCATTTCATATAACGTACTACATGAATTACAACTTTGGGAACCACACAAAATCAGCTAATTTGAACCATTATTTTTTGGACAAAATAAATAATAAATAAATAAATAAAACCACTTTTCTTTTTTTCTGTTTTTCCCCTGTCAAAACAAAACCTAAGTGAAAACAATTGCTGGGGTAATCTGCTGGCCCCAGTCCAAGCAGAAGCAACATCTACCAAGTCAATCATGATAAACATATAAGCATAGCCCCTAACATGCTCATGTTTTATACGTGATTTGCTTGGTCTATGAATCTTTTGTAGACTGTTTTTGACAATAAATTTCTCTGAGAAGAAATTCATTTGCCAACCCATGAGTGGCTGGTGTTCACCACAGTCCCTGAGATCAGTAAGCCAATGGAGAGTGCTTGCAGTTACAGACAGTTAGAATCCCTTCTTTCTAAATGTGGACAGTTAGAATCCCTTCTTTCTAAATGTGCCGTGAAAAGTGGAGCGGTAAATCAGACAGAAGCACAATGTGAATGAAAATGCTTGGGATCAAAGCAAACAATCGGCATGGTTCTCTCAAGAATCATAATCTACCAAGAGGGGACTCAAGAGCATGATCATCCACCAACCAGAGGCCATAGTCGTGGAATCGCTTTGTCTTCTTCTCAAAACCTATGATATAGTTGTTATGAATTATAACATGCATTCCTTTGGTTTCCTTAACCCATGTTTTGTTCTTGAAATATAACCCGCCTGTCGGGAATGCGAACTGGGGCAGCAGGTAGAGGTCCACCTGCCAAAAATAGCAGATATAAGATTGTGAAGAAAAGTTAATCTTCATTTTAGATGTTCTAAAAATATATCTGTAATATTAAACTGAGAACTACTTAAGATTTGGGATCAAGCTTCCAGTACACATCTGAGAACCACTGAAGCAGACCTAGAACAGTTGAGAACCACAAGGACAAACGAGAAGTGCAGTGCAGTTTAGCATCTCATTCATAAAAGGCTTTTAGGGTCTATTATTCATAATAAACCACAGTGAAGGTTGAAACCCCACCTCCCCAGGTTCCTACTGTGGTCATTATTTAACCTAGGAAAAACAAAAAGATTGACTTTTCTGAGAGTTGGTATGGAAGAGTAATTCCTGTTTACAGCTTTTCTGTCAGAAATGGAAACTGCATATCCAGTAATTGTCTTCCATTGGACTATAAAATCATCCACGGTAAAATTCTACACTACCATCCTGTAGCAAGTCCACTAGCAAGATTTTGCAGACGAAGCACAGAACAAATGACCTCATACTAAGTATACTACTTTAAATTATTAGCTAAGTTTAATATAAAAAAGCTGAACACCTGACTCAATATCACAATTTTTGCCCTTCTCTTGGTTCCTCTGTTTAGGTGAGTGGGAAAATAAGTCAACTGTAAATGAAGCCAATCTTATTTCATCTCTACCAATATTCATTAAGAACTAATAGCAATTAAAACAGCTACGAGGTCATTAGACACTAAAATTTACGTCAATTAAGTACTTCCAACATTATTGGGACAACTGAAGTGGCATTCAAATATTGGAATACATCACCTTTTGATGAAAATCAACCACAAAGAATCATCAAATGGAGTTTCATTATTTTATTAATTTGTTTTTCACATAAAAACGCTTGTAGAGAGAATGTTAAGACTGTTTAACCCCTTGTACGAGTAAGCAATCAAGTATATGTTTTCACAGTTGAACTGTCAATTCATGAAAGAAAATAAGACAAACCTTTAAAAACTATATCAATTTGTAGATAGGATTTATACTGAAGCCTATGATGACATGCACTTCAATACTTTTATGATATCACAAACTTAATAAATCCTGACTGACCATCAAATCGTTCTTTAAAAACACTAAGCTAAAAAGCTTCCTTCATAATTCATATAATAGTTATTAGTATAATTGATATACAAACTAAAAGGAAAATAAGATAAATGTAAATGTGTGTAACAAATGTTACAAACCTCTTTAGCAGTCTTCATTAAAGCCCAGTTAAAAGCAGGCTGATCATTAGATTTCTTGGTCTTAGACCATGGCTGAATCTGAAGTTCTTCAATCCACTTTTTCATAACTAGTTTTGCTCCATCAGTAGGGCGCAGGAAAATCATGCAACTACATATGTAAGGGCGCCCCTTTTTCCCTGGTGGTGGCAAATCATGAGAGTGGTTCAATGGTTTGATCTGGTCATACAAAAAAATATAAAAAAGATATCAACAAAACAGGAAACAGAACCATAGTAAAGTGCAGAACATTCTCAGAAACGAAAATAAAAATTAATTAAAAAAATAAAGCTTTAATTACTAGAATCTTGTGGGTGAACCTTAAGGGGCATCAGGACATCCTAAGTATGTCTCCAGCTGATATGTACCCAAGTCTTGAAAATTATTTCAATACATATATAATCATATTCTAACGATTCTAATCTAAGATATGAAATCAAATCCTACAGGAACATGTAAGTAGGAAATCTATACAACTTGAACTTCTATATGAATGCCTTGAGTAATATCCTAGATCTTAGGCTGTATTATTGGCATATATTTATTTCAAGAAAAAAGGAAAAGGGAAGAGTTTAATCAGAAAACACAAAGCCAATCAATATAGTAAGAATTAGAGTTTCTGCAAACAAATGTTATCTGCATTTAGGTGCTTGGCCAAAGATATAGTGAAAATAACATCATTTTGAGAATGCAGTTCCCTTTGTTTATTGTAGCAATATCTAGAGGTAATAAAACAGATACTCCGCTTGTCAAACTATCCCGTCACAGAAGCTAAAATTACAAAAAGAAAAAAAGTGTGCTAACTATTTAAAGTAAGAATGGCATCAAACCACTAGGGGCGCTCCCCATATCTTAAGTACACAATATTATACTAAACAAGTGTGAGGCATAGGTGTAGCCCAGAATGTTCCAATATATAGTTATATATATTAACTGACATGAACCAAAAAAGGAAACAAAGTTGCATTAGCATACTTACTGTAGTCATATCATCTGTAAAGTACACATCATGATTCCCTTCCAGATAAGGAAATGGATCACCCAACCAAACCATATCAACATCATTGTACATAACACTGTATCCAAGCTCCAAAATCTGCAGTAGATGGCGTGGCCTCCTGGCTGTAAAGTTGAAGAAACCCTAGAAAAAAATGAAAAAACATTGATTCTAAGATTCAGCACCACATACAGGCAATAAATGAAAATGACTGCAAGAGATGACAGATATGTGCCTACATTACAAGGAGGCATAAAAGCAAAATCTATTTAGCCTAAAATCTATGACTCTATTCATTACAACAGGAAACAATGTTGATTTCTTTTTTTTTTTTTGGGGGGGGGGGGGGAATGGGGGGTGGCAGGGGGGACAGTGTTAATATAACATCAAAGTAGTTCTTAAAGAACTTTATTATAAGGCCAAAAAACTACCTCAATGTGTCAATGACAATAAAAATAAGTGATTCTGAACATTTACAGTTTACAAGAGGGATACATTCCTAGAATTCAGCATAGCAGGTGTAAAAGCATAGAAAACAAACAATTCTGTGTCTAAATATTTACAAAACTAAAATGGTGACTTGCAGTAAAGAGAATGAACTAGGTTACTAGCAGTAGTAAAAGTAACATGAATTCATGTCACCAGATCACAAATCCGCATTTTAAAGAACAGCTAAACTTTAATATAATTAATATCAACTATCAAGTGCTTATTACAGAAAAGAGTAGAACTCTAGAATCAATAAATGAAGACTAAACTAACAATTCTATCACTAATCTATTAAAGCAAAATTTTAGTGTGATAATAATGAATCAAATAGAATATACCTGAGAACCAAACTTATGGGCAGCTTCAGCATCAAGTACAGGTGGGATAAGTAAAGCATGGCCAGGCCATCGCTCATTGACCTTATAGAGTGAGGCGTAGTCCTCAGCAATCACAAGCACCTTGTCTTGGTGCTTCTGTCTCGTGATGCTTATCAACCAGTTATTGAGAAAAGGCAAGTAAGGTTGGCTCACAATACAAACTATGACAGTCCCATTCTTCGCCACAAACGGCAGCGCTTGTGCCAATGTGTAGTGACGCCACTTCGAGATCGCTGGTTGGGTGGTCGAGAAGATACCTTGGGGAATGCTTGCCCAGGGCGAGAAGACGCCGAACAACACCACGAGAGACAAGAGGACGAGAATGGCAGTGGGGCTGAAAATGGAAATGGGTCTCTGAGAATTGATGGAAGATCGAGGAGAAAAAGGAAATGAATTCGGAAATGGGTTGTGAATACTTGTTCTTTGGTGTAGTAACGATGACATTGCTCAGATTTTTTAGGGGAAAAACGACAATTCCAAACGATACCTCAAACTGGGATATCCAGAAGAAGAAGTGCAAATTTTGATGAAATTTAAGGACTTTCGTTGTGTAGTATTAGATTCGAGATCTGAATGGCAAAATCAAAACTAGCGTATTCCTCAGCAGAGCAGAGCGACAGCTTGGGTCGGTACCAATATAAAAATCATATTCATTTTAAAAATTTGTTTTTTTCCTTAATTTTATTCTGAACATTTATAAAAAAAAATTATTTTATTTTATTTTATTATTAATAAAATATAAATTAAATTAATAGTAGAATTAACTAATCTATGTCAAAGGCGTGACTAGATGAATATTAAAATAGCGACAATAATAAAATAGTTTTATCTACATTTTCGTGACAGAAGAATTAACATTTTGGTTTTTTTAAATTATAAAATTTGGTCAAATATTATAATAATTTTGTCTCACAAATTTGACATAATAGCCTTTATTGACAAGACATTTTAAGTTGATAGAGATAATAAAATTTAGAAATTAGAATGAAAAAAATAAGATAAAAAAATTAATTGCATAAGATTGGGGAATTTTTGTGTTGTTTTAAAGTTAAAAGGATAAAATGCACCTCTCTTTTTAATGCTAAAATATATTTTATATTTAATTATATAATAATTTTTATGAATAATTTAAAAATTATGAATAAATTATAGAGTAAATTACTATTTAAATCTTTAAAAAATATAATTTATCTTAATTTAATTTTTAAATAATAAAATATTTAATTTATTTTTTAAAAGATATATTATATCTCAACTTAACCTATATTTATAAATATTATACATATTTTTATATTTTAATTTAAAATTTTAAAAATTAAATTAAGACATAATATATATTTTAAAGATTAAGTATAATATTTTTATAATTTAAAAATTAAATTAAAATAAATTATTTTTAAAAAAAATAAAATAATAATTTCTTATAAATTATATTAACGTTATTAATGTTTGATTATGATATACTTTGCTTTTTAAAATTATCTAAGGACATTCCTAAATGAGGTGTGATGGGAAAAGAATTAAGTTTGAATATGATAAAAGAAAGAGTAAAATAATAATTTAATTTTAAAAAAATAAATTTTTTTAATTTAATCTTTAAAAAAAATATTTAATTTGATTTTCAAAATATTAATTTTTAAAAAATTTTAACTGTTAAATAATAAATTAAATATTATTTAATAATATATATTAGATTTATAAATTATACATAAAAATGTAAATTATACATTTTTATTGTATAATTTATAAATTTAATATATTTTATTTTATTTTATATTAAATAAAATTTAATTTGTCATTTAATAATTAAACCAATAACTGCTGCAAGATTTTGAAGCGTACACAAGATGAAAGATGGATAAGTTCATAATTTTGGTTTAGCAAGTCAACGATCTTGGCCTTTTATTTTTCCTAGACAGGATTTTTCTTGAAAAAATTATATATCTTATGAGCATTTTATGAATTATAGTACTGTATTGTTAAGTTGATGATATTTTTATAAAATTTGTTGTTTTTATTTTTTCTTTAGTATTTAAACTTGAACTTATCAAGTTCATGGTGCTTTTACATGCTATATATATATTTTATTAATTGAAGAATTAAATTAATTAAAAATTAATTTTTAAAAAATTAAATTAAAACATTTCATCTTTTAAAAATTAAATTAAAATATCATACAATTTTTTAAGAATTAATCATTGATTTACTCTAAAAAAATTTTTAGCATTTGGGTCCTAATAAGTAGGGTGTGCTAATTGAAGTGTCCAGTGGGCCAGGCCCTATTCCTCTTAGTATTCTTTTTTGAAGCTAATTGGTTCGCAGCTCGCACCACATGAACAACCAAACACATGACCAAAGAAAAAACAAGCATACACTAGATCACACCTATAAAACTTTTTTTTTTTAATCTCTCACCAAAAGTGAAATTAAATAAGGATAAATAAACAGAGGGACATTTTGAAACCTTGAACGAAGATTTTAAAAAAAATTTTTAAAAATAAAAAAATGCATAACAATTAAAAAGATATTCTAAACTTTAATTTTTAAAAAAATATAAAAATATAAAAATAAATTTTGTTATTAATAACAAATACATAAATGCATAAAAATAATATTAAGATAAATTCTTAAAATTAATTTTATATAAAACAGTTTTAAAAAATAAAAATAACATTTAAACAGGAGAAAGTCACTATCCTAGCTAACCTAATTAGAAAAGAATAAAATTAGAGGACGCAATAAGTCCTACTAATTAGATTATTAATTAAACTACTGTCTTAACTCTTGAGAATAATGAACTTTATAGGAAAATTTTGTGTTTTCCAATTAAGAAATTCCAAAAATATCAATTTAAAAATTCTTGGTCGACAATGATTCATGGTATGCTATAGAGGTCAATTTAATACCACTTTGGCACTTTCACATATAGAGTCTTAAATGGAAACCATGTTTCATTGAATATGTTCTAAAAAAATCATAACACATTTATAATCCTCACTTACTTAAAATGATAGCTCATATTGTATGATTGATGCTAATCAACGGAGCTAAACATGCATTGATTGGTGATAAAATGCAATATCTAAGAAGCTTACAGAAATTCAAGGTAATCCAAGATATTTATTTTTATTAACTTAGATTCTATATTTTTAAGAGTAAAGGCTTCTTTGATTGCAGTTTTTCAAAATAAATTCTTGATAAAAAATAAAAAATAGAATATATGTTTTGAAAATAAAAAAAATATCAAATTATTGAAAGATATTTTAAATTTTAATTTTTTAAAACAAAAGAAACACAAAATAAAAGTCTTTTATTAATAATATATATATAAATGCATTAAAAATAATACTAATATGAATTATCAGAATTAATTTTATAAAATAATTTTAAATAATCAAAAAAGTTTAGAAAGACCTTAAATTATTGTTTTGGTCTCTAAAAAAATATATTTTGTCTCAATTTAATATATGAAATATCAAAATCTCAATTTCATCTTTCAAAAAATGTTTTTCAAATAATTTAATCCTTATACGTCAATTATATGAATGTTCTAACGGCATGCAAAATTGCCAATTACTATTTTGAATTGATGCAATATTGTTTGCATATACTAACTGATGTTTTGCTTCGTAATATTATTTTTATAGTAATACTATTTGAACATTAATCTAAAGATCTAATTGAGAAATTTAATATTTTAAAAATTTAGTTGAGGCAAAATATATATATATATTTCAAAAATTAAAAAGAATAATTTACTCTATTTTTAAAGATCTGTAAACAAAAAAAATGTAAAAATAGATCATTCTAATGAGAAAAAGTGTCCACCTGAGTCCTTACATCAAAGGAGCTTTAAAATTCATGTGTGTTGTAAATATGTAAATAGTTATATATATTACAAATATGAAAATTCTATATTTGTATTTTGCGTCTGGTTAAATTTTTTTCATGTTGTTTTTTACAATACTTTTAATTAAAAGCCAAAGTACGGCTGTACGGAGCTTTTAAAAAATATTATGAAGATACGAATAAAAGCATATGTGATTTTGTAAAATTCATATGTTCTTGTAAACTTACTACTATAAGGTTTATATTGTTTCCTTGTATATCTTTTTGAGTAAATTACATAGTTTTTTAAAATCCTAAAATTAGACTTTTTTTTTATTTTGAAAATTTTTGTTCTTTTTTTAAAAGATAAGAAAATTTTACGATTTTATTCTTTTGACCAAAATACTATTATATATATTATTTATATAATTAAATATGTATTTCATTAATGTAAAAAATTATTTTATAAATTTTTAAAAAATTAATTTTGTTATTTATAACTAAAAATAAATTATAACAAATTATATTTTTAAAAAATTAATATTAGCATTAAGAGTATTTCAGTCAAAATAAAATCAATTGTAAATATTTTAACATTTTAGGAAAGAGTATAAGTTTTTAAACTGCATCTCTCAAGAGATGATAATGTAATTTATTTATTTTTGTAAAAAACTTAATTTCATTTTTTGCATATTCAAATAGATATAAGAGAACGCAAATTAAAAACATATCTTCAAGCTAATGAGAAAAATTAAAGCTCTTATCTATTGTCACATATTTTAATAACAAGAGTGTTTAGAAGGGAATAATCACATCACATGTATAAAATGAATTAATTTCATTTATTTATTGGTTGCCATCAATAATGTAGCAAGAAGAGAAGGATTAGGACAACAGAAAATATACCTAACCAGCATGCACCATCAGTAGTGACAATATATAGATATTGTGACATAATTTTAATATTTGATGATGATGGATGACAAAACAAACTTTTAAGTTCCAACAGCCTTTCAATTATTTGTTTTGGGAATAGGTGAGTTTTGGGAATTTAATCTTTGAATTAAGGTCTAATTATAAAGTTCATATATGTATACAAATAGATTAACAAAAATGCTATTACATAAATTTAACCATTGAGACTGGAAAAAATTAAATTTATAAAATTATAAGATTAATTATAAAATTTTAATAAAAAATTGAGTAAAATTATGAGATCTACAAAAATAGTTTAATAAAAAAATAAGTTAATGTCAAATTTTATAGATATAATTTTTATGATCAGAATTTTAAATCCAATAATAAGTTTAGCAAAAAAAATCCTTCTTTAAAAAAATTATTTATATTGAAAAATAATATTGAAGTTAATTAATATTTTATATGAATTAATGTTTTTTCATATATATATATATATATATTAATATTTTTGAGTCTGGTTATTGATATCTAAAGATATAATATTATATTGTATAAAATAAAATATATGATGTGAGGAGAGGAGAAAAAAATAGATACAAGAAGAATGAGACGTTAAAACTTTTCATTCTTTAATTTTATTACTATAAAATATCATAGTTATTTTTATGATAATTATAACTATTTTTTCATCTATTTAATTTTTTCTCTTGGCAAATTAAAATTGGTGAAAATGCTTTGCGTGAGAGATTCAAAGATGTTTCTACTAGAAGCGTTGTCTGGGGATACCGAAAAAGCCACTTGTTGGTGAATTATTGAAGGCCGAAATTAATTTCCTTTTAGTGCAACATTTCATTACCTCTAATATGGTAATATTCACAAAAATAGCCACTATATGTGTTACTCTTTTTATTACATGTTTCTTTTTAATTGTGAAAATTTTAGTTTAGGACTTCAATTGATTATTTTTATTATTATTATTATTATTATTATTTAATAAAAAGCAAATGATCACATTTTATTTTTCTTATATTGTGACTAAAGTAGTATTTAATTAAGTCAATTTTTTTAGATATATCTCAACTAAAATATCATTTCAATTTGATAAAAGACAAGATATTTATGCTAGAATTTATTAGATAAATATATTTTTTTAAAAAAATTTAAACATATTAAATATAAATCTTAATATATACCTGAATTTTTTAATATTTATCTTGATAATTAGTTTGTTAATCTACCAAATTTTTATAAGCTGGGTTGACATTTCTTCACTTAAACTCAAATTAATTGATTAAGATGTATGTAGGGTAGACCCTACCACTACCCTACAGATTAAGAATTCTCAAATTCAAATATTTGATGGCTAAAATTGAAAGTGTCTGCCTGCTTGCTTCATATTCAAAAATGCCTACACTAATATTGTCACACTTGTAAACAAATAAATAAATATCCCCTCAAAGTAATTAAGAAGTTGGTAACTTCTTACTTCTCCTAATTCCTGTCAATCTCAGTTATCTCATATAGTCCAATTTAAAAAATATACCAAATTCTCTCTCTCTCTCTCTCTCTTATTTATATACAAACACAACTGTAATGCTTTCTCCCAACTTCATCTTCTTCATCTTTTCTGTGTAACCTAAATATATATATATATATATATAGTTGAAATTGATTAGCCTTGTTTGTGATCTCAATTAATGGAAGCGACAACAATGGCTGGAAAATCTATCATGTTGTGGTTTTTGTTGCTTGTGGGGTTGGCTAGGAGCTTCAATAATGGAGTCCATTATGTATGTGCAGAAGATTACTTGCCTCCTAGGACCTTTTCAAAAGGTCATTATCATGAAGCTGTGCTTAGACTAGAGAATTTCAAAGACTCCATTGTTGCTTCACCTTCACCTTCACCTTCACCTTCACCTTCATCATCCTTCTCTCCCTCTCCTAGCCCTTCTCCTCTCCCATCACTGGTAATTACTCAATTATATATACATATACATTCACATATATCTATCTATATAGCCTTTAATTTACCTCTAATTTCTTAAATTTCGTGAAATTCCATACTGAACATCATTAAGGGTATGTTTGGACAGAAATAATGGAGAAAATGAGGGAAATTTCATTAAAAAAAAATCTTGAAAACCTTAAATCTTGCAAACACAGAAAATTGACATTCATTCATGTATATATATATGGTTGGTCACTTTTATTCATGAAAAACATCAAATGGTTAACATTTTTGTCTTTTTGTTGTTGTGTTGTGTAGGGTGTGAAGACCTCACGCACATACCTTGTGACATCCTACGGTGCAGATCCAACGGGTAATTTAGATAGCACTGAAGCAATTCTTGAAGCCATAACAGATGCTGCAACCAATGCTCCAAATAAAGACAAGTTATTGATGCAGAACATCATAGATCTTGGTGGTGCACACATTAATCTTCAGGGCGGCACCTACCTTGTCAGCCGACCGCTCCGGTTGCCGGCTGCCGGGTTCGGAAATCTTGTGGTATCTTTTTCTCATGACCAATATTATTAATAACTATCTCATTGTTGTAATGTAATAGTTCATTGATCTTCAACATGAGAAGGAAAAAAAATCTATGTGAAGTTGGTTTGTTCTTGGTTGCTATGCCACGTGGCACTGTTTGGTGAAACTTTTGAAAGAGCCAATTTTGTCCAAAAAACAATATTTGTAAGGAAATACTTATATAAATATGTGTGAGATGAATCTTTTGATATTTAATTGAATCTATTAAATTTTTTTCATGGTTATATATATGTTTACTAAATTTTTACTTTATAATATCAGAAAAATATTCTCAATATATATACTTCTATATTTTTTATAATAATTAGTTAAATATTCAAGCAAATTTTTATAAATTAGATATATGAGTTCTCAAATTGAAGCCTTTTTTTCTACAATTCAAATTCTCTATCATTGATTACCTTAATTATGTGCAACAATCATGCCCTTGACAACAATGCATTAGAATATTCATAATATTTGTGAAATGGTTGGTCCAACTTGTTCAAGAAATTAAATTAGCTCTAGGAGACTATTTCTATTGAGATGTTGGAAAAGAATTTGGCGTCTTTTCAATTGCATTTTGCTCTTTTTTAATTTCAACAAAAGAAATTTTGGGATATTCCAATTAAGGACATAAAAGTTGAAGCTTAAAGTCAAAAGTCACTTTGATTCTTCACTAAAAAAAACTAAAACTTAGAAATCTCACTTTGATTCTGATTCTAACAATTTTTTTTTTTTTCTTGACAGATTGAAGGTGGAACCATAAGAGCCTCAGAAAAATTTCCATCAAATGGGTATCTCATAGACTTATCACCAACTTCAAACAATGGAGAAGAAACCCAGAAGAGGTCTACATCATCATCATCCTACAATTATGAGTACATAACCCTAAGAGACCTCTTATTGGACTCAAATTTCAAAGGAGGAGGCATTTCAATAATAAATTCCCTTAGAATTAGCATAGACAATTGCTATATCACTCATTTCACCACAAATGGAATTCAAGTCCAAGATGGCCATGAGACCTACATAAGAAATTCCTTCCTTGGTCAACACATCACCGCCGGCCAAGACAAGGGCGAAAGGGACTTCTCCGGGACGGGGATAACTCTCGCCGGCAACGACAACGCTGTAACAGATGTTGTTATATTCTCAGCTGCCACAGGCATAATGGTCTCTGGCGAAGCCAATACATTATCTGGGGTACATTGCTACAATAAAGCCACTGGATTTGGAGGAGTAGGGATTTATTTGAAACTTGCAGGATTAACACAAACAAGGATTGTAAATTCCTACATGGATTACACCAACATTGTAGCAGAAGATCCAGTTCAACTTCACATTTCTAGTACCTTCTTCCTTGGAGATGCCCATGTTGTCCTAAAGTCCATAAATGGGGTTGCAAGTGGGGTCAATATAGTAAATAACATGTTCTCTGGGTCCAATAGTGAAGTGGGGATTGTGAAATTGGACCAATCTAAAGGTCCTTTCAAGAAAATTGACCAAGTTGTGGTTGATGGGAACAATGTGAAAGGGATGAAGCTAAAGGCCACAATTGCACAAGGGTATGTTGAAGGGATTAATTTGACATCATGGACACTTGATTTTAACAAAATTTTGCTTTTTCCTAACCTTATTAAAAATGTTCAATACTCATTAAGCATCAATGGGAATAATTTTCCCATTCATGCCCTAAGGAATGTGTCTGAAAATCATGTGGTGATTGAGACTAATGAAGCTGTGTCTGCAAAAGTTTTTGTCACAGTGAATCAGTGTAGTGCAATTTGAACAAGGATTGAAGATGAAGGGGGAATTTTGTTCCTACAATATATAGTGGAATTTAGTTTCATATACAAATTGAAAACAACATATTGTATTATAATGTGTCAAATTGGAATTTTATGAGCTACTGTGTACAATTTTCAGTCTCTTTCCCTTCTTCCCATTTATGTATTTTTTTCTTCATGAGCTAAAGACAAAAACTTTTGCCAAATTTAAGGATGTTTTATTGACTTCTATTTAGCTTTAATTATAGTTGAATAAGATTTCTAAATTCAACCATTGACAAGTTATATATGCAGCTTCCTCTTTAATATTTATTTATGATGACTAGTTGAAGAAGTTCTCACATCCCTTTGTTTTTTTAAAAAAAATTAATATTTTGGTCTTTTATTTTTATTTATTGCTTTAATATGATCCTTTAAATTTTCTTCATACTAATTGAATTCTTTGTTTAACTTCTATTAACATGTAGGATGCCCAAAATAATGCAATTTAGTAGGAAAATGAAGCTAATAGTTTATTATTTGAATCCTCAGCACTATTGCACATAGTGTCTTTTACTCCTTTTTGATAGATTGACAGTTAATTTCTTAAAAAATTATGAGAATTTAAATACAACTTTTTAAAGCACGTTATTATAAATTAGAAGTTAATGGAGATGCAAAATAACTTTAAAATGAAAAAGTTGCAAAATAAATAAATTTAAGAGGATAAAATATTAATTTTATATATATTTTAATTGATATGCAATTAGTCTATTAAAATTTAATTAAGTATATATACTTTATATTTACGGAGAAATACCCAATAATAACACAATACAGCTTATTTTGATGAGCCTCTATTGAGTTAGCTTAGATATCGAATGAGAAGTTCTATTTATTTATTTATTTTTTGGATAAACTTTTTATTTTTATTTAAAAAAAACAATATTGAAGCTGCTTAAAAAAATTATATTAAAAGAAGTTTTGAGTTTTTGCAAGAAAGTTCAACCTATTAATTGGACTCTAAGTAAGTCAAATGTTCCAACTGCCCTTCTTTTACCGTTACCAAATTCAAGGAATGCATCTTTCCAAAACTTTGGCAAAAGTTTATCAACAAATCAAATAATCTCTTGAATGCACAGAAAATTCATCAATGTATTTATTGGGTTGATTAGATTAATTAATTACTGACTAGTACATCCTGATTTTGAATTCTACAAATATATATATTAAAAAAAATAAATAAAACTTAAGTCTAATAAAAGAGATTAATTCTTCATAATGTATTTGTATTCAATTTTTTTATGAAAGAAGTATTTATATTTTATTTCCTATAATACTTTAAATAGAATTACATTAAAAAAATCAAGTATAACCAAATTAATTTAATTCAGTCTAGATCTATTTCGATTAAAATCTAAAAATGAATATTTTTTTAAAAATAAAGTATATAGATTATTTCAACACAACTTTAAACTTAATCCAACTACAAATAAGTCAATATTAAAAACAAAATTCTAGTTATTGGTAGAAATAAAGGACGGGGTGACTCAGAGTCTCAGATAGATAGGATTACACTATTGAATATTGTCTTTGACCCCCAAACTGAGATAAATTGAGAAAGGATAAAGGAGAGAGAAAATGAGAAAAAGGTCGGAAATTTGATACGTTAGAATATAAAATATTAGATATATTATAATTAACATGAAAAATATAAAATTTATGTAATTTTTTTTGTTAGTGGATCAATTTGGTTTGATGTATTATAATTAGAAAAAAATTTAGACGTAATTTTTATATTTTTGTTATTAAATTTTTTAATAAAAAATTAATACATGTATAATTTATATAACTTATCTTATTAATGATTAATTCTTTTTTAAAAGGTAAAAGAGTACTTTTAGTTGTCTCTTAACTTTAATTCAAGTTTTAATTTTGCTTTTTTAAGTTTGACTGATTTTATTTTAGTCATTTAATTTTAAAAAATCAATCAAAAATTTTCTAATTCTTAATACCTTTAATTTATTTAATAGAAATTGTTAAGTTTGAGCTATATTATTGTCAATATTATCAATCTATTAATCTTACATGTAAAAAAATTAATAAATTTGGAGGTAACCGCTATATTTAAATTTAGGTTTAATGAATACTTAATATTGATAATAATATGACACAAATATTAAAATTATCTTCAACTTAACACTTTTTGTTAAATAAATTAATGATATTAGAACTAAAAAAAATTGATTAATTTTTTAAAATTAAATGACTAAAGTAAAACTAATCAAATTTAATGAACAAAATTAAAATCTAAATCAAAGTTAATTAAGAGACTAAAAGTACATTTTTATATTTTTAATTTTTTTTACATATTTTATGTTATTTGGAGAATTTAATAGCAAAATATAAAAAATTATATATCAATATCTTGTCCTTATAATTAACACTAACATCACTATTTATGCTTTTGAAGTTGATAAGGTATTGGTACACGTGCATGTGAAACTGAAGTTTACGCCATCAAATAGGACTGACGAGTTTGCAGGTAAACAAGAATTCAAGGCAAAAGAATAGAAGAAGAAGAAGCAAAAAGAAGTTGTACAAAGTTTGAATTATTGGAGCTATTAATTCCTATCTTTGGTTTTTTAGGTTGGCTGCTTTACTTTGTTAGAACTAAGAACTTCTTTTGGAAGGTAAGAGAGTTGGTGAATGATGGGCCCACTCAATTTGAAAATTGAAATCCCACTTCATGACAATATTGGGGTTTGATTAAACACTCCTAAAAAATTGTAAGAATTTTCAGAGCCAAATTCATATTTAAATTCTGTTTTCATGATTTCATGTCAGATTAATCAACATTTCACATAATTCTTCAGTTAAAATTTGAATTAGAATTAGAAAATGATTATGAGCACATAATTAGTGTGCTTGTTATGTTAGAAGTTAATTCAAGATTGCTTTGCACATGGTGTTTGAATCACGGACACATTTCATGGAATTGTACAAAAGTCTTAATTTAACAATATATTGTCTCTCTACCATATAATTAATTTATCCAAAAATTTATACTACATTAAATAGATATAGGTATTATTTGAAAAATAGGATTATTTTAGAAAATAAGAAGATAATATTATTGAGAGATTAAATTAAAACTTTTACAAAAATTAGAAAGACTAAAAGTTATTTAAGTCTTTATTTATCATCGCAACTCTAAATTCTTTTGAAAAGAACTACATACTTAATATTCTACCTATCACTTAGAATAATTAGAAATAATCTAGGACCACATTGTGATCCTTTTCACAGTTCACACTAGGCTTCCCATGTTTAGTAGATTTGAACTAATATGTCATGGAAGCACCCAAGTGAAACCTTCTAGTAAAGAAAAATTATCATACCATATATAACATTTTCATACAACAATAAATAAAGTTTTTTTTTATTAAATAAAATTAGTTAGATGGATCAAACAATGCCAAATTATTTTATCTGTGCTTATTCTTATAATTAAAATATTAATAGTTAAATATATTATAATAGTTTTTTTTATTGTTTTCTTTGATATTTTTTTTACATTTAATTATTAGACTATCTTCTATCTAGTTAATTCTTTGTATAGGGGCTTCTAATAATCTTTTTTGTACATGATTAAATTACATAAGATGCATTTCTCTCAAAAAATTTTTTATGATAGGTGCTACTTTGATTTCTCTCTAATGCACTCATTTTTAATCCTATCATTTTTAGGATAACTACTTATCAAACGCAACATTTGCATATATATATATATTACATTTGCATATTCTAAGAAATTTAACTGATTAGTGAAAAACTTGAGAGAATATTTAGATCTGTTTGATTGTAGTTTTTAAATATTTTTTGGTTTTTAAAAATAAAAAAATAAAAAAACTTGTTTGAATAACTATTTTTAGACAAAAAATAAAAAAAATAAAATATATATTTTGAGAACAGAAAAAACAGAATAATTAAAAAATATTTTAAATTCTAATTTCTTAAAAAAAAGAAAACAAATATTTTTATTAATAGCATGTATATAAATGCATGAAAATAATATTAATATAAATTTATATAACCAATTTTATATAATAGTTTTAAAGAACAAAATAATAGAACAACATCTAAACATGTCTTATGTTTTCCTCCCTTCATCTTTTGAAGTTTTCCCCTCTTTTTTAATGGGTGTTCCTCCCCTTTTGAACATGCGGGGAAGTGTATTGTCTTTTTGTTTAGATCTTCAAGTTTTGTTCTTTAATTTGTAAAAAAAATTTGTAAGTTGAAAAAGATTGAGTCTTATCTTCCTCAACAAACAGTCTAGGGTTTTAGTTAGGTTTCTCCCATCTTATTTTTTCTATCTAGGCCTACCTTAATATATATATTGCTTCATTTGTACTTCGTTGAATTTCCTTTGTGCAGTCTTGTGCTTTGTAAACAAAACAAAACGTCCAACACATGTTTTTACCTAGAAATGAGAAATCCCTAATTTTGTTCTTAACTTTCAATTTCTTTACTAAATTCTCATTGAAGATTGAAATTTATGAGGTAAATTACAAACAAACTACATCACAAGATATCAAAATGTGTATTGTCCAAAAAAAAAAAAACTTTAACCAAATGCTCAAGAAATTAAAAATCAAATTTAAATATCAGAATATTAACTAGCACTAGTACGATGGTGGCCCAACATGGAATTCCCTTTAATGCAAATTTTTATAATTGCAATAAAAATTATGTTAGCTATTTATTGACAAAAAAAAAAAAAAGAAGAGTTCTCTCTGTCTGTTAGTTATCTGAACAAAAAAACAAAAAAGCCTGTTAGCGTGGGTGTACTTACAACCACGGTCCATGTTAATTGCGTCTATGGTCTTTATCCAAATAATAATAATAATAATAATAATAATAATAATAATAATGATGATGATGATGATGATGATAATAATAATGATAGTAATAATAAAAAAAATAATTCTGTGGTCAGATTGTTGTGATAAAGTTCTGACTTAAATCATTTTAGAAGTATGTTTTTATGATTAAATAATAATATTTAGTATATTATTATGGGATAATAATGTGCTAATGAGAATATCATCATATCAAGCAAAATAGTGTTATTTAATAATAATTAAAAGAGTAAATTATTATTTTAATATTTAAAAGATACACTTTATTTTAATTTTAATTTTAAATATTAAAATAATTAATTTCATCAAGAATAATTATTAAAAAATTTAATTTTTATATTAGTTAAATAAATACTTAAACAATATTATATAAAGAAACAAAATCAATATTATATATTGTTATTTATTATTTGAAAAATTAACATTCCCGGCGCAAATGTCTCAATCATCATCAGTTCATCATCTTCTTGCCCATTTGATTCTCTCTGAGAAAAATCCCAAAGACGCAGAAGAAGCTCACGCCGCCATTGAAGATCAGAGGTGAGCTTTGCCCTTTCGCGTTGGAACTATTATTTTCCGTTTGGTATTGTAGATCGGAAAAGGTGGGGACACATACCACATTATAAACTGCCTGCTACTATGTTCTTCTTGTATTTCTTGTTGTGTATGTGTTAAGAACTAGAAAACACGCCTCCTTTGATCCCAAGCAAGCGTAGAAATCAAATCAGACTATCGATTCCTTCCACCTATCGCTCCCTGACCTAACGTCTCTTAGAATCTAACCCACGACTTCCCAACTCACAGTTTGGTGGATGATCCTTACATTCGCAACCATGACATTGATATTTCACTTTAACCTACAATTTCTTATAAAACCCACTTCTCCTATACTCTTCTCTACCTGTTCTCTGTATTCTACCCCATCTCTTCTTGTTGCTTGCCATGGCCATAAACACCATGGCTGGCATGATTACTGGCTCGCATTCCCATTTTTCCAATGACTCTGATGAGGTATTGATGGTCCAAATTGCATGTTTTTGTTTCTTTGAAAGATTTCCAATGGTTGTTACTTTGTTCCCTGCGGGTTGCTCATTGTGTCTGCTATTTTTTTTTTTAGCAGCATCGGCCTCCTACCCGTAAACCTGCATCAAAAGTTTGTCGAGTTTGTGGTGATGATATTGGATACAAGGAAGATGGCGAGCTGTTTGTGGCTTGTCTTGTTTGTGGATTTCCTGTTTGTCGGCCCTGTTATGAGTATGAAAGGAGTGAAGGGAATCAGTGCTGCCCTCAGTGCAACACCCGCTATAAGCGTCACAAAGGTTAGCAGAATTCTGTGTGATTTCTTTTATTTTCGGTTATTGTAAGAAGTTACTTTTCTTAATGAAAAAAGAGAGCTAACTTATACAAGGTGGGTTCCTCGCAGGTTGTCCTAGAGTGGCTGGGGATGAAGAAGAAAACTTTGATGTAGATGATTTTGATGATGAGTTTCAGATCAAGGGTCAACATGATGAGACAGACAAGCAGCATGATGTCAATCATGTGGTAATTTCTTCAAACGATGAGGCAAAATATATTAATGAGAAATCATGTTGTGCTATCCTTTTTTTCCTCCTCAATGAATTGATTTTATTTCACCAAACCAGCGTCAAGCCATAAGAAACTTGCTACACAGTATGCATGGCAGGCTAAATCTGCTGAATAGCGGTCACCAAAGCACAAGATTACATAATACATCCTTAACAAAGAATAATTTCTCTAATACCCCACTTTCTACATATCTCTATTCAGACAAATACTATTGAAATTTCATAATTTCATAAAATCTTGAAGACCAGTTGTTTTTCTTTTTGGTTCAAACAAGCATATTGAAACTTATTTATCCACTGTCTCCAAATATAGTAGATATATAGCAGTTTTCCATGCAAAAATATTTCCCGACACGTATTGGTAGGACATTTATAAGCCAATTACCTATTTGATTCCCCCTCCCAAGTAGGCTATGTCATCTTCATATAGAACAAGGCTGGCTAGCCTATTTATTATGCTAATCCTGGGTCTCGTTCTCTTTTTATGTTTTTCACAAATGTGGTTTTGAAAGAAACTTTAGTTTGGCTATTCCAATTAATTAATTATTAATTAAAGAGACTATGAGGCTAATGTGATTTTTGCAGGAAACTGGAGACTATAATCAACAGCACTGGCAACCTAATGGACAAGCTTTCTCTTCAGCTGGAAGTGGTAAGGATATTTTTTAAAAAAAATTTTAGAAACAATAAATAACATTTTACTGCTAAATTCTATCCTAATTATTATAATTATAATTATAACGATCATTACATGATCATTACTCCTGTTCTATAGTTGATGGTAAGGATTTTGAAGGAGAGAAAGAATTCTACAGCAATGCAGAATGGAAAGAAAGAGTGGAGAAATGGAAAGTCAGGCAAGAAAAGAGAGGTCTAGTAAGCAAAGATGAAGGCAAAGATGACCAAGGTGAAGAAGATGACTACTTGTAAGTGGTCCTCTCCCAGTTGCTCCTTTAATGATTTACAGGACTCATTAAGTCTACTTTTTTTCCGTTCACTCTTAATAAAGCAAAGAAATGAAGGATCAGTCTTCCCTTTCACCTCTTAGCGTTAAATACCGGCCTTAAAATTAAAATCATTTTAGAAGTTCAGTTGTAGGTATTCTGTGGTTGATTATATTTTCTTCGAAATTACTGACAAGAAAAATAATTTGTTTGCTGACACTAAAATTTCTTTTTGGCACCTGGCAGATTGGCTGAAGCTAGGCAGCCATTGTGGCGTAAGGTCCCCATACCTTCAAACCTAATCAACCCATATCGCATAGTCATTGTCATGCGGCTCATTATACTAATCTTCTTCTTCCGTTTCCGTATCTTAACTCCGGCTTATGATGCATTTCCCTTATGGCTTATCTCCGTAATTTGTGAAATCTGGTTTGCCTTGTCTTGGATACTTGACCAATTCCCCAAATGGTTACCAATCACTCGAGAAACTTACCTGGACCGTTTGTCCATAAGGTTTGAGCGTGAAGGGGAGCCAAATCGTCTAGCCCCAGTTGATGTTTTTGTGAGTACTGTTGACCCTTTGAAGGAACCACCCATTATTACAGCAAACACAGTTCTATCAATCTTGTCCGTGGATTACCCTGTTGAGAAGGTCAGCTGCTATGTATCAGATGATGGTGCATCTATGCTTCTTTTTGATACACTATCAGAAACTGCTGAGTTTGCAAGAAGATGGGTTCCTTTTTGCAAGAAATATAACATAGAGCCAAGGGCCCCTGAGTTCTATTTCTCTCAGAAAATTGATTACTTGAAAGATAAGGTGCAACCCACCTTTGTGAAGGAACGCAGGGCCATGAAGGTAGGCATATAATTGGAACAAGAAAGCTTCTCTGTTGCTCTTCTGTGATATTTTCACAGTACATGTATGAGACTTAAAGCAATTATTGCGTATTTTCTCCATTTCAGAGAGAATATGAAGAATTCAAAGTGAAAATTAATGCTTTGGTGGCAAAGGCTCAGAAGAAACCAGAGGAGGGGTGGGTGATGCAGGATGGTACCCCATGGCCTGGAAACAACACTCGTGATCATCCAGGAATGATTCAGGTTAGGCGATGCATCCTTCAGTTGCTTTTGGTTTATTGTACATATCATTAGTTTATAAATAAGGTACCAAAAAGAAAAGAAATACCTTGCTTTTTTATGAATATGAAGTTTTACTGAATTAGGTCTTCTTGATTCCTAAAGAACTGGGAAAAGGGGAATATAGTGATCGTAAAGTGCCATTTTTCTTCAAAAATCAGGATAGTTTTAATAGATTGAAGAAATTATACTGGAATAGTTGGGTCATTTTTTTCTTTTGGTAGAAAAAATTGTGGGAGACATTGCTCTTGCATTTTTGGATCATGGAGCATTAATGTTATTCATTTTCCCCACATTAGTAACTCCTAGGATTTACCACCTCTACCAACCACTTGTGGGTTGGAATAGTTGGGTCTCTGTTAATATGGCTCATAGACTTGCCATTGCAGGTCTATCTGGGAAGTGCTGGTGCACTGGATGTTGAAGGCAAGGAACTGCCACGACTTGTATATATTTCTCGTGAAAAACGTCCTGGCTATCAACACCACAAGAAAGCAGGTGCTATGAATGCTCTGGTAAATACTAAAACTTAAAATTATATTGGTTCAATCCAGGAAGATCATAATATTGGAAAAATTGTTAACTCTTTCAATGTTGTATGTCCTCAAAAGGTTCGAGTTTCTGCTGTGCTTACAAATGCACCTTTCATGTTGAATCTGGATTGTGACCACTACATCAACAATAGCAAGGCTGTTAGAGAAGCTATGTGCTTTTTAATGGATCCTCAATTAGGGAAGAAGCTCTGCTATGTACAATTTCCTCAAAGATTTGATGGTATTGATTACCATGATAGATATGCTAATCGCAATACTGTTTTCTTTGATGTAAGAGACATTCCTCTAAATCCAACTTATCAAATATGTATAAAATGCATTTTGTTAACTGACCTCTAACAATTTTCTTCAATGCTGCTGTGGTTATAGATCAATATGAAAGGCCTTGATGGAATACAAGGTCCTGTATATGTTGGTACTGGAACTGTGTTCAACAGGCAGGCTTTATATGGCTATGATCCACCAGTATCTGAGAAAAGGCCAAAGATGACTTGTGACTGCTTTCCTTCATGGTGTTGCTGTTGTTGCGGTGGTTCAAGGAAGTCCAAGTCCAAAAAAGCATCAGGAAGAGGAATCTTTAGTAAATTATACACCAAGAAGAAGAAAATGAAGGGGAAGAATTATGTTAGAAAAGGGTCTGGACCTGTTTTTGATCTTGAAGAAATTGAGGAAGGGCTTGAAGGTTATGACGAGCTAGAGAAATCATCCCTCATGTCCCAGAAAAATTTTGAGAAACGATTTGGGCAGTCACCTGTTTTCATTGCTTCCACTTTGATGGAAAATGGTGGACTTCCTGAAGGCACCAACTCCCAATCACTGATTAAGGAAGCCATTCATGTTATAAGTTGCGGCTATGAAGAGAAAACTGAATGGGGAAAAGAGGTAATCCTATTAGTCACAATGAGCTCCATGAATAGTGTATTTAAATCCTTGAAATGAAAAAAGCATTTGGGATTTTTTGGCACTGGACTTTGCTATACACAGTTAATGCATTAAATTTTACTTAGGAATTTATATTCCTTGTGTTAATGTACTGAGTTCCATGAATACTAACAATTCAAATCCTCTTGAAAAAATTGTCTATACTGCAGATTGGATGGATCTATGGTTCAGTCACAGAAGATATCTTGACAGGTTTTAAGATGCATTGCAGAGGATGGAAATCAGTGTACTGCATGCCAAAGAGAGCAGCTTTCAAGGGATCTGCTCCAATAAATCTATCAGATCGGTTGCACCAAGTTTTGAGATGGGCTCTTGGTTCTGTTGAGATCTGCCTTAGTCGTCATTGCCCGCTGTGGTATGGCTATGGAGGAAAATTGAAATGGTTAGAGAGGCTGGCTTACACTAATACCATTGTTTACCCATTCACTTCCATCCCTCTGCTTGCATACTGCATAATTCCAGCTGTGTGTCTTCTGACCGGAAAGTTCATCATTCCTACTGTAAGTACACAGATATCGAATTTGACTAACAAAATACTTATGGTTTTGGCTCCTCCCACAACTGTTCATACGATGCACAGATTGATCACTTCTATTAGACTCTCATTGACAGATGGGTAATATAAGGGAAGATCTGTGTCAGTCTAAGGACTTCTGGTCGGATTGTTTTGTGGCCAACAAGAGCAGTCAGTGAATAGGAGTATGCTTAAATTTGTTGGGAAATTTGTCTAGAAGCCAGTCAAAATTTCTTGGGATTACTAGGATAATTTATTTGCTTTGGGCTCTGTTTAACAATTACTGTTAGAGAAAAGCAAAAGCAATAATGTTACTATTAGATGCATCTTCTGACCAAAATTTTTCTTCTGTGCAGCTGACAAACCTTGCTAGCGTATGGTTTATGGCTCTGTTTATCTCCATCATTTTAACTGGTGTGCTAGAACTTCGGTGGAGTGGGGTTAGCATTCAAGACTGGTGGCGTAATGAGCAATTCTGGGTCATTGGAGGTGTTTCAGCACATCTTTTTGCTGTATTTCAAGGTCTCCTTAAAGTTCTTGCTGGAGTAGACACCAATTTCACCGTCACGGCAAAAGCAGCCGATGATGCTGAATTTGGGGAGCTCTATCTCTTCAAGTGGACTACTCTTCTTATCCCACCAACCACTCTTATAATTCTGAATATGGTGGGAGTTGTGGCTGGAATCTCCGATGCCATCAACAATGGCTCTGGCTCATGGGGACCTTTATTTGGGAAGCTGTTTTTTGCCTTCTGGGTTATTCTCCATCTCTATCCTTTCCTGAAAGGTCTAATGGGAAGGCAAAACAGGACTCCCACCATTGTAGTCCTCTGGTCAATTCTTCTAGCATCAATTTTCTCATTGATTTGGGTCCGTATCGATCCCTTCTTGCCCAAGCAAACTGGTCCAATACTCAAACAATGTGGGGTAGAATGCTAGGGCAGTTGAGGCAAGTTGTATTGTGTGTTCCCCATTCATATTTGCTTAATGGCATTTGTGCTTGGTTATTTTTTTGATTTGAGTGGTTACCTTTCTGAGAAGAGTTGTTGGTGTATATATGATAAATGGAGAAATACTAGTTATCATCAGAATGGACCACAGGAGATATGTCCATCTCAAGACACAAGATGATCTTGCAGCCAATGTCTTTGAGAGTTATAGGAATAATAGAATTTCTTTCTCCTCTCATGCTGGAAGCTTATTGTATTAATATCAAATTTTCAAATAATATACACTTTCATTACTAGCTGAAATGAAGTTTTTTATTTATTCTACTTAATTCTTTGATATAATTTTAGATTTTTCTTCGAAAGTGTGCCTTAGAGTAATGATGAGATTATTGTTATATAATTTAGTGGTTATAAGTTTAAATTTTAAAAATAATTTTTTTATTATAAAAAAAGGTTATGCACATTTAATTCTCTCTAAATTTTATTTAATAAGAGTTTCGTGTACTTCTCTTTACTTAATTTTGAAAACGCACTTTAGTCAACTTTAAAAAAATTTTAGTAGATTATGTGTGAAGATAACTTTTTGAGAATCAAATTTGAACCATAAATACAGTTATAAAATATTATTTTGGAATAATTAGAAAAATACAAAATTTAAACTAAAACAAGAAAAAGAAAAATCATTTGCCGGTTTTTATGGCAACTAGCGGTATCCCGTCGCCGCGGCTCAGTGAGAGAAAAGAAAGATGAAGAAACATGAACATAGGAAGATAGGAAGAGGCATTGAGGCTTTTTCATTCCAACTGCCAAAAAGAAAAAGAAAGAAAAGCAGAAGCTGCAGCTGCGTTAGTGCCTTCAATTATTGATACTTCAATCACATCAAATCAAACTGCTCTTGCAAAATTTATTGCCTCATACCATCAATGCTTCAACTTTATATAATAAAATTAAGGTTAAAATTTATGCCTAAACTTTAAACCTTAGACTTTTAAACTTTAAAGTTATGTATCAAAAATCTTTTTAACTAATAAATTTAACTTAGAGTATTTAAAAAATTATTTATAATTTTTAAGTTGAGTTTTATAATTTAAAAATTATTTGCATGAGTTATAATTTAGATAAATTATAAGTATTTTAATCTAAGAATGTATTAAAATTTAATTAATCACAATCAAATTAGCTAAATTTCGTGAAAGGGAAATGATTGGAGAGAGAGGGTGTGAAAGAAAGAAAGATATGAGTTTTGCTTTTTTATTTCTTTGAAGCGCATAAACAAAAGGCAGCGAAGACAGTGGATTATCTTGTAAGCATATTAAAGTCACGAATCTCATCAACCTCGCTATTCAAGAGGTTTATCTATTGCTTTCATCTTTTAAAAATATGTGAATCAATAATATTAATAGATTCAATATCTTTTAAAAAATATTAAATGATTTTTCACTCTTTCATAGTCTATATGTTTTTTTAAACTCTGCATTTTCTTATATTTTCATATCATATATTATCTAATTTGAGAATTAAAGTCATAAAATGGCATAAATATAAATATAAACAAGTTAAAAAAATTTGTAGAGAATAAATAATATATTTTTAAAAATTAAAATTTAAATAATTAAGATGTATATATTTAGAGATGATTCTGGGTTTAGGATAAATAAATAAATTTATAGGTATTTTTTCATAATTTTGTCAAATTTTAATTTTGGGATCAAATCTACATAAACATTTGTCTTCTAGGTGATGATTTGAGCACTACTTTTTGACCAAGCTAAGGCCTTCATTCATTGTGTTCCTATATGTGTACGTTCGTACCCATGTGTGGTCCTCTAGATCTCCATCTTCATTCTTAATAATTTATGTACCAAAACCCTCTTGTCCATCTAATAATTATGGCTGAATCTCCTTCTTCTTCTTCATCTTCTTCTTCTTGTGATGATGATCTTTATGGTTTGAATCTGAATTTGATTCTTGTTGTGGCTGCCATAGTGTGTGCCTTCCTCTGTGCTCTTGGCCTCAACACCATGCTTTATTGTGTCTTCCAATGTGCCATCACACAGCCTCTCCAATGGATTGCCTCTCGCAGGCTCAATTCTGGCCTCAACAAGAAAGACATGGTGGCTTTGCCTACTTCTACTTATTCTTCAAATAATTTTTCTTCGTCATCTTCTAATTGTGCTATTTGCTTAGCAGATTTCAGTGATGGCGATACCATCAGGTTCCTCCCAAAATGTAACCATAGGTTTCATGTCTCTTGTATTGATCAATGGCTCCTTTCTCACTCTTCTTGCCCTACTTGTCGCCATTTTCTCAAGTCCTCTCATTCTCTTCACTCATCCTTCCATGTTGTTGTTGATCAGGGTTAGGAAGTATCAATACTGAATTGAAGTGACCTGGAGAACTCAATCAAAGGATGTTCAAGTTGGTGTTATGATGGGGACAAAAATAATATAAGATGTCCCTAAATAATATGTACCATTTCCAAATTTTACATCGAGTAATATGAATGTTTGATGAAATACTTAAATAGTTTAATTATTCTGAATCCTTAATGGTTAGTTTTTGAAGAAGGATTTCTCAAATCGTTTAAATTCTATTAATTTTGGTTTATGAAGAATGGTGATTAAATGGCATGGTAGTTATATATGTTTTAATTAAATTTCTCTTTATGAGAACTTTTTGTTGTCTTCTTGTTTGAGAATGTTATTTTTGCTTCTTGTGTAACAAGTAAGGCTCAAGACGCTCTCGCTTATAGGCTAATTTTTTGATACATACTCTTTTCATAAGTTAAATCGTATCAATTTAGACTTTTTATTAAAAGCCAAAATGGATATGAAGGGAGCAAATTGAAAAAAGGCTGTATTATTCAGAGAGCCTAAGTGAAAATTATCTATATACATGTAATGTTATGTCCCACATATTAAACAACAAGCAAAGCTAAAGCTAAAGATGATAGTTAAGCTATAAGATTCTTTCATCCAATGTGTCTTAAGACACAATGTTGTACATGTAATGAGCCTTAGATGCTTGTAGTTGCTATTATAATGATCTTCACACATTATTATAATTATTTGTCGTTTATTTCTTTTCATTATTCAACAAATTACGCCATGCTATATTAGGAATTTACCATATATTAACATAATTTATAAATATGAAAAAAGCATAAAATCATTTCTTAATAATTTAATATTTTGGCTCATTTAAATTTTACACAAGGAGTTCAAACTTTTGTGCTGCTTTCCATTGAGTAGCTAAGCCAACATATAATAAGTAATTAATTTTTTTCACATTAATTTACAAATAATTTAGATAAAAACATTTTTATCACAAAGTTTGAAGTGATTATCAATATAAATTGTTGTCAATTTCATTTTTAAAATTTACTAAAACTAATAATTTCGCCTCAAATTCTAACACTGTTCATTGAACTAGTTAAATTGGGATATTTGAAAGACCATAGATTTAATCTACAAACATGAGTAAATACTCTTTTTATCAACTTTCAATTTCATTATCAAAATTTGAAGAACTTTCAATTTTGTTCCTAAACTCACAAATAACCTAATGTTTGCCTATGAATAATTGATTTTTATTTAGATAATACATGGTAGAGGAAATTTTAAACTTTAATTACGACCACGTATATTAACTATTCAAATATAATAGCCAAAATATTTGAGCCATTTGAAAATTTACTTAATCAAGATTAGAGGCATATTCAGAGTATATTAAAAGTCTAAAGCAAGCAGATATTTATAAACATGAAGATGAATATTAAATAAACATATAATCCATTTCAGAATGCATATTCTCCGACATATCCAAGTGAGTGATAAAGCAGCATTTGTCCCATCATCACTTTGTGTGGATTAGGATATTCCATTGCCTTTATCATAATTCATAACAAATAAAATATATATATATATATATATATATGTGCGCTCAAAACTCAATTTATTATTAGAGACTGAATTTTTTTTATCGTTAAAAATATTTTAAAATTTTTAATTTAATAATTTATTAGTTAAATTATAAATTAATTAAAAAAATTTGATAATAATAATAACAGAATTCTGCCTCTTAAGGATTACCACAACCTAGTAAATTCTTGCATGCATGCCTTAATTTTTGTGGACAAAAGATAAGATATTTCATATCTTGAATTCTTAAATAATAAGAATTCGAATCTTTTCATGTAAAAAAATAACATAACCGTGTCACGTGATGAGAAAGATAAACATAAAATTAATTAAATAATAAATTTTATTTACATAATAAAAATTATAAATAAATAATATATTCTTATTTTATATTTATCTCTCTTTTTATATGATATTTTTTTACATAAAAGATATGATCCGATCAATAATGAGAACATGAAAATTTTTGGCTGAACCACAATTCCCATTATCACTGAAAGGATAACTCAGCATTCTTCAAGATAAGGATTAAGGATGTCTATACTACCATAGATTAGACATGTAATCTTGGTTGATGCAACTCGAACTCTCTATCCAATAATCTAAGCGCTTCAGGGATCACAATTTTGATTAGGATTGGTGTTAGGGTTACATGAGCAAGTTTTTATCTATGTATAGCTTCTAGAAGACATGCAAATCAAATTGATTATGAATATATGCAAGAATGATAAATTTACTTATGATTGATTTGATTAATTTATTTTTAAAGATCGAATTGATTTCTCTAAGAATTTTTTGGCTTATACTTGAGTAGTTTCTTTAGTTGATATTTTGAAATGATTTAGTTAATATGTTTGGTATATTAATGTGTAAACTACTTGGAATCATAAAATGCCTATCATACTATTTAAAAAATTATAAAGATTTTACATATTTGAATATTTGAATTTGTCAATTTTTACGAAACACTAATTATATATATATATATATATATATATATATTTCCTTTAACCATTCTCATTAAAGGGCAAAAATGTAGGAATACAAGTAGAACAACACTAAAATATAAGGATTTTAATTTCTTGTTAAATGTAGAAACTTTAGGACTTCACTTTTTAGGTTAACAAAACAAAGAATACTATTTGTTTTGACTTGTAATACATAATTATATCAACGAGATTAATTTTAACAGAAAAAATTAATATCTCATAATATTATAATTAATATTTAAATCTCCATTAAAAAAATGCTTACATTTAATACTTTAACATTTAAAATAAAATTATCTCTAATAAAAACATACTTAATACAAAATTATAATTACACATAAAATTTTAGGAAGAGACTGTTTAAGCAGACCTTGTGTATGTACATCCATCGAACCAATGATACTGGTAGTGTTTACTTGTCATTGGGTTGGTGAATATAAACCACATTTTCTATATAATTTTTCAAACTTGAATATTTTGGTTAGCTCCAAAACAAGAAGTGACAAATTTTGATTTACCAGAGATTCCAACTTCAAAACTAATCATCACCATCAATGAATTTTGACTGTGTTATAGTGTTAATACTGTTGTCTCCAAAATTAGAGGATTCACGTTCTTAAAAAACACCCTAATCTATTCTTCTACCACTGCAAATCTTCTCACCTAGTAAAATTCAGGTCAGCCTCATTTTCTTTGAACGAACACATTTTCTTTTACTAGAAAATAGATACCAAACTATTATAACAGAGGAGAGGACATACATGTCCAAACCATCTCACATTAAGAATTTACCCAGTACAATAATCCTCATAATACAGAAAGGACATGGCTTAAAATCTGAAAGCCACAAGGTTATTTGTCACTTTCTCCATTATGGTATTCTTCAGATCCATCATCATCATCATCATACAATTCTTCATCGTCATCATCATCTTCATCTTCGTATAGAAGATAATTACTATGCTGCCTCCTTAATTGTTCTTGAATTCTATCTCTGATTGCGGTTCCCTAATTGTATCATATAGGTAAGACAACAAAGTAAGTTTTCCAAAAATGGAATCATCTAAGTAATAATCAACAAGACAACTGCAAAAGTGAGTCATTGCCACAGTAAGCAGCCATTTAGAGAGATAAGAGAAAGATCCAACCATTTTGTGGCAACCCTCTTCAAACATCTCAAGAAATCCGGCCACCAATCGATCCGCATTTTCAACCCATTCATCATGGTGCATTCCAGCAGTTTTTGCTACTGTTTGTAACTACATTTATAAAAACTGTCTCAAAAATCAAATTCTTTAAAAAATATATACATTATCTAAAGCATAAACATGTGATCCAATGCTATGCTACAATATATATTGCAATATAATTTTGCCTTGTACTATTTCCCTATGAAGTATAAACATTTTAGGGACACCAACATTGTGACATAGGGCTAGATTTGAATTGCCTAAGTACTTATGCCTGATATAAGTATCTGACATGTGTTAGTGTCAGATAATGTAAGATCAAACCTTCTACTTGCTGCATTGCCTGATTTTTTTTTTTTTTAATGCTACAGAACTAGTTTAACACAATCCAAGCATTTTTGTCAGATTCAGTCAATTTTTATGCTTTGATCAGCCTGAGTCTGCAGCAACAAAATTTTAAGATGATAGTGCACAATTTTGAGTGGGTTTTATGCAGAGTTAAAAGGAGCTATACTATTTATGGCTTGCATTTACTTTTCACACTCAACAACAGTCTCAAACAACTAAAGCCCACCTTTGTTGAACCATCTCAGTTTAGTATGTAATAAAGGAGCGGAAAGAAGTACTGCCTGCTAAAAAGTTCAACCATTTACTACAGAAATTCAAAATTTTCTTATTTCCAACTTTAAATCTTCCAATGTACCACTAAAAACCCAAAGATCAAAACTTAATCCATTCTCAGTCTTTCCCTCCATTAAATGCCAACACTCAAAAACTTAATTAATTGCTTTAAAAAAAGCTTTTTTTTTAATATTAAAAAGAGTTGTAATATATTGTACCACTAAAAGATCAGCTAAGGTGTGAAGAAGCATCAGTGTTCAATACAGTTCTTAGGTGATGATAAAATCATGCAATTAGCCTTTGAGCACCTTAAGTTCTTCAAATGTTGAGTAAGAAGAGTGTCAAAGTCAAGCGTGAGTATGAATAATCAAATATTAGACTGCCAATGAAGTGTTATAGAAAGGTGAAGACAAACTGAAACTTAGGAAAAAAGAGAGATACTAAGAATTTATACGAGAAAATTGGGTTCAGGATCCTCTCATGTGTTTGAGCACCTTAAGTTGTTCAAATGTTGAGTAAGAAGAGTGTCAAAGTCAAGCGTGAGTATGAATAATCAAACATTAGACTGCCAATGAAGTGTTACAGAAAGGTGAAGACAAACTGAAACTTTAGGAAAAAAGAGAGATACTAAGAATTTATACAAGAAAATTGGGTTCGAGATCCTCTCATGTGAAAAAATAACATGACAGTGTCATGTGAGAAAAGAGATAGACATATAGTATGTTACAATATGCACTATACACTCATGGTCTCCATTATGTAAATGTGGCCTACACTTAAGTTATTTTGTATCTATTTCTCCCCTCACATGACACTGTCATATTAATCCCTCACATGAGAGGATCCAAATTTGAAAATTTGTCACTAGGCTCAAACACTCAAGAAGTAGTTAATGATGCAAAGATAAACCAGGCTCATAGCAACCTAATTACTTTACAACAACAACAAACTATTCCTTTTCTCACTAGGTGAGATCAGCAATATGGATCAAGCAACATCGCTAGTAACCAAATTACTTTAATGTCAACAAAATTATATTCTCTTCGACTTTCTATTGTTTCCTCACTCTCTCACACAACTTTTTCAGACCCAAGTTCATTCTCAACCTCTATCTTCGTTAATTTCTATAGCAACCTAATTACTTTAATGTCAACATAATTACCTTCTCTCCGACTTTCTCTTGTTGTTTCCTCACTCTCTCACGCAACTTTTTCAGACCCAAGTTCATTCTCAACCTCTTCTCCTGCAGGTAAAAGTAACAAGAATTACCATCTCAATGGCAAAGACAGTAATCAGCCAAATGTAAACAAAGGTTCTAAATGAAGAACAAACCTTGACATAGCTTACACCTAGCTCTGTTCTTGTATAACCACGGTCCAAATTACGAATTACATACTGATTATAATCTTTGATTATTCTCATTATGATATCTGAAGTAGAAATTCCCTCGGTTCGCTTTGTTTCCTTAAACTTTCCGACAGACTTAACCTATGTCAGGAATAAATGCATATAAGATCATCCATGCAAGATGCAAGGTTTGAGAAATTTACAACTGCTACATGAGTAGTAATAACTCAATGGCACAACCAAACATAAACAAGGCTGAAAAAAGAAATATAAAACAAATAAAAAAGATTCAGCAAGCTATAGGTTTATGAGCATATGTAAAGATAAAGATATAAAGCTGAATGATAAACTCATTTTTTATCTCATGTAACCATTGAAAGGTTTCAAGTACTCATCCCAAAGATAAAGTGTTACTTAGTTACAGAAAAAAATGAGTGTTGGCAGATAAAAGAGAAGGACACACAATCCTTTGAAACTAATTGAGCATGTAGTTCAGCTATCATCTAAACTTACAAACTCATAGACATCCTTTCCAGCTCCACTTGCATCAGCATAACTACAGAAATAGAATAGAAAAGGAAGAATTAACATATTGGAGAACATGCGAGAATTTGAAGATTATGGTATCATACATAATACAGTTAAGATTTAAAATGCATGGAGGAAACTATCACACAGAAAAAGCCTCATCAAACAACAAATAAAAATGAAAACACTAATATTAATTATAATAATTAAAATTAAAATTTAAAGAATATCTATTACAGTACATGCAAACAAAACCAATTTAATTCATCAAAGACACTAGAAATAAGTGAAAATATTACCATATACATTCTGAATGTGCACCTTCTTTTAAATTGTTATTTAACCAGACCCAAATTCAAAAATGTCATAGATGTTAGAAACTCGCAGTAAATAATGGATAGGGAACATGGGGTTCAAAAGCCATATACAAGTAGGTAAATCCTACTTATAATTCTAAGTTACAGGTAGCCCATGTCATTCTACTAATGTACTGAACATCTCTCCTTTTCCTCCTTCACAATCATAGATAATCACCAAATCCATATACACCCTGGAATCCTCAAATACTATCTCATATGACTCTCAAACCTTTTCAATCCTGCATACATGAATTCTAGCAAACTTTTTTTTTTTTCTTTTTAAACAGCTATAATTTCAACAGAGACTAGATTACAAACATTACCACTTTCTCTTACAGTGCCAAAGTTTATAACAAAATTTTATTTGAAAACCCTCCTAAACTTTTGACAAAGCACTGCAAGCAAGTTTCCCTGTCCATCAACAGCAAACTTATCCTACTCTTGTTAATAATTTTTCATCATCATCAATTAGTCAATGTGAGCCATGATCAAACACAAATAAAGAAGCTAGCTTGGGGCTGGTTAACCTTACGGAAGAGAATCATGTGCTACATAATCAATTTGATGCTTGTCAAGGAATTGCTGTGTGATTACCCATGGTGCATCTGGAATAACTTCGTCAACCCACCTGCAGCAAGTAGAATACAACTGCTTCAAGCAGCCTAAATTTCATAATGGAAGCAATTAAGTGAATTAGATAATACAAAGGTCCAATGTACTATAGTCTTGAATTCAAAAAACAATTCAGATGCACAAACATATGGACTTGAGTTGTAAATTTTTGTTTAAAAGAACTGCACTGCTATATATTTTAAGAGGTAACAAAAGCAAAGAAAATTGTGGATCTCTGTATGATAAATCAGACTGCTTTTACAGTATAAACTGTAAATTTAGAGATTAATTCCTATTGCTCACACTTTATGACATGTAGCGACACCCAAGTTGATTGGAATTTGGAAGTAAAGGCCTTTCTTCAAAATTTAACTAAACAACACATCACCACATGTGTTTACAACCCTACAATTTGGTCAGATCACCTCCGAATAAACTGTGTTTGAAGTCAGCTATAACATGAAAAGAATAAAATAAAAACCCCTTCGGCAATAAACTTGTGACATTGAAAACCTAGCTTTCTACAGCCACAAAGACATCAAAGAATGTCAAATTACAAGTTGAAACAATTGAGTTCAGTTAATTTGTTTTATGAGTTCATAAGCTCTAGGTTTTGGAAAGGAAAACAAGACGACAGTTATGATTTATACGGTCAATACTCTGACAGGTATGCTTCCACAGTTCCACCATCATCAAGTATTATATGTACAAAACAGTAAGAAAAAAAATCACCGACAGAAACCATACAATTAGATACCTGAGAGAGAGCGTAATGAAGGAGGAGGAGGGGTAGGGGGGGGGTGGGGGGGGATGATAATTAGCAATTAATGAGTCAAAAATAAAATAGCAGAATTAACCAACCTGCAGTGCCGAAGAGACTCGTAGCGTTCCTTCTCATTCATAACAGTTTTGCCTTTATATTTGTGAGTGACATCATCATTACAGCATCCAACAACGAGATAAGTGTTTGGAAACCTTAGATTACGAAAAAGGCAGCGGATTTGAAATACATGAGATTCACTCAAATAAATATTGCATGTAACAGAATTGTATATGAGGGGGTGGCCTTTAATTTTGTTATGGAATAGAATTGTGTTGATGGCTTCTATTCGGTGCTCTGCACATAGTATTTTTAGGAAAATCACAATTTCTGACATGTTAAGAAATTGGATAGTTATTCTACAATGATTGAATTGATGATTAATGGGGGAAAACGGTTTCTTTCAAACTAAGTAATTAAAATGGGGAAAAACTGAAAAGGAAGAGAAAAAGGAAAAAAAACGAAATTGAATGAAAGAAAAGGATAAATTACAGTTTCTTGGCTTGCTCCAGCGAGCGAGCATGGCCGAAGTGAAAAAGATCGTAAATTCCATCAGCGTATACACGAACTGGTCTTTCCTCGCTACTCAGTTCGCCAACTTCAGACTCCTTTTGATCCTCCATTCCTCTCTCTCGCTCTCTCTCTCACTGTGTGAGGGAAGGGTGTTTGTGGGCTTTAAAGCGCCAAAATCTAACTACAACAGTAACAGCACAGAACAGAACTGCCAGTCTGCCACTGTTTTGATTTTGTTTGAATTTTTTTTTGGATAAAGTCTAAAGATTTATTTATTTATTACTTTAGATTTTTTTTTTTGAAGAGCGTTGATTTTATAAAGAAAAAAAATAGTTGCCCATGAGATGATGGTTGATTGTTCTGTTAACTAATTTCTTCTTAGTGAAAAAAAAACCCTAGGACGGTTTTATTTCAGTTTTTAAAAACACAAATAAAAAAACATGTTTGAATAATAATTTTTAGATAGAAAACAAAAAAATAAATTATGTATTTTGGAAAAAATACAAAATAATTAAAAATATTCTTAACTCTAATTTTTTAAAATAAAAAATATATAAAACAAATTTTTTTTATTAACATCATGTATATAAATACACATAAATAATATTAATATAAATTTTTATAATTAATTTTATAAAAAAATTATAAAGAACAATAATTAAATATACTCATACTATACTTTTTTTTTCAACTTGTTTTTGGTCCCAATCTAAGATTTTTCAAAATTAGGTAATTAAAAGAGCTAACATTAATTATGTGAGATGCAAACTCAAAAATAGTTAGGCTAAAATGTATATAAGTGTTTTAAATTATTAGTCATGTGTATATAATTTTTTTAATTATAAAATTATCTTAGAGCTCCTTCAAACTTTACACTTTAAATTATTAAAGAATTTTTTTGAACAAGATCTAAAATTTAAGGGAGTCTTTTGTACCAGGCTTAAAATTTATGAGAATTTTTTTGCATTTATAACTTGAGTTTTTTAAATTTATGTATTACTGTTTTGTTAAATTTTTAAATAAAAAAATTAACAAAAAAGTTTTTTAACACAAATTGCAAAGATTAAAAGATTTTAAATCAATTTTTATAATAAAAAAAATTATCTATATGTGACCTATAATTTAAAGAGAATAACAAAAAATAAAGTAAATTATACTTGTTTATTAAAATTTAATAAAATTATATTTATTTCTTTATAATTTTAAAAATTATATTTAATATTTTTAAAGTATGATATAATACTATTTGCACAGACATTTCTTTTAATTTATCTTCTGTTAATAAAGTTTATATTTTACACAATATATTAATTAAATTACTTAATTATTATTATTATTATATTAAAAATCTTATACAAAATTTATTATAAATTTAATTATATTTCCTGTAATATTAAAAATAAAAATATTTATTTTATTAAGAAATCAAAGAGAGATAAATATATATTTTAACATTAAAAATAACTATAACTAAATTAAATTAAAAAAATTATTGTAATTAATTTAAAAATATATTGCACAATAAAAGAGATAAAAGGAGGAATGCAGAGCGTTGAAGTTAGTGCATTTATTAATTTGTTAAGAGCATGCATCACCATCATGCCAACATCCATTTTGATTTATTGTGGCTGTTGGGTACACCAAAATTCTGTTCAGAGTCATGGGGTACATTAAAAAAAAATAGAATTAATATTTTATAAAATTTTAAATTATTTTATGGTCTTTATAATTTTAATTAATTTTTAATTAAATTTTTATATTTTAAAATTTTTAACTAAATTCTTATAATTTTATCAAATTTTTTATTTAATTCTTATTAAATTTTTATTAAAATTATTTTAAATTTATTCATGTTACCGATATATATATATAATATCTTAACATTTTACATATACATAATTCATGTTAATAAAAGAAGATAATTAATGATATAAAAATAACTTATACATATGACATAAAATACAATTATGTTAAGTAATATAAATAAATTAAATTAATTTATAATGTCAAAATGATATATAATTAATATATTAAATTTAATTAAATTTTGACAAAAATTTAAAGTTAATAATTAAATTAAAAATTAAATAAACTATAAGAAATTAATTATAAATTTTTAAATTATAAAAATTTAATTAAAAACTAAATAAAATCCTAAGTAATATGTAGAGATGTCAAAATCTTATGAAGCTGAAATAATTTCGTCTATATATATAAACTAAGGGTTAAGTCAACCAACACATGAAAAGACCAATCACAAGCCTCCTGTAATTCAAGGAACCTACCAATATGACATTTTCTCCTATTTGTGCATGCATAATTAACATTTTAAATATTATAAAAAATCTCATTAAAATTTAAGTCACTTATAAATGATTTTCAAAATTCGTTAAATGAGAGAACAAGCTACTCAATTTTTGAAAAAAGAATCTTTTTATTATCTTTATCTTCTTAAACTCATTCATTGTTAACACGACAAAAGTTTATTTCTATATTTATTTATAACATCATGAGAGAGGTGGAAAGAGGTACTAGTGTAAAGGGTGAATAAGACAAACAAAAAATTTATCTCCGAAAAATGTGAAGGTTATATAAGGAACTATTTTTTAATTGTAAATATTTTAAAAAATAATTTATAAATAATATAAAGTTTAAAGGAAAAAAAAAACTTTTGGGTACCACAATAAAGGCATTTTTTAAACCAATTTAAGCATCAAGGCGACTAAATTCAATGAATTTTAATTTAGCAATAATGAAACTTGATGAGTATCAGATACCTGCCAACCACCATTTCCTCTACTATTGCAAATGCACTTTCATTTCTAAGTAGATCATGTGGTCATACAAAATAAATAAATAAGTTATTGATTTGATCCATAAAAAATATATTTCATTTTATTTTAGTTTCTAAAATATGAAATATATCAATTTTATCTTATAAAAATATAATTTCAATCAATTTAATCTCTATGTTAAAATATGAATATTGTTCATTAATAACATGATTGATGTGGTGATGAAAGATGTTTAGTTAAATTAATGATTTATTAGTGCCATTCAACTTTGTGGTTAATAAGTTATTCGTTTAACTAACATAGGGATTAAATTAATTGAGCTTGTGGCTATAATTTTATAAGGCAAAATAGATATATTTCATTTATTAAAGATTAAATTGAGATAAAATACATATTTAAATGATCAAATCAATAATTCTAAAAGATTTGGTTAAAATGTACAAAATCTTTTATGTAAATTTTTTTTTATAAATTATTAAACTTGATCTAGCCAGTACAAATTTTTTATTTTGTGCAAAAAATTTGTTTATTAAAATTTTCATCTAAAATTTTAATGTAATAATAACACATTAAATAAATTAAGTCATAAATGTAAGGTAAAAAAACTCTTAATCTGTAAGTCTTATGCAAAAACTTGTCTATGAACTATCAAATTTGACTTAGAAGTTAAAACTTTCCAATTTTATCTAATGCAGTATTGATGTTCCATTAAAGTTTTAGATAAAACACTTGACAAAGTAAATTTTTGTTTAACATGAAATAAGAAGTTGTGGGAAGAAAGATTCTAAATCAAGTGGGATAGCTTGAAGGATTTTTTTTTAATATTTTAACAAAAAAAAAAAAGAAGATATAGAGGCAAGACAAAAGTAAAAGAACAAAAAAATATTTATATTTAGTGTCTAATAGTATTTAAAATAATATTATATTTAATAAAACAATATTTGTAAAAGACCAAATATATGTAGACACAAAAAAAGGAATTATTTTTTTATAATATGGAACTAAAGTTTAAATTTTCACTAAAAAATACTTACATTTACTTTTATATAATTCCTTGCGTGAGATTATCTTTAATAGACCATACATGTAAAAAATAAAAAAATTATATATATAAAAGCATAGATTATTTTTTAAAAATTTTAATATAATATAAAATTAATTTTATTATTTTTTAAATAATAAAATACCATAAAAGAAAGTTAGTTAATTTTTCATTTTATCCACGTATATTAACTTTCCACACACTCGATTTTAATTGTTCACTATCTCTACATTTATTTTAAGTTTATATTTTATTTTATTTTTGTATTAATATATGATTTCGAAAATTAATCACTATGAAGCCATAAATTTATATATAATAGTAAACATATATGGGGAGAGCCAGAGAGAGAGAGAGAGAAGGCATGTTAAACGAAAGGAATAATCTTATGTGAGCTCGAGGTAAGAGGAGGAAATAATAAATAACAATTAAATTACAGATCAATAATTCAGAATCATGCACATATCATAATGTGAAAATCAAAGATAATATTAAGCATTTATGGTGAGTCATTGCATCAATTTAAATAATTAATTTATGATTTAAAGATGATTATTTCTTTTCTTTTCTTTTCTTTTTTTTAACCTTTCACATAAGATTACTTTTCTCACTTAATATATTTCTTCAATATATCAAATGAAAAGTGACAAAAAAACTACAAATAAATCTCAAATGAAAAGTATAAATTGATGTAATAATAGTATCTTTATTAACATATGGAGAACACATATTATTTAAAAAGTTAATTTTGTTGACAAAGTAAATTAAAAATTACAATAAATATCAAAGTCAAAACTTCTAATGAAGAATAAAAAACGACGTCATTTTTTTCTTGACCCAAGTCTACCATGGTTCCTTCTCCAAATCTCCCTAAAACTTCACCATCTAAGAGGCTTTGGGTGCGTGAAAGCTACATTAGTCGAAGGACGAATCCTAGCAAGAAAAATATTCGACTTGAGTTTAGTTCGGATTGAAGTAATTTCATTCTTTCTCCTTCGACGCAAAGGTAAGATTATAACCATGGTATTGGATGTATTGTGTTACTGTTAAATTGCCTAAGTTTTTCATGACCACCATTGATTTTAGTTTTTGGACATGGGTGAACTTTGTGGCTTGGTTCAAGGTTTGTAAGCCAAAAACCTATGGAGTATTTATATGTTGGGTTCAGTGTTTATGTTGAGGGTTCCAGTGTAATGGGTTTTTGGGTGTAATTTTTGCGTCGCGAAAATTTTCGACTTGGGTTTTTGAGTGTGTGAGAAGTAACTAGAATCTCATATTCACAACAATCACAGACAAGTTTTCTTCCATTGCTAGAACTTGAATCTTGGGAAGCCATGCCACCTTTACTCGTTGTGTTGCTCATAATGGAGAAGACATGGATGGCATCTGTCTGTAATTGAAAAATAACACCTTTATTGGGGTTTAGAAGTGAAACGTTGCGTTTTGACTTGGACGTAAAAATTATCTGAGTTGGCATTCCATTTTCATCTATTAGCAAGGTAGTCCACGTGTAATGCTACAGCATAAAATTGATTATGATTTAAAAGTTTATACAATAAAAACATATTTAAGGATCAAATTGATAAAAATTTTAAAGTTTAGTGACTAAAAAATATTTTTATCTATGTTTAATTAAAAATATATACGATGAGTTTTAGATTCATGTCACATTTGAGGCACTAGAATATTAAAAACATTTTCATTTGAATAAAAAGAAAATATATATATATATATATAAAAGTGGGGGATAACATCAGTAGTAGACCGAGGCAATTATGGTGTAGCATTTGAATATTGGGAGGGATGAACTTTGGAGTTGTGAGCCTGTCTGCTCCATCTCTATCTCCTCGTATTTGTCATTCTACCTCCATTACCACCACGGTATAGTCCTCTTTTCTCTACCTCTTGCACCTTTTTCTATGTTTTAATTTCTTAATTTCATAATCGTTGTAATGAATTCTTCTGGGTAATTTCATGGATTTATGATGGTGATGGAGGATTCTAGTAATAGTTTTCTGTATTTTTGTTCGATAATTGATAATCATGGTAATGATATCTTCTGGGTAATTTTGTAGAACCTTGATGGTAATGGAGGGTACCCTCTGGAGGATTCTAGCAATACTTTGAAGCCCACTCAAGTAGGGTATAAATGGCGCTTGGTTTTGGCATACGACGGGACCCACTATGCAGGTTTTGCTTCCCTTTCCATTTTCTGGGCTTGGGAGCATTAGGTTTCGTTTAGCTTGGCCTTAACTTTGTCTGACTTCTTTGTATCCTTATTGCAGTTAGACTAATCTTACAAATTATTGTTTCATTGCTTTGTTTGAAAGCTAACCGATTAACCACTGATAGTGAACATATTGCATATTAGGTTAGCAATTTATTAAGTGCATGAATTATTCCCAAAAAAAAATAATAAACCCATTTCACATCTTGAGTCGCTTGAAACGTGGACTAATGAATTAGTTACTTTAAGAGACTTAATTCACGACTCATGCACTCATTAATTTTGGTGGACTAAAGCTAAATAAGTCTAACTATTTATTTACATAACTGTTTATTCACTTGAAAACTAATACTTAATAGGGTTATAACTACTAAGAAATTTGGATACTGGATACTAGATACTGAGACAACATTCATGGCAACAAGACAAAATGTATACATGTGAAAAGTTGTGTGTTCTATGCTTCATAGGATTAGAGCCTTCTGCATATGGCTTTTCTTTTCTTGGGGCATATAAGCAAAGTTCATATTATGAGGACCTAATCTATATGTTCTGAAATGTGAGGTAAGATATATAATTTTGTGGTTTAATACATATGGAGTTATGTACTTATGTTGGCATCATATATAATTAATATGACATACTGCAGGATGTGTGGGATTTTGTTTGAGGCTTGGTATTTTCATTATAGCTATAGCACCTTATATAGACTCTTTGGATCCTTAGGCTGCTATTTTAGTTTTCCCTACAAGACAATCTCAAATGTTGTACTTCATTTTCCCATTTATTTCTGTGATTATTGTAAATTGAATTGTAATAGCCTGTAAAACTTATTTGTTTATGATGATAATAATACAGGCTCTAAAGGGTGTACGTTCTCTGCATTAGTGCTTATTATATATAATAATTTTCAGTTTTAGTAAACAATCTCATTACTGAATGATGGTATGTAAAAGTTTGTTGGTTTCAGGAAATAGGAATATATAAATCTGAATGATTTATCAATGCATAATTGAAGAACATTCTGATTGTAAAGTAGATATCAGAAATTTGTAAATATTGTAACTGAATGCTTTTTCGATTAATTGGGCTGAACTTCAGATTATGTAAATGAGCTCAAACTGTTATATGAAGTTTCAGAGCTTAAGTTTAATGATAGTCAGTGCTATTTTTAAACTTTCTATGTATATTAGATCTTCTTTGCCTGAATCTTGTGCTATAGAAGATGCATTCAACCAGTAGCTAATCAAAATATCAAGCTCAGACATTGAACTCTTTGTTTTTTTCTCTCCACAATTATCTTCAAGACTGATTATATTTCAGGCTGGCAATATCAACAGTCTCCCCCAACCATACAATGTATTGTGGAAAAGGCTTTAACTAGAGTTACAAAGCTTGAGAGGAAGGATCTCCGTTTGGTTGGTGCAAGTAGGACGGATAGAGGAGTTCATGCCTGGGGTCAGGTCTTACTCTATTTCTCTTATGCCATTTGTATTAGGCTTTTTGAAGAAAAAGTTTTAATGGGCTCGAGCTTAATTCTTAAAATATTAAAAATAGAAAAATTATAATATTTTTAAAATATACTTTTGAAAAATAGCACACACTTTTAAACATCAAAGCCTCTCAAAGACAGGTGGAACTTGATTGGCCTGGGAGGGTTACTTTGCCTTGATCATCTCTAGTTTCAAATGGCTTTAATTGCAAATTACAAGTTTACAGTGATTGCAGGTTGCACACTTCATCACCCCATTCAACTATGACAACTTGGAAGAGATTCATGCTGCTTTGAATGGTCTTCTTCCTTCTGATATCCGAGTTAGAGAGATTAGCCCTGCATTGCCTGAATTCCATGCCCGGTTTTCTGCAATAAGTAAGATTTACCATTACAAGATATACAATGATACAATCATGGACCCATTTGAGCGCCATTTTGCTTACCACAGTGTGTATAAACTCAATAGCACTGTTATGAGGGAAGCTGCAAAATATTTTATTGGGAAGCATGACTTCTCGGCTTTTGCCAATGTATCCCACAATGATCGGGTTCCAGATCCAGTAAAGCATATATTCAGATTTGATGTGATAGATATGGTAATGGTCTAGCTTTCTCCCCTATTATGTTTATTAGCGCAAGTTTATAGTTTACCCCAAATGTTTCAGTCCAAAATCACTTGTCTCCTTGTGGGTTGAAATATATCATTCAACACCTTTGTTCTGATTTGTTTAATTACTATTTAACTATCTTATGATTAAAAGGTAATGAAACAAATTATGATGGAGTTAAACTTGAATGAGACAATTTAAACCACAAGGAAGCAAACTGATTTTGGGCCAAACTACAAGAAAGTAAATTGTAAATTACTCAATTTATTATTTTGCACTTTAATTGCCCTAAGTTTATCTTCATTTTTTTGGAAGTAAAAAATTATAAAGCTGATTACTTAGATATTTGGTATTTATGTATAGGGGGCTCTGTTGCGGCTAGAAGTTGAAGGCTCTGGTTTCTTATACAGACAAGTGCGAAACATGGTAAATAGTTTTACTTATGCCTAAGATTATACTGCATTTGAAATTTTTTCTACAGACCGCAGTTGTTCTAATTAGTGATAACAATGGCGTCTATCTGTTTACCCTTGCAGGTGGCTCTGTTGCTTCAAATTGGCAAGGAAGCAATCCCTCCTGACATTGTCCCTAAGATTTTGGTGACTCAAGATCGCAAGGAGCTCGCCAAGTACACCTTGTCAGCTCCACCACAAGGCCTTTGTCTTGTATCTATCAACTACAATGAGAATCACCTACTGCTTCCACCAGGTTGCCCTGCAAACAGTTTTGGTAGGCATCATAGTGTAAGTAAATGCAAGCTTCCATTTTATTGACAATACTTAGCAGCCTGTGAAGCACGATACTGGAAAAATGGAGCCACATTGTGTTTGAGATGTATTTGATATTCTTAATAGGCATGACATGACTCTTAATATTGTACTAAACACTATATCTTGTTGCATCATGATGTCTCTATCGTATCATGTCACATATCCATGTTGTATCAGTGCTTCTTAGTAGTGAAAGGAAGAGCCCAAATCATGTAGGAATTTATTTTTGAAATTCGTTTGAATTTGCTAGAGCCTGAGATAGAAATTTGGCTTCTGGGATTGTTTCGAAGATGTAATTTAAAGTGAAGTTCATTATGTGTTTAATCCAAAAAGCATAGTTTGATGAAGTTAAGAGTTTTATCACTTATTGTTCATTTGTTACAAACATAGGTTGATAAAAGTAAAACTAATTAGTTATATTCACTCCTCCAAATATGTTTCTCTAGGCTTGTCCGTTATATGTTTGTAACAAAGGAATATTGATACAGATAAATTAGGCAAAAATATCTTTTGTATCTTTAAATTTTATATCGATTTTCAATTTCGTCTTTAAAGTTTGTTTTCTATCAATTCTATTTTTAAAGTTTTGAATTATAATCAATTTCATTCTACGATCTAATGTCATCTAAATCACTAACGAAAATAATTGATGTAACGTTTGACATATATTTTTATTGACTTAATACTCTATTTATATATTTATTGTCAAATATATTTTTAAAATTTATGAATATTATCAAATGTGTCTTTAAAGTTTATGAATATTATTAAATATGTTTTTGAAATTTATGAATACTAATAAATATATCTTAAATTTTTTCAAACAATCTATAATTTTTTAATAAGTTCATTTATCAATGTCACACTTTTCTTGTCAACTTATACAACTATCAGAATATATTAAAATTGATTTTCTAACAAATTTTCTTTTACGATAAACTTTAACAATAAATAAGTTTATATAAAATTACTTCTAATATATATGAGTTAAGATTATAAGTTATTATTTTACAACAACATATACATTTATGATTTCACTAACAAGAGACCACAACCCATGCAAAAAACCTACAGTTACAAAACAATCTATTATATATGAAACTATGAATGAATAGAACATTATTATGTTATGGTTTAATGAAAAAAAAAACTTAATATTTAACATATTTTTTTTATTTTTGCCTTGTGGCTTCAATGACAAAAAGAAATTTAATGACTTCAATGATAAACTTTAAAATGATAAACTTTAATGACGGCCATTATAGTCGATAGATTCTGTGCAGCTTGACTTCAACGGAATTAATGGACTTACTTCAATAGAGACTGCTAAGTAACGTGACAGTTTAATACTGTATAAATAAAGATATTACTTTGTCTATTTATATGATGTCGTTTGGTAATTTGATGTGACTTTATAAATTTTAACATGTGTGTAATCAGTAAAAATATATACGTTAGATGTCATATCAGCTATTGAGAAATTATGAATTGGTTGAAAGAGTTGAAAACATATTTGTTAGTATTCATAAACTTTGAAAACATATTTGAAAACATATTTGATAGTATTAATAAATTTTAAAGACAAATTTGATAGTATTTATAATTTTTTAGGACAATTTCATAATAAATATATAAGTAGAGTATTAAGTCAACAAAAATATATACGTTAAATGTTATGTCAATTATTTTTATTAATAATTTAGATGATGTTAGATGGTAGAATGAAATTGATTATAATTTAAAATTTTACAAATAAAATTAACAGTAAACAAATTTTAAAAATAAAATTAAAAATTAATATAAAATTTGAACACTTCAAATGTGTTGTTGCTAATAAATTATAAATTATTATGCGAGAAAATGAGAAGTACGAAAAGAATGGTGTGCAAATAGTATCACTTCAATGTACAACAGTCAATAACATTAGGTGTTTGTGACAAGATTTGAGTATGAGAAATTAGAGGTTTCAGTGAATCAGTTAGTGCTTGCAATCCAAGAAACGTAGTAGGAGAAATTGATTTTTTTTATTTAAAAAAAAGGAAAAAGGAAAGGAAAGAAACGTATACTATCAGTTATAATGAACTTAACGGTAAAACTGAACTCACTATTCCCAGTGTCTTCAAGTTCATCAAAGATCCTATAAATTTTCAGTTATATGCAACATCCCTTTGTCAACATTTTCATCAAATTTTTAATTGCACTTGTCTACATCAGTAAGAAAATCCCAGCTCAATTTTGTTAACATGGACAATTGCCATTGACGCAATGTCCAAATAGTATGTTTTACAATATTTAAAGTTGAGACAGACAAATTGCGTAACTTTCTATTGGGAGTTTTTTTTTTTTTTTTTTTTAACATTTTGGCAAGGAAATTATAAATAGATATTAGTCATAGTGTGATACTGATTTGCCCAAAGGAAAAACCTATGTAGTCTTGCTGCTGAAATGGCTTTATTAACTCTATTAGGTGGCATAAAACCTTTTTCCCATTACTTTTAATCTAACTTGGATAAGTTTCAATAGAAATTTAATAGATTAAACAATTAATAGAGCTAATAGCTATATGGGATGCTATCTTAGCAATGATTAGGTTGATTAACGTGACAATTTAGGGCAACTATAATTTATAAATCAATATAATAGATAAGGGACCATTTTAATGTATTTCAAACTGAGGAAACCAATTTCAAACTTTATTAAAGTTATGGACCAGTATAATTAGGTAAGAGTATATTTTATATTCCTAAATTTTAAATTAATTTTAAATTTTGTTTTAAAATTTTTTTTACAATTTATTTTACCTTAAAATTTTAAATTGTAATTAATTTCGTCTCATAACTTAACTTCGTTTAAATTATTAATAAAAAATAATGATATAATATTTTATTTAAGAGAAAATATAAATTACTATTAAAGTCATTCAAGTTATATACAAATTATCTATTTAAATTTTTATTAAAAAATTTCTTGACATTTGATAGTAATTGTAATTGAGTAAAAATATAAACACTATAATTTATATATATATATATATATTTATTTAGTGTTTAAATTTTATTCATATTCTTAAAATTTATTATCAAATGTCATATTATTATTTTTTATTAATAATTTAGATAATATTAAATTATATGACGAAATTAATTATAATTTAAAATTTTAAAGATAAAATTAATCTCTAAAATACTTTAAGAAAAAAATTTAAAATTGATATAAAATTTAACATCATAAAAAGTGCTTTTGCCATATACTTATTTAGCAACGAAAAAAAAAAAATTCACTGAAGAGACGTAGGAAGTAAGATTTTGGTCATATCTATTAAGTTATAAAAAATAAAATTTCCAGGTTCTAGGCGCCAATGGGCAGTAACAACTAACAATATTAATGGAAGGTTGAATAACTCGCATCAATGACCAAACTATTTTTCAATACAAGGACCATACAGATTTCTAATTTGAAGAATGCCATGGCTTATATCTCAAAGAAACGAAGTTCTGCCATAAACTCTTGGCGTTTGGGAGAATACCAAGCAATTGCTTTTGCAGAAGCAAGGACTTGCAATGCGTATTCAACAGCAAATATGGGTTCTTGTGCCTGTATACGACAGTTAGGGTTCTTCAGATCAACTATAACTCCTGAATCAACTCTAAAACTGACAGGACCAAAAATCTGCACAACATATAAAATATTTAGTTGCTATCCAGACGACAACATTAAAAATCTATGGAGCAGTAAACAAAGCTTTATGTATCTGACACTCATGTTAAATAAGACATGACAGTTCAAATAGCACATAAAACAATGCATCTTTAGTTGGGTTGCCATAACCATATCTTTAAGTTTCCTGTATCCATGCTTCTTAAAAATCTATTCTTGAAGAATTTGCAGTGCAAGACGAGATCAGAAGAGCAGAAATGAGAAGAATGTGCGTCAAGAGCAGGATAGTGAAATAAATTCTGGGTAAGGAATTATTTTTTTGTTTGCACAATAATTCTTACTTCTGAACAATCAACTAGAAACCATATAAATAAGAACATGTTTCTCCAACAACCTATCTACAATGGTAACTGTGTTTTCATAACGCGGCTCACTAGTCAGGCAAAACTTTACTATGTGTGAAATCTCAGAAGGATGTGAAAGAAATGTAGGTACCTGCTGCTGAAGTGAAAAGGTAGGATTAGGACAAACTGCCTGAATAGCTTCCAAGCTTGGATTTTGATTGTTGAGAAGATCTTGTGTTAGACTTGTTGCACCTGAAAGAAATTTTGAACCAGAAGGAAAATCCAGCCGGGCCTGAAAACGTGTAAGATCTAAAGAATGCCTTTGGAAGTTGCCATATTGGGCTGTAAATGAAACGGATGCAAATATATCTGCTAGAAATGAAGACTTTATTCCATAAGCCTGAAGATAAAATCCTTTGGGACCTTGTCTGTCATCTTCTGCTAGTGCTCTTTTTGAATTGTCTCCAAGTGCGGTGGTCACAGCCGCACCTTACCATAAAGAATTCAAAAAAACTAATAAGTACAAGTTACAGCATTCATGGCTTTATGCTCGCAAAAGGTGCTTATCATCAAGTGATTGATACAACTTCAGCACAAAGTAATGTATGTCATTCATCTCAGCTTGCTTCACCAACAAATATTTTGAATAGTAAGATAATTTATTACAGTTTTCTCACTTCTTCACTAAGCAAAAGATTATCTAAATCCCACATCTAAGTCACCTTTTAGGCCTGGAAAGTACTTGGGGAAATTTAATGGATAATGAGACAACTTACCAATAATCCCTGAAGCAGACACTTGAGGATTTGAAAGAAAAATGTCATATGGTTGCACCAATTTCAACTTTCGAGATTTGCTTATCCAAATGTCGACTTTCTTCTTGTAAGAAAAGGCACTTTTGATGGCCAACCCTGGAAGTAGAGTAGGAGGCACTCCATTACTTTGATTTTGATTACTGTCAAACTGCTCAGGTGGCCCCAAGTTTTGGCGCATAGACAAATGATAACTTGCAGTAGAATCATTGGTAGCCACAGAAGCAAGATCAATTGCCATTGAAAATGGTACATCCCAATAATTACCAGTCTTATCAAGGAAAAGGCCAGGAAAAACTGCCTCCACCGTTAGATCATGATCAGCAAACTACAACCAAATACCAATCAAATCCTCAATAAGAATAAAAAACCTAAACATAGCTTAATTCATGTGAGAATTTAATCACACACTCAAAAAAAAAAAAAAAAAAAAAGAGAATAAAGAATAAAGGCACATAATTTATGTGTTTTGGCCTAAAATATGCTTAGGAGTGTAGTTGACGCAGACTTCATGATCAACTGAAAATTGCAAAGTTTGTCCTGGGATGCAAACTTAATCCCCAAATACAACAAATCAAACTAAGCACACTCTTACTCTCTTCCAAGATACAAGAAAAGCACATAACAATAAAAATGGAAAGGTGCATCTAAACTTTGGAATTTTGGTGCAACATCCTTGACAAAGAATTCTAGAACAGCATACTTGCAGTAAAATAATAAAAAATGATGAAGCACAAGATACAAACTTGAAACAGTATACCTAGTATAAGGATTGCAAATTGACACTCACCTTGTGATTAAGGACAGCTTTAGCTCGGCGTTTATTGTTATAACCATAGGCATCAAAGCCAACAAGCAAAGTATCGTCTGGTGTCAAAAGGAACTCTGAACAGAAACCTAGGGCATATAAAGATTTCTGCTTTAGGTGTCTATGAAAGGATTTCAACCAAGAGGGTACTGATCTTGGAGATTCCCCACTGCTTTTAACGGAGGAGATAAATCTCTGCAAATTGAACTGACCTAGACAAGTTACAAACCTGCAAAACTTTCAGACCTGAATATCAATCAATATGAATTCCATGAGGATTTTTGTAATTCAAATATTCAATTATGATAAAGACACTGCTGATGATTAGACAATAGACAATATAGAGAAAGAAGATTAAAAGCACCAATAAAATTAATGCAAACAAATACTGACTTAATTACTCAGGTATAACTTAGTCCTATAATCCTCTTCATGAAATCACAGGTTAATGTATCCTTAGAAGAACGCTAACATCTGTTTCCATACCCAGGACTCCTTGCTTTACCATTACTATCATTTTCCAAAATATCTCCTCCCAACCTATACAGCATGGACACTTGAAATGGCATAGACATGTTGACAAGTCAAACTTCACAAATAGAACACGACAAGGCAGATGTATACACACATAATGTTTTAAGTTTAAATTAAGAATTTAGCATAAAATTTAAAACTTATAAAATTAAAAGTGAAAAACAAGGAGGTTCTTATTATTTTATATCATAGGATAGCAGATGTCACAACACCTTGGTACATGTCATACCCAAACCCTAATTTTTTAAGTTTCTCATTCAATCCCTTAAAGAGAAAAACACAACAAGCATCATCCTATTTAAGCGCAACCTGGCTTTTACTTATGGGAGGAGAAGGTGCAGGTGGTGGGAAACCTCAGAGATAATCTTAGTCACTTAAAGGAGTGTCCTCAGGAAACCATTCAGGCTACCACTATCTGGATGCTTTGAAAGTCGAGGAATAAGGGGATTTTTTAAGAAAATTTCAGGAATGCTTATAAGTCTCAGAAAATCATTATTGATTCAGCCTGTTGGGGAAGATTGAGAAAACAAAAATGGTAATGGAGCGCCGTAGCAGTAACTTCAGAACAATATGATGGCATCTTCCTCAGATGTGATGGCATAAGATCAATTGTGATAGTGCTGGCAAAGCAGGCTCTGGCCTCTGGTCATGCTGGATGTGGAGGTTTGACTAGGAATGGTCATGGTTAGGGGATGAGATTTGGAGAGCTTCGGAGGGGCTTTTGCCTGGAAGCTGGGAATTAATGTGACTACCTTGGAGCTTGTTTCCTTGGCTGCAGTGAAGGTTCTTAGAGAGAAGGTATGAAGCAATCCCTCAACAATCGACCTTATCAAGTGCATCACTTGCTAGTTGCTAGATGAAAATTGGGAGGTAATATTCAGCACAACACACCCCTTGCAAAGTGAGGTGACTCCCTAGCTAATTCTAGTTTGAGTCATGAGTCTGGCTTGAAGGAGTGGACATCAATCCACCATCAGGTTTCTCCTTTCCGCTTCTTAGTGATGCTAGGGGTATTCCCATGCCTGCCTGTTTATTTGTAGCTTGTTTTCTTCTTTGGATTTTAGATTTATTGTCTCACCCAAAAAATAAAAGGATGTTAAACTATGCCATTCAAACTAATCATGTATAACCAAAAAATTAGGGAAGAATTAATTATGATCTCATTAAGATGGGGTTTCTAGTCTCCCATTATATCATTTTATATTTTTCCAGATTTTTCTTCTGCATTTTCTTTTTTTCCAGCTGGGTCCAAGCTGCAAAAATAAACACTTGTCATCCATGTGTCATGATAGTTGTGTCCAACACTCGAACATGCTTGAAAGTAGGCATGTCCATGTTTCATCTATGGCAGGTGAATATTCCCACCACAGTATTTTCAAAAAACTCCTCTTCTGGCTGGTGAATGAACCACCACAAGAAATGATAACTTACATTTTAAGTTTCTCACCCTTAAGGAATTGATCAAATCCACTCCTATTGTTAAAAACAGAAAATCCAGGAACACATCTCTTAAAGTGTAACCAAGTCAATTATTGTGTTCCAGAAGAAATATCAGCTAAAATGCACCATATTATAACATGACAGATTTCACTACATAATATGTCCTCCCTCTTGTTCAATTTATTACAATTCACTACTTCTCAACTCTATAAATAATAATACAAATGCAATGCAATTGAGCAGCAAGCAAAATATAATTATGCATATATTAAAGTTCAAATTGTTAGAGAATAGGGTGTGGACAAAGGAAATTACCAGCTTTCAGAAAAAGGGATGGCGAGCACATGCTCGAGACTAAAGCCTTGAGGTTTAGCATAGCTTGGAATGAGAGGTGCATGCATGAAGCGTTGCATGAAATCAATTTGATTAGGTCTTGAAAGCCTTTTCCCTCTTGATAGTCCCAAGGGAATTGGGTCTCCAGGCACCGGAGAAGCCAGCCCATCAAGGGTTTTGGGAGTAGAGATATCCAAATCCCAAAACCCTCCTCCATCCATAGCCCATCTTAGTTTTCTCATCTCCGTTACTCTCAGAGCAGTGCAATTTCGACTTTGCAGGACTCTAGCCGCAAAAAATAAGATGCTGTTAAACACCAATGTAAAATCTCTCTCTCTTCCCCTACTCGCTCCAATGAACAGAAACACCAATTTCAAAAACGATCGTTTACAGAACACAAGAATTTCAAACACTGTTAAACTGCATTACAATTTTCAGAACATTATCTATCCCAAAAACGGCAATTAAATTTCAAGGGAAGAGAGTGAGCGCAGAAAGGAAGTGGTATACCTGATTCGAAGAGATTGATGAGCGGCTTTTGGTACAATTCGAGCGTGGCTATGTTGTAAGAAGGAAAGAAGAATATTTCGAAGCTCAATTACGGCAAAGAGAAGAAGTGGTAGAAGAGAATGGGTGAGACAGTGTTATGTCCCGTGTGTAGTGTGTACTATCTGCTATGGATTCTATTGCTCTGGAGGAATGGAGGGGCATTTTGGGCAGTCTATTTTGTACCTATTCACTTTTTACTTTTACTTTCATTTTAATTTTATCCTTTAATTTTTTTATTTTTTAGTTTTCTTATTTGCAATTTCTTCTCATTTCTAAATATTATTGGTCATATGTGCTAAGTGAAATTTTAAATTAAGAATGTTAAAAATAATTTTAAAGTTGTATAGCAACTATTTTGTGCAACATTTTAATTTTATTTGACTTCTACCAATTTAGTCATACTTCAGAGATAATAATTTCACATAAAATTATATTGTTAGTAACATATATAAATAATGTTTGGACATGAGGAAAAAATTGTATTAGTTAATTAAGATATAATAAATAAAATTAAAATCTTATATAAAATTAGGTGACAAAATATTAATTTTGGCCTATGTGTATATATATAGAGAAAGAAAAAAAAAATTTAACACTATATAGCGTAGTCTTCAAAAAATTTTCTTTTCTATTTAACCCCTAAAAAATTAGTACAATATAATTTAGCACCTATAAATTCGAAACTTTATAACATTAATCTCTCATTCATCTACCTATAATATTTGTTAAAAGTAATGTATATACTTTAAAATTCATAGGGACTAAATTATACAATGGTATTTTTTTTATAAAGTAAATAAAAAATTATTTTTCTAATATCAAATTATACAGTAAAAATTAAATAAGAGAGACAAATCTCAATTTTTTAATAAAGTCTAGAAGAGAGAGAGAGAGAGCTATTCACTTTTTGCCAAGTGCCACTTGGGAGATACTCTGCGTGGATATACCTACTCTATGATACTGTTAAATATTGGAAAAAGATTGAAGTCTTTCTTTTTCTTTTTTTGAAATACTGTTTGTTACATTGAACCAAACTATTAGCTTCGATTAATTGTAGTATGAATAATGTTTGTGAAAAGAAATGGTGCACTAAAATGCAGTACTGAGTTGACCCATTAGTCATTATCTATTATATCAACGTTTACATTTCAATAGTTAGATGTAGAACAGAAATATATAATATTGAAAATTCTGGATGGAAAAGTGAAGATCAGAAAGTAATATTGACTTCTCAACCTGTATTTATACTAAAACTAACACTACATTTTGGCTTTTATACCTTCACTTTGAATGCATTACAAAGAACTTCTTAATACAAGAGACTTTGCTACACAAGTCTCAGTACTCCTTAAACACTTCCCTTAAACCTCTAGTTCCTCATTCTGAATTGCTGATCTCTTTCTTTATCTTTATGTCACCTCAGATTCAAGCACGTGAAACATGGTTGCTGCAGCCATGGAACCAGAACTCAAACAACGCATATTTGTTATCGGCTGGGTCACACTTCTAGGTAAACTCGATATCTCTATCTAAAGAAACAGACAGATCAAGTCAATCATAAATAAACACATAAGCATAATAGTACACTTTTTGTGAGACTGACTTTTGATATTATGTCATGCATACACAATTATGCGTCTATTTATAATTGGTTCAGACTATGATGAGAACCAAACAGAAAACTCAAAGTATAAGAAAATACTTTCTATCTCCCTTCACTCTTTTTTAAGCCTTCCTCATAACATAATTGCTTAGACCCATCCAATCTAGTAACAAAATGTGTTCCTTGCCCAAAGGCCCAAAACTATTGTGAAACAACCTTCTCACAGCCGTTTTGCCTCTGCCCTTCTGCCTAGACCTTCTAGAATATACCTTAACCACAAGGGGCCAATCAGTGTATACACAAATTTCTGTTTGCACAATTAATTGTGTAACAAAAACAATATTTTCTAATTTGGCGATTAACTTTTTATTGAAATCTGTCATTGCCAGCCTAAATATCCTCCCGATTATGTTTCCCACCCTCGGTATCATGAGCAACCTGTTCATCACCACAAAGCAGAAACAAAGGTTCAAAATTTTAAAATATATAAATGCAGAAAGCACGACGAATGAAAATCATGCAGAAACTCAATAAGATTAGAAACAATACCTTTTGCACCCAAGAAGGCTGCACAAATTCCACAAACCAGATTGTAGAAGCTGCAATATCTTATGTGCATCTACTCTCTTCTTTCCATCAAAACTTATGAATCCACATCAGCATGTCTATCTTGTTGATCAGAGTCAAATTTGGAAACATAAGGATCCTTCTAAAAATCACCTCAGACATTACAAATTGGGGATGCTTGCTATTGCCTTTATAAATTGAGAGTAATGCTCTAACAAGGGCAGTGACCTACTCAAGATGCGCAGAGCTATGTAATAACGGGGTCAATTCAAGAGCTCCAGAAAAAGGACTGGCAGGACATCCTGAGCCTAAAAAATAGTAATAAAATATGGAAGACTTAGGAAAAGGTCCCCCATCCAGAACTTTCTCATTTCCTTCATCTTTTCGAATTTCATAAACAGACTCAAAGAATCTGAAATAATTGACTGGTCAAAGTAAAATATTTTTGCCAACAGCAGAATGATTTATGACCAAGGCAGAAAATCAAGAGTCTAAAGCACCTGGAGATATAAAACTGTGAAAAGGAAAAGATAACAGTGATCAGTCCAATTAAAAAAAAAGATAAATGCAAACAGATAATTGCCACAAAAAATGACAAAAATTAACACCCAACAAACGAGACCGACCATTAACTGGATTTGAGTGACAACTATATGGCCTTATTGTTGTCAACGTACTCATAGCATCTTCAGCTTTGGGATTAATAAAGTTAAGCAGAAGACAGTAAACAGTGGCCACTGTGACAGCTTATGTGCATGAGTTTTAAGAGCAACACTGCAGAAGGCCTTTCCCAAGAGCCTGACAAGATGACACAAAAGAAAAAATGTAGGAATGTTTATTATAATCAGATAGATCCATACTTGCATTCACACTATGTTAGATTGTAAAAAGATATTATTTATGAATTATGAGAATACCAGTTATACACAAACTTTCAAGATGAAATTAAAAATTAATATTTCAGACTTCAGAGAATCAATATGAAACTCAGATTCCAACAGGAACATTTTCTGGAGGATATAATAAAAGTAAAATTCTTTCATATTTAGCAATACCGCAAGAGACTGTTGACTTGCCTTTGCCATCTTTTGAAGCAGGACCAGAGCTTCTAATTCATTTGCACCCAATAGTGACTTGCCATCAATCTCCTTCACCATTAAGCCATCTGTAACAGTGAAATTTGAGACAAATGTACCTCCAAATCCCCTTACAATTGCTGTTGGCCAATTCAAAGCCTGTGGCAGCTGTAGAAATGGCTGCAACCCGAATGATAATGGCTTGGATTCTGCTTCATCCCTCAGCTTATGAGCTTCATCAAGCAATAAACAGATAATAAAAATTAAACTCCTTCTGAAGAAGTTGAATTACCCAGAATGAAGAAAAACACAAGCATTACATGAAATAAATCATATTTGCATGGGATAGAAGTATCTACATAAGTTACTAAAGGAGAACTTAAAGGTCTAAACATGTAAAGCAGCAGGAAAATTAACAATTACTGGTACAATATCCATGTCAACTGGTAGTATTTCCAGCCAAGCATCCTTGTAAGATATTTTGTTGGGCTGCAATGTCCATCAGGGTATTGGAGAGAAGTGAAACTAAACATTCAACCAATATCTGCTGCAGAAGTAAAGCATGCTTTGGAGGTTGAAAGCTAGAAATCTAGAAAGTTAGTCATTCTCCCCATAGATCTGCAGGCAGAGCAAAATGGTGCAGTCAGATGCTATAGCATCAAGTCTCATTTTAACAATATTATTTTTTTTAACATAAAGACTTGCAAAATTAATGATCCATCATAGTCACCTGGATCAGGTGTCTCTAAACAAGATTCCGTAAGCTCAAGACTACTAATCCACTCATCAGAAGTTGATAATATATGATAAAGCCTTTCACAATGTAAGTCAGCAGGGTAATCTAGAGATGAATTAAAAGCTACTGAATGTAGCCACTTCCTGTCCATTTTCCCCTTATGTCAAATTCAGTTGGCATACAAATCATGTTACATTGTTCACTTTATTAGCACAAAGAGAAGCTGAGCAGTGCTAAAGCTTTGCCATACGATTTTGATAGGGACCAAGTCCCACATCAAGTAGAGTAAGCTACTTGATGGGGTACTTCAGAGGAGTGGTTCTACCCCCTTATGAGCTAGCTTTTGAGGTGGGTTTCCCAAGCCTCTTAGGTACCTATCAGATTTTAACCACATTGCTTCACTTGAAATCCAACCTGAAGCAAAGTATTTTTCAGCCATCAAAAGTAGATTAGGAATTGAACAAAATCATAAATAGATATGAATGCTAAGATAACTACAGGAATCAAAGGTTGCAAGATTCTGCACACCAAACCAAAAGAAATAAAAATGATGAGTATAGTACAAACCGTATCAGCAGTATCATATCTGAATGAGTAACAAAACTATCATCTGGCAACTCACATTCTGGGTAAAGGAATAGCTGTATATACGATGATCAACCAGATTGTTATCTTTATGCTTAGATAGTTGTTCAGCATTTTTTCCTTCTATTGCGCCTCAAGAAATTCAAACTTTTCCTGGCAATCAACAATAACTCATTCAACTGATCAGTGCCTCCAGACCAATCCAAAGATACCAATCCCCTAGCCTGTAAATCCTTTAAAAGCTTTTCACTTTCAACATTATAATTTCCTTTACAGACAGAATCAATGAGAACTGTATATATCGAGGTATTGGGCCAAAGACCTCTTTGCTTCATTTCTTCATAAAGTTTAAAGGCAGATACAATATCACCATTAGCACAAAGGCCAGATATAAGGACATGGTATACAGCAACATCAATCTTCACACCACATTGCTCCATTATACTTCTCAAGTATAAAGCCTTCTCAACATTAGCTTCTTTGCAGAAAATGTGCATCAAAGTAGTGAAAGTAGCAGCAGTTGGAATTACTTTATTCCGAAGCATGAAATCAAGAACCAAAACGGCATTTTCAGTCCTCCCACACTGTGCAAGCCCTCTAATGATAGCACTCTCAGCAACATCATGGGAGCTGACACCAAGTATTGTCATCTCATCTTTTAGCCTCAGTGCTCTTTGTATCTTTCCCACTCTACACATGCCATTGATTAAAGTGATATACTGTCTACATGTGGGAACAGACCCAATTTCCAACAGGGAATGCAAAAAAAGATGGGCTTCCTCAAAAGCACAAGTCCTTACTAGTCCATTAAAAAGGGCATTGTACGTATCTATATTAGGAATAACTCCTAACTGATTCATTAGATCTACCAGATCAAAGGCCATTTTTATCTCATTCTTTTCACATAACTTTGTAATAAGAATGTTGAATGTAAAGCCATCAGCTATAAAACCTTCAATTGCCATGCTTTTTAATATTTTTACAGCAATATCCAATGATCCGGACATACAAAGAATAAGAGAATGCCATGTTAACCTATCTGGCAGAAAACCATGTCTAATCATCTCATTATATAACTTGGAACACCTGGTAATGACATGCCTTTTTGAATATCCATGCAGGAGAATGTTGTAAGTTGCCAAATTGAAACATAAACCTCTACTCCTCATTGTTGAAAGGATATTATTTGCCTTAACCATTTTTCCCATCCTTGAGTATCGATCCATAAGTACATTATATGCAATAGTATCAGGGCTAACACCTTTGTGAAGCATCTCTTCAAAGGTAAACAAGGCAGCTCTTGAATGACCTGCCTTAAAGAGACCATCAACTAAACTAGTGTACAAAGCAGGATTTGGTAGTAATAGTCCTCTCTCCATTGCCTTCCCTGAAAAAATGAGTGCAGCAACCACTTTGCCCTTCCTGCATAGCCCAGCAACAAGGCTAGTGTATGAGTAACTGTCAGGAAGCAAATTATTCATAACCATCTTATTTAAGAGGCTAATTGCATCAAACAAATTTCCTGATCGACACGTATTGGTAAGTAATGTGTTGTAAAAAACATTATCAACAGCAGAAGGATTGCAGTGAAGTCTACGCAAAAATTGGTTCACCTCATTAATATGTCTACCAATACAGAGTCCTTTCAATAGACTTCCATATGTAAATTTACTTGGAAAATGGCCTATACTAGTCATTTCATCAAACATGGAAAATGCTTTTAATTCATCACCCGAATTTGCATAACCGTTTATTATGCAATCAAGAGTAATGGAGTTAGGATCAAGACCCATCCTGCTCATATGATGCATGAAATATTCTGCCTCTCCAAGTTTCCCACATCTACAAAAAGTGGCAACCAACACATTACATGTGAAGTGATCTGCAACATGACCATTGTGGTTCATCACTGCATAAGCATTTAAGGCCTCTTTTGTGTTTCCCATCTTGCAATAATTGTATATTAATGTAGAGTAGAAAATTCCATTTGGCACAAGTCCGGCCTTATACATTTTACACATGATCTCCTTTGCATTATTTATCTTACCCTCCTTCAAAAATCCATTTATGAGCACCGAAAATGTAACAACATCAGGATTCACAGAATCTTTTAACATATTATTTAGCAACTGCACAGCTTCTTCAAGCAGACCATTCTTACACAAGCCATTGATAATACTTGTATAATTAATAGGATTAAGTCTCAACCCATTCTTCCTCATTCTCTCAAGAATGCTAGAAACTAAGCCAAATTCAGAATGCCTGGATAGCCCGTTCAAAAGAGCCCCATAAGTCACTTCATTAGGTCTTAGACCATGTGATTCCATCATATCCAAAAGTCTCAATGCTTCACCAATGTTGCCCTCTCTACAGTGCCCATCAATCAAAGTATTGTAAGTGATACAGTTTGGTGACATGTTAAGTGATGACATCTCACAAAAAACACGAGTAGCAACTCCAGTCTTCCCCTCCTTAGCAAAGCCATTAATGAGAGTATTATAAGTGATCTCATTAGGATACACCATTTTCATTCTCATCTTTTTTAATAATAAATAAGCTTTGGCACTCCTTCTATCCCTACACAAACTATCAATCAACACATTATATGTACAAACATTTGCTATGATACCCTTAGAGGCCATATGGTCAATCAACTCAGATGCTGCTTTGTACTTTCCTTTTTTGCAATACCAATTAAGCATTGTATTATACGTGACTACCGTTGGAAAATAACCGCTGTCTTCCATTTTTCTCAAGAGATAACCAGCACTTTTAAGCCTCCCTTCTTCACATAAAACATTTAACAATATATTGAATGTAGCAACATTGAGAGAAACTCTCTTGGCAAGCATTTCTTTGAAAAAGAACCAAAACAACTCAACTTTCTGGTCTTTTACCAATGAACCTAGCACCATGTTACAAGTGTATACAGATGGTTTTAACCCCCGAAGTGCCATTAACTTAAAAGTATGTACAGCATCTCCAACCATCCTCTCTCGTAAACAAACTCTAATTAGAAGGTCAAACACGGCTGGGTTTGACTTGCAAATGGGGTATGTCTCCATCAGAGCATGAAAAACAGAGGTCAAACCAATGCGCATCTGTAAAAGATGTCTCAAAGTTGATTTGGCAAAGTTGTACATTCTAGCTTTAACTAATACATGGGTTGTAGTGCACATTATATGGTTAACATGATTGAGCTCCAAGCCAGGTTGCTTGATGACCCATTTGAGAAATTTCAGAGCTAACCTCCCGTGAACTGGCCTGAGGGAAGCCAATTTGTATTTCATATAGTTCAACGACTGCCAACGGTCTACAGTAATAATTGTATATATACTCTTCTCCATATCAAAATCTGTTGATTCCAAAAGGTACGAGTTTTACACTGACAATGAATATACAAAAAGTTGAAAAATTGCGGGATAGGGATTAAGGTACAGTCATCATATCCGTAAAAGTGAGCAATTAGAAAGAGAAGAGGGCAAAGGGGCTTACCTTAAATGGCAAGAGAACGAATGAATAACAAATACTTGTCCTCTCCACTCACAAAGACAGAATAATTGAAAGATGGTTCATATATCTGAACTTGATCAAAGACATCATTATCTCCAGCAATCACAACACTCTTATGATCATTAGTCATCTTGTTAGTAATTAAACGAAGCAGAGTAGCATAGCAGAGCTGATTGTGTGCGCCTACAATACTTCAGCAACTTGAAATTTTGCAGTGCGGCACCTATGCGAGAAATTTTGCAGAGTAGCATAGCAGAGCTGATTGTGAGAAATTTTCCGATAAATTGTAAGCCTTTCTCATGTATTTTGTAATACAAGAATAGAAGAAGATTACATTCAGATTTCTTCCATTCCTCTCCTCTGTTTTTAGAATGGAAAACTTAGAATACCAATATATCATCTATCAGAGACAAAAGATCCACCCACTGAGAAATTCTTGCATTTAGATTTCAGAATGGCTTCTCTTTTAACCGAAATTTCACCCGTTAGAACACACATGTGAGATCTTTCATCTTTTCTCCCCGCTGCGTGAAAACAGAGGCCGAGATGAACAAAAAAAAAAAAAAAAAAACTGCTTGCTGCGTTTCAGTGTGAAGCCGAGAAGAACACCAAATACTTCTTACTGTGTTCGGATGAGAGAACGAGGAGAGGAAAATTTTTCAGTCTGCTGCGTATTGGTGAGAGGAGGCCGAGAGACGGAGAAAGTAAAATTTGATTCTGGATCGTCTGAGTTTCTTGTCTGCACTAATATTTTTGTATAGAGAGATAAAAAAAACAAGGACTACACTCACAAGACGATGATTCTCTAGAGTATAAATATATGATCCTACATTTTTTTTCACTTTTTTTTATACAATTTATTATTTTACCAAAATTTATATTTTAAAAAATTCATATGCATCAATGACTAATTTTTTTATTATAAAGAAATATATTAATTTTTAATTACAAAAAATTTAAACTTATAAATTTTTTTTTAAAAAAAGTGCAAAACAGAGAGAAAGGCTTTGAGAAAGTTGAAGGGAATTTTAAAAAAATAAAAAGAGAAGTAAGAGATATTTTATTTGAAGAAAAAAAATTGGAGTAAAAAAATGAAGAGAAAAAAAATGAGATTTTTTAAAATATGACAAATAATTTTAATATTATGTGGTGTTTGACAAAATTGTCAATGCTAAAACAGTCAAAGAAGCTTAGAATGTTTTGAAGCAGCAATATACAGAAGTTGACAAAGCACAAAAATTTAAACTACAATCTCTAAGAAGAGAATGTGAAATATAAAAAGTGCAAAATATTTAGTACAAAAATTATTGAATAATATTTTTTTCATATCACGACATTGTCAATAAAATGAGAATATATAAAAAGAATATACTAGACAACAAGGTGATTAAAAAGATCCTTCATACCATGCATGCTAATCAAATTTGATCATATGGTGAAGTCACACAATATTAAAAAAATGACAATTCCAAAATTACAAGAGAACTTAAAAAGTTAAGTTTAAAGTTAATCATTTTAAAGTAAGATTAGCTAGATTAGCTTTAAAAGAATATAAGCAGAAACTAAATATTAATTATTTTAAAGTATTTACTTATGTAACAATAATTGATTGATTAGAGTATTAAGTATTCTATTTTTCTTAAGTAATATCTAAAGTTTGAATCTTGTATATAAAAAAAAATTTATTGAAAGAGTTCTACTCTCTTTATGAGATATTTTTTAATTTGAACCAAATTAATAAGAATTCAAGTAGACTTCTGGATAATAGCGATTTCAATAAGAAAAGGTATTTGCTTATGTTGTTAGACTAGATATAATTTGCACTATTATTTCATTCTTTTCTCAAAATAAATGAAATTTGTATCAAATGAATGTAAAATTTGCTTTTCTAAATGACACTTTAAAACAAGTATATGCTGAACACCCAACTAGTATGTGATCAAAGGTAAAGAAAATAAAATTTACAGATTAAAAAAAGTTTTGTATGAATTGAAACAAGTCCTCAAAGCTTGGTATATGAGCATGCACTATATATGAAGTTTGTTGAACCTAATGATATTTTGATTATGTCTTTACGTTGATGACTAGATTTTCACTAAAAATAACTTAAAGATGATTGTAGAATTCAAGGAGGCTATATTTTGTGTTTTGAAATGACATATTTGGATCTAATGTCCTATTTTCTTGATATTGAAATTGTTCCAAAAAAAAACGGTGGGATTTTCATCTCACAAGAGAAGTATGCCAATGATATTATGAAAAAATTCAAGATGGAGAATTTAAAACCAATTCTCACTCAAACGAAAGAACAACTAAAGTTGGTTAGATAAGTCAAAGGTGAAAGAGCAAATCTAACTTACTACAAGAGTTTGATTGAAAGCTTGAGATTTTATTTGCAACCAGGCAAAATATTGTCTTTGGAGTTAAGATTATTTAGCATGTTTATGAAAGAGCCACGTTTATGTCATCTAGAAACAGCTAAAAGGATCTCGAAAAATATCAAAGGTATCTTGAGTAATAAAATTTTTTATTGTGATTATAATAATTTTAAACTTTTTGGATAGATAGACAATGAGTGGGCATGCGATATTGAAACACCAAAAAAAAAACACTTCAAGATATGTATTTCATCTTAGATCAAACGCAATATTTTAGTCTTCAAAAAAACAGTCAATTGTTGCACTTTCTACAACCAAAGCAAAATATATAACAGCAGCAGCCAGTTGTGTAAAACAGGCAATTTGGCTTAGAAGAATCCTTGAGGAATTGGAACAATATTTTGTGACAAGTTAGCTATTGCAGTTTGTAAGAATATAGCCTTTTACGAGAGATCCAAACATAAGATATAAAGTTTCCCAAGATCCAAGAGCTAGTTTCTAAGAAAGAAGTACTGATCCAATATTGCCACACAGTAAAACAAGTTGTTGATATTTTTACAAAACTAATGAAGGTGAAATTATTTTGTAAATTGAAGAAATTACTTAGAATGACAAATTTTTCGAGGATTAATTTAAGGAAGGCAATGTTAATAATTAAACCAAACAGAACAGCATAGCAGAACTGATTGTTTGTACCTACAATACTTCAGCAACTTGAAATTTTGCAGTGTGTCGCCTACCCTATACTTTTATCTTCAGATACAACTTGTTTATTATTTTATTGTATTTTAATAGTTTAAGCAGTGAAAATTTTTTCTATAAATCGTAAATGTTTCTCATGTATTTTGTAATACAAAAATAGAATATTACATTCAAATTTCGTTCATCTCTCTCATCTGTTTTTATCTCTTCCTTTCTCTCTCAGAATAGAAAAATTAGAATACCAAAATATCACATATGACTTCTGGTAATCTGCTGTACAATCAGCACACAAAAATTCTACCCAATTTCTATTAGAAGCTAATTAATTTATCAGCTCCTACCACAAATAATTCATATTTGAGACTCCCCAATTTGGCTACCTAATAGCATTGCCCTCTTATTAATTGAAGATGAAATTCTTCAGTCCAATAAAGAAAAATTAAATACAAGAGAGCGTAGCATAAGGTGGGAAGCACGAAAACCTGCAAATGCCCCAGGTATCAATGTCGAAAAGGTTTACAACACTGATATTTTATCATAAATGTAGTAATATTGTTGTTGAAATACGTATTTATTTGATTGAATTTATCTTCATGTTTATATTTTTTTTAATGATCATTTAGTCATACATTCTGTAAACCAACTAATTTTTTTTATTAGTTTGGAATAACATTAATAATTTTTCTAAACATTTAAAACCAAATTGATAAAAAAAATTTTGAAACCAAATTAAAAATTATGTCAAAAAAAATTTTTCTACCCTGACATACGAACTGACATAAATACATATTAAACGAAATCTAAATTTTAAAAACATGGGAAAAGACTGGGACAATAAATAGTTAAAAATAAATGTAATACTATTGTTGGTTTTCAACAAAAAGTTGTGAGGGCCAGTTATTGTTAGTGACAAAATGAAATGGTTCATCATGGCTAATTGGCCATGCTAAATTCAATGCATACTCAAGGCTCTGCAAGACTGTAATAATCCAAGCAACCTCGAGCAAAAATAATCACAAGCCATCTTGTAAGAATCAAATTCATTTCATTCTGGAGAAAGATGAATATCATACAGATTGCAAAATATGTACATCCTCAAAAGCTTATTAGCAACAAAAAGAACTACAAAAAGGCTGATTGGCCATATAAGATTACATTTAAGACTGGAGCATAATTCCAAAAGCTTGGAACAATAATAAAAATGCTGTCCATCCACAAATTTCTAGCTTCCAAGACTAGGCATGGCAAGAATTATAAATTAAAAAGAATATTCCAGCCATTTTTGCTTGGGAGCATCAGAATGCCTGGGATTTTGATGCTCAGGAGAGAGCCATTTCCTCACTGATAACACGATAAACAGCTCGGACAAGTCACCAATCATCTGAACAAACACGAAGGAAGTGTAATTGATTTGATATTGTACAACCAAAGTTAGAACTTAGAAGTCCCTCCCTCCCCTGTGGAGAGAGCATGAGAACATCCTATATTGAACTCTTCATTTGGAACAGTGATATTTGAACAAAATCACAAGGAAACACAAGACTGATGAGGAGATCAGCCATGTTATCAACTCTATGAAAATTCTCTTCCAATCAAATGATAGCCAATTACAAAACACCAAAGAGGAAAGGGAAGAGATGTCATACCTCTGGATGCCAGGTTGAAGACATGAGGATGGTAGAGCTGCCGCCACCACAACATCATAGAGAATTACTGTCAACCAAAACCAAACCCTTCACTAGCTTCATGTATGGCAAGCAACAACCGTTCTTGAAGCTGTTCCTTGGAGGTATATTCAGGAAGGTCTAGTTGATTGAAACTGAAGTGCAATTGAGAAAAAAAAAAAAGTATATGAAACCAGTAAGGCTGAAAGTCCACATGGAGATATTGTAATTCTAGGTAATCATGTGGATATGGAAAGACAAGAAAGACATGAAACAATGCCATATACATAATGACTCACCAAGTATGAGCGGATGGCAATCTATCTGGAGCTCCATATGCCTTGTGAATCTGAAACCTCTGAGGTCCAGATATACCTTGCAAGGCCTTAAAACCATCCAATGGAACCTGAAAAACAAGATTAAAAAATCAGTCAAGATGCTTCACAACCATTTGCTACACTACTAAAAGGTTAAACGCCAAAAGATGTCACATCGAACAATAATGCTATTTCCTCTTCCAATATTCTCAAAGTACTTCATAGTCATACCATGAAACATGAAAACCCCAACCAAGTTGATTAATGTATACCTCCCCATTCTTAGTTTCATCTGAAAATTGCATTCCCCCCCCCCCCTGCCCTTTTTTTTTTTTCTGCAGATGACAACCACTGATAAAACATGCCCAAACCGAGGAAAACCAAAGCTCAGATCTGTTTGAGTTTGAGTGCAAATTAGTAGTACCCACCCAATGCTCACCCCTATAGCCATGTCTATATGTTGGAAGATAAAATAAATATGATAACCAAACAGGAGAGAAAAATGAAATCTAACAAAAGATCTACTAGACCCTTTGACAAGAAAGACATTTTGAAGCTAAAAGAATTATAATCATCAAGCATATTCCTTGACAAACTTGGACGAGTAAATTTTTGGAAGGAAGATGAGATTTGCATCATTATAACTAACTGCAGATGATAGATTGACAAGATATTAAAGAAAAAAAAAGGCGACCGAGTGCATAAGGCTCCACCAAATGCAATCTGGTGAGGGTCAGATGTACATTGTCGGTTATTTAAGAATATTTTTAAGAATAATTATTTTATTTTAAATTAGAGGATTTATAGGGATAATGATCTCATTATTTAGTAATATATTAATTAGTTATATTTTTGTATATATCCCTAAATTCTAGGGATTACGAAAAATTCTTGAGATCTTTAATTGTACATATATATCCTTGTAACCTATTCAAAAAGGATACAACAGTTATTCAGAAAATATAGTGTATCATACATAGCCTTAAACCTGCAAACAGAGAAGTTATTTCCAAAATTTGAACCCCTGACCTTCAAGTCATATGGCAGCAACCTTACAATTACTACAAGGTTCACACTCTAAATTACCAGATTGATATAAATGCATAAAAATACAATGTTTGCACTAAAATTACCTTTGATGTTCCAGTTACAAATTGCAGCAGTCTAGCCATGTCTTCTTTGTTGAAAGTTTTGACTACCTCCCAAAACCATTGAACAACATTGGATGCCACTGTATAGCCTGTATACTCAGTATTGGCCTTCAAGTCATCCACTGTAAGGAGAATGGCACTATTTAGACAGGTCATCACTAAATAGAACGTACTACAGTTTTATTAATGATGAAGCCAACTTACAATCAATTTCTGGAAGACCGCTGATAAGTAGCTCAAGCTCTTTGTCATTAAAGATGGAAATAAGTTCCCGTGGTACCAATTCATTGAAACCTTCCAGAAAGGAATTGATTTGTGGACGTATGGCATTTGTCAGAATATGGTCAGCAACAAGGTCCACATACTCATGCTTTGTTTCTTCTGTAACTCTTATGTTTCTTCCTCCAGGTTTAAGCTCATAGTCAGTTACCTATTCATGATTTTCAGGAGATGGCCAAGGAAACAGAAAGCGATAAGAATATATCCCGAGTTCAGAAACTTAAATGATATCATTAAAAAAAAAAGGTCTGACCCAAGCTTTAACAAGTTTTACAGAATGGATTCAATTCTAGTGGAGCCAAACAATTTATGATAAACCAAAATGAAATGTTTATATACCTCATTCTTCTCATAAAGTATCTGTTTTTCCTCATCAGGATCCATGCTAAACGTCAAGTCAGGAATGTCACTCACATCATTCTGGTGTGCAAGGAACAAGGAGAAAATTTTTGTCAGAAAAAATAGTACACACAGAAGACAAGTATATCATGAACATACCAATAGAACAATAAGAAAAGAAAATAAATATAAAGTGGGAAATGCTGTGGAATTAACAACTCACCTCCAGCATCCACTTCAAATTCTTGTAATAATCAGGATCAACAGCTTCAATGTCATGGTATGTCACCTTAACACCAAGTATATGCTTATAGAAAGATCTGGTAAAGTAAACATCCAACAGTTGCCCGTCAAACAAAGCCTTCCCCACCTGCATGTCAGATTATAAAGGCTGTCAAATATCCACCCAAGCTGAAAGCTTTAGTTGTAACAAGGACCAAAGAGTTGATTTCATTATATAGATAAATCTGACTAGAACAGGTACATATATCCAGAGACATACCACTCTGCCCACAAATTTGAAGTATGAAAGATGTTCAGTCTGGTAGACAGAGTTAGCATTCGGCTGAAAAGTTGCATTGTTACCCACAGTGGTAAAAAGTAAAGCACCCTTGTCGAATATGACCCTTGACAGTAACTGATACCATTCTCTGGTGAGACCACCAGCATCAATACCCTCTTCACCTTGAAATTGCACATTTAATCGCCCCTTGAGATCTTGAGTAGGGCGCATCCTTAATTGATTATATGAGTCCTCCAATATATAAGCTCGCCTCACACTGATACGCAGTGGCCCAGACAAGTGTTGCTCATGTTGTTGCCTGATTCTTGAGCGGAAATAGGATCTCTTGTTATCAAAGTCAATCAACCTTGGTGCCTTGAGCATCATGGAAAGTGATTTCTCCAACAAACCCGGATTCTGCCTAACAAAAGCATTCAAAAGTCGGCGATGCTTCTCCGCAAACCTTGCAAAGGTAACAGCACCGTCAAGCTTTCGCTGTGAATCACCACTGAATTTAACACTCATTGAAGCTGAACAACCAGCATACTCCTTGACTTCTCTTGCAGTTGCATTACCATGGTCTTGCTGCATGATGGATTCATTTGCTTGTAGTTTTTCACACAGAACAAAGAAAGCTTCAATAAAAGGCAGGAGCCGCTGTGTTCCAGGAGGAAGAGGGGGTGGAGTAGAAGAACCCTGAAGATTTTCAGCAACATTTATATTCGTCATAGTAGTAGGGAAAGAGCTCTGACCCAGCTGCATCTCAGCTGCACTTATACAGTTACTCAGTTGTTGCCACAATGGCTCAAGGGCAGTATTTAGATTCCACATGGTTGCTTGATCCTCACGCTGGTCTGTGTCACTTTCCATATCCACATCAGTATTAAGCAAAGTGAGTGAACTCAGAGCTTGCAGCACACGTAAAATGGCTGCACCAGCCATGGAACCAGCACTCAAGCCAAGCATATTTGTTTTCTGCAGGGTCAGAAGCTCACTGACAGCTGAATTGGTCAAAGCATGAGCTGAAACTGAAAGCTCTAAAGTAAAAAACTTCCTATGGAGAGGAACAATGGAGGCCAACTTCTTCACTACCTCACCCGTGAGCATGTATATTTTATCTGAAAGCCTAAATAAGTAAATATAACAGATTAATCAATAACTCTCTTGACAACTGAAAGGGTAACAAAGTAAATTAAGAGATGAAACAGTGTGGGGACAATTGTTCAAAGTCACAAGCTCAAGAATAGTTCAATGAACATAGAGTAAATGGTAAGCATAGAGGAGAAGAATAGTACCCTTCACGGCCAAGAAGACTGCACAGATTGCACAAATCAGCTTGTGGCAACTGCAAGAAAATATTGTACATGTCTACACTCTTCTTACCATCAGAATGACATGGATCCATACCAGCATGCTTATCTTGTTGATCAGAGTCCAACTCCACTAAAGGAGGATCCTTCTCAAAATCACCTGAGGCTTCATTTGCAGCCAAACTCCGGGTATTAGCCATTGCTTTTTCAGAATGAGACTGACTTTCTAATTTTGATGCTGCAGTAACAACTAGAACTTGAATCAGACCCATGACCTGCTCAAGATGAGCAGTGCTGCGTAAAAATAGGGGTCGGTTCAAGAGCTTCAAAAAGAGAATCAGAGGAACATCTAATGCCAGTAAAGTTGTAGATGATTTTGTTGAAGGTTCCCCTTCCATAACTTTCTCCTTCCCTTTCTCCTTCATAGTCTCCTCAAAAGGACTTGAGGAGACTGGAATAATTGATCGGTCAAAGTGAAACAACATATTTGCAACTGCAGAATGTTTTGTGGCCAAGTAAGTCAGAATCTCAAGAATTCGGCGCAGCACCAGTGGAGGAAGACCTGCTATGGGAACAATATGAGAGTGATTAGTGAACAGTAAACTAGAATCTCTAGGTGAGGCCATGCAGATTCTGATGCACCAACTGTAAACATTACCATCCAACAACTGAGATCGACCATAAACTGTATTTGAGTGACAGCCATAAAGCCTCTGAGAATTTACTGGTGCTGATCCACTTGCAGAGCCTTCAGCTTCAGGCTTGATCATATCAAGCAAAAGACAAATAAGAGTGGCCCTTGTAACACTATGTGCACATAAGTTTAACAAGAGCCTCTGCAGAAGACCTTTTCCAAGGGGCTGACAAAATATACCAAAAAAAAAAGAGTATATTATTATAATACAGATACCACATCCATATTATGTCAGAATACATATTAATGCATGAGCACATATGCAATGCTCAACCTTATAAAAAGACATAAAATTCTATAGAATCCATGTAAATCTTAAAATCTCATAAAGAAATGGGCATGAAACTGGAAATAAAAGAAAACTATTTTACAGCTAGCAGAAGAGGCTGGTGACTACAACTACAACCATAAAGAGAACAAGAATTACCTGGGCCAACCGTAGAAGACGGATCAAAGCTTTTAATGCATTTGCATCCAGAAGCGGCTCACCTTCAATCTCCTTCACCTTCAAGCTATCTGTAAGAATAGACCTCCTGCCTATGGTAACTCCAACACCTCGATCCATCACTGGCCTCCGGTCAAATCCAAGCACATTTCTTCGATTGTTAAGTCTGTGACTGCTCCCAAAAAGGCTGCGGGCTTGATAATGACTCATTGCTCGGTCCCTCAACATTTGAGCTTCAGCAAGCAATGGAGATGGCAATGCTGACAAAACTGCTTCTGAAGAAGTTAAAAGTACCTACAATAAAGCAACGGACAAACAACAATCATGTCATATTTTCTCTACACATAAGTTTCTATGCTATGAAATGGATAAAATAAAGATCTCAACCTCTTCACGCAAATCAGCAGGGAAAGTAGCAATTATAGATGCATTATCCATGTCAACTGGCTGTCCTTCAGCCTGCTGGGCAACCCTTTGAGCTCTTTGTTGGGCTAGAACCTCTGCTTGAATATCTGGAGGAAGAGCAGCTAGAAACTCAGGATCAATATCCTCTGCTGAAGGAGGCGCAAATGCTGGAGGTTGAACAGATTGAGCTTGCTGGGAGGCTAGAACTTCTGCTCGCAGATCTTCAGGCAATGCCTCCAAAAAGGTGGGATCAATTGTATTAGCACCAGAAGCTTCATCATTCGCACTGGTTTGGTCAGCCTGTGCAGCATTCAGAGCAACCTCATTGTTTTCAGGTGGTTGCTCATCCCTTTCATGTTCCGAAGCAGGAGTTTGTTGCACTGATAGATGTCCAGCTTCAACTTCAACACCACCCATATCAACATCAATATTTGCATTAATTGATGATGCATGGCAGTCAACTGGATCAGGGGTCTCCGAAACAGAGCCCACCACCTCAAGATTACTGGTCTGCCCATCAGCAGTGGATGCTCCATCAGAACCCATGGGCATAATTGGCACATTTTGGCCACTTGTAAATATATCAGTACCTGTTCCACATTGTAGATCAGCATGAGAATATATGGGTGAGCTGACAAACTCCTGAGCTATAGTAGCCTGCTCATTAACAGTGCCATTTCCTTCAATTCCTGTGCTGTCAAGACCATTTGGTGTAACATTCAGTGAAAGTGGTTGAACTGCCATGGGCTCATTTTCCTGTTGGCATACTCCCATATCTCTCAAACCAGAGTCTCCATTGACTTCTTCCTCAATAGTAGCACTATCAACAGAAAGGTTTGTTTGCTGAAATGTAGCTCCAGTAACATTTTCTTGCTGCTGAACTTCTATCTGCTGAGGAGCCAAGTCATTTCCTGCAGCCAGTATTGGACCATCATGAGAAGAAGGTGCATCAGATTGCTTCTCTTGTACTCCAGAATTATTTGATTGCCGTTCAACAGAACTGCTAGGAGGAGCTGTGCTGTGCAACTGAGCTAAGAATTGTTCCTCCACGGCTTGTGCAATGGCAGCCGCTTGAGCACCTCCTTGTGGCTGACCATCATCAGTCCACCTACCATTACCTAATCCTCTTCTCCCTGGTAGCTGCAATGAGTCCAAACCTACAGGATAGTCAGTCAAAGGTGGGGGTGCTGCACCACCCAGACGGTCTCCAAAGAGACTACTTGGCACATGATCATAAGGAAGAATAGGAGCATCAAACATGTAGAAATGGGCCACATCAAGATTTCCAGACGACAAAGCTTCTGAATCTCTAGATGAAGTATTTCCCCCTGATGACCACATTGAGACAAAGTCCCCAGACAGCGGTGGCCTAACAAGAAGAGGATGCTGAAAACCATTTACTTCAGTGGCAGACCTGTCAAAGGAAGACCTACCTGGCTGACGGCGGCGTTCAAAACTCAAAGGCCTCGGAAGACCAAAAAGGTCATCCACATTAACCCCTTCAAAAGGTTCAGCTGTCACATCAATGAGGCCACCAGCAGTTCCAGGTTGCCCAAGTATCTGCAAATGATCTAAGCCATCAAGGGCTTCCCTCCACCTAACCTCTATTACACGATTTTCGTGAAAATCATCATCATCTTCATCAATCATGTCTTCATTGTACTCATCTCCCAATCCAGTATCATCATGATCCTCCACATCAGTATCAGCTAGGGACATCATTCCTCCACCATCTTCTGCTATATCCTCATCCTCATCTTCCCCCTCATCATCGTCCTCATCATCTTCACCATCATCACCCATATCATCATCTTCATCACCCATGTCATCATCTGCCCTATTCTCAACATGAAAAGTCATCTCAATTTGATCAGGATTGTGCAAGACACCACCCTCCCCCATCTCTTCATGCATAAAATCCATTCCAAGTTCCATTGGAGGGTTTGGAGCTTCACCCCCTTCTACACTCATATCCTGTTCCACTGAAAGATTTGGGTTAGCACCATGATCATCACCTTGAGAAGCTCCTTGATCATGTTGTACATTATCCACTGTATCCCTCACTGCTTCTTGACTGCTTGTATTACAATCATGTGTCACTGCTTCAGCGGCAGATGGTGCAGTTATTTGGTCATCATGTCTTCCATTTAAGCCAGCAGATCTGTTCTTGTTAACCCCATCAGATTTGAAGATTTGCTCACTAGCATTAGCAGCTCTTGTAAGGCCTTCTAAACCCTTGAGTATAAGATTCACGATTTTGGGAGCATCAGGATGATCCAAATCAATAACTTGCAGGATATTAGTTAGACACTGAATGATTCCCCCATCTATCATGCTTTTTGCAATGTCAGGTGAATATCCAGAACCAGGTAGGCTACTAGATGAATTTTTTGACAAAATAGAATACACTAGATCGACATAAGTTAAAAGCCTTTTATCTGGCATCAAGCTGCTCTTTGTTGAATTGCTCTCCAAATTTGAAAAAGACATCAAAGCTTTAACAAGTTCATTTGTAACTCGCTTACGCCCTTCACCAGATCGACCACACAATACTATTAGGAACCATGAAGCCTTTTCCAACAACTTACCTCTCCAATCATCAGGTCCGGCAGATTTATCAACAGCAAGGGGTAACAACCGATGTAATACATGATGGATTATCCCACTATGTCCAGAATTATATGGTTGATTAGATCCCCGGAATTGACACATTTCAGAATCCCGTCTAAGTATGACCCCCACTGCATGTCCATACATCAGAAGAATGTCACTCAACAATTTGAGGATAAAAGTCACCTTGGCCAATGCTGTAGATCTTTCAGATTCAGGCTCCACTATCGCTGCCTCTTCCACCTTTGATTTACCCTTCACCTTCATGGTAGGTTCATCAATATCCATGGAAGTTGAGTTACACTCAGAATCTTCCTGAACTTTCACGGTTGGATATTTTAGCACAATCTCAAGAAGCTGATCAATTACTTGAGTGAGATTAACAGGGACCTTTTTGTGGCTTTTGGAACATTTTCCTGATCCATCATGTGACTTGCTGTCAGGTATCCGAACACCTTCATTGGAAGATAACCCAACTTCAGTACTTGAAGATTTTGACTTTTCCTTTTCTTTCTCCTTTTCCTTTGATAACACAACTACTGTCCTTCCCCCTGATGTCTCTAACTGACAGACTGCAGCTGCAGCTTTCATGAAAACCATAGGATCCCTAGAGATTACAGGTGCCATTGATGTTAGAAATGATAGAGGAGAGACACGCCCTCCATGGCGATTTCCAGTTAATGTTTGTCGTATCTCTAATTCCATGGCTGTTTGTAGCGTTTGAGGATCTTCAAGAAGATGCCGAACTATAGCCGATACAACAGTGTCATATCCAGGGAAAAAACAATTCCTTGAAAGATTAAAAAGAGAAGACAAACCTCCATTTTCAAGGAACTGTAAAGCTAAAGCATGTGTTTTTGTTAAGTGAGCACATAACTGCAAAACAGCCTGCATAACCACAGCAGGAACATTCTGTTTTATCAAATCACAAGCAATATCCAGCACCTTGTGACTCTCTTCAATAGATAGATAGCCAGTAGATTTCTCCAGCATATTTTCAACTACCGTGCCAGGTTCTTTCTCACCCACAGCTAAAGATGCTTTCTTCTGTCCAACTGAAACTGGAAATAGCTGGGTACCAAGCTCCCCAGTTGATTCAGGCAAAGATCCAGTTTGGGTTCCTTCCATATTTTCAGTTTTGGGCCTTATCTGCAGCATGTGGTCCAATATAAGCAGTAAAGCACTTATGCATTTAGGGACTGGTATCTCATTTCCTGAATCAAGCTTCACTTTGAAATTTGTCAAGATATCTATGGTTGTAAATACTATACCATTCTGAGCAGCAATTTCTCTTGTACTTCCATCCTCAAAAAGAAGCAATGCCAGGATATGTGATAACACGCTCAATGCACAGTTATCCTTAGAAAAGTCTAATGGACAAAGTTTTAGTTGCTGCAGAAGATAAGATATTACTTTTGGACGATCTTCACCTTTGTTCTGGCTGCAAAGTGTTACAAGCAAATCTGTCGACTGAAATGCCACAGAATCACTACTCTGGAATAACTTCACTGATGTAGCAAGTATATCATCAACAGGAGGTTTCTTCAAATGCCCCTCTTCAATAAGCACATCCATAGTCTTCTCAGCATTATCCACTTTAGTTGTCTCAGATGAATTTCCAAGGGATAGAGCAAGTGCACGTGCAAGTTCATCCTCCTCCTGGACAGGATCATCAGCATGACTACACAGCCACTCCATGGCCATTTCAACACTATTTGTTCCAACATGCCTGAGTGCTTCCTCTGCTCTTGCCCTTGAAAAACCCATCTCAACAATAGTGGCAATGGTTCCTTCATCAGGCAGTGGTATGAACCTTTGGTTTGTGCGATTTCGCTTCACTTCTCCAACACCAGAATATACAAGGGTAACAAGTGAAATAATAGATGCAATGAAACCAGGACTACAACTGGGAAACATGGGGTGATTCCAAACCGGTAGGAGCACATCCAGAACCTGAGACTGCAACATACGAACAAAAGATTCTGGATCCCTAGGTACAGGAAATAGTCCAATTGAAAGACCAACTGCAACTGGCTGAACAAGAAGCTCTGCCTGGGAAGCAGAGGTTGGGGATAAAAGTAAAGAAGAGTTTACAAAATACTCAAGCAACCGACAGTAGCTGTGTAAAGTATCAAGTAGCCAGGTATTATTGGACAGCTTGCTTCCTTCACATTTCTTTTCAGTATCAGTGTCTGATGATGGAAGAGAGTATGGAAGTGTCCAGAGCAACTGACTGGTAGCTTCAAAGGTTGTAAGTAACTCTTTAAATGTACCATTGACATAAAAGTTATTAACCATTGTAGTATAACAACTGCGACGCCTGCTGTCAAATGTGAGAGCTGCCATGTCATCCACAACCTTCCCAAGATATCTACATTTTACAGAAAGTAACATATCAAGTCCAGCATATGTGGAGTGCCCAGAAAAACTAAGAGCCTCAAGAAAAGTTGTAGCTAAGACAGTCCCGAGAGCCTTTGACACTGAACCCAGTGACCCTGAGTCAGCCCTGCGACGATTTGGTGAAGTGAATCCCTTGACAAGAGAAGTGAAGAAAGAACGCAAAGTTGACGCCAGCCTGTTAATAATATCTAACACAAGAACATCAGGGCTTTTCTTTTTCAAATCCTGAGATGAAGTTGCCTCTGGTGCAATGGAAGATACTTCAGAATCAATGTTTAAAACTTCCAAGTGAAGGCCAGTCCTTCCACCTCTTATACGTGATAACCCATGTCGACTACGGCGGTGCAAACTTTCTGCAGAACGAACTACAGAAAGAAACTCACGGTCTCCACTCCATAATGGCTGTGAACTGTTCCTAGAAGAAACTGGGTTCATGTGTCTCACTACCGGAATATTTGCATCATCATCACTCTCTCTTTCAGCAGCAGTAGGCGTTACCTGTGAAGTCTCAGAATCTTGATCAGTGTTCTTCCCATCTGCCTTGGAATCATTGCACAAAGAAATTTGCCAAATTATTTCTTTGTAAGTTTTCCCAATATCTTTCAATACATCAGCATCTGCAGTGCCGAGTTCAGACACAACAGTAGTTGTACCCTTCAACAAAAATATAGACAGAGTTAGAACACCTTCAAGGCTAGAAAGATATTGCAAGACTTTTGTTCGCTTTGCAGATTCTACTAGAGCAAGCTGAGTCCCTCCAACTGAATCTAAAAGCTCATTAGTAGATTTCAGGCGTTCCCTCAAGAAGGAACATACGGCTCGAGCAAGAGAAACATAATGCTGTGGGGAGAAATTCTTAAAGGCAACAGATATGCTCTGCCCAACAGATACAGAAGGAGGCATTAAAGGCAAGGTAAATAAATTGAGAACAGCTTCAATGCCCTTTTTCTCAACAAATATTCGACATGTGTCAGCATTTTGAAGGGTTGTCTCAAGTAGGCGGGCAATATTGCTTACACAATCTGGAAGAAATGACTCAATATTCATTACCGACGCCTCAGGAGATGGCTCAATCGTCTGCTCAGCACCATCTACCTTGAATAATTCCTTATTCTCAGGCAAGACCAAATTCTTCTCTACACCATCCATTTCCATAGGAGCAGAAGTTGAAGAACAAGGATCATCAACTCCAGAACCAATTTTTGAGATAGTTTCCAGTATCTCAATTAGCATATCCACTCCAGGCACACGTAAAGAGGCAGCATGGCGCATTAATTCATCCAGTCCACTAGACAAAGATGCAGGGGTGTCACCTGTAAGAGCACGTATATATGTCCTGGAAGTAAACACTTTCACAAAACACCTCAAGGCATTCCTATCTCTTACAGCCTGGAGGCCATTACTATTTAGGCATAAAGCATCCAAGCACTGGGGAATGCATGTAATAGCTTCTGCAGAGTTGAGAACATCACCCATTATAGCATCCAAGAAGGCAGAAGGAAGACCAGCTGCATCTAAGACCGGGAAACAGGTCGGATCCTTTTGTATTAAATCACTCATGACAGTAGCTGCAAGAGAGAAAACTCCACCACCAAAATCTCGTGCTCCTCTAAAAATAATGCATAAGCAATCTGGCAACACATTCTCCTCAAATCCATAGACACGAGAAGTATTTCCAGGAGCATAAGTTCCCAGGGATATAGCACGCAGTAAAGCTTTCATCAGCAATCGCCGATGATAGGAAATTAATGGTTCAGAATACATGGACTGCACATCAACAAGATCAGTTGAGGCACCTCCAGCCATTTGTACACTCCTTGTACAAGTTTCAGAATTTTCAGCTGGCCGCTTTGCACCATTTTCTACATGGGAAACTTCCATCTTCAGTCGATAGATGGTATCATCTAAACCTCCCAAGTCTCTGAACAATGCCGCAGCTGGATTACTGTAGTCCATAAAAGCTTCTAAAATGCGTACAGCTTTTTCAACCAGATGCAAGTGCTGAGGATTTGTATCTTTAAGAAGTGGTAACAGAGTAGGAATAAATCCAGCTTCACGCATTGCAGAGCACCCTGAAGAAGATGAAACCAACACAGTGACAAGTGATAATAGAGATTCTGCAAAATGAACTGACCATTTTGAGGTATCACTAATGACAGAGTCAATGGCTTTTTGCATTAAGCTAGATAGAATGCCCCGGTGCCCACCAGATGTAACTGCTGTCAGTACTGTAGGCTGGCGTGAACGATCCTGGCAAAGTGCAGCTAAAGAATGCACACATAAAACCCGAATTTTATCCAAAACTGTATCTTCATAGCTCAGCAAGGATACTAATTCATTGATGAATTCAGGCTCAGCGTTAAAGAAAGAAACCAGATCATCAGCATCAGAACATGCTTGAATGAGAACTATAAAAGCATACAAGCGAATGCATGTGCACTGCTGTCTAGAAGCCAAAGAACCAAAAGCCCTTGCAAACCGCAATCTTGTCAATAAAGAAAATCTCATATCAGCAGGTACCTTATATTCTGTAACCAACTTATGCAAAAGCTCAAGATCAGTTTCTACACATTTGTTGACATTAGATAAGTGAATAATTTGCAACCCTTGGATTGAAGGCTCTGCCCTTTTGATGTCACTGGATAATTCATTTAATGCATAAAACTCAAAATGAAGGGTACAACCCAATTCATAAGCAACTGTATCACACCCATTAGGCACTGCTGATGCCATTAAACCAAGTCCCTCTTCCTTTCCTCCCCATCCTTGCGCAAGAGCATACAACTTAGAATTCAGAGAAGCATCTCTTAGGGAGTACTTTCCAACTGTTTTCTTCAAAAAGGTAGCCAAAGTTTCCAAACTAGCCTCAACCACATCCGCATCAATAGAAGCAAGCAATGCTGAAAGATGCTGCTGCATATTCAAAAAAAATATATGGAGTAAGAGAAATGACAAATATGTAAGATATTTATGGCTAACAGTGAAGTATGATATAAATTTATATTATAATAGATTAATCAGAAATTCACAGTCATCAGTGATAAGAAAAACATAAAACTCACTTACCTCAGCTCTCATCTTATAAGGTTAATCAAGATAGAAAAAGATTCCTGAAGAAAAGATGGCATACCTCATACGAACTATAAAAATGCTTATTTGTGCAGTTCTCCAAAATTATTCTCATGACACGAAGAATTTGAAGAACAGCTTCTCTAGGGAAGGGAGGATCTGAGCCCAGAAAATTGTCATCAATCTGCAAATCCTTCCTTGATTTAACATGCTTCTCAAAGAATGAATCAAAATGGTTAAAAAGATCAACCCAGTGATGAAAGTCACCCTGCTCAAAGAGAAGAGACACTAATAAATCAAAGCACTATACAACAAATATATATTTACAAAAAGAACAGGCCACAAAAAAACCTTATCAAACTCCCAAACAAAGCCTTTCAGAGGTTCTTCTATCTTCTCAAGTGGAACTGCAGTAACACTATTAATAAACGATCTAATCTTTGGAGGCTGTGACAAGACAAAGGAAAATATGGTTACTATATTTGAACTGATCAATCGACATTTTATTGACATAATCAACAAATGATGCACGTGACAATATAAGAAAAAAAGAGTACATCATATTTAAAAAATAATAATTGTTATATTAAAAATAAAAAAGGAGATGAAGAGTAGAAATAACCATAATCAAGAACATTAGTCACATGACAACCACTAGAAACTCATTTTTAGTTAATTAATAGACTGTCTGAGATAAACAGGCTGAGGTATGCATCTGATAAAACAAAAACTATTGTCCCTCTTGTAGGAACATATATTTACCAAGAAAAAACTTTTAAGCAACGGTAAGTGCTAGCTGACAAAATAAACCTATTCTCAGAATACCATTATGAATTCACTCATCAATGCTGAGCATTAGATTGCCAAAATGCATTCTAGTTGCTAAGGAGGAAAAATGAGACTAAAAAATCATTCGACAAGGTAATAACATCTCATAATATACCTTTAAAGGTTTTTCCCACATTTTAATTTAAACAAATTATAATAGCCACCTACATATAGCTCTGGGGAGTACATCTTATATAGACTCATCCCTAGCTTAACATGATTAATTTCTTTCTGAATATAAAATCAGCTAGATAAGCATATAGTATATGAGCACATCATCATACACCTCGATGACCTTTATATTTTAGGTTAAAAAAAGGGAATGAAATAGCAAATAACTTGAAAAGATCCAGTGATTTCATTTTTTTGTACTCACTCTTCCAATTCCCAAAAAAAAAAAAAGAATCCATCTAAACTCTTGGAGAAAAAATAAACTCCTTTTCCTGAAATGGATTAACTAAATGACCAAACAATCATGAGACACACTAACTTCCCAAACATCATACATGAGGTAAATACAGATATCATCAAGATTTCAAGAACAATTCAACATTTTTATCACAGGACACCCCATATTATCACTTTCCAATCCCATAAGTATATATGCAGAGTTCCCAGTAACATTTAGCACAAATACATACACTAATAAGGTTGCACACTTGGACTTGAATTGGTCGCAAAACAAAAGAAATGGTCACTTTATCAGCTACCCAAATCACTCACCAGAACATTTATAACCGAAAAAAGGAAATAAATACAGCAATTGAATCATCAAAACAATATATCATAAACCCCATCAACGAACGACAAGAAAAATCATAAATTTGATCAAAAACCGTATCAGACGAAAAAGAAACAATCGTATTTTATACTATCGAAGATATACTGACCACTTCCAGTGCCCGCTTCCTTTTAAACTTCATCTGGGGACTAAAAGCATCGGCGGAAATCAGAAAGATCAACGAAGTCGATCAATCCCCAACAATCGAGAATTGATCGAAGAGCGGAGTCGCCAATCCGATAAAAATCGAATTCTTGAAAAGAATGAAAAAAATTGAAGTGTATTGAAGTGAGAAAGTAGAAGGGTCTCCAAAGGGGAGAGAGAGGATGAGAGAAGAAATCTAACTGTGGAAAGGAGGAGGAGAGAAATATTAGCACACGGAACAACAAATAGCAGCAGAAGGAAAAAATTATAAATGAAAATTCTTGAAAATATTTTCTGTGCTTTTTCTTTTATTTCAAGCTTTATTCTTTTTTTAACGCAAAGAAATACTTCATAATTAAGAAAAAGTTTTGAATTTCTTTTTTATACTTATATATTAATCTAAATATTTTTGGAAAGCCGATTTTCTTAGGGAAAAGAATAAACATTCAAACCTTTTAATTTATACAAACCTTATTTTAAATAATAATATTTTAAAGTCAACTTAAAATTTAAAAATATTTAGATTCTACATCAATATTTAAAAATATTTTTAGAAAGATGTTGCCTTAAATTCTTTCAAAAATCAAATTACTCAAAAACAGATTTTTATTTTATATTTCCTTTTCTGTGCAATCCTCTAGATATAATATCTTAGTATAATGTATAATATAATATCACTTATAATTAATTATATTTAACTTATTTTACTCAAGACTTGATATAGTTTACACATAATTTTTTTAAGTTAAAATTTTATGTTCCTCAAAAAAAATTATTATAAACATAGCAAGATTGCATCAAATTAAAAAATAACTAAACTCATTCCACACAACTTAATATTAAGGATTTACAAAAAAAAATGATGCTAAATTAGTTTCTCAAACAATTTTAAAGTTTCACTCAATAATGAAAAAGTTATGTAATTTACATGAGAATTAAACTCCAATAACATCATTTGTATATAAAAAAACTAAAATTTAATTCTCGTTGTGAGGAATCCCTTTTTTTACCCTAGGGATTATTCACAAATCAAAATGCATAATGCACAAATTTATGTTTTTTGTGTAAATAAATTCAAAGCTTAATTTGTTCTATATTCATAGTTAAATGTGACTAGTTTTTGCATGTAAAACTACTTACCTCCATGTGGAGAAAACCTTCACATGATGCAAAATAATAAACAGAAGGCAATTTTTAAAACAATTATATTATTATCCTTTTATTTTACAAAATTATATTATCATCTCTTGTAACAATAAAAGATAAACTACATTTCACCTATTTTGATACAATTTTTTTATTTTTTATTTATATAATATAATAAGTATTAGATATGTAGCCCAATAATATCAAATAATTATTTTTAAATTTAAAATAATATTAAATTTCAAAAAAATTATAAATATTTTTTAATAAATTATATTTTTAATTATAAAAATCAATATTATGTTGGAAGATTTTTTAGTCATTTTCGAAATTTAATTAGGTTTATGTATATTGAGAAAATAATTGTGTAATATGAACATCTATAAGAATAATTCACCCAAAATAAAACAAAAAGATAATAAATGAAAATTAAAAATCAAATATATTTTCTCCCTTTTTAAGAGTCCCATAAAGTACCTTTCAAACTACTATAAATTTCCCCAATAAATTATATTACTGATAATCAAAGTTTAGGAATTTTTAGTAAAGCAAGTGTGTGAATCTAAAGGTTGCATGTCCTAAAGTTTCATTGATCTTTATTGTTTTTATTTACTATTATGGCCAATTTGATCTTTAGTATAACAGAATATTTTATTTATGAAATTTGGCATTTTTAAACTTTAATGTATTTCATCTTTCTTAGTGGAATGGAAGGGATAAAAAAATAATAAACAATAATAATAAATAAAATTTGTTTAATTAAATGGGATGAATTATGTATATAGATTAAGCGAAATTAATATATTTTATTTTGACTAATTAAATTATTTATAATTAGATTTATTTTAATAAATTTTTCATCTCTCTTTTTTTAATTATTAGACTATATTTAATTTGATAAACTCTTATACATAAGTTTCTATAAAAAATAATAATAAACCAAAAAAATGACAAGAATTTGGAATTCTTTGAGTGTGCTGCTAGGAAAGATGTGTAATGAAAATTGATTAAAAAAGTTGAAGTTTCCTTCATGTGGAAGTAAAAGTTTTCTGAGATGTCTTAAGCCCTTAGGCTACTTTATTCTGCCATCAAGTCAACATATTGATTCTTTTAGCAATAAGTTAATGACAATTTAATTAAGGGCAAATTTCTTTTTAAAACACATTTAAAATATGCATTCTTTTTAACTTAAAACATATGTATACGTTTCTTTTAAGCTATAAAATAATAAAGATACTTTAAAAATAATGTTGGTTTCTACAAATACATTTTTTATTGTTTATTCCATGTTAAAAATTATATATTTAGTTTATTATAAAATTTTAAAAATGACTATTTAAAATAGCCAAATATGTATTTAATTTTTTTATATTATATAAATATTAAATGAAAATTTATTTTAATCGAAATAAGCGAAAACATAACCTTTTTTTTTTAACTACAGGAGATATCAGTGTAATAAAACTTGTTTGATTTCATATTAGTTTTTGAATTTTGAAAACTAGAAGCATGTTTGAAAGTATTGTTTTTTTAAAAAAATAGAATATATTTCTTAAACGAAAAATACAAAACCTCTAAACGCACCAAAGGACTGTTTTTATTAATACCATATACTTAAATACATAAAATTTTAAAATTAATTTTGAAAAAGTGTTTTAAATAATAAAAAATAACAACAAAATCAAACAAAACAAATAATTTTCGTATTTTTAAGAAATAAAAATAACCTTTGATTAAATATGCGTGCAGAACAAAAATCAAGATTTATTTATGTAAAAATTAAGTAATTGAATATATATATCTTTAGGTAAGATTTTGGGAGTGGAAAATGTGACACAGAAGAATCAAACACTTGTGCATGTATTATATAATTTTTAATAATTAAGTGATAAATTATACTTTTTTAGTTAATTTTTTGTGGCAGAAGTATATTTTTTGTCTTTAATCAATTTTGTTCTAAATATTTATGAATTTTTTTCGATATCCTCTTTCTAATATCATGAAAATTAATAATTAAAAAGGTGATTTGTTGATCACGTAATTAGACTGTGTTAATATTAGACATAATTTTATGTCATAAGCATAAGTATTCATTTAGTTGAATTATCATCTTCCAAAAATGTTACAAATAAAATTAAGTCATCGCTGCCACTAAAATAAATATATTTTTGGCTGAATTCATCTTCAAGTTTGCATTTTTAATGTCCATTTAATCACGAATTAGACAGAATAGCTAAATTTATATTAATTTTAATACTGTTAATAATTACAAAAATATTTGAATTTTTGTAAATGTTTAGGACTAAATTAATTTAAAAAAACTTGAGGAGTAAAATTAAAAATAATTCCAAATTTAAAAAAATTTGTCAACTTCTATTACTTATTAATTTTTTGTTAGAACAACGAAATTGAAACCTAAACGAACAAAAAGAACTTGAAGAAGAAAAAACTAATAACTGATTATTTTAAAAATAAAAACTCTAGAAATATCAATAACATCACTTAAACAAGGTGTTGAGGGACACAAAAAATCACTTTCGTTGATATATCTAAACTAATTGATGTATATCTAAATTTACTTCCCTCATCAAATCAAAGATAGATTTACTTTATGTTAATTGATGAGTTAAAATTTTACTTTTTTTATTTTAGGAGGGACAAGTTTTGTTTGATTATATATAAATCTTATAAATATTATGAATAAACTTATTAATAAAATAAAAAATAAGTTTTTTAAACCTTTAACTCTTGGAAAAAAATAATTAATGTATTCTATATTTAATTAAAATTAGCATTATTTTAGTGTGATACACAAAGATATTGTATAAATATAAAGATATATTTAATTATTTAAATATTGAAATTTTTATATATAAAGTATACAATTTACAATTTAAATGATTATGTTAAAAAAAAAAAGAGAACATATCTATTAAATGCATTTAAATATTTGTATATATAAAAATTTGAAATTTAAATAATAAAATATTAAAGTTACAATTATATTTAAATTTTAAAAACATTAATCATATATATTAAAAATGCATGATAATTATGAGTATATATAAATAAAAATATTTTAATTTTTATAATGTATTAAATATTCAAGTGATATAGAAACTTCTCATAACAATACATGTGTGTTTTTTATTACATTAAATATAATTTATAATTTTACTTTTAATATAATATATTATTAATTGATTGATTCTAGATTTTGTGTAAATGACACTGATTTCTATAACGCGGTTGAAGTCTAGAACATTCAGTGATTCTTTGTGAAATCACATGGGCTGTCGTAAACACACCAAATGGCATCACTTAGAAATTTGGTTATTTTTAATTTTGACACCAAAGTCTACCCCTTTGGTCCTCGTCCTTTAGTGAGATGCTATATTGTACGTAAGTAGATCCAAAATTTTTAGTGAAATATCCAAATATAAAATTACCATAATAGACTTCAAAATTAAGTTTTCAGACTTCAAATCTAATCTTATAAACTTATTTCAGTTGGACTAAAATATTACCCAAATAGACTATTTATAATAATACTAATAATAATTAATGACTTAGTGTGTGCTATTTTTTTAAAATTTAATTTTAATATAAATAAAAAGTCAAATAATTTCTCTTCAAAATCATAGCACAGATAATAATGATGATGGCAATAATGTTATATTTTTAGTACTTTTTTAATGTGTACTTAATAAAATGAATTATCGATTGTGTGAGCAATTTTGAAAAATTGTGCCAAGAATAAGGATTTTGAAGTCTAAAGATTTTATCGATTTACATATCAAAATAAAAACAAGATCTTTCTAAATAAAAAGTGAGTTAAGATCAAAATTCAAAGATTCTATAGGCTTTACATATTTTAGCTGATCCCGTGAGGTGCTATATTGTACTTCAATATTCAAAATCTTTCTCATAAAATTACAAAAATTGACTACAGATGAGGTCCTTTATTACTGGAAAAAAAATATTTTTTAAGAATTAAAATTCAATTACAATTTTAATACATAAAATATTGAATTAATTACAACATTCAAGATTCTTAAATAGAAAAATGCACAATAAAATCTGCAAATTTTAAACACCTGGAAAAAGAAATTACAAATTCCATAAAAGGAAAAACCCATATAGTGAATGTAAATAATTTTATAATTCATATATATATATATATATATATATATTATAAACAACTTGGACTTGGGCCTTGCCCTTGGCCTCAAAGCCAATTCAGGAGCAAACACAAAAAATTCTTGGACTTTTCTTGAATCTTGAAGGCTATAGAATTTTACACAAAGGCAACTAAAAATCCTAGGCCAACTGTTATATAAACCTTTGAGGGAATAATGCAGTTATAACTGTATCAAGCCTCACATCATCAGAATCTCATACTTCCAACGTAGCACCAAATCCCATACCTTAAAAATGTGACCATAACAAATTGAACTTCATGATATGCTCCTTTTCTGATTCCTTGGCACAGAGGCTTTGCTTATAGCTCTGTTCGGGCTTCAAGCCTGCAAGTTTAGTGAAGAAGTATTTATGTACCAACAACCATTGACGTCTTTAAAACACAATCTCTCCATCTACAGACTGCTAGCTAATTCTTCATATCTTTGCTCTCTTGTGTACCACAGGCTGCAATACCAATGTAGTAAGCCTGTGAGCTCAGTCTTAACTGAGACATTGCTCAACCAGGATATAATACATTGGTATCATTTGATTCATATAGCTAACCTCACCTAGTAGGAAAAGACTTCGTTTGTTGTTATTGTTGTTTATTGCTCTAAAGAGATCAAAGCATAATGGATCACTTCTTATAAACACCTTCTTGGAAGTCTATGCCATAATGTCAATCATCACTGTCGCTGATCTCAAATAGTGAACCTTTAGTTTGAGATTTGTGCTGTAACAATTTTTCATCTTTAAATTTACACAACGAAATTGCTGGACTACACTTATTTGCAGAAATTCCAAGACTTTGAGAAGCTACAAGAAGGGGCTTCCTGACTTTAGATTCTCGTCTTCTATCCCTCGAAGTTCTCGAAACCAAGTCAACATGTGATGCAGAAATTCTCTTCTTCCTCACTTTAGATTCTCTTCTTCTATCCCCTGAAGTTTTTGAAACCAAGTCAACATGCAATGGAGCACGCAAGATGTTTGGAGGTGTTTTGAGGGAATTTGGTTTATCTTCAGTCTCCTTATGAACAGCTCTAGATGTAGCATCCGAGAGTGAAGGGCTCCCAAAGTTGTCATGCCCTTTAGGACTTGGAAAATATTTATTGATGATGCCTGTGACTGATATCACTTCTGTTGACATCTCATCAAGACTGCCTTTCACTGAGTTAGCATTCAGCTTCAACGGATTCTGAACTTCGTTCGCTGGCATGACAACTTGACTCTTGTTGGTTGTCCCTGTAGGTTTTTCTTCAAATATACAAGAGCATCCTTCTTGCATTCCATTGGCTGTATTCTGCTGCATGTACTTCTCATTAAGAATTTTCTTTTTCTTTGAAATATGCATAGTATTTTCCTCACTGTTTCCTTTTGGCTTATCCTTTGCATTGCAGGTCATTGGGTCCTGAGGTTCTGAAAGGGTAGTAGCAGCAGCCCTGGGTAACCGTGAAATATACAAATTCTTTATATGACTCACTTCCACGTGAAGAAACCAAGTGCTTTTCATCCCATGGAAAGCATATTTTATAGGAAGTGAATCAGGCAGGTAATAGAAGCATGATTTTTGCTTGACCTAGCAGATTATGTAGTAATTTGTTAGGTAAAAACTCGTGGTTATAAATATCGTAAAAGAAAAAATGTAGGTGAAAGTTCTCATATAAAAACATGATTGACTATTTCAAAAATGTTCTTCCACATGTTGTACTTTTTTTTTGGAGAACCTCATGGCAAACACCTAAAAAACTAGAGCTTTGTCCTATCGTAAATCTACATATAAATTAAAATAGGTAAGTACTCATACCATTATTCCATTAGCTTGGATCTCTCCTGAATTTGGTAAACATGAGTAGTGCACTCTCTCAAAGTCTCCTGCAGAGGAATCATTGAAACAATTATTTTGCGGACCAGGACAGAGAGATGCAATCAAGGTGGAACTGCAATTTTACATCCTTTATTATTTTTATTACTAACCAAAATTGGAGGTTAAGTCTCAATCTCAAAAAATACCAGTTTTGACAGCTGATGGCCTAGGGCTTAGAGTTCTCATCTCTCTCATCAAATGCTTACAAAAGATGGCAAATGTACACCAACTGTAACTTCTCCACAAGCTACAGAATCAAGAAGCAGAAGTTGGGAATATGTCTAGCAAATAAGAAGGCAAGAAAGAAAGGATTACTCTCCCTAAAAATCAGTAACTTCCAGTCTTGGTAGGTGTCATATTACAGGTCCTCTTATTAGTGTCTTTACAAAAGATCTCATAGCTAAGGAAAAACCCCCAGAATTGGCAAAATATCATTATTTTGTATTTAATTAATTTCAATAATAACATAGAGAAACTCAATTCCATTTGGAATTGTGCAAAAAGTACTACGTGTCTTAGAGTTTTATGTGTTGTTCTGGTAAATCACCACTAACTAATGTCTCATACTTAATTGACTGAGAAAAAAGAAGACAAAATATGCAAAAGGTAAATCTATCAATACTAGGATATCGACATGCATAGTTGCATTATCTATAACACCCATCGTTTTAGAGCTCAAATCCACTTAGCCTTATTTAACCTTAAACTAGATAGACCAAATTGAAATTTTTTAGGAAACTAGAGATTTAAGCTTCCAAAAAAAACGTATGATCATTAAGGAAATATTTGGAAGGAAGGGTTAGGGAGGGGAAAGTATACAAACCATTGTTTGGATGGTAAAAAGTAATGAATTGAGGTGATAAATTAACAATGTATTAAACACAGATTTAAATGCCATCACCACTTAAAATTTAGACAAACAACACTCTCATCAGTTGGTGCTTATCTATAAAGCACATCTGAGCTTGATGCAAAAGATTCCCTTCATTAAGTTCTGATTAATCGATATCACAGATGGTCAGTCCTCCTAATAGTACAGACTACTATCTATAGAAAGAGTAAGGTAACAAAATGCCACAGCAAATGTTTCCAATCGAGGCAAAGAGCAAAAGAAATCATAAAACCATAAAATTGAAGACCCTGAGGTGGTATTTGGAACTTGGCTATCTAAACCTATTTATGAAACATATATTCAAATATCTTTTCAACAAATTTCCAAACACTTGAGGAATTAAATTTCCCAAGCACCAAATATTACAAAAGTAAAAAGGGCAAACAATCGATTTTCCACAGCATAACCAAGCAAGGAACAGCAAACTTATATTTCTCATGGAAGGGAAACACATAGAGCAGTGTCTTTTATCAACAGGACAGAAAAATAAAAGGAAAAAAAAAAGGAGAAAAAACTTTATTTTTCCCTACTTTTGAATGCTCCTGCAGTAATATCTTGAGGGACATTCATAGCGATGCGAGTGCCCAAGGTGGTGTGTGCAAATACTGAAACTTCACCAGCGAAAACATCCATTGAAGTGGAATAAGTAATCTGGCAGAAAGTATATTCAGTGCACAATCTTAAACTCTTCCCTGTTTGGCAATCCTAAAGAGACAATGCTTGTTTTTCTTAGTTTGAACAAAAAGCAGAAACCAAAGACGCAAACAAGAGAGAGAGAGAGAGAGCGAGAGAGAAGTCCTACGGCCATAAGAATGACGGGGAAGAAGGAGATGCGAGGTTGCAGAGAAATGCCACGTCACATTAGAAGTACAGAGAACCTGTGGGCCTAGTTAACAACGGGTCTCCAGGGCCCAAGCCAAGCCCATCCTCTCCTTTGTAACTCTTTACTTCCTTTAGGATAGGATGATTTAGAGTATTGAGTATACAGATAATAATTTTTAATTATTTATTAGATAGTGAATAAGTGTAAATAATGATTTCGGTATTATATATTTATTTGGAATGAATGGGGAGATAAAATATTGAGTATCCAATATTTATATAATATATTAATTAAATATAATATATATGTGTTGAAGATTTGTATTTTATTATTATTTTTATTTTTTTGTCTAAAATTAAAAAATTTTAATATATTTAATGTTTTATTGTAATTATTTTTTTTATTTTAAAAATAAATGTGTATAAATTTATTTTATTACTTTTATTAATGATGTATTTTTTATGAAATTTTTATTATTTCATGTATTTATTTTTTTAATTTTGTTTACAAATTAGTGAGTATCAGACATCAGATATTAGTTTGATATTAATTATATTATTCGATTATTTAATATTTACTATTTATAATATTTCAAGTATCTAGGATATCGAGTATTTATGATATAAATATCAAAAGACATTTTTTTAAAACTAAATAGGATACAAATATAGAATCCTTTAAGTGAATACAAATATGAATAGTATAAAATTGATAAGATATCCATCTATTGTCATCCCTTCTCTTCCTTGGTATAATAATCAACTACAAAGTTTTAGGTTAAATTAAAAATAGATTCTTTAATTTAGAATGATGTACAATTTATTTTTTTTCAAATTTACTTAACTGAGTTTTCATTTTGTGCAATATATTTAATCAAGTATCTTGTATAAAATTGGAAGTTTGAGAAAGTATTTTGCATGGAACTGAAAGTTTGAAAAGAGGGAGTTTGTGTCAAATTCTTACTACTGAAGAATAAATTGTACAACTTTAACAATACTTTTTAACAAATAATTTTAAAAAAAGTTTATATTTCACAAGATTAACACTTTGAAAGAGTAAACTACATAACTCCCTATATTAAAGATTTTTTTTTCAATTTAAGCTACATTTTACTACTAATTCTTTTAATCTTATGTTAAAGTTTACATGATCATAAAATAAAAGTCTCAGAAATCAGAAAACTAAGCTCATCAATTTATAAAAAGGGTATATGAACATTTTGAATCTATTTCTCATATGTCTGTACCCAAAAAACAATTTTTTTCTCGTATTAGACAGAAAAATTGAACAAATGTACCGTGTTTTATCATTTTCTTGCCTTAAAATATAACATACTCTGTCATAATTACAATATTTTTACAAATTAAAAAGAAATTTAAAGATCTCGATGAAGAGATAGAGCACCTTTTATTCTTTTTGAATAAATAATATTGCAATGTTTGTAATTTGTTACACAGTATTTTTTTTTTTAGAAAAAATATATTTTATATTTTTAAATTTTATATTAATTTTTAATTTTATCTTTAAAATTTTTATATAATTAATTTTATTCTTAAAATTTTAAATTTTAATTAATTTTATTCTACGATTTAATATCGACTAAATTATTAACAAAAAATAATTATATAACATTTTATATAATATTAAAATATTAGATAAAAAGTAAAATATTCACTTACATTAATTTTGAGAACAAAATATTATATGTTAGTTATTATTTTTTATTAATAATTTAAATAATATTAAGTTGTAAGATAAAATTAATTATAATTTAAAATTTTATAGGTAAACTTAAATATAAAAATAAAATTAAAAATAAAATTAAAAATTAATATAAGATTTAGAAATATAAAAAATGTTTTACCTATATTTTTATTATTGAACCAAATTATGTATCTACATTGTATGAAAGGACAAACCTAATATACATATATAACAAATTATAAAATTTAAAAAAATTAATTCGTATATAAAAATATTAGGGACTCATTCATCTATAAAAATAAATTAAGACTAAATGCTAGGATGAATATTTTAAAAGAAGTATATTTTTTAAGAACGAAATTGTATAATGTATATTTTCTATTAGCTAAAAAAATTGCATAATATTTTTTAGAGTTCTCTTCTTCACAGACAACAATCCTAAAGGAACTACGAAACCAAAAACCCCACGAAAACCCCATCCCTGCTGCCGCCTCCCTCTTTCTTCGAATCCTCCGGCGAGCCGTCGTCCATCGTCGCACCGGCAGAACGGTCCAGCAACTACTGCCAGCTCGTCTGGACGTCTTCTTCAACTCTTTGCACAGTTAGTCCCCGTAAGTGCTGTTTGGATTAATGATCTTCATTCTTGGCGATAGGTAGATAATAGGAGAGTTAGAGAGAGAGAGAGAGAGATAGAGAGAGAGAAAGGTTCGTTTTTTAATACTTCATATATGTTCATTGCTCTTTTGTGAAAATAAATATGACTTGTTATGCAATGAAATTTTGGAAGTTTAGGAACTTGTCTTTTGAATTGTCCCTATGACCTGTTATCTGATGGGCTTTTCCAAAATTGCAGAATTATCGTTTGTTGGCAATGAAATTTCCTTTAATTTGATGATCGGTAGAGAACTATTTTTGAGGCTTAGAGTAATTTTATATACTGCTAAAGGCGATACTATGTGGTGAATGGTGAGACTGATTTGTTCTAGCATGTTCTGCTAATATAGTAGAAATTTAGGTTGCTTGTTTCGCTATGCAACTTGACCAAAATATTTGTAAGTTTGAGCTTCTGATTCTTTCTGCCTTTCTGATTGGCTGACTTAGATTGCTCGGATTTGAGCTTGAATGGAATTGTTCTTTCTGTAGCCCGGAAGACTTTAGCAGAAATATCTGCAGAAGAAATTTATCTATAAACAGATGACTTCTCTTTTATCTAGTTAGGAATACTATCTTTATTACTCCTGGATAGATAGCCAGAGGGCTATGATTTGAATAATTAGTTTAAACATGGACTAAATGAAATTTCACTGTTTCTTTTTGGTGAGAAATTCCATATATATGCACTGGATTATATGATTGTCAAAGTACTTGACTAGCTACTTGCAATTTGAGTAAATGCCTATGCCAACTGGATACCAATATATTTATGTTTGCAATAGCTCAGCTTGATTTATAGAGAAAAATGGGGCCTCCTACTTTTATGCCTAGTCTGTTCTGTTCAAATTTAGTTTTGCCACTTTATGCAAATGACTTGAGTGCAAAAATTTACATGTCACAGCTCTCACTTATTTTAATTTTTGTCATTGAGAATTTGAAAAGGTGTAAGGAAGTGCTTCTAATAGTCAGTTTTGGTCATATCATGTAGTAATTGTTTCTACATTTTGTCATATTTCTGGAAAAAAAATAGATTTTGTTCTCTTTTATTTGTGATCAAGAAGTTTGTTTTAATGACTTAATAATCAGGATGGGCTTTCATATTTCTTTTACCAAATTAAACAAGGATGATGAGAATAATAGAGCCAGTAAGATGCAAATCGAAATCCTTTGAAATCATATGTCTTGATGTTTTACATTGTGTTTATACATCCAAGATCAATGTTGCTCTTCAGGGAGTGAAACTTTGTGTCCTATGAGATAGGGATGACATTTCTCATGTAACATTTGGATTGCTTGTCCAGCATTGTAGTTTATGTTGCTTAAAAAATGTAGATATTTATGTCATTCATATAACAGGAACGAACCACACTTTAAGGTTCCTCTATAGTTGCTGTTGCCATTGCTTAAGGTGGGTCTTGCTGCTATTGCATATTGGTTCTCACTTGTAAGAATAACCCCATCCACTTCTCTGTTACAAATGGAAGAACAAGATAGAAGCATCTGCGAAGAGCCAAGACTATGTGAAGAATGCAAGTCTAACCCATCAATATACAAATGTCCTGGTTGCTCCATACGCTCATGCAGTCTTCCTTGTGTAAAAGCTCACAAACAACACACTGGATGTACTGGCAAGAGGAATCAGACTCAATTCGTTCCTATTTCTCAGTTTGATGACAATCTCCTACTATCTGGTACTTCGTCTATTGGAAGTCTGTATTTTCCCTTTTTTTTTTTGAAGTAAATCTGTATTTTGCCTTTGAATCTTAAGAACCTTGCCAATTGCATAAGCAGAAAATTTTGCATCTTTATATAATTAGCTTCAACCAGCCATACGAATTTTAAGTATTTCAGCTAATTTAATAAGTGGCTTTTCTTGGTTTAATCTCCAATATTATTGTGTCTTTTCTTTACCCTCTTCTTTTGGATTTTAGGTGCTTTTTCTATGCATTGTGTTTCTTTTCTTTTTGTTTGTGGTGTTTTCATTAACGTGTAAAAATATAGATCATACAAGGATTCATTCTTCTAATTTTAATTCCCCCACACTTGAATCTTCTAATTTATTAATGTTTTTTGTCCTGTATGTTTTGGAATTCATCGATCTAGACTATAATTTGCTGGAGGATATGAAGAGGGTAGCTGAATCTGCTCACAGAATGAGAACTAAATTTGGTACAACTAGATTTGGTACCCATTTTAAGTTACCTTATCACCTTAAAAGCCTCCAAAATGCTGCTGGGAGCCGGAGAACTAAACTACTGCTTCTTCCTAGTGGGATGTCAAGAAGAGAGAAGAATCAGTCTCGATATAACTTCAGGTTATTATTTTTATTTCATGATAGTTTTCTGTTGTTTAGGTGAGTGATTGTTTGAAGCTAAGATTATTTGTTTTGGTAACTAAGATTGCTGAGGTGAAAGCTTTATGTTTTAAGTCAAATAAGAATATGTTCGTGCAACTTTCTCAGGAAGAAGTTCATATCTTGGACAATTGAATGGCGTTTTCACTCAACAAAAATTATATTGCATGACCATGGGTGAGCCGCACTGCCAGTTTCTTCTGTTTAGATGAAAATGCTGCACTATTTACATTTTTACTGCTTGATAAGAGTCTAGGGAATATAATTTTGAGAGGATATTATGCTCATGATTTCCAGAGTCAATGAAAATACAAGATTGTGCACCATTCTAGAGAAGCATCTCAAGCCTGGTCCTTGGAATCATCAATTAAGGAAATTCTGTGAAGACCAGCTGGATTGTCTCAAGCTTTTCATTCGAAAATATCCAAAGGTTGTTTTTATTATCTTTTCTCTGGTTAAGCTCCTGAATTATTCAGTATGGAGTTGACATCATCAATTTTGTTAAAATTTTTAAAATCTTTGTTATTTTGCTGTAGACTATACTCTGGGGACAGCTGTTAAATTTGAATTGTACAAGTTGATAAATTATGTCTGTTACTCTTTCATATGCACTTCTAGTTACTGCCTTTTTGGCTTATCCTAGTGTCATTTCATCTGCTACCTATTTGGTACATAAATGAAAGTATTATAATAATATTAAATCATTTTTTCTGATTGGATGAGATATGATTTTTATTGCAGTTATAATTTGTATCTTTGTTTATGTTTATACAGGGACCCAAGTCACCCTTCAAAGAGTTGGACATGAAAGCTCCAATTAGACAGCAATTAGCAAATGTAGTCATTTTGGAATTCCCTGTCATTCATGTTTTTCTGCCTTCTGACAACATCGATTTTGAAGTTATTAAGAATGTGAATCCCACTATACACAAACCACTGAAAAAGGATTGTGATGACAACCAAAGCCCGAAAGGTATATCATTTAGGGAGGAGGAGATAGAAGATGACAACAATTCAACAGATCCTCAGATTTTTGATCTCATGAAGCATAGGGGTGCAGCTTTATCACGTCAAGTGCTTAGCCAAAACAAGAGTTCTGAGGATGCACTAAATAATTCATCAGATAAACCTTTGCTTGAAGTTGACATAGCTGGAAATCTTTCATCTCCTCCAGAAACCAAGGAACTGGAATTTGCTGAAAATATAGCATTTGACTTTGATCAAAATTTTATGGATGTATATGCTGATCTTATGGATCAAATAAATCCTGATGATTTCCTTGATTTTGAAAGTGAATTTTCCAATAAAACGGAGGTAAAGGAAAGAGATTTATGTGGTACCAGTGGAACATTTCCAGCTCCAGAGGAATTGGAGGAAGGGGAAATTGCGGAGTAATTAGTAGCTATAGTTCCCTACTAAGAACAAGTGGGAAGAAGTTGATTAAGTATTGTAAACATAATCATATCATATGTTTTGGTGGTTTCCAATGGTTTCAAAGATAGGTATGTGAAAAGCTCATGCTTTCCTTGGATTAAGCATGGGGGAAACTTCAGGGTACTAGGATTTTGTCTTATTTGTCTGCCCGAGAACGACTAGGCTTTCATATTCACTCTTTGACCTATGAATCTCATTCCCACTTCTGAATAGTTCATCTTGAAGTGTTAAATTCATTTATTGTTCTCTTTCTGTGAAGACTGAGCTGATGCTCTTTGGATGGGGATTCATATTTAGGCAGAGCACAAAAGTAACGCATGGCGTTTTTCAGCCGCATTGCGCGCATCTTTCAACAGGTCACATTTTGGTCTTGGCTTTCATTTTTGTTTGCCTAACTTTCAATGACAGATTAGAATAGTGGATTGACATGGAATTACTGGAGCTATTCTATAATTTAGAGTTTTGCCTTTTCTTTTTTATCTGAAATCTGATTGTCCCTTGTTAGCCAGATCTTGCCTCCGCAAGCTTAATTGTTAGTAGGTTGTTTGCTTCAACTTCTTGGGCGTAAAAGGAGTGAAAATTATTAGCATTAGTGAATTACAAATCAAACTGTAATTCACTAATAATAGTAGTGAATTGCTGTTTAACTAGAGTTATGACTAACCTATTATTAAACGTAAACATAAATGCATAAATTATATAAAAATAGAACAAAACATGATAAATGCACAAATAAATATAAAAAAAGTTAAAAACTCAAATTAACAAATAAAAAATAATATTATAAACAAATTATATAATAAAAAAGACTATAAGTAAAAAAAAATTATTAAAAACTCATAGACAAAAAAAATAAAACAAATTTTAATAAAATATTATATTAACTCAAAGAATAACCAAACAAAATTTTAAAAAATAAAATTTAATTTAATATATTATTAAAAAAATTTAAACAAAATGAACAAAGAAAATTTTAACTCAATATTAACAAAATTTAACTAGAATGAACAAAAATATCATCATTACTAATTAACAAACCAAATATTTACAAGACATCAATTTTAAATTGTGTTTGTTAAAATTTTTTTGTTTATTCTTTTTTTTAGTTAATATAATATTTTTATTAAAATTTTGTTTTATTTGTTTTCTAGTTTATGAGTTTTTAATAATTTTTTTATAGTCTTTTTATTATATAATTTTTTTATAATATTGTTTGTTATTTGTTAATTTGAGTTTTTAACTTTTTTTATATTTATATGTGCATTTATCATGTTTTGTTCTATTTTTATATAATTTATACATTTATATCTATATTTGATAATTGATTAATCAAAACTTTAGTCGAACAGTTATTCGTTATTAGTATTAACTAATTATTATTTAACTTGTAATTCGTTACTGCTAATAGTGAATTAGTATAAAATTAAAACAAAATTTGTTATTACTATTAATTAATTGATGGAATTACAAGAAAAGTGGTATAGATTTGTAGATTGTAATAAAATAAAAATATTATTGAACATAATAAAAAAAAGTAATATATTCGTACAAAAGGATAATTCAGTCTCCCAGTGTTTTTAAAAATTATTTATTAACTTTGTAACCTATCCAACTTCAAGAAAATCAATCAAGTTCCAAAGCAAATAATCATGAAGTTGAATTAAGCTAAATGAATGCTTATTCAAGTAATAGTGATGATATAGTTTCATCCGTCTTTATTTAGAAGAAAGAAAAGGTGATAACTGATAACAGTGTGTATGTATATTAGTACTTCTGTAAAAAGATGAAAATATTTTTTTTATACTTTACTCGAAGTATCACAAAAAAATAAAATAGTTAATTATTTTTTTAATTTAGTATTTATTATGCAACAATGAACATAATTTATTTTTAAGATTTTAAATATTGATTTATACTATTTTTTATAAAAATAAATTATTTTCACAAAATAAGCAAAGAAAAATCAAATTCTACTAATTGTTTTGATAGAAAATAATATTTTTTATAATTTTTTTTTAATATCACTTCAATTTTTTTTTATAAAATAGATATTATAAATAAATTTTTAAAATCCAAAAAATCATTTCTATTAATATTATAACTTATGGATAATTAATCTAACAAATAATTAATTGTTTTACTTTGCTATATTTAAAAAGATAAAATGGTGTTTTGAAAATTTAAATATCAATATTATAATTAAACTGTACTTTGAAAAAATATACTTTCCCCATTTAAAAAATGACAGTTAATTCGAACAAATACTATAAGAAATGCCTGTAAAAGCTTCTGTCATGCACGTGGCATCTTCAAAGACTTTTAATCATATTCTAAAAGAAACTGGTTTTCGAGTAAATAATGATCTAGTCCTTAATTTATGTTCTTTAAAAATAAAATTTCGATTCAGTCCCTAAATATTTTTTAATCAAAATAGATTTTGTATTTGTCAATTTTTTTTAATTAGTTAATAAAAATTTATATAGTTTTATTAATTCATTATTAAGATTTGTTTAGGTGGTAATTTCCAACAGTTTCAATTAATTAACTGAATTTTAGCTTAAAATTTAAACCATTTTAATAATCACTTAACATTATGAAATTTCCCTTATTAATAATTTAAAAAAAATGTTAACTAGAAAAGTTTAAGTTATGAGTTAAGAATAGATATGTAGACTTTCATTTATCAATTAAAAAGTATTTATCTTAATAATTTATTGAAAAAAAAATTTTAAGGATTAAATTGAAGAATTCTAGACCAAATTAAAAGATATATACATATTTTAAACACTAAATTATTATTTTACTTTCATTATGTTATCTCTTTTATTTGACAACGAAAGGCAGCAGACTTTGAACATATGCATGAAATTTCACAAAATAAATAAATTAATAACAATATGAGACGTGTGCATATATAGGATAACTGCTTTAATTTCAGACTAAGAAAACCATGGTTTTCTCGTTCATGTCAACATTTTTGACTAATCATCCATCAATTCACTTCTTATCTTAACGAATTTTTATTTTTTTTATAAAAAATAATGATATGTGAAATTTTACCGGGTAAGATTGATTTTTTGAAAATTCTTTTAATTATTTTATTTTAAAAATAAGGTAATTCTTTTTAAAAAAATTAAGGGCATTTAGTAAATAATATTCATCAACTCTAATACAACAAAATAAGGACACTCTAGGATATAGGATTTTTTTTCTGGGTGTCTATTTTCTCTTTAAGGATATTAATTCAAACATCACATTAAACTTTTTTCTATCATGATTAACATGCTAACATTGAATATATATATATATATATATATATATACTCTTTATATTAATTACCAACTCGAGTTAAGTTTAGGAAAAATAACTAATTTTTCATAATATGGTGGATTAAGATTTAAATTTTTATTAAAAAAAATATTTATATTTAGTAGATAACACTTTTTAAATAGAATTATCTCTAATATATATATATATATATATATATATATATATATATATATATATAAAGCTTTCCATATTAATTATGATAGTTTGAATTAATATTGTTAAGAAAAACAATAGACACAAGACCAATCTATGTCTTAGAGTATATATAAAAGTTTGGGAGACATTTTTTTTTTTTAATTTTAAAGTGCAAGAAACACTGAGTATCTCAAAATTAGAAGGGCTTTTGTATGGAAATATACATATTTTTTATTATTTTTAAAAATATAATATTTTTATTTAAATTTACAAAAATATATCATTTTTTCTGTAACAACATTTATTCATTATTGCTATTAGCGAATTGATATTTGACCAATAATTCGGTAATATCATTAGCAAATTTGGCATGATGTAAGAAAAAAATGTAGAGCCCAATAAAATTCGTTATTAGTATCAGTGAATTGTTGTTTGGCTATTTTGACCAAAGTTTTGACCAACTTATTGTAAAAAAATAGACATAAATGCCCAAATTATATAAAAATAAAACAAAACATGAAAAATATACAAATAAATATAAAAAAGTTAAAAACTCAAATTAACAAATATAAAAATATTATATAACAAATAATATTATAAATAAAAAATATTAAAAACTCATAAACCAAAAAACAGAAATTTTAATAAAATATTATATTTAACTAAAAATAATAATAAACAAACCCAATTTAACAAACACAATTTAATTCAATATATTATTAATAAAATTTAAACAGAATTTGTTAATTGATAATGATGATATTTTTGTTCATTTTATTTAAATTTTGTTAATATTGAATTGAAATTTTCTTTATTAATTTTTTTAAAATTTTGTTAACTTAAATTAAAATTTTCGTTTAAATGTTGTTAATAATATATTGAATTAAATTGTGTTTGTTAAAATTGTGTTTGTTTATTCTTTTTTCAGTTAATATAATATGTTATTAAAATTTTATTTCATCTATTTTTTGGTTTATGAGTTTTAATAATTTTTTTTATGGTCTTTTTTGTTATATAATATTGTTTGTTATTCTATAGTTTGAGTTTTTAATTTTTTTTATATTTATTTGTGCATTTTTCATGTTTTTTTTTATTTTTATATATTTTGGACATTTATGTTTGTCTTTGAAAATAAGATGGTTAAAACTTTAGTTAAAATAGTAAATTGTTGGTCAAACAATAATTCTTTATTAATTTTGTTAAAAATTTTGTTAACTTGAATTAAAATTTTTGTTTAAATTTTGTTAATATTATATTGAATTAAATTTTGTTTGTTTATTTTTTTTAGTTAATATAATATTTTATTAAAATTTTATTTCATCTATTTTTTGGTTTATGGGTTTTTAATAATTTTTTGTTTATAGTCTTTTTTTGTTATATAGTATTGTTTGCAATTGGAATTTTTAAATTTTTTATATTTATTTGTGTATTTTTCATGTTTTGTTTTATGTTTTTATATTTTGGGCATTTATGTTTGTCTTTAGCAATAAGTTGGTCAAAACTTTAGCAAAACAATTAACCAGCAATTCATTACTACCATTAGCGAATTGTTCATCAAAATTTTGGTTAAACAACAATTTGTTAATGCTAAAAGCGAATTTCATTTGGCCCACGTCGTTTTTCTCTTACACTATGTCAAATTCTTTAGTATTATTAGCGAATTTGTGCAATCTTATAAAAGAAGTGGCTCATATCATTAATAAATTGTTGTTGCTACAAGAAAAATATTATATTTTCATAGATTCAAATAAAATAATAATATTTTTTAAAATAATAAAAAATATATGTATATTTTCATACAAAAGCCAAATTAGAAGTGTCGAAATTTGTACTGTTCTTTTATGTTTTTTGTAGGAAAATTTAATAGTTTCCTTAATTTTTACTTAAATTTGTCCATTTGAAAACTACTTCAAGGCTTTCATGAACTTTAAAGCATATATATAAAAATTTTCTCCCCTGTCTGATACTGTGTTTGAATTAATATATATAAAAGTTTGAGAGACCTATTTTTTAATTTTAAAGATTCAAGACACTATATTATTTATAAGTAACTCTAAAGTTAATTAAGAAAGAAGAAATTTGCATTTTCCTTTATGTTTTTATTGGAAAACTCGACAGTTTATTTAATTTTTACTTAAATTTTTCCCATTTGAAAACTACTTCAAGGCTTTCATGAATTCAAAGCATGCATATAGAAAAGTCTTCCATATGACCAAAGAAATATGAATATTAAGACGAAATGTGACTTGAAAATAATATGATTTGAAAACTGTATATATATATCAGATATTAATTATCTGGACTTCATATTTTTTGACCATATATTAATTTAATTAATTGTTTTTCTCCTTTAAACTATATTCTGAAAGTTTGAAACACGCATTGAAAATTGAAAACACGTATCTCTAATTTGATTCCTTTAGGCTATGCTGCAAGATCTTGAAATCTATGAAGTTTGCTATTAGAAAACAATATATTCTCTGACAATGTAAAAGAATAATTTTGATTGAAATATTGGATGTCTCAATTAATTCCTCTTCTCTCTTTATATATTATAAGGAAGCCATTTTTAATAATAAGAAAAAAAATGTAATTAACTAGTTCTCGAGAGTAATCTCTCCTCCAATATTAAATAACACAAGAAGAAATTGAGCCTAGAGAGGCATATCATATATATAAATTACATTATTAATTATGATCATATATAGCAAGCATACATACAAGATGTATATAGAAGAGCCTACCATTTGTATTTCATAATTATTAAACATATACTAATTAATTTTTTCTTGACACTATATATATATCATTCGAGATCGAGAGCATTGTTCATAGCAATTAGATCATGCAAACTAAAACCTTCACTATCCATGAGATCAACATCAAAGCCAAAAGTATAATCATCAGACACCTCCATGCTTGAAGAAGAAACAGCAGAAGAATAATTACTAGTTGAATCAATATTAAAACCTCTTGTTGATCCCTTCATCATCATTGAGTCATCAGCAATAATATTCTGTTGCTGCTCTTGTAGCAACGACGCCTGTTGCTGTTGCTGATAGTGAAGATGATATTGAAGCTGAACTTGATTACTACTATTGTGAATATTATATATGTCTCTTGTTCCTCGTTGGAAGTTTAAGATGATGGGACCCTTAAAAGGGGCACCCAAAGGCATAGTGATGGTAGGGCAGCCCGTGAATTGTTGGACGAGTGCCCTAAAGTTGGAGGTGTTGGCGTTGATGAGGGTGGTGGGGGTTCTTTTGGAAGCCTTAGACCTCCTTTTGATGACTGGTTTAGAGACATTGGTGATGGCCTTTGGGATGCATGATGATGATGGAGGAGGAGTAGTACTCTTGGCCACTACATGATGATGATGATGATGAGTTGAATGATCATAAAATTGGATCAACTGGTCTGTGGAAGCACCCATGGTTTCTCTCTGCTGGTTTGTTTTTTCAGAAGGAGGGTGGTGGTGATACTTGGTGATGATCCTATTGATCACTCACTCCCCCATGTCTAGCTACCTCATACATATATATATATATATATATGGTACTGATGATATTATATATATATATATATATATAGAGAGAGAGAGAGAGAGAGAGAGAGAGATGAATCTCAGGTAACATGGGAGATATTTATAATGATTTTCTCCAAAACTTTTTTTTTTATAATTTAGTCTTTACTCACATTGATGTCATATGTGACTAGTATTTGTAAGTGATTGTGACTTTATTTAACATGAAAAATCAATTTGATTCAAAGGATTAAATTGTGAGACTTTATCATTTAGATCATTATGAATTGAAAGGACAGTTTTTCATCTAAAAAAAAACTTAATTTACTTTTAAATGATGTATATTATAATGAATTTTAATTTTCCAAAATCACGTGTTAATATATATATATATATAATATGAATTTGAATAGGAAGATATTTTTATTGATCCAAAGTTAGTTGAAAGTAATTATAGCAGTTTGATCTTTCTTGCCAAATTTTAGAAAATTTGGACATTGTTATGTAATTAAATGGATAAAATGTTATTATATTTGAAAAGTATGTATATTATACCCAAATTATATAGTAAATTGGCAAACTTAGTTTATTAAAAATTATAAAACTGACTTTTTGTCTTTTACTTTGCATGAGGTTTTAACTTTGTCTCTTATATATTTTTATTATATAAGATAATTTTTTCTTCTACCCAAATGCAAGGCCAATCCATCGTACATATAAAATTCAAGTGAAATTATTTGAGTTAAAACATATGACCAAGTTAGCAGATGAACTCAAATAAGGTCAAAAACCTTATAATATTTTTTTGACATTTTTAATTTCAGCATTTAAAACCTTATATTAAAAACGTTCAATAATTTTTGAAGCTATGTAATGACTTCAATACCAATTTAACCACATTTTAGCTTTTCTATAAGCTTAGTTAATTATAATTTTTAACTAAAGTAATTTTACATGTACTTCATGTATAATTATGTATGAGTTTTGGTGATATATATATATATATATATATATATATATATCCCAACAATTAATGTTTAGAAAGAAATATCATCGGTTAATAAATATAAGAAATAAAATTAGAAAAAAAAAAAAAACTTACAAGGCTTAAAATTGAAACTTCACATAAAATTAAAGAATTAAAAGTTAAGTTTATCCTATTGAAAATTAAAACTAATTAATCATAAATAAGTATGTGTAAGAAATTATTGGTTTATAAATAAAATTTGATGAAAGTTCTTTGATACAGATGATCTATTAAAAATAAATAAGCTAACATAAAAGTACACTATATGAATAGATTTTATTAAAAAGAAAACTTATCTAATATCTTTAATATATTTACTTAGGATAAATTTAATCTAAATGTTTTTGGTACACAAAATCTCCTTATTCTTAGTTCTTACCTATATTTTGCACTTGTCTCGTTCAAAGTACACGTGTTCAACTTGTGAGCAGTGACTAACTTTTTTACATACATACATATATATATATATATATATATATATATATGATCATGTAATAAAAAAAATAAATCATATCTTATTTGTTTTAATATTAATGGAGAGTTGAGGATTTTGAAGTGGTCAATTTTTTTTTTTTTTTAAAATGAGGTGGGAAAGTAGAAAACATGTGTTTGTCAATTGTGATCTATCCACAGACCACAGACCCAATTTCATAATTGATTAATTATATTATGTGGGATACACTCCTATATATAGCTATTACCAATAGTTGTGCTTACTCTTTTTGCATGCTCATGTCATGTGAGGGAAAAAATGTATGTGAAAGAGACTCAAATTACAAACATGTTTAGTATATTAATGGCGTGCATCTTCATATATACATTAAACTCTCAAGTCTCAATTGAGTTATAAATTGAAACAGATTTAATATTTAACAAAGGACTCTCTCAAATAGGTAATTTTGTGCAATACATTCTTTCAAATTTGTACAAATAATTTAGTGCTTGGATTAAAAATGCTAAAGAAAGAGATATGGTGCAAATACTTAAAGGTTTGAATTGAATGGACTTTTTGTCAAATTTTAAAGATGAGAGTTAAAATACACATCTTACATTCTTAGCCTACTAGCCTATTGAATACTGTGATATAAGTTATTAACCTCTTTTTTGTGTTCTCTCTTTTAAAATAAAAAAATCATACATATATACATATATTACTTAATTTTTTTAACATATCACAATTTTGTTAGAATTTTGAATAAAAAAGTTAACAAAAATTTTCTTATAAAAATTACAAAATTTAGGGAATTTTAAATTAATTTTTATAATTAAAAATATTATCTACACATAACATATAATTTAAAAAAAATTATGTATTTTTTATTTATCAGGCTTTGGATGTTAACAGTTCGGATACAAGTTATAGACCAATTTCTGATGGCACACAAAAGATTTTCTTTGGTTACCCTATATTGAATACAAAATGCAAAGTTTCTCATCATTAATTTTTGCTATGTTAAAATTATATGAAGTGTAATCCTAAAACTATATTCATTTCAGCATGTTATTATATTAGTCTAAATAATAAAAAATTGGAGAGTGATGGAATAGTTTTATGAGTTTTAAAACATAATATTTTTTTTATTCATAAACTATCACCAAAATAAAAATATGATGTATCTATTAAAAATAACATGTACAAAGTAATTATCACGAGACACTTCTTGTCCTTTATATTTTTCATTTTCATTTATGTTTTACATTACATCTATATTTTTATTAATCATTTATAGTATATCTAAAACAATATTCTAATAAAACTTGATCTTAATTAAAAATAATTAAAAGATGGATGGACTTTTAAATATATCTTTTAACAGTAAAAGTCAATGGCGGCTATGTGAGTCATAATTTCTCAATAATTACTCCCCCAGTAGAGTACTATAGAAAGCCATGTAGTCCAATCATGTAATAACAACAACAATTTTCTTTCTCAATGTTGAATTCATGTATCAATTAAATTTTTAATCATGTATGAGTTAGTCACAGGCTTCCCAGTAAAATGATTGGGCCGCCAGCCCAATTATGATACTTCATTTTTTTAAAAACTGTTTTAAAATTAAAATTAATAATTTTCTCTATTTTAAATATATGTCATAATATATGTAAAAAAAAAAAGACATTAAATATTTAAATCATGAATAATGAAAATAATTAAATAGTATTTATTGATATAATTTAAAATATAAGTAAATACACATGAAAAACATGTTAAAATTATGATAAGAATTTTTTTATTTCCATTCATATCTAATATAGCACATTTAAAGCATAATGTGTTATAATGATTAATGAGTAGCTTGGAACAAGTGGTGCAACTGGGTTTGAATCTAAACATCAGAAGAATGCAAATTATCTTCACACCAGCTTGGCTTGTTTTGGATTGGGCTACTGAGATTTGGACCGTGTTGATTTAAATTGGGCCGGGTTGATCAAAAACCCGATTCTTCAATTTGGTTTAAATTCGTGCCAATGATAAAGTGATTTGAATGACTGAGATGAACCAGTGCCCGGATCGGTAAATGGATTGACCGGGTTGGTTCGAATCCAAAAATATTACTCTCTCTATCTCAAATACATTTTGTTTTTTATATATAAAAATGCACTAAATTACATATCATTTTAGAGACCCTAAATACTATAAAGACTTAAAACATATAATAACTAGTTACCTTTAGTGCATTTCAATCTTTTTTTAAATTTTTAAAATATAAAATATAAAATAATAATCATTTTTTAAAAGATAAAATTAAATAATTAATTTCTTTTGTCAAAAAAATTTGACTTTCCATATTCCACTCTCCATTTTATCTTTTCACTCTCCTCACAATTCATGTTATTTAAATCATATTTTATTTTATATAGGGTAATATATAATTTTAAAGCTCAAAACTATTATAATATAAATATAAATAAATATGTGCTACTTTGCTTAATTTGTAATAGATTGCATCTTATGTCTCTTATCTCAAATATTCGTGTTAATTTTTTATATTATATACTTATATAAATACTCAAATTTCATCTTAATTGTTAACAATATCTAAATTAACTTAAGTAATATATGTTTAAAATATTAAGACACCACATGGTTAATCGTGTTAACATAATTTAAAAATTAAAAATTCTAAAATCTCATTAACAAACTTTTAACACAACTGGAACCAAATAAAAAATAAGTGAAACTTAAAATATCAATAAGACTAATTTAACCTAATATTTGCTATCAATAAACGACAGAACCAAATCCGTTAACAAAAAAGTTATATAGAAGACTGAGATTGAGGTATCCTTGATTTCAGCCTTTAGTATAAAGGATGTAATTGTAAACTTAATTATCATCACATTTTGGTATCACCATTTCGGTTCGAAAATGTAAGGGTGTGTTTGGTTTGTAAAAATATTTTTAATTTTTAATTTTTAAAATTAGTTTTCATTTTTAAATTTTTAAAATTTCTAATACATGTAAGTTAAAATCTTTTTGATATTTATTTTTAAGTCAAATGATTTAAATGAATATATTTTATCAATTTTTAGGTATTATTATTATCAAAAAATAATATTTATATGATTGTAAAATTTACTTTCTTAAAAAATTATAAAAATAACATTAATCATTATTTAAAAACGTTACAAGTATCTTTTAAACGTTTTCTGATTTTAATCTATTTTAAAAAATATTTTTTATTAAATTTTATCAAATATATTTTCAGTCATATTTTTTATTTTGAGTAAAAATAAACAAACAAAAGCAAACACATTATGACATACTCAGTTTTTTATGGTTTTGTGAAACCAGCTGGACGGCACTAATGTGAATAAATAGTATGACATTTTGATTATGTATTCTCATTCTCTACACTAATTTCTCACCATAAGAGATAAATAAAAAAAATAAAAAAAATTACATTAATAAAGATCTATTCTAAATAAATAACGGATCACCTTTTTTTTTCCTATTTCTCTTTTTACTATGAAAAAATATACCATTTTTTAACTCGAGTATCCAGACGCATGACATTGAGCAACTATCATTTGCATGAGCAAAAACATACAAAGCCAGCCAAAAAAAAAAAAAAAATCAACTGGTAGGCCGACATAACTCTCATTGACTTAGTTTATCTTGAAATCTCTCCATTCATATTATGTACTTGCAGTATCTGGTAGCCCAAACCATTCATCCTTCTCAAACAGTAAAAATAAATACACACGAGCATATTGAGAAACTAACTTCTCAATTTAGTCTTCTAAAGCCACAAAAACGATTGGAAAAAAGTTAAGGGGGACTAGATTGAAAAGACTAAAGATTGAAAGACCAAAATGAGAAGTTAGGAGACAAAAACAGTAATTTTCTCTTTATCTAATGTAATGCAAACAGATGCACAGAGAGATATACAATTATAATACAAGTTCATTTACAATGAATTGGCAGCTACAATACAATTGCATCCCAAAGATTGCAGGAACTGTAGGAAGGTACACAAAATTGGTGTTCCAGGTCCCAATAACCTCAAAGCTAAAACTTACAGTTATTCTTATTTTGATTTTTGCTACTCTACAATTATTTCAAGTATTTTAGTAAGGTTAGGTCTTCTATATCTCCTGAGAAGCAAAGAAGAACAAACAACACTTACAGATGAGAGAGCCATGCATGTACCAGCAACCCATGGTGGCAGCTTGATCCCTAGTGAAGGATAGAGAACCCCAGCAGCAACTGGTATAGCAACCACATTGTAGGCCATTGCAAATACATAATTCAATCGGATACGAGAAAAGGTCTTCCTAGAGAGATCAATGGCGGTTATTACATCTTCCAGACTGTTTCTCATCAACACATAGTCAGCAGATTCTATTGCAATATCTGTCCCAGCCCCAATCGCAATACCAACATCTGCAGCAGCCAATGCAGGAGAGTCATTGATACCATCACCCACCATTGCAACTATGCTTCCATCTTTTTGGAATGAACGAACAACATCAGCCTTTCCTGCAGGCATAACTTCTGCCCGAACATCTTGGATGCCAACCTGTCCAGCAACACATTTTTCATCATGAGTTTGACAATAAATTTATTTCAATCTAATAAAATTCACGTTGTACTCTGTAATATATAAGCAGTTTTTGGTTCCAGTAGAGCTTGATAGATGGTCATATAAAGTAGAAAGGATTTATTCAATTCTTACATAAACTTGCAATTTACAATAGAGAGCTCAACAATCCAGTAGTTGACAGTTTTTTTTTTTTTTTAATAGAAATCCAGTAATTGACAGTTAGTAAGTTACAATCACTCCATTTCTTTAAACTATTACTATTGCAGAGATAATTCAAAATTTAACTCTAGGCCTGCTTGAAATTGATGCCAGATTATGAGTAAAATCATGCTGAAACTAACATAATCCATGCAATTAATTTGTTGTACAAGAATCCACATGTTGATTGCTGAGACAGAAGAATAGCCTTGAAATCAGACTCAAAAATCTATCAGAACAGTAATCTTTCTAACAGCTAACCAAATATATATATATATATATATACAGACCTCCTTGGCAACAGCTCGAGCTGTTCTCCAGTTATCTCCAGTAACCATAACAGGCCTGATACCCATTTTCTGGAGGCCCTCAATAACCACAGAAGCCTCTCTCTTTAGTGGGTCTGCAACCCCTATAACTCCAGTGAGCTTATCATCATATGCAACTAGTATCCCTGTCTGTGCATTTTCTTCCAGCTCTACCAAAAAATTTTCCACTTCAGTTGAAACAGCTATTTCATTTTCCACCATTAGTTTCCTATTACCAACCTGTACCGGAAACACTGCCTGTGTTAAGCAACTATTTGGAAAATAAGAAACACCACAGTATTTATAGATAATGAAAGCCAGATCACAAGCAAAAGACGTTACCAAAATACGCTTCCCATCTATAAAACACTGAACACCGCTTCCTGGAAGAGCTGAGAAATCTGAGACATCATAAAGCCATCCAGAGTTCAACTCGTTGGCATCATCTTTGATACCAGTAGTTGCAGAGGACTCATCAAAGAAATGAAAATGACGTGCATATGCTACTATAGCTTTCGCCAACGGATGTTCACTGCTTGCCTGTTTCAGGAGAAAAGAAGATTAAAACAAAATATGATTGATTCCTCTGATTTGCCTCACAAGAAATATAAGGCTAACAAGTACTAATAAAACAAACAGTCAGAAATGATAAATCCTGTCTAATTTTATTCCTCAGACAGCATGCCAAAAACTGTTGGAGAAGTTTAGTTCTCCATACCAAGGGTTAAGGGGAAATGTAGAAAATATTAATCTTATAAATGCCTCCTCTATCAATTCGGAGGAGTCTTAAGTTCCAAACCAGATGTGACAACATTATTTATAGACAATAAGAATCAGAGGACTAGAAACTCATAAGACAATAGACAATAAGAATCAGAGGACTTAGAAACTCATAAGGAAACTGGAAGTCACCTCTGCAGAAGCCACCAATTTTAGAAATCCTCCACGATCCATTCCAGTGAATACCTTGGCAGTAGTGAAAGTGGCTTTTCCCTGAGTTAAAGTACCTGTTTTATCAAATATTACATACTTCACCATCTGAGCCCTTTCCAAGGCATCTCCTCCTTTAATCAACACTCCATTGTTAGCCCCAACCCCTGTTGCTACCATGACAGCTGTTGGTGTCGCCAAGCCAAGTGCACAGGGGCAAGCAATCACCACTACAGATATTGAAAACATAAGGGCAAAAACAAAATGATTTCCATTTTTTGGCAGCCATTCTTCAGGGTAAGCTCCTAAAGCCCCAGCAATATACCTACAGGCAATCAAATAAGGTTATTAGCCAAAAAGAGTAAGGATAAATATTCTAATTACATAAAGCTAATTTTATTAATATGCCAAAACTAGTTAGAATAATCTTACCAACTCAATAATGTCAATAGTGCCAAAGCAACAACTGTGGGAACAAATATGCTTGCTACCTGCCAAACAAAAGAACGGTAAATGAGTTCATATCTAACATTCTTCAGCTATGGGCAACTAATCAGGATTATGTTACATTAATAAAACAAATAGTGACTACTTTAAAAAACCATTAAAAAAGTATCCCCTTCATGCCTAAAAATAAGTGAGTTCAATAACACCAATTTTTTGAACAAATCAAAAAAGGAATTTCAGTGATTGGTAGTCAAAACGAAAGCCTTGAAAATTTTGGCCAATCTTCCTACAAGCTTCACCAGACTTGCCAAAAAAGCACTTCGAAACTAACCAGATGCTGACTCCTTGGTACTAGGTGTATCTTTCGTTAGCTGAGGTGTGCTAAACTCCAAAACTTTAGAACCACAATACAAAATGAATATAGAGCAACAAACATTGTACAAGCATGGTTTGTCCACCACCAACCAAGTACTACCATCCCTCCCTATGTAAAGCTATGACATGAATCACAGAGTAAATAACAAGAAGGATTGCCAATTTTAAGAAATGTTTTATGATTTTTAAGTAAATGCAACAAGGTGTGTTGACAGTCGAATTTTTAACAGTTAAAATGTCTATGAAGAGTCCAAAAACTGTAAAGCACATACTATTCAACGATCCAAAGGCCACTGGCCAATAACCAAAACCAATTTAGAGACCTAAGTAGGCACAGAATATGGACTGATAGGGATGAGGGTAGTATGGACTACCCAAATCCCACATTGAGTAGAATGAGATGCTCGATGGGGTATTTAAATAACTTGGTTCTTCTCTTTCAATAACAAGCTTTTGAGGAAGGGTTCCCTAAGTCAATTAGGTTCCTATCAATTGGTATCAAAGCTGGTCTGCCGACGGCACGGAAAGGGCTACCTGCGGAGGGTTCTGACTTGAGAAGGGTTCTAACCAGCAGAGGGGCTGACTGCAGTAGAGTGAAGCAACGCCGAGTGAAGTGTCGCAAAGTGCAGCCGACGAGATGTTGGCTCTTTAGGGGTGGTGTCATGATAAGGATGAGGGTAGTATGGGCTACCCAAGTCCCACATCGAATAAAATGGGATGTACAATGGGGTATTTAAGTAGTTTGATTCTTCTCCTTCAATAGTTAGCTTTTGAGGGAGGGTTCCCCAAATCACTTGGTTCCTATCATGGACCAATTTTAAGTGGTGGAATATCTAGAGAGTTCAAGAAATATCAGGTCTGGAATATGTCATCCTTACCTAGAGCAATAGGAGAGATAAAACTCTTGTTTGAAATTAGGAATATATATATATATATATATATATATATATAGTCTCAAAGATTATGCAGGCATACATTAAGAAGAGGTAAAGGAAAATTTATGTTGTCATTAAGAAGACAGAAATCTGAAGATAAACTTATCTGGAGCAAGAAGCAGATTTTTCTGAAGGAAAATTGGATAGATATCTCTTCACTGGGATGAATATAGAAGTTTTTTCATCAGAATTTCTCAATGTATAGAGGTTGGGGGTTCTTTCAAAAACAGAAAATCCTAGAGAGATCTGAGAAATTCTTGAGAACTGTAGTGAATTCTAGTTCTATGCTTTCATAGTTCTCAAGGTGGTGTATCTTTCCAGCAAGCAAGCAAGAATGAAATCCTTGGAATTTGAAGTTTTTCCTTTTCTTTCTTTTTAGTATATACATAATCTTTGCCATCCCTCTAGACCTGAAATATCATAAATTTCTGTTTCTTATGGAATTGAGCATTTTCTTTAAAGTTGTAATCAACAGTTGAGTTTAGCTCATTCAAGAGTAGGAAACTTGTTACATTTATGCAAATATTTTAATGTAATGCAAATTCTGTTTAATTGGATGCATTAAGAGAATTTGCATCATCAATGTGGTTGTCAAACACCAGAAAAAGTAGAAACATGAATTTATTCCAAACTGTTTCACAAGCTAATGCATTTTTTTACACAACAGGCAAGGGAAAATGCAATGTTATTCCGTGCAAAGAATCATAAATCATTTTGCAGCAATACTAAAAGACCATAATAGTACCACAAGTGTGATGTAGTCAAACACAACCATGACCAGAATACTTACATAATCCGCAAATTTCTGAATGGGGGCTTTGGACATCTGAGCTGTCTCAACCAAGCTAATTATTTGACTCAAAACTGTATCAGATCCTACTTTGGTAGCTTGAATGAGAAGGACACCATGTAAATTTATTGTACCTCCAATAACAGTTGCATCCAGCTCCTTTAAAACAGGTACAGATTCACCAGTGACCATGCTCTCATTTATGTAACTTGAGCCCAATACAACGATGCCATCAGCAGGAATCTTTGTACCAGGTAGAACTTTTAATGTGTCACCAGGTTGAATGAGCAAAGAATCTATTTCCCTCTCTTGAATAGGTCTTCCATCTAGAAAAAAAAAAAAAAATCCTCAAGTTCTAATTTAATGTTGCACTGAAATCTTGAACATGATGAATAATGTTATAATCAAATAGTTTGCACCCCAAACACGAAAAAAAATCAAACCCTACCAATTTTTCAACTCTGTTTTCTTAAGAAAACAAAGCACAAACAAAGAAAAGTGATGCTCACCTTTATCTTTGACAACTAATAAAGCTGTTGCAGGAGCAAGTTCTACTAGCTTCTTGATAGCATCTGATGTCTTTCCCTTAGCAAGGCATTCCAAATATTTGCCTAACAATACAAATGTTATGAGCATGGCACTTGTCTCAAAATATGTTGGAGACCAAAATCCAGTAAGAGCACCGTATAGAAGAGCACAAACAGAATAGACATAAGATGCTGTAGTTCCCAAAGCAACCAAGACATCCATGTTAGTTGAACCATTTCTAAGAGCTCTGCCAGCTGCAATGTAAAAGCGCTTCCCAATTACAAATTGGATTAGACTCACCAATGCCCACTTCAGCCAATCACCCATGAGGAAAGGCCCACATCTCCAAAGTAATAAGGAATATACCATTGGTATATGAGGACAAACTACCCGTATGAAGAAGAGAGGAATCTGAGACGAGTGCATGAGGCAAAAATCAATTCAAAAGATTATGCAAAAACCTTGAAAAAACAAGAGATGTTAAAATAGGCTCTCAATTTTTGAATATGACATTATTCCTTTCAGCAACAATATGAAGTTATCTTTTTCTTTTTAAAAAAAAAAAAAAAAAATACCAGGTCTCATTTTGTTTCTGTTTAATATGCTTCCATAACAATAAGAGAAGATAAAAGCATACTATATTACGAAACTTCTGCATGGACTGTGAACAATACAACCCCCATGTATAATATTTGCATGAGCAAGAAATTGTTCTGAATATTTATGGAATTGACAAACGCAGATTCTTAAGGGATGCTTTTTAAACATTAACACCATAATGTTTGAGAATATCTTAGTACCACAACTATAATATCTCGACCCCATTCTCCTCTACCTTGCCTATCTGATACACATTACTTCAGAGGTTCCATATATGAGAACAAAATACTGAAAATAGAATACCTAATCCAGGTTTTCTGTGTGCGGATGTGTTAAGGAGAGAATCTGATTATTCATAAATAAAGTGTAGCTGTTTCAATCAGTATAATTGCACCATCTAACAAGCATTACAAGATTGCACTTAAACAAAAAGGAATACAAATAAAGTAAATGAAGGATACCAAAAATATATGAAGCATACACAAATATTGCTAATTAAGACAAAGATCAAAGAAATACTCACACTAAGAGCCAGACTGGAGATAAATAGCCGAAACATAGTTGAGGTCTCTTCAACATCTTTGGAAGCCATTCTTGTATAAGGGCTTCTAACATATATTTTAAACTTGCCATTACTTACTCCCTCAATCTCATCAACTAATGATCTAGAGGTGAAAACTTCAGGATCAAAAAGAACTTCCAGTTCACTTGATATCCGGTCAAAATGAAACTGCCTTACTCCTTTCATGCTCCTGAGCATGCCCTCTAAGACTTGTGCATCATTCAAGGTGTGTACACCAACAACCCATAAAATTATTTTATCCTGCTCACTGCTCTGTACAAATGAAGCTTCAAAACCAGCATCTTCAATAGCAGAGACAATATCATCTTTACTAATTACTTTAGGATAATATTCAACTTCTCCTAAGGAAGTAGCCAATGCTACCACAGCCCTTTTGACCCCTGGAAGATTTCTTAAAATACCTTCAACAGAATTTACACAGGCAGCACATGTCATACCCCCAATCGTGAACTGCCCCACTAGGGTTCCATGCGGTTTTGTTCCAAGTGTACTGGGTTCAGGTAATATTTCTGCATCAAACCCTGCATCTTCAATTGCATTTTTAATGTCTACATCCTGGATTAAGACAAGTTTCAAATATGGTTCGATAAGCCTCCACTATCAATTCATTCAATTTACTAAAAAAATGTTTCTTTTTTCTATTCATCCAAAACAAAAAATCTGTTCAAGTTAGCATAATGCACAATGTCTACTTAATTGCAATCATACAGAAGTCATAAAAGACTTAATTAAAATTCTCAAACCTCTAAATTAATAAACGTTGACGGAAATAAGTTTACAGGATTGCCTACAGCATCTATGAGTCCTAACGAGACTGAGTTATGATTACTGAGTACAAGACACCTTTCATTTAGAAACAATAATGATACACATATTTCAATTTATAATTTTAAATGTCTGATACCAACTGATCAATAATAGTAACCATATGTTCATGATTAATATGTAATTAAATAACCAAAAAACAAAAAAAATAATAATAAAAGAAGTAATAAAGACCCATCACATGATACAGGAACTACAATAACGACGTAAACAAAATTAGCCGAAATAGCGATTTCACTGATACAAAATTTATAGCTCGAACGATCAAAGATCAGCACTTGTTCTGAAGAGAAAACTAGCGTACTATCAACACTTTAAACAACATAATTTTTCAAAATCATCTGTACAATCAATCAGAAATAGATACGAAACAAAACTACAATTAGCCATGCATAGATAAAACCTTCAGCAAAGTAAAACCCAGACAAACCTTAACCAGAGTCGGATTGTAAACCACGTCCGCCTTGTTCTGAAGCAGAGCCACGGAGGCGCTGATGACGCCATCGACGGCCTTCAAAGCTTCTTCGACGGAATTGGAGCAAGCAGCGCAGGTCATACCGGTGACTGTTACATGAATTCGCTTCAACCCTTCCTCGATTCCATCGGTACCATTGCAGTTTCTACTCTCATAGGAGTCCAAAAGCCGCACGTCCTCCAAGTCATAGGCACCACCACCATCATCGGTGGCGGCGACGGGTGAAAAGGAAGTAAGCTGTAGGTTTTTGTTACTCGGCGCCATTGAAAGGTACCGAGAAAAGGGAAGAGAAGCGAATATATATATATATATATATATGAAAAGAAAGCGAGATGAAAAAGGGAAATTGAAGAGAAATGAGACAAATTCAAAAGGAAATGAGAAAAATTGAGACACCGATTTTTGACATGGCAAGAGGCTGGCGAGCTGGTCAAGGAAGGAGAAGGAGAGGGGTTAGAATTTTTGTTTCCAATATTGCCCTTGATGATTTTGCTGATTTCCCGATGTGTTCTTTGTACTTTCTTTCCTACTCCATTTTTTGGGGATTTTGTACTACACAATCACGATTCATGTGACGTCCTCGGCTCGCTGTGTTGAAAAGGCAAAGCCATTGAGAATGGCTTGCCGCTGAAGCCGCCGCCTCCAGCCGGCTCATTACGACTTAGCTTCGCACGGATTTGAAATAAAATACCGCACGAAACCGACAATGGTTATTTAATAATTATTGCCATTTGAAAAACGTGGAGGTTAGAGAAGAGAAGGAATGATAATGGAGAGCTCTTTTTTTATTATCTTTATCTATATTTATTTAAAATATTTAATATTAAAAAAATATTATTTTTATATTTATATTTAAAATTATTTAACATTTAAAATATTCAAAATATAAAAAAATAAATATTAAATATTAAATACTCTATAATTAAAAAATTTATTCTACATCTAATATTCAATATTCATTTAATAAAAAATTATTTATGATTACAAAAATTATATAATTATTACAAAATAACATTAAAAAAGTCAAATAACATTAAAAAATATAAAATTTTATTTAATAATATATATTATTTAAATATTAAATATTTTATCTACTTATTTATTCTATAAATATAAAAAATTTAAAATTAATATTCAAATTCATTCAATATTTAATGAATAATTATATTTTACTATTTATAATTTATTTAATATTTAATATTTATTAAATATTAAATATATTTTTATAAATATTATCCAATATCAATAATATTCTATACCTATATTCATTACTATTGTCGAAGCCACCGTTGCCAATCGGCTCATTCTGAAACAACACAACCTTACGTTAGTTTATTTTACTATTTTAAATTTTGTATATATTAATTTTTATTAAAAATTAATAATAAAATATAAAAATTATACTTAAATATCTTGTGTATATATAGAGAGAGAGATAGAGAATAGGCACGTGATCCACATGGCGTGATCTCCTTTCCTTTGTGATATATTTAGATGTCTTGATACCATCTATAACATCTGAATCCATGTCAAGTTTTTTAATCAAGCCCTTCAAACTCTAATGTTATTAACTCCTATTAATACTCCCCACTTGCTAAGAGAAACTAGAAGATTCTTGGGTGAAGTAAAAATGCAGCACAATTTAAGTTAGGGTTTGAAAGCTTGACAATACTTAATTTGCAGATATGATCGAAAAGTGTGTTTTCTTTTCATGTATGTCTACTTCTTGTTTTTGTAATGTCCATAATTGTTTTCAATGAAGTTTAGGTTGCAAATTTTCTTAGTTCTTAGAGATGTGTTGCTTCTTATTTATGTTATTACTAGTTTTTGAGAGTGGGTATAATACTTCTTATTTGTAAAGTGCTAGCAGTGCCTCATTTTCAATTAAATGAATTATTTATTATTATAACAAAAAACAATTAATGAGATTATGTTGAAGGTGTTATACAATTTACTCTCGTTGACTTTAAAAAATGACAAAAAAAAACCTATGAAGGTGCATTTCCTTTCATATTTCTTGTTTTCATTTTCATTGAAAACATGAAATGTGACCAAAAATGCACTTAGTATATAGTTTAACAAAAAATATTTTGTGAAAATATTTTAAAAAATCAATTAAAAATAGGAATTTTTTAAAAAAAAATTTAAGCGATTTCACATAATAACTAATGATATTTTTGTGGTTTTTCAATAGAGTAAATCTCTTAACCATATAAATATTATCATTTAATTATAGTTAAGATCAAAAATCAATAAAAATTATAGTTATTTAAATTATTTTACTGAAAAATAAATATGAACTAGATTTTAACTTTACATAACAAACTTATTTTAAAAATATTAAAAATTTATAAATGAAAATTAATTTTAAAAAATGAAGATTGAAAATATTTTCATAAACCAAACACACCCTTAATTTTGTGCAATGTATATTTTTCTTAACTTTGTGAACATTGACAAGTGTTGTATACAAGTAATAATAAAAGGGGCATACTGAATAAATAAAAAGTTTAAGAGATCTCATATCAACTTTTAAAATCAAGAGAGATAATTACACAATTATTTAAACAAATTTTTTACAAATTAGCCAAAGTATTACTAAAACTCTAAACCTAGTTAACCTTCCCAATAAATAGCTTAACTTTTTTTTTTAATTTTTCGGACATTTCTATCACAAGAAATAAACAATTATATTCATAATATTATTAAATATTAAATATAAATATCTTTCTTAATGAATATTTAAATATTAACTTATTAAATTATAAAAAAAATTATACACCTTCACCAAACATAACTTTGTTTGAAAATGGCCCTAACTTTCAAGCATATATAGTAACAGGCTCATTTACTTAATTATATGCCGTTACTAACTCACAAGTAATAATGGCTCTTAAAAGGGCTTGCTCCCCCTTGGAGGCTCAGAAAAATTGACGCGTGGACAATCCATTAAGAAATAATTAATCAAAAAGACAATTGAAAAAACATTATGAAAGTAATCAATACAATTACATCAAATATTTATTCACTTCTATAACGTTTTCCCAATGAATGAACCATAAACAATAATTCAACAATAATGTTTAAGTTTAGCATGCAAATAATAAAAACGTTTAATTCTGAATTAGTTTAAAATTGAATTATACAAAATAAGCCTCTTTCTTTGTTAAAAAAATTATAGATAGTTCTGAAATCTGAAAGTATACATTTTAATTAAATTTGTCCCATCAAAAGAATAAAATAAAATACAATAGATTAAATGGGTTTAGATGTTTAGTCCCAAAAAAAATTTTGATTATTGTATTTTATTAATTTGTACTATATATTATATATTTACATTTTTTGTGAAATTTTCCACTGTTTAATATAAAATTGTCATTTTCAAATTAAAAAGATGTAACAAATCTACAAACAAATTGACTCGTTCAATTATGAATCTATCACGACCTTCTCCATTTCATTCAATCATCTCCAAGTCCAACTTCTAAATGCAACTTTCTTGAATACATTATTTTTAATTTTTATCTCAAAATAAATAAGAATAAAAATATCATTATTAAAAAATATATTTTTTTTAAAATATTATTATTATAAAAATAAAAAATATATAATTTATATATGTCTCAAAAGAAAAAGTGTAATTTATTCTAAAAATAATTTATTTATATTTTTTATTTTTTGGACGATATTCTTAGGATGGGTTAAATGCATGAAAAACAAAGTTTGTGAATAACCACTTGCTTTAATTTATATGGAAGATCACATGGTTGCATTAAATAGTTCATGGATTCAGCAAAATGTTTTTTTTTAATATATTGTTATTATTATTATTATTATTATTTAAAATAAATTTATTAAAAATACTATTAATCATCAAATATTAAATATAAGTACTTTTCAAAAATTTGAACTCAAATTTATCAATTGTAAGAAACTAATATTTTTAATTAGACTTAACTCTATGCTCTGACCAAATTTAAATATTATAAATACAGATAAAATAAATTATCCTTTTTCTTAAATATTGTAAAATAATGCTCTGAGTTTTTAATTGGCTGATCCAAATCTAAGAACGCATTCACGGTAATCCACTACAATCACATTTAAAGCTAGTCACGTGAGCATAAAACATATAATAGCTCCATTAAATATTGATCACATGCCATGCACGATCTTCACTTAATTCTAAGGAGTAAATTATTATTTTAATTTTTAAAAAATATTTTATCTCAAATTAACTTTTTAAAAATTAAAATATTTAATTTTATTTTTAAATTAACAATATACTTTCTACGTTAATTATAGGAATGCTCAAATTATATTACATGAAGGTAAAATAACAATCAATATACACAAATAATATTATTATAACTCAAAATAGCAAATAAAATGTCATATCCATATATAACTAACATTGAGACAAAATTATTTGAAACAAATTTTTTTAAAAACAAAATTGAGAATTTTGATATTTTAAAAAATAAATTGAGATAAAGTATATTTTTTAATAACTAAAAAAATAATTTATTCTAAAGTTAATTATTAGTATGCGAGTATTGTTATATTATTCAGTTTCTTGCAAAATTAAACTAATTTAACAATTGGGAATGCAAATGGCAACTCCATATGCACTTTTTTTGGCATGGTTTTTATACCTTTGAAATAATATTTTTATAATAAATTATTCTTTTAATCTTTAACTAAAGATATAATTTATTTTAATTTAATCTTTAAAAGATTAAAATTTTTAATTTTTGTTTTCTAAATAACATTTCTTAAATAATTTAATCTTTACATAATTATATGAATGATAAAAAAACATTATAAAAAGTTAAAAACAACAACCAAATATCCAATTTAAAATTATAACAACCTAAGATATAGTAATTAACATGCCCAACAAAACATTTATATATAACTAATGTAAAGACTTAATTGTTGGAATAATATTTTTTACAAAACAAAATTAATAATTTTAATCTTCTCATGAATAAATTGAAATAATGTGTTTTTAAAAACTAAAATATGAATTTATTCTTTTTTATTATTATTAAAATGGAGTATTTATAAAATTAAGAACTCTACCTCCCCAAAGGCCAAAAAGCCAAACCCTTTTTATACTACTTGTCTGTACATTCCCATTATATTTGAACATTTACCACCATTAGTGGTTTTCTGACTAAAAATCCATTTTACACATAAAATATCACTGTAATAGAAAAAGAAGAAAAGAAGAAAATAAATGGCACAATCAGATTCACAAAGGTTGGAAAAATGAATATGAAATTGAAAAAAGAATAAGCCTCATTTGTGGGACAAATGTTGTTGGAAGTATGACATTAATCTCCACTTATTATTTAGGAAACATTTGTGGAAAACTATGATCTTGCACAAACGAAACCAACAAAATGAATAATTATAAGGATAGGGAGTTCCTTTATCTTCAACCCAAAACTAAGTGCTATGTGTAGCATCACTCTTTCTTTATAAAATGTTCCTTTCAAATTTGATATAAGCTTGTAATATGTTAATAATTAAGTAGATGAAATTGAGAATGGTATAAATTGAAAAATAATATAATATAATTTTAATTTTTTATAATTATTAATTTAACTGAAATTTTTTTAAATATAAGACTTAATTAAAAATTGAGTGGAATTATAAAAAATCACAAGAATAATTTAACCTTAATTTTTTTATTAATCAAAAGACATCAAGCCAATAATAAATAATAAAGTATATAGTAGGACAAACAAATTCAATCACAAAACAAAATCCACACTTGCGAGAACAATATTATATAAAAAAACTCAAAAGGCAACTCAACCCAGAAATATAATAGGAGAAAACAAATAGGAGGTACTAAACTTATAAATAATGGATCAAATCTTCTAACAAAAGTATAATAATTTTTGTAAGACAACTATACAATACTATTTTTCAAAATTGGAACTAAATATAAACAAATTTAAAAACTTTAAGCATTTTTCTTCTTTATGTTTGTCTAAATTGTTGTAAATCTAGAGAGACTATGTTTCCAACAAAATGATTGTCAATATATCTTATATAAATTAGAGGAAACCTTGAAAAATAAGAGAAAAACAACCCTTACTCCATATCCCAGCATTTTGCAAATGCAGTTTTCTTCTTCTTCTTCTTCCAATAATAAAGGTTTGAAGCAAGAGTTGTTCAACATCATTATTACATTGCCTTGCCAATATAGCATTGAAACAGAGTAGTAAATAGAGAAAAGTAAACGAAATCAACTACGTTATCCTGTGATAGGAAAAATAAATAAAAACAAGAGGCCAACTTTTCTTCTCCTAAACCATGGTTACTGAAACCCAAGTTATAGCCAAATCAAAAATTGGAAGGACAGAATCAGAGACAAGTGTAATTTTGATGACAAAACCAACGATTCGTTTCGGTGCGTGTTTCAAGGACACAACGTCGTTATGTCTACTTTCTCACAAACTATCCACCAAAATTAATTTTTAATTTTTAATTTTCTTTTGTGAAATATAACATGGTATTTAAAATTATTTTTAAATATTGACTAGAGATTAAGTTTAAAAGTCAAAAATTTCATTAAAATTTTACCACTCAATTAACTAAGAGATTAAATTGATTGAGAATACATTTTTTAAGAATTAAAATTTATTTTTTAAAGAATAAATTGAGATAACTAATATTTTTAAAAGATTAAATCATTAATTAATTAAAAAAATATGAAACTTATCCTAATATACATTTATCTGAATTAGAAAAAATACACTGAATTATGTAGGTTTTCAAATCCATCAGAACTGTGAAATTGGACTTTGTTCATTTGGGCCGTTTGGGCCAACCCAGCTAAATGGAATTTATTTAATATTTAAATATATAATTACCATATAATTAATTTAATTTATTTTGAATAATAAAAAAATACATATATCCCTCTAACTACTACTTAATTATAAATATTTTTTAAAATTATTACTTATGACAAATATTTTTTATAACTATCACTCAGTTGTAAATACTAACATTAAACTATTACTTGTGATAAATACTCAACTCTAATTATAACTAATTGTAAATATTCTTAAACTATTAGACAAATACTCCTTTTATATGTTTACATGTTTAAATTTAACTCCAGTTAATACTTTTATATTAATACTATTAAATATTTATTTTGAAAAACATATATATACTTTATTTAATTATGAGTTTATTACAAATATCTTCCTAAACTATAAAATGTGGCAAATGCTCTTCAATTATGAGTTTTACTTAGATTTATTAATTTTTAAAAAAAATTTTCTCCTAACCTATTTTGATTTTTAAAAAATTCAAATAAATTATAAATTTTTTTAATCTCTTTGACACTTAATCTCATAACAAATTCTAAAATTAGAAACACATGAACTAACATTAATTAAAAAAATGACATTATTAATTTTGGATTAAATAATTACTTTCTATATTACAAAAATTTGAAGTTTATTTAGATATTTTTAAAAATAAAAATTATTTAGGAAAAATTATTTTTTTCTAAATTAATAAGTGTAAAAAAAATTTATAATTAAATAATATTTACCACATTTTATAGTTTAGAGGATATTTGCAACTAATTCATAAATAAAAAGGGGTATATGCATTTTTCTCAAAAGAAATACTTCCTCTCAACAAAAGATTCAAGGAATAATATACATTATTGTGATTTGTATTCAAGACTTCATAAGTTCAGGGAATTGAGAACATAACAAAAGACAGGGAGACTCAATTGTCTTTCGAAAAGAGATGCCGCTATGGTGAAGAGACTATTATCTCACGCATCTTCACAAACATGTCTATTTCGTAGAGCCTCTCTCTGAGACAGAAACAAAGCGATCCCTCGATAACCAGTTATCTATAATATCAAATAAATCATTTTCATAAGAGAAATCTAACGATGAGATTACAAAAGTAAATATTCTGGTTTCTTGTATTAAAACTTTGGCTTGTAAACACAAAAGTACTGTATGCATTTTTTTGAAAAAATTAGGTTCATAATTATGGAAAGAATTCTTTACATAGGAAGAAGGGATTCCTTCTTTGATCTTCCCACGAGCTTCTTGTACTTTGCAGAGGTTATATAGAGGTCATATTTGGTATTTGGCGCCTACTCTTGAGATGTGGATCATCTAAGGCATATTAGCATGACATATTTCTCTTATTCGAACTAGGGTTTGAAACCAAACTTCTCCTCAAGAGGATAGATAGGGTGATTCAGGTGAGATCCAATGTAGATCCAACTTTCTATTCACTTGTGGATTCAGGCGGTCCAGAAGGGACCACCACGACTCCTTTCTTCTTGAGAATTCATACATCCGTTATCAGTATATGGATAGCTATCTCTCGAGCATAGGTTTAGGTTTGGCCTCAATGGAAAAATAAAAATGGAGCACCTAATAACGTATCTTCATAGACTAACAATGAACTATTCAAGGAATAATATACATTATTGTGATTTGTATTCAAGAAGAATCAATTCGAAATTGACAAATTGAATTATGAAATTACAAAACATAAGTTTTTTGAATTGGATCAATACTCAATTTTCTGAGTACTACAATTTCATTGACTAATAAGGTTATCAAACGAATTGCAATTACAATTGATACAACTGAAAACGATATATGAGTTAATATATGTTCTAAAGTGGAAAATAATCTATTTCTTTCCACCATACTATCAGATTTCATAGAATACTGCTAATTTTAGTCCGATCATTTCATTTAAGAGTAAAACGCGAAATTGAAATCCTTTTTCATTTTTTTCTTCCATCATTGCATTGATAAGAACTAAGAAGTCAAGTTTAAGTCAAAATAATCACTTTGACTTACCTTTTTACGTAAATTATAAGTAAAAGGGTAGTAGGAACTAGAATGAACAATGTAGTAGCAATAAATGCGAGAATATTTACTTTCGTAATCTCATCGTTAGATTTTAATCTTTTTGGGCTCGGCTAAGTGGTGGTATAGCCGAGCCATTCCCTTTTAGAAAATAAACTGAGCCAACCATAACCAATAAAATAAACAAATCCATTTGCCAAGCAAAAGGAGAGAGAAGGATTCGAACCCTCGATAGTTCTTTGTTTGAACTATACTAATTTTCAAGACCAGAGCTATCAACCACTCAGCCAAATCCTTGTGTCACCAGTTCAAATTTGGTTCCTGGCACATGATTAATTTGTATGAGTATCTAGTAGAATTTGGAGAATACGATTGAAGTGCGTAATGCATAAGTAATAAGGCTTGGATTTTTGAAACGTGCAGTGTTGAAGAATCAGCAGATGAGTTATAGTTAAGGGTGAAATGCCACTCGAATCCAGAGCTAGTTGGTTTTTCTTGAAATGCGTTGAGGACTACTGGTCTTAAAACAAAAAAAAAAGGGTTTCTCAATTCAAATTTCAATCTAAACTCAAATCAAATGTGGATTGAGGTTTTTTTTCGAAAACTACAACAATCCAATTTAGATTATCGCGTTGTAAGAAAAAAGAGAATCGGTGAAGAAGAATAAATCTTTTTTTATTGAACGTTGCATTAAATTAAACCACATGCTCCACCACTTGTGCGGGCCCCCATCAACTCCTTTGAGTTTCATTCTTGCGGACGTACTCCCCATACGAGATAATTAGCTACAGCACTGCATGGGTTTTTGTCAGTTTCATTCCTTTGTTAGTAAAAAATTATACATACATATATTCTTTACTCATCTAGAAAGAGTATATCTCCAGACACATAGATGGATAAAGATGTATGATGATATAAACTACTAAGAAATATGTATGTTGACCCATATTCATTTTAATGAATTTGTAGAATAGATACTCATACAAATTAATCATGTGCAAGGAACCAGATTTGAACCGATGACACAAGGATTTTTAGTCCTCTGCTCTACTGGCTGAGCTATCCCGACCATTCGTGACACATCATCCTCATTTTATTTTAAGAGATTACTTGCCCATAAAACTCACTAGGATGAGTGGTATTATTAAACCAAACAAAGCAACAAGCAATAAAACCAAAAACAGATAAAGCACCTAAACTATAAGACAAGTAAGCTTCTTCAGACTATACAAGTGCACGATGAGCCCATGCAAAAGGTTTGGTTAAGATATGTCATATTCCCCCAAGTATACAAATGAAACCCAACCATACATGTCCTCCAATTTAATTTTTTATATTCTATATTATTCTAATAAGAATATATTAATATAGAATATAAATATATTAATATATTCTATATTAATATAAAATATAATCAAAATTTATTAAATATATTAAACAAATATATTAAAATATTATAATTATTAAATAAATATAAAAATAGAACTTTAATTAATTTTTAATTAATTTATTTTAATAATCAAATCTATTTTATTTTAATATTTTTATTTTTATTTTTTATAAAATAAAATAATATAAATATAAATTAAAATAAAACAAATATAAATTGATAATTATAAAATAAAATAATAATAATTTATAAAAAGAATTCTAATTTATTTTTCTATTTTTTAGTTCTAAGTTTAAGAATATTTTGAATTTCTAGAGCCTAGGTATCATATACACCCTCAAAATAAAGAGCCATGAATACTAGAAGAAAAGCACCTATATCTAACAAGATTAAGTGAATACCCAAAATTGTAGTCATTTATTTCAATTATAACAACAATTATTAGTATATGTAAACCCTAGAACATAAATTGTTACACATATATTATTTAATCGGGTATCTTATCTGTATATAATGCCTATAGAGAATTTTCAGGAAATTATCGTGCTTCCATTTTTTTTTGACAATTTTTCATTAAATAGATTGAATAGAAAATAAAAATTTATAAGTGGATTCCTAATTTTTCTATAATTATATAAGTAAGCAGTTCTACAATACTTGGGTTGAATCAAATACAAATTAAAGGGTTTTGTAGGTTTATTAATCACGGTTTAATAGAAGAACTTTCTAAGACTTTTCTTCATAACAAAAAAAGAAAAGACTTACTATCTTTGGGATTTGATACTACACTAAGCATATCATTTCATAATTATCTATGACTGTTTATGTCTCTAGCATGACTACTTGATGAAATATGAAATAACTATAATGGATGCATTAGATGGCCATGAAGTGATTAAGATTATACCTCCAGGACCAAAAGAAAAATTACCAACTTACTCTTATTCCAAGTATTATATTTGGTTATTTACTAAAATCACCTTCTGGAGGAGGGTGCGTTAAAGTTCATCCACCGAATTGTAATATAGTCATCTCTAAAGATCTTGGTAATAGCAGGCATATGCCAAACGTGAATACCCCTTAAAGCAATGGGCAAAACACCTAGTAAAGAGGCCCAATCCTGAGTGAAATAAATACCGCGGCTTCCATTTAGCAGCACCTTAGAATGGCATAGCCTTAAAGTTAAGGGCAAGGTTCAAAAGAGGAAAGGCTTATGGTGGATACCTAGACACCTAGAGTCGAGGAAAGGCGTAGTAAGGGACGAAATGCTTCAGGGAGTTGAAAATAAGCGTAGATCTGGAGATTCCCAAATAGGTTGACCTTTTGAACTGTTGCCCAAACTATGTGATTGAATAAATCTTCCTCTATTTGTTGTGGGTCAAGGACTCCTTCCCCTTCTTCAAACTCTGATTCATATTTTTCATAGAGAAATCTCTAATCAACGATAGAACAAGATCCATTTTGAATCATATTTAAGGGATGAGGATGACGTCAAGCCATCATGCCCCTTATGCCTTGGCGACACACGTGCTACAATGGCAAGGACAAAGGATCGCGAAGTAATTGACACGAGAGCTCCTCTAAGTGTTTGAGTCGGTGGAGCAACTCTAGGACAAATTTTCAATATGCTTAGAGAGCCTATTGATAATTTAGATTTTGTAAATACTCGTACAATATTGCTTATCCATAGATCTGCACCTGCTTTCATATAGTTATATACAAAATTATCTATTTTTGAAACAAAAATTAAAGTACTTCAACCAATATACCCTTAGGCACGACCATACATAACATAGAAAGTGTTAGTTTTAAATATGTAAAAGTACAAAGAGGGTATTTGTTACAAGAAATAATTCAAAAAAATATTTATAACTGAATGATAGTTAGAAGAGAGTATTTTTAACTTAGTGATAATTAAAAAAAAATATTTATCATAAGTAATACTTTAAAAAATATTTATAATTGATTGATAATTTAAAAAAATATTTATTATAAGTGATAGTTTAAAGACATTTATAATCGTGTCATAATTAAAAAGAAAGATATGTTTTCTTCTTCTTGAATAATCATTTGAAGTAATTCTTACTTCTAAAGGTAAAACCGTCAAATTCCCATCTTAAACCTAGAATCCCTCCTTAGTCCTCAATCCTTAGTCCTAGGCAAACTGCAAGAACCTCGGTGAAACCCTAGGAAGAGATTGGGCCACGCAACGAGAAATGGCGAGAAACTTGATTGTCCGATCCTTCAACTTTCGTCGTGCGATAGAGAATAGACTTTGCCCACTCTATAATCACCTTCCTTATGATTCATTCGGAACTTTCATTTCTACATCCACCGCTAAACACCCATCCTCCCCTAATTCCTCGCTTTTTACCACCGCCGCTATCACTCTTCCACAGCTCTCACTTCGATCCTCATTTCGTTCTTTTTGCTCCGCCTCAGGTGGGTCTCTTTTTTTTGTTGTTAATTTATTCTTGGACCCCCCAAAAAAAAAGGAAGAATTGGCACGCATTGATATATCATTTTATGTTTTTCAGTGTGTAAGAAAATTGGAATTATGAGTTGCTGATGCTCATGAACTAGAAATTACAGGGCAGTGGGTATTCCCGGAATGCCAGTATCTGGATACAAATTTGCTATTGCTAATCATCGCTTTACTATGTATTAAGTTTTACTAGGTCAAATTTAAACAATCAATGGTTTATGGGTTTAAATATTTCAGCGTGTAGACATGTATCAAGGAGAAAGTCAAGTCTAGCACAAAGAGTATGGTTGCGTTGCCTTATCTATGACATTGCTGAGTGGTTTTTACACTATAAGCCATCCTAGAATTAGCTTTGATAGAGTGTGAATCATTTATTAATTTTCTAATCAATAAGAATGATTCTAAATGGTTTTGGTTATAATTTGTCGAATGTAGTGCTTACTGATACATATTTTAATATTTTCAGGTCCTTCAAACATTGCCCTTGTTAAGTCAGATGAAGAGTTTAAAAATATCCTTAGCAAAGTTCAAGGTACATGTGTTTACTTGTTTTTAAAAGGAAAATTATGCCTTTTCTATGTAGGAGATATTCTTTTGTTGAGTGTGAGTAGAATGAGATTTATGCCTTATTTGTTTGTGTAAATATAGTTTCTTTATTTATTTCTTTCTTGATATAAATGTCATCCTTATTACAATGTAGAACTGAAACCTTGTTTCTGTTGAAAATCACTTATTAGATGAATCATTGCCTGCGATCTTCTATTTCACTGCAGTTTGGTGTGGACCATGTAAGTTCCTTTATCTATTTTTTTTTTCGTTGACCAAGATCTTTGCAATGAATTGTACTTTATTTTTTATTTGATTATGCATGATGGTGTGCTGAAGCATGTAATGGCACTGTATGAGGGCCATGATGATCAAATAGGGTATATGATCTCTTATACTGGTATATAAAAAAAATAGTACAAGGATTTATGAATGTGTAACATGAACCACTTTGTGAAAGTATAGAAATAACATTCTGATAGCAATAAACATCAATAATTAATATTAAGTTTCCTGCGAGCAAATATTTGCAAACCTTCCTGATAAACTCCCTCTGTGGCTATAATTTTATTTTCAGAAAGGCCCTTTGGCTGTTATCCAGAATCTAATCTCAAATGAAGCATATTATGGCACAATGGCACTTATTCTATAGTTGTCATTGTGCGGTGAGCTCACATTCAGACAGATTTGCTTTTTTAAATGAGCTTTTCTTGCTAGAGCCCATATTCATTTTCAGTTTAAAGAAATCAGTTTTTGGAAAAGTTAAAATTTCCATCTTTTAGAAAAGCTGAAATTTGGTTCTACTTTCCAGAAGCTAACATTTCAGCTTCTCTTAAATTTTCTTAATCATGGAAAAAAGAATTTTTTGCAGTAAAAGAAAAACCATTCTCAATATGGACACTTAGTTACCTTTCTCAACTATTTTGTCATAAGAACTGATTCAAATTAATTCTGACTTGTAGCTGAATTTAAATATTATGTTTATACTAAATTTAAATGTACCTCATGCCCGTAAGATTCCAAACTTTTAATGGAATGAAAACTTTGGATTAGTGATTCATGTAAAGAAGAAAGACAAGAAAGGTGAGGAGAAGCCTCTATGAAAGCAACTTTCATCATGCAGATGTCCTCCCAGAACCTAATATGAGAACCATCATTCGACAAAGATATTAGTGGTCCACACTAAAGAAAGCATATCCCTTACAAATAAACTTCTAGGGACTTGCACATGTAACCATGATTACTGTGTTGGTATCCCACCCACTCTGGTTGAGCCATATTTGTGCTGAATAACTTAAGTGCCTTAAGAAAGGAGGGAGAAAAATACCATAACTATTTAGCAGCCAAAACCATAGTTATTAATAGCATGCAGCCTACTTGTAGAGGTTAGGTGTCAAGGGCTCCAAAACACTATAGAACATAATGCATATTATTGCGCAAGCTATATTGAAATGTACATCTGATTTGTTATTGATAACTAAACTGGTATAAAAAGTTGCTCACGATAACTTTATAATCAACTGTGATGTGCAAATCATGTACTTAAATCATAAATATGTCTGTGTTTAAAAAAAGTTTTTGAATTTTCTTTTCTTGCTTGTTGGGTTCTCTCTCTTACTCTCTCATTTATCCGCCCTAAATTCCCTCAGTGCTCCAAACCTTGAAAAACTCCAAAAGAAAATAATCTCCTTCAAGTTCAAAATTTGGACATAGAAGAACATTGATCCATGTACAAAATACAATAATGATTGTGGTGAAGAATAAATTTGAAATCAGTAGAAAAAAACAGAGAAAATTATGGTGAGTAGAGAGTAATTCGGGAGGTTAAAGTGGCAGTGAGGAAGAAGCATCTTGAAATCAAATAAAGACAAACCAAGAAGAGAGTGTGGCTGTGGCTGTAGCTTACTATTGATAACTACAGCCAAAACAATGTTTTTAAATACCAAATTTCTTGATCTGAATACTCACTGTAGGCATGCAACAGAGTTTCCAGAAAACCTTATTCTGGTTGAAAATATTGTCTTCTGTCAAAATTAGTTATACTTAGGCATATTTTAGAATCATGTCAATGTGACAGTCTGTGAAGTGGGTGAGTTCATGGCTCATCGTTCATATTGGTGTACAATGGGAACTAGAACTATGAAAAATTGTTAAAAAAAACATAATTCAAATTCAATGATAAAAGGGTGAGCCCCCTAATAATAACATAGATAAAATGCCTTGCATAAGGACTCAAGAAACCTTAACATATATGATAAGACGAAAGAAACACAAATTTTAACCCATCAAGAATTACAATTACCTCATAAATTAATCCAAATAACCTTATCAATATCCCTTCAATGCATCAGATATTTATGTCTTTCCATATTCTAGAGATAATTCCTCCTACTAGTTTTCTTGTATATATTTTTTGTTTAGGCAGGTTCATTTCTCCGGTTATTGGGGAGCTAAGTGAGAAATACCCTCATGTGACTACGTATAAGATTGACATTGATCAGGTACAGACTCTGTAGTATATATGATGGCATAATGCACTCTGTAACTTTTAAGTTTATGTAAGTCACATTGTGTTCAACTGCTCATCAATTTGTCGCTCATGCTTATTTTCAAATTGTATGGGTACAAGGTCTAATGGGTTATTGTGATGATTGTCTCCAAGTTTTACTAAATTTACACCATATTCGCCTAAAAAAAATGTATTTATGTTTTGGCATGTGTAATACCTGTGCAATGTTAACTTTTCAGGTCCTGTTAAGTTCAACTAAGCAGCATTAGTCTTAGTTTGCATGCGTGCCATTATAACCAGCACTAGTCTTAGTTTGCATGCATGCCATTTTAGAAGTACTAGACTAGGCAGTAAAAAAATAGTATGGGATTTTCTTAGGTCGTGCTGTATTGTGAAGGAGTAAAAAACTTAAGAATCTCTGAGTTCTTTCACAATCAAATTTTGATTGGTTCCCTTGGCAATGATGGAGCTGCTGTAATATTACTGTGACACTTGAAAAAGGAACATTGGAATTAAGTGTTGATGTAAATTGTGCAACTGATCTTTATCACCTTGGAATTTATAAATTTTTTATAGTGATTTGGGCCTACACATTTTATATCACTAAGTATATTTGTGTCAGATATTTTGAGGGATTTGAGTTGACTTTTCCCCTCTTTATCCGTTTTTGTTTGCCCATCCTCTTGTCTGTATTCTTCTTTCCTTTTGAGTTCATTTATATCAATGAAAAGAAGGTCTAGAGAAAGCTGGAAAGAGTGGAATAAGGACTTTTAAGTTTCTTAAACTGTAAATATACGTTATTAATGGATATGCACATACTTTGCATAAAACAAAAGCAGTTTTGTTTAACATAAGTATTTTCTATTTATGTATTGCTTTGTGGCATAAAGAAATTGCTATGCATCAGAATTGGCTGAAACTAATACGTTGTTCCCCTATTTATCCCAGAAAGCAATTAAAGGCACGTTGGGCAAGTTACTGATTACAGCTGTGGTAAATGATTTAATGTCACATTTTGTTGGAAGCTTATACTTGCCTCTATTGTGTTTGTACGTAGAAGCTTACGTAAATATGTGCTATTGAATCTGCTTGTGTTGATGAATCATTTTTGTCATCCATTAGAAGAATGGTGTGGTTCTAGTGGAGAATTTACTTCCACAACCTGTGATCCTTCTTTTATTCCCCCAGTTAGAAAATGCTTTTATATGGGACACCTTATTCCTTGGGTTCCCAAACAGAAGATTAATGAGCATTTTGGGTTACTAGTATCCTACATTTCTTGGTATTTTGGATACTAAGGTAATTTATAATAGTTTGTGAAGCTAAATATTCGAGTAGATGAGATTCCCATAGTTTTTAGGATGAAGATGACAATAAACCAACAGGTCCTAAATGTTCCCTCGCATCTTTTTCCAATTCCACTCCATTGCATTTTTTTTATCCGAATGGGCTGTTAATGGATCATTAGGCCCTTAGACTGGTAAGGGATTTGGCAATATAATAGACTTGCCCAGAGGACAATATCCAAAATGTCTAGGATTGAATTATTGCATGTAGACTAGTAACATGTATGTAAGTGGTTCAATTTTTTTGAATGATTAAGTTGATATGCAATTTCTCACTTATTAGTTCAATAGATTAACTAAATTTACTTCAGAATGCCTTGTTTTGCAAATGTGGACCTGCTGTTCTCATCTGGCTCAAAAAGATGTTTTTTCACCTATCTTATCATAACAATGTTTTTCCATGCTGCAGCCAACTCTCCATTTCTTTCAGAATGGCAAAAAGGCTGACGAGCTTGTTGGTTCTGATGTTGGACGCTTGAAGTATATTATGGAGAAACTCTACAAGTAATTTTCTAGTTTCAACTTTAACATTCGCCTTGTCAATTTAATACATGCACTATCCTTCATCCATCTAGTTCTGTATTGGTGACATTTAATTCATAATATTATTTTGTTGATGTGTTCTGTTTCAGATGTGGTTATTTATATGGCTTTTTAATTTTGTTTTCAATTAAACAATCGCTTACGAAGAGAGTGCCACGTATGCCTGCACACATGACACCACATGGATATAAATTGATACATATATGCATATCTAAAATATTAGAATGGGTGAAATTCTCTCTGCTTTTTGTGCATATTGCCTCGAGTGGGAAGAGCATATTGGTTCAACCATATTGATAAATTATGAATTCTGTTGTAAGTTTATATAGTGTAGGAATAAGATATTGAATCTATCTCTGGATTGGTTCAGCTTTGAGAATGATGCATGGAGCTCTAAAACATTCTGCTCGGTCAATTGATACTTCTAACGAGTCTTGAATTTTTTCTGCCAAATGTGGAATTTGGGCTAACAAATGGTTTTTTTTTTCTTTGGGTTTCAGGAAGGACTGACCAAGGACAATAATTGATGGCTGATAAATTGGTAAATGATAAGGTTGTAACTAAACCATACCGTTGGGCTTTTGAACCCGTCCAATTTATAGTCGGGAGATTGAAGTGGTCTTTGTAGGAACAAAAAGAAAAGAAAAGAGAAAAGAAACAAGGGAAGATTTGCATGCCTGTGCAGGGTATGAAATTTGTGTAATGCTCAAGCTTGAAATCTGTGGAAAGAGTACGAAACTAACGTTACGTTTGGTGAAGGAAAATGAGAGAAATATTTGGTTTCTATCTAGATAATGGGAAGCTGCTAAATGGGTTTGTTCATCCCTAATTTAGTATTTAGTATGTACCTCGAATGATTTTAGTCTTGTTCATCCCTAATACCTTAATGATCGCCTATTTAGCAGCTAAGGATTTGTTTGGGAGAAGAAAATAGTAGTATGAATTATTTAAAGTGTAAATAAAGCGGTGAAGTGCAGAGAAAGAAAAAAAATTTATGCGGGTGATAATTTATACTTGATAGATTTTTAATTTATTTTTTTCTTATTATTTTTTTTTCTTGTATTTCAGTGCTTAATTAAAATTTGTATTTTAAAAGATTTGGAGTCAAAAATTAGAGGGGAAGGAGAGGGAAGAGAGAAGAATTTGTGACTTATCTGACTGTGATTTTGTTATTTAAAATTGTTTTATAAAATTAGTTATGAGAATTTGTATTAGTTTTATATATATGTATTTATATAAATGTTATTAATAAAAATATTTATTTTTGTGTTTTTCATGTTTCAAAAAATTAAAAATTAAAATATCTTTTAATTGTTTTGTATTTTTTTTCAAAACAAATATGTTATGATTTTTGTTTAATATCGAAAATAATTATTCAATTAAGTGTTTTTTTGTTTTTTTATTTTTAAAAATTAAAAATAATTTTTAAAAATTATTATCAAATAGGTCATTAATAATTTTATTTTTGTTTAGTTTATAAAATTTTTTTAAAAGAAAGAATTTAAAAATTTTATGTTAATTTTTTAATTAATTTTAATTACTTTAATTGGAAGGCTCTAAATGATTCAAATAGAGAACAAAAAATTATTATTTAATTTTTTTCTCTCTTTTTTTTTTTAATTTTTCCATTCTCCTTTTCTTTTAATTCTTTTTTTTTTTTCTCTTTCCTTCCTTGTTCTTAAATACACCCTTAGATTGTATTTGGATGAGTTAATTTAAGGAGTGAAAGTAATGTTTAAAGATATTTTAATTATTTGATTAAAAAGATTTTTGTTTAGATTAAAAAAGAATAAAATTTTAAAATTTATGATAATTTAATTAAATGATTTAGAAAGAATTTGAAGTTTTACCTAAATAAGTGAAATTTTGAAATTTTTATTTTGCTTATTTTTAGAATGTCAATTATTTGTATTATTTTTAATGTGTATATATATATATATATATATTAATTTATATACAAGTACTTTTACACATACATGTTAAATATATATATTGATATGTTATATAGTTATTAGTTAAAGGAGTTTATAAATACTATAGTTATTTAAATAAAAATTTAAAATATAAAAAATTTTAAATTTTGATAATTTAAATTTTATAAAATTTTAAATTTTGATAATTTAAATTTTATAATCCAAACACAACTTTATTAAAATTTTTAAATAACGACTAACGAAGTTGACAAATTTTTTAAGCAAATAAATATTTTTGTGAGAATAATTCTAACATCGGGTAGGAAAAAATATTTAAAATTTTCATTCAACTATGATTTCTTCGCAAGTTGTCGACACTTGAAAGTTGTAAATTGCCCAACCCCAAAATCTAGTACTATAAGTCATTGGAGAATCTAAATATGCAATTTAGCAAAAAGACTTATATGATTCTTATTGGTATTGAGATTAATAACTCACAGTTTTTTTGGTATATAATAAAGTAACAACAAAGTTTTTTTAAGTTTATGGAACGAATTATCTGTGGCGTTTAAAATTTTCAATGAATTAATTGTTGAAATTGAAATCTCATTACTCATTAGTTAAAGAAACAAAATTACAATTAATAGAATTCAACCTTTCCAATAATTATTAATGACTATATATTATAATAATTATTTCTTAAAATTAACAAAAGAAATTTTAGTAGTACTGCCATTGCTGTTGAAAACAGTCTTTATAGTGTTCAATGCTGTCATTCGGCCTGCTGCTGCGAGCTAAGTTTTTTTTAATAGTAATTAAGTAAATATTTTAAATATTAACATTATTAATTTTTTATTTTATTTTTATAATTTATTAAATTAAAATTAATTTTATTAATATAAAAATAATATCTCAAAATTAATGTATTTACATTAAAAAATAGTATTATCTTCATTTTCAAAAGTCATTAAATAAATGTGTCGAAGAGGCATATCGTATAAGAACCCAGTTGAGGGAAATAGACTCAAATCCGAACCCGTATAAGAACCCAATAGATCTATTCGGGTCGGGTCTTTCGTCTCTTTTACCAAAAACCCTAAACCATATGTTTACTTAGTAATCGCTATAAATACTAAGTCTAGGGCTTCGGGGCGCCTCTGGTTTCTCTTCTCTGCGTCAACAAGCGAGCGCCTCCATTGAAGACGAAAATGGTGAAAGGACGCCAGGGAGAGCGTGTCAGGTAGCTTCAAGACTCTCGAAACCCACCTATTTTTTAGCTCTTGTTTTTTCGTTCTGTAACGTTGGACTTAGTTTATAACGATGAACATTAGGACTTTGTTTTAATGTCCCTCTCATTTTCTTCTGTCCTTGAAGTGCCCTGAAATGTTTTTGCTATTGTACTCACCATCCGTGCCAATTTCTGAGTTCCTCCAGATCTATTACAGATTACAGACTCTTCGAAATGTGATTAGTGTATTTTGGGTCTTGGTAGTTTGTGATTTATCCTCTCTCTGTCTTTTGTGTCATGACCTTCAGACGATTAATTTGACTTAGTTGATTTGCCAAGTTATGGATAGTGTAGATCATGCAACATTGTTGAGTTACGAGTATATATTAAAAAGGAAAACAAAAAGATAGAAAACGCTATGAAATTTTTGGTTTAGCGTAGCTGCATAATGCCCGTAGTGTGCTAATTGTCAATCACTATTATATATACAATAAAAATCATTTCACAAAACTTGGAATTATCTGGTTGAATATATCATTTTGGTGCTCGGCAGTGCTGCTTTTTGGTAACATTCGAGATTGAGAATAAGAAAACTTTTTTCAAGTCCTTGATATGCAGTTGTATAAAGGCTGTGTCATGGCTGACTTATCTTAGTATTATATTTCTTGTTCATTTTCTTACAAAATAGCTATTGCCCTTAGTCAATTCTTTTGTACATACTTTTAGTTCGAATTAAAGCTAATGTTATAAATTTTTTGCCTTGCGTATAGACTCTATGTGAGAGGCTCTATCCTTGGATACAAGAGGTAAGTGTTTCTTGCCCTGGGTATTTTCAATAAGTTTTTGTCCTCCCATATGTCTGCCAGACAAGATGGCTTCTTTAATATCAAATGATTTATATTGATAAGGTGTTGATGTTTTTCAGATCCAAGTCAAACCAGTACCCAAACACTTCTCTTATACAAATTGAAGGAGTGAACTCCAAGGAAGAGGTAGCATGGTATTGTGGCAAGCGAATGGCTTATATTTATAAGGCCAAGGTTAAGAAGAACGGAAGCCATTATCGCTGCATTTGGGGTAAGGTTACCAGGCCTCACGGTAACAGTGGTATTGTTCGGGCAAAATTCAAGTCTAATCTTCCACCCAGATCAATGGTAATAATTTGGAGCTTTGGTTTTTGTTATTTGGAGTTTGTATGAACATTTTATTGAGTTCTGGAGTTCTTTTTTGTTACAGGGAGCTAGGGTTAGAGTATTCATGTACCCAAGCCATATATGAGGTAAATCTGCCTCTATTGATATTTGTTTTGGCTGTTTTTGAATTTGGCTGATGATTGCCCTTCCTTTCCTATGGCCTATGTCTGCTCATGGATTATTTTCATTTTTGCCTTACCTAATGTCTCTGTTATGCTTGAATATCCAAGATTCTGTTGTAGATGCTTGTGCACTTGTTTTAGACTGTTCACATGTTCAGATTCATATTCTTATATGTACGTTTAACATGCTGGTAAAATGAAAAATTATATATTGAGACTCAACTTAGAATATGCTCTTTATCAACTGCTATATTTGTTTTCTGGGGGGGGGGGGACATAAGGCTGTTTGAAGCATTTACATTGACAGTGACACCGACATGGATATGTTGATATATCAAACTTTTAATAATATATGGTAGTGAACTAAAAATCTAGAACTACTTTGTACACTCATATTGTTGAAAATTTCTATCATGTTTTTAATTGTACTAAATGAAGGGTAATGAATGATCGGCAATATTTCTTCAACATCTTATGCTTGTTCTTGTGCGTCAATTTATTCATGATCGCCTGGTTGCAGTAATTTATTGACATGGCCGCAGAGGTTTTTAAAGTTTAGATTGTGCTTACTTTGTATTGAATTTTTCTTTGCAGATTCTCCGGATACGATGCCTAGTACAAGTTAATGCTGGCTATTGGGCATAATGGAGTTTTGTTCTTTGTGAGCTAAATTCAATTGTCCTTTGTACTTCGTAGCACAGTAAGTTTTGTCGAGATGGTGATAGGATTGCATGGTTATCTTGTGTTTGCTACTCTCAATGCAGATTATATATCCGTTACTTTTGTTTTGGTCAGAACAAGATTTCAATAGATATCAATACCCTAAGCTGGAATAATTCGAGTAATTATTAAGGTGGCAAGGTCTCATCAGACACAAATTTAAATCTTGAGAAATAAAAAATGCACTTGTTAAAAGAATTTATTTTAATGTTTTCAGTTCAAAATAAATTAAAATAAATTAATTCTAAGTCTAATATAATTTAAGGGTATTCTGAATTTTTACTAAATTATTAGCAACATAACATATATTGTTCTAGGCAGTTTTTGGTGGTCTAACCTCTTTAATATTTATATGAATATATATGTACGTATAATAATAATAATAATAATAATAATATTGCAGATATTTGTTTATGTTAAATATGTCTGGATTTTAAATTTTATATAGACAAGTTTTAAAATGAGAATAAATTACTTATTTTGAAAATTGTTTAAATAAACAGGTTTTTGTCCAAGAATTTAGGTATTTAATAGCGATTCATTTATTACTTGTTCAAGTTTAAATATAAGTATACAAATTATAAATAAAAGTATAAGAAATAATTTTTTTTTAATAGCAGATAGTGTTTTTTAAATTTTTATTTGATTTGGTTTACTATGCCATATCAAATAAAAAATCTAAACTGCTAAAACCAAGAAATGCAAACCAATTAAAATAAAAAGTTGAATATTTTCTTTAAGAAAAAACGATCTGGGAACCTTTGTTTTAAAAAATTAAAAAGAGATTTGGCATCCTTTTGTTTCTTACAAAAAAAAGGAAGAGATGAACCTTTGTTTCCAAAAGAACAAAAGATAACTGGAACCTTCATATCTAAAAAGAAAAATGAGATTTGGAATCTAAAAATTATCAGGTATAGAATTTGAGTAATGTTATAATTTTTAATTCTGGATTCAGCAAAAAAAAAATGTTATCATTCAAAATAATATATTAAAATTAGATATTATTGTAACATTTGTACATAAATTATTAAAATATTAAAAAAATAAGAGAGAGTAAAAAATAACAAAAATTAAAAACTTCAATGGCAGATTTTAACATCTAAATTAATATGAAGTAAAAGAAAATAAAGAGAGTAATATTTATAATATGACATGCCTAAAGTATTTTTATAGTGAAAATTTTTTATTTAATTTTAAAGCCTTCAAAATATAAGAATAAAATTCATTCTCTTAATATGAGTGACATAATTATATTTATCACAAATTTCTTTAGTTAATAGGTGTGAGTTGTAAAATGCTTGGCCTTAAAAAGATATTGCAAAATTGTAAATGTCACCTCACCAAGTACATTATTGAAAAACCTTATCTTGAAAAGAATCATCGAAAGTTGTTGGTCAAGAATAATAGTTGGTTGTCTACAAAAGCAAAATGAACCCAAGAAGAACGAAGAATCACATCAACAGTATTGTTGGAGGCCACAATGTCACAAAAGCACTCACAAGAAAATTAAAAGTACTCTGATGAAGAACAAGATTGCCTTTCTAAAAAAAATTCTTCAAACAAAAGAATGCATATACAACTAACTTTTTAATTCGCCCAAGAAAAATACAGCTACCTTCTAAAAGAAAGAATATTTGGGCTTCAAAGAGGAAATGGCTAATTCGGAACACATTCTGTTCTTAATTCTTCAGATTAGTACATACTCCCTTCTTGGACACAACCTCAAATGCATATGAAGCGTTTTAAATTTAAAGTTTAACACATTAATAAAGAATAATTATATATATAAAAATTAAATTTATATACAATTTCTTATATATTTTTTTATCAAAATTTTTAATTAAAATAAATTATATAATTTTTTTTAAAATTTAATCATTAAATAAATGAATTGTATAAATTATTCACTAATCAATTTTTAATTAAAAAAATTAATGAGAAAGATATAAAAAATGTACTTAATTTTTTTTTTTTTAAAAGTCCTCCTATCTATAACCTGAAAACGGCGGAACATTATTTATTATTTTATAAAATGGATATAACATAATCCTAATTACGACATAATTATTTTTTGTAGAACAACTTTGTTACTATAATTTTACTTAACAATTAAACAAAAGTAGAATTAAATCTATAAATATGATTCATAAGTATAATTGTAGTAATAGATCTAATGAAATTGGGTACTATTTGTATTATTATGTCATGAATAGAATTTAAGATATATTTCAAGTTAATCCAATTAATTTAATTGTGGTTTGATCTAAAAGTAATTTTAAAATTGTGTCGTCCCTTACTATTATGGTTAACTTGTTTCGTCATTTTGATCACGCTTTGTGACATTCAAATTTTAAGAAATACTTATGATTGTCATTTTTTGATAACACGTGGATGAACTTTTTTTTAAAATAGAAAGTATTAATAAAAACTTTTTAGTAAACCTCTGAAAATACCACATCTAAATTAGTTCATACTGACGTTAAAATGTAGAAAAATGATATAATTTTAATATTAATTTATTTTAGTATTTGTAGATACAAATAATAATTATTTTCTTATATTTATTATTTATATATTATTTTATTAAAAAAATTATATATAAAAAATATATATATATATTTAAAATTTTAAACATCTAACCCATCAATCTATCCCAAACCAACCAGCACAAGTAAGGATTGGGTTGGTTCAGATTTTATAATAAATTTTATAAAATTTAATCCAATCCGTGAAATGTTAATTGAGTTGGGTCGAAAAATTTTTTAACCTAAACTAACTCATCCCGCAAGGAACTATATTAAAAGTTTGTTTCACTTATATTTTGAATTATTTTGATTAAGCAAACAATTTTACTTTCTAACTAATTAAAAGTCAACTTAATTAATTTTCGTAATATGCTGAAAGGATCACAGAATCATTAAAGGTATACGTACGTGAAACATATACTTCGATATTAAAATATCATTATAATTTTAATTGAATCTCTATAATTAATAAATTTGTAATTAAGTCATTAAAATTTTTACTATAACAAATATTGGTTTTAGTGATAAAAAACTCTGTTGCTAATACAAAAAAATTCGTCACAAAATTTAATTTGCCCACAAGTCAAGCATCTTTTTGTGTATCATCGATCCCCAGTATTATTAGGTGTGTGTAGGTTAAAAAGAAATCTCTATACCAAAACTACCACATTGTTAAATTTTTCATTAGTATTTTGCTAAATTTGTTTGATATATATAATGGATAAAATATCATCTTAACAATTTAAATATATATGATTTAGGACAAAAAAATAAATAAAATAAATTTAGGACGACTGTACAACCGTCATTGTAATAAAAATAAAATAGGTCATGATTAAACAATAAATTGTGACAATTATTTTAATAATTATTTAAAATCGTCGTAAAATACCTTCCGATGACTATTTTAGCCACAATTTATCAAACCGCAGTTAAATGTTTTAGCCACAGTTTTACAAAGTAACAAATTTTTTTTTTTGGGTAGTATATAGATGCTAATAAGGCTCATAAGTCCAAATATTTTAGATCGAAAAATGAGTTGATCTAATGACGTGATCTAAGCCTAATCATAATCAAACCACAAAAGTAATGAAAGAGTCCTTGCGAGGTTCCTACGCTAAAAAAACTATTTTTAGAATATTTTATCATAATGACTCATTTTATATATATAAGGAATCACTATATTTTGTCCAAATTTTATGCTTTACACTTAATCCTTTACACACATTTATCACCTTAATACTCTTTTCAAGGCTCCTAATTCTCTTCTCTCTCGGTATTCTTTGGATTGAGGCCTTGAATTTATTACTGTCATACAGAAATACAAATAACTTACATATATTAAATAAAATATGATTTATATTAAGTAATTTTAGTAAATTAAGTTAAATTATGTGTACTGATACTATCAAATAATTATATATAGTTAGTCAAATTATCAAAAGTTAAATGAATATTTTCGAAAGTTTAAAGGTAGAAATTAAAGTAATTTTCAACGTAATTAATTCTTTATTATTAGTAAATATATGAATATGAATTCTTTAACTTTAAAAAATAATATATTTTTTTATATTTAAAAAATGTGAAAAAAATATTTAGTCTCTAATTTATTTAGAGTAAATTTTAATTAATATAGATTTTTTAAATAAAAAAATATTTTTAAATTTAAAAGATGTACAATCCTCTAAGACATTAACTTGAAAATAAAGAAAGAATTTATCAAAAAAAAAAAAAAAGTAACTAACAAGAATGGCCACGTGGATGGTGTAGGCGCCATAGCTTTTGGGAGAGAGACCATTTGCCACAAAAGGCCGAAAAGAATAATACACTGGAAGGATACAAGTATATACATATCAATATCATTGCATGCTTTGCACATCAAAGAGAATCAAATTTTTTTGTTTTGTTTTGGTAGATCAAATTTTTTTCTTTACAAAGTAGAAAACGAGGGATACGAGCATGTGATGCTCATTGGTCACTAGTCACTGCTAATTTTAGAAAGAAAGAATTACGTTATCTCTTTCTTCTCCTTCTTCCTCTGTGACTCAATGAATGCATAGCTCTTGTCATATGGTAATGGTAGCATCTTGTTTTCATCTTCCCTTCACAAAGGCTAGAAGGATAAAATTTCCTTCAATATCATATATACATTATTGATGATCTTAATTAAATTTGGTCGAATACAATGAATGAACTATTCAAATTGAAAAAAAGATCAAAGCTAAAAGGGACACGGAAGACTAATTCGTTACAGACTCTAACGCATGAGATGAAGGAAATAGATTATGTGTATGATGTATACCTGAAGATCTTTTTATAATACAAATTCTTATAACAATTTTAAAGCTCTTATAAAAGTAGGATCAAAATTAGGTTTAGGATCTTCTTGATTAGGAGAGATCGTATCTCTCATGCTAAGTTAATAGACGAAACTTGATTTGTTCTTCATATTAAGTTAATAGGCTTAAAAACTTATAAAATTTTAAGAAAGAGTAAAAAGACGTATAATAAGAATTATCTACTCAGAGATAATCTAAACACATCAAATAGCTTTACAATTTCTTAATTAGATTTTCATACTGAGTGCATTCATTAACGTTATAAAAAAATAAAATTTATTCATCTTTCCATCATTTTTTTCTTTTAAAGCGAGGAGAGAGAAGGAGATGGTTCTCCTTGGTAGACCAATGGTGGCACAACGATGACCAACGAAAATGAAGATGACCAATGGTGGTTTTGACGAGAGAGTGAAAGAGTGGGAGAGATGGAGGGATTGAGTTGTTAAGGGAATGGAAAGTGACAGGGAAGGGAAAGACGCTCAGGAGAAAAATGCACATGTAATATTTTTAGGTATCTAAAATTAATATTTGATTTTCAAAGTTTTTATTAAGATTAACCATGGCTCCCAAACATTTTAAATTTTAAAAATATTTATTTTATATTTAATCAACTTCTTAAAGATAAATAAATATTGGTTATTACATTAAAAATTTGTTTGAGGAGAGTGAAAAGAATAGAGAGAGGAGAGAATAAAAAGTTAAAATATTTCTTATGGAAAATTTTGAAGAAAATTTTTTTCTGTTTAATTAATTAATACATACACACACACACATATATATAAAATATAATACGTCTTCACTTTTTATAATAATTAATTCAGAGAATAAAATGTTGTTTTTAAATCCTTATATTATAATTATAATTAAATTATTAGTTTTCCTTTTAGAAACAGTCATTTCCCACGATATTTGAGTTGAAATAGGAATTTAGGAACTTATGCGACATAATAATTAAGAGTAAATTAAATTAATTTCTGTAAGGCGTCGCTATATTATACTTGACACTTTTTTTTTCTTTCATAAATTACAATTAGCACTCTTCTAATTTATGTTTTGTCAATAAAATAACTTTTTGTATAAGATGAGACTATAATTTTATTTTTAATATAATAATAAAGATAATTAAATAAGAAAGTAATTAAACTTTCTTGACATTAAATAAATTAAAAGGAAAGCTTTAATAACATCATATCAAATTAATGTTAGGGAGTCTAAGTGTATCTTTTTAAGTAAGAGAGAGACCAAATATAATACAATTAAACTTCAGAAAAAAAATTTGTTCAATTTAATCAACGAAAAGAAAGATGGTAGCTAGAAATAAAATTCAATATTTTATCTTAATTAAAAGACAAAAAAATTGACAAAAACTGATAGGTATCTATGGCAACAAAAGTTGGTGCTTTTACAAAAAATGATTCATATAATTGAATCAATGCTAACCAAAAGCATTTAAAATCAAATGGTTGAAAAATGATCCCATATATAAATGTAAAGAAATGGGAAGCAGAAACCTCTAGAAATGGAGGTGCATATCAGGTCCAGATCCTTTATGGGGAAAAAATAGTGCATTTTATGCAATAAAAAAGATAAAAAAAATTTTAGTTTTTAGTTCAGTGTAATTTTTTTTTTTTTTTACTTTTTATCTTTCTCATTATAAAAAATTATGACAGAAAATAAATGTAGATGTTATAAAAATAAATAATTTAATTTTTTCACCCGTGGATTGGCCACTTTTTTATTTTTTTACAAATTTAAAAATAAATAATTTATTTATTTTTATTTTATTTTAATATTTTAGTATGATTCAAGAATATGTAATTATTTTAACTTTTACTTAATTCCTTAATGCTTTCACGGACCGGTGATGGGGACCTGTACTTTTATGGTTTATTCTGTCCATAAGCATACACTATATGCTACTTATTCATCAAAATATCTAGTTAAAATAGTACACAATTAAAACGTCAAACTATAATATTACATTGTAGCCTTATTTTTAATTAAAAATATAAGAAAGGTAACTAAATAGTTTTATTTCAATATATATATTTTAAAAAATTCAGTCAATTTTATTGTAAAGAAACAAATAGTATGAAAAATTGTGTTATATATATTAATAAGAAATCCGATTAATATTTTTAAAATAAAAGATGAAAATATATTTAATAAATTTAGAATATAATTAATATAATTTACTCCATCTTCAATTTAGTATAACAAATAAGATAACCCACTGCTACAGATTTAAATATTTTAGCAAATAATGTGGCAGAAGACTCTCTTCTCTAATTTCTAAGGTTGCCCAGAATCAAAGAAATGAAGAGAAGCATTTTAGAACGCTAGAGATTTAAATATTTTGGACAAGAAATTATATTTGTTTTTTTTTAAATATATGATTTTTTTTTAGATATATCAGATATAGATAAAAAAGTAGATAATTGAAATAGATATTAATTAATTTTTATAAATTTAAAATTTATAAAATAAAAAATAAAAAAATATTTATTATTTATGTTTTATAAATAAAAATTATTAAAAACATTTAAGGCTTTAAAATTATCTAAAAAACTTATGTTATACTAATTTCATTACCTGATATTTAAAATTTCTAACTAACAAATAAATTTTCGAGTGCATTTAGTATTTTAAATACTGAAAGTATAAGTATGAGAAAATCTGAATAAAGTTCAAATATATATTAAATATATATTTTGGATCCCAATATTGAAAATAGAGTAAATCATACATATTATCTTTTTAATTTAAAAAATAATACTTACTCTCTTTTAATTTATCTTTTGTCAATAAAGATAACTTCATATGTAGATTAAGACTGTAACTTTATTTTTAATATACCAATACATGTAATTAAATTTATATTAAGATCCAATATGAAATTCTTAATATAACACTATAACGATATATAATTAAAATTTTTTGTTGTTTTAGAATATATATATATTGTGTAAAATATTAACTTTATTGACATAAAATAAATTAAAAAAAGTGTGTAATATTGTATCAAATATCAAAAGTACCAAAAGTAATTTTTAAAACTAAAAGAGTAATAAATGTAATTTACTCTTGAAAATATGACAGAATATATATGTACTACTTTTAGTGAATTCTTACTGTTAAAATTATGTTGACATTTCATTAGATTTAATTAAATTATAGGCTTTTTTTATATAAATTTGTATGAGGTTTTAATTCTATTTCTTATATATATTTTTCTTATTTTAAATGTCTTCAAACATATTTAAAACTCAACTGAATTACTTTAATCAAAACATAATTAAAGTTTAGATGAAACTAAAATACTTTGAAAATCTTCATTTGGGTAATATATTTATATGACATTTGATTAAGAGAAAGAATTGTATCAATTGGTAAGGATAAAATTTAAATAAAAAAATAAAGAAAAAAAAATTAAAATTTCATACGAAGTTAAAAGACAAAATGTTAGTTTTGACATAAATTATAATAATAATAATTATTTTAATTTAAAAACTCAATATATTTTTTAAAATTTTCTTGTAAATAAATTTTTTTTGTGTAAACTAAAACTATAATTTTATTTTTGATAATATTTATTTTGCATTTAAAAATTTTAAACTACAATTATTTAAAAATTTGTAAAATGATAATTTAATATTAATAAAAATATTTAATTTATATTCTATTTAATAAATAATAAATGTAAGGGTATATCAGTAAAAAAGTTTGTTAAAACTGTAGCTTTATCTTTCAAAGGAAAGAAAGAAAAAAGTAATTTTCACATATTTTTTAGAAGAAAAGAGTGTAATTTATCCTTCATGCAAATAAGCTATGATATTACCTAAAGTAGGCGATGAAGATTGGTAAGCAACTTATAACTGAAAGAGGAGATAACTAGGACGGGTCAGTAACTATAATATTTTATAGTTTGAAATTGTGAGAGAAATGTCTTACACAAATTTTACAAAATTATAAAACCTATGATATTTTAAATGAAAATCGTAGAGAATAAAAACGATCCTAGAAGTACAAAATATAATTATTAAGTTTAGATTAATTTTTTAAATTTAGAAGTAAAAATATTAATTTTTTATATGTTAAGTTAATATAATTTTATCTGTCTCATCAGTCATCACATCTCTATATTATTAAGTTTGATATAAAATTTTAGACTAATAATATAACATAACAAAAAATTTAAATTATTTTTTAAAATAATACATTAACGCTTTTTATTTATTAATTGGGACTAATTTAAGAAATCTATAAAATGGATTTGAGCCAAAACTTAAACCATTGGCAGAAGGTGAACTATATATATAGAGAGACATTACATACGAGACCCATAAAGCCAGTACAACCTAAACTTTGCAAATTTATCATTGGCCATAGACTTAAAATGGGTTAAATTAAAAGTTTATCCTTAAAATAAATCACAATTTTTATAGCCCCATTTCTTATATTTTAAGGGTCCAACCAAACATAATCTATTTTGACAGGTAGTTAGAATGAAATATATTAATCTCTTACAATTGATAAAGTAATATTTAAAATTTTTTTAAGATAAATATTTATATTTAATGTACGATAATATTTTAAATAAAATTACTTTTAATAAATAATACATGTAAAAAAATGTATGTATTTAAATAAAAAGATATCATTTACATTCATGTTAATCAGTTGGTACACCATTAGATATTTATTTTATAATTTTTTTAAGTCTATCATTGAATTTTAAAATCTATTCATAAAAATTATATCTATAAAATTTCACACATCAATCTAACATATTTGATATTTTATTAAAACCTAACATTAAAAAATTTTTAAATATGAAGAAAAGTTAAAGCATTTGATTAAACTATTCTTCAATTTTTTTAAAATTTTGCATAAAAATAATAAAATAATTATTTCTATAGTTTAATATTAAATTAAAGAAAACTATTTTCCAATTAATAAGCTACTGAGACTTATAAGAAATAAGAACTTCAATTCATACACTTATATATGTGTTATGCCTGCATGGAAGTATGAAAATGAATCAATTATTATCGATATTAATCAAATTAATTCTTACACCAGTAAATAACTTTTTATTAAATGTTTTTTTTGTTAACAGGAAGGTCTAAACCCAACCAAAAAAAAAAAAAAATTACACATGAATTTTTCTAATAACACTCATACGTAACAAGTCTTCTTCCATCACTATCATGCACTGTTCCATTAATTTTATTTTTAATATAATAATAGATACAATTAAATTTATACTGAATTTTATATGATATTAAGTAAAAATAAAGATCATTGCATAATATTTTAATTAACACTCTAAATAAATAATTTATGTCAACAAAGAGGAGAAAAAATCAATAATAATATAAAAATAATTTACACATATAAAATAAAATATAATTTATGTTAAGTAATATATGAATAAATTGATTTAATTAAATAAATTTATAATGTTAAGGTAGTATGTATATAATTAGAATATCATTAAAATTTAACAAAAATTTAAACTTAAAATTTAAAAATTTGTTAAATTATAGAAATCTAATTAAAAATTAAATGAAATTATGAGGATGTTATATACGAATTATAATTTAACCAATATTTTATGAAATTGTAAAAAGTATTGATTTATATTTTTTTAAAAAAATAAAAAGAATTAATTTCAGCAAAAGAGATTGGTATAATTTGCTGTTTATTCTATGATAATGTCATACACAGAGATTATTCCCTTTTTGTTTCAGTATCATATTGGCATGCCAAATGTATGCTATTCATTCATCGAAATATGCAAGGGAATCCTTTTGTTTATTATATATGTTGTCCTTGGAATTCATGTATATCAAAATTATTGAAAAGCTATAAGCCCTCACACAAACACTGACACACACACTTTCTGCTGCTACAAACATGGAAAAGAATCATCTTTATCCTCATCCTCCTCCTTATCACAAACCCTTCAATTTTTTCCACGTATCAAATCAACAAGAACAAAACTCTGACAACCATATTACTGCTTCTTCAATTCCTGTTTCTACTGAATTATCTCTTTCTTCCTTCTCCTCCCATGCTGCTTCCAACAATAGAAACATAAAACCCTCCATACCAACAAAACTTTCTTCTTCTTCTTCCAAAAAATCAAAGAGCTTCCATAGTAGTAACACCAATAATAGCAGTAGCAGTAGCAGTAATATCTCTACTGCTTTGAAGCTGTACGATGACCCATGGAAGATCAAGAAAGTTCTAACGGCGAGCGATCTGGGAAAGCTGAACAGACTGCTGTTGAGCTCGAATTCCATAGAGAGTTTAATCGGTGCAGCTTTAGATAATAACAACATGAATCATCATCATCATCATCATCTTCAGGAAGAAGAAGAAGAAGAGTTGATAACAACAGGTAAGAGAGTTAGGGTATGGGATGTGGAAACCATGTCCATGCACCAGCTGGTTCTGAAACGATGGGCTTCGTTCAAGAACTACGTGCTGATTGGTGACTGGAATCAAGATTTTGTGAAGCGAAGGAGTTTGAAGAAAGGAGATGAGATAGGGCTTCATTGGGATTCCTATAACAAGTGCTTCAATTTCTCAATTCTCAAGCGAGCTTAATTAGATATATTAATCTTTTTATTTTTAAATTTTGGGTTTTATATATGATTATGATATATATATATACCTATTAGCATATAGAGGGAGAGTGGTCTCACGCGCGGGTTTTGAATTTTCTCTTCAGGGAATTATATATATCTATATATGATCATATGAGCAGGCGTTACTTCCTCAGATCAGAGTTCGTTCCAGACTTATGGATTATCCAACCTTATAATTACTATTAGTTGAGGTAATAATTAATGTCCTTTTGGGTATTATGTAGTTGTACTTATATGAAAGATTTTTATATATAGACTATTCTAACAATTTAGTTAAGAAATATATGTTTATTGATATTTTAATTCTTAAAAGATATTAATTATACAAATTGAATTGTAAAAATTTAAAATACTATGTACGTTAGTCATTTTATTAAATATTATTAAAAATATTTGATAGATGTGCTGATATAGAACATTAAATAACTATATACATATTTTGCTCATTCCATTTTCTTTTTAACTATTAATCCTTGCTTTTAATTAAATTAATTAATATGAATACATAATGGTCATGGATTTGGAAATTGGCCTTGAGCCTATGTATATTTCCAACATCTCCCATTTTGCATATGATGAGATGATTGATATAGAGCTTTGTAATCTTATTTATCATTAAATAATATATGCTGTTTTTCTTAACACGTGATATCAATATGTTATAATTATCACATGTTAGCATATTAAATATTGTCATCCAATCTTAGCATTAAAATTCCATATTATGTATGTGACATGAAAAAAATGAAATAATATATATGCATTATATCAAATGCAGATTATAATATATATACTTGTATATATAAGGATAAATACTTGTATTATACAAGGAAATAAAAGTAAAAGACTACTCCAAACTTGCAATATATAATATTTATATGTAAACTATATTATGTTTGATACATATGTAAGTCCAGAAGTATTATTGTTATAAGGCTTTTCTTCTTTTTTAATTTTGTGACTTTTTATGAGAAAATTACACACACACACACAAGAGTGTTAATTAACTTGAGAAAAATCATGCATTTTGAGAACTTTTTAGGTAAAGGAGTCCAACTTGAGTGATCTAATTAAGTATTTAATGAAGACAAAAATAAAACTAATTTTGTTACTTGCTCAAATATAAGTTAAAAAATGAGAACAATATTTTTTTCCAAGTTTAAAATAAAGGCTGTAAATAGTCTATTACAACTTATATTCGTGCTATACTAATCAACATGTTCTTTAAGAATCCAAGTTAATTAATTATGTAAGTTGGGGAATTTTTCATAAAATCATCAATCTTCTAGTTATTTTCTTAAAGTTCCGTTCAGTTAATTACATGTCTTCCAATTGCCAATTTTGATGACTCAAATGGTGGCATGTGTTAGTGGCACCATAATTTTATCTATCTTAAACCCTATTTTATCATATATATCTCTTGAACATGTTAGTGTCATATACATGCGGCAAGAAATATAAAATAATAGCATATCAAACGATTATAATTGTTAATATATGAGTATATATATGTTTGGGCTCTTTGATCTAATTTTGTTCTTTAAACTATATGCAAATAAAATATAATTTTCCAAAAATTAATGTAATGCAAGAGAGGTTAAAATGTAAAGTGAGAACTTCCTAATTAAGTTACAATTAATATTTTGTATCTTAATTTTTTAAAATTTTCTCAATAATTTCTTTCCATTCAAATACAATGTCTCTCTCTCTCTCTCTCTCTCTCTCTCTCTCTCTCTATATATATATATATATATAATGGTATAATTAGTCATATATAAAGGCTACATAAAATTATTTTTTTTATCAAAACACGATTGAGTAAAAAATTTAAATAAACTTAAAATGATACAGTAAGTTAATTTTCATGATATTTTAAAAAGTTAATAGTTAACTAATTCTTGATTCTTCTTCTTATTATTATTTTTAGCGGATAAAAAATATTATAATTTAATTTTACATTAAAAAAATATTATTTAAAATCAATTTTAAAAATTTGACATGCATACTACTAGTATAAAATAATACTTCATTAATATATAACATACTTAACCTTTTTGCTATTTTATATTACTAAACAAAAATAATTAATTTATAATAAATTTTTATTTTTAAGGATTTACTTCTAGCTTATAAAATGTTTTTGAAGCTAAAATTTACTCACACTTCTTCATTTATTTTAGACTAAATTAATGATTTAGTTCCTAAAGATGCACACTCTTTCAATTTAATCTCCAACAAATAAAATCAATTTAATCTTTTAATTAATATAGTGAGTAGAAAGTTAACAAATAGTAGTATTAATAGATGTTAACTGTTTATTAAATATTGAATTAAATTTTATTCTGCTAAAAAATAAAAAAAATACATTTTGACAATGTAATTTGTAAAATAAAATACGTCAAATTTATAAGTTACATATAAAAAATATAAAGAGTACATTTTGACAGTATTTAATTTATAAATCTAATACGTTTTATTTTTTAATTATTGAATAAAATTTAATTTATTATTTAACAGTCAATTAAAATTTATTAATAATACTATCAATTAATTTTTTATCTATCTTATTAATAAAATGATCAAACTAATTATAAATTGATATTTTAAAAATTAAATTAAGATATTTTATTTTCAAAAACTAAATTAAAAGGCTATACATATCTTTTAAAGACTAAATTATTAATTTATTATTTATTCTATAATAATTTCATGTAGGGAATATTCCCTCTTTCTATCATGACATATTTGACATGCCAAATGTAAGTAATTGATTCATCCAAACATAAAGAGTATCTTCATCCAAATATTACATTAATTTATTTTTTTTATCATTAAATAATATAAATATATAAAAATTATAAAAATAAAAAAATTATTCTAATGATTGTTCATTATCCACGAGTGCAATCGAAGGATAAATAGTAGCACTACCATATAATTTTTCCAATATTTTTAAAGATTTAATTATTCAAACGTTGTCTTCTCGCTCGATGCATATATATGTCTTGCCTTTTCTTTAGGAAAATTTTTTGTGTACATGACATGTACATCTCTACGTGCGTGATAAAATCTTAATAATTATATGTATTTACATAGTAACTCTAGAATTTTTCTTTCTTTTGACGAATTGTGAGCTTTCAAACGACTACATTATTCTCTCACTTCACATATATATATATATATATATATATATATATATTGCTAATTGGCACCTCAAGTATTTTTTTTTTTTAACTCAAGTTGGATAATGATAATTAGTGAGACATATAAGTGTGAGCTTTAAGACTTATTAGCTCGTGTAATATAAATTTAAATTGTGGATTGCATAATTACGTGATGTGATTATAATATTATAATTATAGAACGCTTTGTAATCGCATCATTCGTAATTGAAGGGTGATACATGGCAATGGAGAAAAATGTTTTCATATAAGTTCAAATTTTATATAAATATAAAACATATTAATAGTTAAGTAAATAAAATTAAAAATAATTTAATTTAATCTTTTATAACTATTAATTTATATTATAGCATATTTTTTTAACCTTTTTATGCTAAACTTTTAATAAGTGACAAATTTATATATAATTTATATAAATTTGAGTCAATAATTTAAATTAATAATAATAAAACTTTAAAGAGTGTTGTAGCTCTAAGCGAACTTCCTCCTTCCCCCATGGTCCCACCTGACAAATATTGGACCCAAGAAAGAAACTATTAAGACCTTTCTTGTTTATGTATATGAGTTAAAAATTATAAATAATCAAAATATTCAGTTCGTAAAATTTATGAGTTTAGATATTAAAGAATTGGATTTGGGTTTAGATATTTAATTTATTTTATTAAAAAAATATAAATTATGCTATTTACTTTAATGTCATTAATAAGATAATTTTACTTTAATATAAATTTATAAATTATTATATTTAATAATTTTATAAGAATAAATTTATTAAAATTTTATATTAATTATATATTTAAAGTTTACATAATTATTTTAAAAAATTAATTAATTATAATTTTTTTAAGATAAACAAATATAGGTTCAGGTATTTAAAGATTTTACGAATTTAAGTAGAGAGATATTCGCTCAATTTCAAGTTCAAGTACAAAGATTATATTACCATATATACCTTACCTATAATCATCTCTTAAAAATTATATATAAGAAACAATATATGATTGAGAAAGATATGAATAAAATAAAATTAGAAGAGAGACAAGAATAAAATAATTAAGAGAGGAATAAATAAATAATCAATCTTAAATAGATTATAATCTAAATTTTTTCCTTATATAATCTCTTTCGTATTTCATAAATTTCACTTCTCTCTCCTATTTTAAAATATCCAAATCTATTGTTGAAATAGGCTTAGTTTAAATTGTTGCATGTCACAAATGTTATGCTACTAAAAAAGGCCTGGGCTTGTTTAATAAAAGGCCTAGTACATGGGCCGATATTTTTTAAAATTTTTAAATATCTTTAAAAATTATATTTTGACAAAACTAAAAAATAATGTTACTAATTAAATTTGTTTTCTTTTCTAAAAGTTATTAGACAAATAAAAGAAAACTAAATTTAGTATGATAAAAATAATATGTCTAAATTAATATATTTAATTATTATAAAAGTTATTAGTATCTTCATTTTAAAATAGTTTTTTATTAAAATTTTTCATTAGTTAATTTTTAACACAAAATCACTATAAATATACCCATTTTAAATTAAAAATTATTTTATTTTATTTTTCAAAATTTTTAGTAGGCCGATTCACAAGAACACGTCCCAATTCGTTTAACCAATTTTTGTTCTCAAAATAATAGGTAATGGTGAATATCTTCAATTGTAGTTTTTACCTAATTATCTCTTTCCACCTTCATCATCTTTGTTGGTTGGAAGGGAAACAAGAGTATAGTAACAGTGACAGAAAACTATCAAAGCCAGATAACAAGCCTTCCATGTAAAGTTTCACATCGATTAGAGAGAATAATGAAACACGTCTTATAAAAGTATGAATATCTTTATCTTATAAATACATTTTTTCTTGAAACCTTGAGATCTTGGACCAAGAGAAAAAGGAGGAGGGAAAAACAAAATCGTGAAGACTAAGCCTAAAACAGACAATACCTGTAAGTAGATGATTAGATTGTTATATTCCATGCAAGTTTCAAAAAACAAATTAAAAGCCATTTAAGGGTATGGGAGCATATATATGGGATTGCGCAATTGCTCATTGGATTATGCAATAATTAAATATGAATTTATGATCCAAAACTTGGCAAAATCAGACCGTCTTGATGCTTCTTAATTTCCAGCTCTTTCTTCAAAGAAATGAAATGAAGAAATCTGCATCCAGGTTTGACCATCGAGGTTGGATATTGGTGCAATGAATTGAAGGTTTACATGGAGACGAAGGGCTATTATATATATATGTTAATTTCTTCACTAGAATATTATGTGAAATCTGGCAAGTTAGAAACTTCTCTTAGGCTTTGGGATGAGATCGATGAAGAACGCAGGATTCAGGTCTAACTTTTGCTTGCATTGCACACACAATGGTCATTGAGTCTCAAGCAGTGTACATATTCTTGTCTCTTGGAAATGCATGCTGCATCTGAAACAAGTAGATCATGCCATGAAGCTGTACAAGTCAATGAATGATGCAGAAGGATGTTCTCTCTCAGTTTACAATGCTAGCCAAGGCTTATATATGAACCTGGAAACAACATATATATACATATAGATATGTAAGCAATGCTTAGCAATATTGCTAAGTGAATTTGCATTCAGCTAAAATTGAATGCATCAAAGAGTGTAAGTTTGTAACAGCTAATGAGCAATCAAATTCAATGGCAAAAAGATACACAAGTTATAAAATTCGAACCTTAATTTGTGAAACTAGTCCTTCCATTAGATTTACTGTGTAATTGGTATTAATTAGTATGAAGTACTAATAAGATGCATAAAATTTAATGAGATTATAAGCCTAAAAGATTATGTAGACCCACTCTATAATTGGTTATAGTAAAGTATTAATAAGAAGATGCATCAACAATTCCATATATGCACAGGAAGGTTTTAGCCAGTAAGAAAGGAAACCATTGTACCTACTCACTCCACTTTGTACTATTTCTATTTGGTCAGTATATAATACAAGTAAAAGCATTAATTTTTAATTCAATGGGAGATTGTGTACAACTTGAACAATCCAATTTTTGCAAAAATTATTACTTAACTTTTATTTGTATTTAAAATTAAATTAAAACAAATGACATTCAATTTAGTACATACCAAACCCACTAGTACAAATATAAGGGAGTGGAGTTATAAAAGAAAAAATTATATGAGGATCAGAAATTATTTAATTTCTTATTTTTTTATTATATTTAAAATTAAATTTAAAACATTGACATCCACTTTTAAAAATATACCATACATATAAAAAGCATGGTTTTGCAAAAATGAAAATGTCACCTCATCTAGTACATTATTGTAAAACCTTATCTTGAAAAGAATCATAGAAAGTTGTTGGTCAAGAATAATTATTGGTTGTCTACAAAAGCAAAATGAACCCAAGAACGAAGAATCACATCAACAGTATTGTTGGAGGGCACAACATCGCAGAAGCACTCACAAGAAAATTAAAGAAAGCTAAAGTTCTCTACGTCATTTAATTTATTTTTTGATAAAATTAAATATATAATCTAATTTTAAATTGTAATTAAAATTTTTAAATTTTAAGTGAGGATTACTTATTTATCAAAATATGAACAATAGTGAACTTTTTAGTATTATTAGAATACTAGAAATATATCATTTCTAAAGAAAATAATATCGTGTCGACCTTCATTAAAAAAGGAAATAGCTAATTAAGAGCACATTAAACTTTTATTCTTGATTTTCAAATTAGTACCCTCTTGTTGGACACAACCTCAAAATTTAAAAGCCTTCAATAGGAACATTATTTACTATTTTATAATTAAAAACAATTACTATATGTAGAACCACTTATTCTATTTTATTACTATATATAATCATACTTAAAAATTAATAAAAGTAAAATTAACTCTATTAAATATTTCTGGTAAGTATAATATAGTAATAAATCTAATGAAATTATAAGGTAGTATTTTATATTATTATGTCATGAATATAGAATTTAAGATAAATTCCAATCCATATAATAGCATTAATTTAAGTGTAATTTGATCCAATTTTTAAGAAATAGTTACTCAGGTAAAGTTTGCTTTTTTTTGCCTTTTGTTTTCAAATTAATAGATGCTGTTTTCAGATAACAAGTATGGTTTCTATTGTCAGATAACACATATGATTGCTATTTTTTGATAACACGTGGATGAATCTTTTTAAAAAATAGATAATTAATCATGTGATGACGAGATGTAAAAAGGAATTGTACTTTATTGAAAAACTTCATAGTAAACCTCTGAAAACACTACATCTAAATTAATAGTTCTTAATCTTGTTAAAATGCATGTAGAGCCAATTCATTGTTAAAAGTTTGATTTCAAAATTATATTTTGAATTATTTCATAATGTTATGAGTCTATTGTTGGGATTAAGCAAAAAATGTTAATCTCTAATTAAATGTCAACTTAATTAATTACGATAATACTTTAAAATTAAATACATATAAGAATCATCTAAAGAATAAGGAAAACATATACTTCAATATTTAGTTCATTATTTTAAAATTTGTTGACTAAAATTTTATTTTAGTGCTTTTTTTTTTTGTTTTCTACTATTATCCTAATAAAAAATTAGTCTGTTCAAAATATTTATCAGACACTAAATATGAATATATCTCTCAATAAAAATTTAAATTTTAATTCGCTATGTTGTGAGAGACTAGTCTTTCTGTTAAATAGAACCATGATTGTTTTTCTTTTAGTATTTTTTAGATAAGATACTTTTGAATTTATTTCTTTATTAATTAATGTTGTCAACAAAATGAAAAAAGTTTTAATGAAAGAAAAAAAGGACTAACGACAATGGCCACCCTCCATAGCTTTTGGAAGAAACCATTTGCCAAAGGACAAGAAGATGAGAAGTGGAAGAATATAAGTATATACATATCAATATCATCATCACATGCACCACACCTTAATTTGTGAGAATAAAATATTTCTTTTGAAAGAAGAGTCAACTAGGGGGCTCAAGTATGTGATGCTCATTCATCTATACTGTATATAGTTTTGCAAAGACAGAAGAATCGTGTTCTCTCTTTGTCCTTCGTCATCCTTAATTTGTATGTATATGTCTTATGCAAGGCAGTACGTATCACAAGAATAATTTTGCTTTCAATATCACACATTTATTAAAAAGTTATCCCTACAGAACATTTTTGCTAAAGTGTAGTGGCCCTTAATTCTCTCCTATCCAAAGGATCGATTACTTAATATTAATTTAATTATAAATAACTTTTCACATATTTATAAATAAAATTTCTCATATATATAGTAACATCTACGTATATACTAAAGAGTTCAGATACAGCAAATGTGCATGTCTTTTCTTCTTTAGTTTTTAAAATATAATACAAAAAAATAATTATTAAAAATTTTTAAATAATAAATTAAATAATAAAAAGTTATTTGATTAACTTATCTTCTGTAACTTTTTAATTTTATTTTTTTTATTTTCTCTCACTCTCACTTTTTATATTAAATATTTTATTTTATAAAATATTTTATTTTATAAAATTACTTACCAAAAGAACTTAGATTGTTATTATAATATAGATATATATACATGATCAAAAGAAGATTAAGGATACCAAAAATCTCGTCACATAGCACAAATCATTTGAGCAAATTGATGTAATTGTTTTAATTAATTGTCAATTTAAGCCATGCTTAATTCCAAGACGTAAGCGATGTGCTTTGAATTTTAAACCGGCGACCAAAAATTCAGTTAAAATTTTGCTTTTCTTATTTGTTGTGTTTGAATAAGAAAATTTAAAAGAGAGAAAATAATGTTTAGAGGTATATTAATTATTTTATTGTAAAATTTCTTTTTTGAATTAGCTAGGAGGGAATAAAACTTAAAAATTTTATGTTAATTTAATCAAATAATTAAATTTTTTTTAAAATTTCACTTAAACTAGTAGAATCTCAAAATTTTCTTCTTTCTTTTGTATTTTTTAAATTCATTTATTGTAAGTAAATTTTTTTGTATCTTTTTTAATACATAAATAATTATAAATATATATACATAAATTAACATAAATATATACATATACGTATATGCAACTATGTATAATATGACACGTGTGTATGTGTATATATATGTATGCATGTACGTATTGTATGTATATATATATGTATGTATGTATGTATAGACATATGATTTGTCTGCACGTACATACAAACATAAATTTATATGTATATATTCATGTATTTAAATATATATATATATATACACACATATATATATATATATATACAAATATATAAACACATAAATTAATATATACATTAATATATTATATATATTTATTAATTATAAAAAGAGATTTTATAAATATATAATTATTCAAAAAATATTTAAAATGCAAACTTTTGAATTGCATCAACTTAAATTTTTTATATTTTAAATTCTATAAAATTTTAATTTTCATAATCCAAACATAATTTTAAAGGAAAAAAAGGTAAAAAAAAAAAAAAAAACTTCTTACAGAGAGCTCACCATTAGATACTTGGTGAAAGGGAGAGATTTGAAACTTTCTATATAGAGAATGTTATAGTCTCTCCCACTAAGATTCTTGGACAAGTACTGATGGCATAACATGGAGGAGATTAACAAATATTAAATTCAAATGATTATTACAAAGAACTAAATTACAAGTAATTTTATATCTAATTGTGATTGCTCAATTAATCCCTACACATGAGTTAAATAATTTCTTTTGGAAAGTTCTCTATGAAGCAAAAATTTTATGAATTCAAATATGTAACTATAAATTAATGAGAATTAAGTTTAATGAAATAGATTAACCTCTCATAATATAATAAATTAATATTTAAATTTTTATTTGAAGAGATACTTATATTTGATATTTGATAATATCTCAATCAGAATTATTTTGAATAAAACAATTCTCTTGAGAAATTTAAAAAAAAAAATGATAGAATTGGTATATATATATTGTCCTTCACATGAAAATTCAAAAGCTACACTCCCTCACACACATTCTCTTTGTGCTATTACGTAGTAAGATGGAAAATAATCATCCCCACCCACACCAACACCATCATCCTCATTGTCGTCACCAACCCTTTGATTTTTTCTACGTATTCTCTGAAACCCACCCACCATATGAACAAAACATGAATCATACTGCTCAGCAAGAACATCAACCATCATATTCTTCAATTGCAGTTTCTACTGAATTATCTCTTTCTTCCTTCTCTTCCCAAGAACCCAAAATCCATCATCATCTTGGTTCTTCCAACGCTAACAACAAAAGACAGTCAAAGCCAAATAACACTAACCCTCCCTCTTCATCTCCTTCTTCTGAAAAATCAAAGAGCTTCTTCAATAATAACACCAATATTAATACTTGGAAGCTGTACGATGATCCATGGAAGATCAAGAAAGTGCTAACCACCAGTGACCTCGGGAAGCTGAACAGGCTGCTGCTAGACTTGGATTCCAAAGAGAGTTTAGTGGCCGCAGCATTCCGTGACGATAACAATAAGAATAAGATGATTAATAATGAGGAAGAAAAGTTGTTAATGGAGGGAAAGAGTGTTAGAGTGTGGGATTTGGAGACGATGTCCATGCACAAGCTGGTTCTGAAGCGATGGGCTTCTTTCAAGAACTGTGTGCTGATTGGGAATTGGAACCAAGATTTCGTGAAGCGCAGAGATTTGAAGAAAGGAGATCAGATTGGGCTTCATTGGGATTCCTATAACAATTGCTTCAACTTCTCTGTTCTCAAGCGAGCTTAATTAATCTTTTTAATTCTTCTTCTTCTTCTTCTCTCTCTCTTTAGATTTTAAGATATAGGGATTGTGGGCGTGTGTGTATGTGTGTGTGTGTGTGTATATATATATATATATTACTGATTCATCGATCCAACCTTATAATTACTGATTGAGGTAATGATTTCCTTTTGGGTTGTTGTACTTGAAACTTTTTTTTAACTAAATATGCATTTAGTTTTTATATATTTATACTATATATATGTGTGTGTGTGTGTGATTTTGAAGTTATTAATTGTTCATCTTTAAAATTTTATATTTTTACATATAAAATAAAATATAAATAGTGGAGAGAGTGTGAAATTAAAATAAATGAGATTAAAAAATTAAATATTTTTTATAATCTAGTTTAATTTTATTATTTTAAAATATAATATTTTTTTATCTTTAATTAAAAAATTAACATGTATGCAGTTTAATATATATCAAATAATTACTATTATGGAGGTAGTACTTCACTAGACACTACCAAAAAATGTGTATACGGTTGCTCTACCTTTACTCTTGAACGATTTTAGACAGTTCAATTAGGTGGTAACTTCAGAATAATCGATTGGAACTTTGATAATTAATTATTCACAGTATATACAATACAAGTACACCTTTTAGAGTCTCAAAGAGGTATAAATTTTACAGAGCAACTTGCACTCAGAAACTGAAGTTTTAGAGAAGTATATAGAGTAAGGTGAAAATGATTGGAGTTGGAACCAAATCTTAGTCTAATCAAACTCGTTTACGATCAACACACAACTATTTCAACCCCGTGAAGTACAATAATATAATATTTGAACCATATTAAAGAATGTTTTTTCTTTTGCCTTTTCTTTGAAATGTGGTATCAAAGTGTTATCACGGGATACTAAAACGATGAATCAAACAAGGGTTGAACGCTTAAGTTCATGGCAAGCTCTTATGAAATGGTGGATCAAAGTTAACAATCACAACTTAGCCAAGGCTAACTCGAGTAGAGCTAGTTGTGGTGATCTCCTTCGCCGTGATAACTACAAACACTGGAAGAGTGATTTCATACAAAACATTGACATATGCAAAGCTTTTATTGCAGATTAATTGTGGAGAATCTTAAAATGTCTTGATGTAGCCTGAAACCTAGGGTAGCTGTAGAAAGATCATAGTGAAATGTGAATTAATGATCATGATCACTTCTATAAAAGAAGCTAAAGACAATAAGCAAACTGTATTTCTTCTCACAAAGCGCATCTTGGATAGAATTGATAAAGTTTGGGAAGTCCACCTTTTCCTTTTCCGTATCTATATATAGAGAGGCAAACAAAAATGTATAAGCTATTCTGGAGGATTAAATGTGGTTCTTTGTTGGCCTTCAGATCTCTGTTGGCTTTTATTGGCTGAGATTTGTGAAGTTTCTAATCCTAGAATGACTATAGAGTAGATTCTTTTCTTTCTTGGGCATTATGCCCATTGTCCCACCAAAAAAAAAGTGTTATCACGTTAGCATTCACTCGATCTTAACATTCAAAAATTCCTTAACACGAAGATGACAAAATTAAAATCAGAGTATGCTAACACTATCATTTGTTTAATGTAGATTAATATAGTTTTATATGACAATTAATTGTATTAAATGAAAATTAAAAAATAAAGTACTAAATGATAAGAATGATCAAAATATTTATTAACTTTTAAAAAATTTAATTTTCAATTAACTCAGTCATTTGATTCATGAGTTAGATAAAAATTAATTAGTAATAATATTAACAAATACTAACTTAATTATGAAATAAAGAATTAAATTTTATTCAAAAATAAAAAATAAAATATATCATGTTCATAAATCATACATCATCAAAACGCTTTGTTTACATTTTTATTTGTAATTTGTAATTATAATGTATTTATTTTATTTCTTTTATTGAATAAGATCTAATATATCATTTAATAGTTAAGTCAACATTTATCAATGCTACATTATTTTACATATTAATTTTTTATCAATCCTATTAATTAAAAGACCAAATAAATTGATAAGTACTCTTTTAGGAGTTAAAGAAATAACATATATTATTTAGGAATTAAATAATTAATTTACTCTAAAATTATTTATCTTAATTAATCTTATAATATATGTATGTATGTATATATGTATGTATATATGAAACATGTTAGTGTCCTATACTACGGTAAGGAATATAAAATAATAGTATATCAAAATATTATCATTTATTTATACGAATTATGATTTTGGACTCTTTAATATTTTCTTTTCTAAATTAAATGAAAATAAAATATGATTTCTTAAAAATATAATACAAGGTGAGTAAAAAAAAAAATTATCCGAGAAAGTGGCAAGTTATATATTAAATTCTCAAAATTAATATTTTAATTTTTTTTTCAACTTTAATTTGTACAAATATTTAATTTAATTAGCTGATGTAATTTCCTCGCATGAGTAAGTGTAGTCTATATATATATTACCAATAACATATAGTAGTCATACATATATAGAGTACAATTTAAATATTAGCTAGCAAATTAATTAACCGTTTTAATATTTTTGTATTACTTAATAAAATAATTAATACATAATAATTTTTCATTTTTAAAAATTAACTCATGCGCCTCAGACAAAGTTTTTAAAGCTAAAATTTATAAATAATATAATTATGTAATTTTATAAAGAATTCAACTTCTTTGAAAGTTAAGTTTCATCACCGTTAAATCATTTAAAGATTAATATATATAATAATAAAAAGAATATTTTAAGAAAATCTCGAAAATATTAAGAATGAAAACCTCACTTTCGAACTTTTCTTAAATAAGTCCAAAATTCAGTATCAAGTTGTTGAGGGACCCGAAATTCTTCATTTATTCTATAATAATTTTACGTACGTTCCTCTTTCTATCATGATAAAGGTATCTTCATTTTAGAGTTGGGGTTGCATGCAAGTATATGGAATATGGTATATATTGTTCCTAGGGCTGGCACATGCGCGGGACGGCCTCCTAGATTCTTGTACCACTTGTCCCAACCATCTTCACTTTTTCTTGTTCCTCGTCTTTGATTCTTATCATGGGAGTCTTTTTTCTTGTCCTCGTTCCTTGTGTTTTTACTTGACCTAAACATATAATTAAAAAAATTAAAAGAATACATATAAACCTGACATATACTTATATTTTTAATAAATAATATCATATAAGTTGATAAATTGAGGCTCAAGACAACTTAAAAAATTCCAAGCTAAGTTCACCTAATTAAAAAACTTCGACAAGGATCAAGTCTTTAATTTATCCAAATTTCCATCTTTACGTGCAACTTTCCCTGCAAAATAAACACGAACATACTATCTGTATAAAAAAGTATTGAACTTACTGATGAAGATCCTCATTTTATTTTTATATAAAGTAACAAATTCTTTTGCATCTCGATTTTTTTTTCCATAAATAATGAGAAACATTAAAGAAATCGTCTGCTACAAGATAAATATGCTACAATACATATAAAACTACATAAAAGAACTACATTGCTCCAGGAAGGAAATCATAAACAAACAGAAACAATAGCAGCAAAACATTAGAGCCAAAACCATGAGGGAACAACAGAATCTTGAATTTACTTATGTTGTTTTGTTAGTAAGATGGTTGGGAAAGTGAACGCGCGTCAGCTGTGTTGTTTTCTTCTCAGACCAGATTTGAAACCTCCATTATTTTCCACACTAACATTATTTCTAAATTTTCCTAGCAGGAGAAAATTTAATATAAGGAAATTGGCATTTTACTTTTATATTCACTTAAATTGCATAAAGTTGAGAAATAGATCTGAGACATATATTTATTTCATCTTGCTTTTAATTTCAACCAAGCCATTGACAGATCTCTAACCAACTAACTGTAACCAAGTGACCCATATGCAAATCTAACCAAAACCATATAATAACCCAATATTTATTTGCCTTTAGGGAGTTAATTAAATATAAAATATGTAGCCTAAATAAATAGTTTGCGGTCTGATGGTGTATTGAAATTGCTTAATGAGGATGACTTGAAGAGGAAAATCTTAGAGGCAGCTCATCGGTCAAATTACACTATTCATCTAGATGCTACAACGATGCATTAAGATTTGAAATTAGTGTATTGGTGGAAAAGTATGAAAGAGGATGTAGCTGATTTTTCTCATGTTTTTTGGTGTATCAGCAAGTGAAGGTTGAGCATCAGAAGCCCATGAGATTGCTACAACAAATTGAGATACTGGAGTGGAAGTGGGAGAGAATCACTAAAGATTTCATTATAGGTTTACCTCGCACTTTGAAGGGATATGATTTCATATGAATAATTGTGGATAGGTTGACAAAGTCAGCCCATTTCATTCCAGTAAAAAAAACCTATAATGTGGCAAATTATGCATAATTGTATATTAGCAAGATAGTGAGACTTCATGGAGTTCTTGTGTCTATCATTTTCGATCGTAGGTCATAGTTTGCCTCACACTTTTGGAGGGCATTACAAGAAGCCCTAGGTACTCAGTTATAAGACCTCAGTACTTCCTTTCACCTGCAAACTAACGGCTAGTCTGAGAGAACAGTACAAATCCTTAAAAATATATTGAGAGCATGTGTTCTAGACTTTTGTGGGAGTAAATTTTTATTATAATAACAACTACCAAGCCAATATCCAAATAGCACCATTTGAAGCATTGTATGGGAGGCACTGCAGGTCTCCCTTAAGGTAGTTTGAAGTGGGGGAAGTTAAACTTCTAAGATCAAATTTAGTAAAAGATGCATTGGAAAAATGTCAAGTTAATTTGAGAAAGGTTGCTGGCATCACAAAGTAGGCAAAAAGCTTATGTTGATCATAAACATTGTGACTTAGAGTTCTTTGTGAGGGATCATGTGTTCTTGAAGGTTTCACCTATGAAGGGTGTAGTGAGGTTTGGGAGAAGAGGGAAGTTAAACCCAAGATATATAAGACCCTTTGAAATTCTTGGTAAAGTTGGTTCCGTGGCATATCGCCTAGCTTTACCCCTAAAATTGGCAAGTGTTCATCTAGTGTTCCATATATGTCTATGCTGCAGATGTATTTTACCGATCCCTCACATGAAATAAATTCTCATGATATTTATCTAGATGAAGGATTGTCATATGAAAAGGATCCGATTGCAATTGTTGATAAGAAAGTAAAGAAACTTCGTTTCGAAGAATTGGTATTAGTGAAGGTGTTGTGGTGTAACCATTTGCAAGAGGAGGCTGCGTGGGAATTAGAGACTGAGATGTGCGCAAGATATCCCTATTTGTTTAAACCACAATTTAGTAATCAAATTAAATTTAGCTACCGAATTCTTTTAAAGTGGAGAGAATGTAATAACTCAATATTTATTTGTCTTTAGGGAATGAATTAAATATAAAATAAGTAGTTTAAATAAATAATTTTTTGAGATCTAAAATTTTTGGGAGCCATGATTATTCTTAATAAAAATTTTAGAGGCCAAAGATTAATTTTAGATATCTAAAAATATTTGCTTATGTATTTTTTCTCCTATTTCCTTTTCTTTTTTTTTTTTTCTCATTTTCTCTTATCTCCTTCTTCTCCTTTCTTTTTTCCCTCCTGCACGTAGCTTCCCATTTTTCGTCACATTCATCTCCCTCAAAATACAACTCAATCTCTCCATCTCTCCCACTCTTTCTCTCAACCTCATCCACCATCGGCCATTGCCATTTTCGTCGGTCTCCTCAGTTGCTTTATCTCTCTCTCCTCAAATTAATATCTAATTGATGATGAGTTGAAGATTAAATTCCATTTTTTGATCAGTTAAAGCTTCCTCCTTCTTCCTAATCATATTTTGTTAGTTATAAGTTCTCAAATTTAGCATTTGTGCCTTATTTTGCTTGGAGGTGAGTTATGTAAGGGTTCCAAATTGAAAATTTTTAGATGGTTAGTTCTAAGCTTCAATTGAAATATTGAAGAAGTTCCTGCACTCATTTAACTTTTGAATCTAGCCCCTCAATAATAATTTCTAGTTCAAATATTAATTTGATAAATTATAATGGTAATTTAGGAATGTTAGATAATAATATAAGAAGGTAAGATATTGTGAAATTAAACTTTTTGGATGAAATAGAGGTTATAGAATAGAAATAAATAAGTTAGCACTTGAAATTTTAGAAATTTTATTTGATTTTAGAGTTGAAACTTAGAAAGGAAAATAGAAAATTTGAATGGGAATATTTCAACATAGTTACTAAGAGACTTAGACTAAATGAGAGATGTTAGTAAATTATTTGAAGTCAAGATTGATGTTTCAGCGCCACTTATAATTTTAGGAACCTCGGTGGATGCACTCAGTGTGGAAGTCTAACTGAAGAATTATTGAGTTATTTCTTGTGCCTGGATTATCAGTGAGTGGATAATGCTTACTATACATCCTTTTTACTTCTTTGTGCAATTTTGGTGAATTTTATTAGCCTATTAGCTTAGTATGAGGAACAAATTAAGTTTCTATGATTTTATATCTCCTTTTTGCTCTGATGGATGAACTCTTTATAAATTATTCATATTTTGATCAGTATTTCTCTAGGAATGATACTTATAATATGACCATATATTTGAACTTTAATTCTATCTTTAATCTTGTGAAACTATTATATTATGAGGTATTTTTTAGCAATTTGGATATGCTTTATGAGAATTACTAATTTGAGGAAATTTACTTTAATGTAAGTGATGGATTATGAGATTGTAGTATTTTTAGTAAACTTGATTCTGATTATGAAAATGTCAAGTTGATTAGTGAATTTATATTATTATGTATTTAAAATATTTTGATGGAAAGTTGTCTGATATAGAATGCTTCAGCTAATGGTAGTATCTATTAACCCTCGCTTAGATACCTTAGCTAGTAAGGGTGTTGCTAGCCCTGTGTGTTAGCCAATACACACAGATTGGATATATCTATATAAATATGAAAAAAGTGTTTCTCTGAATTGTAATAATCTATAAGCTTTTTTGTGGTTAATCACTCTTAAGGATTGTGTGCCTAATTCTGTGATTAGTTTATCTTTATGAGCTTTGTGCTCACTTCTGTTCTATTGATGTATTTCTTTAATTATATTTTAAATAGATAAATATATACATATATTGATATATTCTTTAAATTGTAAGAAAGATTTAATTTTAAATAGATGGGTAAATTGATTTAAAGGATGTATCTTGTTATGAACTTTCATTTATGAAATCTTTTTTGTGATATAAAGGTTTGCAAAAAAACTTGTGCGTTTAGATTTCTTCTCTTCCTGTTATAGTTTGTATTATCTGCTCACTAAGTTAGTGAACTCATTTCTTCATTTTATTTTTTAGATAAAGGTGTAAATCCTGATCCACTCTCATCAGTGTAGTTCGAGGCAATGTATTTTGGTGAACCCACTTTGTGTGTGAGCCATAATTTGATTCGTTTTTTTTAGATAATGTTTTGATTCTAAATAACTCTTTTAACTACAGGCAGGATCTTACTATTCTTTTAATGTATTTTGATTAGTTATATACTAATTTTGGATTGGTTCACAGAGGGGCTCTCTACTAGGACTAATGTATAGGCTTTGGGTTATTATATAATTTGAAAATGTCTATATTTCAAGAAAGACTCTGCTAAATTTTTAGTGAAATTCTCTTATGATTTAGAAATAATAAATATTAGAAATCGCGTGCATTTAAATTCTGTTATTAGGCTTATTGGATCAAGTGTTGATCTTTAGGTCTGGTGCTGAGCACCCCTCAGTTATTTTTGGGGGTGTGACAAACCAAGAATAGCATAGATCTCATCTCACCTGGTGTGACGATTTCAAGCTGATGCAACGACAAGATGGTGAACTAAGAAGAGACCGCAAGATGCAATGAAAATGACAAGATAACAGAACATATGAAAATTGAAGATCTATTGCGAATGACAAGTGAATGCTGTGTGCCAACTGAACAAGGAGAGCTACTGCAATTGTTCAAATGCAGGTGTGTGGCGATCGGCAATTAAAGCTTCTGCTGGAGTGAACGTTAGGTGTGAATGTTGAAAAGGAGATAGGTAGATGCGGCCAGATGCTCTAACCTCCAAGCCTCCAATAAGATTAAGAAAGTTTCTTAGAGTTGATAAATTGATAATATAATTTTTAATATAAATAATAAAATGTGAAATTACTAAAATAGGCCTAACATGATAACAATAAAATAATATAAAAAGATATTTAATATATATATATATATATAATATACAAAAATATTTAATTAGTGTAAATATATAATACAACAAAATTACTAAAATGACCACTGGGACTAGAACCCACGAGACGAGGTATGTGCTCCCCGTAGAAAAAAATTTCCTGCATCTAGAGCCCCGCACAGGACAATCCCCGCAGAGATCCTCAAAGGCAAGAAATGTTGCCATCCCTAATTGTCTGTCTACAAATTAAAAGCTCCACTCACAAACTCTCTTATATAAAAAAGAAAAAAATTAGGTGTAATTTTTATTTTATTATTAAGTTTTTTAATTAAAAATAACATATATATATAATTTATATAATTTATTTTTTTATAATTAACTTTTTTAACAAGTTTTTACATATTTTTTATTCTGATTAAAAAATTTGATAATAAAATATAAAAAAATTATATTATCACAGCTTATACTTTCTTTTACTAAGGAGATGAAAAGGAATCATCCTCGTTGCCAACACCAACCATTAGATTTCTTCTTCATATTCTTTCAATCCAAACAGTACCAAATCAACACGAACAAAATATTCAAACTAAATCATTATTTTAGACTTTAAAACATATATTTTGTCTTAATTTAATATATCAACATCATATATAAAGTATAATATTTTAAAAATTAAATTAGTCATTAAATTGATTAAGATTAATATTCATAGTTTAATAATTTAACCGTAATTAAATCGTAGTTAAATTAATATTAATATTATATGTTAATTTGAAATTATAATTAATTATAATAATAAATATTTTTTATAATTTTGTTATATAAAAATAATATAAATATAAACATATCATAATTTTTAGACAACTCAATAAACTATTTATTGATTCTTTTAAACAATGTCATAATGTACAAATAATTAATTATCTTTTTTATTTTTTTCTTATTTCTCTTTATTTTTTTTTATTCTATTTTTTCTTTGCCTTTTTTGTTACAAAAGATTAAAAAATACATAAAAAAATTATATTTTTTAAATCAATTGAATCACTTAGTCGTTCGATTTTAACTAATTTATTTAATTTTTAATTAAATTTTTTAGTTATTAATCAATTTTTTTTAAGATTAATTTTAAAAATTTATTCAACTAAAATTATAATCGATTCATTGATTTTTTAATTATACCAACCAATCTGATTTAATTCTTTAAATAATAATAAAGTGTAATAATCCTTCATAATAATTTTCACCTGGGTAAGAAGCCACATATTTGACTACTAAATAAACAATCCTCAACTTTTGAAGTGGTAAGTGTTTTAATTTACCTTAAAATTTTCATATTTTCGTTTGTGTATTAACTTTTTTGTTTGGTCAAAATCATCTATTTTGACAAGTTAACAATATAACAACGCAAGTCAAGCGTCAAAATTTGACAATTCGTGAATATAATAATGTGACAACTAATTACAACTTTTACAAGTATATATATAACTCTCTTGAGTTGCATTTTGTGCATATATCTATATATTGGCTCCAAAGATTAATCAATAAGAAAGATGGATAGCTTAATTTACTTTTAAAAAAAAAAAAAAAAAAAACCCATTACACGCTGCATTTGAGTTACTCAGTGAAACAGGGTGTAACGTACTCGTCAGGAAAACCCCTAACGGCGTTTCAGGGTTTAAGGTTACTCCACAGAAGAGCGACGAAGTATCTGTAAGCAATTTCGATCACTGCTCATAGATTTGAACTCCGAACTTCTTATTTTGTGTTTCTAGATATTCAATGATTTATCGTTGGAATTTTGCTCCTTGGAATCTCTATAAACTCGCCAAAAGCCCTTGTTGTTTCTCTTCCTTTAACTCCATTACTTCAGAAAATCTAAGGTTTTTCAGATCCACAACAAGAGTCAGCTTGATTGTTCCCAGGTTTTTTGTTCTAAACAACAATGGATTTTGGAGGAATCCAGCTCTATGTAGAGATTGTAATTTAGTGGGACAGTCTAGTTTTAATAGAAATTACTGTTATGGGAAGAACATTGATAGTGGAACGAAGGAGTGGACTGAGGAGATAGAGTACTTGGATGAATCAGGAAGTGTAATTTACAAGGGTAAAGGAATAAGGTCGGTGGAGCCGGGGGTTGATGACCATGTAATGATAGGTGGGGTTAAGAAGCCGTTCTTCAATGCTGTAGCGGTTGCAAAAATAGTTGAGGTTGTCAAAAGGTGGAAATGGGGGCCAGAGCTGGAGAATCAATTGGACAAGCTCCAGTTTATACCAAACATGACTCACATTACTCAAGCCATAAAGGTTATTGGTGACAGTGATGCGTGTTTAAGTTTGTTTAGATGGGCTAAGAGGCAATCTTGGTATTCTCCTAATGATGATTGTTATGCTCTTCTGTTTGATGGTTTAAACCAGCGCAGGGATTTTGATGGGATTCAATCATTGTTTGACGAAATGGCAGGCGATTGTGCTAATAATGGAGTCTCCTCATTTGTTGCATCTAATCGGGTAATTCAGTACTTGGCTAAAGCTGAGAAATTGGAGGTCTCATTTTGTTGCTTTAAGAAAATAAATGACACAGGTTGTAAAATTGATACTGAGACGTATAATTCCCTCATCACTTTGTTTTTGAATAAGGGGCTGCCTTATAAGGCATTTGAGATATATGAGAGCATGGCATTGGTCAATTGCTCATTGGATTATGCAACTTATGAATTGATGATCCCAAACTTGGCAAAATCAGGCCGTCTTGATGCTGCTTTCAAGCTCTTCCAAGAAATGAAAGGAAGAAGTCTCCGGCCAGGTTTAACCATCTTTGCATCTCTTGTTGATTCAATGGGGAAAGCTGGGCGGTTGGATGGTGCAATGAAGGTTTACATGGAGATGAAGGGTTATGGGTATAAGCCACCTCCTACTATATATGTTTCCTTAATAGAATCTTATGTGAAATCTGGGAAGTTAGAAACTGCTCTTAGGCTTTGGGATGAGATGAAGAATGCAGGATTCAGGCCTAACTTTGGCTTGTACACAATGATCATTGAGTCTCATGCAAAAGCAGGGAAGCTTGACATTGCTATGTCTGCCTTTACAGATATGGAGAAGGCGGGATTTCTGCCCACCATGTCTACATATTCTTGTCTCTTAGAAATGCATGCTGCATCTGGACAAGTAGATCATGCCATGAAGCTGTACAATTCAATGACTGATGCAGGCTTGAGGCCTAGTCTAAGCACTTATACTGCTCTTTTGACGCTCCTGGCTAATAAGAAGCTGGTTGATGTGGCTGCCAAAATCTTACTTGAGATGAAGGCCATGGGATATTCTGTGGATGTGACAGCTAGTGATATTTTGATGGTGTATATTAAGGATGGTTTAGTTGATCTTGCTTTGAGGTGGCTGCGTTTCATGGGTTCATCCGGAATCAGAACGAACAATTTTATAATCAGACAATTGTTTGAGTCGTGCATGAAGAATGGGTTATATGAGTCAGCCAAGCCTCTTCTCGAAACTTATGTTAACTCTGCTGCCAAGGTTGATTTGATACTTTACACATCCATATTAGCCCATCTTGTAAGGTGTCAAGAAGAACAAAATGAAAGGCATCTGATGTCTATCCTTGGTGCTACAAAGCATAAGGCGCACGCTTTTATGTGTGGACTTTTCACTGGTCCTGAACAAAGGAAACAACCTGTGTTATCTTTTGTTAGGGAATTCTTTCAAGCTATTGATTATGAATTGGAGGAAGGCGCTACAAGGTACTTTGTCAATGTTCTGCTCAATTACCTTGTTCTTATGGGACAGACAAATCGAGCACGATGTGTATGGAAGGTTGCATATGAGAATAAACTTTTCCCAAAGGCTATAGTTTTCGATCAGCACATTGCTTGGTCCCTTGATGTTAGAAACTTGTCAGTTGGCGCTGCTCTTATAGCAGTGGTGCACACTCTTCATAGGTTCAGAAAGCGCATGCTGTATTATGGTATTGTCCCTAGACGAATCAAACTGGTAACAGGACCAACTTTAAAGATTGTGATTGCGCAGATATTGAGCTCAGTAGAGTCTCCATTTGAGGTCAGTAAAGTGGTTCTGAGGGCCCCAGGAGATTCTGTCATGGAGTGGTTTAAGAAACCAATTGTTCAGCAGTTTCTTCTGAATGAGATTCCATCAAGGGCTGATATACTAATGCACAAGCTGAACATACTTTTCCCCAGTTCTGCACCTGAAGTTAGATCATTATCCCCTCCTAAACCTCTCATTTCAGGTAAGGCGATGTGAATAGTCTTGCTTGACATGTAAGATGGGTTTCAGGTACGTGACATGGAATTGTAAGTTCCTGATTATTTAATGGAGTGGTATTTTCTGTTCTTTGATTTCTATTATATCATGTACAAAAGTGAAATTTGTTGTGAAACGATAATGATTTACAATACTCAAGTCTGCTCTCTTGCCTAATCTCTGTTTGCATCCTATATCAAGCTTCTTCCCTAGTATAATTTATGTTTGGACATTTTGCAACCTTTCGCTTTCCTATTTTTGCTTTAGGTATTTTGTTTCAGAGCGAAATCTTGGCCTTGTGTTATGGACTTAACATATTCCATTTTGTGGAAAACTAAATGATTTTTGATGAATTTTCAGAACAAGAAAAATAAACTTGTTTGTGAAATCTTTACATTCAGTAGGCAGGAACAGTTACTAATCTTGGGAAGTCGACAGACATTTGACTTTGAACGTTGTTTTCAAGTTGAGCAAATTAAAAAAAAAAAAAAAATCTCAACTAAATTGACCATCATTTTCATTGTCGTCACTGTTCAATATGTGGGAACTTTAGAACAGTAGTAGCGGTAAAACAATGTATTCGTTAATGCTAATTAGTATTCCTTGCATTTCTGGCGGCACATAAATAGCTACATTAGATATTGAATTTTCATTTTTGAATGGTTCACAAATGGATAACATGATCATAACACCTCTATGACGCTTTAGGGTATTTGTTTGCTGTTTTGAGATGTCAAAGATGAACAAGGGACCGACGGGTCCTGAGGAAGAGGGATTAACCATTAAATGAAGCAAAAAAGCAAAAGCAGAGATATTGAATCAATTCTTGTATGCTTAATCTTATTCATCTGAGTCACCAAAGTTGCCCTTGATAAGCAATATCAATTTGTTTGCTTTTGATGGATTATCGGAGAGTGGTGTATGAGGTGAAAGGTTTTCCAAGTCTCGGTGGCTTTGGCAAAATCTTCAGTAATGCGAGATTCTAATATTTTAAAGAGAGGTATATGTTACATATATGGCATCTTGGCCCCAACAAATATTTTGAGAATTGTTTAGCACAGTATCGTCTTGTATGCCTCTGATTGGCAAATTAATATTTAGTATATACCTATTGACATTTAATATGCCTAGAGGCATTCGATGTAGATATCATCTTGAAATTTTAGCTTCACAAAAAATCTTTCAAGACTAGCAGATAAAAGAAATTAACAGCTGGTAAGTATCAGAGGAAGTTCAATAATATGACTCAACTAAATCTGCTCAGGCTAAGAATTCAATGTTGTGAAATTTCAATACGTTTGAAAAGTATACGAAACACAACGACATCTTATTTGTTTAAGAATCGTTTAGCACACCATTATCTTTGTAGGTCTTTATTTGGCACATGAATATTCATGTTGGAATGTGAGATGTTTGAAGGAAGTGAAGTACCTAATAACACCTAAGAGTGGATAAGTCTGTTACAACTTCATTATCAGAGAAGTTCAAAAATATGACTTAAAATCAAATCACGTCTAAAACATGGTACAATTAAGGGAAAGGTCAATATAAAAGAGCTAACACCATAGCCAGCAAGCCCAATAAGTGATTATTCATTTTAAATGGAAATCATAGGGACGATGCTGTCTCATTAAGAGATTCTTTAACTGCTCTTAGAAGCAATGGCATCAGTTTCTGGTTTGTAACAATAATGCCAGAAGCAACATCAAGAAACTTTCCTTTTGAGAAGTCCAGAGGGTTCCCCGCAGCATCCGTGACAACACCTCCAGCTTCTGCACGAGTTCAAAATGGTCAAAAAATCATACATACAAGAAGAAAAATATTCAGTATCAACTATCAAACTTATAAAGAGACTAAACTAACAATTTAGTCCTTAGATTATCAGGAATATTAAGCTTTAGTCTTTGAAAATTGGTAAATTCATGAATTACTTCCTAAAATAACATATTCATAGCATGTTAATTTTTTTTAAGTGGCCTAAAAAAGCGGGAAGGACTAACGTACAAGGATTTGTTATTTTCAAAGGCTAACTTGTTTCCTAAATCTCAAGGTTTATAACCAAATAAGTGCAATAATCAGGGGCCAAACTGATAGTAACATAAAGGAAGCCGGAAAATCATCCGCATTTGTTGAGTATCAAACAAGTTGTTCTGAGTATCAAACAAGTTGTTCGGCAATATATAACTTATCCATTAAAGTAATGTCCTCATTAAGATTTCAAGTGATGCATTTTGATTTTTAAGGAAACTTGGTGGACATTTGAGCTCTGAAATGTTCATAGGTTTCTGGAGTAAATTTTATCAAGAACAATCACAAATTTGAAGGAAAAAAATTTGATGCATGCAAAGAGAAAAAGATATGAAGAAGTTATTCAATTGAAAGAAATGGATTAGAATTAGTAGTCTCGTAGAAGGCAAACAGAATTAGCCTTAACTTCACATTGCAATCTAATACAACAGCATTGCACAATTCAAAACAAAAACTAGAGTAGAAAACAAGCTCACATATAAATTCTTTTATAAAACTAATAAATACAGGAAAGGATGCTTAATATTCATATAACTCTGTCATCAAACATTATATGTCATATATTATAAAAAATTTAACCTATATATAAAGATTTCAAAAGATCCCGGAATTCCTCTTAATACTGATCCCAGCCCTTAAGTAGACAACCTAGACAATAAACATAAAAGCCAAACCAAATACACTCCACGTCCAAGGACAGCAAAAATTAATATATTATAGTAAAAACTACTAAAATGATAGAAAGGAGACCTAAGTAACATAAAACTTCAATGGCTAAAAATTCTAAACAAATCTGATCTACTTAAGCTTAAGCAATATCAAAACTAGCTCTACCCCGAAATCAACCTAACAAGTTAAAAACATTAGAATGCTTTGTTGAGACAGATTGACTAACACAGATAACCTCCTGGACATGATTAATAAAGTATAGAATCAATTTTTGGCCCAACTCAATAATTTCTACCTCCCCAGAAAAAATATGGAGGGAATGTCACTAAGAAAAGATATTGTTCTTGCACACACACAAGTGAAAGACACAAGAAGAAAGAAATGGCTCTTAAAAAAATTAATTACACACCAGTCACTACTATGCTTCCAGCAGCATGATCCCATATTTTTTCCCAATACCCTTTGTGAGGAAAACGCAAATATATAGCCCCATCTCCTCTAGACAGCGCTCCATATTTTGCTTGGCTGTCAATTCTAACTGGTGGTGCCTTGACACCAAGTTTCTGTTCATAAATTAGTCATCATGTTGTACGAATGTCAGCAGATAACAGCTACAAATATGTGTGACTGAGAGAGAGAGAATCACAAAAACAGATGGTAGAGTGCAGAAGTAGCATTACTTCAGCAATGGAACTAGACAAGTCATGTGAGGAGTGTGCTGCCTCAAAAGATTCAAAGAATGATGCTTCTTCTGGATTCTCCGTTGCACTGACATGCACCTGAACAATGATAGCAATAAAAGTGGTCTTAGCACAACAATCAAGGACATTATTGATAGTGTCAAATAAGCACAGAAAACATTCTATAAGCACAAACCCTAGTTTGTGAAGAACCATCTAGAGTCTGCATATATGTTCCTTCCCCAACTTTGGCAAAGAAAAGACAACCAACTTCATTACCAGAATGCTGCTGATTACTGCCAATGGATGTCAGTGGAAGATTTGGACAAGCCAGAACACCCAATACAACTTTCCCTTCGTGCAGCAAAGCTAATGCTATAGCATATTGGTCTCCTCTAAGAAACCTACAGTGCCATCTTACAAGCATGAGCAATTTGATGGGTTAAAGAAAAATAATAAGAGAGCAACTATGCAAGTAAAAGAAAAGATATTGTGGAAAACATGTACATTATTGGGAGTTATTAGAATTAATTAGGAGTTATTAGAATTAATGATTTAGAATTATTTCTGTTAGAATTAATTCCCCCCATTAATTAGGGATATTATTAGATATTATTTCTTTCCTTAGAATATGGCTAAAATGACTAAGTTTCCTATTAGGACTTCCTACAAATCAGGGTATTAGAATCAACAATTTATTGCTTCTGATTCCTAGGGCTACTGTATATATTTCCCTACTGTTGTAATATGAAAAAATCAGAATTCCAATTCTAATTTATTCTCCACATGGTATCAGAGCTTTAGGCTGCTTTTTCCTGGGCTTCTTAGGTTTTTTGTTTGGCCTTCATTGCTGAAAAACCCTTGTCAAAGTCCTTGACCTTCATCACCAAAATCCTAACTCTATCCCTACAGTTATACCTCTGGTCCATTACTGTTTGAAATGGTTGGAGCTGACATGAAGTCCACTACAGTTCAACAATCAGGAGAATTGCAGAATATTCAAGCCTCCTATTGAGTGGATGGAAAGAACTACCTCAAGTGGTCTCAACTCATTAGAACTGTGCTAAAGGGAAAGGGAAAGATTAGCCACCTCATTGGTACTGGTCCTAAGCCAGGAGATTCCAACTTCGAGGCATGGGATGAAGATGACTCTATGATCATGGCCTGGCTATGGAATTCAATGATTCCAGAAATTAGTGACACTTGCATGTTCTTGCCTACTGCCAAGGATATATGGGATGCAATTCAGCAAACTTATTCCAAAGCTAGAGATGCTGCCCAAGTATATGATGTCAAGGTAAAAACCATGGCAGCAAAACAAGGGAATAAAACAGTCACTGAATATGCAAATCAATTGAAATCCTTGTGGCAAGAACTGGATTACTACAGAGTAATAAAGACAAAGCGCCAGAAGATTCAGCTATTCTAAAAAATTATATTGAGCAGGATAGAGTTTATGATTTTTAGTTAGCTTGAACCTGCATTTGATCAAGTAAGGATACAAATTCTTAGGAAACCAAATGTCCCATGCTTCAACGAAGTGGAGGCCCTAGTTCGAAGTGAAGAAAGTAGAAGGGGACTAATGCTTGTAGCCCACAACATCGAGGGTACCCTATCTTTGGCTGGAGGCATCAACAAGTCAGCCACAAAAATGGAGAAAAGAACAACTCCTGAACGTGAAAAGGATGGCCTACTGAAACCTCAAAATCGTGAAGGATTATGGTGCTCTTATTGCAAGAAATCTCGCCATACTCGTGAAAAATGTTGGAAGCTTCATGGGAAACCTCCCGGTAGAGAATGGGGGAAAAAGGGAAACCAGCCACAAAGCAATGGGCAAGCTCATGTTGCTGCTAGATCACAAGGTGAATCAGCATCACAAGAGCTAAATAGTCTTAATCCAGAAGAAATTGAAAGGCTAAGATCTCTTATCAAAGGACTTGAGAAACCAGAAGGATCTCCAGGTATTTGTTCTTTGGCATATTCAGGTAAGCTTCCATCTTTCATTGGATTAAGTGTCTCTAATATAGCCTTCACCAACTCCTGGATCATGGATTCAGGGGCAACTAATCACATGACCCATTTACCCACAATTTTTTCAACCTATTCCCCATGTCCCAGCAACAAGAAAATAACCATTGCTGATGGGTCTTTAACCACAGTGGCAGGTGTTGGAAATGTCATATTAAGTCCCCTAATAACCTTGAAAGATGTTCTTCATGTTCCTAAATTATCCACAAATTTGGTTTCAATTCAAAAGCTTACTCAAGATTTAAGTTGCAAGGTGATATTTCATAGTGATCATTGCATATTTCAGGACAAGGATTCGGGGAGGACGATTGGACTTGCTAGAGAAAGGGATGGCCTATATTATCTGAATGCACCAAGTCAGCAAAGCATTACTAAGGACAGATTATCTTCCTCTTTCATTTCAAAATCTGTTTTATCCAATAAAGAAAAAATTCTGCTTCACCATTACAGACTTGGACATCCATCTTTTCTGGTTATTAAAATTCTTTTTCCTAATCTCTTTTCGAATATAGATGTTAACAACTTCCATTGTGCGGTGTGTGAACTTGCAAAACACAAGCGTGTAACTTTCCCAACCACTTATAAAATAAGTTCCGTTCCTTTTCATCTTATTCATAGTGATATTTGGGGCCCATCTACTATCTCTAATGTTTCTGGGGCAAAATGGTTTGTGTCTTTTATTGATGATTGCACTCAGGTTACTTGGATCTTTTTACTCAAACAAAAATCTGATGTTAGTAGTGTTCTTCCAAATTTTTGTTCTATGGTTCAAACTCAATTTGGGGTCAAAATAAAGAGGTTTAGGTTAGATAATGCCAAGGACTATTTTAATCAAACTCTTACCCCATTTTTTCAAAAAGGCATAATACATGAATCATCTTGTGTCAATACCCCACAACAAAATGGGATAGCTGAGAGGAAAAATGGTCACCTTCTTGAAAAAACCAGAGCTTTATTGTTTCAAAATAATATGCCGAAAAGTTTTTGGGGGGATGTTATTCTAACAGCAACTCACTTGATTAATCGTTTGCCTTCAAGGATTTTGGATTTTAAGAGTCCTTTGGAAATACTTTCAAAATTTTATCCTGACCTAAATACTTCAAATAACATTACTCCAAAAATTTTTGGATGTGTGTCATTTGTTCACATTCATAGTCAAAACTGAGGAAAATTAGATCCAAGAGCTCTAAAGTGTGTTTTTGTGGGCTACTCTTCAACTCAAAAGGGGTACAAGTGTTATCACCCTCCTTTCAAGAAATTCTATATCTCTATGGATGTTACCTTTAATGAACAAGAATCCTTTTTTTCTAATCCTTATCTTCAGGGGGAGAAGCCAACTAGGGAAGATAAGGATGATTTTTTACTTGATCTATCACTTATCCCTCTGGCACAACCAAATTCTAAATCTAAATCCCTTGAACCAGACTCTACAGAAGTTATTTGCACCAGCCATGCACCTCAAATTGAAAAAATCCCACAACCAATAACAGAAACACCAAATGAGGCACAACAACCTGAATCTGTCCTCAAGACTCAGCCACTTGAATCTGCCCCTAGTAATGCACGATTTGGCCAGGTGTTCACAAGGAGATTGGCTGTTCCTGAAACTATGCAGATCCAAAAGTCAAACTCTAATTCTTTGAATGAGGTAACAACTTCTGATCACTCTATACAAAATGAAATTGACCCTTATGTGGATAATGTTGATCAAGACTTGCCAATTGCCATTAGGAAAGGAACTAGAAAGTGCACAAAGCAGCCACTATATCCTCTTGCACATTTTTTGTCATTTAAAAAATTTTCACCATCTCATAGAGCCTTTCTTGTAAACCTAAACACCATTACCATTCCCACTACCCTATATGAAGCTCTATCCAATGAAAAATGGAAGCAAGCCATGAATGAGGAAATGGAGGCATTAGAAAAGAACAAAACTTGGGAGTTGGTGGAGTTACCAGCAGGCAAGAAACCTGTGGGCTGTAAGTGGGTGTATACTGTAAAATATAGGGCTGATGGATCAGTTGAAAGGTACAAGGCTCGGTTGGTTGCAAAGGGATATACTCAAACCTATGGGATAGATTATATGGAAACTTTTGCCCCTGTTGCAAAAATGAACACAGTAAGAGTGTTGTTATCATTAGCAGCAAATTATGAGTGGGAATTGCAACAATTTGATGTCAAAAATGCATTCTTACATGGAGAATTAGAAGAAGAAATTTATATGGAGATTCCACCTGGCTATGGAAAAAATTTGGCTGCCAATACTATGTGTAAGCTGAAAAAGGCTTTATATGGCCTCAAGCAATCACCACGGGCATGGTTTGGCAGATTTGCAAGAGCCATGCTGGCAATGGGATACAAGCAAAGTCAAGGGGATCATACATTGTTTATTAAACATTCATCTTTAGGGAAAGTTACAGCTCTACTTGTCTATGTTGATGACATAATAGTGACTGGAAATGATGCTGATGAAAGACAAACTTTAAATCAGTGTTTGGCCAAGGAATTTGAGATTAAAGTGCTGGAAAAACTGAAGTATTTTCTAGGGATTGAGGTGGCTCACTCTAAGAAGGGAATTTTCATCTCTCAACAGAAATATATCACTGATCTCCTCAAGGAAACTGGCAAAACAGCATGCAAACCAGTAAGTACTCCTATTGACCCCAATTTGAAACTTGGAAAGGCAGAGGAGGATGTTGCAATAAATAAAGAATCATATCAGCAGCTAGTAGGAAAACTTATTTATTTATCCCACACACGGCCAGATATTGCCTATGCAGTGAGTGTAATCAGTCAATTCATGCAAAACCCTAAGGAGGTTCATCTACAAGCAGCCTATAGAGTTCTCCAATACCTTAAAGGGACACCAGGCAAGGGAATACTATTTAGAAGAAATGGAGGTTTAATGCTGGAAGCATATACAGATCTGAGACTATCTTTGGATCAATTGTTGATAGAAGATCAACAACAGGATATTGCACCTTCCTTGGTGGAAACTTGGTAACATGGAAAAGCAAGAAACAAAATGTAGTAGCACGGTTAAGTGCAGAGGCTGAATTCCGAGCAATGGCTCAAGGTGTATGTGAACTATTATGGCTCAAGATAATCCTAGAAGACTTGAAGATCAAATGGGATGGCCCAATGAGATTATATTATGACAATAAATCTGCCATCAACATAGCTCACAACCCAGTACAGCACGACCGAACAAAGCACATTGAGATAGATAGACACTTCGTTAAAGAAAAGCTGGAGAGTGGATTAATTTGTACCCCTTATGTGTCTACACATGGGCAACTTGCTGATATTCTTACCAAAGGATTGAATAGTTCAGGTTTTCAGACTATTACATCCAAGCTGGGAATGGAAAATACCTATTCACCAGCTTGAGGGGGAGTGTGGAAAACATGTACATTATTAGGAGTTATTAGAATTAATGATTTAGAATTATTTCTGTCAGAATTAATTCCCCCCATTAATTAGGGATATTATTAGATATTATTTCTTTCCTTAGAATATGGCTAAAATGACTAAGTTTCCTATTAGGACTTCCTACAAATCAGGGTATTAGAATCAACAATTTATTGCTTCTGATTCCTAGGGCTTCTGTATATATTTCCCTACTTTTGTAATATGAAAAAAATCAGAATTCCAATTCTAATTTATTCTCCACAGATATAAACATATCAACCACAAAATAATAAGGAAACTAATGAAGAAAGGGAGTTATTTAACAAAATTTTAACTATTTTGATATGTAAAGGAAAATAATGTAAGTCTAGTACTTCTTTTCATCTAACTATAGAGACTCTGTTAAAGATACATAAAAAGGATTTTAAAAACGAAAAAAACTAAGGTACAATTTTTATATCTTTGTCCTCAGGTTCTCTAGTTAGAAACTAATACGTGTATAATTTATACAACTCATTTCTCCTATGATTGATTCTTTTTAAAAAAAGTTTCCACATATTTTATTTTGATTAGAGAACTTGATAACAAAGATATAAACAACTTCATATAAGTCTAGTCCTAAAAAAGAAAAAGAGTAGAGCATTAAATTTTCAGCAGCCCGAAGTCTACTAAGAAATTTTCATATCAAAATACTATGCCTAGTAATTGGTAATGTATTCAATAATTAAATCCATCTTCAGAATTATGTGTAAATTGAAGTAATGGCAAACTAATATGAACCTTTATTCTTGTCTTTGTCTAGTCGAACAAAGATATTGAAAAATTAAATGCAACCTTAATGCATTATCCTGATTAATAACATTAGAGAAATGTTGCATATTTATGATATAAGATACTACAAAGTACAACTAGTTCCATACTACAAGAAGATTCTCACTTGTCATAAAGAGAAAGTAAGGTTAGACGTGCAAAGACAGTCTTCCCCAGATTTGAACTTGAAGATACTTACCCTTTAGTACCATCTATGGGGTCCAAAACCCAGTGCCGACCACTAGAGCCACCTTCAGACTTACCATTGTCAATGGCTCTAAGAACATCTTCTGTTGTTAACATAGAAAAACCATGTGATCCCTCACTAGCTAGAGTATCATTTACAAGTTCCGTAATGCGCTTTAAAGTCTCCTGACCACTGTCCTTTCGAAGATCCCCTGAATCCTAGAGTTTTAAAACTGAACTTTACATTCAAGCATAGATAAAGCAGATTCTGCATGTTCAAGTAGAGTTTACAAATTTACCTCCTCAGCTACTAATGAAAATGGTTCAGATGGAAGTTCTCTCTCAAGTACAAAGCTGACCAAGGCTTGTGAACCTGAAAACCACATATAAGCAACACTTAGCAATACTAAGTGAATTTGCAATTAGCTAAAATTGAATGCATAAAAAAGTGTAACAGCTAACAAGCAATCAAATTCAAAATGGCAAAAAAGATACAAAAGTTGTACATACCTTTATACTTACAAGCTAAACCACATAGACAATGAAGCACATTCTCATCATATACATAGTTATTCAACACAAGTAATGTTATACAACGGAACATCCACTAATTTGGACACATGGGTGCTGGTTTGTTATACTAGTAGAAATATACCCAGAGATAATATATGGAGAGTCACTAAAGATGATATAGTAATCAGTGAAACATATAATGGTGGAGGAAGGCAACAAATCAGTAGAGTTCCACATAAAAAATACAAGTAATTTCATGATGTACAGAAGGCAACATCAATTCAACTGGATGGTTTTTCATCATCTTTATCAGGCAAGCCAAAGGGCTCCAAATCAGCTACTCTTGATTTTATGATTTATGCTTTGTAGACCATCAAACAGTGGACATGTGCTCCAATCAGCACTATTGTCTACCAAGGAAAAGCGCCAACATACATAATCAGGATACAGGGTCTAACAATAGCATGCAAATATTTTTGATAGTCAGTGTCCAGTATGGACATATAGCCTACAAAATTATAGGGTTGCAAAGCTACTTATTCTCAAGGAAGAAAACAATAGATTTCAAGCTACATGATACTGATGCAACTTGTTGATCCACTCTGTTATTGGTATTAGGAAAGTACTAATAAGATGCATCAACAATTCCATATATGCACAGATAAGTTTTGAATTTAAAGTTCTTATGCATGTGAAAATATTACTGGACTATATTCTATCTCCCAAGCACAAATTTTTAATTCAAAATCAACAAAAATTGGATTAGGAGGCAGAGGTACAAGGCATTGTACTATGAAGAAAAAGCATTTCTTTATGAGGACATCTTTCAATTGTAAAATAGTAATTGGTTCTTACAGAAGCCTTGAAATCAGGGAACAGAATGCCTTCAAATCAAATTATTGGCTTTTCTGATGGGATATGAAATATCTTACATAAAAAGCTAATTGACTATATAACACGTAACATGAAGATTCTTGATTTCATTATTCATCTACATTATTAAATGTAGCAAGTAACTAAGAAGATAACTAGACAATGCACACCGCAGCCCATTGCCCAGCTTCAAATTTTCTTGATTAAATGCAATCCACCCGGTCCAAGTACCGATATTAGCCCGTATAAAGGAAAGAAAAAGTTTAGTACAATTTTTATATCTTTACCATCACCTTGTTTAATTAGAGAGTTTATATAATTTATTTTTCCCATAATTGGTTCTTTTTAAAAAAAGTTTTTATATGCTTTTTTTTTATCAGAGAACTCTGCATATAAATCTAGTGCAGGAAGGAAAACATTGCACCTACTTAGTACTATTTCCATTTGGTCAATATATAAAAATTGGACTTTGCAAAAGAAATAGCTCATCAATATTAACGATTACAGTAAAAACATTAATTTTTAATTCAAATGAACGCCTATAATACAAACAGCATTTTGCATTCCCAGATAAGAAGTCAACTGACCATAATCAGCCACGGTAACGGGACTTTTATCTGACTTTGAATGGACATCAGATTGCAGCAGAGCCTTTTGCACTTTCTGAACGAACGATCAAAAGTACAATACAACCAGCATCCATCAGTATTATATCACAATTTTCGAAATTAATCTAAAAGTCAAATATCCAAACTAAGGGTTTCGGGAAAACAACACAAGATTCCCCGTCCAATTTGAACAATCCAAATCTCCGCAAAAATTGCTTTTGAGATTCTAAAGTCCCCCATTTCTAATTCGAATGAAGAGCACAAGTAAAGAATAAGGAAGATAATGGACAATGCCTGGCAGAGACGAGCAGCGAGAGAGGCTGCTTTCTTTGCAGCAGCAAGCTCCTTCTCGTAAGGCATTGTAGATGCAATAACCGCTTGTGAAGACGAACAAGAAGAAGAAGAAGAAGCTAAGGCAGTTCTTGAGACGAGTGAGAGGTTGCTAGGTTTTGCGAATTTGGGTTCGCAGGTGAAATGAGTTCGAAGCGTGACCACTCTGAAGCAACAACAGATGGCCATATGTATACTAATACTATGCAGCTTTAGTGCTTGATTCCACTTTTTTTGATGCAGAATAAATAATAATAATAATAACCGCGCACGCAATTTTCAATTATTTGCTGCCATGGCCCCCTTCTTCTTCTCCACTCTGGAAAGTGCACACTGTACGTTCCCTTCGTCCTCTCCTTTGATTTCATTGATGTTCCTTATCTAATTGTCATTTTTTACATTAATTCATCATTTTGTACTAATGAGATATTAATGGTGAGTTTTACATATTAAATTTGTTTTGGTTTGGGTTAAACTGAAATTGACCTTGTAAATTTTGAATCATCCACAAATTATTAGCTGTCGGCAACCATTTATATGGCAAATTTGATCAAGTTTAAAAATAATGTAAATTTTTACTTTTAACAATTCATTAAAAAAATAAGAGACATTTATATTTATTATTACAAAATTAACATATTTAAATTAGTGTATTTATCTTTAAAAGTGTTAATTTTTATTATGCTTATTTGCCATTTTGGTTTTATTTAAGCTTTTTTATTAACTCAGTCATTCTTTAATAAAATAATTTCATTTGAAATTTATATATGATTTTATTATGAGTGAGAAATACAAATAATTAAGTTTTTGTATGAAAATATTTTTATTTTTTTCATTATTTTTATATTTTTATACGTTCAATATAAATAAATAGATAAAATAATTGGTGTTTAATATCTAAATAATATATAATATTAAATAAAAGTTTATACTCTTAATTAATGTATTATTAAAATTATTATTTATAATCATATAAAATTTAACTAACTCGAGCTGTGACAACATTTTCCTTGCAAAAATAGAAACCTTTATCTATATACATAATCAAAGGAGGTCACGATCCCCTTTGGGGGCAGGTAAAGTGCCTAAACTGAACGTGTCTCCATTGTTTGTGTTCATCTTCAATTCCCAGCAACAAAGCGCAAACACACCCTTGCATCCAAATCTTCAATATATTTTCTTTCTCCAGAAGCTCATTTTTCTTTTCTTCCCTTCCATTAATGAAATAATAGTTATGTTATAACCAAGGTTTTAAATTGCGATCTGCAATTGCAATGGTAATCGCAATTTAAAAACCTTGGTTATAACCAATGGAGAGATTTTGTTGATGATAGTAACAAAAAATTAATTATGTAATAACTGAAGTTTTGAATTGGAATTGGAATTTTTATTGTTACTACAACAAAATTAATTTCACAATATGGGTGGAAACTATACGGAACCTTCATTAGTATCAGGAATAAATGCATCAGATGATGCAATAGTTTGCTATTCACCAACTAAGATCACAACACTTAGTGTGTGGAAAGGAGATAGCCCTTTAGATCACTCTCTTCCTCTCTTCGTCTTGCAATTAACATTAGCTGTTGGTGCCACTCGTCTCTTCGTCTTCATCCTCAAACCCTTTCGCCAACCTCGCGTCATAGCTGAAATTTTGGTAAGTTTTATCTAATTAATTATATATGTTCATGATCAATACTGTGATAGTATGTTTTTAATTTATTGTTATGTTCTTGTTTATATTGAATTTTTCTTTCTTTCTTTTGGTTGATTAGGCAACAAAATGATGCATTAACATGGTTTCAGAGATTAGAAACTCATAATACATATGAATTATACTTGTAATTAAGGTTGATTCTATGTGCAATAATGTACATTAATTAGACATTTCATTGTAAGGTGTCGTGATGGTAACATTTTTAAAATGTGGGTAATGTGTTTTCATTATACTAATAACAAATTAGCTTACTTTTCAAGCCAATATCTCTAACAACTTAAAATTGGTAATTCTTTCTCTTGTTATCAAAAGTTATAATAAATACCTAGGAAGTATCTCAAAAAATTACTACTATACTGAAATGACATTATTAATAATTGTTCTTGTGTATTTCAATGCATTTATAAAAAATAAAATCAATTAGAATTAAATTTCTTGTAACGTAATAAATTAATATTTATTTTATTTTTTATAAATTTTTTATTGAAAATAATATTTTTTTTAAGATAAGATCGACATTTAATATAATCACTTATTTTAATAAAAATTTAAATATTAATTTATCACATTTTGACAAGCTAAAGTTCGAATCTTATTAAAAAATATATTAGTGTGTTTCCAAAGAAAAAAATATTTGACACTTGTTTTAAGCAGGCATTGTCGAACATATATATTGTGTTTTGTTTCAGGGTGGATTGCTATTAGGTCCATCAGTGCTAGGACAAAATGATACATTTGCTAAAAAGGTGTTCCCTTTAAGAAGTGTGTTGGCACTAGAGGGAATGGCAAACATAGGCCTAATTTACTTCCTCTTCCTAGTAGGCTTAGAGATGGACATTTCAGCAATCAAGCGTAGTGGACAGAAGGCCTTATTCATAGCCATTGCTGGTATGCTCTTGCCCTTTGGTGTTGGTGCTACTTTCTCTTCTATCTTTCGTAACCATGACCCAGAAATGAGCCAAGGAGTCTACATCCTCTTCCTTGGTGTCGCCCTCTCTGTCACCGCCTTCCCGGTCTTAGCCCGGGTCATTGCTGAGCTCAAGCTCTTAAACACGGATCTCGGTCGCCTCGCCCTTTCTACTGCCTTAGTAAATGATGTTTGTACCTGGATTTTCCTAGTTTTGGCCATAGCCTTAGCTGAGTCCAATGCTAGTAAATCCTCCTTGGCCTCCCTTTGGGTGGTCCTATCTAGTATTGCCTTTGTTGCCTTATGTTACTATGTTGTTAGGCCAGCAATCTCATGGTTCTTAAAGGATACCCGAGATGGAGAGTCCATTAGTGACTTCCAAATATCTGTTGTAATAACTGGTGTGATGGTGTCAAGCTTCATCACAGATGCAATTGGGGCACATGCTATTTTTGGAGCCTATGTTTATGGCCTTTCCATTCCAAGTGGACCCATTGGAGTAGCTCTTATAGAGAAGCTTGAGGACTTTGTTTCAGGGCTACTTGTGCCTCTCTTTTGTGCCAATAGTGGGCTTAAGACTAACATCACAGCAATCCGTGGGTTCACAACATGGGCAGGATGCTTGCTAGTCATCCCTCTTGCCTGTGCTGGTAAGGTCTTGGGGACTCTGCTTATTTCACTCTTCTTCCAGATTCCCGCACGTGATGGCGTTATTCTTGGCCTGCTCATGAACACTAAAGGCCTTATTGAAATCATTGTACTTAATGTTGCAAAGGACCTAAAGGTACATGCAACGAAACTTGTATGCCTCTTTTCTTCTGCTAACCAATACCTTATAACATTGATTAAAGTTTTTTTTTGGTTGGTTGATGAATTTTTTGAACATAAAAAATTATTATTTTTGTTAAATTTTTCAAAATTTTAAATTATTAAATATTCTATCAATCAAATAAAAAAAATTTAATTAGTATCTTAAGAACACTAATTAGCGAAACCTTTTTAATTATCAACTTTTGTGGAGAAAAATAGAAAAGGGATGTAGCAAAAAGTAATTAACCTCTCTCAAGAAGTTTAGCTTGTTTCAAAATTTTCATTTTGTTCTCCTTTAATAGATTTTTTTTTTGTCATTGAAAATAACTTTTTGCACATATACAGAATTTTTATTTTATTTTTAATATTACGGTAAAAACAAATAATTAATAATAAGTTCTAAAATGAGATTTTTAATATAACAATATTAATAGCAAAGTATATATACATCATGCAAAAACTTAACTTCAATGACAAAAGAAATTGAAATTAAATTAGTTTTTGTAATATCACATCATATGTCAAAAGATTTAAGCGTAATTTTTGAAACCAAAGAATTAGTGAGTGTAATTTAATCAAATACCAAGAGACAAGTTACTATAATTTACTCTAAAAAATATATTTTACTGTTATGATACTAGTGTGGGCATATATATATATATATATATATATATATATATATATATATTTGTAATTTTGTATTTTGCGCAGAGTATGTTTTAAGCAGATCAAGAATTTAAATTTTTTTACTTAAAATATTATGGTATATGTTGTGTGTGCATGTGTATTATACATTGGTATATGTGTACAGGTAATGGGGGATGAATCATTTGCAATGATGGTGGTAACAATTGTGGCGATGGGAGCTCTGGTTGCACCCATTGTTACAGCAATGTACAGACCAACAAGAAGGTTCATCCCTTACAAGAAGAGAACAATCCAAGGCTTAAGACTTGACGCAGAGCGAAAAGTACTAGTCTGCGTTCACCATCCCTCCAATGTCCCTACAATCATCAACCTTTTAGAAGCTTCAAACCCCACTAAGAAATCCCCCTTGTGTATCTATGTCCTCCACCTCCTTGAGCTCACCGGCCGTCTCTCCGCCATGCTTATCGTTCACGCCAATCGCAAATCCGACCGCTACCACTGCCGTGTCGGTAGCGGTGGCGACGTCAACGGAGCACAAGCCCAATCCGATCACATTATCAACGCGTTTGAGAACTTCGCGAAGAAAGTGGACTGTGTCTCTGTCCATCCCTCAACCGCCATCTCCCCTTACTCTACCATGCACCAGGACATATGTACCCTCGCGGAGGATAGAAGAGTGTGTCTCATCATCATCCCTTTCCACAAACAGAAGACGGTCGATGGAGGAATGGAAAACCAAAACCCTGCGTTCCAGATGGTGAACCAGAAGCTTCTACTTCATTCTCCTTGTTCCATAGGCATCCTTGTGGATCGAGGCCTTAATGTCTCTTCCAGATTAAGCAGCACAAACCTTAACCTCATTCCCTCTTTGAACGTCGCCGTCTTGTTCTTCGGAGGGCCACATGACAGGGAAGCACTAGCATATGCCCGACGGATGGCTGATCAGTCGGGGATCTCGATGACCGTCACCCACTTCGTCCCCGGCAAGGACGCCGTTGAATCATCACGATTAAGCTACAACTTCGCAGAGTTACAAGAAGAGGAAGATGATCATGACGAGGAGGTCTTGAACATATATAGTGAGAAAGAGAAGGAGAGGAATGAGGAGTACATTAGCGATTTCAGGAAGAAAACATTTAATTTTGAATCAGTGACATATGTGGAGAAGGTCGTGAACAATGGAGAGGAGACAGTAGGGGTAATAGGGTCAATGAAAAATGGGTTTGATTTGTTTATAGTTGGGAGGGATCAAGGGATGGTTTCACCATTAATTGATGGGCTAACAGATTGGAGTGAGTGCCCAGAATTAGGGGCAATAGGGGACTTTTTGGCTTCAACAGACTTTGGAACAACAGCTTCAGTGTTGGTGATACAACAGTGTGCTGGGGAGGGAGGAGTGATACAAATGGAAGAGATTAGAGTAGATAATGAAAGTGAGAGTAAGCAAACAACAATGACTAGTTTTAACAAGATCATGATGCAGCATTTTGGAAGACATACCGTATCAACAGCAAAGGGGAAAACTATAAATTATAGTGATAACTACTCTTGATTGATTAATTATTCATGGTAATAGCTTTTTTTAAATAATGATAAAGTTGAAAATTAAGTAACCACACACATCAAATTAATTAACCAAACCTGAGACGGATGTATGGCTTTTTCTATCAGTTTGATTCAACTTCTTAAAGAGAACGTTTGCGAAGTATTATCTTGTTGAGTCGTGTTATCTCTAGTAGTTTTTAGATGAATTTCGATGATCTCTGATGATGTTCGGACCTGCAAAACATGAAGGGTCAAAGCCACGATGGAGTTGGAATCTCTATTATAGCTAGACTCTGATACTAAAGTCAACCATAATAAGTGAAGAGAAGGAAGAGAATTTTAAGGAAGAAGAAACTAAGAGTATTAGAGAGTGAATAGGAGAATGTCTTATCTAGAGAAGGTAGGTTTTATATCTTTTTAAGTCTAGATGATAGAATAATAAATTTATCTTACTAAGTTATGTTCTCTTTGTGAATATGGATCAACTCAATCTATTTTAAAATGTACCTCAACATACTTTAAATGTATTATAAGCTAATGTGAAAGTAAGTTTATTAATGATTACTTAATAGATGAAACTATAAGAAGAAATAATCTAAGATGATTTATAATTTTTTAGAACATATTATGTTATTGCTTAGGCAATTCACACTTTAAGAATTACCAAATATTCACAATTGTATTTTTTTTAATACTCAAAGCATATCTTTTTTTTTTTTTGTCCTCTATCCCCGTGTTCAAGTAGTATATTTTTATTCAACAATTACATTAATATTTATGTTTTTTCATCTGCGAAGTTTGATGCTTTAAACAAGGTTTAATGATAAAAAAATCTAAAAAAAAAAAATCAGGTGAGTTTTTGATTTAAGTGGGCCTAAATTAACCGACTTGACCCACTTGACAAATTCAAAATTATAATAAAAAATTTATTTGAACCCACTCGCTTAATTCAAATTGGCTCACTCATAATTGGTATAGTAGAATTTAACATATAGTTTGAACTAATACAGGCATTAAAATGATAAAATAGTAAGATCAAATAATGTATCTATTGAAGTATGGAAGAGTTTAGTAAAAAAAAATGTATAAATTAATTAACAAAGTTATTTAATATGATATTAAGATCTACTAAGATGTGGTATTAATAAAAAAAAAGTACTTTAATTATAGTGTATATAAAAAACAAGAATGATATATAAAATTTTACAAATTATAAAGAGATCAAGCTTTATGAATCATAATATGAAATTTGGAAGAAGGTTATTTTGAGGGAATATTAAAGTTGGATAAACGAATTATAAAGAACTAATTTAATTTTATATTAGAAAAGTCAACTATGAAAGTAATACTTATTAAGAAGGTTGATGAAAAGATATCACAGATCTCATAAAAATTTATATATAATTTTTATTGATTTTAAAAATACCTATAACACAATGACACAATAAAAAAGAAAAGAATTCGTATGACTTATATGTGAATAATTAAAATATGTATAATTGAGTCATGACTTATGTGAGAATACAAAGTAAAACCATAAAAGATTTTCCTATAACCATAACACTACATTAAAATTTAACTTTAAGCCATTATCTTTTTTTTTTCCTGGTTTCCTATAAGTACTTTTTTATTAGAGGTAATTTTGTTTAAGATATTGTTGGATACTAAATATGAGCCCTTACCTTTTTAACTTAATATTAGATGTGCTGAACATTAGAGGTGTTCAAAGCTAATCAAAATTGATGTCCCATAACCAAACTAAACCAAATAAAAACTGAACAAAACTAATCAAATTTTGGTTTGAATTGGTTTAGTTTAATTTAGTATGCCAAAAAATTAAACCACACCGCTTATATATATAATTATAATATATATGTTATTTATATTAAAAAAATTTATCCTATATGAAATATATTATTTTTAAACTCTTTCACTTCAACTTGTGACTATTTGATTTTTTTAAGTAATGGATATATATGTCTAATGTTTATAATATCAAAATAAATTGAATTAAATTAATTTAATTTAGTATTTTAATTTTTTTTTCACTTGTACTAGGTTGGTTTCTTTAAGGAATAAGGTTGAAAATTTACTTTTGAAAAAATTGGGTTAATTAATTTTTATATATTTTTCTTAAAAATTTAACTTTAAAACTAGTTTGATTTTATAATTTTTTGGAATAAATTTGAAAGGACAATATAATTATTATTTACTTATTTTTGAATGTTGTTTAAATATGTATTAGCCAAGAACATTTATGATTTTATGTTTATTAATAAATGAAATTTTACTCATTTTCTTATTATTTTTTGTATTTAAAAAAATTATTTTTTTGTTAATAATATATTAAATTGACAAGATAAAAAGGTTTAAACTATCCAAACCAAACTATTAAGAATTGAGTATTTATAATTTTATTTACTTTGATACTATAAACTCAAACTGACAGGTGCACTATTATATTAAATTAATGTGATCAATTCAATTTAAAACTCTCTTTAAACTATCTAAACCAAATGGACAAAAACCTCTACTAAACTTATTTAAGAGACAACATCAATATGCATACTTTTTTTTTTTTTTATGATACTAGAGTCTAGAAAGAATAAGTAAAAAAAAATAATTAGAGAGATGAAGACAATCTTTTGGAAACATATAATTTTCATATAAGTCAAAGTAAAATAAAAGTTATATAGAATTTAAATTTAGTAAAAAATACATTGATTATAAAGTAAAGATGAAACTTAAAGATTATTTCATACAATAAGTTACAAACTTTAAGTATTCAATGACTATAATGCAAATTAAAATAATGAAAAAAATAAAGGGAATTGTAATCCAAATTAGGTTGATAAAATGGAAGAATTTTTTAGTGTTATTTTTTTATAAAAAAGTATATTCAAAATTAATATAAACGAAATTTATTACACAACTATAAGATTTATGTTATTGTATGATATTAAATATTAGGTAAAAAATTTAATATAAACAAAAATTTAACATCATAAAAATAATAATGCTATATTAGATAACTGAATATACTAAAAATAATAAGATTAAAAATAATTATATAAAAAAATAGCACATTTCTTAAAAAAATTGATAAAAATACACTTCTAATAATTTAATTATGTATATAAAAGACTATTAGATGTTATTATAAAAAGAGTTGATTAAATACAAAATATTCTAATAACTAAAAGTAAGAGGATACTAAAAAAATTATTATAATAAATTTAATTATAAAAATAAATTAAAATAAAAGATATTGATGTCACTCTACTTCATGTAACCGATCTCATTCCAGGAAAATAGGTTTTGTCTATTGTGGTATTTGTATTTCTCGTAATTTTTAGTTTTATTCGAGTACTTTCGCTTGCATTTGTAGTAAATTCCAGAACCGAGGAGGTTTCATCGTAATGCTGACTTTTAAGCAAGGTATGAGGGGCGTTTCAGTCATTTCAACAGAACCAGGTAAGGTGGTTACTTCGATTTGATTCTTGTCTTCCTCGCCACTGTTTCACTGTCTCCAAAGCCAACCAACACACACTAACAGCACACAAGATTAAGAGAGAGAGAGAGACACACACACACACAGAAAATGAGGGAACCTTCGTCGGCGGGATTCGATGGAAACGGCGTCGTATCTTCACCGACGTCGCCTCCGCCGCAGCATCTGCTCGAGAGGCTGAAGGATTACGGTCAAGAGGACGCTTTTGCCCTCTGGGACGAGCTTTCCCCTGAGGAACGCGATCTACTTGTCAAGGAAATCGAAGTAAACTCCACTCCCGCGCTATTTTTTGTTCCGATCCAGCATTTTGATTATTGCTTTCTTGTTCATCTGGGAAATGAGAGTCTCGTGGATTCTGAATTTCGTTTTCTGCTTTGTTTTTCTTGGAGAATTCTTCGGTGATTTTACTGAGTCTAGTTGTTTCGCGATTGAATCAATCTCATTTACTGCGAGTTTAGTACATCTAAGCTTCAGATTTGCAGCTGAACTCTTTGTATATCAATTCCAGTTTTCAGATCGATTAAAGATATTTTTACCCGAACTCAACTGAATTATTTGATTTTTCGAACACGGACTTCGTCGTATTTACTCAGTTCAATTTGCAGAGTTTGGATCTCTCGAGGATTGATCGGATTATTCGATGTTCACTTCGATCTCAAGGTCTTTCGATTTTTCTCATCACATAGACATACACATGCACACGAGGATTTCACGTGCATGATAATACCGAAGGAGAAGTAGTTTTGACGGGCCTTGTGTGTGTGATTTTACTTCAGGACTGCCAGCTGCTGCCATTGAGCCGGTGCCGGAGAATAGCGTGTCCACGGTGGAGGAGCGAACCCAAGAGGAAAGAGAGAGATGGTGGAAAATGGGTTTGAAGGCTATATCAGATGGGAAGTTAGCTGTATTGCTTTTATCTGGTGGCCAGGTATTTCTACGATTGGTATTGTTCTTTTTAATATTTTCTAATGTTGATGCCTTTTCGTATAATCTTTATTCTTTTCTTTTTTTGGTGGGAGCTGAGAATGCTTTTTGGTTTAATTAAGTGCTTGTTATTTTGTCTGTGCTTCTTCTTGGCTAGATGCAGTGAACTTTACCACTCTGAAAGGGTCAATTATTAGATGATCGAGATTATTCGCAATGTGATTTCTAAATTCTTTTTATCAGAAATTATTTCGGTATCATGCCGCCCCCTTTTGGAAAATATCTGCTATAGAGACAAGTTAAATTCCTAGTGACGATTTTAGCCTTCCATGTCGATTGTCCTTAAAAAGCAACATCATTCGCTGAAAAAAGATGTGCTTACTTGTAAAATAAAAGCATAAGCTTTATGTGTTATACTAAATAATCTATTATAGAGGCTATCATGATGGATGAGACTTTTTGGTGTTCACTTATAATAATGTGATTGATATCTTAGAGTAAAAAAGCAGTGGCTCTAATTTGTTTTATCGTAATAATTAAGTACAACAAAGTTGCTTTATGGTGTTACGGGGTTGCTTTATGGGGTTACGGGGTACCCTACTCTTATCTCATCGGGTTTCATCAAGTTTAAAAGAAAGAACTATAATTTGTTTAGCGTCATCGGCATAAAATCGTTACAATTTGGAATAATTAAATGGTAATATTAAATTAAATTTTCTACCATTTTTAACCAATTCTGGATTATCTTTCAGTTTCTACTATTTTTAATCAACGTATAATAATTATTATCATTTTCTTTTTTTTTTTCATTATCATCTTCATCGATAGTCCTATTATTTGTTAATTATGTTTTGTCATGTGTGTTAATGCATGTGGACTTGACATTTATATTTTACTATTTAATAAATTATTAACTTGCGGGTTTAAAGCAATCTTTATAACAAATTACTAGATAACCATTCAAGATTTCTAATTTTTTTAATTTTGTTGAAATTTTTATGTAAGTTCAGTATAACTTCCTATATAGAAAGGAGTATTATTTGAGGATAGTTACGTTGGTGTTTCTGAAGATAGAAATGCCAGACACCAACTCAACCAGAGGCACATGCATATAGACAGTAGAATTTTTTAATTGTTTCTGCTGTTTTTATGTGCACAACTTCTAGAATTACTTAAATCACACAATTACTAAACCCCCTCTTGTCTCCATCCATAAATATCCCACAATATCCAATTTCAATTGGAACTGCATTCTCCCTCCTCACTTTGCCAAGGCACTATTAAATGATAGTAAATCCTTTCTTGAAGGTACAGTAATAATCTCACACTGACGTATGAAAATAAAGCAAGCAGCTGACCTTTTTTAGTTTTTCCTTTTAGTTTCCTTTTCTGATTCAAATAAGAAGCTCACATTCACCAATTGATGAGCTCTAATAAATTAATATTTTCATCATATAAGCAGGTTAGATATGTATGAATGAACTCACAAATATAATTGACCCGAGGTATCTAGCTCAGCCTTCCTTTTATTTTTGTTTTCTCTTTATAGTTGTGAAGCTGATCCAGTTCTTAGTACAGGTTCAAACATGGAAAATAAGTTTTTGCTTTTGATAAAAAAAGATTTTATTACAAGAAAGTATAGATGTACAGCAAAGGAGGATAAGAAATCCTCTAGAACAAACGTATATGAAAAAAGAAGTAAAACCATGAAATACACTGGCTTGAAAAAAGCTTCCATCCCTCTGTAAATCCATGCAAGAGGCCCCATTACAAGTCATGAGTTGAAACCCAAAAAGAGGCCCAAAAACTACTCTCTCATAGAAGTTGCCAAGAAAGAAATCTGTGTTTCATAACTCCCATCTAGTCTGAGCCATTAACACCACAAGCTTGCAGAAGTAGCATTCTGCCAAAGGATTTTACACTCCTTTTTGCTACCAAAACCTCCAAACTGGATTATTTTTTTAAAGAAAAAAGTTATGAAGAGGCTGGGCAAACCCCAGATCATAAAGAATACCAAAAAGTTATAAGTTGTTATACAACTGCATTGAGATCACTGAACCACTAGAGCGCATGACTCTTACATCTGAAGAAATAGCCTTATGGGGCCTATTAGTAAGATTACTGTGCAAGGAATTACAATCAATCATATAAACCCTCCACTTGTCTAATTCTGATGAATCATCATTTTTTCTCTGTTAACATTTGAACCAAAATTTTCTCCATATTGTATAAGCTAGTCCTTTCTATTGATACACACTGTTCAGCCAGAGAGTGATGCTTGCAGACATTTTTATGTAGAATTCTGTCTTTATTTTAAATTATTAATTTCAACAAATTTGTCCAGTTCGCTTGCTTAAACATGTCTTGAAACTGTCAATGCAGGGGACTCGTCTTGGAAGCTCAGACCCAAAAGGATGTTTCAGTGAGTCATCTCACTTCATACTGAAAGCAAGTTGTTACAGTTCAAGTTTCTTTTATAGCAATATTGTTGTACTGGAAATTTTATGAAATTCAGGGTGTTGAATTAATTGATTCTATCTCTTCAAACTCTCAGTTGAATATGGTAGAGCCTATCTTGAAACATTGTATTCATCATTCTATTGAGGTATAATTTGCATTGTTTTGGCAATAGATGAATTTTCCTCTATTTCTTTGCAAACTCCTTACAAGGATGGCAATGAAACTTGGAGACCATTCCATACAAGAAGCCATTAGTTTTAAGTATTTGAGGACTATAATACAAAATAAGGAGAAATAGAGGGGGACGTAAATCATAGAATCCAAGCTGGGTGGATGAAATTGAAGAAGGCTTTAGGTGTTATTTGTGATAGAAGAGTACCACTCAAACTTAAGAATAAATTTTTTTAAATAGCTATAAGACCTACATTGTTATGTGGTATTGAATGTTGGGCGATAAAAAGTCAACATGAGCAAAAATTCAACATTTCAAAGGTGAGAATGTTACGATAGATTAATAGAAACACTGGAAATGATAGGATTAAGAATAATTGTATTAAAGAGAAAGTTGGGTAGCACTTACTATAGAAAAATTGGTAGAAACACGCATTAGGTGGTTTGGTCATGTACAGAGAAAATCTTGTATGAAAAGTTGACTATATAGTAGATAGTCTAATAACTAGAAGTAAGAAGAGACAAAAAAAAAAATAATAGGAGAAACTATTAAAATTGACTTAACTATAAATAATCTAACAGTAGAAACAAGTCAAGATAGAACATGTTGTTGTCACTTGATCCATATAACCGACCCCACCTAGTGGAAAAAGGTTTTGTTTGTTGTTTTTCTTAGCAAATTCCTTGAGTATATTTATTCTTTACTCTTTTCAGATTTGTCATGATGCTTTAAATCTGAATTGGGAGGCTAGCTGTTATACTCATGCAGTCATGCCTAAACATTATAGTTATAATCTTTCATAGATGCACCTTGCAGTAAAATAACCTTCGGGGTATATTGTACCAAATGAAAATACTTAGGTTGTAATTAACAAATAAAAAATTGGCACTGAATTTCTAATATTTGAGAAGATTCTCATTTCAAGTCCTGAAGGTCTGTGAAACGAAAGTATTGGCATTTAATAGATAAGATTAGGATGCAAGGAAACTATTGTCATTTAATAATGTAAATGAGAAAAGGATTGTTCTGAATGCGATGGGTGACATTTTCAGCTTATTCACTTGTAGTAGATTTTTTATAGGTATTGAGAAAGCACCAGTAAACCATATCCAGTGCTGAAACTTTTATTTTCAACACTATATTGATCTTTTAAGCATGCCCTTAGGCCCTTAGAAAGAAACAGTTTCTCTCTCACACACAGACTGGCTTGGAAAGCAAAAAAGAGTCATGGATGTGGAACACAATTGGGGAATGAAATTAGTTAAAATTTGCATTCTGAAGTCTAAGCCAACTGAATATTCATGATTCTATGGAAACAATTTAGAAACACTTTTATTGTGTTTAAATATCGGAAAATGCCACGGAACTGATAAGTAATGCAATAATGAGTAGCATTTTCTTCTTTTAGAGGGAAAAAAAAAAATTTCTGCTTAGTATGAATTGGACTAAAATAATAAGGCATTGTGCAAGGTTTATAGGTCTTCCTTGGTTTTTGTATTTTATTATTTACTATATGAGAGATTATGGTATTTTTTGTTGCTTGGATGAGCCTCAAGAATATATCATGACCTATATTTGTTCTGTGTTACTAATTTTTTTTTTTTTTAGATATTGGACTTCCATCTGGAAAGTCACTTTTCCAACTCCAAGCTGAGCGAATTTTGTGCGTACAGAGACTGGCTGCTCAAGCTACAAAAGAGAGTTAGTGTTATTTGTCCTGATTAAGTTTATTCCTGCGTCATTCCATGTGCCATCCTTACCAGTTTACATGCTGTAGGTTCTGCTTCTTCAGTGCAAATACACTGGTATATAATGACTAGTCCATTTACTGATGATGCAACACGCAAGTTCTTTGAAAGCCATAAATATTTTGGTCTTGAAGCTGACCAAGTAAGAAGCTTGAAACCTTTTTCTTGTACTATCTCTATTTGTTCTTCACTGGCCATAGGTTGCTTACTTTGGATTCAACTCTTTGGTACAGGTTACCTTCTTCCAGCAGGGGACCATCCCTTGTGTTTCAAAGGATGGTAGATTTATCATGGAAACTCCATACAGAGTATGGTCTCTTTCTTTTACTGAGATTTTAAGCTGCATATGTTTTTCTTATCTTTTGTCTTTCTTAACTTGAAATTAATTAAAAATTTAAAGAGTGTGGGTAAACAGAAATTGAAAGGATGACCATTCAATTTTGAGTAAATTTTACTGACCTCCCCGTTTGGTTAAATTACATTTGATACCTCCGTTCTAAGTTATTTTCTGTCAAAAAAGATAACTTTTTGCATAGTATAAGATTTCAATTTTATTTTTAATATCACAATAAAGGCAGTTAAGTTGATGTTAAATTTTAACATGAGATTCTTAATGTGATAGTAAAAACAATTAGATAATTTTTGGAAGGAATGCACATGGTGTAGAAAGTTAACTTCATTGACGGAAAATAAATTAGGTGGGAGGTTTTTGCAGCATTACATCAAATGTTAGGGGAGTGTAATTTTTGAAACAAGAAGTGTATCAAGTGTATTTTAACCAAACCTCAAGTGAAGTAAGTGTAATTTATTTTTCAACTTTTGATTAGTGATAATTGACATGAATTTTATCATGTTATAATTTGGAGCATCTGCTTCGGTCTCAGTAGGGATTGGTCCAAATTTAGACTTGGCTGTTGGTACATGTTGGAGTGTTAAAATTGAAGTATCTTGTTGCAGGAGTATGGAACTTTATGTCTATACATAGTAGTAAAACTATTGGCAAGAACCTGAGGAGCTTAGATTGAATTGCAAGTTTGTTACAACTCAAATGTACACTCCCATACCATCTCAACCTGGGGTTTGGTCCTATTTCTAGAGCCTGAGCCTGTTGAAAACCTTATACTAAGCATATTCTGAAGTATTGACTCTTGAAAGATGATGTACGGTGTGTGCATGTTAATTTGTCTGTGTTGTCCAAGTCAGTCTGTGCCATTGTTGAATATATATTGGATAACCTTATGTGTTGAGAAAAATTGAGTAACTGAAAACCTCCAAAACTTATCTGGTCACTTACCCTATGTTGTGATTTCTGGTAATGTGAATTCTGATGGTTAAATATCTTTCTGTTTGTCAGTGTGAATGGTATAAGATTTTATACATGCCTCAATGATACAATACTGTGTGGTGTGTAGAAGCCTCATGTAAGTTGGATTTACTAATTCTTTGAATTTTTCACCACTTTTTTTTTAAATGATTCATAGGATTTAGGAGGTCCATTAATAGGGGAATGGGGTGTGGGGAAAGGGGATGGGGTATGGATCAAATCGAAATTTATCTCTTTGAAGACTGAAATTGGTGCCATGTGAAAATGGCATCTACTTTTGATATCTTAAATCTGTCTACTAGTTGTTTTATCATCTGCTTTCTAGAGATTTATGTTCTTGACTGTCAAAAATGACAAGAAACACGAAAAATATATTTAGCTATAAAAAAGTTCACAGCTAGTTAGGCACATAATTGAAATTACAAATTTATTGAAATTTTGAATTTCATCCTGGTCAGTCTTCCATATGGAACCTATAGGAAGATGGTTTTGTTCATAGTATCGAGGACTAAAGAACTATCTGGGAAGTTTATAACCATGCAATAGCTGTGTCTGATTTCTTGTGCCCCAACTGGAAGTTCTTTACATATGAGAGAATTGCTGCTTTATTTTCTCATATTGACTCAAAATCTGGTAATGATTTGCATGGGCAATTGGTAATCTTGGTGTAAAACATGACATGCAACCTACTTGATGGGCAGCTAATTATTTCTTAGTTTCATTGGATAGAGGAAGAAAATTATAAGAAGAAAGAAGGATTAAAAAGTATAAGGAGGATTTCATTATGATTAGTTGATTACTACTCTGTGCTGATGCATCTTTTACAGGCTGTCAAAAGAAAAAAAATGAAAAAGATAAATAGTAGCTGCCCTATGCCTTCAGATGAATGCATTAATCAGATGGGTTTACGTGCACCAAATTGTTATGCTGTTGTTATTTTTATCCCTGACTCTGTGGACTGAGCTTGCTGATATTTGTGAGGGATTTTGTTGGTGGACCTGCAGAGAGTTTGGAGAGCTCTTTTGATCTAATGGCTCTTCTTTTCCTTTTTTTTTTTTTTTAAATCTTTTTCTGTTGTTGTGTTGACTTTTTCTAGGAGGATTTCTTATTCTCTATAATAGTGGGCTTGGCATGCAAAGTGCATGCCAATTTTTTTAAAAATAATTTTTTTTAATATAAAATTATATTGTAATAATATTTTATATTTTGAAAATAGAAAAAGGAGTGAGATTACCTAGTTCTCACATGCAACAACAACAACAAACAAAGTCTTTTCTCACTAAAGAGGGTTGACTACATGGATCAAGTGATGCTACCGTGTTCTATCTTGATTCATTTTTATGGTTAGATTATTTATAGTTAAATCTATCTTAATAGTTTTTTCTATTGGTTTCCTTGTATTATGTATATCTATCTAGTTAATATTTATGATTTTGGGACTAATGATCAAAAGTCTCAAGAGTCATATATTATAGTATAAATTCTTTTCTCTTTTTTATTTCATTATTTTTTTCAACAATTTTTTTTCCCTTGACAATGCTTTCACTTTGTATGGGATTATGGAATAAAAGGCTCTAAAAGACAGAAACTAGTTAATCAAAGCTGGATAGGTGGACTGATCGCTGACACTGCTATTTATTTACCGATACCTTGAAAATCATTTGGGTGAATGTCAAATTCCGTGGAGCATGATATTTTGTGTTTGAACATATGCATGTCAAGATAATTAAAATTTTAAATATTATTAGAATGTTAAAACATTCCTTGATATTCTCTCTCCTCTCTTTCAATTATTTCCATGTCTGCATATGTATCTACCTAGACAATGAGTATATGAGGAGATAGTTTTTATTCCCTTTCTTAGTTTGAACCTATTTTGCCATGTTGGTGGTTTGATATTTCAAACTTTTAAAGCCAGGTAGCAAAGGCTCCTGATGGGAATGGTGGAGTATATTCAGGTATTTTATGGTTTATATATTACTGCAATTTGAAATGCTGATTAGATTTTACTTTTTCTTATTTTTCATATGTTGCTTCGATACATTTCTGTGGTTATATTATTATACTTGCAATTTCTGTTGTTGTTCAGCTTTGAAATATTCAAGATTATTGGAAGATATGGCGTCACGAGGAATTAAGTATATTGATTGCTATGGAGTTGACAATGCACTGGTGAGTGGTGACATTTCCTTATTCTCTGTTTTAACACTGGCAATTATCATGCAAAATTGTCAGTTTTCACTTTTTTATTTACAGACTTAGTTTTTATGGCTTATGAAACAGGTTCGAGTTTCTGATCCAGCTTTCTTGGGCTACTTCATTGATAAAGGTGTAGCTGCTGCTGCCAAAGTTGTCCGCAAGGTAACTGACCAATTAAGTACTCCTTAATAGCTTCTTAATGCTGTGTTTTTTTTTTTGGCCATTGATAACATTAAAAAACAGCAAGGCCAAAGAGCCAGCAAACAATTAAGGGGAAGACTATGAGGAGCTCGAGCTTTTAAGGCTCGATTCCCCATTGGACAATTTCCCCACTTTTTCTTTTTCTTTTTTTAGGTTTTAATTTTTTTTTATTAAATTAGAGGGTGAGAGAGGGGAGAGGTCAAGCACAACAATTAAACAGGAAATATCCTCTTAATGGCTGATTTGGCTTGCCAGTTTCTTCTCACCTTTGAAGTCTGTTGAGAAGATCAGTGCCAGAGAAGATAGGGGAATTGTGACCCCAGAGAAAATGGCTAACCAGTCAGCTCCCATGTTAGCTTGGCGATTAACCTGAGAAAAGGAAATATTGCTGAAGTTCATCCAGAGATCCAAAACTTCTGGAATAGCACCAAAATTTCAAAACAATGGGGGCATAGATATAATAATCTAATACTTATCATCTGAAATTTAATATGTTTGTTTCTGTATATATTCCTCTGATGAATCCAAAATTTAGGTCTTGTAAATCATAGAAATTGCATAAGCGATGTTATTTTTTCCTAAACAAGAATCAATAATTTAATTGGTTTTGTGCCTCCTTTATTTACTGCTTACTTTTTCTGTCATCATAAAACAGGCATATCCCCAAGAAAAGGTTGGTGTATTTGTACGACGGGGTAAAGGTGGACCTCTAACTGTAGTTGAATACAGTGAGTTGGATCCATCCCTAGCTTCTGCCGTCAATCAAGGAACTGGTCGTCTTCATTTTTGTTGGAGTAATGTTAGTCTTTTGTCAATCTATTTAGTTTCATGGTCTTGAGCTTTTTTCACTAACTTTGCTATGGCTTTAAGGACCTGTCTGCTTGCCATAGATCATTGGCCCATGAACTTTCATTACAATCTTCTACAGTGTAAAACTAGGGATTGAAGCTGTTCATCAGATTAACACATCAAAGTAGGACCTTTTTTTTTTTTTTTGTGACATGATCATGCTGAGATTCAAACTGGAGTTCGCGCTTCTTTGCAATCATATATTTTCATCTGGATACAAACCATGGGACTTTTATATGACAAACATGATCTTATTTCCTTTCTTATTATCTTTCAAGCTCCATGCTCTAAAATTGAGTATCCATCAGTAAAACTTCTATTTCTCAACCAGAATTGGAAGATTGATGACGAGGAGACAATGAAGTTGAAACTTCTAAATAATATTTTAATTTCTTTTGAGATATGTTTTTATGTGTTGAGTGCTTTTACTTTGTTCTGGATAATACTTTTACATTTTCATTTGTTAGTATTTGGAAATTGAACAGCAGCACTATGTGTATGCAAACCATATTTTTGTTTTGCCCACAAATTCATTTGCATGCTTATGGCTTTGAACTTATTTGCTCTAAGAATATTGAACATAGTATTTGTTGGCTGCTTAATAAATTGTTTTCTTGGTTTTTCATCAAACTTGTAATTTCAGGTGTGCTTACACATGTTCACTTTGGATTTTCTAAACCAAGTCGCCAATGGCCTTGAGAAAGACAGCATGTGTGTATATTGCCTTCTTTTCCTCCCTCCCCATTCATTTTCCTAACTAGCTTCTCATTTTTATAAATTCCAAGTGTGATTACATTCATTTTATTATGACACACTCAAATTTGTATTCTTATGTTATATAACCAAGTTCAAGTTAAAAAACTACACATAATCAAGCTAATACAATAATTTGCAGGGAAGGAAAAAAGAAAAACAAAGAAACAAATCTCAGTATTTTGTCCAACTGACCTCAACTCAGGGGAGGAATACATTTAAAACTCCCTATGCCTTGAAATGTCTGGTTTATCAGTAATTTTTTTGGCCATGTAAACTAGTCTGTTCTTCCTGTTTAAAGCTTGAGGATGACATTATTGGGTTGTCATAATGGGTGCGAATGTCAATTTACATATTGAAATTAAAATATGAGAAAAGTGAAAAAGTAGTAGTGTTGCATGTAAGACATAGTAATCCTGTCTTGCTGAAAAACAGGTTTTCTTCATTTTGCTCAATGCAATTGATACATTTAGCCTATATCTTTCAGATGTTTTATAGATATTGATGGACGCATGGATTTTTTGTGCAGTTACCATCTTGCAGAGAAAAAAATCCCTTCCATACATGGATTTACAATGGGCCTAAAACTGGAACAGTTCATATTTGATGCATTTCCATATGCTCCTTCAACTGCACTGTTTGAGGTAGCTATAATTTTTAATTTTAACCAGAAATTGAGCAATTTTTTGTTGACATAATGCTGCCTAAGGATACTAGTAGTACTTTTCTTTATTGGTACTCTGCATCCATGTCAAGGTGCTGCGGGAAGAAGAATTTGCCCCAGTGAAAAATGCAAATGGATCCAATTTTGATACACCAGATAGTGCTAGACTGCTTGTTCTTCGGCTCCATAGTCGTTGGGTGGTTGCAGCAGGTGGCTTCTTGACACATTCTGTGCCCTTATATGCAACTGGTAAGTTTTTCCTCTTTTCATACTCAGAAGTGAGGAGGAGAATGAAACCTAGGCCCCTTAAATATTGGCACTCACCTTTACTAGTTCCACAGAAGAAATGGAATTGCAAGATTTTATTGAAGAAGCGAGAACACGTCAAACAAAATTTAGAATATTTGTAGATAGGAATTTTTTTGGGAAGAATGTCTGAAAATACAGTTGATTTTGCTATGAGCACTGCAAGAGGTTGCACAGTGAAATGTGAAAAGGACAACATTAGGCAACTCAAAAAACTTAGAAATAGACACTAAGATATATATATATATATATATATAGAGAGAGAGAGAGAGAGAGAGAGAGCGCGAGAGAGAGACAGAAGAAAATTAGCATTTTCTTTAATGAAGAAAAGTTTATCTCATTCAACTCATTCAATGCGTAACATAGTTGCCTCTTACTCAGGTGTCGAAGTGTCACCACTGTGTTCATATGCGGGTGAAAACCTAGAACCTATTTGTCGAGGAAGAACATTTCATGCACCTTCTGAGATTACATTCTAGTTCTAGTGTGTGCTTTTTATATGTGCGGCTTTGTGATTTATACCACAATGAGTTGAGTTCTCAGTCTCGTACGTGTAGCAAGACAAATTTGTGCATCCTAATTGTTTATTCACTTGTATCAGATATCAATATATATATGTAGCTTCTCCAATCTGTTTGATCGGCTGAGGAATATATGATTGTGCCTCAATTTTACTGGTCATTTTTTCCAAGTAAACTAGCATTTTGGTCCTAGAATTGCTAGACCCATTTAGCTTTAGTATTTGAAAATTAGGGAGTGCACGAGTCAATCGCCACAAATAAATACATTGCATGTAGGTTCATCTACATCCCCAGACCACTTGACAATAGGACTAACATGTGACACGTTTGTTATTTTCAAGAATTAACTCTTGCACTCACTAATTTTTAAAGATTAGATTAGATTGGCCTACCAATCTGGGGACCAAGTTGTTAGTTTATTCTTTACTTGCACATGTGGGCTAAATTGCTCAAATCTTGCATTTCTCTTTTTTCTGTCACCTCCCTTGTTTGTCCTAAATAAATCATTCCGCATAAAAAATAATTGCTATTGGTAGGGCAGTGGTGGCCCATATCTTGTGTTGCATTGTTAATTAACACTCGCGTGGTATGAGTTTACTGGGAACGCGGGAACGGGGGTAAGGAAAAGACTGAAAAACCCGTTTCCCTTGCAAGGTTTAGATAATGTGTTTTATTTAATGCACTCTTCGGAATTTGAAAATTAGAAATTGTTACAAATATCATGATATTACTTCTCAGTCCTTTCTTGACTTTTTAGTCTGTCTGCTTTAGTGGCTATGGTATATTGCTTTTGTTTTATTTTCAGTGATTTGGAGGTGCATCTATATGATGAGTGATATTTCTAATCAGTGTGCTTATGTAAATATGGTATATTTGCTTTGTAAGTTATTTTAGCAATATATCTGAAGATTTTTTTCGACTGTTGGCATGTATAGAAATGGCACGTCAAGAAGCTTTCTGAAAAAGAAAGCACAAATATCTTTTTTGAAAAAAAGAATGTCTTGGGATAATATTCAATTCAAAGTGGATAAGATTGAGACATGGAGGGAGCAATAGTGACTTTGAACTCCAGATTGATGTAACGAGATTCATGATCAATTTTCGTTCAGGTATATAGGGTGTTGACAAAAAATAGAAAGGACTGGGAATATGAGGGCAAAGCTAGAGATTGGCTTTCTTCACTCATTGTTTACCTAAAAAATAATAAAGTATTTGCTTGACAGTTATTCTGTTTTTTTATTTTTTAAAATTATTTTATAAAATAATTTTGAGAACTTATTTTTTGTGTTTTTTATTTTAAAAAATTAAAAATTAAAATATCTTTTAATTGTTTGATATTTTTTGTTCTCTAAATTTTTTTTTTTATATTTTGTTAAAAAAAGTTATTCAAATAGATTTTTTTATTTTTTTGTTTTTAAAAATTATTTTTAATTTACAAAAACGATTATCAAAGACCCTTAAATCATCAATTGCCAAGCCAATTGATTTAATAACAGCAAGATAAATGATATAACATTGTTCTGCACTAAATGACATTCCAAGACCCAAGTTTATGTCATCAGCAAGTATTGATCTGCACGCTAGCAAAAGGAATGGTTCATTTGATTGTATTATTTGTATCTGTGATCTCACATCAATGAGAGGAAATGATCTTGACATCATCTCCTCAACTAAATATCTTCTCTACTTAAAAAAAAAAAAAGTTATTTAAGATCCAAGACATTCTCTCAAAGCGGGAAATTCTTGGGTAAATAATACTTGTATAAGCATTATAGTCAAATGATTCAGACAGTTATACTTAAAGCTGACATAACTAACGTATGAAATGCTGTTGGATGATGACAGTCCCATAGGATTGCACCGCTTGTAAAGCCAAACCAGGTGGGTGAGACTGCTCCAACTTCTAAGCCAACGAGTAGTGGAAAGTAAGGTATAATAAAATAATAAAAGATTATTTTTAGTCTCTTAATTATAACTCATTTTATTTTTATTTTTTAAATTTTATTTTAATTTATTAACTTTAAAAAATAGTTAATTTTTTTACTTTATTTAACGTAAAATATTGAATTTAAACTAATTTTAATATCTATATTATATATAGTTACTAAAATTATTATTCTATTAATATAATATGTAAACATAAATAAATTTATGAGTAGAATTGTATTTAAATTTATGTTTAATAAATACATAATTTAAAATTTAAAATTTAAATTTAAAATTTTTTTTACATATAATATTAATAAACTTATAATATTGACAATAATATTATATAAAAATGTTAAAATTCCCTCTGAGTTAACCTTTTAGTTACGTAAATTAATGAAACTAAAGATTAAAAAAGTTTTGATTAATTTTTTAAAATTAAAAGATTAAAATAAAATTAATCAAACTTAAAAAATAAAAATAAAATCTAATTTAAAATTAAAAAAATTAAAAGTAATCTGTCGTCTAATAATGTTATGTGAAAAAAATATATATAAAAAAATAAAAATATATCTTTTATTTATAATTTTTATTATGTAAGTAAAATTTATTACTCAATTTTATATTATTTCTCTATTCGTATAACGTCAAATTATTTTTTTATATAAAAAAATCTACTCCTAAGGTAAGCAAGGATTCTTGTGACTGACAAATCAAAATATTATCAGCGTCATTAGAGAGATTAAATTACATTCACTCGTCAAGGGTAACACACCAGAGAAAGCAAATACATCAATCTCAACCACATCAAACGCTGCTGCCTCTCTAGTACATGGCGAAAATAAATTCACCCACTGTAAGTTAATAAGCATATTCAACAAAAATATTCCAGTTCATAAAACCCACATTAAAATACTACTTCCTAAGGCATGAACAAATCCACTCCACAAAGTACAACGTGCACCAAAAACATTTATATGAGATCAGCAACATTCATAGGCATTTCATCAATCTGAGTACTGTAATATTGCTCAATATCTCTGAGGATCTTGATATCGTCACTCTTGACAAAGTTTATTGCAACACCCTGCAGACCATGACAAGGGCCAACCATAAGTATGTGTTTGTATATAGCAACCATCAGAAAGCAAGTAATGAACTGGGAATACAAGGACAACTGACAAAATAAAATCTGTACTGAAACAATACCTTGCGTCCAAATCGTCCAGATCGACCAATTCGATGGATGTAGAGTTCTCGATTATTTGGAAGGTCATAGTTGATAACTAGAGAAACCTGATAACAGAAGATGTGTACATCAATATTTCAACAAAAAGTTCTTACACAAGTTAGAATCAGAATACATAATGTTACATTCATAAAAAATAAATAAAGTTGTAAACACATGCCTGCTGAACATCGAGTCCACGAGCCCAAACATCTGTAGTGATTAGTACACGAGTTGTTCCAGCACGAAACTCTGACATAATTGCATCTCTTTCTTTCTGAGGCATGTCCCCATGCATTGATGAGACAGTGAAATTGTTGTTACGCATTTTTTCAGTTAACCAGTCCACCTGTTCCAAAAGCAGGTAAACATTAAAAGGACAGAAAAGATCAAAAGACTATGATGAACAATAATTAAAAGAAAGTATATTATCCTATTAAGCCTAGATAGTTTTCATTTACCTTTCGCTTGGTGTTGCAGAAAATAACAGCTTGAGTGATGGTGAGGGTGTCATAAAGATCACATAGAGTATCAAACTTCCAATCTTCCCTTTCAACTGCCACAAAAAATTGCTTGATGCCCTGTCACAAGGGGGAAATGCATCAGAAACCACTATGATCTTCCCAAAGGCATTAAGATAATGTAACACTATTGCTTACCTCTAAAGTCAACTCATCACGTTTTACAAGGATCCTTACAGGATCTGTCATAAACTTATTTGTCATCTCCAGTATTTCATGAGGAAGGGTAGCAGAAATCAAGACAACCTACAGTAAGAACTTAATGATTCAGAGGCAGCTATACAATAACATTACTACTCAGCATTTGGAATGTTACTGGGGCATGCAATGGCTAAAGAAAAACACAGTAGATCTGAATGCCGAGGTAATATGCACTGATGGAACCCAAATGAGTTGGGAGCCCTCCCTCGAAAACAAGTCTTCCCTCAAAATCTAGTTGTTGAGGGGAAAGAACCAAGCCACTTAAGTATTCTATCGAGTATCCCATATTACTCGATGTAAGGCTTAAGTAACCCATCCCATCCCCATCATGCACATAAATTATGTTAGCAACTAGATCTGCTTTCTGAATCAACCTATTAAAATGTGCATCTCAGCTTGATTTACTGAACATAATTGTTAGTTTTGCATTACATGAATCTGAAAAACAGGATTTTGATACTACCAAAGACATATTGGTTTTTGTTAACGATGTATGATGCCTTTCTTTATATCACAAAATAAAGGTTTTGTCCAGTACAGTGACACAAGCTGGAAAAAAAGTTATGGTAGAGATCAAACAAAAAATTACTTGCCGTTTCATGGATGAAAACAAACAGACATCAAGAATTTATGTTTTACAATGGACATCTACATCTATGTATAAAGTTTTTATTTGTCAAAATGAATTATAAAATATATTATACTATACAACCTAATACATGAAAATAGATATGATACTTTTGTCCAAAAGAAACTATATATGATACTAACAACTGTGTCAATGAACATAAAATAAGATTTTTGAGATTCCAGAAATTTCATTCCAAAAAACGTAAGGGGGCAAGGAGGACAGCAAGGGATAGAACCTGAAGCTCCGGAGGGAGATATCTATAAACATCATAAATCTGATCTTTAAATCCTCTGCTCAACATTTCATCTGATTCATCCTGTTATTGAAGCAATGTTAACCCTTGGCAAAAAAAAGGGGCAAATAAATAAATAACAAATTTGTAACGGATGGCAGGCAGAAGTATTGAACTCACAAGAACTAACAACTTGATAGCTCTAGTGCGCAATGTTCTCCTTTTAATCATGTCACAAACTCGTCCAGGAGTTCCAGACACCACATGAACTCCATACTCAAGCTTCCTTATATCTTCTCCCACACTTTTACCTCCAATACATGCATGAACTTGAATATTTATGTAATCTCCAATAGCCAAGATAACCTTTTCAGTCTGTGATGCCAATTCCCTTGTTGGTGACAAGATCAAGACCTGGACCCTGTTAAAAAATTATTAGAAGTGGAAATTATAAGATAATAATACATATGTTTAACAGAAGATGATAAATGGAGAATATGAATCAACAGGTATCAACAAGTACAATTTGATGGAATCACTAGTTGTCCATGTGACACCCTAATGACGTCAAATGTCCTGACTAGTGACAGAAAGAATTTCAACTTGACTCAGAATAAAATACATGATGAAAAGCTGTGGTTGGCACAATAAAGGTTGCAAGATAATATGAGGTTCTTAAATTAACATGTTGAAGGGTAAAATAATTGGTCATCAATCTTAAATAATTTAGGTGTTTTAACATAACAGCATGCCTCATACTCTTCTTTTGAGTATAGAACATCAAAGTATTCATTTATCTTTTGTAGATTGACTATATCAACACATCAAACCAAGGAATTGCAATTACCATCTGAATTTATTTAAAACTCTTCACAATAACTTTGGGTTTATTCAAGATTCTAGATCAAAAGGGTTTTGGGTCTTTGGGGATTAACATCAATCTTAGGTTATGGCCAAAGCTTCAACTAAGGAGGTCAAACTGAAGGAAATCCACCCCCCCCCAAAGCCAAAACAAAAATAGTGAGTGTGTTTTTAAATATAGTAAATCTCTTTGTCCAGTACAAAACCACCTGGCAGCAGAGTATCATATCATACAAAAATGTAACTGAAATGCCTCAACTATAATGGTAGCATTTATACACCAGTACATCTTCCAAGGACACTAAAATTACAGACCACCTCAGGATCACATTTACACCAGAAATATGAATGCACAAGAAAGAGATGGTTGAGCCCATATGAGAAGCCTCGACAACAGAAATCCTATACAAATAAGATAAAGTTTCAATAGCAATTGAGACAATTTATTTTGGCTTAGGTGCAGATGTGGCTATCATTCATGTCACCAAATAGATGTACAAAGATAAATAAATACTAAATCATAATAACATACGTCACCAGTTGATATCCACCTTTTCATTTATAAAAGCCTTTATCGAGACATGCACTCTATTTTATCTTTCTGTCCTAAAATCACAATACTTGAATAACAAGCACCGTGAAGTTTGTGTAAATTAAACATGCTTCACCCTAAGTTTAAAGAAAGCAATAAGCAAAAATTCCCTCTTTCATCATGAATTTTTTTTATGCTAGTTTTATTTGATTTTTTAGCTTACACATGTACTCTTTCATTTAGTTGTTTTTACAATCCCTAACAGAATGCCAACATCAACTTCTGTACTTGGCAGGAAATTCAGCTCGCTCCCCCTACTCTGAGTAAACTTACAAGCTTATGCCTCTTTTTTTCAAACTATAAAGACTTCCTCCTATGGCAAATGGAAGTACTAATAACATTATCAACCTTCTCATATGTTAAAATAAAATGAGAAGTACTATCCAAGACTTCTCATTCCAGATCTTCTAGGCAACCCTCTAGCATTATCTTCATTTACACATTCATATCTATCAAACCAACTCTACTCATGCAATCTTCTGTATCTATTTTCTTTCCTTTTAATAAAATTCTTTTTCCATCTAAAAAAATGTATTAAACCAACATGTGACTTTCATATTTTCATCTCTTTGGTGAGAATGAAAATGCTTAGAAATAGTAATGTTACAATATAGAGAGATGTAGAGTGCTAGTCTTGCTAAACAACAGTAGGCCATATTGTGCTTTTTCATAAATAAACTTATACTTGTAAACTGCCAAATAAACAAGAATTGAAGTTTTCTTTACCTTCGGTGAAGTGATTATTCCTAAAAAGATTATTCTTCTATCCACAATAACCGGACTCATAAATAAGACTCCAGACCAAATTTTGACCTAGAGTGAAGGTCAGACCAGTAAGAATAAATAAATATTTTCTTAACTTATTTTCGTCTTAATCCTAGTGTCTTCCCTGCCAGGAGCAACGTAAAACTTATTTTCAAGGCCTCTTCTGAAGTCTGAAATCTAAAGCCAAGCAAACTCTGCCAAATATACTAAAATTAGCGCTGATACCCTAACTATATTTTGACAAATCACAACAGCTTGTCTTCAGTATTATTTTTCGCTTGCCTTATGTTGAGGCCATTCAAGTACACATTAAATTAAAAAAGAACAGCAAACTCAATACCACAAATTTCCTGTAAAGTTAAGCTTTCCCCCAACCAACATAAAAAGGGAAAAAGAAATCAAAATTCTAAGAAAATTAGGGCTTTCAAGGAGCACATACTCTCTAATAGAAGTATCGACGACTTGGCAAACGGTAAGGCCAATCATAGACGTCTTGCCAGTACCAGATTGAGCCTGAGCGATAACATCTCGTCCTTCAATAATAGGTCTAACCGCTCGCTGCTGGATTGCCGAGGGCTTCTCGAACCCATACGCATAGATGCCTCGGAGCAGATCTTCCTTGATACCCATGTTCTCGAAGCTAGCGATAGGCTCTATTCCCTCCGTCGTCTCGAACTCCATATCCTCCTGTGGATTCGAGACCCGCCGCCGGTTGGCCGGCACCACCGACGCTGTAGCCGCGGCCGCCATGACTGACCTTTCCACAAGTTAGAAAGCGTTTAGGTTGGGATAGAGAGTGCGTTCCACTTGGTTCGACAGCTCTGGGGAGAATCGAAGCTGCAAGAGACGGCGATACCGATCTCTCTGGTTCGAACCCTCGAGGAGGAGAAGGCTACACCTAGAAACGGAGAGATAAAAACAAACAAATAAATGAAATAAATATAGAGAGAACTAGTGTCACAACCTTGCGTTGCAAGCATTGTTTAATTTTTATTTATCTTTTAATTTTTATTACTTTTTGTGTAAATCAATTATTTAATTTATAAAATATGATTTTCTTCCTTATTCGAATAAAAAAAAATAGAAGTCTTTTAATTGAATCTTGCAAAGAGTTCCTCAAATAAAAAAATTTTGGATAAATTTTTTAATTTATAAAAAAAAATCAATGTGACTATTAACTTTAATTTGAATTTACTCAATTTGCATTTGCTTCGAATCTGTGTTTTGAGATAAATTTCACTCACACTTAAGTTACTATTAAAATAAGAGAATTTATTTTTTATTTTATTTGTTATTACCTTTTTATCTTTTTTATTTTTAAAAATAAGTTGAAAGAACATACATTTTTCATGAAAGAAGTAAAAATTTTCACTCAATTTGCATTTGCTTGGAACATGCCTTTTTTCCGTGGGTTTGTAATGAACATACATTTTTTATGAAATATAATTCTCATAACCTTTATGATATGTATTCATTGTTGAAAAGTAATTCCTATCACATTTGTTGGTGACTTTCTAATGAATATATATTTTTCATAAAATATAATTCTTATTGTTATATATATTGTAACTGCAAAAATAATATTACCAACAAAGTACCATAAAAATAATAATATCAATAATATTCCAAAAAGTAAGATGGAAGGTCAGTGCACTATAAATGCTACACTAAAATATAGAAATATTATAAAAAGTTATCTTACAATATAGTTGCTATTCAAAAAATATTCAAAAAAGATTGCAAAATAGATAGTGTCTCCTCTCCAAAGTTTATCAAAAATCTTTCCACAACTCATTCTAGTGCTAACTCGTAGGCTACACCTACATATAAGTAAAGAAAAAATTTTTATATAAAATATATATAATCATAATCGATGTAAGGAAATAACTTTGAATAAACACACTTATTATTGGTTGAAATTGATTGGCCTAACTAAAACTTTATTCGTTGTGATTCTTCTTCTTTTTATAAATCTTTTTATTAGGATTGATTGGACCCTTGAATTCTCATGCGTTGTGACCAACTTTTTAACAATTCTCATACTTCAATACTAGTCCCTTCCTATTAACTTTGAAAGGATTTTGTCATTCATTTACACTTTCTTAAACCTTCTAGGTGCAACTTTATAATATAGAGGCAATATTGGAGTATCCTCTATCACAAGCTAATTATCTTGACTATGCACGAGGCATATAACTATAAAGTAGGCCTTCTTAAAAGTTTTTATACTATAAATGAAATCGATATAATCTTTTAAAATGGTCCTCATCTTGTATATATGACAATCATACCATGACAACATAGTATCCCAATTATTACATATATAATTTTTCTTATTCAAATGTACAATCTCTCTCTTTCATAAGCTCTCAACCTCAAATCTCCCTTCTCCTTTCATGTAACATATGAACTCCTTTGATTGCTTCTTGAATTACTTCAACTTCGTTTGTATTTTAGGACATATTGGGCCACTATAGTTTTGAATACCCTCATTTTTTGCCACATACTTCTTCATGAACATCCTCTTGATCATCTCACACATTGTGATGATAGGCTTACCTCTTGCCTTTAAAACAAATGCATTGAATGCTTTTGCAATGTTGTTTTGAGCAATGTCACACCTGGAATAAGTACTAAACTCATACTTGCTCCAAAGGCTTGGAAAAACTCTATTCAAACCAATTACACGCATTTCCATCAAATAAAAATTTTCTTGGATAAATTTTTTTAATTCATAATGAATTATTAACTTGTAATCTGAATTTACTCAATTTGAATTTACTTGGAATCTATTTTTTGAGACAAATTTCACTCAGGCTCAAATTACTATTAAAATAAGAGAAAATTTATTTAATTTCTATTTTGTTTGCTATTACCTTTTTATCTTTTTATTTTTTTAAAATAAGTAGAAAGAATTATATAAACTAGGATTTAAAGCAAAATGAAATAGTGCTACGGTTAATTTCGTTAGGTGTTCAAACACTAGCAAAATCACAAAGTTATTGGGCAGAAAAAAAAAAACAGACTTGTATGAGTTTTTGTTTTTGAAATTTGAAAACTTTTCTTTTATTGGGCTATCTTTCTTTTTAGGCTGTCAATTGGAACTTTTATTGCTCTATCAACTTGGAAACTTTACTTATAGGCTCATATGTTTAAACTTCTGTTCTTTATTCATTGGATCAGTAACTTTTGGGCTTTTCCATTTGGTGGAAGTTTCAATTTGTGGAACAAGGTATTTAGGCCCAAGGACTAGTGCCCCTCTTCCTCTCTCATTTTTTTTATTATTAATTTATTTTTTCTTTTGTCCTTTGTTTATCAAAGATTTTTTTTTCTTTTAAAGAAGCCTTTCTCTTTCTCTAAACCTAAACCTTTCTCTTTCTCTTCATCCTCTCATAGAGACCTATTTCTTAATATTACAATCATAGCTTCACGCCCTAGAATAAAAACTTGCTTATATTGTTTTCTATCCTTAACTCCTCAAAAAATGATCATTATAGTACTACCCCAACAAGAATGCATTGGATGCTGCATCATTTAATATTAACTAAATCTCCCAAAATTAAACAAGAGTTACAATTAAATTATATTTAGATTTTCTCTTAAGTTCGCTTTTTATGAAGTTTGATAAACTTCGTTAAATTTGATCATTAACTCATAAATAAATTAATGTACAAAATATAATTGATTTTTATTTTTTAATCTATTTACAAATTAATATATAAAATAATAATTCAACAACTTTACAAAACTTCATGAATTCTTCGGGAAGCTACTTTTAAATTACTTGATGATTAAATTAAAAAACTAATTACAATTAATACCTAACAAATTAAGTTGAACGAGTTTATATAATTTAAGAGATTTAAAACACATAAAAAAATTATATTATAATAACAGTTAATAATTATAAATGTTATGTAAAAAATTTCAAATCTTTCTCAAATTATTTATACATCAAATTTTATTTACATATCAACGAGGCTAAACAAATTATTTCAATTCTTATCGAAATTATCCAAAATGTCCCAACTTCATTTCTAATTACCAAAACACTAATTGAATTAACCAGAGTGAAACACGATGGATGTGCAGAAACGCTACTGGTTCTTGCTGTTGTCGCCGCCGCAAGCCTCTGCCGCCGCTGTCACAAGCTATTACCGTCACCATCTACCCCTTCCTTCTCTTCAATCCATTACCGTCGCGACTTTTTCTTGCCATCGTCGCTGCCGCAAGCTCTGTTGCTGCCGCCGCCACTGCCGTCGCAAGCCATTACCGGCGCCATCTACCCCTTCTTCCTCTTCAGTCCATCAGTAACTCTTCCTTTCTTCTTAATTCCACTGTCTCATTTTTCAGTGCTGTACGTTGCCGATAAAGATTTGGAATTGAGATTCTGGCATTTGCCTCTGAATTTCACCAGGCTTATGCATTCAGATGTTCCTATATCTTAATTTATTTCTTATGAATTTTATAAAAAAAAAAATCCACTATCTCATGTAAATTGCTAGTATTAATCATGAAATCGATGACTTGTTGAAAACTTTTTTGTGACTTAATGTGCAAAATTTATTACATCTAGTGGAAACTTGTTGATTCAAATCCATTTAGCAGAATGGCAGTTGCTTGATGATCCTTGAACTTTTTACTTTTTGGAATTGTACTGTGCATAACATGTCAAGCTTGATTTGGTGCATCGCATTTGAGAGCTCTGTAAGTTCTAGATGTGGAATTGTGGGAGAAAAAAAAGTTGATGAGAGCATGTCAACAAATTCTAAAGGCTTGTTTATGTGATTGAGTTTACAATCTCTACGTAGAGGGGAAAAATCTTTGCTTCAATTATAAGTTTGTTCATTTAAGGCAATTGTTCTTGTGACGTCATTTATCATAGGAAAAAAATAAAAAGAGACTAAGTAAGATTGTGATGGTCAGCTAAAAAAAATACTGTAAAGTGGGTTTGAATTGGATCACCACCATTATAGCTTTGTGAAGGTAGGCTTAGGCTAGCATCAAGTGGACTAGTTTAATGCTATAAAAAATACTATTTTCTTGTCATTGTCCTCTGCATCAGTCATGCCTTGCAACGGTTGATTGTTATATCTGTCATTTGATTGACTTTGAATGACTGTTGTAGCTTTACATCCAGATAGTTAATTCCAACGTAGTTCATAATTCATGAATAGAGTCTAATCTAGTGTGTTCTTTAGATAAGATTGCCAAATCATTGTTGACCTTAATTAAATTACACAAGACTTGGTTTACGCTCATGTCTATGTTATGTAAACTTGTAAAATTTCCTGGCACCATATTATCTCTATACTTATTTTGTGCATTAAGATAAAATAGATAAGTTTTCTCCCATGCATTAAATTGCTTTTCAATTTTTCTTTAAAAAACAAAAGAAGAAAATTGATGGTAAAGGAAGGAGGAAATATAAAATCAGAGATAAGATATCTTCCTAGATATGTTGAATAAATCTCAAAATCAAATCACTACCATAAAGTATTTGCTAACCTCTAGTTATTTTAGTGTTTGAATGAACCAGTCTCTGCATTTAACTAGTGGAGTACTAGTATAGCACTACTTTCTGTAGTTAATTTATGTCATGACCCAATTTCTAAGATTGTGACCGGTGCATAGACCTATCCCAACACTTACTAGGTCTAGCCAGCCTAATAATCCATTTACCTCATGACAGTAATATAAAAACATTTTAGATTCTGCTTTTAAGTCCTTAATTATTCTTCTAAATTCTATAAAAATTTTGACAAAGTTTTCCTTGAAAATATGACGTTTTCTCAATGTACAACAGCCTAGACACAGCAACATTCATTACAAAACACAATAATACAATTGGCTATTACAAGCCTACAAAGTTTTTCATTTATATCCACATGCAAACTAATCTAATATTAAGGTATGGACAAGCTATGTTATCATTGAGCCTGCGAGACTTGAAGGAAAAGCCTACCCAAGATAGAAGTACGACTTTATTCACTTCTACTCTTCAACCTGAGAAGGATCTGAAAAAAATGTAAAGCAAGGAGAGTGAGTCACACAGACCCAGTGAGTATAAGATAAGAAAAATACACAGAATGGGAAACAGACTCATGCAATAAGTTCTCTACGAGGATAATCAAGAAAAATACACAGAATGGGAAACAGACTCATGCAATGCCCTTATATTCGAGACACGCAACAGAGAAAGTAAAAGAAGAAGTTTCAAAAGTGACAACATACAGAGGATAATCAAGAAAGTTCCCAAGGTCGTCAGAGTATATATTCAGTGAGGAATGTTGCTACAATCTCTACGAGACATCCAATAAGTTCTCAACAATGGGGAGGCTACAGTGGTTCTAGACCTATTCCAAGTAACCAAAATAATCCATCAAATTCAAACCAGTTTAACAGCGGTGGTGAAAGATTTGTGGGAACTCCTCCTCTTCGTTCCACTTGTGGACGAGTGCAAGCTGGTTATATTGATAACATCTTTTATTTGTTGTAAAACATGGGCCAGTGTGCACTCGTCTATAGGTGGAACAAAGAGGAGTTCCTACAAATCTTTCACCACCGCTGCTAAACTAGTTTGAATTTGATGGAATATTTCGGTTACTTGGAATAGGTCTAGAACCACTGTAACCTCCTCGCTGTTGAGAACTTATTGGATGTCTCGGAGATATTGCAGCAACATGCCTCACGGACTATATACTCTGACGACCTCGGGAACTTTCTTGATTACCCTCGATACATTGTCGTTTTCGAGACTCTTTTTCCTCTACTTTCTTTACTGCGTGTCTCGAATAGGACAACATTTTCAAATACCTCTTCATATGAATCATATTTAGTTTTTGCCACAGATCTGAATAAGTAATCAAGTAGACCATCTACAAATCGTTTAGCACGCATTTCCTCTGTGGCTACCAAATGTGGAGTATATCGGGATAATCTGGTGTACACCATATGATACTCCATTACAGTCATATCTTCTGTTTGTCTTGGAGTTTCAAACTCCTTGGCCCTAGCATCTCGAACTGTCTATGAAAGAAAACATTTTATAAATAGTTTAACAAATTCCTCCCACGTCAAAGGAGGTGATCCTTGAGGCCTACCTCCCTGTATGCCATCGTACCACCATTGTGCCATATTCTTTAGTCTAAAGACTGCTAACTCCACTGATCTGGTTAAAGAACAACCTAAGGCACGACATATACAATCAATGCCATCTAAGAAAGACTGAGGATCTTTATCAGCATTAGTCCCTGAAAAAGATGGGGGCTTGAGCTTTAGAAATTCTGTAGAGAAACCTTAATTTGTCCCCTCTGTAAAGCAAGTCTGACATCTTCTTGTCTGATCTCCCGTCTTGGTTTAGGAGGTACAACCTGTTCAGTCTGTTGTTGCTGTTGCTGTCGAGCCATCATATCCATCATTTCTCTCATGGCTTGATGCATATTTTGCAATCCGGTAACAATTTCAGTTAACGTCGGGTCTCCAGTCCTAACTTTCGGAGTTTCATCTATAAGTGCTTCAGGGATACCCACACTTCTACCACGACTACGCCCAGCATCTGAAATTTCTTCTATTGGTGCTTGAACAGCACCTACATTCCTGCCACGGCCAGTGCTACGACCACGCCCTCGTCTTTGATTTCTAGGTGGGGCATCAGTAGGTAATGAAGAAATTTCATCATAATAGAATCTTCTATTAGGAATCTTCTTTTTCGATGACATCTTTTCCTACGATAAGAGAAAGTGTAATACAAATATGAATTTAATGTGAAGAGTTGACAAACATGATCATAATTTAAATATACCTAAAATAATGCAGGATTCAATGATACCAATGGATGATAGTAGCTTCCAATATGTAATTTTGCGATGGCCAGGTATAGAATTACATAGAAGATTTCACTATCCTCCATTGTCGCAGCTTTAAGGACCTAATAACCAAAGCTTTGATACCAACATTGTCACGACCCAATTTTTGAGATCGTGACCAATGCATAAACCTATCCCAACACTTATTAGGTCTAGCTAGCCTAATAATCCATTTATCTCATGACAGTAATATTAAAACATTTTAGATTCTGCTTTTAAGTCCTTAATTATCCTTTTGAATTTTACAAAAATTTCGACAGGGTTTTCCTTGAAGATAAGACGTTTCCTCAATGTACAACAGCCCAGACACAGCAACATTCATTACAAAACACAATAATACAACTGGCTATTACAAGCCTACAAAGTTTTTCATTTATATCCACATGTAAACTAATCTAATACTAAGATATGGACAAGCTACGTTATCATTGAGCTTGCGAGACTTCAAGGAAAAGCCTACCCAAGATAGAAGTACGACTCTATTTACTTCTACTCTTCAACCTGAGAAGGATCTGAAAAAAATGTAAAGCAAGGAGAGTGAGTCACACAAATCCAGTGATTGTAAAATAAGAAAAATACACAGAATGGAAAACAAACTCATGCAGAGTTTTTGATAATAGAAAATAATTCAAGGGCTATAAAAGTTAATTTAGTGTCAATCAATTTTTATATAAAGATTTAAGAGAAATATTACCATAATAATAATTTTCTAGAAACTAACGTAGTTAATTAAATTCATGCAACGTCAAATATCTTCAATATAATCTTTTTATAAATCAATACAATATTTAATACTTTCAAACAACCACCAAATCATCTCTGGTCTCCCTTTGTACTAGGATAACCCTTTCGCGCTACCAGTCACTCGTGCCTTCATCCGCACTATGACAACTCTCTTTGCATGCATGTGCTCCAGTCACCGTGCCTCCCATCGCACGGGACAACCCATCAGCTCTACCAGTCACCTATGCCTTCAACCGCACTATGACAACCCACTGTGCATGCACGCGTGACCAGCCTTGTACCTCCCATCGCACAAGGCACCTCAGTACAGGTTAACACTAGAGATAACATCCAACAACACAATTCATTTTACGCTCAAGATACAATTTTTCACATTTAATCAATCTAACTTTGAAATTCGAATAATAATAAATTTCAAACAGTCAGAAAATACATAATTTCTTGTATCTGGTACCAATAGTCACACAGACATAAATCATCAATTTATCATGAATTCAAAGGCAATACATATCCTAAGTGTTTCCCATGGCTGTCTAAACGATAAATACAAACACATGCACAATTAATTTCATTTTTAATTCAAATGGGTAAGGGACATTTGAAAACGGTATCTCTTTTATCAAACACTCACATGGAAAGATTAGTAAAGATTAATCCTTAATTCACCAGTCTAGCACAATTCGCAATGACTCTAGTATCCTCCGAATTTCCTAAAATAAATAAGGAACCTAATTAGTATAAAACCACCCAAATAGTTGCAATTCGAACTTCATCACCTCCTAACTTCCATCGAAGTAATTCTAAAATATTATAGAGGCCAGTATCTCAAAATGCATAATTATATATTAACACCTTAATCCAACATAATTAAAAAGTTTTCAATCAAATCCCTAAAATTCTCCTAGCCTTGAAAATAATCCTTAATGGTCACAAAAATCTTCTATTTGCATTTTTTGGAGCATTTAGGCTACACTGGCTTCAATAGCTCACCAGAAAAGACACTGTGACGACGGTCAACGGCGACGCACGGTGGTGGACGACCAAAATTGGTCTAAAATGTAGATCGCAACCCGAGGATGATGGATTTGAAGTTAGTTTGGCAAAACACGGCGGTTTAACGGCAATTTTCAGGCGAGAAAGGCGGACGGTGTGGCAAACGTGTGTTGCCTCGATCCCGACTCGTGGCGGCGGTTCTCCGGCGGGCGAAGGCTGGGCGAGGTAGCAGACGTCTTGGGCTACCTGGTGGTGGGGGCGATGCGGCTGGAGTACAGCGTTTTCCAACTAGTTCGACGGTGAGATCGGAAGGAAAAAGTGAGAGAAAAATCGTCGTTTTCGGACGCTGCCGGCCGGGAAATTTCACGGTGGAGCTGGCGGTGGAATGACAGGCTCAAGCCGGCGAACTTCGTGGCCTCAAACGGCACTGGTGGTGGTTGACGGAGATGCACGGTAAGGAAGGAAAATTGGACGGAAGAGAAATACACAGGAGAGGGAAAGAGCTGAAGGTGAGGGAAAAATGAAGCCAAAAACTTAGAATATTACAATTCATGTTGGATTTTTGCTGACAATTATTACACATCCATAGACATATGTCACACTGGTTGAAAAAAAATCTGGAGTGTTCAGTAGCTTAGATACCCTTCTAGCTACAACAAGTAGCAAAATAGTTCATGCCCAAAATTTTTTTGGGTTTTACCATGAGCTATTTGTCTATACACCCTAATTTGTGCTAGTACACAGGCAAAGTGTAGAATGTTTGCATTGGTTTTACTTTGGACATGTTCATTGCAATTTAGTGAATAGAGACAACTCATTGGTTATAAATGGAGTATTGGAGACTCGTAGAACTCTTGCTGATTTGTCTGTGCTGTAGTTTGTAAATAATGGTTTCTTCACTTTTTTACTCTGTGTCAATTTGCCTTTGACATGTGTTAGCTATGAATAAGATGAATTTCACTTTCTTGTCAAGAATGGCTATCAATTGCCTTCTGTGTTACTTCTTGTGTTGATTTATTAGATTAAAACATTGTATATTGGTTTGCAATAGAAGGGAAAAGTACGCTTCTTTGTTTTTGAAATAGTCTGCTCATACTCTGATTTTGGTTGGTGCTCAATTTGCAGTTCAATGAAAAGCAATCAGATAAGTAGCAGAAATTTGGTGTATTCCCTTAATATTGAGTTAAAACCACTTACAGTTAAAATTCCAGGTTTGTACTGTGTTTGTTTGCATATGATGTACTGCACTTCATTCTAGATTGCTAAGAACCTTTGTTTTAACTTCAAGTGAGAACGAAATTCTGAAAGATTTTGCAATTGTCACCTTTACATGTAAATAAACCATAAATAGAATTTTCTGGCAAAGAAAAAAGCATAAATAAAATTATTTAGTCATTCTTGGTCTGAATTTATCTTTTAACCATATTGAAATGGAGTTAACTCTAAATTAAAATATTGATATAAAGCAATTAGAAATGTTAAATGGCTGAGTTAGTACTCATTGTCTCTATATATCTCACAGGGAAATATGAATAAGCCATAGCAAATGTATGGGCAATTCTGGTCTTCGGTATCTCAGATTCTCTTCTGTGACCACTATTTTTCAAATCCCAATTTCACACTTATCTACAATTTCCTTTAAAACCCACTTGCAAAATGGACACCTTGTGGATCTCGGAGAACAATTTTCCAACCTCTGTTCCAAAGGATACATAAAAGAAGCATTTGACAGCTTTGTAGCTGATATATGGGAAGAACCCAATCTGTTCTCTCGTCTACTCCAAGCATGTATACTCAAAAAGTCCATGCCGTTAGGGAAACAGCTCCATTCTTTGATTATCACATCTGGGGGTTCCTCAGACAAGTTCATTTCCAATCATCTCCTGAACCTGTACTCAAAATTTGGGGACCTAAATACAGCTGTGGCCCTGTTTGATCGTATGCCCAGGAGGAACATTATGTCATGTAACATTATGATCAACGCTTATCTTCAAAATGGAGATTTTGAGAGTGCCAAGAGATTGTTTGACGAAATGTCTGAGAGAAATGTTGCAACATGGAATGCAATGGTCACAGGATTGACTCAGTTTGAAATGAACGAGGAGGCTCTGTCATTGTTTTCAGAAATGAACAAATTGGGTTTCATGCCTGATGAATACTCCTTGGGCAGTGTACTTCGGGGATGTGCACATTTGGGAGCTTCATTGCCGGGAGAGCAAGTTCATGCTTATGTGGTTAAATGTGGGTTTGAGTTTAATTTGGTTGTTGGAAGCTCTTTAGCTCATATGTATATGAAAGCTAGAAGCTTGCAAGATGGAGAAAAAATTATCAAATCAATGCCAATTCATAATGTGGTTGCTTGGAATACACTTATCGCTGGGAAAGCTCAAAATGGCTATGCTGAGGAAGTTCTGAATCTATATTGTATGATGAAGATGGCAGGTTTTAGACCTGATAAGATAACTTTTGTGAGTGTCATCAGTTCATGTTCGGAGTTAGCTACACTTGGTCAAGGGAAGCAAATTCATACTGAAGCAATCAAAGCAGGAGCTAGTGCTGTAGTTGCTGTAATTAGTTCTTTAGTTAGTATGTACTCCAGATGTGGATGTCTGGAAGACTCTGTCAAAGCTTTCTTGGGATGTGAAGAGCGTGATGTTGTATTATGGAGCTCAATGATTGCTGCTTATGGGTTTCATGGGCTTGGAGATGAAGCCATCAAGCTTTTCCATCAGATGCAGCAGCAAAAATTGCAGGCAAATGAAGTTACATTCTTGAACTTGCTATATGCTTGCAGTCATAGTGGACTGAAGGACAAAGGGCTTGAGTTCGTCAAGTTGATGGTTGATACGTATGGACTCAAGCCCAGATTACAACACTATACCTGTGTGGTTGATCTACTAGGCAGATCTGGTTGTTTAGAGGAGGCCATGGCTATGATACGATCAATGCCTGTAAGAGCAGATGCAATTATATGGAAAACATTGTTATCTGCATGTAAAATCCACAAGAACACAGAAATGGCAAGAACAATTGCTGAAGAAGTTCTTAGGATCGATCCTCAGGACTCAGCTTCGTATGTTCTACTCTCCAACATTCATGCTGCAGCTAAGAGTTGGCAGGATGTTTCTGAGTTAAGGAAAGCCATGAGAGACAGGAATGTGAAAAAAGAGCCTGGCATTAGTTGGGTAGAACTGAAGAATCAGGTTCACCAGTTCTGTATGGGTGATAAATCCCACCCAATGTCAGTGGAGATTGATCTGTATCTTGAAGAACTAACTTCAGAAATGAAGTTCCATGGCTATGTCCCCGATACTGCCTCTGTTTTGCATGACATGGATAATGAGGAAAAAGAATACAACTTGGCACACCACAGTGAAAAATTGGCTATTGCTTTTGCTTTAATGACCACCCAAGAGGGAGTACCAATAAGGGTGATGAAGAACCTCCGGGTTTGCAGTGATTGTCATGTTGCAATCAAGTACATATCAGAGATAAAGAATAGAGAAATTATAGTGCGAGACACTAGCAGGTTTCACCATTTCAAAAATGGTACATGCTCTTGTGGAGATTACTGGTAATAGTTAATCGTGATTCTTGAGATTAGATCTTCCCGAAAATGGTACATGGTTTTGCAGAGATTACTAGTAAGAGGGATTAGACTTGCAATTGCTCTTTCTGTTTATCATCTGCTTCCTTCTTGTTTATCAAAACATTTCTCCAAAAATGGTAATTCCTACAGTCATATCTTTTACTTAAAGCAATGATGAGAATTAAATATAATGATTTGGCCAAGACACTCTCTGGTTTCGCCATTTCATAAATGTTACATGCTATTGTGGGGATTACTGGTAATAGTTAATTTTGATTCTTGTGCTTCAGATGTTCCAAAAAATGGTAGATGATTTTACAGAGATTGCTGGTAACAGGGAATAAAAATTTGAAATTGCTCCAGTCTATCATTTTCGGTCATTTTATCAGAACAAAATTGTAATTTCCACATTCATATCTGGAACACAATAAAGAAGATAATTTATTATATACTCTATCCGCAGGAGAAGTTCCTGAATAGTAGTGATTCTTATTTGAATTTAGCCACTTGTGTCAGGTGATGCTGATATTGATGACTTGCAATTATCCGAATTGCTTAGATGGCTGAATGATTTTGTTCATCCAAGTCACTGTAATCTCCTATTCAACAAATTGGAATTTGGCTTATTAGATGGGAAATAGCGGAATACCATTTTGTTTTTCAAGTTCAATAATCAAGAAAAATTCTTGGGGTATACATTATATCACTTCGTTTATACATTAATTAATAAGATTTAACCAATTCCTTTTTTTCATTTATATTATGTAGGTTCCTTATGCAAATGAAAATGTCTCGAACAATTTAATGCTGGAATTTTAGGGAGTTACCACTAAAAGTCATGTCGAAATTTGTGGGATTAAAACCATTGGTGCAGTATACCAACATTGACATACAACGGTGGCATAATACAATATCATGCCTGCTTATACTTGTGCAAGTATTAGAACTTGTGATGGTTAATATCTTCTATTTTATGATAGACAGCAAATTATCTTTCTCTTTTAAATGACATAAGTGAAGAAGTATTGAAGTGTTATTATTTTTTTAAATATAATATGTTCAATAACATTGTGTTTGTCTTCATAAATTTTCGTTATAAATAATAACTTAAATGACCTTGCTTCTTTATAAAGAGGGGTGATTCTTTATCCAGAAGATGCAATAGATAAAATAAGAAAGATGATAAAAGTTGAAAGTAAATTACAAAAAATAAAAAATAAAATTTAACAAACTTAAGCCCTCGTTTACAAAAGTGGAATCCCTCGTTGCATGCTAGCTAAAAGAAGGTAAATTACACTGTAGGTTCTTAAACGTTACATTTTTATATTGTTTGCAAAATATAATTAATATCATTGACATAAAATATATTAGAAGCAAAGATGATCATTCATATGATATTAAATTTTTCATTAAAGTTTAAAATATTGTTATATTTTTAAAGTTGAGGAAGGTAAATCATATAATTATAAAAATATTTGTTGGCAAAAATGTTGATGAAGGATATATGTTGTGTAAAATTGAGATTTTAAAAGGATATTTATTGGCAAAAATTAGGAAGTATTTTGTCCACATGCAAACATGTTTGAAGGAGTGAATATTATAAGTTTTGTCCATTAATATACCACTCGCATTTTAATATTATCAAAATGAGCCAAAATCTTATTTTAGCCTCGTTAAAATTCAAAACTTGACTAGAAGTTTTTGTGCGGAAGTAGCATGCCTTTTTTTTTTAAAAAAAATTATCTTTATTTTTTTATCTTCCAAACAATCATTTTTTTAAAACAAAAAATTACTTTTTGTTTGAACGTGTTTTGTAATAAGAGTGTACGAAACATGTTTATTATTATTATTATTATTATTATTATTATTATTATTATTATTTTAAACTGAACATATTTCATGCCCTCAACACAAAACATGTCCAAGTGAGTATTTTTTTTAATATATAAAAAATGTTAAAAACTGAACATGTATCATGGTAGGGATGTCCCATACACTTCAATTTTTTTTTTTCGGTCAAAGAAACCTTCAATATGTATAAGAAAAAGTTTGATATTTCGAAAGATTAAAAAAATATAATTTCAAAAATGAAAAATAAAAAGCGTGCAATTTCCATACAAAAGCCCTTATTAAATGTTAAATAAATAAATAGGTCTGTAGATATAAAAAATTGGATTTTTTTTAAATAGAGTGAATTAATGACAAAATTATTTAATAAATATTTTTCTTCCCATTTCTGCACCTTATAATTTCTAGCAGAGGAAAGAAATGGATTAACGTTAGCATAGAGTGAGGCTTCTAGAATGAGAAAGAATGTAGTTTATTGAACATCTTAATTCCTTCTGCATCCTACCATTCTTAGTGACTTCGGATTTGCATTACACAACCCATTCATAAATAAGAAATTATACTGGAAAATTAAATCAATTTGTCTATTGATAAAAGGATTAAATTTTAAAATATAAAATCAACTATTGATAAAAGGATTAAATTTTAAAATAGGTTAGCTCAACTTATTTATGAATATCCCTTAATTTAAAACTTGTATCTTTTACTCTTTTCATCTAGTCGACAATAAATTTTTTGTATGAATCATACCTATTTTTTAATTTTTTATAAAAAATGTTGAAATCAAGTAATAATATATGTTAATTATTAATTGTCTGATCCGATTTGAAAATAAAATAAAAAATGGTGGTAGACTATGATTGATCTGACGAGCATCTAGTCAAAGCATTAGTTTAATACAAGTATAAAGAAAGGAAAACTAAATCTGTGAGGGAAGAACACAAATGTGGTAGTACCAGTGAGGTATGAAAGCAGCATTATTATAATAGAAAAGAAATGTACAAGATGTTCAAGGTTTGAGTGTGATAGTTTTGGGAGTGATGAGTGGGACCCATGTGAACAACTTTTCATGAATCCGGGCAATTCAGTCAAATTATTTCTCTCAGCTCTGAACCCTGACAGTGACGACAATTGTTTCATAACAATTTTTTTTTTTTTTACATGTATCTTTTGTTAAAGATACTATAATAATTTTTTTGACATTGGAGGGAACTGAATTTTTTATAATAGTATTTTATAATAATTTTTTGTATAAAAAAGATAAATCTTAATTACATATACCTTGATTTTTATTTTTAACAAATTTTATTTTTTATTTAAAAATTAAAGTGTCATCGATTGATTTAGAACTATTTTTAAAATTTGATTCTTCTCAAATGATTCCTTAAAAAAATAATACAAGAGAGAAATAATGTATATTTAAAAAATACTTTTAATAGTATATGAAAAATAATTTATTTTTGAAGTATTATTAAAAATAAACTATTTATTCTTTTAAAAATACTTATTTTAAAATTTTAAATTGTTTGAAAAACCTTTTAAAATATTTTTGAATGGTAAAAGAAGTAATTTTATCTTAATATAGTTAATTTTCAACTTCAAAAAAAATTTAAATTTTAACTTTTACTCTAAAGTTAAAATTTATTTTTTTACCACTCAGAAATACTCTAAAAGCTATTTCAAATACTTTAATTTTTTTAAAAAAAATAAAAAGTTTCTTTTTTCCAAAAATAATTGCAAGCATTCCCTAAATGTAAAAAAAAAAAAAATCATTTGACGTACTTTTTATTGGTACAAGAATTATATATTTGTATTAAATTTTATATTTATATATTAATTAATAAATTTTTATTATTTATGTTATTTTATATATAAGTTTACTAATTTATAATAAAAAATTAAAAAAAAAATTATTTTTCTTGTATTGGGATGCCAATGCCCTGTCTGTCCTATTGCTTATGTCTACTCTATACTCTATGCTCTATGTCCTATTCTATGCCTATGCCTTCCCACTGCGTCACTGTCTTTTCCATATTCTCTATACCTTTTTCAAACAACATCATCTTTCTTTTCTATTTTCTTTTTTTTATTATATTATTTATTAAGTTCAAAGAATTTCTCTTAATTTAAGAAATTATCTTCTCAACTTAAAATTCACAGAATGCTTCTTTAAATTTTTATTTAACTTCAAAATTATAAATTTTTTAATGATAAATAATTCTCTTAAATTTTAAAATTTTTTGTAACAAACTTCCTTAATTAAGTTTCTAATAGATAGATATGTGCAAAATAATCTTGATATAAGTTATTTTATTATTAGATTGTTATAAAATTGATTACGTGATTATTAGAAAAAATATAGATGATACAGAAGATGAAGTCATAAAAGAATCCTTTGAAACATAAACATTTAGATGATTGGTCCAAAGTATTAAAAAAATTACATTCAATTATTATAAAGTTTTTATCAAAAAATATTTTAAAAAAATTATACACTAGTTAAAATTTTATTTAATTAATTAATAAGATATTTAAAACTTAAAATATATAAAAAATTATTTTTAATATTAAAAATTTGATCGATCAGCCAAATTAACTTTACATTGATTAAAAAATTCCTTTAAAAAAACAAAGATGTATATAAAATTCAAGGAAATAATAATGAATCCTGTCATAATCATTTTCAATCACTTGTAATGATGATCACTGCATTTCTTTATTAACTATGCTTCTAAAATTTTTAATAGGATTTTACTAATTGTACAGTTATTTAATTATAACTAAACTAATGGAATTTGTCAACTCTAACAAATATTCTTTAAATATTTCAATAATTAAAAAATTTTATTTCCCACAAATATTCTTTAAAGTCTATTGTCTCTAATAATAATAATAATAATAATTAAATATTTTATACAAATTAAAAAGATAAAAAATAAATAAAATGACTGTTCTACATTCAAAAGAAGCAAGTGTGTACAATTGTGAGAAAATAGAGAGAAAAAGAAAGAGAGTAAGGCATACTGCTGTGGTTGGCACTGCCATCACATCAAGGCCATCATTGCCAATGTTATGATTTAAAATCTGCACATAAATCTGCCTACCGACTTAACTATATGGACTACGATCTCTTTCTTTATAGTTCTGCTCTCACGTGGATGATGCAATCCTCCCACTTACATCACATATGAGCTATTTTTTTAATGTTTTAAACTAGGTTTTACTAACTACTCATTTATAACTTTGGTTAAAATTTTTATATTAAAAATTGTTTTTTATAAATTTTAAATTATTTTTTAAAAAATAAATTATTATTTTAATCTTTAAAATATATTTTTTATTTTAATTTAATACTTTAAAAATAAAAATTATCAATTTTATTGTTAAAATATATATTATATTTTAATTTAATTTTTGTATTGTACTGAGATGTCAATAAAACTATTTACATGATATTATTTTGATTTAGGTTATACTAGTCAAATGTACTGTTTTGCTTCTTGAAAACAAATACAAACTAAATTGAGTTAGTGCTATGTAAACAATTTTATTAATATTTTGTTATTGATAATAATATAAGAATTAAATTAAAATTAAGACAAAGCATATCTCTTAGTGATTAAATTTATAATTTTTATTTTAAGAGACTAAATTAAAATAAAATATATTTTTTAAAAATTAAAATAGTAATATATTCTTTTTTAACTAGTGTCTACAATGAACTGATTAATTTTTTTACAAATTTCACAATATTAAATATTCTATCAATTAATAAAAAAACCTTCATTAATATTTTAAAAACACTAATTGAAAAAACTCATTTCAAATTATTAAACACTTTATCAACTTTCAACTAATAAAAAAAGTTAATTAATGCCTTTTAAGACATTAAATAGAAAAATCTTTAAAAGTAACTATCCATATCCATTTCAATTAATAAGAGAGGATATGCACGATGTAATTATCTTATTTTTAAGTTTTAAAAATATATAATTAATTTGATTTATTTTTTGCAATTTTAATATTCCATCAATATAAAAAGAATATATAGGAAAAGTAAATTACACTTAACTACTTTTAAATTTTAGTTAAACTATATTTGAACTTTTGAAAAAAAGTATACTTGAAGTTAGTTTTTTATATAATATTTATTTTAAAAAAACTATAAAATTATTTAATTGTCTTTAATTTCATATAAGAAATAGTATATAACACAAAATTAATTTAATTATCTTTAGTATTATATTAAAAATAAAATTATAGTGATATACTACAAAAAAATATTTTCATTCATAAACACAATAAAACAAGAGCCAAATATAAGAACGTAATCAAATGTATTTTATGCGAAGTTTAAGTTTTTTAAATAGGAGTAAGACAATTGCACAATCCCTTGAAATGAACAAGTGGTAAATAAAAAAATTGTACAAATAAGATTATATATTTTTAAAATTTAAAAACTGTGTAGTTGAAAATTGAAATATATAGTTTAAGAATAAGCATTTAAAATTCCTCATTTTAAATAAGATTAAATAGGTATATAATATATATTACTATTTGTGCTAATTTTCCATCACTTATCAAATTTATTAAACTTTGAATACATTAATTTTCTTTCCTTTTTTTCTGCTACTAGGATCAATTAGATATTATCGATTACAACACATAAAGTTTTAATTCAGGATAATTCATTGAACTATACATTAATAATTATATTTTCATTATTTCTTTGAGTGCTAAAAATTTGAATTCAAATCTCAATAAAATTAAATTAATAAAAATAACTCCAATATAATATATAATTAAATTTCATTAAAACATTACCATATGTGAATTAAGTTATTACACTTATAATTAAAATTTTACTATATAAAATAATTTTAAAAATAACTATAACGTTAATGTGACTATACATGAATAAATCTTGAAATTTTGATATACGACTCCCGACACCCACGCTCTCCGCTGGCGCGTCAGAGAACCGCTCATCCCTCTTTATAAATACTAACCGTCAAAGAAAGAATACATCTCGCAAGAATCTCCGAAACTCCCATTCACACAGTCTCACTCACATGTGGCCTCTCTGGTGCCCCCGAACCACCTCTTCCGCCAGCGTCGCCACCACCGCCGCCGCCGAGATGAAGATCGAAGATGAATCTGTCCCTGCCGCTGTCGGCGGCGCCACAGGTAGCGGCAGCAGTAATAGTTCTTCGCGATGCAATTGCTGCTGTCTGGTGATGATGAAACTGATGAGAAAAGTACTGCAGAGGCGACGGCGTAGCCGATCGCTGCGATGTTCAAGCCGACAAGGATCGCTGCAATGTCGATACGATCCTCTGAGCTATTCTCTGAACTTCGATGATGGAAGAAGTGGATCGTGTGGACTATTGGACGAAGATGACTACAAATTCTATGCCTTCTCTTCTAGGTTCGCGGCTAATCCGAGAGCTTCTTCTTCTTGTTGTTCTGTAGTTCCAGTCGCTGCAGGAAGTTCTCACTGAAACTTCTTTTGTCTTTTCTTTTTGGATTAAAAATTAGGAAAATTTTATCTGATAGAAAGGATTTGAAAAAAAGAAGAAGAAGAAGGAGAAATTGTATGTAAGTTTTGTTAACTTTTAATTAATGAGGATCGTCCGTAGTTTTCTGTCATTTTTCTTCTTCGTTTCTGTGGCTACTTTTTTTCTTTTTTTTTTTCTACATTATATTATTTCGATATGGATTGAATTAATTTCAAATTTATATATAAGAATAATATATATAATGAAAGTTATTAATCTGATGATGAGCTTCGTGAAAAAATTTCTTATAAGTTAAAAAGTAACATTAAAAAAATTGAAACGTAGTGAAGTAAACGTGAATCTTACACTATTAACGTATACAAGGAACCTAATATCACATCCATAACGAGAGAGAGAGAGATGTTGAATGAAGTGGTAACAGTTTTTATTTGTGTAAGAAAGAGAATACAAGGGCATTGATAGGTTCGAAAAGAATTTAAAATTTATTTGTTGTTAATTTTAATTTTAAAATTTAAAATTTTAATTAATTTTATTTTATAATTTAATATTATTTAAATAATTAATTAAAATAATTAATGTAATGTATAATGTATATATTTTTGTTTATTTAATATTTTATTTATGTATTTATTGTTAAATATATTTTTAAAGTTTATAAATATTGTTAAATATATTTATAATTTTTTTAAATAATTTATAATTTTTTTAAATAATTTATAATTTTTTTAAATAATTTATAATTTTTTAATAATTAATATAATATTTAACGTGTATATATTTTTTTTATTACATACATATTAATATTCACAAAATTATATTAAACTATAAAATAATATTATATATGTAGAAAAAGTAACATTTTTATTTTACACAATATTAAACTATTATATTATTAAACAATCTTTAATATTAATTTATTTGGAGTCATATTGCACTGAATTTGTCAATGATAAAACCTACCATTAAAATTTATCATTTTGAATTTTGTCATTAAAGTTATTAAATTTTATTATATCATTGAAGTCACAGTAAAAATATAGAAGATATATAAAATATTAAATTTTTTTTTAAAATATGAGATAATATTATTATTATATAACAATATTTTTTTTTCATCAATAACTTTATATATAATATTTTTTTATATAAATATAAGGGTTTTATGATGAGTTGATAATGAGTAAATTGTTTTGTATAGATTGTAGTCTCTTATTAGTTGAATTATAAATGTATATGTTGGTGTAAAGTAATGGTTTATATACTAAACTCATATATATTATAGGTGATCTTATATTGACTTATTTATTGTTGAAGGTCATCATAAAAAAATTTTGTTACAAAACCAATTTTAATACATGGTGGTGATTGTACAAGTTGTTAGAGAAGTATGACGTTAATAGATAGATTTATCAAAAAATTATGAATTATTTAAAAGAGTTGTAGATATATTTAACAGTATTTATAAATTTTGAGAACAAATTTGATAATAAATATACAAGTAAAATATTGAATCAAAAAAATATACGCGTTAAATATTATATCAATTATTTTTATTAGTAATTCAAACGATTTTAAGTCGTAGAATAGAATTGATTGTTATTCAAAATTTTATGAACAAAATTAATAATAAATAAAGTTTAAGAACGAAAGTAAAAATTCATCTAAAATTTCAAAACATAAAAAATATTTTTATAAAAAAATAATATAAAAAAATTATTTACGATATAATACATGACATGAGATATTATACTAGATATTCATGTTAAGTATAATATCCATATTTGTATCATTAATCACTACAATTTTAATAAATATGTAAGATAAAATTAACATAAAAAAATGAGAACAAAATTAAAATTGACCCTAATTTAAGGATCGAAATAGGTATTTCCGACCCAACATAAAACATAAATGAAAACTAGTGAATTTTTGAGAATTGTGTGTTTAGGCAATTTTGATAAACTAAATTGTGCAATTCAACTTTTTCCTGAGTGCACAACACATGCATGATGTGAGTCAGTTACTAAAGAAATTGTTTACATTTCATTACATAGTTCTCATAGAAACTTACCCTTGCAATTTTTTAATATATAATTTTATTGAATTATTATTTTATAAAATAAAAAATGAAAAATTGTTTTGAAAGGAGTGGAGGGTTGTGCTTGGCATGTGCAGGTCAGCTACATTGTCCAACAAAATTGTACGTTATTTAATTAAAAGACCAAAATGCGTGATTAATGGTCAACATATACACACATGCCTTTAACATTAAGACAGCTGTTAAATTAAATTATATATATATATATATATATATATAAAAGACATATTAAATGAGAAGGGAGAGACAAAAAAAAAATTATTAGATCACAAATTAATTGTTTAAATTGATATATAAGTTGGATATTATTATTATTATGTACTTATGCCCTCTATGAATATTAATATATATTATTTCTAAGAGTAAATTCCATCAATTTTTATTGAGATTTAAATTGTATATTTTTTATGTTTGAAATATTATATTTCCATAATAATATATATAATAAAAAATAAAAATAAAAATGTTCTTTTTAATATTTTTGTCAATAAATTAATTTTTATATAATATGCATTTTTTAAAAAATATTTAATTATTTTTACTGTTGTATTAATTTTAATCTTAATTTGAATTTGTCATCAATTTCATTATTTTTAGCATTATATTAAAAATAAAAAATTAATTTTGTATATATTAAATTTAATTTAATTAACTCAATATCAAGACACAAATTTTTGTAATATATAATAATAAACTTTGGATGCGAAACTCGATATATACCTGCCCACATGTTAGTCAAATTAACTAGTTCAAGTTCAACTACACATGCTGATGCATGGAGAACATCACAATTGTCTGTTTTAGGGTTTTAGCCGTTGGTCTCATACATGATGTAACAGCAGAAGTATTTTATATTTGTATGATATTTTAAGCCTTGACAGAGAATTATATAACATATTTGTTAAAAAAAGGTAATAAAGTTTAAAGGATCTAATTAGCTTTATGTAAGGTTGTAAAAAGAGTTGAATAATTGCAACATAATTAAATTTATTTATTTAAAACAGAGTGAGCTAAAATTTTAAACAAATAAAAAATTGTAATTGTTCTCAACTTGTTTAAAATTTTTGAAATATAACATTAAAAATAATTATTATATTTTAAATAATATAAATTTATTTAACTTTTTACTCTTTTATTTTAATTTTTGTCTTTATTTTGTCTATCATCTCTCTTTACATTATATTTTTTATTTTATATCATATATATAATTTTAGAGATAAATGACTAAAGAATTTTATAACTATTATTATATAGATAATATAAAATATAAAATAAAATATATGATATAATAAAAGATTAGAAGATCAGAGAAAAAATAAAAGTAATAAGTTACAGAAGAATCAATAATTAAATAACTTTTATTATTTAATTTATTATTTTAAAATATAATAATAATTATTTTATATTATATTAAAATTTTAAAAAATTAAAATAACATGGACTTTTATACATTTGAAACTTCTAAAATATAATACATATTTATATTTTTTAAATTAAATAAAAATATAAATTATATAAAAAAATTAAAATATATTGTTAATTAAATTAATTTATCTCAAATCCATTTTTGATTAATTGAATCCAAATCATTTATCAACAACTCAATTCTTAAGCCCTCGTTCTCAATGAATGTCACGTTTGCAGTTAGCTTGAGCCTACGTGGTAATGGTATGGTACGCAGCTTCAACTACAAATTTACTCTCAAAATTAATGGCAGCTTTAATCATCAAATCATTCATCAAACTGGTTCATCTGAACACGGTCAGTTAACAATTAATGTATATTCGTTCAATTAAATGTAATATAAAATATGTTTTTGAAATTTGTGCCAAATTTTTACGTCATCCTAAATGTTTCAATTGCTTTTTTATTTTATCTTATAATTTCTGAAAATATTTTGATATTTGAATTAAATTTGAACTTTTGAATAAATCTTTAAATTTTAAATGCATTTAAATTTAAAATATATTACAATGACCCTTATCTTTCATTTTTTCCTATAAAAAGTGTCTTATTAAATCTTTTTGAGTTTATCAATTTCATCGAACTGAAATAACGTCCCACATGACTCTATTAGTGTGTTAGTTGCACAATTTTTAAAATCTATAAATTGAGACAAAAACTATCAAAAAAAAGTTATAGAATTTAATCGACGACTTAAGAACTTAGAATATCTATGATGAAATGAAAATAAGATGCCATTATGATACATTTTAAGTTTAAGAGCTAAATTTGAAACTTTAAATAATATTATAAGATCAAAATAGTAGTTTAATGTAGATAAGTTTGATGGTTTTTTAATTCATAATTCTGTATGTAGCTTCTAGGCAGCGAAATGGAATCCTAAGTGACAAGCTCAAACAATTTGTGACATTAATACCTAAAATTACTTACTTTAGAAAATTGAAACTCGAGAATATTCGGAAAAATAGGTTCTTGCATACGTACTCATTAATTCAAGCATCTTCAATGAAGGATAAGAACAAGAAGAAACATGATAAGTTGCTAAATTCAACCTCACTAGATAAAACCCTCAGCTCAAAAAAATAATACATTATAATAAATTAAACTCATTTTTTTTAAAAGATATTAAAATTATATTTCTCTCTTATTTATTTTGAAAAAATATATTTTGAACATTAAAAAAATTATAAATTTTTTTATTTTAACCAAAATACCTTTAATAGTACTATTAATTATTTTTAAATTATAAATTATTTTATTATTTATTTTTAGTTAAAAATGATATATTTATCTTATTTTAAATTTAAAAAACAATTTTTTATATTGTTCAAATATATATATTTAATTATATAAATAATGAATATAAGAAAATTTAATTTCAAATAGATAAAATTGTAAACTTTTTTATCTTTCAAAAAGAAGAAAATATAAATTTGTAAATCAGGGAAAGAATCCTCTCATCCATGCATATGGGCTGTTTGAGAGCTACGAAAACCTTTATTTCCCCCTAATTGTCATTAAGTTCATTCTTTTACAGAAAATAAAACCTACAAATCTATTCTCTAACCAATCAATATCTTGTCATAAGTTTCAAATTGGGAAGAATTTTCGTTAAAATTGTCCAATAGCATGATGAGGAAAACTCAAATGAAGTATGAATACGAATGCCATACCTCTGAGTAAGAGGAGAGGCCATGGGATTGGGATGTAATAAGGCAACAGTGTCTTGTTTCACTTGCAAAAATGCCATGGAATAAAAATAGGACAAGTACAACAGGGAGCAGGCAACTCAAAGGAATTAGCTCAATTAGTGAGTATTCCAAGCAAAACCTGAAGATACCTGACTGTAAAACCTAAAGCAAAAAGAAAAACACAGGCAACACTATATTTCATTTCACTTGATGAAAACTTTACATGTTTTCAACCACCCTATATTTTCTAGTTCACTCACTGTCATAACACCTACAAAAATTCCAGCGCAATGGTGAAGAGCCTTAAGCAGCATTTAAGCTATATTGCTTTATTTTTTATCTGACACTACAGCTATGTTTCCTGATCTCTTAAAGCATGATCTGAGACAGTACCCTCAGACGATACCTCCTCTTCATCGGGCTGTTCAATCCTAGAGGGATCTGACTGAGTCTTGCTGGAATCTCCACTATCATTGTGTTCTACTTTATGCTCCTCAAGTGAACCCAAAATTTTTGGTGAAGTCTCCCTAGGCACCTTGTTGCCGAATGCACCTTCAGAGTCCTCGAATTTGGCGGGTTTAACAGGTCTTGGCAGTGGAAGCTTGCCCTCGGGAAATCCTGAAGTGCCAGGAATCGATGGAAGATGTGAACCAGAAGCAACACAGGATGCCACCAACTGGAGCACTTCAGGAGAAGGAGACAGTCCGGTGCTGCTCGTCCTCTTTGATTGGTGCACTGACGATGGGTGTGACAAGTTTAATGAGTCGAGGTCAGATACAATCTGCTGTAATCCTGTCTGACACTGGAGAGGTAGAGGTGGGACAATGGGAGTTGAGCTTGAAGCACCAATATCATCAACATGGAAGTCCTTGCCGCTTCCAGCTACATCTGGAGGGTCCCAAGGGGGGTTCCTCCTTTTAAACTTTCTCTTTCTCGAACGGACTGGGTTTAGGTCGGGGTCATCCAGGATAAACTGAGGAAGTCCTTTACACCTTCTCCTCACTCGTCTACGCCTGGGATCATTTGGAAGGGAAGGAGGTGGACTAGGAATCACAAATGGAGGAATAGTAGGCTTATTTTCTCCGTATAGCAAGCGAACTGAGTGAGCCACAGCCGATACAGTGGGCGGCAGGTCAGAATCAGGGCGTTTGGCAGGGGAGCTTACAGCCTCTCGTAACCAGTGGGGAAGCTTGTCTTTTGAAGTACTATTTCCAACTCCATCCTCCCCTTTTGAGCGGAATGGTTTGGCTCCTTTAACGGGGTCAGATACCAATCCCGAGCTAGTAGATTCACCATTTCCTATATGGGTGTGACTATTATGCATATCATTGAAAGACCCATCAAGAAGTCCAGGTGGCTTTTCACACTTGCTGGTGCCCTGTTGGTCGTCTTTTCGTTGTCTATCAACACTTCCAGAGCAATTCAAACCTAAAGAACTCAAGCAACTGGTTCCATTAGAATCTAGTAGAAACGGTCTTTCAGCGGGTACATTAGATGAAGTCCCTGGTCTATCAGATGGTTCAGCAGAAGTATCTTCAGGAAACGTTGCTCTGTGTATATCATAACTAAAAGTTGGAAGAGGCACAAAATAGTCATTTTGAATACTAGGTTGATCTCTAAAATGTGGCAGACTGGATGCAGGATCACCAAGCCCTAATTTCATGTCAGTCAAATGATTTTGAAATTTTGGTGGCAACATAAATCTGCTAGCATGCAAAGCCCTTTCCATCATTCCATCAGAAATTGGAAAAAGAGCAGATTTAGTAGACTTCGTCATCTTTGCTGGTTTTGGCACAGGAAAAGCTGGCCCCTGAAAGACCTTGAGTTGTTCCTCTTCCCACCTTGCTGACAAAATTTCAGGTGTTTTATACTTTGAAAACTTCAACTTGGGATCTCTAAGCATAATGTCCCAATTACCTCTTCCATGCCTACGAACACCAATCCAGAGGGAATCAAGTTCGTCTTCAGACCATCCATCTAATTTTGACTTCTTTTTATTTAAGTTACTTGATGCAGACCCAGTTCTCATCATTATGCTTTCAAGCACCTTCCTATGGTTTTCTGGGAAAGAAGTGGATGACGTTGGCCTTTGTCCCAAACCCAAAGTGGGGGTCACATCCCCATCTTGCTGATTATATCTGAATAAATCTTCTGGGGGGATTTTGAATTTAGGCAATAATGGCATTGTTGGAAGGTCTTGCATGGAGCCATTTAAAGCTTCATGTCTGCCACTGCTACCTAATGACAAATTAGGTAAAAGGTCTGGATGTGAATTTGGCATGTTCTTAGTTGTATGAGGAAATCTGGCCAGCAATGTTCCATCCAATGGCAGGTTTGGCAGGGCCATTTTCTCCAAAAAAGCAGAGAATCTAGCACCTGAATTTTCAAATGCATTATGTTCTTTTCCTTGCACAGCCGGTGGAAGCTGCAAAGAGGGATATAAATTATAGTTAAAGACACATATAGATGACTACCTAGAATTCATATTAAATCAACACAAATGCACACATTGAGAGAACTTACAGGAACAAATGGGAGACTGTTATCAGGGATATTATTCTTGAAACTCTCTTGTAAAATATGGGCCAGTGCATCTGGTAGTTTGGCATTTGCTGCTGTTTCCTGACGTCTGACACTAGCTTCCATGGATGTTGTCCCAGAGGAAGGGGCAAGACTAAATGGAAACTCCTGTCTGGTTCCCCGACTATTTTGTCTCCAATTTAACTTTGAAGGATTACCTTCCACTGATTCCAGTTGGTTAGCATTAGGAGCACAAAGTCCTAAAACAGGTAACAAATTATTGGTGGGCATAGAATTTGTGGTGTTTAGCCCCTTATAATTATGATTTGGAAGGAAAATGTCAGCTGGAGAATGGCCTATATTATTGACAGGAACATTAAAGTGACTGCCCATTCTAAGTTTTGATAGCCTGCCCATCCTTGAAATGGAATCAGTGCTGCTCTTCTGAGCTTCTGAAAGTAAAAGAGATTTGTTGTCCTCTAAATTGATACAAGGACCCTCTCCAGCAGGATGCTTTGGCACAGTTTCAAGATCCACACTCTTTGCATTGGCAGTAGACTGTGGAAGTGACTCAGATCCAGGGAGTCCCTCAGCATGATGAGATCCTCCAATTGCATTCCTCCGAGCAAGCCGTTCCTTCTGCCGAGCACGAAGCTTAGCACTGTTCAATAGTAGTGAAAATATTAAACCATCTCAGAAATATAGAAGGCCCCATTAATCATAGAGCTAACAGCCAGTGGGTCTAACAGGACCAACAAACAGAAAGGAGATAATGGGTTTTAGGTCCTTGTCAGTGAAAATTACCAATTAAAGGTTAAGAGTTAAAACAAAGTATGACACATCAGCATTCCTAAGGAACTACCAAGATAACATATATAGTTCAATTGGCTAAGCTGAATCTTACGTGGACTTTTGATCAGTCATGAATAATGTCAATAACATTTAGGACTTGCTAGGAGGCTAAGAGCTCTATGTGAATCATTGCCAGCAGTAAATATTACAGGATCAGATGCTTTTGTTCATATATGCATTAATTTTAATAGAAGAACAAAATTTAAAGAAAGTTAAGGAGGAGAAGATTTTTAACAAAACAGTGCTCTCTAAACCCTCAGCAAATTGTCAAAAGAAATCCCCCAAAAGAAGCCATAAGCTGAATGCCAAAGAGAAAGAATTAAGACAATCCTGCCCAATGACAGCCACAAGCACATCTCCTATATTCATCTTTCATCACAGTAGAGCAATTTGAGTTCATGAAAGAAATAGAACGTACAATTTTGCCTTTAGGGCCCGTCCTGCTGGTGTATATTCACGCACAGGTTCTAGTTCTGGCTCTCTTTCCTCCTCACCACCACTCTGCTTTAATAGGCACAAAAAAGAAAAACAGCAAAATAGAAGCTGATGAGAAACATACACTAATGCATGAAGCAGACACTAACATGGACATGAACACTTGACACGACATGAACACAAACATGTTGATGGAACCCAAACAGAGAATGGAGGAAAATATACGAAATATAGTCTTATATTTGAAAAGATACCAGCAAAGGAGCAATGCTAATGGAGTTGCTCTAACAAAAAAATACAGCAAAATACAGCAACAGGAAAAAAGAAAAATGACAAACCAGAAACAGAAACTAAGGCAGAAAAACAGATCACAAAGCTAGGCCTTTGACATGCTAGCTATCTCCCACCAAAACCACATTATAGAAACTAACACTAAAAGCCTAACTAAATTCTTCTAGAAACTAACACCAAAAGCCTACACATGTCCCTACTCCCTCGACCTCTGGACTCTTCTCCAATTTCCTTCCTGATCAGGGATCCATCATTTCTGACCCCTCAAGTTTCATCTTTCTCTCAAGGTGAGGAGTTGAAATTATGTCAGGTGGCTTCTTTCCAATTCAGAATTGTCCCCTCCTTTTCCTTTAATTCATCTTCTTCTCTGTTAGTATTAGCACATCTTAGCAGTTTTGGCACTGATGATTGCCCCCAAACTTCTCAACATAAAGGAAGCACAACCCAAGTTCTCTCCATCACACTATTTCTGCATCCATTAGTTTGTGGTAGCTGTCATCAATTTTTACTTAAGACAGTGTAGATGAGATGATGGTACTTATGGGGTGTGGTTCCTTCCCCTTACAAGCCAAGTTTTAAGGGTGGGTTACCCACATTTGCTTAGGTCTCCACCAATTAGTATCAGAGCTAGGAAAAACCTCCACGGAAAAAGCTACCTGAGGAGAGTGCAACCTGGCCAGCCAAAGGGGAGCTAGAGTGAGCACTGCCTTCGAGGACATTGGCTCTTCAAAGGCAGTACTATATGAAGTCCAAAATTAGGGAGCCACAGGTAATTCGAGTGGGTACTTAAGGGGTGTGGCTTTTCTGTCTTGCAAGCCAGTTTTAAAGATGGATTCCTCACATTTGCTTAGGTCTCCATCAGAGTAATTTTCCAATGGCCTATTAATTCTCCAATGGCATCTACACATATATAGGCTTCACAGTCCATTAAACGTCACCAACCCAATCCAAGACCCAATTCCTTTCTTCTATCTTATGGACTAGGTCCATTAGCTGCTTTAGATGGTAGGGCCTATTCATCCACACTTCTGCCCTTCTTTCTGCCTTGAGTCAATTTTTGAAAGCTGCAATTAACATCATCTACAGCCTCCTTCAAAGGAGCTGAAAAAAGCTGAAACTTTTCCCTATACTAGGTGATTGTCTTGCTTCAAGACCATAAGAGGTTTGTATCCGTCACAATTTTAAGAAGGGTGGAATCTTGGCCGCAAATCTTTCTTGAATTTTCTCCATGATTGGACTGGATTTCCAGTTTCCAGCTTAGTGCCCTACCTTCCAAGCACAAAGCAGCAGCATCCATCTTCTCTGCCTCCTCCATTGATGACAAAATAACACTCCACACAAAACAGCCATCCTATTAGATCCTCCCCAGAAATTATGGAAGCTCAAGTCTCCTACATTTAATGGGCTCCTTATTTATAGCCACTCTACTGCCATCAACTTCATTCACTCTGCCAATTGACCCAACCTAAGAAGGTGGATGGACTTCCACCACCACTTTTCTTTCTCTCCTTAGCAGTGTTTTAAAAACTAGACCGGTCATTGAACCAAAAAACTTGTCAGGTTCTGGCCTGATTGGTTCAAGCAGATGACATTATAAATATAAAAATAATAATAATTAAATATTTTAAATATCAATAATATATCTTATATTACAAAAATTACGTTTCCACTTGTGATTTTTAGATATAATGAATAATTACTACAAGTAAATTTTATGTATGAAAATTACATAGGCTAAAATCTTGATAATTTAATTATTTATATTATTTACACATCATATCAATTGCTCTATAATCATATAAAATTCCAACTTCTAAGATGCACAATGTATATAGTCTAATCCAACCCAAAATTTCAAACCTAAACTGCTAAACATAAATAAAAGAAAAAAAAGGCTTGACCGGTACTAGTCATCCACTTCTTAGAGTAAAAACCGGACTGTATAACTAACCAGTTACTGATTCAACTAGTTAGACCGTCCAATTCTGAAAACACTGCTCCTTGGCCTATCCAACATCTCAAATTTCAATGACTGCCTCTTGACCTGTTCAATCTCCATGATCCATTCGCTACATCTTCCTTCACAACAAATCACGTTCCAGATTTTTTACTCTACCCTTAATCCTTGTATTAACCATTCCCTTGAACATCACCACTTGGGCACCAAAATGATGGAATCCAAACAGAGAACTTAGTAAAGTATATGACATATAATCTTATATTTGAGAAAATACCATCAAAGAAGTAATTCTATTTCTAATGGAGTTGCTCTAAAAAAATTAAAAAGAAAAAAACAACACAACAAAAGGGAAATGACAAAACAGAAATAGAGACAAAATGCAGGAAAACAGACAATTCTAGGCCTTTGAGATGCTAGCTATCTCCCACCAAGACCACATTATAATTTTTTTTTCCCATAAAATTCCTCTCTGAGCCTGCCCTTTTCATTGATCATACCCTAAACTAATTTCTTCTAGAAACTCACCAAAAGCCCACCGTGTCCCTTACCCTCTGGGTTCTCCACCAATCCATTCCCAGCTATACCTAGTTTTCCAGGCTAGATTTTTCCTTCCTGATCAGGGACCCATCAGTCACTGCCCAGAATTAAAATTGAATATCAAATTTGTGATACACAAACTAACCGAAAGTAGATATTTCAAAAGCATTTCATCAATTAGAAACCTGAAGAAGCCCAAAATTAAACTTGAGTAATCTAGAGTTTAATTAGTGCATGTCCAATATAAAACCACGTATTACTCTTCTGTAATGTTATCAGGAATGAAAACCTTCTCATAATTTGTCCACTAGATATATTCAAAACCCAATACAAAATTATGAGTGTACCAAAATAATAATAATAAAAAAATAAAATTATGAATTCTAAAGTTCATTAGCAAACAGGCTTTGCTTACAAGCAGAAAGAAAGTCAATTACCTCACTCATAGTTTCACTTGGATGTGGTGCATATGCTTCCCTGTAAGAAACAGCTTTCCTAAGTCGCTTTCCACGACCAAGAGCCGCTTCCTCCTCACTCTGATATTTCTCCCACCTACAACCCAATTAGATGTAGAAGTTTAGTCACATTACTTGATAACTTAACTATTCTACTTAAATGCAAGGCAACATGAACTTCAAATTTTTTGACATAATCATCATTTTAGACTGAGAGATGAAACCTGTTCTTGGGCTCATAAACTTATACGAACAGTCAAATTGTTTTTTACAAAAAAAATGATTTTTGGGAGCAGGCATGTTAAGAATATAAAATATCCCAAGGCTTTTTCGTTTAACAAATTTAAGATTTTAGAATGTTGAAATTCATCAATAAGCAAAAGAAAAGGAGACAAGAGAGAAAGGTGTGGATGGGATCACTGACTTATACTGTCAGTTCCTGTGTCAAGTAAAATACAATTCTTAGCCCAGCTCATTACTGGTTGACAAATACAATTTTTTAACCTGGCTGTCCAACTATGAAACAGCCCACCCCACCCCCCCCCCCCCCCAACCCCAAAAAAAGAAGCTTAGGATTATTCAAGTTTTAGTTTCTTACAAACAAGATCCATTTGATCAAGCCCTTCCAGTCCTATCCCTTATTAAGTTTTAGTTTAGTTTAAAAAAATAATTAAAAAGCGCAATAAATAACTTATGTCAAGTCAGAAGAAATAGTTCACAATTGCCTGTCAATAAACACTACAACTTATGTTGTTACGTGAAGACCATGGATTGCCTTTATTAATATCTCTAATACGCCCCCTCATACAAAAGCCTTTTGGACTTGAAATGTAGACAAAGCAATAACCCATCTTACCTAGTGATGAAAGTTGATTTTGTTTAAGGAAATGAAGTACAATAAGGATTGAACTCCTAACAACTTGGTCATTAAGGCTCCAATACCATGTCAAGGACCACTTCAACTAAGAAGATTAAGCCTTAAGCTATCAAACTATGGCCTAGTATTTGTTTATTAATATCTCTAACATTGTCTATAATTACTTGTATTTTTTTCCAAATAATTAAAGGGGAAATATTGATTTAATTGAAACTAGAAGGACTATATTTCTCTAAAGGCAAACTAAAGGTACAAGATTGCTATCACTGAAACACTAAGGACTAAATTGATCTGTTGAGCCAGATATAAGAGGAAAAGTGCAATTAACCTTATCGAGCAATGTCTTGGCTCAAAAGAGCTACTCAATTTCTCTGCATGTCAGATAAAGAATCTCCTGTTAACAGAAAACCTACTTAGAAACATAAATTATATCCTTAAAACTACGAGGGATGTCCTCATCTATGCACAACACTGAATTTTAGAAAAGTAACGGAACCTTCATCTTTCATTTGCCTTTCATAGTTCTTAAAGTCTCTGAAAACATTATATTAATTCTGATCAAACAAGTGTCATATTTATAAAGCCAAGTGCCAACAAACATTCACTCAGAAGTTGGATATTGTAATATATAATAAGGAAAGAGGATGTAACTAAGTAGAAGCTCCTTACCTCACCCGCAGTAGCCTGTCCCATTCATTTTCTTCGGTAATCACAACATTATCCTCTTTCCTCTCAGAGTTTTGTGTACAGATATCATCAGTCCCACAAGGAGGTGATTCACCTGCCCCATGTTCTTCAGCTGGTTCGTCATTCCATTCAAGGGACTGATTAAGACAAGAAAACTTGAATCATAAAATCTTGATTTTTATAATCTATTAAATGTTTGTTCATAGTAGATAAATTCTCTTTTTAAAGAAAAAACTTATTAGAAAGAAAGATATTTACAAAGCAGTATAAGCCATCCTCCTTCAAGGACAACAGAAGAAAAAAGGACACAAAACCAGAAAACTACAGAAATCATACATGCAATGATTTAACCCAAAAGCTTGGCATATCTAAAAGAACCACGTCCCCTAAAATCTTCATTGGCAGAATACAAAAGGTTGCCACAAAAACCACCCTTTCCCACAGCATCAGAAACACAACTTAAGAAAAAAGAAAAAGCAAAACTTCATAAAATCATTTAATTTCCATAGAATCACAATTTATGGAAAAAGAAACTAGTATGAAATTAGAAAACCACATTAAACACAAAGGGAACCAAAACTGATGCATCAACAATTTCTACGTCTAGCTTGTGAACATACTGATGACAGATGCAACTTCAAAGGAATAGATATATATAGAACCAAGTAAATTAGTCTACAAACACAAATGACAGAACATAAAAACTTGTATCATTGTATTGATGCCAAAGTTAAAGGAGTGACCTAAGAGAGGGAGATAGAAAGGGTCTTCAGATATAAGTACAAAAAAAAATCATGTATATCACAATTCATCAAATGACCAAATTTAGCATAAATAATTAGATACTGAGCGCAAGACTAGACATTTAATAAACACTTCACCTTGACTGAACCCAGTAAATCATTCTCAGAATCCCCTTCAGCCATGTCAGTTGAACCATCTTGAAGGTTTGAACGGTCGAGCAATTTTAAAACTGCATTTTCATCCCACACAATTTTGCTGCTGTTATCTGTACACTTATCCTTGTATACATCTCCCAGACCACCAGTCCTCTTCCGATGCTTATGTTCTATGTCTACTACCATCTCATCTTTGTTGCTATTATTTTCACTTCCATTTGTCCCATTCTGACCAGAAGAATCACTGAAGAGTTCTTCAGTACCCCATTTTAAAATATCCTCTACTTCCTTTTGAGATCCAGATTTATTTACAAAAAGCTGATCTAGCATCAACTTCTTCTTAGCAAGTTGCAAGATGCGCTCTTCAACACTGGCACGAACCACAAGCCGATAAACCAAAAGTCTATTTGATTGTCCAATTCTATGTGCTCGATTCATTGCTTGGATATCAGCATGGGGGTTGAAATCAGAGTCATAGATAATGACAGTGTCAGCAGTTGCCAAATTTATCCCAAGACCACAGGAGCGAGTGGATAACAAGAAAACGAATCGACTTTTGTCTTGGTTAAAGCGTGCAATTGCTGTTTGACGATCAGCCACAGAAACAGAGCCATCCACTCTCTCATAAGTTTTAGGCCCATATTCTATGGTCAAATAATCCTCTAGGATGTCAAGAAGCTTGGTCATTTGTGAGAAAATAAGGACTCTGTGTCCTTCTTTATGTAATATCTTCAGCATAGAATGCAGAAGAGTCAACTTGGCCGAAGCCTTTATTCTCATTTCATGAAGAAACTCAACTGATCCAGAATCGGGCTCAGTTCCTGGTATAAGATATGGATGATTGCAGACCTTTCTAAGTTGCATCACAATGTTTAGCATAGATTGTTGTGCAACCCCTTTCCCAATATTACGCAATATCTGATAATTTTTGGTAAGCATTGCACGGTAATATTCAGCTTGGATGGATGACAACTCAACAGGAACCATTCTTTCTGTCTTGGGTGGAATATTTTGCATAGCATCCCTTTTCAGCCTGCGGAGCATATGAGGGGCAACAAGTTTTTTCAATTCCTCAACTTTCTCTGCAGTTGTAAGATCATTGAATTTCTCCTCGAATGTAGATAGGGAAGGAAATGAAGCTGGTTGTAAGAAATTGAGCAAGTTGTACATCTCACCTATGTTGTTTTGGAGAGGGGTACCAGTCAAGAGTACACGATGTTGAAAAGAGAATGTGTTGAGCAAGCTGAAAAGCTTACTTTCAGAATTCTTCAGCCGATGCCCCTCATCAACCACAAGAACTTCCCAAGGAACTCCACGCAAATGAGAAGAGTCAGCAAGCACCATTTCATATGTAGTTAAGAGCACATTAAATTTGTAGGCATCTGTTTTTTTATTCAATCCACTTGGATCACTTGCATGCCATTCATACTGGCGAATTATAGTTCTTGCTTTTGCACAACCATGATATTCTACAACATTCAAGTCTGGAGCCCATAATGCAAATTCAGCAAGCCAATTAGGCATTGTCGAAAGTGGGACCAAGACCAAGCAAGGCAGTCCAACTTTGAATTCAAAATACAATGATGAAATAAAGGCACAAGCAGATACTGTTTTTCCAAGCCCCATTTCGTCAGCAAGTATCACATTTTTGGATTTATACCAGCATTTCCGCAACCAGTTCAGAGCCTCAAGCTGATGGGGAAACAAAGAACCACCTTTTAGCTCCTCAGGTTGTTCTGTAAGATTAACTAACTCACTTTGATGGTCATCGTTTTTCCTAGTGGAATTACCCTTTGATGCATTCTTTTCCAGCGTGAGAGTTTCAAATTTGTTAAAAATATCCATCAGATGTGAAAATGTTTTAAGAACAGGTTCATCTAAACTTTCCCAAGTGCATTCATCATAAGGTAGTCCAGTCCATTTTACAAATGCTTCAGATGTTCCATCTTTTGATGTACGGCGAGCAAGCACCCGCTGAGGCTGCTTCCAACGCTCCTCACAGATATTTATTATAGCCATCCCATACTTCGCCTTGTAATTTTCTAATTTTCTCTTCGCAAGGCGTTTCAACTGGGATTCAGAAATCCAGCTATTATGAATATGTGATTTTCCTACCCACTTAACCAAAAATTCATAACCTTTCTCTACATTTAGACAAGAAGATTCAGCAACTTTAGCATTCTGAACTTTATTGTCAGCAGTGCTACTCATTCCCACATCCACATCCATCTCTTTTGGTTTAGCTTCAGGAGAGACCTGTGCTTCATAATTTTTTAGATCATTTTTCTCCTCACCTCTTAAAGTAACACTAACATCCTCCACCACCTCCATCTTGTCATTTGTTTTTTCCAAATGATTTTTATTATCCAAGGCAATGGAATCTAAATCAACTGGAGCTTTACTTGATGAATCTATGGGATTTCCTTTTTTACTATCCTTTGTCATTGATCTTCTGTAGACATTAATTCTTTCCACTCTATTATTGTTTTTCAAGCTCTCTTCTTTATCAGACCTCTTGCCCACATTTTGAAAATCATTCATAAGATTTTCAGCAGTTTCAACATCCAAATCATTACCACAAGCAGAATTATCCTCTACTAGTCTGTTTTCATTTTCTGGCATTAGCAGATCACCAGAAGGTAGGTCATCCATGACAGTCACAGAAAAGTTTCGTGATGAATTTATGTTCTCACCCTGAACTCGACACCCTAGAACCCGATCAACCTGTGATGCATACATAACAGAAACTACAAAATCAGTAGATCATCACTTAAACGAGAACTGAGGGAGAATATTGTCTCCAACAGACTAATGCAAGCCATTAACAAAAGCAGTTTGAGATGGTTACCTGCAGAGATTCAACTAAAGTACTGTCTTCATGTATAAGAGTTTCATCAAAATGACTTGCTGCTCTATCAAACTCACATGAGGTGTTTTTCATTACCTGGTGCATCTGGGTGGAAAGAATTAGTATGTATGGTTAAACACGAATGCATAGTATTAGTACCTCAACAAAAGAACTGACAGCTAGAAAAATGTTGATGTTCAGTAACTATAACTACGCAACCAAAAAATAAGCCAAAGATATAATCCAGAAAATCTCAAAAAGTTCACATATTCAGGATGGACATACAACACAACAAAACCCAAAGGCTCCATGTAGTTTTTTCAAGTCTCTGCTCATGTCTGACACTATGCTAGATGGTCACATGGCTAACTTTTTTCAAGTGTCTGTGCTTATAGTTGAGTAGTAATAGTTATCAAGAATTAAAGTTTAAATAGAAATATATCTAAACAATCGTACTAAAATGCTTGGCCACTTAGTTTCAACACCTTGAAAATTTGTCAATCAGTTACTTCTGCAGGTTTTAGAAATAACTTTTTAATCTAGATTCTTTAAGGTTTTAATCTAGATTCTTTAAGGTAAAAAACCAACAAGGATTCTTTATATCTATTTTCCTTATCAAAAATTGCTTCAATAGCTACTCCTTCATATTTTCCTCTTGTCCTACATTACAGCTGAGAGGATATTTAGGTGGCCTGCAATCATCACCAATAATCATCTAACAGTTAGGATAATAGTATAATGTTTAGATTATAAATAGATCAGAAACTTGAAAGAAGTCAAGTACAATACAGCTAGCATAGGCCCTTGAAACCAGCATAGATATATTGGAAGAAAAGAAGGGTGCAACAAGGAAGTAGAAGCCATGACCAGTTTTCAATAAAGGATCAACGGCACATAGATTCTCATGTAAATACCAATCTATCAAATACAAGTGAAAGCCTAGGGTTAATTTTATTAAAATCTCTAGCAAAATTAAATGGCCTTTGCTTCATCCACATTTCAACTTTCAGTCCCAGAGAGCTTCCATGTAAGATGTGTGAGAGATATTAGGTAAAATCCAATCCAGAACTTACTGATCCTTGAACAATTCTAAATAGAAATAAATCAATAAATAGGTGCAACTAAAGAAGAATACACTACCCAACATGGTAATCAAGATTGTGATCTTGATTGTATCGCGATCTCATTTCACTATAGAGATTCAGATCGCTTATAGGATCAGAAATGGACTGGATCACAACAGGATTTCAATCTTGATTGTGAAATTGCAAGATCATTTGATCCCGTCCGATCCAGGAAGAGGCTGTTTTTTAAAATAAATAAATAAGCAAAATGCAGCCTTTAAGGATAGGGCTTCCTATCCGAAACACATCACAGCATCAATTGGGTTATATTCGATTAGTTTGCTGCCTTCTGTGTGCTATGGTGGGTCTGTGCTGCATGTTATGTGTGCTGGCCAGCGGGGTGCTGCATCTTTGTTTCTGCTGAGTGCATTTCTGCTAGTTTAGTTGTGTCTGACTGTCTGCATCTCTGTTTCCCAGTTTCTGTCTGTTTCTGGTTTGTTTTTGTGTCTGCTAGTTGGTTGTGTTTGGCTCTGCGTCTCTGTTTTTGCATTTTTTTTCTCGGCTTCTGTTTCTGCGTGCTGGCTGCTGGTATAATTTATATGGAAGGTTTGCTGGTTTCTTTGTTTGTTTTTATTGTATTTTAAACAATGTTTTGTTTTATTAAAAATTATTAGATTGTGAAATATGGTTTTGTTTTAACTTATGGAAATATCATGAAATTTGGATCATTTTATGTTTACAAAAATATATATATTACTAAATATATATTTTAATTATTTTCTAAAAATTGATAGGATCTTACAATCCTCGATTCGATCTTGCGATTCAATCTATCTTGTGCTTCTCTTGATCCTATGTAAGATCTCGACCTTGATTACCATGCTAGCCAAATAGTATAACTAGATTAGGTAGTATCATTCATTCTAATTATTCACCAATGACAGTTTGACACAACATGAAATACTTAGACACTCTAACTAGACATATATAGACACATGGAAAAGAATTCAATGTAAAAACAATACCTCATCTTTCTGCTCAACATCAGAAGCCTTGGTTTCAACATCCTCTTTTGATAAAGATGCAGATATACTTTTGTTTACAGACTTCTGCTTCTTGTGCACTTTATTATTTCCAGATTTGCACTTAATAGATGTACTGACAGTGGATTTACCCTTTTCAGTCTTATACTTCTTTTGACTTATATTATTAATAACTTTGTGCTTCCTTTTCCTCACTTCCCCTCCAGCAGCAGCAATTGCAAGAACAAGCGGTTTTCTCAAAGGCATTTCATCACAAGATAAATCACGCTTCCCCTCCAGCTGTTCATCATCTGCCTCTAAATTAATAATTTTAGAGGCTGGCAAAACTTCGTCAGCAGTTGAAGTTGGCTTCTTGTCGATTGGGAGGACCGTTGGGGGCAGGTTAGATTTCTTTTCTTCATCAGCATCTGCACAAGGCGAAGTTCCCTCCATGGTACTCCCAGGAGATGGGTCACCTGGCTTGTTGCTACAAGTTACATCTACTGGGGAAGACAATGATTCCTTTCCTAAGGATTTGTCTCCCTCAGTTGAAATAGATTTTCCTTTGCTGGAAGACCTTTTCTTTGATATTACTGTACTTCCAAAAATCCGGGATACTTTGTCCATATTAAGTGAACTAACTCCATTTTTTGTTTTTGCGGTGACTATTTTTGATCTGGCTCGTTTTGAAATTGAATCCAGGTTGTTTATGGGCTTCAGTTGATCATTTCCTTGAGAGCAGCTTGGACATTGCCACTTTCCCATAGGGATGCGCTTTAGGGGATACATTATGAAATAGAAATGATATTAGATTAAAGATAGATACTGAGTATCACCACTTAGTGATTGATTGACAGCATTATGTCAGCTAAAATTAACATACCTTAAGAGGTGGAGATAGACACTGTAAATGATAAGTGCGTGGACAGCTATCACAGCACAATAAGTTACCACCAAGATCACAAACCACACATTCAAAGAAATACTGGATCCAAAAGTTTATAACAACACAGTTAGAGAAGTCAAGACAACTGTAAATAAAAAACCCAAAAAAAAAAAAAAAAATTAAATGCTTTCTTGATTTTCATTCTCTATTAATGACAATTATGCATTAAACTAACTACAATCCTGTAGAGCCATCCAATCTTCAGAAGTTGGTTTTTAAACGCTTATAGTGCAACTGAAGTATTTCTAACATGCAAAAGAATCCCATCCATCACACTTTTTGCTACTTTTCTCCTTTTTTCAAGTCCAATATTATCTTTATATCAAACCTTCACTTGTACAAGTGACCAATTAACCAAAAAAGGCTAACTCACCCCATCATTTCCTTTCTTCTTAGAGGAAAATTGACCAGTAGCTACTTCGGTCTTCAGTGGACATTTAGCTGAGGCATTCCTAGAAGATTCAGATGTTACTGAATTGTCAACTTTACCATTGGATTTCTCAAACGAAAGTTTTCTCCGCTTGCGCTTTAAAACCCAATTCCTGTTAATCATTTTACTTGTTGATGATTTGTTCTCCTTCATTATTCATATATAGGTCCTATATAAGAAATCAAATATTTTTTACCATCAGCACATCATGATCCAGCAAAAATTTAATGCATGAGTGTTCCTATACATAATTGAGAATGACCTTTTACTTGTACACTTAATACTTGTATTGAATGTTACACAGTGCACAGACAGCAAAAAGGATAAAGGGAAGCAAAGTATTACAAACATATATAGCAAATGCTGAAATTTGAGAAACATGTGGTATTAATTAATAACCACACAATGAAATAATCCTAGTGTCAAACTCAGCAACATTCAATACAGATTTTCAGTACCCAATCTCTTCTATTTTATGACAACTGCAAAATTGAACACTTCTGTCTCTGACCTAGTATTTATTAGCTGATTAGACAAATTCAGCCTCTTTGGAAGTCAAGCCAACATCAAAGGGATCCTTCAGATCAAAAGGAATGTGTCCTGGTAGCTAATAGGAATTAGTCCAGCAAATCCATCTTGTGATAATTTCAGTGTTCAAGGGTAATTTTATACTTTCCGTTTTGCCAAATGGATTCAAGTATCGTTTCTACATCTTACCTTGGGCTCATCTATGTTATTAAGATTCATATGTATTTCAATTAAGTTAACTTAATTCAAACATCTGAGATATTTAGAAGCCTGGCCTGATTAAGACGTGAAAGCATTTTCTGTGGTTTATAATTATTCCCTGTAGTCATGATTTAATAGAGTGTCTCAACTCTTAAGTTAAATATTTGAAGGCTTGTAATCCAACCTTCTTCCTTGTCTTCTTCCCTTCTCTCTTATTTGCTAATATTTATGCCACCATCACACTCATTACTATTTTATTTACAAGCATGTAACAGCCCTCCGATAATTTTGGAAGCCTAAATTCCACCTCAAGTTTAATTGTCCTAAATTAGTCTAAATTTTAAAAAAATAATAATATCACAAATAAGGGCAAGCCTCAGCTTCTCTGAACATTTTAGAAATAGTAGGATGAAGGATAAAGATAAAGGGGAAAAAAATGCTGAGATTGAAACCCAATTTCTTCACTATTGCACTAGAGAAGGCTAAATATAGTAACGCAAAAATAAAAGCAAATACGAGATTTTTCTCAAGAGTGAGCATTTGAGGATAAATACACTAGAAAAAGGATAATAATTACTTTTTGGTCACTTTAAATGGTTTATCTTTTACAAGAGATTAACATGCATTGCCTTCAATTATGCAAATAACTAATTAGTGGCCTACATCAATCCCATTTCAAATGTTAGGCTCCTATTCACAATTACATTAATGACAAAAATGAAATACTCAACATCCAATTAGATTTTAGTCCTTGAAAATTAGTGAGTATAGGAGTTTGTCCTTGAAAATATCAAACTCGTTGCACATTAATCCTTTTATCAAGTGATCGTACAATGCCAAAGGATTAACGTGCAACAAACTGTTATTTTCAAAGACTAACTCATGCACTTACCCATTTTTGGGACTGCAGCTAAAGAGGCCTAAAGTAATAATGGATGAAAGTGTTACTTTACTCTATAAAATAATAATGCCAAGCTTGAAAGCTATGCGTTTACAAGATAAAGATATAAATTTGCATATCCTAAGATTACAGGTAGACAATAGTAAATTACTAGAGATACTATAGGATTAGCAGTTATGAACGATTTCATACGTATTCCTAATTCAGAGCAGGATCAGATTATTTATACTAGCATCAACAATCTGCTCAGAGACCACTGTCTTCTACAACCTTCTGAATTCAACAACTAATCACTAAATGCTAGAGCACACCACAAAAAGAGAAAAGCTATAATTCAACAATTCACTCCCAACTGGTCAAACATTATGCACATTAAACTCAAACTACGACCCAGAAATAGAAACCCCATTAAGCAACAATTCAACTCAGGAAGAACTACAACTCCAGAACCCATGTGTCATAGTTGCTCACTAAAATCACAACTACAATTACAGGCAAACTTGCCTTACCAATTAAAGAGAACAGATGAAAGATGCCCACGAATTAAAGATACCAAAAAATTCAGCTAAAACCACAAAGAAACAGCAAAGGAAACAAATTAACAAGCATACCAGTGTTGCTGATAGATCAAAAGGCATGAATCAAATGGATTGCATAAGATTGGGAGATGAAAAGCAGGGGATAGTGGGTATGTGAAAAGGGGGAAGAGATTAGGGCATGGAAGCGAGAGAGATACGAGAAGGAGAGAGAATAGCAGACAAATGAATAAATAGAGAGAGAGAGAGAAGGAAAATAAAAAGATAGTTGTTGGTGTTGATGTTGTCTTATAGAAAGAGAAAGATGGTTTCTTTAGAGAGAGAAAGCATACTACAGATACGGATTCGCCGGGGTCATAGTACCCATGAGACGGGGTTACGCTCTGACATGGCAGGAGAGAGAGAAGGCGTGGTGTTGTTGTTGGTGTTGATGTTCTCGTTGAACCCCCAAAGCACTTTACCACTCCAAACCTGCCACGTGGCGCCACCAGGAGACTTTGCTCCTCCTCTTGTTGTTCTTCTCTTCAATTTTGCTTCTTCTCTTTTGCTTCTTCTCATTCTCTTGCACTATGGTTATGGTATGGCCTCTTTGTTTTGAGGTTTGCCCCTCGCTTTCTCTCTCTGATTTGCTTTTCTCTCTCTCTCTCTCTCATATTGAGCGAGAAAGTGAAAGAGAAAGTGCTCTTCCTTCTCAAATTCTCATGATCGCCGCCATCAACTGCTTACTTGTTTTTTTTTTTTTGAGAGAGAGTGCTTCATTTTTTTAATTACACTTTTTGAACTTTTCCACAACTAGCTTCTTTATTTGAAGACTTGATTTTTTTTTTCCTTTTTTTCTAGTTTCTTCTCTGGAAAGTGCTGCAAATCTATTTGATATTGCTGTGAAATTTTTATTTTGTTTTAAAATAATGTTTTTCCAAATAAGTTTTATAAGAAGTTTTTTGGATTACTAAAATAATTTAATACACATTTCTATTAATATCAAAATAGATAAATATTTAAATTAACAAGTACGTACGCTAACTTGTTCTAGGCTGTTTTAATTTTTATTTTTTAAAATAAGTTAAATTGACTTTAATTAAATATGGAGGGCGGTTTTCTTAGTCCAATTCAATCATATTGCGTCAAAAAATTAAGGTTAAAATTTACATAATTTGTTTAAATTATATGTCAAATATATAAATTTTTTTAGTTATAAAAATTAATTTAAAATTTTCTTAAATTTTATAATTTGTATAAAAAAATTTTATTCAAAACTCTAACAAAATATAGAGATATCAAATTATTTAAGAGATTTTTTTGTACAAAGTCTAAAATTGAAAGAGATTTTTTGTAAAAACCTAAAATTTTACAAATTTTTTTTATGAAATGTCTAAAGTTTAAAAAAAATATTTATATTTTAGTATAATGTAATTTTATTAATATATTACTATTTTTTTAGAATTTTAAATAAAAAAAGTTAACGGATAATTTTTTTACACAAATTATAAAATTTAGAGAGATTTTATTTTAATTTTTATAATTATATAGGATTATACTTTATGCACATAATTTATAATTTAACCTTTTTATATATATTTGAGTAAAAGCTTATACAAATTTTGTAAAATGATTTTTCTTTTTTAATATCAATCCTTAGCCACTCCGAATCCACTCATAAATAAAGGTGACACTTATAAGATATTTAAATACAAATACTAATTCGGGTTAGATCTAATAGAAGAGACTAATTTTTCATAATGTAATAAAATAAAGTTTAAATTCTTATTAAAATAAATTTCTATATTTAATATTTAACAGTACCTCAAATAAAATTACCTCAAATAAAAGAATATTTATAAAAAAAATACAAGTCCTGTGAGTGAGTGATTTTAGTAATATATTTTTTTCAAATTTTTCCAAAAACATAGAGAATACAATTCAAGACCAAAATTTAATAAAATAACATTATAAAATAAAAAATACTAACATATATGAATATGTGATACATTTATCTTTTAAATTAACATGTCAAAATATTAAAATTAAATAACAAACAAATTCAAACATATGTGAATATATGACAAGATACAATAAAATAAAATTACAAAAAACTACACATAAATTTATAATATATTTATTTTTGAAATTAACATAACAAAAAAAATAAAATTATAAGTAAATAATGAAATATCTGCCATTGAAAAAGATAAATATAGAGTGAAAAAAAAAAGCTAAAAGTAATTATAGTAATTAATAAATTTTATTTGGCGTGTAATTTTTTTAAAAAAAATTAAAATATCTTTAAGTCCCATTGAATTTGAGATTAAGTTATCTGATATTATAAGTGTTAAAATAAAACTATTTTAATAAATACATTTAGTACGAATTGAACTTATATCATCAATAAATCATTTTTGTCTCAACTAATAACTTATTAATGGGATATAATTATTTCTAAAAAGATAATTTTTTACCCCTATTTCAAAAGAGAAATTTTAAAATGCTATTATTATTATTTAAAAACAACTTATTTTTCAAAAATTCAACCAAACACTATTAAATCATAACAACATATTCTTTTTATAAAAATTAAATATTATAAAACAATTTGTTTGTGTGATCAATCACACTCATTTTTAACTTTGAAATCTTATCTCAAGATGTAAACACATCAACAATTATATCAATTGTCTTCTTTAAATTTTTAATCTCATTTGTAATATCTCTTAATGAAAATACTCTTAATAACATAGTATAAACTATTAACATTCCCTATCCATTAATATTTTTAAAGATGCATTATGATAACCTTAATTTCATTTTATAACTAAAATTTTATAAATAAAAAGCTATTATATACAAATAAAAAGATAAATAGAATTGTTTGCATCTCTTTTATGTTTTTAAAATCTTTATTTTATAACACTAAGTAACTTTTTTCCCATCATAACTTGCCCAACACAAGTGCAGGCATATTATTACAATTTATTAAAAGGAAAAAGTGAAAAACTAGGAAGATTATGAGTTGGAATTTATCATTGATCATGCCCTAATGGAAACAAAAGCAAATAAAGAAACTTATTTTTTAAATATTTAGTAAAGATTATCATAAGTGACCAAAATTATATAAAATATAAGTGAAGAAAAAAATAACACTTGCATTTAATGAAACCATGTTTAAACAGAGATACTTTACAAGTGCATTTTTAGAAGTGTAAACATTTCTTAAAGCATATAAAATTTTCAAAAAGTTACAATGTAAAAACTTCTCTAAATACATTTACGGAGAAAATATATTTTATCGGGATGAAATAAAGTATAACTTTAATACATAAATTTTTTTTTGTTAAAAAAATTTTAGGTGAGAGAATGATATCCAATGTTCGATTTAAGACTAAGGATACATTTCTGAATTCAAAAAAAATTTAAAAGAACATATAGATAACTTGAATTTAAATCCAAACCTTGCAGTTGTAATGGGTTAAAGGTGACAAAATAAATTAACTTTCATTGATTTTAATACATTAATTTTAAAATATAAAAAATACCCTTGCACTAAGGGTTTATGTGAATTTTTGTATATCAACTTGTAACAAACCTCGTGTATTTTGCGAAAAGACCAAAAGCATAACTCTAAATCTGATTGAATGTTTCAGGCCAAAAAAAAAAAATCTGAGTGAATGTTAAACAACCTTGACCTTTTATTTTTGTCATGTCCCCCACTTTCTCTTTAATTGGAACATAAAAGAAGAGTGAAATCCTAATTCTCTAAATCCCAAATTCAATCAAGTCAAAATGTTAAAATACTTATATTATAATGATTTTAGTAATTACTTTTTAAAATTACATATTATATAACATAAAATATGTGATATGAAAGTAAAAAGGATAATAAATATTAAATAATTAAATAATTTATTATTTTAAAATATAATAATAATTTTATATTATATTTAAAAATTAAAAAAATTAATATAAACTTTATACATTTAAAACTTCTAATATATATATATATATATGTGTACCTTCAGCATTTAACATTTCCAAGGACAAGTTGGAAATTTTTGACCTTGTCAATCTTCAAACCACTTCCATCATAACCGCAATCTCACATCTCTTTGATTTTTCAAAGAAAAAAATTAGGTCAAAGTAATGACATGACAAGGGTAAATGGAGCGAATGATAGCTTTTTGGAATATGTAAAGAGATGCGTAGAGAGACTGTATTTAGTGGCATGCTCTTCACTTTGATATCTCTTTGAATTATATAAGATTGACTTAACATTTTCTGATTTTTTTTTTGTTTGGAAAGAACGTAGATAAATTTTTTTTATATTCTAAAATTAATGTATGAAAACTGTAATTATACCTTGGTTCAAAGGGTAGTTTATTATATTTTGAAATTAATTTATTAAAGTTGCAATTAAAGTTGTAATTAAACTTTAATTTAAGGACTAAAAAAGAAGTTAAATCTAATCAAGTGAATTAATCTCTTACAATACAGTAAATTAAAATTTAAATTTTTATCTAAAAAAGTGCTCACATATAATACATGTTTTAAATATAATTATTTTTAATAAGATATTTACAAAAAATCAAAAGAAAACTTTAGTTTAAGGAAAATAAAATATATCTCTTCCCTTTTTCAAATGAAACTTTTTTAAATATAAACTCATTAAAATCATAATATTTCCATAAACTACCTAAACATTGACTAGATAGATAAGTTGGCATTACAAAAACAAAGTAATTCATACAATTAAGTTCAGAATTGAAATAATTCAAATTATTCTGGCAAGAGATCAACTGTAGATGAAGACCGCCCTGGGGTGACCATAAGAACTGCAAGTCTTTAAAGGGCCCACCTAACAGAACGTCTCTATTTGACAGAACAGAGATAGAAACAAATAGTGAATTAAAACAATTCTGAAACCACAGGAGAAAGCTTGGCAGGTTGCTTTTGAAACAAGCCTAAATTTGTTTTCTTGTTAAGTACAATTTAAAAAACAGAAAGCAAAAGTGACACTTGTACAATCCTTACTTTCATAAGCTTGCATAAATTGCACAGGTGCATCTATTTGAAGTTTTTGGAGCCACTGAAAATTTACTTTCCATTAGGTAAGGCATGTTGATAAGTTTTGCAAATTTGTAGTACTTTCTGCCAAGTACTTTTTTTTTATCCTTTCGAATAATACAAACTTGACATTTTAACCTATTTTGTTAACGGAATGAATACTTGTAGAAAAAGAGAATGGGACTTTCAACCCTTTAATATCCACTCAATCGCTTGAGTAGCTTATAGGTGGAATATAAATTCAATAATTCCGATGGACAAAAAAAATAGGCTATCCTACTTAGAACAAAAAAATTCAGATTTCCTTCATTGCATCCATCTTGGGGTTAAAAACAATATATATATATATATATATATATATTGAACCCTTGTCAAGGTAGATAAATTAGGTTGAGTGACCTACACACGCTCAAATTGATAAATTTCTGTCAACATTTTGTACACAAATGCGAGAGGTGTACATAAAAATTTCCACCCAAATTAAGCAAGGAATGAAAAATCCTTCTGAATGGTTGTACCAAAACAAAATCTAATCAATGTTTCAAAACAAAAGTAGAAAACAGGGGTTATGGTCCATTACATGATGTGTGCAGCATACTTTTGGAGCCACACAAATAGAATGGACTTTAAAGAATATTGATCTCTCTCCCATCTGAAGGGCTTAAGCAACCTGCCATGAAAAATAAAATGTTCAATATCCAAAGCAGTATTGAAGGGATGAGCCTGGCCTGCCATTTGCTACTTTTCATGAGTTTCAACATGAAATTGTCCAAAGTCGTTCTTCTCTGGCCATTTCCTTCCATTTGAAACATATGATTGCCATATTCTACACTATGCTCAAGTGTGCACAAAATGGCATATCAGATGATACATCTTATTGATCATGGATCAAAGAAAGAGAAGGAAAAAAGGAGGGGGAGAGGGGGGTAACTATACATAGAATATCTGACCAACATTTAAAAGACTCTCATGAGGAACATTGAAAATCACACTGTTCTCCCTGCATATTTTCCTAAGGAATGCATATATATAATCAACAGCTATTTTCTTGTAGACCTTTGAATCCCTCCTAGCTCTCACAACTGTGTTTCCTAGTATGTGAACCACCCCGGCATCCCTGCAGTTGTTCAAAAATTCAAGTTCATCAACCTCAGTCTGGTGGCTACTTCCTTGACCAGAGGACTTTAGAGTATTATTTACATGTAAAGGAGATCTAGCTGGCACTATTGAATCCACAGATGAAATTGTTAAATCCATCATAGATGAAGTTGTGTTTCCATTGTTATTTAGCAGCAGGACATCTCTTGACAGCTCTGTTTGTTGTCCAGGTAAACTGTAGTCATCTGAATCTGAAAATCCTTCCATCATAGACTCAAGTCGGACAAACATGAAAAGGTTATCAAAGAGTTTTCGCTCAAAATCTTCATCTTTCTTATGCAGGTCTTTATAACCATATCGTGCCACACATCGGAAAATGTGATAATTCTTAGGTCCAATACGCTTAACAAGGAATCGTTCATCTTCTGGGACAGTGTAGACAGGGAGGTACTTCACACATACAAAAACAACAACAGAATGGATTGCTGGTAGGTTGGTGATGAAGTGGGAAAAGATGGGAGGTACTCCACTTGCAAGTTCTGTGTAGACTAATCCAATCCCAGGGACACGAACAAGCCCTAAACTTGGGCCAAGCCCAAGAATCCATGCCATTGCGACCTTACTATGCATTTCAAACTCATATCGTTTCACAGTACCATAGTGCCAAACATACATAATAATAAGAAATGCTGCAGCAATTACAAGTGGTACCCACCCTCCTTGATCAACTTTGAAGAGGACAGCAGAGAAGTAAGTGCATTCCACAATCAGTGATAAGCCAGTGAATATGAGGACAAGAATCCAATGGCAGCGCCACACTAATATCATGATTAGAATCATAAGCAATGTTGTAACCAACATCACTATCACAACTGCAGTACCTGTCATGAAAACAAAATAACAAAATTGAATGAACATTTAAAATATGAAAAAGTCTGAATAACATAGTAAGCTGGAAGTGCAGCAGGAAAATAATGAGTCATGAGTATGATGGGCCCCATATATACTAGAAAATATAAACAAAGGTAAAAGGAAGAAATGTTGTGAGGGACAAGATTGGGAATGAGTCGAAAAGATGAGGGACACGTGTAGGCTCTTGAGAGAAAGTTCTAGAAGGAGTTGGTTGGGCAATTCTCAGTAGAGTGAAGGAAGAGAGAGCCAAAGGGAGAGGAAAATTTTGGAAGGGACTTGGGAGAGTGCTAGCCTCTCGAAAGCTAGCAGTGGGGTTGCATTCCGTGCTTTGGCTGGAGTGTGGCTGTTTATCCTTTATTTCTGTCTGTTATTGCTTTTTATCTATTTTCTGAGTGTGTTCTATGTGATTCTGCTTAGAGGTGTGCTGCTCTGTTAGTAGTTATCCTCTATATTGTGCGGATTGGTGCGGATTTGAGTGTTTCTTTTCTAACAAGAGTATTATTCAGTATAAATTCTGTGGGCTCTAACAATTATGATGGGGATGAGGATAGTATGGGATGTTGATAGGGATGAGGGTAGTATGGGATGCCCAAGTCCCACATCGAGTAGAATGGGATGCTCGATGGGGTATTTAAGTAGCTTGGTTCTCCCCTTTCAATAGCTAGCTTTTGAGGGAGGGTTCCCCAAGCCACTTGGATCCTATCAATTGGTATCAGAGCTGGTTTGTCGACGGCACGGAGAGGGCTACCTGCGGAGGGTTCTGACCTGCGAAGGGTTCTGACCTGCGAAGGGTTCTGACCGTGGAGGTGACCATGAGGAGTGAAGCAACGCCGAGTGAAGTGTCGCAGAGTGAAGTGTCGCAGAGTGCAGCCGCCGGGTCGTCGGCTCTTCAAGGGCGGTGCTATGATAGGGATGAGGGTAGTATGGGATGCCCAAGTCCCACATCGAGTAGAATGGGATGCTCGATGGGGTATTTAAGTAGCTTGGTTCTCCCCCTTCAATAGCTAGCTTTTGAGGGAGGGTTCCCCAAGCCACTTGGATCCTATCAGATGTCCCTAGAGTAGTATAGGCTACCCAAGTCTTACATTGAGTAGAATTGAATGCTCGATGGAGTACTTAAATGGTTTGGTTCTTTCACTTCAATAGCTAGCTTTTGATTCCATCATTTGGTATCAGAGCCTAGTTTGTCGACAGCACGGAGAGGGCCACCTGCAAAAGGTTCTAACCGGCGAAAGGGTTGATTGCATTAGAGTGAAGCAACGCCGAGTGAAGTGTCGCAGAATGTAGCTACCGAGACATAAGCTCTTCAGAGGTGGTGCTATGATGGGGATGAGAATAGCATGGGATATCCCTAGGATAATATGGGCTACCCAAGTCCCACATTGAATAGAACAGAATGCTCGATGAGATACTTAAGTAGTTTGATTCTTCTCCTTCAATAACTAGCTTTAGAGGGAGGGTTCTCCAAGTCACTTAGGTTCCATCAGAGTATCACAAAGTTTCCTAAACTGCACATTGGTTTTATTCAAGAAATGCAACTATAGCACTCCATAAGTGTCATTTCTTATAAAAATTCTAAGACTAAAAGCCAATTCATTTCCTTGTTACTTGAATGAGCCAAACATCGAAAAAAAACCGTACAGTTAAAACACCTATGCAAGAATCCGACACAATCTATTTTCCTTGTCAGATCATTAGGTATAAAGTGCATTAGAACCTATATAAAAGCTAAATGGTGAGAAGACAAGATCTCCTAAAAACTTTAAAAAAAGCACTTTTACAAGCGGCCAAGAAATAGATGACAAGAACACTATTCAAAACTTTCAGGTCCCCCTTCCAAGCATCATCTCACTTCATCTTGTGGGCCTTCATATTAGCACATGAATAGACATAAAGATCAAGAGAACACCAATGTATTCAATTGGGATGCACAATAGAATAAAATATTATTAAGGTCAAGGCTCATTGCTTGTTAGTTAATGCAACCCTGACAATACTATACTTTCTCAAACTTCTAGAAAAAGAAAACTAACTTTTATATGAATGGCTGGGATTCTTGGGTGCTTTTTGTCAAACATTTGTAAATAGAGATAGAAAACACAATACACAACACCACGGGAGGAAACTGATCATCATGACAAACCCATGAATCAATTATGTTGATGTACGTACAGGCTTATTAGTTATTATCTTGGACATTCATGTGACTTTTTACCATTAAGATCATTTGAGCACTAGAATTGTCTTCTCATTAACCATGTGATTAGAAATCCACATCCAGCATTTGTTTCACATTACAGAAAATATGCCTCAAACATTCAAAAGCAAAAAAACTTACCATATGCATTTCCAATCTGATTTTGATTTTTGAACCCAGCAGTAACAGAGATGCAAAGAATCATGAGGATCCAATTGATATCTGGAACATATATCTGGCCAAGGAACTTCTTCGATGTATACACAACTTTGACTCTTGGGAAACAACCATGCGCTAGGGCCTGCTTGATAATTGAAAATGTTGCAGATATTGTGGCCTGGCTTGCAACTATAGCTGCCGCTGTTGCAACAATAAATACTGGCCAATATATGCTTTCTGCAGAACTAAGGATAATCAACATCTAGCAGATAAAGAATTACTTGCTACAGGAAGAACCACATCAGCATCATTCTAATTGACCTCCACAAAATATCTTGTAATATTTTTGTCTTCATAAAATATATAATATTGAGCAGTAATTCCCACAGACCAAACACAAGCAATTTGAGCCTAGTGTTCCAATTCAATTCATTCAAGTTAAATTGCTAACTAGCTGAAATAGACGAGTTGACTATATTCTAAATGTTACATGCGCATAAGCATCACAAATGCAAATTCAGTAGGGACTAGAGAGTGAATAATATAATAAACCTGGAATAGAGCGATAAAAAGCATCTTGTGCATGATCCATGTGATTTACTAGGTAAGCGGCTTGTCCAGAATAGGCTAGAAGAAGACAAGGGAACACAAGTAGAGTAAATGCAAGCTGTACAGCCGAAACTGGAAAATGAGCAAGGTCGGCAAAAAGAGCCTCTGTCCCTGAAATAAATCCTCACAAGTTATCAAAATATAAATTACCATTTACTTCATTCATTAATGATTCTGAAAAAGAAGGAAATAAAAAACAATAATACATTGTTTACCTGTTATGCTGAGCATGATACCTCCAAGGGAAGTCCAACCTTCTTTCCCTCCTCGTCTAAGATACCGATAGATATACACAGGTGAAAAAGCTTTCAGAATGCTGCTGTCATATTTCCAGATGTTGAATATGCCTATACTTCCAATCAGAAGAAACCAAAGTAGGACAACTGGAGCAAAGAGCCAACCAACCCTATCCGTACCATAATGTTGCATGCTGAATAAAGCAATTAATATTACAACCGCAACCAGCACAACTATACCTGTTTCCCAGAAAGCAAGAAAGCTCTCAAGACAAGGAAATTAAATTTATTTGAAAACCACAAGGACTTCAAGTCATATATAGAAGAAAAATCGTATAAGACCATACCATTACTCATCTCAGGGTTGTTTACCTTGATGCCACCAGCAGCTGATAAAACTACAACAGAAAAATGGTTACAAATCAATTGATATAACTAGAGACTTGTTAAAGATGATACTTCAGAAAAAAGAGAAAAGTTTACTAATCAAATTAATTTCATTGAAATAAATATATTTCTGAGTCATCCATACTTTAAGTTTTTCTCATATAAACTATTTTATAAGGAATTATTATTATTATTATTTTTTTGGTTTGCCAATATAAGGAATGATGCTTTAAATAAGCACCGAGAGGGCACACCTCTCCATGATGAATTCATAATAAGTCATAATAGCATATAAATTATCAAGCAAAGCTTAAACCAATTTGAATTCCCCAATCATGCATATGCATAGTATTTGAAGAGAAAATACCACAGCTTTACACGTTTTGAGTGACCTGTATCAATATGAAAGACCATTTTTAAGTATTCGGATAATATTTCTACAGTACAGAAGGTCTTAGCATCAGATAACAATTATTTTCTTTAATTATTGTGATGGATGGCATAGATTATTAAGAGCAAAGCACTAAGGCAGGGCTGTAATTTTATTTGGCAATCTAAGGGCTATGAACATGGCAATCAAGGATGCATCTAGAGAAAATAAAACAATAATCTTTTGCACAATAAACAACCATATTCCACCCCCCACCCCCACATCCCCCCCCCCCCAACCCACACACAAAAAGAATAATCATAATAATAATAATAATAATAATAATAATAAATCACCCCAATCCCAAAAAAAAAAAAGAAAAAGATAAGTTTTAGTACACTAAGATCATGTATTCTTGGCTCCTTCCAAGCTTCAACCTAATTCCATCTCTGACACCATTTCAACAAGTTCCAAGTTATCTATAAAGCTATTGACATCCCAATAATTTCAAATTATATGCCTCTGTTGCACCATTTGTCTCATTTATTCTGTTTTATTTGAGTCTCATGAATCTACACAATGTGCATATACAATATGCAAAAGTATTTATATTTATAGCAAATATGCTGACAGTTAAAAGAAATAGATAAATGGGAACAAGAAGAACAGCTTCAGCTAGAAGGTATACCAGAAATAGCTGGGGTAAGTATCCCATCTCCGATCACCATGCAGGTGCCAACAAGGACAAGAATAAGGATGGCATTCTTCCTAAATGTTTTTTCCTCTAACCATCTTTTCGTTTTTGCAGCAAATGACCTTTCATGGAAGGTAGACCGACTATATGTTGTTAGCTCCTCATCAGTACGATGTTGATTAGGAATGGTTTTTATTTTAGCATGTCTGCAAAGCAAGGAATAAAGAGCCAAGGTTCCACCTGCTCCACAAATATGTAAGTTTGGTTAAACTCAATTGCAGTTAGGCACTGTTGAACAGATAGATCAGACTACAATGACTAAGAGATACTAGAGTGTTTTACATACTGTAATTGTTGGAATCCAGTTCAATTATAAATTTAATAGTATCTTGCATGTAGATACTTATAAATCATTCGGTACAGCTATAAACTAAGGGACAACAATTCTGGAATTAAGATATCTATTTACAGCAGCAGAACATATGCTATAGGACTCTTGATGACAGTAAATGTGGATGGAAAAAGAGAAATAGAGCTTATTGTTGCAGCAAGTTAAAATGCAATATTGTGCATTTCCTTATCCATTCTTAAACATCTTAAAGACCAAAAATTAACAAAACTGTCTGTACCTTGGCCATTGTCATTTGCTCTTAACACAACAAAAACATATTTGAGGAGTGGTACCAGAGTGAGAGAGTATATAATCAAAGAGAGAGCTCCAATCACATCCTCTCGATCCTTGACTCCACGAGGAAATGTATTGTAGAAAACATACAAAGGGGAAGTGCCCAAATCTCCATAAACCACACCAAGACTCTGATATGCAAGCCGCAGAAGCAATAGTGCAGAAAATTTCTGAACAAAGCAAAACAACATCAGCAAGAACTTATATCCCAAACACCAGTAGCTAACCAATACTTTTGCTTTTGGATCTGTACAAGTGAAGAAAGAGATCTAAACTAAAACTTACTTTTCGGTCACTTGCTTGACATATAAAAATAAGGATTTCTAAGATGAATTTGCATTAAGGAATATATTTAATGTTTTTTAAGTATTTGGATCGAAAACGGGTGATGGACGGTTTTATTTTAGATCTACGCTGTATGATGTGACGTAGAGCAGAAAGTGCCATCTTGATTTCAAGAAAAACCATAAAGACACTTTATTTTTGTTCAACCTAAGTCCTTGCTACCGTTAAGATATTAAGTGCTAGAACAAAATAAAACGGATAACCCAAAATTTTAGTATTAGAATTTACAAAGCCTAAGTAACTTCCAAATTATTGACTATCTAATATTTATGTGCTATATGTGTTGCAACAGCATATCTCTTGTTATAAACCCACTTCATCTGAATAGCATACCATTGAATAACTAGATGTTCAAGCCTAAATCCAACATCAACATTGAAGAATAGGTCAGAAACTCGAAAAAGAGACCAAGGAAAGCTATATTGACTACACTTACGTTACATTCATTACATATATATATCGGATCAATAAATTGTTATTACAAGCATTCACTTATGTGCTTTAGTAAGCAACCTAATAAGGGGTAACATGTAGCGGTTCCCTCAACAAAATACATTTGAATCTGTGAAATTTGGCGAGAGGAAGAGAAAGAGAGAATTGAAAAAGAAAAAAAAAAAAAAAAAAGAAAGAAAAAAGAGTTGCATCACACCTTTTCCCTGTACATATTTTTGAGCCTTCCTGCCTCTTCATCCATAGGTTGGTCAATCTTCTGATCCAAATCCCACATGCTACCTTTGTGATCACTGTCTCCATCAGTCTCCATTGAAGCCATTTAGATATAAGTTCGATAAGTTGTAATCAAAAACAATTTCTCAGCCTTTTACCCCTTTTCCTCAGTTCCTCTACCCTCAAGCAAAAAACACAGTAAACTATAGGCAGTAAAACCTTCAACGCTAGCCTCAGTTAAAATCCATGCCTACTCCAACCACGAACCGAAACTAATTGAGAATCTGGAAAGGTAACCAAAACCGAACACCAGACTGAGCAATTCCATTTACAACCATGCCATCTCTGAAAACACAAATAAGTTAGAATTTCCACGAAGCATAACAAGATAAGCAGAAAAGAACCTAAGTTAAGCTCGATGAGCTAGTTCAAATGCCCAAAAACCCAGAAAACAACCCCAAACTTAAAAGCAAGAAATGCAATCAGAGATAGAGTAGGCGGTGCCCAATAAAGCTTCACCTGCCACGCAATAGGAAAAGACAAAGCGTTCATCGGCTATTACCTGTCAGAGAGAAAACCGAAGTGGGGTCAGCAGGAGAAGCGGTCCAGTCTCAGCCACAGGATGACCAAACCGAGCTCCGTTTCACATCTCCAAAACGCAGAGATGAACATAAATTGAAGTCCGTTCTCAAGAAGACGAAGACTGTAACAGAAACGAGGGCATACAGCACAGCTTGTGAGCTCCTTTTGGCTCCTGCAATTCTTCAGTAGCACAAAGCTTCTTCTTACGAGCTAAATGACAAAATATCCTCTGCTCTATGACAGAGAAGGGAGAAAGAGAGGAGAGAGAGGCAAGGCCTATACAATGTAGAGAGGGAATATTGGGTGAGGAGGTGGAGAGAATGGTATGTGGGACCCACAGTAGGCGTTTCTGTGTTTTATTTTAATTAATATTTTTTTCTTTTTAATGAATTATTCGATATTAGTTTAAATGCATGTTCTATTTTTTTATCTTTTAGTACAGCGATGGGTATTATTTTGAAATTAAAACAATCTATTCAACTCTTAACTCCTTTTTAAATTATTTTTAAAATAATAATTCATTTAAATTTTAAATCAAAATTAATATATCATTTTTCATACAAGAAAATTTAGGTGATAAAATAAACCTAATTTACAAACAACTCACTACTAAAAAATTACCTCAAAAATCATAATTTGAGTTAATAGTGTTAATTTTAAAATAAGAAAAATAATTGTTATATATATATATATACATATATATATATTAAACTTTGAAAATGAAAAAACAAACTATTTTTAATTTTTAGAAATTTCAACAATTCGGTGGATTTTTCTTAATTTTTTAAAATAAATTATATTTTTTTATGAGAGATTCTAAAATTATATTTTTCTCCTATTTGTTTTAAAAAGTTATACTCTTTATGATAAAATTTATAATTTTATTTATCTTAACTAAAATATTTTTATTTTTATTATTTTTATAATTATATATATTTAATTAATATACAAATATTTTTTAACTTCAAATAAAATAAATTTGTTAGTTTTATCTTAAAATATTATAATTTTAAAAATATATTTCATAATAAATTATAATATTTTTAAAAATTTAATATTTAGTTAAAATAAATAAAATTAGTAAATTTTTAATATTTTAAAAATAAAGAGTGTAAATTTTTAAAATAAAAAATTATAATTTTAACATATTTTAAAGAAAAAAAATGTAACTTATTTTTTTATTTTATTTTTTTTATAAGGTCATGACTCACGTGGAATTGTGGATCTCTGCTGACCGAAAAGGAGAAAAGATCGATTTAAATACTTCTTACTTTATACATAAAAAATGAATATTTATTTTTATTACGGCGGCCTTTTAATGAAATAATAAAAAAAGAATTAAATACTAATTTCATGAACTAATTTTCAAGCAGTGCATGAATATATAATAATAATTATATTTAATGAAACTTTTGCAAATACGGCATCTAATCATGTGCTACGTCAGCTATATTGAGAGCAGGACCAATACAATGATTCAACGAATGAAAATTTTTCTTTAGGACAAAATCATTGCTAATTTAAATAAAATTCAGAGACAACATTGTTTTTTTCTTTTTAAACCAAAATAGTTATATTAAGATGTTAAGGTAAATTTATCTATGTAAGGTAAACAAAAAAAGATAAAATGTGTATGCAATATTTTTTTAGAAGAATAAATTTTTTAGACTCAAATATTTTACTAAATTGAAATGAAATTAAGCTTTTTGAATATTAAAATAATACAAAGTTCTTTAATATTTAATTAATACTAGTTTCATCTTTAAAATATTAAAATAGTATTTTGGTGTCCACCAACAAATAAAATAAATTTTTTGTCTTTTTTAAAAGTTATTTAAATTACTAGAAAATTAAATTGATGAGACGATATTCAAAACTATAATAACTCTACTTTATTTGAGTAACCTGGTTTTATTTTTAGATTTACTTAATTTTTAAGTAGGGTTTTAAAATTTAAAAATTTTTATTAAAAATTTAGAATTTTAATTTTTTTTCATTTAGCCTCTATTGTTAAATTTTTGTCAAAATTATATTAAATTTTATTAATGTTACTTACATATATTATCTTAATATTTTAAATATGCATAATTTATTTTGACAAAAGGAGAAAAATAGATAATAATATTAAAAAAAACTTAATATATGATATAAAATGTAATTTATGATAAGTAATTTGAATAAATTGATTTAAATTATGTATGTTGGCAATGTTAAGATATTATATAATTAACATTTTAATAAAATTTAACATGAGATTAATAAAATTTAACATAATATTAATAAAATTTAAAATAATATTAACAAAAATTTAAGGGTAAGAAACTAAATTACAAATTTTTAAATCATAAAAATTTAATTAAAATTAAATATATTATGGAGACCACAAAATTAATTTAACCTCAATTTTAACATCATAATTTTAAAATACATGGAACAAAATTCAATCTATTATGTTAGAATGTATGAGCCGTTAAATAAACACAGTGAATCTGAAAGTCCACGTCTTGCTGAGTCAAACTCAAACACCATCAAATAGAGATTTATGAAAAACAACTTAAAAGCCGAAGAAAAATAAATCTGTGGGGCCCACCGTCTTTAATTTAAGAAGTTTTAATTTTACCGATCTTTCCCACAAATCTAATCATAATTTTTCAATTTTTAACTGAACCCAGGTGCGCCGTACAAGATCTATTTATTCCTATCATGTTGTTATTATTAATACCATATATAAATATATAAAAATAATGTGAATATAAATTTTTAAAATTAATTTTATAAAAAAAGTAAAACAACGTTGAAATAAACCCTTAAATTTTGAACTTAAAAATAAATTCCCATCAAACTTTAACTGGAATGCAACATGATCTATAAATTTATTTTATTTTACATGTAAAATTATTAATAGTGATAATATTAACAATAATATGATATAAAAATATTAAAATTGATTCTAACTTAATATTTTTATTAAATAAATTAACAGTATTAAAAATTATAAAAATTTTGATTAATTTTTTAAAATTAAAAGAATAAAGTAAAACAAATCTAACTTCAGAGACAAACCTAAAACTTGAGTCACAGATGATAACTAAAAATATTCTTTTGACTATTTTAATAAATAGAATTTTTTTAAATAAAATATTAATAAACATTTCAAATTAAGTATTTAATACAATAATTAACAATTTCAAATTAGTAATTATTACTATTTCCATTTTTCAATGTGAGAAAATTACCTTTTTCATTTTAACTTTAAGATTGTTTTTTACATGGATTTTTATTTCTTATTAATTTATTTTTCATTTTTTATTAATTTATTTACTTAAACTCATAATCTTAAAAGGACGAGATGGCTAGAAGAGACAATTCTTCTTCCTATCAAAAAGTATTTTTACTTAAATAAAAGATGTAACTATATGTAAATAAAAGATATATTTTTATTTAAATAAAAGAAGTGTCTTCACCTCATAAAAGAACATCTTCACCTAAAAAAGTAAAATAATTGTCTTCACTTAAAAAAATTAAAGTTCAATTTTTTGTTCCCAGAACCAATTTTTTGTATTCAAATGAAAATAGCATTAAAAAATTAAACTTTTTGAATTAAACTGGCTCTCTTAATATCTATTTTAAATTCTAATTTTTATACTATGTTCACATATTTTCAAAATTTATATTTTATTTTATACTATTAATATATAACTTTAGACATCAATAATAAAAAACTCAAAAGTCATATATAATTAGTAATATATATATATATATCGCAATTTTTTTTTTCATATTCATCTTAAACGTTTTAAGGCTTGCGGGCTGTGTTTAATGGTTATCGTCTTCTTGAAGTGTGAATAAGATTTTAGCCAATAATAATAATAATAATAATAATAATAATAATAATAATAAAAGAGCAATGTGAATAAGTACTTTAATTATTTTTTTGGACAAAACAAGAATAAGCACTTTAATTTATTTTTAACAAAAATCACAGAATTTAATTTAAACTATAATTAAATAAGATATTAAATTTAAAAACTATTTATTTATTAAAATATGAATTATATTAGTACTAAAAAATTATTTCTTTGTTTGACTTTATAGAATCTAGAAGTAGACAAGGGAATGTTTCACCCAACCAAAATGAAACACACAAGGGAATGATTACTCTGTTTGTGAAGAAAAGTGGGTGCATACTGCCTACCTACTTGTTTGGAGGTAAAAGGCTTAATAGATCATGATTGGCTTGCAAGTTTGGTTCTTGCAAATGTATGTTTGAAGATTCTAAATATATATTTAAATTAAAATCTTAAATTCGGCTCTATGATCAAGAATTATTCGAAAGGAAAGTTGAACGAATTTTACAAAAGAGTAAAGGAGTTCCTAAATATGTGCAAAAGAGTAAAGAAAAAAATTTATTGAATTTTAATTAATTTATTTGAATTAACAATTTTTTCATAAAAGAGTTAAAACTCTCTAAATAAAAATATTTTTATTCATACGACTTATTCAAATTTTATTTAAAAAAATCTATCATTCTAATTAATTACATATTAATCACTAAAATGAATATTTTTTATTTGCAAGAAAGTTTGAAAAATAAGACAACCTTAAAGGTATGTTTGAGAATAGAGGGGGAAAGAGAAGAAAAGAAATTAAAAGAAAAGAAAAGAAAAGGAAAAAAAAGTTGAGTGATGATTTGTTTTTTTTTTCATATTTAGATAATTAAAATTCATAAATAAAAAAGTTAAAGAGAATTAACATAAAATTATTTAATTTTTTTTAATTTAAAAAAAATAAAAGAAATATTATTATATTTTCTTTCTTTCTTCATCAAAATTTTTCTTCCAAACACACTCTAAACCAGCCATGCTCAAACCATAATGTTTTTAATTATTTAATATAAATAAAAAAGTTAAAATTAATTTTTTATCCCTTAACTTCACCTAAAGTTCCGATTTTATCTTGTATTTTTTTATGCAATTTATTTCTTCTTGTTTTCAAACGTGGTTAGTCATATTTGAATATCAAATAAAATTACTCTAGTTAAAGAATAACGAAAACCTAAATGAAACTAAAATACTTTAAATTATTTTTTGAAATTCTTCAATTTGACTATTCAAAATCCAAAAATTAAAAACTTTAAAAAAGTTTTAAAGTTATACAAAAACTAATTTAATAATCATTTTTGTTTCATTTAAACTATTTTGCTAGCTCAATTATATTTTAATTATAATAATTTCATATGAGTTTCATATATGATGTTGTTATTAGTGATTTATATACATGAAACTTGGTTAGAAATAGAAATTGAATCAATTAGTAGACATAAAGGATAAAATAAAAATAAAAAAAAGATAAAAGACAAAATTAAAACTTTGTACAAAATTAAGAGAAATTCTTAAGTGCAGTATATGAAAGATATCATTCATATAATGTCTAATAATATTGTGTTACATTTTTCACTTTTGTAATTTTTTTACTATAATGAATCTACTTAAAATAGAAAAGTGAAAGATGTAGTTTAATATTATTGGATATCATAAAAATGAAGTAATACATATATTGTAATCAAGAATTTTTTCAAAATTAAAGGATAAAAAATTAAATTTGGTTATTAAAAATAGTAAATACTAAATTATTATTTATTATTATTTACTATTTACTCTGAAAATTCATACTCTTGCACATTGTTGTTAGTCAACTTTTGCTTTCAGCCTCCCATTATGTGAATATCCAATCACTCATTTTTCACGTTCCCTTTAAATTCAATTGTCATTGAAATTACCATCAGGTAAATTATTAGATTAATAGGTATTTTATTTTCTTTAAGCAAAATTTTAAGTTTAAATTTTGTGTATAAAAAATTTTTTTAAAAAAATTCTACCCCATTCTAAAACTTCTGTTAACTTTAATTAGATTATTTTGAATCTAATTAACTTTTTAGATTTTGATAATTTTTTTTTAAAATATCATTGAAAAATATCATTGACATTGTGGGGAAGCAGTTTGTACAATCCTTGATAGCCAATGCCCTTTGTCCCAAACAAAAGTTAAAAAAGTTTTATTTATCCCTAAGTTTTGGATTCGTTTGTAATTTCATTCTAAATATGTTTTTTATTATTTTCATCTTATGTGTTATGGAAATTATCAATATTATCTTGATTATTGAATATAAGCATTTTTTATAAAACTCCATTATGGTCTTCATGATATGGAGCAAAATCACAATGGGGACCATTTATTTAAAATTATTTTTCATAATTAGTCTTTAAGTGGGGGGTTTCCAATTTTATGGTTGGCTACAACTTTGGGTGATGAAAAAAGTTGTCTTTTGAGTGTTTTTATTGTGAGTGGGTTCCTAATTAGAGACTACTGTATCTGACTTATATCACGTCTGGTAATTGATTGGTTAAAAAATCTGCTTTTCGATTTAATATCATATACTTCTTCAACTAGCTATAGTAAGAGGTTAGTGAATTGTTTATATTCTTCTATTAATTTTGTAAGAAATTCCAATATTATATGAGTTCTTACATTAAAAATATCTAAATTAGTATTGAAATTAATATTTGATCCAATTAATGACTCAAACAATAAAAACACTATTTTCATTTTTTTTTGTTCTAAAAAACTTATAGATAAAGCTTTGTCACTAATTTCGTTAAAATAAGTGTCCTATTCATGCAGAGTCTTTCCCCAACTAATGAAGAGATCTTGGTCGAATTACAACATATGAAATTGAACACAATTTTGCTAAGTGATAACCGTTTGTTTCTCAAGAAAAAAATGGACGGAAAACATCCTCATTCACTTAACTTCTTGTTTAAAGATACCTTCCATTTCAATTGGTATTCTTTCACAAGAAGCAACCTTGAGATAATAAATCCTATATTTCACTAAATTTTTCAAATGGTCTCGAATTTAAATGGATTATTTGTTACCCTTTTTTTTTTTGGGGAGAAAGACAATAAAAAATTCTCAATCATAATCCTTATAAATCTAATCATCCATATAATATATATAAAAATGATTATATATTTGATATCTTTCTCTTTTAATGAGATTACAATTTTGATGGCTACTTCATTAGATATCTTACAACTGAAATTCCTGTCTTTTTTCATGCAATTCCCTCACCATCCTCAACCACTTTTTAATCACTAAAAAATAATCAAGTACTCTTTTTTGTAATAATCTTTTGACCAAGCGTTCAACATATCAACTTTTTTTCAGATGAAATTCAATAGATTAAGTAATTATATTAATAATTTTGATAGCTTTAGCAATTAAGAAGATATTATAAATTTTTATAAGCATACAAGACATTAAAACTGACCATAAACTTGAAAAAGGTAATTTTGTAGACACTGCCTTTAACTTTTAAAATAGAAAATTAACACTCTAAACTTTTATCTTAGCATTTGAGAATTTTAGGGTTTAAACTCGAGGTATTTCATCCTCAGGCAAGACTTTTTTTCAAAAATATATTTTAACCACCTTTATCTACTCATCTCAAACCAATTTCTTTTTTGGGTGGGTGTGCAATGTGGCATACATAAAGGATGTAAAATGACATAGACAAAAAAATTTTAAATGCTAAAGTGTATATATAATCTCATTTATATATGAATTAATAATATTCAATTAATTTTTATTTTACATTAGAAGATCCACATCATATATATAAAAAAAGTTAAATTTTTATTCATCAGTGTATAACTGAGAGTCCTCTAGTTATTCATAATTAACTTAAAAATTTCTCATAATTCAATGCAGTTGCATAGTTCGAAGCATAATCTGATTGTCCCCTAGTCAAAAGACATGTTTTGTCTATCATAAGTAGAAGAAAATAAGTTACAGTAGAGATAATAGAACAAAATACTAAAAAAAAAAAAAAGATAACTGCTAAGCTATCATGAATTTAGAGTTTTACGTTAAATTTATTCACTATTTCCTGGCTCCCCTTCTCTCAGACACCTATTTTAGTTCGCATATTTGCAAACACACACCGGAAAATACCATGAAAAACAAGGGACATAGATCATATTCAAGAAAACATAGGAAGGCTGAAGGAAAAAGAATTTCTGATATCAGCATCCCAATATTTCATGAAGATGGAAGCAGCCTTACCACCCAATAAGCAAGAGTTTTAAAAGGGCCATCCTAATATATAGACCATTTTTTGCCTGCCTGAAGTAAGCAGCTCTGGAATCAGCATCAACATCCACAGTGATCTGCAAGAAATCAAAAGCATTGTAGTAAAGGACAAGACTTTAAATATTATCGATTTGGGTTCCATGAAACAAAATCATCTAAAATATACATAAAAAAACTCTATTTTGGTCCTTAAAAAATGATGACTATCAATTTGATACTTCAAAGATTTTATGTATCACTTAAGTACCTGAAAGTATATTTTGTTTCAATCTCACACTTCTAGGCTCCAGAGTTACTAAAATGATACTATACAATCTTTCAATAATCAAATGTCTTATGGGGTAGAGTGATAAAAAAATCTATGTAGTATTAAATTGATAATGACATCATCAGTCGAGTGCATGTGGACATTTTTTAAAACTCAACATTCCATTATAGTCTCCTTCAAAAAAAGTTCTTTCACATGTCATAATCTTAATAAAGAACCTAATAACAAATACTTTAAAATTGCTTCTAATTTTTTCCCTTAGAAAAAAGATGTAGGTGAAGTTCATTATGTGTTTATTATCAATTTCTCTAATACAAATGAAACATGTAAACAGTTTTATAACTCAGTATTCTATTATTAACTGTTGAAAAATAGTTCTATCACACCATAATTTTATTGAAGAACTTGATATCAAATACCTAGATTGCACTGAAATTTTTTTCCTTTAGTAAATCATGTAAACTCAAATGTTTATGCTCCCAAGTCCTAAGGGCTATCCACACAACATTTATTATGCATGGGATGCTTACTTACTTCATCAAGTCTTGGAAGAGGGTGCATCACCACCGCATGTTTCTGCATCACATTGAGAACACCCTGATTTACAATATACTTGCCTCTAGCCTCTTCATAAAGGTCAATTCTCTCACCAAATCTCTCTTTTTGAATGCGAGTTTGATATACCACATCACACTTAGAAGCCACTTCCATCAAATCAGCACTTTCTTCCCATTCCACTCCCATTGATGTCAAATAATCTTTTATATCATCCTATATAAGAAAATATAATCATTGAGAAACTAAGGATGTGTTTTCCTTGTTTCCTGTTTTCATTTTCAATAAAAGCATAAAATTTGAGTGAAAATTTTCAATAAAAACCATAGATGAGTAAAAATTTGATCTGAAAACAAAAATGAACAAATTTTTAACTCTAAGAAACGTATTTTTTATTGAAGATTTGAAAATTGAAATTAAAATTTAAAAAACAAAAATAGAGAATAAAAACTAAAAATGCTTTTAGAAACCAAACACACCATAAAATTCCCATTTCAGTAACTTCTCTAAATATTATCTGTGCTGAATCCAAACTTATGTATGACCAACAATTTACCTTCATTTTTACCACTTCAGGAGAGACAAAATAAATTTTCACATCACTGTACTTGGCAAGCAAATATGCTAGGGAGCGAACTGTCCTTCCATTAGCAAGGTCTCCCACAAGCCCAACTTTTATTCCATCAAGTTTTCCTACCTCTCTCTCAATGGTATACACATCCAAAAGTGCCTGAGTAGTTCGAAAAAGCAGTTTAGTTTTGAACTCAACTTCTCATAAAACATAGTACTTCAATTACATCTTGATCACAAAATAACACAAAACGTTAACATTAATTTGTCCTTCAAATAACTATGAAGGAAATAGCCACAACACATATGCAGGTAAATACAAAGAAAAACAGGGAAATTTGCCTCAAGGCGACCTTTTTGGGTTTACAAAGATAGTTAGAAAACAAAATAAAAAATGAACACCTGTAGAATCATCTTTAAAAGCATAAACAAAAAGATAATTGAAAATACTGTACATAGAAAGTCAATAATACATATGGCTCTAGATCACAAGATTCACTCAAGATATGTCTAAAACTACCATTCAGTGTTCTGAACATAATGGCTCTAAAACACCTGGTTCACTCAAGACAAGACGTGCCTAAAAGTTAAAATTTCAGTCCTCTATATTAAATTAAAAAATATGAAGGAGATTTTGGGCAGCATGAGAAAAACAAACATATTGAATAGTTCAGTCGGTGTTAGCTTTATAGTTTCAAGCAAAGTGGAACGTTTCCTAAATGAATATCATAAGTGCAAGGGCAAGGGCAATCAAATCCCTGCATTCTCCCATAATTTTGCCATAGGAAGTTAGTGGAGACATAACTATTATTCTCATGTCATCAACAAGGTGACAACTGCAGCAGCAGTAATTTTTCTTTGTATATAAAGGAAACCATTAGAGGCTCTTATATGAAGAGTTGACCAAATGAAAGATAGTTCAATAACTAGAGTTAGGAGGAGACCAATAGAGCCCATTACACCTGCACTACCTGCTCAACCTTTATGTCCTAAAGTAACGCCCTTTGGAGAAGTGGACGTAGGGATTTATGGACATAAAAAATGAGATAAATAGCCTAAGTTGGTTTCATCCAATAGAACAACCTATTCTTCTAACCAATCTATATGACATTCTCTTTGAAGCATAAATTGGCTCTGAAGGTCTGTACAATGGAAATTTCATGCATACCTGGGTGGGATGTTGTCCAGGACCATCCCCTGCATTGATTATAGGAATGTCAGCTGTAGCAGCAGCTCTTCTGGCAGCACCACTTTCAAAGTGCCGCATAACAATTATATCAGAGTAACCCTCAACTGTTCTTATTGTATCTGTAAGGAAAGCTTTATGAGAATCTTTAGAAAAAGCATCCATGGGCAACTTGAAAACATAAATTACAAGATTCACCTTCAAGTGTCTCTCCTTTGGCTGCTGATGAAAACTCTCTTGCATTTTCAGTTGTCAAAACCTCACCACCTAATCTTTTCATGGCAGACTCAAATGAAAGTCTAGTTCTAGTAGAGGGTTCATAAAATAGGGTAGCCATAAGATAACCCTTTAAAAGCTGGCTACCAGGTGATTTCTTTTCAATGTTTTCCATATCCCGTGCAACTTCAAATATGGCAGTGAGAGTATCTCTATCAAATTGTTGGGCCTCAATGACATCATCAAGCTGAAATTTCTGCCCCACTGAAAAGGATGGTGGATGTTCAATTTTCAGAGCCTGGCACTGGATTGCATTTCTTTGTAATATTGACTTCAAATGACTAGGTGGCTTATTGGAGATTTTCCAATGACGCCACGAATTATTTTTAGAGCATTTTGATATATTCAGAGCAGGCACCCCTGTATGCCTTGAGCAGGAAGAAAGCGAGCAGGAAGCAGCCATTGCAAATAAAACCAAACCTAAAATGCACAGAACTGTCAATTGGCTATATAAGATGTCATGTTTTCCATACCAACTAAAGTCCCAAAATAAGCACAAAAGTATTAATTGAAACCTTAAGCTACAAGAAATTCTTCATATATAAAACTAGCAGAGGAGGAAAGTCAACAAAGAACTATGAAACAGAAACCAGTCAATGCAACTTAATTTAAGAAAGAACAACCACTCGAAAGTTGCTGTTAACTTCTCAGCAATCAAGCATATTTATAAAAAATAAAATAAAACAAGTAGCCAATTAGGCAAGAATTAATATCAATGAGGAAAGAGAAATAAGGTTGACAAAATGTGGAGGCACAATAGGAAATAAGTAATAGAAAGATGGTAAAGAATAGACGAAGAACAAGGACAAAACTGTAACTTATATCCAGATTTCTCTAGAACTTTTGCATTCTTGTCCACTCTCATCAGCTTCATCTTGATTCGTGCATCCAATAAAGTTGGGCATTGTAACATGCTTTTAACCTTCACCTTCTAACTTCTAAGTAAAAGTCTGATATGTATTTGTATAGGGAGCCAGGATTTGAAAACAAAGTTGCTCCATTGCATTACATTGTGAAATGCCTAGTTAAATAGATCATAGTTTTCCTTGTCCTCAAAGACATTTAGATAGTGTTATTTCCTAAATATGGAGCCAAATATCCAAGCAAATTAGGAAATCAAAGTGCACAAGGAAAAAAAAAAGGATATTTTCAAACAAACAATATTAACTCTAAGGAGAAGAGATGACAGGTCTTTTAAATTTGGTAGACTTCATTTATTTCAACATGTGATCATCATATAACTCCTACAATTGTCTGATATTTGTGGAGAACCAAACATACTAGGCCTAAAACATGATGAAAATGTTATCATTTCAAGAGCCATTAAATGGTTCTGTACTTTGGTTTTTAATATGCTTTCAGTCAACCTTGTGCTTTAAAATTAATCCAGCACAGTTCACTTACTGCTGGTCTATTCTTCTTTTTCTTCCATCATTCCCCTTTAAAACAAAGGTAATTTTCTTATCTCTATCAATAACGACCTTTCCAACAGGGGGGAAGTGAAATACAGTAAACTGCTATTTCATAAATAATAAATAGAAGCACCAAAATGCACGTCACCAGCAAGCCTTTTTCTTTCTTTACCTCCTATTCTAAAACAACAAAATTTCCCATGGGCACAAATAAAGAAACAACAAGTACCATTTCAAGCAAAGTTTTTTTATTAAAAAGCAAAGAAGGTGAGTAGGTGATCAACTTTATCAATTCAAAACATTAACTAAAACTGCCACCTCTAATCCCAATCATCAAGAATCACTCATGACACAAGCAGTCCATATCCTTGACCTCTTAACTTTCCAATAAAATAAAAAGAAACTAATAAAAAAATTGGCAATAATCGACCAAACCAGACTTTAAACAATTATAAACGGAAACGGAAACAAAACTCAGATTTTGATGCACCTTTGCACAACCTGCACCAGATATGCATGAAAAATCAAAATTATGCAAATATATAGAAAATATCTTTTGAAAAAAACGAAGCAAACGCTCGAAAGTCCAATCAGCTTTAAAATATTCTACATGGAAGACTTAATGCAGTCAACCCATGAACTTTTCAAGAACACTAGAATACACAGCTACCTGCCATCATCAATCAAGATTTCCAGGAAATACCAAAAAATCCAAAAAAAATCTCCCGGCAAGATTTCCAGAACCACAGATTCACATTCCTAAGCACTATCAACAGAATACGCAAGAATATAACAACTACAGTTCAAAAAAGAAATTGATTATACAAGCAGTACACCTGTTTTTCAGTGGGAGTGTGGACACTGAGAGAGTGAGCTTTGAGTCGAAAGAGTAGGCGAAGGCGTGAATAGAGAGCGAGAGAGAAGGAGGAAGAGAGGTTCGAGCTTCCGATAGAGGAAGATGAAGAGCAGTTGGTGGCTACTACAGCCGGCTATCGCACCGAAGCCTGCTTTCTGCAAATGCACTGTTTCTGTCTGCCGAACGCAACGATACTTTAGTTTCATCTTATTGTTTTTTTACTATTTATTAGGTAAATAAATTATAAACATAATAAATTACAAATTTAGTCCAAATCTAAAATCATTAAAAAAAGGACAACATTCAAATACTAAATTTTTTTAAAAAAATTATAATATTTTTATTTTTATTTAATTATTATTAGATATAAAAAAACTTTTAAAAAATTAGAAGAGATATTTTACATATTACTAACTACAATGTGATTTTTGTATTTTTTTTAATACAATATAATATTATTATTATTTTAAATAATATTAAATTATATGATAAAATTAATTATAATTTAAAATTTTAAAAATAAAATTAATCATAAAAAATTTTAAAAACAAAATTAAAAATTAATATAAAATTTAAAAACATAAGTTAAATTATAAAAAAAATATGTTAAATTGTATTTAAATAAAAAATTATTCCCTGTACTTTTATATGTAAAAATCACCCTCAAAACTATCATAGAAATTGAAATTGTTAGCTTGGAGTTAAAATTAACAAACTTAGCACATGTTTATCATATAATTAATTTTTTTTCTCCTTTCTTGATATGACTTGTCTATAAATGCACTATAGAAAAAGTTGAAGACAACACCATTACCAACCTCTCTTCGTCACGACATCTTTTTCCATGACTTGCCTCCTTCATCACTTACTACCACTATCCCTCAATGTCGTCAATGACAACAACACAACACAACATAATGGAAGAGGTAAATTTAAGGTCGATTGGACAATTAGTTTTGGTAATAATTTTAGATAAACCTTAAACCTCATTTTAAGAAATTAAACTTGCTTCTTCTAACATGTTACATTGTTGCTGTTGTCATCAATAACATCAAGGGACAGAAGCGAGTGGCAAACGAAGGCACAACAACTGAGAGGGCCAATGATGGACGGATTTGTTGTGTCAGATGAGGTTTATGTTGGTTTTAAATTTCTTCGCCTTGTATTTCGAAAGAAGTCAGATTGAAAAAGGAGTAAAAAGAAAAAGTAAATATGTAATAGGTACTTGATAAGTCCATTACTTTTAACTCCAAAATAATAATTTTATTTTGATTAAATTATTATTTAATTTTTAAAATATATAATTTATCTCAATTTAATCATTATATATAAATATTTAACATATTTTTATGTTTTAATTTAAAATTTTAAAGATTAAATTGAGATATAATATATATTTTAAAAATTAAATTAAATATTTTTGTTATTTAAGAATTAAATTAAAATAAATTATATTTTTTAGAGACTAAAATAATAGTTTATTCTTTTATTTTTTAATGATAATTTAAAAAGATTATTTGTTGTAAATGAAAATTTAAGCAGGTAATGTATTATCTAAGAATAATTTAAAAAAATGTATTTTTTTTTTAAATTATTTAACTAAAATTAACTTTTTATCTTTTAGTTTTATTTGTGGTTTCAATTTTGTTTCTTAGCTTTAGTAAATTATGTAATTTCATTACTTGCCTAAACATCATTTGTATATATTAATAATATTCTTGATACAACTTTGAAGCTTTTTTTACGTTTTCAATTTTTAGGTTTTGAATGGACCTCATCTAAGCTTTAACCATATCTTCACAAGAGTAATTTTGTTTTTTACAAATAATTGACGGCATTTGGTGAAAGAAATAAATTATATTAATTAATAAATATAAGAGAAAAAAAATTAAAATCTCATGTAAAAAATCTCTTGAATTGTAGGTCATATGTAAATAATTTTGACCTTAAATTTATGACTTTAATTTTTTTCATTTGTCATTATTCCTTAGATGTGTTTGATAATGAAAAGGGGAAGAGAAGGGAAAGAATTAAAAGAAGATTGAGGGAAGGAGAAAGTAAGAAAGATTAAGTGATGATTTTTTTTTATTTGGATATTTTAAATTTTTTAATTTAAAGTAATTAAAATTAATACAAAAAATTCTTATGAACTTTCTGGCTTTATATGAAAACTTTAGTTATTGAACTTTAAATTTTGTGTAAGAAACTTTAAGTTTTGTGTAAAAACTTTTTTAATTAATTTGACATGCATATTCTTTGTTAGAGGTTTGTACAAAATGTAAAATTTAAAAATTTTAAACCAATTTTTATAATTAAAAAATTATTTTCACATAACTTTTTTAGATTGTTATTTACATTTTGGTGTTTTAAATATAAACGAGGTATTTTTTCATAATAAACTTTTTTTTTATTAAAAGTATCACATGATAATAAAATGATTTGAGGAAGAACAGTTGAATAAAATACTTTATATAAATTTCATGGAGATAAAATAATTGTAAACCAAAAGAGAGAAAAAAAATTTGTATATTATCTTAATAAATATTATGTAAATTATCTTTTATTGTATTTTATGAGTTTTTTAAAATATATTTATTAGATGTAAGAAAGAATTGAAATAACTTAGGGCTTCTTTGATTTTATTATTATTTATAATTTAAAGTAAATTATATTCTTTTAAAAAAATAACTAAATTATATTATTTTTTGAAATTTAACTAAGTTGTATCCAATATGTTTTTAATTTAAAAAATTACTTTTAACTCTTCTTTAGTTTATTTTCCATCAACGAAACTAATTTTTTTAAATGAAAATCTGACAATTGCATCAAGCTACTTAACATTGATTTGTAATTCAATGTGCAATTCAATATCAAAAATCATATTATGATAGTCTCTTCAACAAAAAGGAAGTTACTGTAATATCCTTCAATAAGCAATTCAATGCTTCGGATATGCTTGAAACTTACGCGGGAAGCAAAGTATAAAGCCTCGTCTTTAATGAAAAAGAAACGAATAGGAATGACTAAGTAAAGATAAAAATAAATACCATATTTGTTTTTTGAGTAAATTATACTCTTTTTATCTCTATTTTAAAAATTTATAATCCTCTTAAAAAATTAACAAACTTACAATTTCAAAAGACTTGGATGTAATTCATTGAAGTTCAGTTTTATATATATATATATATATATATATATATATAAAAACATAATATGGCATTTTTCTACAACTCAGTAACACATTATTGACTCTGGCTCACCGAAAAAAGAAATCTCAATACAAAGTCTTTTTTCCTTTCAGAAATTATTTTTCTCAAAGATTAAGGTAAACTCAAATAGTCCCTCATAGGTCATGACAGAACCTGTCACTGACGTCAAACTAGCATGCTCAACAAATTTAACAACATTTGAATAAAACAAGTATAAAATGGGAAGTTTTAGAGAATAGAGAAAAAAAATTATGACTTAAATTGATAATTAAGCTGGCCATACAGAGTTGACATGATATAAGCAGTTCAGAAGTTTGGCCTGACTGATATCTTCGTATCAAATAAGAAAAACAGGTAAAGCATCATTCTGATCAAAATCTCATACTGCAGCTTTAGCGTTTGTTTGGACTCATGAAGTTCGAGGAGAAGGGAAGGAAATGACAGTTTTGATTTAGACATCTTTTTAGATTGAGATGTAAATAACCTTTCTTTCCCTTCCTTCTCTTCGGTATTTTCATTCTCCTCAATCCAAACATAACCTTATAACTCCTATCAGATTTGATTCAATGATCTGCAGCATCTTTATGGCTACACAGACAATAAAGGGCGGTCCAGTGTATGAGAATCCCAGCAAGAAATGTCTAAAGAATGTCAAATATTCGTAGTCTTACCTTGCAAATAGAGAGATTATTTCTAATATTTGAAGCCGTGACCTCCAGGTCATATAGTAACAACCTTAATGTTGCTTTAAGACTAAACAAACAGTCTAAGAACATTTTAGGGATATCATAATACAGGAATACTAAAAACATGCCACAAACCCTAGGTTAGAAGAATTTGCAACCAAGAAGGCAAAGAAACAGGATTAGAAAAAACGGTAGATCCCTAAATCAGGGAAAGGGTTATTATGTCATATACCAATAGAAAACCTATAATACTTCAGATAGAAGTGAACATTCTCAAAAACTGAGTACCTTCCACTAGAATCACTAGATTTTGACAAGGATTGTAAAAACTAAGAATAGATCATTAATATATGTACCATTGGCATAAAATACATTTGCATTGCTTGATTCATATAGCTAACTTCACTTGGTGAAAGATGGCTTGGTTTGTTGTAAATCATTAATAATTGCTCTCACTTGACTTTTTAATAAATTTAATACCATCTCACTTAATCCATTTTTTTTCTCTTGGGCAGAATACTTTCTAATGTTTCATCTAATATATAGAAGTATAGAACATTGCCAAATGAGGAGAAACACTAACCATCAAACAGGTTACCTTCACAAAGCTGCTATCTGGTGCGCCACATTGAACATATATGGTGCACTTCCAGATTTCAAATAACCTACTGCATAAATTTTGCACCATCAAGAAATATACATACACCTACTTTTTCTTTCTGGGGAGACTAAATTTTACCCCTTGAACTAAAGGTTTATTACAATATTGGTACATAATCTCCAAAATATAAAATAACACCCCCTTGAACTTTAAAATGTAACGGAAAGTGGCCTATAAGCCATGTTTGGTGTCAGGGAGGAGTTTTTTGTAACTTTTTAGAATCTATGTACTAATTTTGTAATTAGACCTTAGTATAGCAGATTAAAATGTAGTTTTTCTTTTCTTTTTTTAAAAAACAAAGCAATATAAAACAAAAGAAAACTACTTATAGGCTGTACCACAGAAAGCATTGGATCTTCTAAGAGTCTACCTCATAAAAGATATATCTAATTACCAAACAAAATCAGACTGTCTCAAAAGATAAAGCTTGGTTTACTCAGAGACTACATAATATGTTGGAATAAAAAGGGGAGAGGAGTTATTTAAGGCTTAAGTCAGAAAACATGAATCAAAGAAGTACATTGAATATCACATTATTGTCTCAGAGTATCTAAGATATGATATCAAAGAAATAAATAAAAACACTGCACAATATCAAAATTCAACATACAATTTATAAAGTCTGTTCCCCCTCTTCTACACTGATCCATTACAAAATAAAAGAAATAAACTTACATGTTACCCAATATTTCTTTGGGTAAACTTTCCCTGCATTATACATCCAAATTTTCCATTTGAATGCTGCTTTTCAGTGGCACATACTCCCCGAGGTAGCCACCAAGATGATCATTCAAAGCACTCTTATCAATCCCTTGATGATGGTAACTTTTGCATACATAGTAGAATACACTCTGCACTAATAAACCAACCAGATTGACAATTACCAATACGCCCACTAAGAACCCACCTATCACAATCCGCGTGAAAACCCCATAATAGCCTCCACCGTGCACTACGACGACGCTGAAAACAGCCCCAATCACCCCACAACAGATCAAATACACGAACACAAGAATTGCTGCGAACTTGGTCCTCCCCTTAAGCAACTCGTAACTCTTCTTCATTGCCGCGAAACCATAAATTGGTTCCAGCACCGACACCACGCTGGCCAAGTGCCACAGAGCGGTGATGTACACATGAACAACTAAGAACAGCAAGAGAATCACGAGCAAGGCGAAGAACAACAGAAACGAGTTCTGCGTGTCGATTGCTACAAGAAGCAAAACCAGGGAAAGCACAAAGACGAAGTTGTAAGCAATCATCAGGAGCGACACCCAGAGAAAAGTGATGAACAATCGCTTAAAAACTCTAGGGATTGCAGAGATCGTAGAGGAGAAAGAAACGGGCTTGGAGGTATACAGCGAAGCGACGGTGAAAACGACAGCAGCAGTTGAGAGCAGAGAGAAGGCAAAGAGGAATATGAGGTAGCAGAACTGAATAACGAGAAGAAGGGTCCATTCATGCGAGGTCTGAGATGGGTCGTCATATGGGGATTGAAGCTGAGAAAGGAGAGGGTGAGTGAAGAGGGAGTGAGCTAAGATCGCGAAAGAGAGAGGGAAGATTAGGGAAATGGTGATGAGGTAGAAGGTTTTGGGGGATCGTTTGGGGATTGAGATGGATTCTCTGAGAATATCAGGGATGCTCAAGAATTGAAGTTCTTCTGGGGCTAAATCCATCTGGGGCTTCTTGATTAGGGTGAAAAAGTTCTTGATCTGATCTGGGAAATTTGGTTGAAGGAGGAGAGAAACGGTGGAGAATGAATTGAACTTGACTTGTAGTTGTGGCTTTGAAGTTGTAGTGTTCCAGATGCCACAAGAGAGAGAAAGAGAGATAGAGATAGAGAGAAGGAAGATGTGGAAAGATGGCGTGCTTTACTCATGACTAAAATCCATTTTTTTTTTTATCTAACTCCAAAAAAAGTGTTAAAATTAATTTTTTTTGTCGGTTTAATTTTTTTAATTTTTATTCTTATTTTATTAATTGTTGATATATCATACTATATTAATATTATAGACACATTTAAAATGATTTTAGATGGCATGACTAAAATCCAATTTTTTTTTAATCTAACTCCAGAAACAGTGTTAAAAATAATTTTTTTGTCGGTTTGATTTTTTAAATTTTATTCTTATTTTTATATAATATATCGACTAATTTTTTTCATCTTTTTCTTAACATAGACAGATTTTTCAAATGCATAGAATTGGTACGTATTTAAAACTTGTATAAATAATGATATTAAGTCATTGGGAGAGAATTTTATGAGTTTGGTTCATTTGTATTTTTTTTTATAATGATAGAAAGATAATAAAAAAATTAAAAAAATAAGAGAGTTGAGTTTAATAAAAGAAATTAGTTTTTCATAACATATTAAAGTGATATTTAAATATCTGTTTGAAGAGGTGCGCATATTTAATACTTAATAATATCTCGAACAGAATTATTTTTAATAAGAAATTATCTATAAAAATATATAAATTATTTTAAAATAGTAACTTTTAAAATTTATATTATTATTTAATTTTTAAATTTTAATAAACATGAATATTTAAAACTTAAAGACTTTAAATTGTCAATGAGTAATTTAAATTTCAAATTTTATATTTAAATTTTTTTTTAATATAGGCATATTAAATAATAAACTATAATATCATATATACATTTTTTTTTTGGCAAATTGCATTTAACAAGTTCAAATTTTTTAAAACATACATATATCAAATTAGCAATAAATCATTTAATTTGAAAACTTTATGCTTTATATTTACATATTTAAATATATCTTTATATTTATATGATATTACCATGTAGAACATGAGATAATGCTAGTTAATATAATCTTATTTACTAAATATGTATAGTTCAAATAAAATTACTTTAATAAAAACATTAGGGTCATAAAAGGCCTTAATTTAATTTTAAATAGGAGGTTTTACATATACAAAAGTACATGTCATATTTTTAAAAAATTTTAAAATAGAATATTAAAAGAATTATTATAATTTAAAATAATAAATTAAAATGATGAGAATATATTTTACTCTTCTTATAATTTTTATTATTTTTATTTTCTCTCTCTTCACATTATATATCTTAATTTTATATTTTATATTATATAATATATAATTATGAAAACCCGAAAGATTTCAAGACCATTACAATATAAATTTTTGATATCTTAAAATAATAATACAAAGTGTAGAACTATAAAGAGATGACCTCTCACTCTGATTTTTTTTTTTCCTTTTTTTTCAGCTTTTTCATTAATTGAAGGTCAAAATGTAAAATATCTCCTTAAATTTTAGTTTATATACAAAAAGCCTCTTAAACATTGGTCTTTGATTAATAACCTTTTAAATTTTTATTCATATGTTAAAAAATATTAAATAGTACTAGATTCATTTACACGTCATATTTAATTTACACATAATTACACAAACAAGAACAAAATTGTGATTCACATTTTCACCCAAATTACTCATCATTACTTCTCGGTGGCCATGGATGTGTGCCGTAATGTATCAGTTTCCAATGAGTGCCATTTCCCCTTGTTGCTCAAAGCTCTCTACCTTCTCAACCAGCCTTGACGATCTCTTCTCTACTCAGAAACGCTCAGTTTGACTATCTCCCCTGTTTTATGTCACCTTCTAATTCATTTTTCCTTGCTTCTCTTCCTACCATATGGGTTTTCTTGTTGGGTTTCCTCTTCTTGGTTTAGTGTAATTTTCTGTAGTTGCAAGGAAAGGGGATCTTTTGATTGAAATATTTATCTTATTGACACTTTACAGTTTACCCTTTGTGCTCTGTTTCTCTTGTTTGCTAGTGCTTGAATATGGAGTGTTCATTTACTCCTTTGTTGCGTCATGGTTCATGTTTCATACTAAAGTCAGCATTTTTTTTGGACGAGGTGGATGTTGGATTGGAGTGGTTGTCTTGTTGGCCACCGAGAAGGAAAACCAAAGGAAGGATGGGTAATTTTGGTAATTTGCGTGAAAATGTAAATGATAATTTTACGCCAGCAAATTAAATCAGATGTGTAAATGAATTTAGTAGGATTTAAAGCTTTTTACACGCAAATAAATGTTCAAGAAGTTATTATTCAAATATCAAAGTTGAAAATAAATTTTGCAGTTCTAAGTTTTTTGCCCTTGTAAATCTCTGCAAAGTATCTTTTATATAAAAAAATTTTTAACCTACTTGAAAATTTAGCTAATCCTTTTAGTTTTATAAGATAAATAATATAGAAAGAAAAAACAAGATAGGAATTAGTTTTCTAAACATTTAGGATGTGTAATTTGATTGTTTTATTTTTTCATTTTTAAGAAAATATGATTAAAAATGCGTTAAATATCTTCTCACTTAATATCATTCCTTTCATTTAATATGCTCATTATAAAATTCTTGTAAATAATTGTTTTCATTAATGATATGTCTTTTGAAAAAAAAAAAACAGAATCAAACATCCTCTAATTTCTCTCATTCTTCCATTGCTAAGTACTACTTGCCAAAGCAAAGATCTTTAATGGAGCTAATGAAATGTTCAATGTCAATAAACTAAAAAAAGGATCCTCTAAAATACTTTTCAGAATGAAGTTCTTGAAGTTCAAAAAAATTAAGAGAGATAATAAATAAGACCCATTCTGAATAAATTATGACTCAATTTTTTTTCTTTTTATTTTTCTCTTATTTCACCAACTTCACCTCTTTCTCGTACCAAATCCCCATAACCTATAAGAGGGGGAACTCTTGAACAAATCACATTAAAGTCTCTCTAAAATTCACTTCCTTATTCCAAGGAAAAAAAAAAGTCAGATAATTCCTTGTGAGTCATGACAAAACTATACCATTGTGATTTGAATGTAACTACAGAAAAGAATTTTGAATTTAAAGAGAAATTAGGACCCTCAACATATTTACCACCATTTGACAACAAAGGTTGAATATAAAATGAGCAGTTATGACTATGCTGGCAATACAGAGTTGAAGTGGTCAAGAAGCGTGCGCTGACTGAAATCTTCATATCCAATAAGCAAAAGAGAACCACGGAAAGGGAGGGTACCGAGGTAGTACTTCATTCCGAACAAAGTCTCATACTGCAACCTTAAAGCAGATTTGATTCAATGATCTGCAGAACTCTACAGACTAAACAAACAGTCTAACATTATAAGATTAAACGTAGTACAGAAAAAATAAATACATGCCTTAAAATAGAAGTATTTACAACAAAGAAGGCAATCAAACACGATTAGAGAAATGATAGATTTTTAGACAAAGGAAAAGTATTCAGTCATCCATCAATAAAAGACTTATAATACCTTTTTTGTTTTTTTGTTTTTTTGTTTTTTTTGATAAACAAAGAGGGTTTATTGATAAGAGTCTCAAGGGCCAAGGACATCTTCTTCCAGGATTCTAAATAGCACTATCAAAACCAAGGTTAGTTTACTAACAAATGCTCTCACTCGGCTTTTTGATGAACCTACTTAATACCATTTTAATAAACCATCTCACTTAATACATTATTTTGGCCTTTCCTTATATTTTTCTCTTGGCAGAATACTTTCCAATGTTTCATGCAGTAGAACATTGGCAAAAGAGGAGAAACACAAACCTCAAGAAGATTACGTTCATAAAACTGCTATTGAATGCATAAGATTGAACAAGAGATGCATTTTCACTTCTCGAATAGGATAACATATTGGACAAATATTCCATCAAGAAATATGCATGAACGTAACTTTTTTTTTTTTGGTTACAACATAGAGTAAACGAAAACAAAATATAACTAATTATATGATAAAAAAAAAGCTGTACCACAGAAAAAACAGGGCTTTCTCAGAGTCTAAGTAAACGTGATACAAGAAATCTAACTACAAGACACCCCCCCCCCCACCCTAACCTCCCCGGGAAAAAAAACTGTGCTAATGACAAAACTGGCTTTCAAAGATACTGCATGATGTGGTTGAGAGGGAGGATACTTTGCGGATTAAAACTATGGATTAAAAAAATCTCAGGCAAAAATCAGAAATCATGAATCATAATAAGTACAATGCATAGCACATTATTCTCTTAGTATGCGAGACGTGCTATTAAAGCAACAAGACATAAATTTCATAATATCAAGAAGTGTGCTGAAACAATTATTTACGTCAAAACTGCAAGGCAATAAAATGCGAGTATGCGACACCCATAAAACTGGGAAAGTCCATTGCCACTGAAAAACAGGGTATATCAGATTACCAAAATTAATAATGGGGATTAAAACAATACATAACGTAGGAGTACAGTTTTGAGGAGGAATCTTGAAAAGCCCTCAAACCAGAATCACCTTTGAATGCACTATACCAGAGAGAGTTTGTAAAATGTTTAAAGCATAGAAGGCAATATTTACTATGGAAAGACATAAGCACAGAAGAAAAGCCTATCCCAACACTGGCTTACAATAACAAATTGCATAGTTCAACCAACAGTTTAACCAAATTGATAGTAATCAGAGATATGTCAATGGTGGATGACAAACATGGCAGAAACAGACATTCAAATTGAACCAAATTAACAACAGTTTACATATCCTAGATATTTTAAAGGAATATTAGAATTATCCTTCAAGTAAAGAAATTGCTGAAAGAATTGTTCGCCCTGCATTAGCAATTTTAGAATGCTCTTCATTAGCCAAGATAAGCCAACAGAATGAGAAATTTATTGTTTTTACATGTTTTGTCCATGTCCATGTCACATCAAGAGTGAGGAGAATAAACTACATAAAGTAGGGGACTTTAAACAAGATTACTGCCTCATGATACAGCTGAAAATTGACACTCTGCAGATTATAGCAAGATAGATGGAAAACAAACAATCAGCTGTCTTACAACAATTCCTACTGCTTTTCCAGCAAGTTAGGAAACAAATGAAATAAAAAAGCCTTTGGTAGTGCAAACACTAAACTCTGAAGTTTGAATATTCAGTATGTGCGCCTCTTCCCCCCTAGGTGTTACTAATTTAATAAACTTTCACAAGGAATCACTGATAAAAACAACAACAACAAATAAAGCCTTTTTCCATTAAGTGGGTCAGCTATATAGGTCAAGCAATGTCACCATTCTATCTTTGCTCGACAAGGCAGCATGATATAAATAAAAAATATGCCTTAAAGATTTCATCTTGGAGGACGGAGGCAAGGGGATCATTATATATATAAATGTGTTAATTGTGAGATTTAACCAATCCCACAAGCAACTAAAAGTTGAAACCAGTACCACATTCTACAGGAAACAGGCTTACAAATGTAATATATTTGTTACCCAAATAAAAATTTTATTTTTGTATACCAGAAAGAAGGATATTTTATATTAATGATCAACAAAAACCTACTATGAGGTGGTAACAATTGGCAATGCCAATAAAGTGCATTATATATCGCAAAAATGAGAAAAACACTAGTAGTCAACAGCAAAACAGGCATTTGCTCAAATAGCTTATCTGGAAGAACAAATAGAAACACTGCACAACATCAAAATCAGCATTCAACCTATAAAATCTGTTCCCGCTCTTTAACATTATTGCGTCGTAGAAAGAAATGAACTTACACGTTACCGCAATTTTCCCTCGGTAACCTCTCCCTGCATTATACAGCCAAATCTTCCATTTGAATGCTGCTTTTCAGAGGCACATATTCTCCAAGATACCCACCAAGATGATCATGCAAAGCAGTCTTATCAATGCCTTGATGATGGTAACTTTTGCATACATAGTAGAACACGCTCTGCACTAGTAAACCAACCAGATTAACAATTACCAACAAGCCCACTAAGAACCCACCGACCGCAATCCGCGAGAACAACGAATAATAATCTCCACCGTGGACCACAATGGAGCTAAATACACCTCCAATCACCCCACAGCAGATCAAATACACGAACACAAGAAACGCTGCGTACTTGGTCCTGCCCTTCAACAACTCATAACTCTTCTTCATTGCCGCGAATCCATAAATTGGTTCCAGCACCGACACCACGCTGGCCAAGTGCCACAAAGCGGTAATATACACATGAGCAACCAAGAACAGCAAGAGGATCACGATCAAGGCGAAGAACAGCAACAAAGAGTTCTGGGTATCGATTGCAATGATCATCAAAACCAGGGAAAGAACAAATACGAAGTTGTAGAGAATCATCAAGAGAGATACCCACAGAAAAGTGATGAACAACCGCTTAAAAACTTTCGGTATAGCAGACATGGTAGACGAGAACGAAACAGGCTTTGACGTATAAAGTGAGGCCACGGTGAAAACAACGGCAGCTGTGGAGAGGAGCGAGAAAGCAAAGAGGAAAATGAGGTAGCAGAACTGATAAACGAGGAGGAGGGTCCATTCATGAGAGGTCTGAGACGGGTCGTTATAAGGGGATTCGAGCTGCACGAGGATAGGATGGGTGAAGAGGGAGTGAGCTAAGATGGCAAAAGAGAGAGGGAAAATTAGGGCAACGGTGATAAGGTAGAAGGTTTTGGGGGATCGTTTAGGGATTGAAATTGACTCTCTAAGAATATCTGGAATGGTCAAGAATTGGAGCTCTTCTGGCGCTAAATCCATCTAGATTTTCTGTTACGGGTGAAATTGAGTTCAGATCTGATTAGGGAAAACAATGAGGGTGAGAACTGAGAAGTACTCGAGAGTCGAGAGAAATACGAATCAAAGTTAGCTTGTGGAATTGAAGTTTCAGAATCAGAAGACACAAAAGAGAACGAGATGAGAAAGATGATGTGGAATGATGCATACTCTGCTTAATCTGGTCATGTTTGAAAATGCCTTTATTTTAATGTTTATAATAATTTTTATTGAAACATAGAATAAGATGTGACGCCAAATGTAATAGTTGATTTTATAAATTATTGAGTTGACTATAATTTTTTTAGTAAAAAATATTTTTAATCCTTTAACATTATTTTTAATTTTATTGATTTAATTTTAGTTTCTTAATTTTAAAAATTTAATTAAATTTTTTTAATAACACTTTAATTTACATAACAAAAAAAATACTGAGTTAGAATATAATTTAATATTTATATGTCACATCTTGCCAATATTTATAATTTATTAATTTTATATGTACAAAAAATTAAATCTCTAAATTTATTCAACATATTATTTTCTACTTTATTTAGAGCCTAATTTAATATTCATATATTTCATTACTAATATTTACAATTTATTAATTCTATATGTTAAAAAAAATTAAATCTCAAAATTTATCCAACACATATATTTCTTTCTACTTTGTCGTAAGCCAGAAAAGAAAGAAAGAGCCATTAATAAATAATTTGTCTATCTAATAATAATTGTTCACACGATAAATTTCCGTGTAAAATAAAATTAATTTTTGAATGGATTAAAGTTTCTATTTTCAATTTGACAAAAAGTAAAATACTATTTTGCCATAATTGTTTTTATTCTTTTTGTTAACATGTTTATTGTTGGCTTTTGTAAATAAAAAAAAAAAAGTTGGCCTTTCATTTTTATTCAATACTTTCACCGACTTTGTTTTAAATTAAGCAAGTATTTGGTCATATTTAATTTGGTATTTTGGATGTTAGGTAAGATATAATACTTTTTTGGGTTATTGTAGTTAATGTATTGATAAATTTTGTTTAAATCATTTTTAAATGATTTTACATTATAATTATAATTTTATCATTTTCGCCTATGTTGTAGTATTTCACAAATCAAGCTATTGATTGTTATACTTTATATAAATTTTATGTTGTTAATAATATTACATCTAATTATCACTAAATAGAACAATTATCTTTTTATATTTAGCTTGCTTAAACTCGAGTCTCGCTAAAGCAAAAATTCATTCATAAAATTTAACTAATTAACACGGCATGTTTTAAAATGATTCAAGCAATATATAAATACAACTCTATACTTTAGTATCCAAATACATAAATTATCTAGCACGTATAGCTTTCTCTCATGCTCTCTACCTTTTACTATTTAACTTTTTTTATTAGAGGTGCATCTAGAAAACCATCTCTCCCTTCACATTTTGTAGTTTGATTTTAGATTTTAAACAACTCAGCTCAAAATCGATTCATCAATTATTATTATATTATAATTAAAATTTAGTTTGCAAATATTTTAGTAGTGTATTTATCTTCATATATTACTTTGTTGTAATTGTCATAATGAATAATCTACTTTGAGCTAACATAATTCTTAACTCCTTTCCAACGAGGGCTCTTTTCAACTTTTCAAAAATGTAAAGAGAACTCTTGGGGATTAGAAAGTTAAAATTATTCACACTTATAAAAGGAGGGAATAGGTGTTTTAATCTCATGGCTAATCCTAGACTTACACACAATCTTGGTTTCAAAATTTTGAATTCTCTTCCCCTTCACATCATTTTATAGTTTGTTAAGAGATAGCATGGTGATTAACATTCATGGTATGGGTCTTGATAATAATATTTATGCCTCTTTCTCTTAAATCTCAGGTAATATATTGATTTCCTTTGTAATAATGTTTTAAATTTGTAATTCGTTTGCTTAGTAATAATTTTTTTTTTTTAAAAAAGTCTAAAATCTTTTTCTTTTGCACCTTTTAATCCTTGGTGTCTTTCCTAACAAAAAGAAAAAAAAATGGACTAACCTAACCCTATGCCTAGTAAGTTAAGCCCAAAAAACTTTATTTAAATATCTAGATAAATTTTAACTTATTCCAATTATCACAAATTATAAATCTTAATGTATAAATAAAAACCATTTTTTAATAATAATATGCGTAATAAACATATTTTCTTATATTATATTATTTTTCTTATGTTAGAAAAAAAATTGTCTTTTTGTTTCAATGATGATATCTTTAGTATCAATGTTTTAAAAATTATATCAATTATTAAATTAGAGAATTAGTTATAGTTTACTAATTTAATCATTGAAGTATAATCGAACTAGTATATATATATACACACATTAAATATTAATATCATAATTTAATATAATTAAAATAATAAACATTAATTTATTATAATATTTATATAAAAATTATTATTACATATAAAATATATATGAAAAAGATTTAAAATATAATATTCGTTTAACATAATTTTATTAAAAAAATATTGTATCTCTTTCACTTGTCATTTTATTCTCAAATTCTTTCCCTTTTCTCTCTCATATGTTCTTTTTTTTTTTCGAGTACATTTACTCTTATATCTTTTCATTTTTTTTCTTTGCTCCTTTTCCAAGTGCATTTCAAATACCTCAATTTTCAATTTTCATTTCTTTTTTTTTTTTGGTAAACAAAATAAATAAGAGACAAAAAGTTACTCATAAGGAGATTAAATATTAGTAGAGAAATATACCTTAATCTATATAAGTTAGTATTTTATTGTTGATGGGTATTTATTTTTTTCTTTATATATATTTTTTATTTAATTGTAAAAGATTCAAAAACCTCTTACAAAATTCGAAGACACGTCAACTTTATTGAAGACATATGGCTATTGTCTTCATCTGACACGTTTATCTAATAAATGAGTTACATTTACTCTATTTTCTTCTTTCTCTATATATTTACTCAGTATTTTTTTCTCTCTATACATTTACCCCCAAATACATTTGCGCACTTTATTCTCCCTATACATTTACTTAGGTCTTCTTCTTCTTTATACCTTATTCTTCTCTTGCTTTAAGGTTAGATTTTTTTTGATCTTTTCCTGTTTCTTTTTTCTTCTTTTATTTCTTCAAGACTCTGCTAATTTGTTTTATGATTTTACCTTGTTGAACGCTTATGCAGTGAGGTGAAATAGAGATCGGCTAAACGAGAAAAAGAAAAATCTTGACTTGGAAAAATTGGTTAAATGGTTAGTTTTTACTAGTTTTCTTGATTTTGACTAGTTCAAATGATTTTTGACCAATTTTTTAGTTGGTTGATTTTGTAGATATTTCAAACTGAACAAGTGATCGATTTTTTTTTTGGGTCGAATCAATTGGTCTGATCCAATATGATCGGTCTGATTCAGTTTGATCTAATTGGTCCAATCCGATCTCATTCAATCGAATTTTTTTTATCATTTAGCATCACGTTCGATTACATCTTAAGGCATGCTTTTTATTATTTTTTAGTAGGAATGTTCAATTTATCCTTCATTTTACAAAAGCATCTTTCAAAATTTTTGTAAACTTTCTTTACAATTTCATCAAATTTTTACTCAAAAATTTGGTATGTGGACTACTTGTTGTGATTAGTCATTTCTCCCATTTAGATTTTGAGCAACATGATAAGTTCTTTCATGTTATTCACATCTCTCTGATAAATTTGCGTAATTATTTCAATTGAATACTTGTTAACATGATTGAGTATTCCTTTACTATGAATAAATTACTGAATAATAGTTTCTATTTTCACAGTTATTATAATGCTTATACATTTCTTTCATAACCTAACCTTTAACCAATAAATAATCATAAATCTCAACATAAAAAACCATTCAAATCTACAATTAACTATAAAGCGTATTACTTGGAGTAGGGTGTACTTCATTAATTTTAAACAATATTTTATGCTTAAATTTTGCGTATAAAAATACTATTATTAAAAAAGCTCAAAAATTTGTTATACACAATAAAATTAATAAAATTGTGTATCGAATAATTTTATAATACACAATCTATTACTTTCCTATATACTTTTTTTTATAAAATTACATTAAAAATTATTTTTAAAATAAGTAGAATCGATTATTAATCTGCTTTTTTTTTTTTTTTTCGCTCTTCCTCTCTCACACAATCCATCAAATAGCAATTAAAATTTATTCCGCGAAACCCAGTCCCATTTTCGCTTACCCGCCTAGGGTTTAAATAAAAAATCGTCTTCTTCCCTGTAAGGAGTAACATTGAAGCATCGACCATTATCAACATCTAGCTGTGTCTCTATTTCCATATTTGGGTGCTGAGTCGAAAAGGCTGAAGCAACTGAGAGCTTTTGGGCAATTTTTGGGTTTGAGGTAAAGCTGAAAAACCCAAAATTTAAACATATATGTTTTTTGTTCCCCACTTTCAAACAATGTACGTGTGTAAGATTTCACAATCTATTGTGGGATTGTGAAATCATTCAATTCTGCATCTATTTTGGTCCATTGGTTCAGCCTGGTTTTCTCCCTCCCTCCATCTCGCTTCCAACTTTTGGCGGGAAATCCTCCAAAAGGTGGAAATTCGAGAGAAAGCACGAGAAAGTGAGAGAAGATAAAGTAATATTGGATTTTCAATGTCAAACACTGTTTTAAGTACATCGAACTTAAATTTGAAGAATTGCTGTGGGTTTCTGGACTAATTTTGTTCTGCATCGCTTTTTGGTCCCTTGTTTCAGGTTCAGCTAGGTTTGCCTGTTTCCAATTCGCTTCCAATTTTGGGTGGGAATTTGATAGAAGAAAGAAACGAAGAAGAAAAGGAAGCAATGGGGAAAGATGAGGAGGAAATGAGGGGAGAGATCGAGGAGAGACTGATAAATGAGGAGTACAAAATATGGAAGAAGAACACTCCCTTTTTGTACGATTTGGTAATAACCCATGCCCTAGAATGGCCTTCCCTCACTGTAGAGTGGCTGCCTGACCGCGAGGAGCCTCCAGGGAAGGACTACTCAGTCCAGAAGATGATTCTGGGCACTCACACCTCGGAGAATGAGCCTAATTACTTGATGATTGCCCAAGTCCAGCTTCCTTTGGAGGATGCTGAGAATGATGCACGCCATTATGATGATGATCACACTGAAACAGGTGGCTTTGGGTGTGCTAATGGCAAGGTAACTATTGTAGGTAGTTGGTTGTGTTAACATCAAGTCTGTGCCAGGCAATGCTCAATATTGATTTCAGTATCTAATTCTGGTAAAAGAGAAGCATTTTACCTTTGAAAGGTTTTAAGTTGTTTGATATTCTTGTTTAGCTTCTAGAAAAGGCTGCAAATTACTGAAGTTTCAGTTTCCTTTGGGATTTATTGTATAAATAGGAGTAGACAGTCGTATCTTGTGCTAGCGTTTGTGAAGCAACTTTCTGAATTTTAGTAAACCATAAGCTAGAAGTTCTTCCTCATGCTCATTCAAACTTGATAACCATGAAAAAAGATGTTTTCATTACTGTGTTTAAAAATTGTAAGTAGTAAAGTAAATAATTTATAGAGTTACAATTATAATGTTATATAAGCACAATATATTCTGTATATACGAAATTCTAATCTGTTTACTATCTCATTTAAAGCCATATCTATAACTATGTCACTATATTTCTAGTGTATGCATATGCTGATATGCTTCCCAAATATAGATTCTTGATGTGATTTTATGTTATAACCATCCTTTTAAACTCCAAAATCTAATTTGGTGATTTGAATGACTTTACAAAGTAGTCCTTGCTCTGAATTTTCTAAAATTGCATGATGCCTCAAAGGTGGAGAAAATTTCGTTAACTATAAATTTATTTTTGGCTTCCTAATTTCAGCTGTTATAAAAGTAGGTTACCTGCCAGTGGATTGCTTATTTAAGCATAACTTCAAGTAGAAATTGCTTTCCAGATTTATGCTAGTTCTTTGCACCTGTGCCTTTTGATGGCTGTGTAATGGTTGAAGTTCTTGTGTATAGTATGCTTTTTATTGACTAAGGTAATATTTGTTTCTAACAGGTACAAATAATCCAGCAAATAAATCATGATGGAGAGGTTAATAGGGCCCGTTACATGCCTCAAAACCCGTTTATTATTGCAACAAAGACTGTTAGTGCTGAAGTATATGTCTTTGACTATAGCAAGCATCCATCAAAACCTCCTCTAGATGGTGCGTGTAATCCTGATTTGAGGTTGAGAGGTCACAATACTGAAGGATATGGTTTGTCATGGAGTAAGTTTAAACAGGGCCATTTACTAAGTGGTTCTGATGATGCTCAAATATGCTTGTGGGATATAAATACAACTCCAAAAAATAAAACCCTAGAGGCTGTGCAAATATTTAAGGTACTATTTTCTATCCACTTTAGGTTGATGTGTTTAATCTAGTTGAGTCTGGTGGAAAAAGTGCTATATTTACTTTGGTTTCTGTGATCCTTCAATTAGAGAAATACAGTTTTTTCTTTGATATATGCTTACCCTAAAGAAAAAATCAATAAGGATTGGTTCTAACTGGATACTTTAATATCTTGTCTTTTAAGTTTGAACTTTGAATCACTTGCAGTTAAAGTGGCTTAAAAGACGTCCCTTGACTCATATTGTATCATAAAAATAGTTGACCCATTATGTTGCACCTTTCTTGTATCGTAAGCATTGGCGGGAAATTATGATATTTATATGCATTAATAACTTGGTTTTGTTTATGGTTTACCATTATCATGTTTTAATTCATTATGCAAAAGATGACTTTGGCATATTGCTATATCTTAGGTCTATTTTTGTCATCCATGCATTTATACCTTCTAAGAACATAAAATCAGTTATTATTTTTGTAATAGTATAATACCCACATCTGTTGCACAGTCTGTCATATCAGCTGACATTAGTTTCATTTTTGTAAATAGTTTCATGAAGGTGTTGTTGAAGATGTGGCATGGCATTTGAGGCATGAATATTTATTTGGTTCTGTTGGCGATGATCAATACTTGTTTATTTGGGATCTTCGTACGCAAGCAGCTAACAAGCCTGTCCAATCTGTAGTTGCTCATCAAAGTGAGGTGCATATATTACTAAGACTCCCTCTGTTATGTCTACATATGTGTTATGGGAATGAGGCATGGTTGTGAGCAAGTTTGTTGATTTGAACCTATTAAATCTCAATCTTCTTTCCATAAATACTTAGTATATATCTAATATAAATCCATATAACTCATAAGGTTTTAGTTTGGATCGTTACATCCATATTGGATTTTTTTTTTTTTGGGGGAATTTGAGTCATTGTTTAAGGGGTTCATGGCAGCAGAATTACTTGCTCTTTTTAATGTTCAATTTTGTCCAGGACCATGAATAGCTTTATTATAATCTGTAACCCACCTGCTCACATGAAAGTCCTTTGGGCTTAAAGTGTGGACAAAGCACAAGCCCAACTACCTTGTCAATTTTCATTAAATTATGAAGATTGAGGGGTGGCAAGTATCAAACTCAGAGGCTTCGATACTATGTCAAATATTAATTCAAATCAAAAGCTTAAGCTATTAATTGATGGCCTATGAATATTTTTCTTATAATCTTTAACAGTTTAGTATGAAAAAAATCGTGAGAAGAAATAGTAGCCTTTACATTCTCATATGGTTTAAAATAGGAAATTGAAGAGAATATTTTACCAACTTATTAAACATCAAATCCCAAACACAATTCAGTATGGTGCACGGTTCTGTCTAGATTTAACCAGGATGATAATTTTTTTCCTTCATCTACTGTGTGTAAGATTGTCTTATACAGTAATATTTACCTTACATGTTGTAAGCTTACAAATGTACTGTTTTAATTTTTCCATGTGCATTCATATCTTCATGATGCTTCACAGTTTGCAATAGAGCCACTCGTATATGTCTGGCTGCTTTATGAAATTTCTGAAAGAATCTTTCTTGTTTGAGAGAAATACAAATGTTCCTTTCTCAAGGTTTTGAAATATTAGAAGTAGCCCCTTTAAATGGTACAAATTTTGAAAACAACCTTTGATGGAGTCCAACATCAAGGAGCCACGAGTGATCCATGCGGTACATCAGGGGCATCGTTCTTCCCCCTTACAAGCTGGTTTTAAGGTTGGATTCCCCTTGCATGCTTGAGTCTTCATCAACTTTTTTTAACATTTCAGGCCAAAATGAACTTGTTATCCTTTAATTTTGTATGAGGTTTCAATTTTGTCCTTTCTCTTTCTTTGGTTTCACTTTTGTCCTTTATCTTTACTAATTGGTGTAATTTCTTCTGCTAACCAACTGTCATCAGTCATATGTGGAATCTAAGTGGAATTATTCTAGTCAAAGCATGACTGAGTTGTGCAGAAGCTCATAAAGTCAAAATGCAGCCTTAACTTAATTTGGGCATTTGAAACCCCAAATTAAGAATGCCTAAATATTTTTGAAATTGCATTGGGGCTAACTTAGCACACCCTTTTGACCTCATTTGAGCTCTTATGCTAGCTCAACTATATTCTAACAGGAGTAATTCCATGTGGGTTTCATATGTGGCTAGGGAAAAAATTGCATCAGTTAGTAAAGATAAGAGACAAAATTGAAATAAAAAAAAATGATAAGGAACAAAATTGAAACTTCGTATAAAGTTGAGAAAAAAGTTAATTTTGGCCTAAATTTTAACATATTTGGGAAATTAATATAACAGATATGGAGATTCCCCTACCTGTCAACGAAAGCCTTTATAATTTTAACCTATTTTGAGGGGCTACTTGTAATATTATTAAACACCAGAAGAGGCATATGTATTTGTACTCTTATTATATGCAATAAAAGATGCAGAGCAATTACTGGTACATTTGCTTTCTTATTTTCTTGGTGCTTTGTCATATTTGTTTCCTGTATCTGGACATATATTGTATGTCAGTCACATGCTAAAGTATGTCCATGCCAAATTTGATAGCTATAATTTACTTTAATTATATCATTAGTTGCATAATTCCTATTAAAATATTTGGAGTCTTGCTTGATGTCTGCTTTTTCCTTAATTGGTTCTTATATTTAAAAGCTTAATATGGGATTCTTTTCACTGATGCTTTGTGTGTGATGTTGATGTGCATATTGCCGTCATTTTGGATAATGTATGACATTGTGTAATAGTGCAACTATCATGACTTAGTCATTGATGATACAGTCAAGATCTTTTTATATATTAGATTAAGAGTATTGTTACAATGACTTATGTTTTGAGTGTACTATTTTATTCAGTTCCTTCACCATTTGAATGTGACATGATACTTCTGCGTGCACTTAAAGTGAATAAGTAAACTGATGGAGATGCTCTTAGCTGAGGGTTATGTAATTGTCTAACAAGTTGAAAGACTTGATTATGGGTGATAATAGAAAAGCCAATAAACAAAATGCATGAATTTTAATCATGGTAGAAATTAATTATTTAGCCATAACTTCAATTATACCTTGGTAACATCTTATTCATTTCCATGGCTTTTTTTTTATGAAGACACGTCAAGATAAGCCTCTCTTAACATATTCTAGAAGAAAACATGTGAAGCATGTGCCTAATGAAAACGTGGAACATTCCACGCTATAGCTCCTAGGGTTTTTATCTCCTTTTATTTTCTGAATTGGTTATGCTTAGTGGCTCGGCCACCTTCCCCTTTTTTAGCAGCATGTTCCCCTTAATGGAAGCATGTTTTATTATATTTCAGTTTATTAATTATTCTGCTAATAAAATTGTTCAGCACGTAGGTAGTTGGGTACTCAATATAAATACCCTTAGGATTATCTTATTTGTTTGGATGTGGAATTATCTTATCAGTTATATAGGGTTTGTCTGTCCTAAGGACTCTTTGGGAATAGACATTGAAATTCAGATTCTGTTTTGGTGTTTATTCTTTTTCTCTTGATTTACTATTTCTGATTCAAAAGATCCCCTTAGTTCTGAACAATTTGGTATTAGAGCTTGGTTTCCCACCATGGCTGTCACACGGTCATCCCAATCTGAACAACATGCCACTGCCGAGAACGCACCAGAGACAGTTTCACAGCAGCTGGCTGCCATTGCATCACGATTGGGGATTTTTGACACACTGGTAGCAGATGTTGCAGCTCTCAAAGCACAAATTGACAAGGGAAAGAGGCCTGAATTGAGTGGAGGCACAAAAACTAAAGCTCGATCTCATTGGAGTGATAATCAAGAGGATGATTGGGATCATTCTTGGTCCCAAAGGAGTGGTTCTAGATTGCCTTACACAAAGATGGAGTTTCCTAAATTCAAAGGAGGTGATCCCTGTGGTTGGATTTTGAAAGTTGAAAAATACTTAACATTGAATGCACCGCGTTTTCATTAGGCACATGCTTCACATGGTTTCTTCTAGAATATGTTAGGAGTGGCTTATCTTGTCATGTCTTCATAATATGTTGCTTTCAGATAAAATTTCAGTTCTTTGTAAAGTTTCTATTTGCCTTGTAGTGTTCTTATCCAACATGTTTTTAGTTGCTTTTTGTGCTATTAGCTCAAATATCTTTGGGCAATTTTCCAGAAATTTCAAAAAATTCCTACTGATACAGGTTTTTTATTTGGCATCGCATTGTAGGTTAACTGCTTGGCTTTCAATCCTTTTAATGAATGGGTTGTAGCTACTGGTTCTACAGATAAAACTGTGAAGTTGTTTGATCTACGCAAAATCAATACCGCTCTCCATACCTTTGACTGTCACAAGTAACAATCCTCCTCTTACATTTTTAAAATTATGTCATATTTATATTCAACAATTGTTGAAATGAATTTCTAGTGGTGTGCAACAGGGAGGAGGTTTTCCAGGTTGGCTGGAATCCAAAGAATGAGACTATCTTGGCTTCTTGTTGTCTTGGAAGGAGACTCATGGTGTGGGACCTTAGCAGGTATTCCTTAATCTAATCACTCTATTATACTCACTACCTTTTAGTGAATGTTATTACTATTAGTTGTTCTGAAATATTTCTAAGCAGGCCAAAGTTTAAATATATACAAAGAACAACTGTATTGATTCATCAGTTCTCAACCCAATCTATTAGGTCTGTGCTCATGTAGGTTACATCGTTATATAGATTCATACTAAGCTAAGTGAGCAGGATTTCAGAAGGAAAAAATTATTGATGGAAAGGGAACTCAGATGGAAGTCTTGATTTCTGAGCAAACAAAGGGAGGTTTGTGTGACCTCAGAAATCTATACACATCACTCAGTTGGATTAAAAGTTTAAGGAGTGGACCTGCTGTATATAGCTACCTGCAGCAACCTTAGGCTTCTTAACACTGTCCTGATTATCAGGCATAAATGTTGCCTATTTTTGTTCACTATCATTTTCTTGAACATTTCAAGTAAAACTTTTGTATTTAAAAAGAAATTGTTGAAAATGGGTAGTGAGGATTAATATACTGATAAAACTGCTTTAATACTTATGATAAATCATGGATATCCCATATGGGCTGATCACTAGAGCTAGAATCTTTGCCTTTCTGACTACGTGTATACTTATTGATTTTGTAGGATTGATGAAGAGCAAACGCCAGAAGATGCTGAAGATGGTCCACCGGAATTGCTCTTTATTCATGGTGGTCATACAAGTAAAATATCTGACTTCTCTTGGAACCCATGTGAAGACTGGGTTGTTACTAGTGTGGCTGAAGACAACATCCTTCAAATATGGCAGATGGCAGAGAACATATACCATGATGAAGACGATCTTCCAGAAGAGTCAACTAAAGCTGCCTAGTGTAATTTCACTGTTCTCAGATAGTCAGAAAAGTATAGATGACACATTGTTTAGGATTCGCAAGCTTTTCTATATTTATGTTTGCCTTGTTTCTGCACATATTATTGTGCTCTGTAGCTGAAGTTGTGTTTTTACAAGGTATGATGAACCAACATTGCCCTGATTATTAGTGTATGGCGGTAGCTTGAATAACAGCTGGGGCTGTATTATTTATTGCGCACCAATGCTTCTAAAGGTCTAAACCTCTCATGCCTACGGCCCTACCCTCTAATTTCTAGAGAGATTGAAATTATTGTACAATTGGTTAGCCAAACGCATCCAAAGCTTCGTTGTGAATTTCAATTTTTTTTTTTTAATTTGGAGTGGATAAAATATATCAATTAATTGTACAATAAATCAGTACCAATTGATGAAGTTGGCGTTTCAAATGATTGGATCTATTAAAATATTTATTTGGGTGAATTTTTTTTATTTGCTCGTACTCAATTTACTTGTTGGCCATGCTTGATCTTAATATCAAGACTGATGTTGAGTAGCAACAAAGTTAATTCATACCCTCGTAGATGTATAACTTAAATATTAGTTGGACTATATTTCACAAAAATTACGTTTACAGTTCAATTAACGACCAAAAATTCATGAGTAAATTTTATAATTATAATTCTTATGTAATTTTTTTAAAAAATAGTATAACCTTAAACTAAATTTACGCTCATCATTGTGACATTTTATGAGGAAGAAGCTATCTGTTACATGTTAAAAGGGTGTGCAATTAATTGCAAAAATTAAAATGACAAGGAGTTATTGGTCAGAAAATCATATTAACAAAAATCAATATTATTAGAACCATCAAATTGAAACCATATAACAAAAATGAATACTGTAAAACTGAACCATTGGGACTAATGTATGTAGACTATCAGAGATATGATCACTCAGTGCTCCATTTTAACCCTCTCATCTCCGTTTGGCAATGCACTTTGCGCCTGTCGAAGACGTTCCTGCATAGATGCAACATGTTAAAGATTTCTACTAACTAATAATTCAACATAAAACAGTAAATGTTGAAGAAAAAATGTTATGTAGAGTCAAAATGATTCAAGTTATCAATCAGTAAGAGGCAGCTCAAAAAACTTTTTCATAAGATAAAATACAATTCACTGTTTGGTCCAAAACTAAATTTCCCCTAGTGGTTTCGCATGTCATTCAGCAGCCCATATGATTTGTCATGTTACTGCTTAACTACCTTGTGATATTTTATATTCAAACTATTGCTAGAATTAAGTAAATAATTTCAATTCTCAAGTGCCATCGCAATTCAAATAATGACCTTGGGAGATTACAAAATTGTTCAAGGTAAAGGTAAAATATATTTTTTGGAATGAAACTATGTTAATCATTTTAACATTCATACGTTATTTATGTTAAAATTAGAACGAAATTTGAAAATGGAACAAGCTATTGAGGAGGTTAAATCATAGGGAGTATTAAATATTGAGCTAAACCACCCGCTCCCCCTGCCCTCTTTTTCATAATTTACCCTAAAAAAAAAAAAGGAAAGCAGCTCTAGAACTCATTTTTGGTTTAGTTCACAAAATCCAAAGCAGAAGAGCCAAATCCGACCACCTTCTTCAAAAATCAACTTTAAATGTGTTTAAACTTAAATGTCACGTTTTACTTTCAGTGTTATGCCACATAAGTAAGATTGTAAAAAAATTTAAAAAAGAAGCAGATTCAGAGGCAGGCAGCTTAAAATGTGCATCAAGCAGAACTGATAGTTTATGTTCAAATGTTCTAACTTAACTTCACTGGCTTATAGAACAGGTGCTTACCTAACTTTCAATGATGACTTTCCATTTTCATGTTATCGTTTCATTTTGTTTCATTAACTATTGATTATGATGATCAAAAGAAAGATCTAAAACAAACTAAAGGCTCAGAAGCAAACATTGAGGACCAAAATGTAATTTGAACAATCAACATAAGTAATAGATGCCAATCATCTGATTTATTTCTGAGTAGAAAAGTGATGTATAATTGAGAATTTCAAATTTCTTGAACAATTTAAAAGTAAACAGTTGGCCACAGCTACCTCAGTTAACCACACTATATGACAAAAGAAACTTCAAAGCTTCCCACCCTTTCTATTAGTTTAGCAGACTTATTAATCTAACAGGATATAAGCAACAAACTTCAGAAAAAAAATCAAACTTGTTGTTGCAAGGTCTTTTTTTTTTGTAAGTTATGTTCTAAATAAAATAAAGGACCAGAGACATTTTACTTACAGCGGCAGTAGCAGCACGGCTCTCCCTATGAGTCTCAATTTCATTTGGGAAGTTCTGCTCCAATTCCTCCAGAAGATGTTTGCGAAAACTCTGCCCCAAACAGAAAGGCTAAGTCAGACTAAAGAAAATATTTGAAGACATGAAATGGAAATGAAGGAAATTGATATCCAACAAATATGAAGAATTAAATTCAACCTTGGAGACATCGGTTTTTCCTTTGGCGATCTGATTTTTTGCAACGCAGTTGTTTATGATATCCCTTGTAAATTCATCTGGATTCTTTCCATCATCAATTAAACTGATCCCATCAGTAAATCAACAAGTAAGTTCAAGACAAAAATTTTATAATAGGATGGAAAAAAACTAAAGGGGCACAGGAAGAGGCAAGTACTCACTTCACAACTTCCATAGGAACCTGAATTTTGCACTTCTCAGCTAATTTAACCATGTTGTCAAGCTCCGAAACAAGAACATTGCTGGAACATCACAGATGTGATCAAGATTCAAACTTTTGAAAATGGAAAAAAAGAAAAATGAAGCCACAAAAATATTGCATTGAAAGAAGGACGGAGGGTGATACATGCGATGGAGGAGAGGCAACTGGAAGGCAGAATTAAAGGACGAGACAGTTAGGTATAGCTGGTGATTAAGGCCAAATGTTTTCTGAGTGGAGTTGATGATCTGGGTCAGAATCTGCATAGAATCATCGGCTGCTACGGCAGGAGCTGATGTATCATTTGTTTGAGGGGTCAACATCCCATGGACACCATTGTCACCATTGCTTCCCGTAGCTGCAGTCTGTGAGGCTGCCATTTGTGCGTTTCTCTATAAACTCAGAAAAACTAGAGAGAATGATCAAATCCAAAATGCGAAGTTTAACAACAGTTGAAGAAAGCTTAAGGACTACATGTATGAGAAAGGCTAATCATATTGAAAAATAACTTTCATTATGCTAATTAATTGGCTACGCACAGGATGAGGCCATATTAATTCCTGTGAAGAACCAAATAAATTGATAATCTTCTGCTATTAAAGGAGAGTGACAGAACTAGCCTTTATAATGTCACAAGGCTAGAACAACAAAAAATCTTCATAAACAGCCCTCCTTAGGAATTAGGATGGCAGAGTTTCTGTTTCCCAAGCTACGATGTAATCAAAATGCAAGAAACTGCCATGGTTCATATCCATAGAACACAACATACTCCTCACAATCACCATAAAAACTAATTGAATTAATTCAAACAATTTACTATGTTAGTCAATTAAAAATGCCAGGAATCATAAAATATGTCAAATTCAACACAAGAATAGGAGCAATCATAAACACGAAATTAAGCGTCATAGGCAAAACAAGATGCAAATAAAACTTGAAAATCCTCTCCAAACTACGCATACAAAAAGCCATCTAAACACAACGAAACATAATCATAGCTTACATCATCGATTACTCAATTCTTCATGATAAGGAATCACAGTCACAATCTAATTTAAAGACAAGTGAAAAAGAAATAAAAGAAACTGATGACATTGAAGAAACAGACTAATTTAAATTTTGAACCTGAGTATTGTATTACGCAGACAGAGCTATGAAAGAAGAAGAGGCAGAGAATGAGAGAAGATACTCAAAAGCGCTAAATGGTCAAAGATAGAATTTCGAAAATATTCGTCAGATTCATCGCATCGGGAGCGAGCATTGGTCTCTGTAATCTCTCGACCCTCGCATGGCGATTGACGAGCAAGAAAGATTGTGTTCGAAAACACCGTAAAAGTAAAGTAAATAAAGGTTAATTTCCTGATTCTGTGATCGTTTCGATCAATTTTTAATTGTGCATTTAAGAATTTGTAATTAGGTCGTTAAATCTAAATGGAAATAATATTAATTTTTCATTAAAAATATATTTTAAAAACTTCAATTTAATTTCAGTGATATTAATTATTATTTACTTGCATTAAAAATCAAAAAATTTGATTTGCTCCTATTTCATAATTAGAGCACTGAATTTTCATCTATGCTCCTCTAATTTCTCTCTAAAGCTTTAGAATCATTGCACCTTAGTTTTTACTGTTACCAACATCACATATTGCCAGTCTAACGCAAACTTTTGTATTTTAGAAATAGAAATATAATTAACAAAACAAAGATGCTGAATTTAGTTAGGGGTTAATGTAACATTATCAAGAAAAAAATCTCAAATTTATTTGAACTTCCAATTAATACGCGATTCAGGTTACTTAATTCCTGCACGCCCTCATGCTTCTTATTTGCTAAATTATGTAGTTTAGGATTTTAATTATATTTTATGGTCTCATTAGTTTTTAAAATCACAATATAACTTATAAAATGCATGTAACAAAAGAGGATGGGAAATTAAATAAATTATTATTTTTAATATATTATATATAGAAGTAATTTTGGCCTTGTCAACGAGGGAATATCTCATTAAGAGTAAAAATATATAGGACGTCAAAATGAGTTTTATCTACTGAATCAGTAATTGAAAAACAGTAATCCATTTTAAGAATAAACTTTTAATTTAATTTATTTTTGATCCGTGTGCCACATTGGGCTTGTGAGAGTAGTTGAACTAGCGAGTTGCTACAAACCAAAATAATAAAAAAAAAGTTGAGCTAAACTGGTCCTAATGGGCATTTTTAAATGGTATATTTTAAACAGTTTTGTACGATGGGTTGTCGTATCTTACTTAGTTGATGTATAATATTTATTTTAACGTGTTTATATATATATATATAAAATTATACATATGTAAATATATATTTTAAATCAAATAAAATAAATTATATTTGAAAAGTAAAAGTTCATAAACAAACCCCTTCAGAGATTGGACTGAACTTAATATTGTAAGCTCTTCTTCTTAGAATAGGTCAAGTGTAACCCAACCCTAGAAAATAAATGCAATTCATTCTGGCCGGAAAGTTATGGGAAGCAAGTCAATAAAAGCAAGGGATACGAAATGAAACGCGCTACGAGAATTACAATATTCAAACCTTAGAATTTGGAAATGGAGTCCTAATTCTTGGGATTCATTTTCATTAAATTATATGTACATTCCTGGAAATTAAATTAGGCAGTAATCTCTCTCTCTCTCTCTCTCTCTCTCTCTATATATATATATATATATAATGGATGTTCCTGACCATGCCCTCATCCACGGAATGTACACGTATAGGTTAGCAATATATAGTTTGTAACCTCCAAAATGGTTTGGAATTGATACACGTTAACTTAAATTTCTCTGTAACTGCGTAACATTCACTTCCTTCTTCTCCCATGTCTATATGTAATTAGTCTAATTATCAACGTTCAAGGGCTCAAATTGCACTTCTCTACTCTTCTCATATATAATCATATATGGTTGGGAATTAATACACGTTAACGTAAATTTCATTGCAATCACTTGGTAATTACTTCCTTCTCTTTCACTTCACACACACACACATGCGTCTATATATATATATAGCCATAAACGTTCAAGGCTCAATTAAGCACTTGAGTTATTTGTCTTTCCTTCTCTAATCATTCTCGTCGTATACAGGTTGAAGCAGAATTAAGAAGATCAATATGCCTCAAAAGTTAAGCACTGGGAATATTATGTGCCCTACGAGGCCTCCTCCTGCGACCAATGGCTCATCAAATTCTGGAGTTAAGGCACCATCAACCCAGACTATATTTTCTCCCAAGAACAGATAATTAATCACCAAACTTATGTACCCTTTGTCTATGGAGATCACTTCCATTCACTTCGCAGGAGCTTCAAGTTAATTTCTATATATCCGTACATGTTTTACAGATTTATTTGTGTCATCCGTTTCTTTTCTTCAATTTTTTAGTTTGTTGGGTTTAATTTGGCGTCTAGGTAGCTAAGGTTGGTCATTGTGTTGTAATAATGGAGTTTATTTTCACTTGAAATTATATTGTAGCAGCTTTGTAAATCCATTTTGACTCTACTTTATATTTGTCTCATATGTTAGTACTCGTTGGAATATATAAGACATAAGAAGTTGGTGCAGAATTACTTTTATCTTTTTTCTTTTAAACTATTAGTATTTAAAAATTTAAAAATTTTGATTAATTTAACTCAAATAATAATTGAGATAGACTTTAATTAAAAAAATAAAATAAATACTACAACTAATACTTATCGATCTTTTCAATTTTATTTTTGTGCATGCATGCCTTCTACCTTCAAAACAAAATCTTTACGTTAAATTAATATATATCCAGTATATAACTTGGTAGCATTAATTTATATTCAAATATTATTACCCTCTTCAATTCCTTATCTATTCATCAAAGGCATTTCCAAGAAAGTGAAATATTATTGTCACTCAAGTTGAATAATTTCTTGTTATATATACCTTTTTTTTTTAAGTATTTAATTAACCATATAATAGTTAGCATCATAATTATTACAGTCACAAAAAGGTCATCACTGACTACCCAAAAAAGGTATTTTGTGGCGGTTTAAACCGCCACTAAAGCATTTAATGGCGGTAAAAAATATATGATTAAACTGTAAATCCAACCGCCACTATGCAGGATTATGTTATTTTAATTTTTAGTGGCGGTTTAAATCGCCTTAAATCTAATGCAGAAATTTTAAATTTTATTTATAATCCTATGTATTAACTATAAACTACCTATTAAATATACTTAAAATTATAGTAAAGAATAAAATTAAACAATGAAATTAGATAATCAATAAGTGTTTTTATATAAATTCAATTAAAGTCTACAAAAAATTAAACAGTCTATTTCAAATGTTATAACTTAAGTTAAATTGAAAATTATATGAATTACAACAAATTAGCTGATCCATTTATATATTTGTGGTGGTATGTGTCCATCTCTTTAATTACAAGAAAAGAAAAATTGCTCAATTCTTCGATTAAATGTTTAAATATACAAAAAAATATTTTATTAATTAATTTTGAATGACAGAATTAGTACTAATAGGAACAAAAAACAAATTAAAATAGTGTTATTATAAAATTTTCAAGACATTAATAACTCATATATATTTTTTATCATTTAAATTGATCTCTTTAGGTCCATTGATGTCAATAAGAAATTGGGTTTGAAATCAAGATAGATTGAGCTTTGAAAAATAACCTACAAATTCAATGAAACCTCATCCATGACATCATTCAGTTGTTTTAATTGAGTCTTTTAATTTACATCAGATATAAATTAAGATTTGAAGTTGATTTCTTGTTCGCAAAAAATAATTAAAAAATAAAGCATATATTTGAATAGTAAATATATAGCTACTGTAGTTTTAATCATAGGGGAGAATTTTTATTAATTATTAAATTAAATTTAAAAAATTTATTCGAATTTTTAGATTTATAATGATAAAAAAAAAAAAGAATCAGCCAAGATAATTATTTCTCTCAACTAAATATTTAAGAATATTGTCGTGTGTGGATAGATGAGACTTGAATTTCCTCCAACGTTTTAGAAGACGCGTAAATGGATAAATATTAATGTTTAAATTATGTATGTTTCAACTTAAAAATATATATACATATATGTAAATTATGTTAGACCAAAATTAAAGTGAGTTTATCACAAAGCAAATTAGGCATGCAAGTGAAAGTAGAAATTGGCAACATCGTTGTCGGTGATGTGAACAATTTAAAAGGAAAATTCCATGATACTACTCTTTTTGAAACATGAACATGTTCAAGAAAGTGAAACGAAATATCCTTTTTTTTTTTTATTAATTGCCCAAAAACTATCAATTATGTATTCATGTTTCAGTTTTCAATTCGTCTTTACTTTTTTGGTCAATTTCTAGGCAAGACAAGAAATGAAAAGCCTTATTTATATATATAAATTATGTTAAACAAAAATGAGCTCATCACAAATTAAGCAAATTAGGCATGTAAGTGAAGTAGAAATTCCCAACTTCGAAGTCGTTGATATAATTTTTATATCTTATAGCTCTTTTTTTTTTGGTAGGAATAGCTTATATTTTTATCTCTTAATAAAAGGTGGGAATATATATAATTTTTGCTTTGCTCACAAGATTGTAATTTATCAATAAATTAGTAGTGGGGTTTGTTACAAATTTGAAAATTTTGGAGGTTTTAGGTCAATTTTCTCAATGCATAATTCTCAATGTCTTTGGAATAATCAGCTTAAAAGCTATCAATTTTATAATTATTTTATAATTTTTAATGTATCTTTAATTCTTTTATTAAAATTATCAATATCTAAAAATATATTAAACTATAATTAATTTAATTTAAATTAGTAAATATCTTATAATAGAAGTATAAGTATCCTAATAAAATTTTTTCTATAAGAAAAGTTCCATCCAAAATCTTGTTTAAGGAATATAAAATAATTATCACTTTGACAAATTATCTTTTAGTCAATTTGTCTCTACTTTCTTAACAAGAAACCAAAAGCTTTTCTGTTTCTTTTTTTTTTTTGTGACCAAAAAATATAGAATGTCAACACTAACTGAAATTTATTATTACGTGCTTGGCTTTTATTATTATTATTTTTTTATGGGGAGATGGTCAAACCTAGGCCTGTCTTTTTCCTTCCACGTCATTGTGAAAGCTTTCTGTTTACCAAAATCTTATGCATGAAGTTTTCAATTTTAAATAGATAAGAATTTGAAAAAATATATTAATTATATTATAATATTTTAAAGATTTTTTAGTCATTAATCTAACAAAATATATATTATATAATATAAAATTTAAAATAAAATATATAATGTAAAGAGATGATAAATAAAATAAGTAAAGATAATAAAAAATTTAAAAGAGAATAATAAAGATATAAATAAAATTTTTTATTATTTAATTTATTATTTTAAATTAATAATTATAGTGTCATCTTTGTAAGAAAAAGCGCAGGAGTTTAAATAATTTGCGTATTTAATTTGTTAAAAGAATTTTGTGGTTGTCAACGAAGGCTACGTGATTTCCGTTATTAAATTGCGTGTGACCCTTCTTCACGTGCGTGTATGACTTCATTAATTTTCTAACTTCTACATAACTTCTTTTGTAATTTTAAATATTTCGCTAATTCGTCTGAATGACGCAGAAGGTCCAATTTGGTGCTAAATTCTCGATAAATAAGTAGAAATAAATTAGTTTAATTAAGATAATAAAATATAACACTACCAAATTTTAAAATTAGGGGACGAAAATTAATAATTTTTTTAAAAAATATATAATGATTAAAAGTGTTTTAACACCAAAACACATAGCAAATTAAATTAAGATGTGGAATTGAATTTTATGAAAAAAATTCCCTAAAATACTTTTCATGATAAAACTTTTGAAATAAAAGAGAGATTAAACAAGTTTTATAAAAAGATCTATGAATAAATTAAAATTTAGTTTGTTTGATCTGTGTTATTTGGTAAACTTGATGTTTCTTTTTAACTCTGAAGAATAGAAATCCGAATTTGATGGGGGTGAGGGCTGTAATTAAGAAATAAGAAAAGATGAGGAAGGTGGTGAGGCTTATATAAGACGCGTATATTCAATATTTGACCAAATTGAGTTTATCTCATTCTCGTCATTCATCTGCCAAAACCAACCAAGCCCCAGACTCAACCAAAAATCGATACACAATGAAATCCCACAATTACAATAACATTATAATTCAAACTTCAAATTCAAACCTTAGAATATACATTCATACATATTTAATATATATATGATGGATGTTCCTCACCCACGGAATGTACACGTATAGGTTAGCAATAGTTTGTAACCTCCAAAATGGTTTGGAATTGATACACGTTAACTTAAATTTCTCTGTAACTGCGTAACATTCACTTCCTTACTTCCTTCTTCTCCCATGTCTATATGTAACCCTAATTATCAACGTTCAAGGGCTCAAATTGCACCTCTCTTTCTCTTCTCGTATATAATCATATATGGTTGGGAATTAACACACGTTAACGTAAATTTCATAACAATCTTCCTTCTCTCTTACTTCACACGCACACACACATGTACACATGCATATATATATATATATATATATATGTAGCCATAAACGTTCAAGGCTCAATTAAACACTTGAGTTATTTGTCTTTCCTTCTCTAATCATTCTCGTCGTATACAGGTTGAAGCAGAATTAAGAAGATCAATATGCCTCAAAAGATAAGCACTGGGAATATTATGTGCCCTACGAGGCCTCCTCCTGCGACCAATGGCTCATCAAATTCTGGAGTTAAGGCACCATCTCCCCAGACAATATTTTCTCCCAAGAACAGATAATTAATCACCAAACTTATGTACCCTTTGTCTATGGAGATCACTTCCATTCACTTCTTAGGAGCTTCAAGTTAATTTCTATATATCCATACATGTTTTACAGATATATTTGTGTATCATCCATTTGTTTTTTCCAATTTTTTAGTTTGTTGGGTTTAATTTGGAGTCTAGCTAGCTAGGGCTGGTCATTGTGTTGTAATAATGGAGTTTATTTTTACTTGAAATTATATTGTAGCAGCTTTGTAAATCCATTTTCACTCTACTTTATATTTGTTTCATATGTTAGTAATCGTTGGAATATATAAGATATAAGAAGTTTGGGGCAGAATTACTTTTTTTTTTTTTTTAAAACTACTAGTATTTAAAAATTTATTAAACTTTGAATAATTTAACTTAAATTAGAATTGAGACTTCATAATGGAGCTAGACTTTAATTTAAAAAATAAAGTAACTACTTCAACTAATACTTATCGGTCTTCTCAATTTTATCTTTATGCATGCATGCCTTCTACCTTCAAAACAAAATCTTTACGCTAAAGTAATATCCAGTATATAACTTGGTAGCATTAATTTACATTCAAATATTATTACCCTCTTCAATTCCTTATGTATTCATCAAAGGCATTTCCTAGAAAGTGAAATATTATTGCTACTCAAGTTGAATAATTTCTTGTTATATATACTCTATTTTTTTTTGTTAATATTTAACCATATAATTAGTTCTCATCATAGTTAATTATTACAGTCTAAAAAAGGTCATCACTAATAGCGAAGAACTAGATAAAAATTAAAATAGTGTTATTATAAATCTTTCAACATATTAATAACTCCTCTATTTTGTTTATCATGTAATTTATCTCTAGGCACATTGCGAACAGAAGAAAAATTATCCTTGTCATATCAGGAAGAAATTGGGTTTGAAATCAAGATAGATATTTGACCTTTGACATCATTCAGTTTTTTTAAAGATTTGAAGTTTATTCCTTGTTCAAAAAAATAATTAAAAAAATAAAGTAAATATTTGAATAGTAAATAGCCAGTACAATTTTAATCATAAGGGAGAATTTTTATTAATTATTAAATTCAATTTAAGAAATTCTTTAGAATTTTTAAATTTATGATGATAAAAATAGAATTAGCAAAGATAATTATTTCTCTCAACTAAATATATAAGAATAGTGTGGATAGATGAGACCTGAATTTCCTCCAACGTTTTAGAAGACGCGTAAATGGATTAATATTAATGTTTAAATTATATATCTTTCTACTTAAAAAAAAATACATATATTTAAATTTTGTTACACCAAAATTAAAGCGAGTTTATCAATGCAATGAGAACTTTCAAGAAAATGAAACGAAATATCCTATTTGTTTTATTATTAACTGCCCCAAAACTATCAATTGTGTATTCATTTTTTTTTTAAATTTTCAATTCGTCTTTATTTTCTTGGTCAATTTCTAGGAAAGACAAGAAAGGAAAAGCCTGTTTTTTTTTTTTTTTGCATAAAAATATATATATGCATATAGAATGTCAACGCTACTGAAAATTTCTTATTAGGTACTTTCTTCCTCATGGAGAAACTAATTCATATTGATCGAAATATTTAATATTTAATTAATTATTACTAAATATATAAACATAAAATATCTACTAATTCAACCAATTATCTGTTATTAGTCCTTTAGTGTTTTTAATCACAAAATTATATGTTAATATGTAAATAATATGAAATATAAAATGCATTGAGCGGACAAAAAATTAAATAACTTTTCACTATTATGTTTTTTTTAAAATTTATAAAATATAATAAAAAGACTTGCATTTTAAGGCGGGCGTATAATAAGCCTAATAGTATATTAATCATTTTAAGACTTGCATTTTAAAGACTAATTAACAGAAGAGAATAATATTTCAGGGACCAAACTATAAAATATTAATCTTAGAGTGATAAAGAGAGGGAAGAATATTTCAAAATCAAATTAGTAATTTTTTTTAATAAAAGTACTTAGTTAAGAGAGAAATTAATATTGACTAGAAAAGACTCAAATTTTATTTAAAAACTAATTTCAAAAGCAACCAGGGAAGCATTTTGAGCACCAAAATACAACTCTTAATTTTAAAGTAATTACATTTTAATTGCTCTCTCATTGAATGTCTAATATCCAAATTTAGATTTTTTAAGACAATAAAAATATAAAAAGAGAAACAGATATATAAAATTAATATTAGATGATAAGTTGTATTCACATAATATATATTTTTATTTTGTGTATATTTATTTTTTCATATAACATACATAGTCATGTTTACGTGTGAGAAGATCCTATTCCAATTAATATCTATATGTTGGAAGTGAAAGAAATAAAACTAAGGTTTAAAGTTTGACGGAGTCATACAAGCCAACGCGGTGAACCAGACTGATGGACCCAACGCCGAAGCTCAAATTTTTCAAAGCTCAAGCCTTGGAAACCAAGTTAACCTTTTTTTTTCTTCATAAATATTTGAAGAATTAATCGTAATGTTCCTCGAAATTTAATTATTAATTAATTACTTGTGCCCCAAACCCAATCACACGCTGCGTTTTCCATGTTTTTGAAAGCTTTGAATTAATATTGTTCATTCTGATCGAAATTAATTAAGTTCTCTGTAAATTTCTACAACAATCACTACGTTACTTCCTTTTGCTTCCTTAACATGGAAGATACATTATCAACCAATGTTGTAAATCTCTCTGTCTATATATATACATACACCTGCCTATGCATGCTTCATCAAGGCAAGCACTTCAATTTCTCAACATTGATTGAAGAGATCACAATGAGTTCTCAGAGGCCAAGCATTCAGAGCATTCTAAGCCCTAGGCCACCCCCACAGCCTAAGGGCACTAAACCTCCAAAGACTGGCACTCCAATCCCTTCTATCCAGAGTATTATTTCCAGGAGGAAACCATAATCTCTATTTCATCATTTCATACCCATTATCAGGTAATTCTTCTATAAACCATATTTAATATATATAGGTTCCGCTTGTTTTATGAGAAATTTTTTTGTTTTTAAAAAAAGTTTACTTTTAGCTGAAGTTAATTACTTTTTGTTCCTTATTTTTGTATAATTTTTTAAACTTGTTCATCTTTTGGTTAAATTAATTTTATTATTTTTAAAGTTTTACTCAATTTTTAATTAAGTTCTTATAATTTGTGATAAATTTCATGAGTGGTGATGTGGATCTATATTGTAGGTCTTGATGATTAAATAATACTGTCTTTGTATATATATTCGAAATCCAAATAAAAACGTAGGGTGATCTCTTAATTTGCTTCTATAAAAGTTCCTGGTCGTTCTTTTGTTTTTCAGAAAAGAATTGCTCATTCTATTTGATTCTCATTTTCGTGCAGATTTGCGTGGAAAGTGCACGCCATTGATATTAGAGTTTCATGGTTTGATAAAGGAAGAATGGAAGAAAAGTTATACGCACAATTCACAAACATATATATGTCTCAATTAGTTTTTAGTATTCAATTTCTTAATTTATTCGTTTTGCGTCTAGCTAGGTTTAATTACTTTGTAGTTTATCTTTGAATTCAAAAATGGAATTAATATTTATTCATTTGATGATAACAGCATTTTAAATCCAGATTTCATTGTAATTTATTGTTTCCTTTGTGTAATCACATTAAGATAATTTTGGCGTAGAATATTATCCAATTCCACTTTTATTCATGCATGTCTTCAACTTCAAGGCTCAAAACAAAAGCCCCATGCACGTTCAATATTTAGAAAACAAAAAACGTAAATAAAGGATGAAATTAATTAGAAATTTAAAAGAATTGAAATAAAAAAATAATTTCGTAACCAACTAAATGAAACACGCCATGAAAAAGAGTAGAAACACCAAAGTTCATACATATATGATCAGACTTTCTGTCTTTTTGGTTCTCAAACCATATAATATAGAACAAAAAATATATAAACAACGCGTGATGAAGGATGTTACAAAGAAGTAAAAAGTTATTCAATTTCTTACTTATATTTAAAATTTATTTATTTTTTTAAAAAAGAATTAAGTATACGCGTCAAACCCTTTAGCATATATATATGGTCATCTTTGATAGTCAATATATTACAAAATTTAAGTGTGTTTCTATATATCCTTCTTGTTTCTATATATATATATATATACACACAGGTTTTTTAAATTCATACATTTATTTATATTAATATATAATTCTTTAATTATTAAAAAACTTTAAAAACATATATAAACTGATAATCACATAAAGTTTTAATCATATTAAATTTTACATACATGTTAATTTTTTATTATTCCATTTTCAAAAAATAAACGTATATGATCTCTAATGTAATTAACAAACTTTTCTTCAACTAGTATAAACGGACAATAATTTATAATAATATTAGGTTTATTTGATCTTACCATAAAAATGAAATAAAACTTCTCACAAGTAAATTTAAGTGACCTTACTAGGCTACTTAAAATCACCTTACAAATTAATTTCTGATACATTGTTCTTGAATTTATTGAATTATTATTAGTCTTATATATATATATATAATTTTTGAGATTTTTAATTAATGATCTCACAAAATAGATATATTTTATAATATTAAATACTAGAGATTTTACATGCACAAATATACGTACCTTTTTTTTTTAGTTTTAAAACATAATATAAAATAATTATTATTATAATTTTAAAATAATAAATTAAATAATAAACAATTATTTAACTCTACTTATCTTTTGTAACTTTATGTTGATATTTAATTTTTCTCTCTCATTTTTTTATATTATATATTATATATTATATAATATATTTATTTTTTGAGACCACTAACTAAATTCATTAAAAGACTCTAAAATTACTATGATATAAATGAAAAAAATATGTTATGTAAAAATATAAGAAAGAAAATAAATATAATAAAATGTTACAAGAAATAATTATATAGTTGAATAAATTTAATTCTATTGTTTAATTTATTATTTTAAAATTATAATAATTATTATTTTATATTATATTTTAAAATTTGAAAAAAGAATGATATTTATATATATTTTCGGGTGTCGAAACCAACAAAAATAAAATTTTCTATTGCTACTACGTGATTTGTGTGTAGTGTGAGCATGGTCGATCCAACAGAGATTGAAGATTTTAAAATTCTTTTAATTAATCAGAAATTCAGTGAAAAGTACTTGCAAAAATAAATAGGGGGTTTGTAAAAAGGAATTAAACTCAAATTAAAATGCAAAATAAAACTGAAATAAACTAACGGGAATAAAATTGTAAGATTAAATATGACCACGCAAAGAAAATAATTGTAAGAAAAATTTAAATCAATTAAGCAAACTCTAGCTAAGGGATATTCAATTCCATACTATCACTGACTGCTCATTGATTTGATATCATTTTGTGTTTCATAATAAATTTGACTTAACAACTAAATCTTGCTAACTGTTAAATCTCTTTCTAATATAACAAATTAAGGAACGTCCATTAACTTGTACTAATTAGTTAGATGATCCAAATAACGTACTTGAACTCACCTAATTAACTGCGTTAAGACCCAAAAGAGATATACCAAATACAGAATATATTAAAACGAAACGTCCAATTTTAACATATACTGATTTCTAGTTTCATTACCTAAAATAAGCATAACGTATGACTCATTCTACGTAATTTGTTACTCATATCAAATTTCCTAAACAATTACGGATTTAAGAAATTTAAATAACTAACAGAAACATCATGTATAAATTGATGGCCAAACAATTTATATATTAATGTATCATTAACATATTCAATCAAAAATTAAAAACTAAAATACAAATAAAATACAAATTTCAAGCACAATTCTTAATTTTACAGTCTGGACAATATGAAATTAAAATCATCCCTCAACCAGATAAAATATTTAGCTACTCATAATTATTAAAACAAACAAAATAAATCAAATAAACGAAATTCATCAATAAACCGAGTGGCTGAGCCTTTTATTTGGACTTTCTCTCTCTTAGATTGACTTTCTCTCTCCTCTGCGTTCAATCAAAGAGATCAAGATTAATGAAGATGCTCGTGTATGAAGAAGACTCCTTCCCGAACTGCCTCTGTTCTGTTTTTTCGTTCGTCCAATATGCCTTAAAAAGAGAACTCCAAATTTCAATTCAAAACGCAAGCCCTCCTCTTCGTGTATCTCTCGCCACCTGAAAGAAAGGAATTTAAAAATTAAATTGGATGCTAATCTCCCCTCTGCGTGAGCGTCCACCTGAAAGAAAGGGATTTTAAATCAATTTGAATGCCAATGATTCGGACGCCCCTTTTTCAATTGATTTTATATTGTTATTTTTTATTTTTTATTATTTTATTGTTATTTTATTATTTTATTATTATTATTATTATTTATTTTATTATTATTATTATTATTTTACTTTTTGTTTAGTTATTTTATGTATGCTTACTCTTTATTAAAAAATTTTATTATTTTTTTAATTGATAAAAATTACAAAAATAATGATAGCAATATGCTAAACTATTAGAATTACTTCTAACTACAAAATTTATTTAAAAATTACTAATATTTAATTAAAAGTATCAAAATAAATTAAAAAAAAGCATTAAAAATTATGAAATAATTCAACCTAACATATATATGTTAGGATAAAACGCCAAGAGGAAGTTTAGTTTTATGTAATTTGTATGAATTATATAGTCTAATTATATTTTTTACGAAAGTATCTAAAAATTAAAATGGAAAAGGCCAACAGAACGAAATCCTTACTTACAACTATGAATGACAAATAGCAGCTTTTACTCTGATAGACTGATGCCATAACAGAGTGTACAGTTACTTTCTTATTTGTTAAAGATTAATTTTTAATGAGTGGACTGACAATTTAATTCTTAAAATATAATTTTTTTTATTTCTTCTCTTTAGTTTAATATTGCATACTCTTTTTTTAAAAAAAAAACTTTTTTTTAATTAAAAATCAGATTTTCCAAAATTTAATTTAGTTAATTATAATTTATTTAAAACTTATATATATAATCTTTTATATAAATAAATTGATTTTGCGTTAAAATTAATATCAGTAACGTAGTTCTAGATATTCAATCCTATATATAATGTTACGAGGAAATAGAAAAACTCTATAACAGTATAGTGTTGAGGGCTAAAAACAAAGGCTATATTATTAAATATAGATATATAATTAAAGATTATATAAACATTTAGAGTTGTAATTGTTGAAGGTTAACCTTAATAGAAAAGAAAGATGATAGAGAAAGTGTTAGCATATTGCACATGAATTTCCAAGAACTTTTTTAGAAGAGGACGCGTAAATGAATTAATTATTTTATAAATATTTATAAATAATGTAAGACCAAATTTAGGTCAAGCGATATAAAGATTTTGTTGATTCCTTCTTCTCAAATTAAAGGAAAATTCTATGAAAAATAAACACGTACCATATGGTCAATGGAAGGAAAACTTTTGACCAACTCAGACAAAATCTACTATTTGTTTTATTTACTCAACTTCCTAAACCCAATCAATTATAAATTCAAATATTTTTATGAGTAAATTACACATCACTTTATATATATATATATATATATATATTCCTTAAATTAATTAAAACATGGTCGAAATATTTTTTTAAATTTCGATTAAAAATATGGTTTATTCTGAATTAAAAACTAAAAATTCATTTTTTTAAAATTTTAACAATAACTATTATATATATATAAATTAAATATATATCTAATACTTGTTATACTAATGTTAAAAAATTCAGACTTTTGAACTTTGAAGTTTAATAAATTTATTGATGCATACACGGTGAAGAAGACTGAAGACTAAGCCAACTCATGTGTATCAGTATCACATCCTCGTTGAAAAAGTCAAAAATGCCACTGAAATGTGGAGGCAATGGAGGGATAAAGTGGGAATTATCGCGGAAGCTTCTTGAATGCAATTTAATTACTTTACTTGTTCCCCAATTTGAAAACTTGGAAATGTTTATGTTTTTTTCTGAAAATGATAAACCATTTTCTCTGTAAATTTCTATAACCATTACATCGTTACTTCCTCTTTTCCTTATTTTATTTTATTTTTTCAATATTGAAGATTAATTAGCTCTCTATAAATACCTGCCTTACGTGTTTCATCAACGTTCAATCCATCAGCCTTTAATTACATTGTTATAGTGATAGAGCACATGAGTTCTCAGAGCATAAACATTCAGAAGATTCTATACCCTACAACTAAGCCACCCCCTCAATCTAAGGGCACTAACCCTCCAAAAACTGGGACTAAAATTCCCACTATCCAGAGTATATTTTCCAAGAGGAGATGAATATTCTCTATTTCATTGCATACCCATTAACATTATTAGGTAATTCTTTTTCAAGTATACATATAAAAAAAATTAAAGTTCGATGATCTCTTAATTTGCTCGTATTATATACATATAAATTCCTTGCATTTTTGTTTTTTTTTAAATTGTTCATTCAATTTTTTTTTCATTTTCATGCAGATTTGTGGTGGAAGCCGTACGTTGATATTGGAGTTTATTGGTTTGACAAACCAAGGAAGAATGGAAGCAAAGTTGTGTGTGTGTATATATATATATATATACACACACACACATGCATTCTCAACTATATTGTTTTATTATTATTCAATATCTTCATTTGTTCGTATTTCGTCTTGGTTTAATTAATTAATTTGTTGTTTCTGTTTGCTTCCAAAAAAGGAGTTTGTAAATAATTTTCTTGTACTTTGTTGTTTCCTTTGTGTAATGCAATCATTTATATAGGAACAATAAGAAAGTGTGGGCCAGAAGTTAAGTAGAATATATTAATTATATTATTATTCTATGCCTCTTATATGCATGTCTTCAACTTCAAGGCTAAAAAAGAAAAGCTCTACGTACGTTAATTTTGGAAAATAGTAACAAACTTAAATAAAACAAGAAATTATAAAGTAACAAATTAAATATATATGCAACACAAAAGAAAATTAAACAGTAGCTAGCCAAAGATTATTTTTATTTAATTAATTCCTTGAATTTTTTGAATTATTATTAGTCTCATAATTTTTTAAGTTTAATATGTTATTTTGGAAAATAACGAACTTAAAAAATCTCCCTCTTGCGCTCAGAATTTGATTTAGTAGTCATCAAAATTCTTTGTTATCCATTTTCTATTTGGAACTTTCTTGAATATATACCATTGGTATGCATGTAGGGTGGTACTATTGTGACTTGTATTTTTTAAGATAATTTTTTTATGTAATCTTATATGTCTTATATTAAATATAATTAAAGATATAAAATAATATTTAAGTTGTGAGATATTTTTATATAATGAGTTAGTCTTGAGTATAGGCTTAAATCTCATCTTTTGATGCTAAATATACATTCTTCTACAATTTTACTTGTAATCATGCGAGCGCAAGTGGTAACATTGATATTGCAATAATTAGGTAGGGTTAGGAAACTAGGGGAAATGAGAGTAGTATATTATTATCTAACTTTAAATTATAATGAAACTAAAAAGTTTTACTTTATAAGAAAAAATTATTTACTTGTTATAAAACAAATGAGAGTAGTATATTACATGTCTTGGATTTTTAGTGTTTTTTATCTGAAAATTATATGTTAATATATAGAAAATATGAAATATAAAATATATGAGGAAAAAAAAGTTAAATAACTTCCTGCCCCACCACTGTATTTTTTATCATTTTAAAAATAAAATAAAAAATAACATGCATTTTAATGTATAAACCCCATATATAGTATGTAATAGTAACTTTACCCAATTACATGGAGTCTAATGTTTAAGTTTATTAATATTCAAACAATTCATTAGAGGGCTTGTTTGACTGTGTTAAGAAATTTTGAATATGTATGTATGTATGTATGTGTGTATGTATATACGTATGTATGTAGGTATGTACATACATAGCTTGTTCGATGAATTTTGAAATTGGTGTGTTATAAACTTAATTATAATTTTTTTTTGTTAAATAGAAAAGAACTTTGAACTCAATTAAGAGGAATTGTTCAATTAATTTATCCCATTCAACTTTAAAAAATTAATAGGAGGCCTCTTTAATTAAATTTTGTTTATTTTGTGTAATATATCCATTTAGTTAACATTTTGTCAAACTATATATATGATTTAGAATTTATCGATACTTATAATTTATTTTGGGAAAAGTACATTATATCCCTCTAAAATTATGTTTATATAATACATTCTTATTTAAATTTTGATTTATAACAAATTATCTTATAAACAATTCAAAATACTGAAATTGAATTTAAGAAGTTCACAACTTATATTTTTTTTCTTCTCCAATCTTCTTTCGCTCAAAATGTGAAGTTAAATTAGGAAAAAGAAAAAAAATAAATTATATGTAAGGTTGTTAAATTTAACTTTAAAAATAATAGTTTTTAGTATTTTAAATAATTTTAAAAGAGTGATCAATTTGGTACAAATTAAAGTTTAGGTAAGTAAAGTGTTATACATAGTTATAGTTGAGAGGGATAAAGTGTATTTTCCCGATATATTTATAAAGCTTCAAATTTATAGATATTAAATTAGTTCTATGTTATTTTTAAAATGTAAATAATTAAGAAAAAATGATCTTTTAGGAATTAAAATATGAAGTACTAATCTTCATATTTCATAGATTGAACAAAGAAAAAAAAAATCTTTAAAAGCCAAATTGTTCAATCTTAAAAAAATTGTTTAGTTAAGAGAGAAAATTAGGACCGTATACGAGCCAAGTTGAGTTAAACCTTAATTTTATTAAATTTGTTCATTTTTTTTTAAAATGATGAATATGAATACGAGCATAACCTTTGAAACAAATAAAAAATCATGATCAAGTTTAACTTATTTAATAAAAGAATTGAACTAGAATAGTTCACAAATAGTATTATGAATATCTATAATATAATAATTCTGTGAATTTTTGGTCATTAGTTTTACAAATTATATATTATATTATATAAAATATAAAATGTAATGTAAAGAAAAGAGAGAAGAGGGAAGAGAAAAGATAAAAATAGTAAAAAGTTAAAAAATAATAATGGAGGAGTTAATTAACTTTTTATTATTTAATTTATTATTTTAAAATATAATAAATATTATTTTATATTATATTTAAAAAATAAAAAAAATAACACAAATATTTGTGCATACTAAGCATCTAGTAATATATATTTTTGTCCACTTATAAACTTTAAGCTAAATAAAATTATCAACTATCATATAATATATATAAATATTATAAATTTATATATTATATTTTTTATTTATGCATTAATTTTTGTCTTCATTTAACATTTTTATAATATATAAATACAATATATATTATTTAAAATTTAAAAATAATATATATATATATACTATATTAAATAATATTTTAATTATTAACTGAACTGCTTGTAAATTTAACAAATAGAATATCAAATGTTTAAATTTGATTCATTTAATTAAACGAGTTTATTAACTTAATATGTTAATTAAATTAATTTATTTATTAAATGAACTGGGCCAAATTTAAATTTTTACAAATCAAATCTAAATAATTTATGAACAGGTCGATTTATTTACACCTATAAAAAAATAATATTCACTAGAAATTAGGAATTAAATTTTATTTAACAATTAGTAAAAAAAACCATATAGGTATGCATTTTGAGCACCAAAACAGTAGTCTTATATCTTAATTGTAAAGTAATTGAATTTTAATTTGTGTGTGACTTTTGGCCCTAAAAACAATTGCGACTGAATATCCAATATTATCCATGTTCCGAGAATCCGAGTAGAAGGAAGTTAATGTGAGTAGTTTGAAGTCATACACGGTGACGGTGAATAACAAGACTGAATCACCCATACATGGAAAATCTATATTTTCTATCTCCCCTTTGAAAACTCAAAAATACCCCTACCAATCATGCCAAATTAATTACAGAATCGCGTATTCAACATTGTTCAAAGTTCAAACCTTTGAAACAAAGTTCTAACTCCCCCCCATGCCCATCCATGCATTCACACATTAACCTTTTTTTTCATAAATATTTGAAGAATTAATCGTAATGTTCCTCGAAATTTAATTATTAATTAATTACTTGTGCCCCAAACCCAATCACACGGTGCGTTGACTTTCCATGTTTTGAAAGCTTTGAATTAATATTGTTCATGATCTCAAAATGAGGTTCTCTGTAAATTTCAGCATCAATCACTACGTTACTTCCTTGACATGGAAGATACATTATATATAAATGTAGGGCTCCATATGTTCATCAAGGTTGAAGGCAGCCATTTCTCAATATTGAAAGCGATTTTTCTCTCTACAGAGCGCAATCTATGAGTTCTCAAATCCCGAACATTCAGAAGGTTCTATGTCCTACGACTAAACCACCCCCTCAATCTTGGGGCACTAACCCTCCAAAAACAGGGACTCAAATCCCTACTGTCCAGAATATCTTTTCAAGGAGGAGATAATTCTCATTCTGCATGGTAATTCTTTTATAAACCCATTTAATATATAAAGTATAGGCTCAGTTAAATTTGTTTGATGAGAAAATGAATTTTTTAAAATTACTTATGAAAAAAAATTGCTCATTGAATTTGATTTTCATTTAATTACGTGCAGCTTTGCTTTGGAAGTGCCATTGATATTGGAGTTAATTTTTTGGTTTGATGGAGGAAGAATGGAAGAAACCTTATACATACACAGATAAATTTAGGGCAAACACATAAGTATTGTCAACTAGTTTACCAATTTTCTTTTTTAATTATTCACTTTCTTAATTTGTTCGGTTTGCGTAATTACTTTGTAGTTTGTCTTTGCTACCAAATATGGAGCTTATATATTTATTCATTTGAAAGCAGCGTATTATTAATGTAAATCCATTTTCGCATGTAATTTGTTGTAATCATAGGATTAAAAAAGTTTGGTACAGTATTCACTTCCACTTTTGTGCATGCATGTCTTCAACTTCAAGGCTCCAAAAAGAAAACCTCCACCTTTAATATTTTGGAAATTAACAAACTTAAATAAAAAAATTAGATTAAAAGGAATTGAAATTAAAGCAGCATATATTACACAATTTGAGTTTATATATATATATATTTATAGGCTGATAATCACTTAAATTTTTAATCATACGAAATTTTACATACATTTCAATTTTTTATTATTCAATTTTCAAACAATAAATACACAATTTATAATATTAGGTTTTACTTAATTTGATCTTACCGTAAAAATGAAATAAAACTTTTCGCAAGATATATATAGTCTAATTACATTATTGATATACAAATTTTAGAATACAATTTATTATCCTATATATCCCCGAAAGTGTTTGCGTCTTGAAAATTAAGAATTCGAATAAAAAAATTATGTAAGAGGAAACTGAAAAAGATAATCTTGTCTAATGGAAAAAGACACAATGAAATCTTAACAAGTCATAAACGATAAAATATATATATATATATATATATTAATGATAAAAAGTCCTGACATTTGAAGTTTGAAGTGATACGCGGTGAAGAAGGCTGAAGACTCAAGCCAACAGGAAAAGCAGCACATGAACGTATCATATGGATCACCGTTGAAAAGGTCAAAAATACCACTGAAATGTGGTGTAAACCCAGGGATAAAATGGGAATTAGCATATTGGAAAATTGTAATGTTCCTAGAAATTAAGTCATGTTTGAATACCACGGAGAATTGAATATTAGAGATTTATAGAAACGGAAAGATAGGCGTTGCCAATTAACAGACAATTTAATTATTTTACCTGTTCCCCAATTTAAAAACTTACTGTTTATTATTATGAAAATGATAAACAACTTTCTATGTAATTAATTACTTTTCTTGTTGTTTCCTTTGTGTAATCATATAGGAACTGATAAGATAAAGTTTTTGGTTTAGAATATTGATTCAATTCCACCTTATTCTTTTTTTAAAACATATATGTATATTAAAATTATAATTAAGATATATGATTGCTTGTTCAAACTCGTTTAGAAAATGTATCATATATACATATATATAGTATCTCATCATTTAAATCTTATTAAATAACTAGACTTGATGAACTACCAAAACATTTTAACTTACCTAATTACTTCTTAAATTATACAAAACCATTTTTTATATAAAGTTTTTCATTCAATTTTCAAACAGTAAACACATTATCTGAGGTAACAAATAAAGTTTCTTCATCTTGGTAATGAAATAAAATTTCTAGCCTTTATCTATATATATAATTATATTAAAACTTTTCAAAAGTAAACTTTTTAAGTTGATCTTAATAAACTACCTAAATTTTACCTAAAGATATTCTATATTTGAATTTATTGAATTTTCTTTGTTATTATTATTAGGAAATTTTCAATACTACTGTCACTCATATTTTGACACACAAATGATTGTCGACTAAAATTTAATTAAGATTCACTTTAATTACAATTTAAAATTAGATTTTGTGACTTGTAATTTCAATACTGCTGAATTTTTCAATATTAATTAATTACTTTAAGTATTACAATTTTATTCTTTATTATTATTATTATTGGTAATTAAGACTTTCAATTTAGAAAACTTGAAGAGCAAGCCAAAAGAAGAAGAAAAGTTTAGGTGCTAACACTACGTATAATATTAGAGACCCACACGGCTTGTGAGAATTGTGACAGGTTCAAGGAGCAAGACTTTTTTGAAGAGGTCAAAAGAATCTAATATCATATTAATTATATATTATTTCAATCTATATGTATTTCATAATTTAATAATATCATGTGACCAAATTAATGTTAGCGATAGGGGTGTGTGTGTGCATTCTTTTATATGTATATCAAAAAAATAATAAGAAATTTTAACTATAAATTAAGATTGCAGTTCCTTTTGTCAATTTTTAGTGTCTTATCAAAGGCACATTTTTAGTATATATGTTAATTTTACCTTTTATTTTACTTTTGTCCTTTAATTTAATTTAATTTAATTTTTATCCTTTCGATCTCTTTATTTTATTTTATTTCATTATAATCTTTTAAATTAAAATTAATATTCAAAAACCACTCACATGGTTAATTAAGAGAAAAGTCTTAGATAGCTTTTTGGTGACTTAACTTTGAGAAAATTAACCACTCACAATATTATTTCATTTTATTTTTTATCTCTAGCTGTAATTTAAAGAAAATAAACGAGATTATGAAATTAATCATGTCCTTATTGTTCAATTGATCACACACAGTTTCTTTTTAAACCCTAAACCTTACTGATGTAAGACTTTTATGTTAATTATCTTTACAAATGATAAAAGGAAGAAAACATTTGAATAATATTTTAACTTAATAAAAAAAAAAAGGGAAGGTTGTGTGTGTGTGTATATATTATGCTAAATTTTTTAAAAAAATTATATAAAATTTTTTAAAATAAAAAAAGGAAATATATAATTTAATCAAATATGGAGAAAGATGTGTTAACATAATATAGTCAATTTTTAATTATGAAAAAAAAACTTTACTTTATATATAAAGTGACTAATGAGTGACGGTACATGAAAAGAGAAAAGTAATAATTAAGAATCTGGAAAAAGTGTCACTGTCGGCGCTGACGACGTATCCGTGATAAGTACTATTACTTTTCACTTATGTTGGCATCTATGTATCAGTTCTGTTCTCTTTTTTGTTTTCCCTTAGGAAAAGGACTTATTACCTATCACTTATCATATATTTTTTTATTTCAATTATTGAAGTCTCCTGCTTTGATGGGCTCCAAATGGACCCAAAAATAGATCTCAACCCATGCTATGATGGGCCATAGCCAGCGCAAAGTACCCCTTGTTGGATGTGTGGTTTGTAGAATTAATCTTTTTTAATTCTTAAAAATGATACATAATATAAGAGTAATATATTATTCCAATATTTTCCATAATTTTTGAAAACAGAAATCTGAATATATCTACGAAAATCACCATTTTTTTAACTCTCTACTCTTGAAATCTTATATCCTTTCTTAAGTAAAAAAACTTCTTCACCCAAATATTAGATAGAGAGTCCAAGTCTTATTTATCATTTTTTGGTGATCCAAATCTCTTTAGTACACATTTTTTATTCATTAATTTAAATTTAGATAATTTTTTAAATCTTCCTGAAGTTCGTTCAAAATGTATTCAAATAGAGAAAAATGTATTAGATGTTTTTAGCAAATACTAGCACAAACAATTTTTTTACATCTATAAATCTTTCTCATGTATTTTTCTTAGATTACTTAGCATAATTGATTTTTATCAACTCTAATCAAATTGATTTTCTTCCTCATATATTTTTCACACTTGCTTTTATACTTCAAATGTTATTTGTAAATTTTGAAATAAAGATAGATTAGTTGGGAAATATGAAGAGGAGGGGAAGAGGGAAGGTATATTTATAATTTTAGTTAAATTATTTTTATAGTTGTTATGATTTCATTCAATTTGAAATAAATTTCTATCGTTTAAAAATTTGTAATTAAATCTTTAAACTTTTTAAAAAATTTAATTTAATTAGTTAAATGCTCTAAAATTTTTGTCAATATTCAGTTAAATTTTATTTACAAACTAAGTATATACCATTTTGATACTATGAATATACATATTCAAGTCAATTTACTTAGCTTGAATTGCATTTTATTTTGTATAAATTAGTTACTTAATTTTACAAAATTATTTCTTTTTCTCTCTTTTATTGACATAAATCATGCATAGAGTGTCAATATGATATATCTTGGCAACATCAACCAAATTTGATATAATTTTGACAAAAAATTAACAAATGGGTCTAAATTAAAATTTTTTAAAATTATAAAGACTTAATTAAAAATTTTTAAATTCTAAGGACCAAATTAAAATTATTTGAAACTATAAAATACATAAGAATAATTTAATCTATATTTTATATGGTTGAAATTTCTAAATCTAGATGTCACAGGTTCATTGCCGTTGGTCTAATAGATTAGGGTGCTAATTATAACTCCTATTCAGATTAGGGAGGACATTACAACTAGAAGTGAAATATTAGGATGAGTAAGTGCAATTTTCCACCTTGTTTTGGACGATGAAGACATTAATTGTCATAGAACAAGCATAATACTTTAGCATAATAATAATACGTATCTAAAATATTTTTTCCCATAATTTCCTCATATATTCACAAAGTAGTAAATATACATATAGATATAGAGTACACAAATAGGTTACAAGTTCTATATAAGTAAAAGGAAAAAAACTCTAAGAACTAATCTTAACTATCTTATCAGTACATTGATTCACTTCATGAAAGATATAAAAGACCTTAAACTGTGGGTACATAAAGAAAATTACAACAAAGCTATGGCTCTACTTTTCCAATAAAGCATAATCTTTATTTGGCCGAAATTGAGACCTAAAATAAAAGGTTGAATATATGATATCATACCAAAGTGGAACTTGGAGGAATCCAAATAAGGGTATTAGCAAGAATGCAAGCACAGAAATGAAGTCTGGAACCAATTTTATACCATGGAAGTATGTTATGAATAAGGCACTACTAAATGCTACCATCATGCTTGTTATGGATATGAACAAAGTGAAAAGGCCAAAAATGAGCTTCAATGGTAGCATCTTGTAAAAATCAGACTCTGCATAACGTGAGATGAGAATAGAAAGGGAAAATAGGGTTGAGGTTGAAGATGAGAAAAGTGCAATTGCATTTGATATTGAAAATACCGTAAATGCTGGTTTCTTCAAGTAATTAGGGATTCCAGTGTCATCATGGATGCCACCTGGTAAACTGAATGCAGAAGAGAAAACTCCGGTGGCAATCACAGTTGAAACAAGCATACAAGAGTTAGCTGTGCCTTTCATCCATTTCTCAGCTTGTGTTTGTAAATTTTTATGCTGCTTAGTGAATAATTCACTTGGAGTTAAACCTTCAGAATTGCATACATCTTTGTTTATTGATAGCATTATTTTCTCCACCTCCTGTCATACATATCATAAGTAACAGTAAAGCATTAACATAATGAAATGATACATATAAAAAGCACTATCATTAATTTAGGGAGTCTGTTTCAAGTTCAACTTCAAGCTCGATCAAGGTAGCATTCATCTCACATGACATAGTTAAGCCAATGCAAATAACGCTTAGCTCAGCTTGCATGTTTGAAATTATATGCCAAGAAAACCAGAGAAGCCTTCCATGAAGAATCAAATTGAAAAATTTTTAAGGATAAAAATAATAATTTGTTCTAGTTTTGATTATAATATTTAACATCATTAACACTAATTTGAAAGTGAATAAGACAAAGAACAAATTTCATTGAGATTTAAAATTCCCATATACTTGGAAACCTTTTTATATCTTTGGTTACATAAGGTTAGGAGATATATACCTTAAACCATAAAATCTCAATCATCATCTGAAAAGCTGCTCCAGAAACCAAGTTTAGTTGATCTGGTGGTGCTAATTTTGCAGCCAAATGCAATAAAGTGTTTCTATCATCATCTCTGCAAGTCACTATGAAATCTTTGAGGGATCCAATTTCATGCAGTAGATGGAAGATTCTAGCATGACGTTGTTCAACAGCAAAATGAATTATACTTCTGCCTTTGTTGTCCAATTCTCGCATCAAGTCAGGATAAATGCTTATAAGCTTATCAAGAAACTCAAAATTCCCAATTAGCACAGCATCAAAGATCAAAGGTGATGGATTTCTTATGATTTCAAGTATATCTCTCCTTGAGTCCAATGTAGTCAGTATTTTTTCCCAGAGACAACGAACAAGTTGAAGGACCTTAGTATGCTTTATAGCTGAAAAAACATAATTTCACATAATTAATTAGGTTAACACAATTATCATTTGAAACTTAAAGAAAGAAAAAGAATGATCAAAGAAATCAAAGAATTTGAAGAATGTTAATTTTATGGCACTAATTTTACCTGCAATTGAAATTTTTACCTAATTAATTAACTTTTGATATTGATTTCCTAGCCCAAACTTTACATTAAAAGAAAAAAAAATTACCATTTAGACATTTTACATTTGAGATTAGTACATTTTTTTATATTTAGAGAGAGATAAAAAGAAAAAACTAAAGAAACTACATTGATAGAGATTCACCTTAAATGGATTAGAAACTCTTTTTTTTTATCTCTTTCTTATTACAGAAAAATGTATAATTTTTCAAATGTAAAATATACAAAATTTACTATATAATTGAAATTCTTTCTCAATTTTATCCTAAATTTCTAATTTCTTAATAACCTATCCCTAAGTTTCTATGCAACAAAGACCAAAATCCTTTCCTTTACTAATCAATATTTCAAATTAGATTCACGCAATACAAAAATATTTATTCAATTCTTTCTACCTCTTAATGAAATCTTCAAATTTACCCTAGTTTTTTTTTTTTCAAATTCTTTATTAACTTATAATGTCTCTAATTTCAAACTTGATGTGTAAACCAAGATATCACCTATTATAAATTGAAATCTTTAATTTTGCAACATGTTTTGTGTCCTTATTCTTTCATAGGTTTAAAAGAAATATGTAACAGGAATTAATTTAGATTAAACTCATGTTCTCAATGGGCATAGAACTTTCGACAGGTTTATGTTGAAATCAGCATTTTGCAACAACCGTCTCATAATTATCTATAAATGCGTGATAAACATATTTTTATTATCATATATATGTTGCACGTAATATATATATATATATATATATATATATATATATAAAGTCATCATTATTAATTAAAAATTCTTAATGAAGGTAATGATAGTGATAACAGTTATAAGGATATATAGGACTTACATGATTTTGTGAGCTTCTTGCGAGCCAAGAGATGCAAACCTGTGTCTTGGTTTCTATCTCGAGCTGTAGCTAGTCTTGGTTTATCCTCTAACATTTGAAGAGCTAAATCTGCATAATTAAGTGATCAAGACCGTAATTTATGTATTGTATATATGAAAAATAACATAGGGATCATATTTTTATTATAGAATAAGAAAAATATACAATTTATTTATTTGATCAAAATACTTTTATATGCATTATTTACATAATTAAATGAGTATTTTATTAATATAAAAAATTATTTTTAAAATTTAAAATAAATAAATAAATAATTTTCAATTTTTAATGAATAATGAAATGATAACTTTTAAAATAGGTGAAATTATAAACTTTTTAATATTTTAAAGAATGAAAATATAGATTTTCAAAATAAAAATAAAAATAATTTTAACATTTCTTAATTTACTCCTACAAAAATAAAAGCTGAAATTTTATTAGATCATTCACTTCATCATCCCTTGGGTTGTTTTTCCCCCCTTATATTTTTCAATATGGGCTGACGGGAGCTAATCGAGCCCATTTTTTTTATATTAAGGTACCCAAATTCGTATAGTGGGCGGGCCCACTATATGGGCCTGTTTTGACAATAAAATGAGCGGTGTTCAATCCTCCATGCAAATTTATTGAGAGCTATATCTTTAAATCTTTTTAAATTTGTGTAAAATACTTTTAGAATAAATTAATTAAAATACTATTATGTTTATTATTTTTGTAATTACATATATTTTTTACCAACATAAAAATTCATTTTAAAAAAATTTAAGTAAAATTACTTTATTATTTTTAAATTAAAATAAAATAATATTAAAATAATAATGTTTAAGATATATATATGAATAAAAGTAGCCTAATTTAATTTATTACTTTTAATCAGATATATACAGTAAAATTATTTTTACTATTTACACTTGTAACTTATAAATTATATAATAATAATTTTATCGTTATTTAAAAATTTATTTTTTAATATTTAAAATATATATTTTAATAAAATAATTTTTATAAAATACTATCACTAAAAAGGATTTTAGTTAAAATAAAAAAAAATTATAATTTTTTTTTATCTTTACATAAAAAAATGTAATTTAAAAAAATATAAAAAAAAATAATTTTAGTTATACTTTTTATCATCGTATACACAAATATCAAAGTAATTTAATGATAGAAAAACTTGACATTTGCACATCCTATCAATGTCCTATCTAGAGGTATAATAATAGGAAAGAATTTTTTATTATTAAATACTTACCATAAATTTCAGCATTGACTGCAGTGAGGAACAGTAAATCCCAGTCTCCTTCTTCCAAAATTTCAATAGGTTTTTTCTCATATAGAAGCTTTGCCATTTGAGGTCTTCCTTGTATGACGGCAAAGTGAAGAGGAGTGAGTCTGCCATTATAACCCCTAATTTTTGTCAATTCTGGGTTTTTGCTCATCATGATCTCTGCAATTCTTGTATTCCCAACTCCAACAGCAAGGAAGAAAGCAGTATTGCCATCATGATCTTGAAGTTCCAGATCTTGTTCTTCCATTAACTTGACAAGCTCTTCCACAAAGTGAACACGATTGGCTCCTGCAGCCACATGTAGAGCTGTTTCCCATCCTCCTGTTATGGCTGTCCTCACTAAATCTTCGTCTCTGTCAAATCTCATTTTTGCATCTTTCCAATTTCCTTTCAATGCAGACTTGTACAGTGGTACTCCCACATCTAGGTATTCTTTTCTTCTCTCCCCTGTAAGTATCAACTCTTAACTTACTTAATACGCACTTTAATATACCCTAACTCTCTCTCTCTCTCTCTCTCTCTCTATATATATATATATATACACACACAGATACGCGCACACACACAAGGAGTTCATCTTAGGGTAATATAAGATTTGTTTCAATGTTATTTTTTTAAAATTAATTTTAAAAATTTATATTATTATTATTTTTATATATATATTATTTATAAAAAAATTTATTTTTTGTATTATATTTTTTTAAAATATTAGAATTCATATCAAATTTTTATTATTCTCTATTTTCTTTCAAAAACACATTCTATTTTTTGTTTTCTCACTCTCTCTCTATATATCTGCGTGTGTATGTGGAGAATTTATCCTAATAACAAAAATTAAAAAGTTATGAGTAGGATTTTATAATTTTTATATTCAAAAATAAATATTTTTTCTAAATTTAAAATTGTTTGCTTGGAGAAAGATCAACGTCTACTTATAAATTTATGAAAAAAAATTATATAATCAATTATATTATATCAAATTTAAATATATATTTAATATGAAATCTCAATAAATTTGTCCTTGCAAAATAATTTAATATAATAATTTACAGATGTTTCTTGTTTTAATATATAATAAAATATTACAATAATTTATATAGAATGAATTAAGATTCAAATTTAGTATAACCCTTTCTCGTAATCAAATTTAAACTTGTAAAAGTTTTTCAAACAATCTTTATATTTGGATTTTTTTTTTCAGTATACAGACCTATTCTTAGTATTATTTTATGATTTTTTAAAATATTTTATTTAAGTATTTAGTTCCCTCTCTAAAAATGGTTTTTTCTACTTGAACGTGTACCAAGTATGAAAATCTAAAAGAAAAAGAAAAAAAGCCCCAGTAAGGCTGTAAAATATATTAAACTATGAAAATATCAAGGATTTGATTAAATTACACGCCTTTTTAAATACGTTAAAATTATATTCTCTTTTTTTATTTTAAAAATTTACACTTATTCTTTTTTAAGAGATAAAAAATTTATAATTTTACATATTTTTATAGTTATTATTTATATAATTAAAAATATATTTATAAACATTAAAAATATTTTTAAAATTTAAAATAAAATAAATTTATTATTTAGTGACAAGTTGACAAGTTAGATCGAGTCTAACATGATGAAAAATTTTAAACTTGCTATTGATTCGTTTGCAAGTTGAATTTTTTTAATATGAACTAACTCAACTTAACCTAAGATCGGGTTAGTGAGTTGTTTAATACAATAAGTAATCGTATACCTTTTGCATGGATGTGAGAACAAAATTATTGATTATATAATTTATATTAAAAGACTTTGAGCGTAAAAAAACTAAAAATTTAATTAAAGAGAAAAAGAAGAAGGGATCAAATTAATTACTTGTATCATCAAGTAGATGAAGGAGAGGCCTTCTAAAACGACCTGAACTGGTCCTATGCACTTGGATATGTAATTCTTGGGTGTTTGTTGAACTCATTATTGCACCAATGTCTCTGTAACTTCCCCAAGAAAAAAGAAAGAAGAGAAACTATTAGGTCAATTTTATTCTTAAAAAGTTAGTGAAGTTATGTAAGTTATAATCCAAAATATAAAGTTGTTGTTGTATGTTAATCATTTTGTTAGATAAATGATTAAAAAAAACACAAAACGACCGGGGGTTTATCTTTTCAAAAGATTATAGTATATATGACAAAAAATTTAATAAGTTTAATAATTAAGCAGAAGAAGAAGAATAGAACAAAAAGAAGAAAAGGTTAGGATGTGAGAAGATGAAGAATAGGTTGAGAATAAGGAGAAGAAGGAAGAAAAAGGTTAAGAAGAAGGAAGAAAGGAAGGGAATGTTTGCTTACTCAAACTGGAGATGATGAGAATTCTAAATGCTTTGGAAGTTATAGCTGCGGAGAGTGAATGATAATGGAAGATATAAGTAGGACTTTGGATCCTCTGATCGCCAGTTCTCTGGTCGGCACCTGCTCGGCACTTTTAGCGGCTATTTTTTCCGCCACTAAAGTTGTTTTAGTATTATTGCAACGAATATTACTGCTGCCATAAATTTTGTTCAAATAATTAATTTTAAAAAAGTTATAGTGTCAATAATTTTTGTTGCAAAAAATTTTAGTAGCGGAAAAAAACCGCCGCTAAGTGCCAAGCAGGGAACTGCCGAGCAGGGAATCCGGACTATATAAGTAGGCTTTTTTAATTACTCATTCCGAGAAGCCAAAACTATCTACTAGTCTAGTGAGAAGACTATTCTTTTCTGCCAAAATTTGGGTGTGAATTTTTTAAATTTAAAAAATGATATATTTATCTATATTTAAAGAGAAATAAGAAAAAATATTTTGTCTTTAATTTAGTCAGGACAAGACTCTATCAGTGTAGTTTTTTTATTTTTTTCTTCTTCTTATTTCTCTTTAAAAAATATATAATTTCTTAATTTTAGAAGATCCAAAATTTCAAAATTTTGTCACTTAACGGTTTTAATTTTTTTTATCTTTATTAATTAATATAATATTTTCTTATAATCAAATTTTATGTGTATATATCACTATTGACAACATCTTATATGAAATTTATGTAAAATTGTCTTTGCTACACTAATAGAAAATTTTAAATAAGATTAAAATGATCATTAAATTAATTTTTATATATTTTAAAAAAATTTCAAAATTCTTAATTTTTTGAGTTTCAAATACCCAAACGAATAATTTCAAAAAATTTGTAAAGTGTAATTAGTTTCATTTAAATTTTAATTATGTTTTGAACAAAGTAATTCAAATTAAATTTTAAATAAGACTAACGAAATTTGACAACAAAAATTGTACCAATTGAAACCTCATACAAAGTTAAGGAACAAAAACTTTATTTTAGTTTGTTCTTTTATTAATCTCTGCTTTAAAATTTTTATTTCCTACACACTTTGAAAGTAAAGTATGTTTGACCAATAAAAAAGGTTACGTTATTAAAAGAAAAATAAATTAATGATTTAATTTTTGATATATGTTTTGTTTACTTTAATATTTAAAAAATAAAATATGTTAATTTAATAATTGAAATATCAATACTTAATAGTTTAATATTTTAATTAGTAGAATTGATAGAAAGTTAATTTAAAGTAAAATTAATAGACACTAACTAATTATTAAATGATAAATTAAATTATATTTAACAAAAAAATGCAAACAGTTATTTTGACTATACAATTTTTAAAACAAAACATATCATATTTATAAATAGTATTAAAAAAATGTAAAAATGTGTATTTTGACAATATTTTTTATAAATTTGATTTTTTTTGTTAATACTCTATCACTCTGTCATTAAATTTTCATCTATCTTATTAATCAAATAATCATATTAATTAAAAACTAATATTTCAAAAATTAAATTAAAATATTTTATTTTTGAATGATCAATTAATTTTGATGTCAATTTAAATAATTCTTTCAATAGAATTGAAAAATTAACAAGTTTTTTTTTTATTAATTTGGATGTAATAAAAATAAGATTAAAATTTTTTATAAATATTTATGACAAAATTAATATAAAAAACTTAAGATAATATTAAAAATAATCATAAAATTTTTAAATGAAAAGGTTACTTTGTTTAAAATAAAATCATAGCTTCAAGTTATGCAAAAAAAAAAAAATCACTTTTATATTAAAAATAAAATGACAATCACATGTTAAAGGGCATAAAATATCAATTTAGATGTATTGCTATTAACTGTTGGATCAATAATAAAATTATAATTTTATATTATGTAAAAAAATTTAATTGATTTGATAAAAAAATAAAATCCCTTCTAATTATTGTCCTAACATAAAAAAAAAATGTGATTTGTTTTTTATTTAATAAAAAATTTTATTAAACTTACAAATAGTCTCAAATTCCAATATTTATAAAAGAAACTTTAGTCAATGATAAGTCCATAGAAAGAATTAACCAAAAAAAAAAAAAGATTTTCTGGTTACAATATACCCCTGGTGGACGACTTTCTAAAATAATCAAGTCAATGGTGAAAACATTATCTTCCAAGGCACTAGCTTTACGGTAGAAAAGTAGAAAGTAGAGACAACAAATTTAATTATATTTAATATATTTTCCTTAATTCTCATTTTTTTCATTATTTAAAATATGTTCTAAAAAATTAATTTTATATTTAAATTTAAATTTTAGTTTTTACATATTGTTAATTTATTTATTGATTTTATTTTAAAAAAATGAAAAATTGTATAAAATAAATTTTTAAATAATAAAGTTGTTGCAAGACATTTTTAATAATCTAAAAGTAATTGGATTAAAAATTTAGAAATTAAAATTTTTATTTACTTATTATTATGCGAGATTAAATTTTAATAAAAAAATTTATGCTATGACTTTGGAGTTATTATCTATAGTCTTTAAAATTAAAAATATATATGAATTATGATTATATATAAAAACATGTAAGACAACTAACCAAGGGCAGAACCACAATGATTTTATGTGCATAAAACTGACTAGCATATTTGCTTATCCATGAATTTTTCTTTCGTTGATAAGTATTGTGGGTAAACTAACAGATATTCAATTTATCGAAAGTATGGTTTGAATGTACCTCAAATAAAAGGATCTTTTCACTAAAGCATGAAAAATATTACAAATCAATTATTATGCGATAAATATTTTTAATTATACATGTTAAGTTATAATATATATATTATTATAAGTTTTATATGCACAAAAGTATATATTATTTTTATTAATTTTTTATATTATATATTTTTTATATTATATAATATATATTTTTAGAATTCAATGATAAAATGTCTTAGAATCATTAATATATATATATATATATATATATATTACAGAGCTTTAATTATTTAATTTTTATTTGGATCCAATGGATTTGGTTTTTATCAAATTGATCTTTTAATTTGGAATTTGTATTGTGAATTTAAATGATCAATTCTTTTTATAGAATTAATTATAAATATTTTTGACGATAATGACTAAAAAAGTCGGTTCAGGTTGACTATAAAAAGGAAAACTATTGGCCAGAGGTTTTAGAGATAATGATCTATAAGCCACAAAATATTTTCATTTATTTATTGAAAGTGAAAGGGGCACTATATAAGGAAGTTTCAAAGCAATTTCTCAATCTCATGTCAAATATGAAATACAATTTGAAAATCCAAAAAACACTGCAACCTAAGAAAATTACTCCAAATTTTGGAAATATATATTTTATGCTACAAGTAATATTTTGACTTAAACCGTAGTTAACAATTGATTCTTTTAATTTTATACAAGTTCGAATTTATTTTACTAAATTTAAAAATAAAAAAATTATTTTGCATTTTGTAAAATATTCAATTTTATTTTTTTTATTATAGCATCTATATCCAAAATTAATGTCAGATTTAATAATATATAGTGACTTAGATGTTATTTGTGTACTAAAAAGAATTTCTAACTTATATTCAAATTTATCATTTAAGTTAGCATACTGTTAAAATTGGTATTAAATTTTGATGGATGATATGATGAAAGGCTAAAATTATATTTTTCTTTTTTATAAAATAGGAGGCTAATTACCTTCCTATATTTTTAAGAGATATTAAAATTACTTTTTTATTGTTTAAAAGATGCCAAAATTACACTTCTATTCTCATTATTTTTAAAAAGTGCACATCATTTTTTTTTATTTTAAAATTTAAAATAAAAAATTATTATATTTTAAAATAATAATATTAATTAATATAAAATGATTTAACTTACCACCCTCCTAACATTTATTTTAACTTTCAAAATTTCTCATTTTATAACATATTTTTTAAATTTATATTTTATTTCATATGTATTAATATATGAATTTAACAATCATTAATTAATTAAAAAGCTCTAAAATCAAATACAATAATATAAATATATAAATGTATAAATAAAAATAAATAATTAAAGGGATTTTCACAAGTGATGGGTATCATATGCAGTAAGAGAAAAATAAAAAATACAAAAAGGGAAAATAATTATAAGGCCTACTTGTATAAGATTTTTATATATATATTGAAGTATCCAAGCGATTTCCCATGTCAAATATGAGATACAATTTGGATTTGGAAAGAAAATCCAAGAAAATGGGCCTACTCGAATTAATAATTTGTGGGTCTATGCAAAATTAGTCCAAAATTTTGTTTCTTTCATGTTTTTCAATTATGCATGAATAATATATTTCGTAAGAATATTTATTTTATGCAAGAAGTATTATTTTGACATGAATCCCATTAATAATTTTTAAAAAAATATGTGAGGTAAGAAAAAGTGGGAAGAGACAAAATTATAATTAAGAATGAAAAGTTTAAATAGATGTTCTATGACTTAATTTTATTTATTTTAAAATATAATAATTATTTTATATTTTATATTTTAAAAATTAAAAAATATTGATAACACTTATAAAACCATTAGTATATATATTTTATTATACTTTGGTGTCCCATGATGACTTTAAAAAAAAAACATTTATTATATTATATTAAAAGAATATGATAAATTATACAGTAGAATGAATTATATATTAAAATTTTGAAAGAAAGGGGACGTTAATTCTTATTACACTTTAAACAGGTATACTTCATCATATATACAATAATAGTCGAACAGAAAATTAAAAAAATAAAATGTTTTAAAAAACCAGAAGAAATTATTAAGAGCTCCACGAAAACTTGGAACAGAATATATTGGTTGGAAAAGAACAAAGAAAAATAGAGATATTTTTATAATATTATATTTTTGAAAATTTGAAATTTAAATGATAAGGAGTTCAATATGTTCACTTGCATCTGTAGGAGACTAATAAGACCTCACTTGGACAAACTTTTAAATTTTGTTTCTTTTGTAATGATTTCTTTTTAAATGAAATTTTAAGAAAAAATAATTTATGTTTAATCAATTCAGTTAAAAATATTTTATCAGTTTTTAAAAATTAGTTTGCATAAAAAAATGCTTTTGAGGATTAACTTACTAAAAAAATATGTATAAATTTATTTTTTATTAATGTTATTAAAATAAAAAAAATAATTATAAATATTTCTCATTGTTAAAATTAATTAATAAAAATATAAAAATAATAAATATTCAAATATATATATAAATGCTTTATATGCTAATTTATATATCTCAAAATAATATATATAACTATCTCTAAAAAAAGTATAATTTACACATAAAAAATTGGTGCTCGAGAAAAGTTTTAAGAGAAAAAAATTTAAAAATAATTTTGGTAAATAAAAATTTTGAATAGAAATATTTCTCTTTTAAAATATCTAATTCTTAACTTGTTTTTATCTAGAAGCAAAAACTAAAATTCTTATTTTTTATTTTATAATTGAAAAATTGTTTCTATTATTATTAAAAACATTAATTATTTTTTCCAAATCGTCCTTTTTCTTAAAATAAATACATTTTTGGTACAGTTAAAATAAATACTTTTTTCAAGAAATAAACAGCTTTTTTCTTGCTAAAAGGTTGGCTAACTAGTAGGGTCTAAGATTCCTAGGAACTTCGCGTGGGGCAAAGTGGGAAAGAAAGAAGGAAATGATTGAAGACGACAAAATAGTGGGTGAGCGCAACACAATGAATGTGGAAAAACTTATAGAAGAATCACAGATAAGGGACCTACACTAATTATTCCATTCTTTCGTGGCCCTAATGCAAAACTTAGTGGTGACTTAAAGAGATCTTTCGGTAAATTATAATAAACATAAACTGCCGCGAAACTTCTTGATATGCCACAAAATTTTATTACTTTGTTGCTTGCCAGCTTTATAGCCTAAAAAAAAAGAATTTGAATCACTTACACAATTTTATATGAAATAAATAAAATTTAGATGAGATTTTTATAACAATACATTATGTGTATCGCTTTTTAATTTTATCGTGTGTCTTTAAAACTTTAAAAACATCTTAATTAAAAAAACTCTTAAAATAGAGCTAATACCTTTTTATTGATTTTTTTTCTGGGAAAAGCATGGATTTTGTATTGTATATTAAGCACATAAAATGTCAAATATATTTGTTAGAAGTTTGTTTTACAATGAATAATTATTGGTGAAAATAAAAGATTAGAATTATTATCAATAGGCTAATAACTAATATCAGATTAAATTCAGCAATTAGATAATATAATAGTTTATTAATTGGATGTCATATATTGTACTACATATATGTGTAATAAAAAGAAATATAATTGACATTTTCAAGTTTGATTAATAAAAAATAGTTATAAGAAATGATAAAATAGTAAAAATCAATAATCTTCCCATAAGGAAACATTAATCCTTTCAAACATTACTTTTAGAGAAAAAGTTTATTTTAATTATTGAAAGGCATGGTAACTTTTAATTTAATCTTTTGTAAGTGGTTTGTGTCAATTTAATCTTTTAAAGATAAAAATATTTTCAATGTCATATTTTTATTAAAACTACATTCATATATTAACTTATTACTTAACAAAATGTTAACTAAAACTATTTTTGTTAACCTAAAAGTTATAGGTAATAAATAATTTACATAATATTAAAAAAATTATGTTTACAATTATCTAAATTAATATTAATTCTTAAATTTTTATTAGATACGTAATTAGTACAAAAAAATTTATATACATATGCAATTCAAAAATTTTAATTTATATCTTAATATTTTATTTCATATAGATTAATACATGACTTGTGAAATCGTCATGTTATCAATTAAATTACACTTTAACATTAAGTTAAGTAAAAAATTATAAAAAAATTTAAGTAAAAAAATAACATTAAAAGTATTTTAATTTTTAAAAAATTAAATTAACAGAAATAATATACAGAAGGATTAAATTAAAAATTACCAACTAAAATAAAATTTTTCTCCTACTTTTACAATAAAGATGAAGCCGATGTATGCATGGCAGTAGATCTACTACGTACAGTGATAAAAGTGAGTACAATAAAAGAGTGGACATACAAACACAAAAAATCCATGAGAAAACACTTAGCCCTAGTTTGCCTATACTGCCATACAGTTCTGTACCCACGTGCAACGCATGTGGATTTTAAAATTTTTAAATAGTATGAAATGATTTGGAGTAAAATTCTTACATAAAAAAATAACATAATAATATTATATAAAAAAATAAAAAAAAAATTAATTAAATAGTGAGCTTATAAATATAATAATAAAAAATATAAATAAAATAATATATTTTAATTTTGTGCCTTTTTTTATATGATATTTTTATATTATTATTTTTTCCATGGAAGGATTCTATCAGTTATGTAGTCAATTGCAAAATACATGAATATTATGATTGCCTAATGTCTAAGTATTAGGATAATATATAAATACAATTTTTTTTATATTTTTACACTCAAATTCTTCAATAAAAATATATAACATATAAAAAAAACCTTTTAAAAAGACTCATTTAAATAATGTCTTGTAAAAAATTTCATTTGTTATGTTTTTTAAAAAATTAATAATAAAACATAACATTCGTGCGCAATCATCAGAGAAAACAAAGGTTTTAACTGGTAGGATATGATTATTATCATGAAACTATATATCTAAGAACCAACTATAATTTTTATGAAAAAATTACACATACCCACCTTCATCTTTGTCTTCAATATGTAGCAATTTTCCTAATCTAAATAAAATGAAATCCGTTGCAATAAGCCCCATGTCATCCAAATTTGAAAATTTTAGCTATACCGAAACCAAAGCACTAAAAAACAACTTTCATCTTTTCCAGTTGATCTATTAGCTTTAATAACCCTCTAATCAAGTTGATCTTTCTCCTGCATTATCTTCATAATTGCTATATACTTGAAAAGTTATTTGTAAATTTTTGAAGTTAAGATAAATTGTTTAGAAAATATGAAGAGAAGGGGATAAAGAAAGGTATTATTGTAATTTTACATGGATGAAATTTTCAAATTTAGAAACTAAAGACTTCATAGAATTGGTGTAATAAATCAAATTTAGTTTGTAAATTTTCAAATTTAGAAACTAAAGGCTTCATTTGATCCCTCTAACCGGAGAGATCAAATGAAGTGGTGTACAAAATTCCAATCTTCACTTAACAAAGGGTTCGTACATAACTGGTGGGTATAATTTGAATGTCAAACATAGACAGTAGCGCAGGCTTTTGGGGTATGCAATGTAATACAGCAATATGGCCTTCGTCTTCAAATCCTCAATCAATTAAGCATTGGCTATCATCCTAATTCCATGCTATATTGCGTCATTCCATTACCTTGATTGAAACTCATGCCGGATTTCAATTCATTATTGTAGCTCAAGAGAAAAAGCGTGGAACAAAATTTCTCTGAAACCCACAAGCTTTTTCAAGGACATGGAATCTAATGCTAACTGAAGGCACAATATAACCCCTGATTTAATGCAACAGGGCAATTTAGGTTCATATTACCCCAAATTAATAATAGAAATCCATGAGCCTGGTAAGGGACAAGAACCCAGGACAGCGAAAAAATTGAACTTACATTACAACTAGGGAGTATTCATCGTAATTTAAAATCCGTAGACACAAAAAATCTCCAAATTTCTCGTTGTAATTAATTTTTTTTTCTCAACACACTGTATCATTTTATTATTCTTTTAATTTATAGGATACTAAAAAGAGAAGATGATTGAGAGGTCTTCTAAGACGACCTAGACTGATCTTATATGTATCTGGATATGTGATTCTTGTATTATGCTGCACTATTCTCATTGTATTTACAGCATAAAAGGAAACACAAAGAATAATAACAAGAAGAAAGACAAGAGGAGGAATTTGTAATTCTTCGATTATTTGATTAGTTGTAGGATCCTTTACGGTATCTCCGTCAAGAAATAAAGCAAAAAGAAGAAGAAGAAGAAGAAGAAAATAAAGACAAAAACGTAATTTTGAATTTATTTTTACTACAGCAACAACAAGACCGCGAGAAAAAAGAAGACCGGAGGATCTCAAATGATGGGGTCTTCTCAATCAAGTCTGCCTACAAGGCTATTTTGGGTAATACTGATTTTATGGACTTAATACATCTGGCATGTGTTAAAGTCAATTTGTTCAGTGATAAGCAAATTATGATGATAATAAATTAAAAATTGCAACTATACAACATTCAAAAAGTCACTTGCTTAGGGGATTACGAAGTTATCATCAATTAATGCACTTTTTGAAAATAAAAAAGATAGATTCAAGCTATAATCAATTTCTATTATGTATTTAAGATTTCTATAATGTAAAAAAGTTAATTAATTAGATAAAAAAATAAAATCCCTTCTAATTATTGTCCTAACATAAAAAAACAACATAATTTATTTTTTATTTAATTAACAAATTTTCTTTCACTTATAAATATTCTCAAATTTTAATATTTATAAAAGAGACTTTCTTAGTCTATGATAAGTCAATTGAAAGATATATATATTTTTTTTTAAAAAGGTTTTGTGGTTACGTCATGTCCCCCTAGTGGACGACTTTGCAAAATAATCAAGTCATTAGTCAACACGTTATCGTGCAAGGCACTAGCTTTAAGGTAGAAAAGTAGAAAGTAGAAACAACAAATTTAATTATATTTAATATATTTTCCTTAATTCTCATTTATTTTCATTATTTAAAATATGTTCTAAAAAATGAATTATATATTTAAATTAAAATTTTAGTTTTTAAATATTTTTAATTTATTTATCATTTTTATTTTCCAAAAATGAAAAATTGTATAAAATAAATTTTTAAATAATAAAGTTGCTGTAAGAAATTTTTAATAATCTAAAAGTAATTGTATTAAAAAGTTAGGAATTAAATTTTTTATTTACTTATTATTATGTAAGATTAAATTTTAATAAAAATATTTATACTATGACTTTGGAGTTATTGTCTTTACTCTTTAAAATTAAAAATATATATGAATTATGATTATATTTAAATACATTTAAGACAACTTACCAAGGACAAAACCAAAATGATTTTATGTCCATAGAACTCACTAGCATCAATGCTTATAGATGAATTTTTCTTTTCTTCGATAAGTATTGTGGGTTAAAAAACAGATATTCAATTTATCGAAAGCAATTAATTCTTTATAACATATGAAATTAAAAATTAATTATTATGTGTTAAAGATTTTTTATTATACATATTATATATATATATATATTATAAGTTTTGTATGAACAAAAGTGTATATTATTTTTTTAATTTTTAAAATGTAATATAAAATAATAATTATATATATTAAAATAATAAATTAAATAAACTCAAACTATGATAACTTGTCATTATTTTTTTCTTTCTATTTATATTATATATTATATATTTTATTTTATATAATATATATTTTTAGAGTTGAATAATAAAAAAAGTCTTACAAACATTATAATATAAATATAAATATTATAAAGATGAGAAGTGAAACAGGCACAATTAGATTCCTGAGAATTTCGTGTGGGGCAAAATATGCCTTAAAAAAAGAAAAAAATATTGAAATTATGAACACAATCCATTTTAGTATAAGTTAATTTAGTAATTTGGTTCTCTAAAAATATTGATAACTTCAATAATTTGCCAAAGTGTCGGTGCAAGAATTTGCTTCACGAAAGCAGTGTTTGATTGTCCAGTCCTCCAATGAAGAAAGTAGGTACCTGTAGTTTGAGATAATGGTAAAGCAGTGATGTTTTTCACTTAACTGTTGATTTTTTAGAAGGGAGAAAACAACAGTGCAATCAGTATGAATTTCAAGTTTCTTGACGTTAAGGTTGCTACAAAGTTGGAGGCCTATTTGGATGGCCCAAAGCTCAACAAGAAGAGGGGTGCCTATACTTAAGAATTTACAGAAACTGACAATGTGATTTCCACGTTGGTCATGAATGATGCCGTCGGATCTGCGAAGGCCATTTGAGGCGGAACTGTCTTTGTTAATTTTGAAGAATATAGGTTGAGGTTCTTCCCAGTGAACATGGATTATTTTAGTGTCAGTATAGTCTGAGAGATACCAAAACTCAGAAGCTTTGACTAGTGCTTCCTTAAGAGTTTTTTTGAGAGAGAAGGTGATTTTTTTTTTTAAAATGTGGTCGTTTTGATTTAGCCAAATGGATCGAATAATGTAGACGAAGGTGGTGCTCCAAGGGATATTAAGAGTGTTGGTTTCAGAGGAAGTACATTTGTCTTTCAACCAGGTAGGGTAGGGTTTTGAGTAGAAGTTGGGGTCTTGGGTAAAGTGTTCCAGATTTTTTTTTGGTGATTAGGGAGTCTCGAAAGATGTGGGTTATAGTTTCTTCTTGGTGGTTTCAAATTTGTTACGTGAATGAGGGAATACATTTGTGTTGGAGAAGTTTACTAGTTATTGAGAGACCTTTGTGATATGTCTGCTAGATAAAGTGGACGTCTCTTGGGTGGCACTTGATTTTCCAGATCCAAAGGTAGTTTTGGGGTTCTTGGACATTGAGTTTTTCCAGGAGGTTGTAGGCAAATTTTATAGTGAACGTGCCTTCTGTGGTAGTTTTCCAAATGTTATGGGGTTAAGGGTGGTAGGGGTTGATAATATTTGGTGATAAATGTTATGGGAAAGTTGGAAAGAGGTGACAGGGGGCCAAGAATTAGAGTTGTTGATTTGATTGGAAATGGTTGAGTTTACATCGTGGATAGCATTCCTTAAAGGTCTCGAGGGCATCCAAGGATCATCCCAGAATTTGATGGTAAGGCTGTTGCCTATTCTCCAACTAATACCAAGATGTAGGATGTCTTTGTCATAGTTAAGACATTTTCTCTTATTGCGGTTTTTAGAGAGTTTTGGTCCATATTTGTGTCTGAGAATGACCGTGAAAAGTGAGTTATTCTTAGTGAAAATGTTCCATTTAATTTTAGCAATGAAGGAAGCGTTGACTAAGTTGCTTTTACGAATACCAAGTCCACCTATGTGTTTGGGTTTAGTGATTTGGTTCCAATTTATTATGTGTATTTTTTATTTATTTTCAAGAGAATGTCCCCGAAAGAAATATCTATTAATTTTATCAATTTTTTGGAGAATTTTGTTAGAGAATTCTATTAATTTCATTAGATGGCAAGGAATGGCAGAGGTGGTTGCTTTGATTATTTGGGCACAGCCTGCCATAGATAAAAGGTTCATTTTACAACCTCGTAATTTTGATTTAAACGTGAAGTCAAAATTTTTGTAGGAGGGTTTTAGAGGGTAACCAAGGTAGGAACCAAGATTGCGGGTGTCATTTATTTTTCATGCCTTGTGTTTAGGAGTGTGTTGGGGGAAAACCATAATTCGGAATTTTCAAGGTTTAGAGACATTTCTAAGCAGTTCGAGAAGTGGTTTAAAATATTATTGATTTCTTGGCAGCATTTTATGGAGGCTTTTGAAAAGAGAAGAATATAGTCGACAAAGAAAAGGTGGGATATTGGGAGATTTGGGTTTTTAAATTTAAAGGATTTCTAAGAGTTTGTTTCAATGGCTTGTAGGATACAATGATTTAGGCATTCCATTGCCAAAATGAATAAGTAAAGGGATATGGGGTCACCTTGTTTGATTCTATGAGTGGATTTGAAAGCTTCCATTTCTTTCCATTTATAAGAGGGATGTAAGAGATTGAATTTAGACAAGAGTAGATGAGGTTTGTTATGTCTAGTTTTAAAATTAACCATCCTTCTTTAGCTTTTGACGTGTTCATAAAGTGAATTACTTCTTGTGTAGTGATAAAGAGGTTGGATATATGCCTTTGTTTCAAGAAGGCACTTGATAGAGGGAGATAAGGGAGGGAAGCAGCGATTTTAGACAGTTTGAGACAATCTTGGATAGAATTTTATAATAGTAGAAAAGGCCTATGGGTCCTTAGGTGGGATGGCTTGGAGGCATTTTTTATTTTTGGTATGAGGCAGAGAAGGGTTTAATTCCAAATTATAGGGATGTTGGAAGTGTTAAAGATATGTATTATGGAGTTTGTTAACATGGGGCTAATAATATCCCAAGATTTGTGGTAAAGGAGGGCATGAAAGCCATCAATTCCTAGGGCTTTCAAGGGGTGAAGATCAAAGATGGCATTTTTTATTTCATGCAGGTGGGTGTGAATTGAATGTTGTTGTAGTCTTCATTCTAGATTGTAGGAATGTGCCAGAAGATTATAATCTGAGTTATATTTGTACTTGTATTTATTTTTGTGAAAAGGTGTTTAAAATATTGATGAATATTTTAGGCGATGAGGCTGGAATCCCACATGTAGGTCTCATCGTCAAGTTGAAGGCAAGATATGTAATTTTTTCTTCTTCTATTTAAAGTAGTTTTGTGAAGGAAGGAAGTGTTCCTATATCCTAAATTAAGCCAGGATGTTTTTGATTTTTCATGCTAAAGTTCCTTTGCCTGATTAAGAATTTGTAGTAAATTATGCTGAAGAGTTTTTCAAGAAGAAAGATTTGGGGTGATGGTTTTGTGCAGAGGGATTTTTGAGCTCCAAGAAGTTAAGTTTGTGTTGCTTTCTTAGCTACATAAATGTTTTTAAAGTGATGGTGACTCCATGTTTTTAGGTTTTTGGCTAGTATGTCGAGCTGGTAAGTTAAATATGATCTTTGGTGAGACGATGATCACTTGACATCTTGGTTAAAAGTGGGGTGGTGGACCCAAAATGGCTTAATCCAAAAAGGTTTCTGACCATGAGAAGGATTAGGGTTTGTTTTAAAGAGTATGAGGCAATGATCATAATATGCTCTTGGAAAGAGGATCACTTTACTCGTTGGGAATAGATTGATCCATTGGTGGTTTCCATGGGCTTGGTTAATTCTAGTTCTGATGGTTTTTCCATGCTCATGAGAGTTAGTCCATGTAAATAAAGGATCAATGAATCCTAGGTTAATAAGTATGCATGTGTAAAAAAAAAGGGGTTATCCCCTGCTGTCCAGATCATCTGGGCCGTTTGCGTCATCCAACGTCCAATAGCCTGCGATTTCTTTTTTTTTTGTTTGTTTTACACTTATCAAAATGTACCATTTTACGTCCAGAATTTTTTTTCTTTTAACTCGTATGAAATGTCCCATTTCAACACAGCTCTTTTCTTCGTTTAGTCCATTAAGGAATGCTCCCTTCAAGCTATCCTCGTTGCTACATTAGCTATCCCTGGACGTTGCTGGAAAAACACCACCCATCAAATTTTTGCACTCTTATGAGGTAAACACCCTAGCTTTTGTTTTTATCTTGTTCTACTTTTCTTCCTCTTCGATTTGCGATGGTGGTTGAATGGTGTTCCCTCTTTTGAAGAATCTCTTTCCCATTTTCCTCTTTATTCGTTCTTTTATTTTACTTTATGACTAAGTGTAGACTATTATGTGTTGTGTTTCTAAGATATTGGTGCTTTTTCGTTCTTTCCTGCATTTTGATTATTTGTCATGTCATTGTAAAAGTCTTTCATGTTAGTCTGTAAGTGTGATTGCTGTAAGATGGGTGAGATTGAACTCTAATTGATATGTTGTTTGGATGCTGCCATCTTTTCTCAGTATAGTGTTGTAAGAGTGCTAATATGGTGATTTAAAGTGTTGGTTTCTATTTTTTTTTACCTTTAATTAAAATTCCTTTTAAAAGTGTTAAAATGGTGAATTCAAGTGTTTTAGAGGTGCTAGTTGTTACCCAATTCTTTTAGTTATGTTTAAGTGTCTTAAGACATGTTTTTGAGTTAAATTTTGTGTCCTAAAGATGTTGGTTGCTGTCCAGTTATTTTGTCTATGTTTTAGGTGTCTTAAGACATGTTTTTGAGTTAAATTTTGTGTGCTAAGGTGCTGGTCACTGCCCGATTATTTTAGCTATGTTTTGGGTGTCTTAAAAAATGTTTTCAAGTTAAGTTTTGTGTGCTAAAGGTTCTAGATGATGCTTAGTTATTTTAGCTATGTTTTGGGTGAATTAATACATGTTTTAAAATTAAATTTTGTTTGCCAAAAATGTGGATTGCTACCCAATTCTTTTAGCTCTATTTTAGGTGTTGTAAGACATGTTTTCAAGTTAAATTTTGTGTGTCAAAGGTATTGGATATTGTTCAGTTCTTTTATCTTTGTTTTTGGGTGTGTTAAGACATGTTTTCAAGTCAAGTTCTGTGTGCTATAGGTGCTTGTTTGTGTCTTCTCTTAATGTTCTTTATCTAAAAAATGTTGGAACTCTATTTTGATAGGTCAGCATACACAACAATTTTCAAGATAGTAAGTGCTTCTATGTAGTCTCGAAGGATGGTCAGAGACAAGACTTTTCCCACCGGAAGTGCCTTATCTTTGACTATCCTTTGAGACTGTATCATTGCTTTCAAGTCGATTATTTTTTGGAATTACTGTTTTGCTACTGTTTTGGAGTTGTTTTGATGGTGTTTTTGGACTGCTTTCATGGAATTTTGGAGCTATTGTTTTGTTGGGATTTTGGAATTGAGATTTTGTAATTGAGATAAGAATTTGGATTTTGTAATTAGAATCATAATTGAGATTTTGTAATTGGGATGACATTGTACTAAAATATTGATTTTTAATAATAAAAAAGAGATATTTTTTCCATTGAATTGCTCAAAAGTGTTAAGTATCATTTACAAATTCATGTAAAAATACCCAAGCATGCAAATATAATTCTCATTTACAAAATTACAAACATGCAAAAGTAAGTCAAATTCATCATAACTTGTCGCCACCAAACTCCGATCCTCAAAGAGAAATTAGTCATTCAAGTGGTTCCTATGTAAATAAAACCAAAAAGAATAAGTTATCACCACATAAATTATCACATACAAGTTACCATTAACAATCTCATAAAACTAAATTGATTGTTATCTCCACATAAAGTCTCACATTGTACTTAACTAAAAGCTTTAATGTTCAACAAGAAAAGTGGATGCACATTAAATTTGTATTCAAATCTTTGACATTAAATTTGTATTCAAAATTGATATATGTACTGTGAATTGTCCACTTTGTGAATATGTGACGATTGGTTGTGACATGGACTTTGAAGCTTTTCTTTTTGGACGTTGAAACTCAACCCAATTCTTGAGACGCCCATTTCTTTTATGGCCAAGTCGCTTCTTAATACCAGTTAGTTGTGTCATGTTGGTTAGTTGAGACATATCATTTATCACTTGTGTTTTCCCCAATCGAAGTGTCATGGATTTTTTGGTCACTTCATCCATGGCTTTATGAACTAAAGAGACTTCTTCTTCACACCCTGAGACTTCAACAGCTAGCTTGACAAAGTTCTTTATATCAAAGCATCCAATCCAATTTTGGGTCTTCTTCAACTTCCTTCTCTTTGACATCATATATAACATCATTTCTGGCCTCTTTTGTCCACCTTTTCAAAATGTACTGGTCAAAAAACTTTTTTACATTGTTAAAGTCAAACACTTTCAAGACATGGAAACAAAATATGTCAGAAGTTTCAAATCTCTTACAACTGCAAGAACTTGACTTCTCTTGAGGATGAAATAATATTGTCTATTCTTTTTCGTGATCAACTATATCAATGACATATTCAAATAATAGCGCAGTTTCCTTTTATCTTCTTTACACAACAAGCCAGCATCAAGTCAAACTGATCTTGGAATATTTCAAAGATTGTAGGTGTATAGACTTTTGCAAGTTGTTTTAGCATAAGCGGGTTTACACATTTTAATCTTGACAACTTTTGTCTTGCCTCAAATTCACATTTTAGTTCATTTTATCTTTTATCCTCCACCACTCATCCAAAATGGTTAAAGAATTGATTAATATCAACATCTTGATTCAAGCACCTCTTTACATTAGCATTCAAGCTCTCGCTAAAGTTGTGTGCTCTTCATGCCTAATATAAATACTTTCTTCATAAAACAAGTCTCCCATTTTTCCTTTAACTTATAGACCGATGTTATCCATGAGTTTTCGTGGACGTTGTACTTTGAGAGTAACTGACTCTAAGAAGCTTCAAACTCTGCCTCATCAGTATACTCATACATACAAGCCTTGAAATCTCGTAAAAAATGAGTTTTATGCTTCATCAAGTTACCTAAATGCTTGATGCCATTCTGCATCAGATGCTATGTGCATAACCCGTGGTATGTGTCAAGCAACACCTTATGTAAAGCTTTAGCCATTGCTTGATCTTAATCAATAAACATGGTTTTCAGCTTTTTTTGGTTATGTGCCTCTAAGAATGTCTCCAATAACCATTTGAATAATGATGTTGTCTTGTCATATAATATTGCAGCCCTAAAGAGAACCACTTCTCTATGATGATTGAATCCTGACAATAAGGAAAGAGGCCTATGTGCATTGTTAGTGCAATATGTCGTATCAAGAGAAACAACCTTATCAAAGTAATTATAATATAGTAACATTCTTGCATTGGCCCAAAATATATTCATTATTTTTTCATCTAAATCTATTTGATAGACATGAAAGAAGGATGAATTTTTTGAGATTTATTTTTGGAAATAACCCAATAAACAACCAGCTTCTCTATACATCAAACTCTTTATTGTCGAATACGAAGATAGTTCTTCTGATCCAAATAAGTATATCTAAGATTGCTTTATCCCTCAACATGTTTACTCATAAGTGTAAAAGTAGATCTTTGTTAAGTTCCAGAATCATTTGCCAATTTTATTTCATAAGCTTGAACATTAAACATATTACGTTGACAGACTAGCATATGTGTAGTCTCAGTGAGATATAGTACATGATTTTGTTTTTCCACTAAATCATGTACTATAAGCTTCCCATTTACAGGGTCAAAGATGTTCTCATTTTACAATCTATTCTTATCTCAGCTCAAGGATTAATTACTAAATAATCTCGCATATCTTTTTCTCTTAGTCATTCTTTACAACAAACAAATTTGCACGAAGTAATTGTTGACTTGTCTTTCTTATTCTTGTTGACATAGTCCTTCCTAACTCCAAATCTCATCTTACTGCCATAGTCAGACCAAAAATTTCATGCACTCTCTATACTATCAAATTTCATTCCTACTTTAAGCTTTCAATCAAGCTCTACAATAGTATTTTTCCTACAAGACATATATATTAACGTTCATATCACCATATTTTTCATATCACCACTATAATGTAAAATCAACATTTTGCACAATAATGTAAAAACTAACATTTTGCACTTAAGAATATTCTGCTATCAAGTTTAGTGTTTTCAACTTTCTTTCTGCTGTCAAGAACATTTTACACTTAAAAACCAACTTCTTTTGAAGGTAAGAAACAAAATAGCTATCAAATCATGTCTTCTACTCATCTTGCTATCAAGTTTTAAAGATCTTTAGTGTTGTATGTTAAAGTGAAAAAGTAAAAAAAAAAAAGGAAAAAATGAAACCAATCAAAAATAAAAAGAAAAAAGGGCTCAAGTAATAGGGAAAAACAAATCAAGCCCATCTTCTTTGTACAAGTATAAAGGACAAAAAGAGAACAAGAAATCAAGAAAACGGGGGCATTTTTTTCCCTTTTACCTCTCAAAATGCACAAGGAATAACAAATCAAGAAATTAAGTTTCAACCTTTGCCTTTGCTACACGAATTTGGATGCCACTATTCTATTCCATTCCTTATATTTCCATTTACAACACTATCATGGGAAGATGAGGGAAACCAGTTCATTTTCTTTTTCCTTTGGTTTGAAACGCACCATTACGGTAAAATTTTTTTTTTTTATGAAAAGCATTGTTTTACTTAACAAAATGGTGCATTTTGATAAGTTTTAAACAAAAAAAAAGGAGTTGTGGCAGGCTGTTAAACATTGAATCACACGAACAGGCCATAACCCATTTGAAAAGAAAAAAAAATAGAGTTATGGCAATGTGGGGACGTGGCTTCACTTGGATAGCTCATGACGCGAACAGCCCCGATCTTCTAGACAACAATGGATAGCAAGGGAGATGGACAACAAGGGATCCAGACACAAAGAAATACTAGCTTATATTAAAAATGAGCCAGCCCAGTCCTAAAAACACAAGGTCAAATTGGGCCTTGGCTAGATTGGCCCATTTTGATAACTTTATAAGATCTAAGTGTATTAAACACCGCCTAAATAGTAATATATATAACAAAATGTGCTCATTTTACAAATCTCACAAGCATCTTAAGGTATTTTTCCAAATTTAAATGATGTAATCAATATGTTGAGAGGTAAAATGAAAATGAAATTCATAAACATCTTTTCTAGTAAAACATATGTTTACTTGGTCGACATATAGACTTACAAGAGTAGGTAGCATAGAGTATATCTGACCAGAGGGAAAAATGTAGAAATACAAATAACGGTATTGGTACAAATGCAAGTATAGAAATCAAGCCAGGAACCCACTTTAAACTATGATAATATGTTACAAAGAAGACACTACTAAATGCTACCATCATGCTTGGAATGGAAATAAATAGTGCTATTAACCCGAATATCAACTTCAATGGTAGTGACTTCAAAAACTCTTCTGCTGCACATGGTGAGAGAATAATAGACCAGAATGTTATGACAGAGATCACAGATAAAATGAATGCCGTTGCATTTGATATAAAAAATATCAAGAATGATGGTTTCTCCATATAATTGGAAGTTCCTGTGTTATCATTGTTACCACCTAGAATGCTGAATACTGCAGAAAGTACTGAAGCAAAAAGGAGTGTTGAAACCGTCATGCATGAGTTTGCTGTTCGCATCATCCAAGACTCTGCTTTTTTTAATAATTCTTCATGTTCCATAGAGAATAATTGATAAGGAGATAAACCATCAGAGTTTTTCATCTCTATAAATGCTGGTGGCATTATCTTTTTCACCTCCTGCCACATCAAAAATGCTTGTTATGCCTATGGGTACTAAAAGCTTAACAGACTTTTAGTACTACTGCAATTCATATTTTGAATTTTTCAATACTTTTTAGAGTATTAGAAATACATTCCAAGTAACGGTCTCAGCTCATGAGATATGTTATTACTTAACATAACACAATAACACAATTATAAGATAGCTAACTGATGCATACATAAAATGTAAAAATTAATAGAAACTTGAATATTATATGTAGACCATAAAGTTAAGGGGAAAATTATACCACAAACCATAATAGCTCAAGCATCATTTGGAAAGCTGGTCCAGAAACTGATTTAAGTCGATCTTGGGGTGGTAGTCTTGCAGCTAAATGTAATAAATTACTTTTATCATTATTATCCACACGAGATACTACGAAGTCCTTGAATGGGACTATTTCATGTATCAAATTAAAGATGCCAGCATGACGATGCCAAACTGCAATGTGAATTATACTTCGGTTTCTGCTATCCACTTCCCGCATTATTTCAGGGTAAGTGCTCATAAGCTCTGCTAGAAACTTGAGGTTTCCAACTTCAGCAGCATTAAATATCACATTTGAAGGTTTTCTTATGATTTCCATCATGTCTGAGAGTTTCAGAGGAACAATTTCTTTCCATAGACATTTAACAAGTTGAAGAACTTGACTTTGATTCGCACCTGTAACAAGTTTATTATGTGATGATAAAGTAAAGACAATCAAAAAATTCTTGTCAAAAAACAACACTGGATAAACTATGTTATATTGATCCATAGTGTTAGAAACTATAATAAAGCTTTTCATAAGCCTTTACTCAACAGCTGAACTTTTCATTTGAAATGGTTCTTGACATGGTGCCAAAACCTTTATGACCTAGTGGTTTGGAGTATGGTGGAATTATACTGTCCACACTTCAAGCCTGAAGAGCTTTTATGTGAGAGGCTAATTAAAGATTATAATAGTAATGCAGCTATTATTGTAATCACTTACAGGAGTTCACAATCTGTTTTCCATATGCTGAATTCGAGCAACTAGTACGTGAAGACTTTCTAGATAACACATGCAAACCTGTCTCATTGTTCCCATCCCGAGAAAAAGCTAGTTTTGGCCTCTCATTTAGCAATCTCAAGGCTAAATCTGCAAAATGTTCCAAAATTGCATGAACTGCAAATTCTAATGCACAAATGCTAGAAAATCCATATATTATATGTTTCTAGACAAATTCATATTTTAGCTCTCCAATGCCAGCAGCAAACATGACTTTGACTTATCCAAAAATAGGTCTCATAAAATGTTATTGCAAAATTAGCTTGGGTCAGACTAATTAGGACAGGCATCTATAAAAAATTAGTGAAAAGAACAACTAATTCAAGGAAACATATAAATCATTCATGTTTCTGTTTTTTTTTTTTTTTTTTTTTTTAATGGTCTACTTAATCATGTCTACAATACTATGATGTCAATTTTCCCCAGGATAAGGCCAAAAGCAAAGAAGAATAATATATTTATCAATTTTAAAGCCCTAGATTAACCATTGTCTACAACTTTCCACACTGCTTTAGAGGTTACATGAATCATATACTTACCATAGAGTCCAGAATTGATACTAATGAAAAACAGTTCAGTCCAGTCCCAATCTTCAAATAGGTGAACAGTTTTAGGGTAAAGATACCATGCCATTTCACTTTCCCCTTTTGAAGCAGCCATGCCAATAGGAGTCACTCGTTTTTTGTCCCTGATTGATGGCAACAACGTATTTACTTGCCACATTATCTCAGTGATTTGTAAATTTCCAAATTTAGCAGCAAGCAAGAAGGCGGTGTTCCCTTCTTTGTCCTGTAATTCCAAGTCATTCTTGTCCATTAATTTCACCAACTCTTTCACCACCTGAATATGGTTTGCTTCTGCTGCTATGTGGAGAACTGTTGCCCAACTCTCTGTTATGGCGGTGCTCAGCAAGGCTGTATCTTTCCGTACAATGAGCCAGATTGCTTTCCAATCACCTTTGTGTGCTGCTTTCTGTAGGGGTATACATAGGTTGAGGTACTTTGCTCTGGCTTCTTCTGAAACAAGTTAATCAATGGATGGGAAATACTTTAGTGGCCAAAAAATTATATAGAACGCTTAGACTCTTGGTGTTTGAGAAAAGGGAGTTCATGAGTGCTAACTAGCTTACATTGTGATCATCAAATCAGAAGTATTGTTTTCATCATTGTTTGTGTTGTCACTTACAATAGGTGGCAAAGTTATCCAAAAAGAAATGTGTAAAGAGCCTGCTTAAACATTTTCCCATATAGAAGACTCTTTAGAACTTAACTGTACAGGTTGTTACATCAGTGTATACTGTTGTATAAGATGAAAATGTTGAAATGAAACCATTTTTTGTTAGAAGTTAAGGAAAAATGCTCTTGACATGGTGCATGAACCACGAACCAGAAGTCAAGGCACTCATCTAATCAGGTAAGGCACTGGTCATAATTTTCAAAACTATGGCACTAATTATTAGTGCTACTGCTTAGTATTTTTACCATAGAAGACTAGAGATATGTAAGGCTTGTCAGATCAGAATATCATTCTGATAGATTTGAGCATCTTTGGCAGCTCCTACTTACTCCTTGGAGAATGCCACTCTACTAGATCTGCAACTTTGATGCCAGACCAAGTAACTCGTTACTAGGTCTGAGTTTCAAGTATCATGGGTACCTTCAAAAAAATGTTAAGCAATGATGCTTGTTGTTGTATCTCCCAGTGCCTTTAGTTTTGGTCTATACAACTATATGACTTTAACTGAGTTGAAGAAAACTTGAACGTTATTTATAATCAACCAAAGGGAAAGTAGAGCTTAAATCATGAAGAAGATACTACCGGTGAGGATCATATAATCAATACATCAGCAAAATTTTAATAAGGTAAAGAGACTTTACGTGTTTCTGCTAATAGATGACGGGAAGGACTCTTGGACTGAGCTAAAGTGGGCATTTGAAGCTGCTGTTGTGATTGTGAAGTAGCCGTCGAATTTGCAACTGATATAGTCATTTCTCTGTCAAGCAAACAGAGATTTGATTATGTCGTTTTAGTAATGAATAAAGTACTTTAATACACACAACATACTAGTTTGAACGAGTTGACTAGTGCCCTTTGATCTCGTTGAGAATTATCATTATTTCAGCAAAAGTGCTTTTGCATCAATCACAATAATTTTCCGCTATTTAACGGACAATTTTTGTTCCTAATATAAACTAATAATTTTCGTATTTAATCAGTTCCCAAATCTTGAAGCCTTGAATTAACACTTGGAAGAGTAGAACAGAACATTACAAGAACATTCAAGAAAGGAAATGATGAAGAAAAAAGGGTAAGAATAGAGCGATAAGTTGTAATGACCTGGAGTGATCAGAAAATGAATTCTTGAGAAGTGGAGATGATGCTTGCAATATCAAGCGCAGGTCTTCATGTTTAGGTAGAACAAGTGTAAGCGAAATAGCGAGAATCTCAAGTAGAAGGAAAGCTACGGTGTCGTCAAGTCAACGAGAAAAATATAATATTAAAAAAAATAACTAAAGCCGACCATGGCGGAGAAACAAATGAAATGAAATGGCTATGACTACGACTACGTCTAGCAAATTGCAGACTCTATTAGACGAAAAAATTGATAAAAATATAATTTATTTTTTATAATTAATTATCTCATTCGCTTCTCCTTTTTCATTTTTTGTTTTATATTCTTCTTATTCCCATTGACTTGACGAAACAGCCGTCTCCCTCTGTCCTGATATTTTTCTTATTTGGCTGAGACGTCTACCATGAGTACCAAGACCTGCGCTTGAAGTTGGAATCATCAACACCATTTCACGACTCTAGAACTCAGGTCAGTAGATCTTATGTCTCTGTTCTTACTCTTTCTCTCTTCATCTTTTCCTCTCTTTCCTTCTTTGTTCTCCTCTTGTTCTTCAATTTTCTAAATCTTTTCCTCTGTTCTTGCCTATAATTTTAAGTTATCGACGTCTTCTTCTGTTCTTCTAAGTGTTTGTTATTTTCCCCACGCTTCCGACTGATAGTAAGTGTTATTATTTATCTTGTTGACAGGTAAACGGTGGAGGAACAAATCCCCCGATTTCAGTTCAAGGCTTCAGGTCAGGGACTGATTGAATACGAAAATTGTAAATATATCTTAGGAAGAAAAGTGTCTGTTAAGTAGCAGAATGTATTGATGTTTCTTTCCCTTAAAAGAATCCTTGGTATTAATATGAAAATTCACGAGTTTGTGCTGTTTCCAGTACTGTGTTAGTTGCAATTTTCAATAGCACTTTTTATGTCAGCTCATTCCCGCTGGATGTTGAATTCTTGACAGATATATTATCTAAAATGCAATCAGAGTATTGAAAATATTATTTGTAAAAGAAGGAGATTGTTTTGTTACGTGTAATAAAGTACTTTATTAATTACTCAAAGAAGACAATCTATGTTTGCTTTACACAGACATGGATGTAGCAGATGCAAATTCGGCAACTACATCACAATTTCAACAGCTTCAAAAGTTTGCTTCAGATAAGTGCAGGACGCCTTCCCTTCATCTATTATTAGAAACAGGTAATCTTTCTCTCTCCCTCATTAAAATGTTACTGATTAGATTAATTAAGGCAAAAGCACATTTTATCCCCAAACTTTATATCAATTTTCAATTTCGTTCCTAAAGTATTTTTGCAGTCAATTTTGTCCTTGAAGTTTCGAATTACAATCTATTTCGTCCCAATGCCTAACGTCATCCAAATGATGTGACATTTGACAATAAATTATAAGAACATGAATAAGATTTTGATAACATTCAAACATCAAACAATAACATATATTGTCAAATTGCAGCGTGTCTTTCAAACGCATCATTATATCATTATTTTTCGCTAATAATTTAGACGGCGGTAAGTTGTGGAATGAAATTGATTGCAATTCAAAACTTTGGGACAAAATTGACTGAAAAAATTTTAAGGACGAAATTAAAAGTTAATGTAAAGTTTAAGGACATAGAAAGTAATTTTGTCACTAATAAATATTAGCAAGTATTGATTATATGATCCACACTTGGCAGTGTCTCCGTGAATTTAAGCTCTACTTTCCCTCTGGTTTTGGAAAATAACATTAAGTCTTCTAGAACTAGATTTTGAAAATATATAGGTGAACAGACCAAAAACTAGACGCCATAGGTTGATCCACTGGTACCCTCAACACTAGAAACTCAGCCAGAGCAATATGTTAGTTGGTATCATATCAAAGTACGCTGATCTAGAAGTGCAGCAGTCTTCAATGGGCAAACAATGGGGTTTTTCATATTGAGTTGCTCAGTCTATCAGAAACTAAAATTCTAAATGACAAATGGTCTGGTCTAATGATGCGTCAGCATGCATGTATTCTGAGCTGAGGTGATACTCTGTCATACTGAGTGGTGCTGGTGCGAAGATCCTTTCACATCTCTAGCCTTATATAGTGCACCTAAGAGGCTTCTGGAGTCATTAGAATAGCTAAGCATTAACACTAATAATTACAGGGTTCCATGTTTTCAAGATTTATAACTAGTGCCTTATTTTCTGGTGACGAGTGTCTGAATTTCTGGTTCGTGGTTTGTGCACCATGTCTAGAACATTCTACATTACTTTCTAACATAATGTAGTAGATGTTGAAAAGGTAATGCTTAGATTATGACTTGAATCAGATCAATTCTTTTTTGAATCTTCATTCGTGCAATTCTCTAGACACCAGAAGATATTCTCATATTTTTCACACTCCTTAGGATTTAATTCAATTAGAAATAGAATTTAGTATATAAAATTTTTTCATGGGCATATCAATAAGGTCATGAAATTTCGATTTATCTTATTTTACATCTAATGGATTTAACTGAACCGATACATGATTTTCTGTTAATCTTTCTGGGATCCGGTCTTGTATTAGGAAGTCTAGGAGTAGTATTACTTACCAATCCAATTTCTTCTGCCTTTTTGTTGGGACTAGTGCCTAGGTGGCCCTATCTGATTTTGGTGGTTCCATTTAAACTTTTTCATGTTAAACACTGATGTAGTAACCAATATGGTTGAGTTGTAGAGAATCATCTATATATGGGCTAAGTGTTTCTGGCTCTTTAAATCTGTCTTGCCAAATAATGTATCGCTTCTTTCATAAGTGACAACAGTGAGAAAGATGTAACCAACACTTCTGGTGAATGATCAACTGCCACTAAAACATTTTTCCATCCATGAACTCAATTTCAGAAGAAGCCAGAGAAAAATATGTCAACATATGCATACCACTTTTTAAAGCAGCGTTGAAAGGCAACTGGAAAGCAGCTAGGCACATCATAGACCAAGATTCAGCCCTGCTGAATGCTGCCATAACAAAGGGTTGGGCAACAGTTCTTCATGTAGCAGCAGGAACAAACAGTGTTTACTTTGTGGAAGAGTTGGTGAAACGAATGAACAAGAGTGACTTGGAATTGCAGGACTACAACAGAAACACTGCCTTATGCATTGCTGCTGCAGTTGGGAACGTGCAAATTGCTGGGATAATGTGTCGAAAAAATGTATGCTTGCCAACAATCAGGGGTGAAGAAGGAGTGACTCCTCTTGTCATGGCTGCCTTACAAGGGAGAAGTGAAATGGCATGGTATCTCTACCCTAAAACTGTTCAAATATTCAGAGAATTGGACTGGAATGAACTGTTCTTAACCTGTATCAACACTGGACTCTATGGTAAGTATATGCTTCATGTGACCTACTAGCAACACAGCAAGTCACAGACAAAATGGTTTATCAAGGGCTAATAAAATATTCTTGTTCTTCGCTTCTGATTTGATCATGGAAAAAATTGACATAACATTATTATAGACATGATTGAGTAGACAAATGGGAAAAGAAAAAAAGGAACATGAATGATATATTTATATTGAATTCAATCAGTTGTCACTTTTCACTAATTTGTTAACTCTAAGCTTGTCTTCTACAGATGCCCTGTGCTAATTGGTATGGCATAAGCTAAATTTGCAGTAACCTTTTGTGAGATTTATGTTTGGAAGAAAAGTTGTTTGTAGCTACCATTGGAGAGCTAAAATATGAATTTGTCTAGAAACTTAAGTATATGTGTTTCCATAATTCAGTGGTTGGCAAAGTATAATATGCAGTGCATACTTTACAGAATTGAGGATATTTTTTGTAACTAACGGTGAAAGATCAGCCAAAATATAATCATCCAAAATCACTATGGTTAATCTAAATCCAAATAATTAACTATTTCATTAATGATTTTCAAAGCATACCAATTTCTCAAAATTGCTTACTAAGAGAACTTTCAACTTATTCATATTTATATGTGTGCTTGCTGTAGGGTGAGTTGTGAACAACAAATATATCTCTAGTTACATATAACTAGAGCAGTGTGTGAAGCTGTAATCAAGGAATAGGGAAGTTGAAACATATATAGATAGACAACCACATTTAAGCATTAGAATTTGCAGTTCATGCATTTTTGAAACATTATGCAGATTTAGCCTTGAAACTGCTGGAAGAGAGGCCAAAACTAGCTTTTGCTCGTGATGTGAACAATGAGACAGGTTTGCACATCTTAGCACGAAAGCCTTCGTGCTCTGGATCCTCAAGTCTAGCATATCGAAAACAGATTGTGAACTCCTGTAAGACATTAGCTTATAATTCCACTTTGCATCTATTTTTGCAAGTAGTTATGTTATTGATCAAGAATGGAAAAAAGAATATTTTGGAGTGATATGGTCAATGGTACGTGTAATTACTTGTAAATGAATAATAAGACATCAATTAAGGTTTAATATTAGAGTTTGTAATATTGTCATTTCCTTTCTTATTTTCATCATTCTTGATATAAGGGGTTATCTCTGTCATTAGTCTCCTTTCTTGGCTTTAGCATATGGTTCATTGTTTTCTTTATAAGCTCTAGGGTTTTATACTTTTCAGAGAGCTTAGCAATGGAACAAAAATATCAGTATGTTCTTTATCTCTCTCCATCTCTCTATTTCTCCTGCTCCCTCCCTTCTTCTTATTCTGGTACTACAGCACGTGGTATGGGAGCCAAACTCCAGTACACACCACGTTATTGGCATGTGACCCCCACAAGCAAGAGTGTGAATCCATGAGCTAGTCTTTGTTTCTTTGTTTTTGGCCTCGTTCTGATTTTTCACCCATTTTGCAACCTCCTAGCAGCATTTTTAAAGGTATTTTGGATAGCATTAAGGGGCTTACTTTAAGGTTTGTTAAGGCAAGATATGCTGGATAAGAATTATATGGACGGTCTTGAAGAGAGGCTTAAAAGTATGGTGGATAAGAATTATATGGACCAAATTGGAAAGAACGTTTTGGTGCCATAACCTTGTTTGGTCAACAACTTAATGTTAAGTTCCAAGACGTGTTACTTGTCAACCAACCCCTTCTAGGTCTTCCTGATGATCGCCCAAATATAGTTAAGGCCAGTGTCCATTTCCCTATGATACCTTTGATTAGTTCTCATTCTGGTAGGTCATATGCTTCAAATTCCAATTGTGACTCCTACTCAAGTGGTACGCAAAATAAGGATTCTAGTTACAAAACTCGAGAAGCTACTCTTGATATCAAGCCCTGTCCAATTCTTGTTGGACGAACTGCTCTACTGGTTTTCCTGACCTCTATTATGGTCACAGCTCTTAATACTCCTATGTAGAATATCAAGATTATTCTAGATTTCCTTCCGATGTTGAACAAATAAAGTATCCTTAAAATGATGAGGCCGTAGAGGCAGCTGTCAAAGAGTGGTTGATGATGTCATAATAGAGATTCCCGAGTTTTTGCATTTGATATTGATGATGATGGTAGCACGGTAATGGTGATATCATTGGCCATAATACACCATCTAGAAAAGAATATTTGGAGTAATATGATCAATCATATGGGCATTTTTTATAAATAAGTATTAAGCCATCAATTAAGGCTTAAGATAGTTTTATTTTTGGGGAAGCGGGGTGTATTTCCTTGTTTTCAGCATATGTTTTATTATTTTCTCCTTAATTCTAAGGGTTATAGACTTCTCCTTAATAGAATTATCACAAATGATTTGCTTCAGGCCAAACGTTCTTACAAGGCTTTATCACTGAATATTTGTGTCATGTGTCTTTGAAGTTCTGAGACAAATAGCCATCTCTTGCACTTGTGAAATGGCTAGGTATTTATGGAACAATTTGTTTGGCTACTTTGAAGAGAATTGGGTATGCCTAGCTGATCTTGGTCAAGTTCGTTGGTTTTGGGAGGGATGAGGAGCATAAAACACTTTGGCAATGTGCAAATTTAGCAACTTTGTGGTGTATTTGGTTGAAGCTGAATGCTACAGTCTTTAACAATAAACACCTCCCACCTCACCTTCTTTAGGATAGAATCACTTTCTTGTCTTCATTGTGGGTTTCTTCTAATGGGTTGTTTAGAGGGGTTTCTCTTATGGATCTCCAAAGGAATTGGAAGGCGTTATTGATTTAGCATCTTTTTTCTTCCTTTTGTTTTTTGTTTCTTTTTGGAGAGGACAACTTGTTCTTCTTGTATTCACTTGTCTCTTTTCTCTCTCTAATAAAATTACTTTTATCCAATAAAAAATTTGAGTATATTGTTTCTCTCCCTCTCCTTTGATCTATATTTTCACCATCTTACTCCCCTTTTCTCCCTCTCCCTCCATTTCTTCTACTGGTCTTACATTGATTATTTAATGTTTCTATGTTTAACTTCTACTATTAGTTTCTTTAGTTTTATCCAATCTTTGCACGTTTTTGTTCTTTACATATTTATTCATATTTATTTATTGCTTAAATCAAAATCTTCAGCACATGTTGTAGATTTTTTTTCCTCTTTTGGGTTGTAGGGGAGCAAGGTGGAGGAAGGTGTATCAGTCCTCTCTTAAAACATTCTCTGGTAGAAAATGGGTCCTTTCTTGCCGACTTTCTTACATCCTTTTTAACCTACAAAGACCTAATAATACTGGGGATGATACACAAAAGATGATTCACTTGTGAGCAAATGTATTCAACTCAGAAGTTCAAGCCTTTCTTTGAAGGTCGATAATAGCTTAATTATAATCCATAATATGCCTCTCACTTGAAAGTCCTTAGGATTTGAAGTGTGGACAAAACATAGTTCTACCACACTTTAACCTTGACTAGGTCCCTCCCCAAGAAATCTTAAAAGATTTGATATTTACTTCAAGAGCCACAACAACTCAAAAGTTTAAGCTATTAATTACTTGATTGATGACCCATGAAAAGTTTTATTATAATTTTTAACATCGTGTATCAAAATATTTTAGAGGAAAGTTCTTTTTAGTCCTTGAAAGATCTCTTGATCAATGATTTAATTCTTGAAAGATCATAATATACTATTTAGTCTGCAAAAGATTACAAAATGTCAACCTGTTAGTCCTACGGTCATGAGGCCTTACTGCAGACGATGATATAGCACGATACTTGATGATGTAAGATGTTAAATGATAGATAGTAGCTGACACATTGGCCTATATGGACAAAAGTTCCCACTTTCAATGATGCATAAGCACTTAATTATTAACAAAAGAAAAGAAAATTAGAAGAAAAACGCAAAAGAAGTCAGCCAATGCATAGCACACCCATTGCAAGGAGTTTGCTCCGCTAGGGTTTTTCACACGTCTTACCTAGACTTTGCTTCAGCATCTTCCCAAGCCTGAATCCAATCTAATTCTAAACCACATTTCTCAGGACTCACCTAGGAATGGTTCAATGGCAGCATCAGATCTTGGGAACTTAGCTATTTTGAAGATCACACTAGCTATCTCCTCCCTTCCAGCTGGGTCTTCGTTCTTCGACTCTCCGATCGACCTATTTAAGATTTCGTAACAAGATAAAAAGTCAAGTTCCCAGAGATCTTGGATCTCTTAGATCTGTTTTCAAATATTTGTTTGTTGTTTTCAAAGATTTACCTGTTTAATATGTCATAACTTTTGTTTACATAAGCCAATGAGTCAGCACCTAGTCACCATTTAATATAATATGATCGTTCACAGACTAAATTGTTGGTGAAGACATCTTTTAGGGACTAAAAAGTACTTTTTCTCTATATTTTATGTGGTATTTGTTTATTTGACACTAGTGTTCTGATTGTCTTTATCTTTTAATAACATAATTAACTTGTCCCAGGTGTGAAGCAAAATCCGGTTCTTCAACTTGTTAGATGTCTTTGGAAACAAACTCTTCTTTTAGATGACTTGAGCATGAAGAAAGTCTTAAGAGAAACTTCACAAGTTATATTCTATTCTGCTGAAGTTGGAAACTTTGAGTTTTTAGCAGAGCTTATAAGCACTCACCCTGATTTAATAAAGGAAGTGGATAGTAGAAAGAGAAGTATAATTCACATTGCCGTATTGCATCGTCATGCTAGTATCTTCAATCTGATACATGAAATAGGCTCAATCAAGGACTTAATAGTTTCTTCTGTTGATGATGAGAAAAGCAATTTATTGCATTTAGCTGCAAAACTAGCACCGCCAGATCAACTTAACTTAGTTTCTGGAGCAGCTTTTCAAATGATGCATGAGCTGTTATGGTTTCAGGTATTCTCCCTTTACTCTGTGGTCTATATGTGATGTTCAAGTTTTTGTTAAGATGCTATAGGGTTCTTCCTGCTCATGTATACAGTTAACCCTAGATTGTGGGCCTAGAACTAGGTTATAGCTCAACTATTAGGCCCATGTAACTTTAAGGCTGAATTGGACTTTGGTTTGAGCTAACCCAGTGATAAAATAATTCAATTTCTCACTTGAAATTCCCTAAGAAATTGAACTTGAAAAAAAATTGTGACTGCATGGAATGGCTCTAGTTAGTTATAAATGCTTTACTATATTAAAAAGTAATTCCTCTAGGGCATGTTTAGATGAAAAATGTTAGTTATTTGTAAAAAATATTAAATTTGTTTGACTAAGCTTCTTCTATGTGACCCAAATTATATTTAAATGAAAATACATATGGGTCTGGTCAAGTTTGGACTTTACCTATGGGCTTTGCTCATGACTAGACTCTTAATGATGAGCTTAAATTAAGTTAGGGTGAGGCTCATCATCTAAAATCCCGTTAAGTTTTAGTTCAAGTCTAGACTAACCCACAGACAAGTGGAAATTGGTGTAACATATCATTTAATTTGGCAGGAGGTGAAGAAGATAATGCAACCATCATTTATTGAAATGAAGAACTCTGATGGCGTAACTCCTCAGCAGTTATTTACCGTGGAGCATGAAGAATTATTCAAAAAAGCAGAATTTTGGATGAAGCAAACAGCACAATCTTCTATGGTTGTTTCAACACTCATTGCTACTTGTGTGTTTTCTGCTGCATTCAGCATCCCAGGTGGTCACAATGACAATTCAGGAGCTACCAATTATTTGGAGAAGCCGCCATTCCTAATATTTGCTGTATCAAACGCAACTGCATTGTTTGCATCTGCAACCTCTATCCTAATCTTTCTGTCCATCTCTATGTCTCAATATGCAGAGAAAGATTTTTTAAAGTCACTACCATTAAAGTTGATATTTGGGTTAGTAACTTTGTTTATCTCCATCATAAGCATGACGGTGGCATTTAGCAGTGCCTTCTTTGTGACAGGCTACCATGGTTTAAAGTGGCTTTCTAACTTCATTTGTGTACTTGCATTTGTACCAATACTCCTGTTTGTATATTTACAAATCTCTCTCTGGTTGGATATAGTCCAGAATGTCTATTTCTTAAGTTCTGTACTTCGTTCAAGTAAACATTTGCTTTATTATAAATGACATTTATAATTTTTTATTTTCCTTCTTGTCACTCAACATATTGATTTTGCTGTATAAAATTGCTGAAATACATACAACGCACGAGAGACTATTTGTGAAACAGGACTATTTGTTTTATGTTAGTGTATTTGCTCATTAATTGGCTAAAAATATAATATTGGTTTCTTTGACCATGCTTGAAGATCTTTCTGTATTTTGTCTCTACTTTTTATCAGAATTGATTATACGTCAGTTCCTAACAGGATTGATCTTTGATACTTCGTATTTTCTCAAGCACTCAGTCCAAACTTCAGCTGTAGTGAGTGAAATCGACAGTGTACCATTTGACTTGTGAATGAAAAACCCAGGAGGGAATAAGGGGAAACGCTGAAAGGAGAGAACAATGTGGAAAGGTAAAGGCCCTAAGAGTATGATAAGAGAGAGGGAAGAATAAATTTGTCAAAGGGAAAAAGAGATGGAGATAATACTATAAAACAAAAGGTTTTCTTGTTGTCTACCTGATTTATGATAAGTTCTATACCCTTTGGAGTTTGGAGAAGTTTTCATAAAACTGTGTGCTTACTATCCTTGTTCACACTTATGAGTATTTCTTTTGTGCTTCATGTGTCTAGAACTTAAATGAGATATGTGGACTTGAAGATAAGAATGACAGAGTCTTTTTACCTTTCATGTTTCAACTGTTTTACTGGAGTCCTTTTGTATTGGCGAAAAGCTTAGTGAATGCTCAATACTGCATGAGAATCTTCTTTTACTTCTTTAGCTAAATTAAAACCTGAAAAGCTTGCCACGAGGTAAATGGTAGGGCTTTCATGAAGAACTAAATCTATTTACATATTGTTAAATTTGTACTATTAAATTTGTGAATTAAAATTAAGTATGTGAATATTTAAAAAAAAACTAAATCATTGAAGAAATGAATTGTATTAAGAGTTTTTTTAAGTGTATATTTTGTATCATATTATTTTTGTATTGATCAATAATATTTATTTAATTTTGTATATTACAAAATAAAGGTCCGCATTATAAATAAAGTAAAGATAAATAGTTGAATTTTTGTTGGCCTCTCACTCAAATAAAAAAAATTACAAAACAACTCAATATTATACTTGTATTCAATGCGAAAGTTTAATTAAGTGTTTGTTACTTAAAATATTTGTTACTTGAAATAATTAGTTCCATTGCAATAATCTACCCATTTTCTAAAACATTATTTTCTTTAACAGTTTTGCATCCACGTACAAATCATGTGAATTTTAGAATTTTAGAATATTATGAACTAATTTGAAGTAAAATTTTTATGTGAAGAAATAACATAATATATTATGTAAAAAAATTAAATATAAAATTAATTGAGTGGTGACCCTATACATATAATAATGAAGATTATAGATAAATAATATATTCTAATTTTGTATCTTTTTTTCCTTTATGACACCATTATATTATTATTTTACATTAAAGAGTACTACCGTATGTGTACCCAAGTGCAAAATACATTAATATTATGATTGCCTAATGTCTAAGTATTAGGATTATATATAAATACAACTTTTTTATATATTTTTACATCAAATTCTTCAATTAAAATATATAACATATAAGAAAAACCTTTTAAAAAGACTCATTTAAACAATGTTAAGTTGTAAAAAAATTTCATTTGTTATGTTTCTTAAAAAATTAATAATAAAATATAACAATCATGCGCAATCATCAGAGAAAACAAAAGTTTTAATTGGTAGGATATAGTTATTATCATGAAACTATATATCCCGACTATAATTTTTATGAAAAAAAGTACACTTACTCACCTTCATCTTTGTCTTCAATATATAGCAATTTTTCCTAATCTAAATAAAATTAAATCCGTTGCAATAAGCCCCGTATTATCCAAATTTTTAAAATTTTAACTATAGCAAAACCAAAGCACTAAAAAACAACTTTCATCTTTTCCCCTCATTTTTTATTTTCCAATCAATCTATTAGCTTTCATAACCCTATAATCCTGCATTATCTTCATAATTGCTATACACTTGAAAAGTTATTTATAAATTTTTTAAGTTAAGATAAATTGGTTAGAAAATATGAAGAGAAGGGGATAAAGAAAGGTATTATTATAATTTTACATAGATGAAATTTTTAAATTTAGAAACTAAAGAGGTTCATACAATTGGTCTAATTAATCATGGCTCAATTATAATTCATTTTAGATTAGAGTGAACATTGCAATATAAACTGGATTTGGATCCCTCTAAGCGGAGAGATCAAATGAAGTGGTGAAGTACAAAATTCCAATCTTCACTTAACAAAGGGTTCATACATAACTGCTGGGTGTAATTTGAATGTCAAACACAGACAGGCTTTTGGGGTATGCAGTGTAATACAGGGGGAGTCAATACACCATAATTCTTCCAATCTTCGCTTAACAAAGAGAGCAAGATGCCGTAAAGGGAGTGATGCTAAATACAGCCCCTTCTTGCAAGCAATTCTTAACTAATAGTACCTATCCAAACATGAACACACAATATTCAGTTGAGCTGTATAATGCACTCCACAGAATAATCAATGGGAAAAGCTAAAAGATTTTCAATAGGTTGCCTCTGCAAAAAGATATAAAAACATTGTTGACAAAATTCATATCAAACAAATGAGATCAAAGTGACTTACATAGAAAAATTTAAATCACCTAATGGACAAGAGATAAATTTAAATCGATAAAAGAAATATTTTTTTTTTAAAAAAATAAATTTCATATCCAAAGCATTTACAACATATTCGAAGATCAAAACAGTTCCTTAACCAACCCCACCAAATATTTTCTTACCAACTTATCGAACTAGTACAAAAAAATTATTAATGCTAATATGACAAATTTTTCAGAGCATCCATTCATAATTATACCACGGCAAAGGGGAAAATACAAAGTTAAAGTCTCCACCAATCAAAACCAGACAGACCATTGAGGAAAGTCCTAGTCAAAAGAAACCACCATAGTTGTCCGAACTGGAGGATTTGTTAGATTAGGTGAAATAGGAAAGAACACAGCAATATGGCCTTCGTCTTCAAATCCTCAATCAATTAAGCGTTGGCTATCATCCTAATTCCATGCTATATTGCGTCATTCCATTACCTTGATTGAAACTCATGCCGGATTTCAATTCATTATTGTAGCTCAAGAGAAAAAGCGTGGAACAAAATTTCTCTGAAACCCACAAGCTTTTTCAAGGACATGGAATCTAATGCTAACTGAAGGCACAATATAACCCCTGATTTAATGCAACAGGGCAATTTAGGTTCATATTACCCCAAATTAATAATAGAAATCCATGAGCCTGGTAAGGGACAAGAACCCAGGACAGCGAAAAAATTGAACTTACATTACAACTAGGGAGTATTCATCGTAATTTAAAATCCGTAGACACAAAAAATCTCCAAATTTCTCAGAGATTCAATCATAGAATCAACGATTCCACGCCGAAAGTGCGGAAAGTCACACAAATCACAAATTTAGAGACAGAACTGAGAAAGGGTCTACCTGGTTACGCGGACGATGAAATTACTTGTATCATTGTGTAGATGATTGAGAAGTCTTCTAAGACGACCTAATCTGATCCTATACGTACCTGCAAATTTGATTCTTCTATTACACTGCCGTATTCTCACTGTAATTACAACACAACAGAAAACACAAAGCATAACAGCAAGAACATAAACAACAAAAAGAAGAAGAAGAAGACGAGGAATTTGTAATTCTTCGATTATTTGATTAGTTGTAGGATGCTCTACGGCATCTCCGTCAAGAAATAAAGCAAGAAGAAGATCAAAATAAAGACGAAAACGTAATTTTGAATCCATTTTTACTACAACAACAACAAGATCACGAGGAAGGATCTCAAATGATGGGGTCTTCTCAATCACCTCTGCCTACAAGGCTGGTAATACTGATTTTATGGACTTAATACATCTGCTTTGCATCAAAGTCAATTTGTTCTAGAAATTGCCACTATACAACATTCAAAAAGTCACTTGCTCAGAGGATTACAAAGTTATCATCAATTAGTGCACTTTGTGAAAATAAAAAAGATAGATGCAAGCGATAATCAATTTCTATTATGTATTTAAGATTTTTATAATGCAAAAAAGTTAATTATTTTGATAAAACAATAAGACCCCTTCTAATATTGTCCTAACATAAAAAATTATATATATAATTTGTTTTTTATTTAATAAAAAAATTTCTTTCACTTACAAATATTCTCAAATCCTAATATTTATGAACGAGACTTTCTTAGTCAATGATAAGTCAATAAAAAGATTTTTGTTGAAAAAAAAGATTTTGTGGTTGCATCGTGTCCCCCTAGTGGACGACTTTGCAAAATAATCATGTCAATAGTGAAAACATTATCGTCCATGGCACTTTAAGGAAGGAAAGTAGAAACAATGAATTTAATTATATTTTCTTAATTCTCATTTATTTTCATTATTTAAAATATGTTCTAAAAAATGAATCTTATATTTAAATTATAATTTTAGTTTTTAAATATTCTTAATTTATTTATTGATTTTATTTTCCAAAAATGAAAAATTGTATAAAATAGATTTTTAAATAACAAAGTTGTTGTAATACATTTTTAATAATCTTAAAGTTATTGGATTAAAAAGTTAGGAATTAAATTTTTTATTTACTTATTATTATGCAAGACTAAATTTTAATAAAAATAGTTATACTATGACTTTGGAGTTATTATCTTTAGTCTTTAAAATAAAAAATATTTATGAATTGTGAGTATATTTAAAAACACGCAAGATAACTAACCAAGGACAAAACCAAAATGATTTTATGGGCATAGAACTAACTAGCATCTTTGCTTATCCGATCCGTGAATTTTTCTTTTCGTTGATAAGGATTGTGGGTAAAAAAAAAAAAAAAAAAAACAGATATTCAAGTTATTGAAAGCATTTAATTCCTTATAACGTATGAAATTATGGTTCGAATGTTCCTCAAATAAAAAGATCTTTTCACTAAAGCATGAAAAAAAATTACAAATCAATTATTATGTGATAAAGATTTTTAATTATACATTTTAAGTTATAATATATATATATTATAAGTTTTATATGCACAAAAGTATATATTATTTTTTTTAATTTTTAAAATATAATATAAAATAATAATTATATATTTTTTAAAATGATAACTTTTTATTATTTTTTATATTATATAATATATATGTTTAGAATTCAATGATAACAAGTCTTAGAATCATTAATATATATATATATATATTTGGATCCAATGGATTTGGTTTTTATCAAATTGATCTTTTAATTTGGAATTTGTATTGTGAATTTAAATGATCAATTCTTTTTATCGAATTAATTATAAATACTTTTGACGATAATGACCAAAAAAGTTGTTTGAGGTTGACTATAAAAATGAAAACTATTGGCCAGAGGATTTAGAGATAAGAATATATAAGCACACAAAATATTTTCATTTATTTATTGAAAGTGAACGGAGCACTATGTAAGGAAGTTTCAAAGCAATGTCTCAATCTCATGTCAAATATGAAATACAATTTGAAAATCCAAAAAACACTACAACCTAAGAAAATTACTCCAAATTTTGGAAATATATATTTTATCCTAGAAGTAATATTTTGACTTATACCATAGTTAATAATTGGTTCTTTTAATTTTATACAAGTTTGAATTTATTTTACTAAATTGAAAAATAAAAAATTTTATTTTGTATTTTGTAAAATATTCAATTTTATTTTCTTTATTATAGCATCTATATGCAAAATTTAATGTCAAATTTAATAATATATAATGACTTAGATGTTATTAATGTACTAAAAATAATTTCTAACTTTTATTCAAATTTAGCTTTTAAGTTAGCATACTGTTAGTTGTTAAACTTGGTATTAAATTTTAGATGGATGATAATTTGAAAGGGAAAATTATATATTTTTAATATAAAATAGGAGTCTAATTACATTCTTATTTTTTTTTTAGAGATATTAAAATTACTTTCTCCTGTCTTAGAAGATGCCAAAATTACACTTCTATTCTCATTGTTTTAAAAAAAGTGCACATCATTTTTTATTTTTAAATATAAAATAAAAATAATTATTATATTTTAAAATAATAATATTAAGTACTATGAAATTATTTAACTTATCACTCTCCAAGTCAAACATTTTTTTTAATTTTCAACTTTTCTCATTCTCTAACATAGTTTGTAAATTTATGTTTTATCGTATATGTATTAATATATGACTTTAAAAATCATTAATATATTTTGTAAGAATATTTATTTTATGCAAGAAGTACTATTTAATATTTATTTTATGAATAATTTAATTAAAAATATAAATACAAATTGTAATAGTACAAAATTAGTTAAAAAGAAATTTATATCTACTTCCTAATATAATTATTGAAATTATTTCTTATTTTTTAACAAACATTAAGCATGTATCCCCTATTTCCCAACATTCCTGGTAGAATCTTGCAAGGAGGTCATCAGGTCCTGGAGCCTTGTCAGGGTCTATTTGGAACATGGCTATCTCAATCTCCATTCGACTGAAAAATCTGGTAGCTTCAAGACGAATACCATCACTGACTAGTTTATAAGATCATGCAATTAATTCCTTCGAACTTAATTCATTTTAGGCCCTTTTAACTTTAAATAATTTCAAAAAATTCTTCTGAACTTATTTTTGTACAACTTATTTTCTTAACGAACCTTTTCCTCCAACATTTTTCAGTCGAACTCATAGTCAAGGATGATAGTGGCTAGGGTACCAATCCCCAAACTTGAATCCAAAGAAAAATATTTTTTATTATTTCTGAATTCAAACTTAGCAAAATTAATTCTTGTCCTTAAAGTTGTTAAATCTCCAAATTCTTAGACTTAGACCTATGTTTACATGAAAAAATTTTAAAAGGATTAAGTTTTGTATTTATTTAAAACTTATGTCTATAAAATTACAAAAATAAAAAATTTATAACCATAATATTATTCAAAATTTAAAATAATCACGTCTCACAACTCTTGCTATAATGTAAATTTCAAACATATACATAAAATTAAATTTTTAACAAGTTGTGTGTCTGTTTTCTAAGGATTTAATTTTTTTAAAAAAAAAATTATATTGATTTTATTTAAATAGTAGTTATAAGGATATTTTGTTCAAGAAAAATAAAAATATAAATTTTTCTTATCTCTTGTGAAAAGAATATATGTTTTCGAAATAAACGGTAAAATGGTATAATTTTAGTTTCTCTTAAAGACATAAAAGGTAATTTACTCAAATTTTTAAAATTCTTAGAACTCAAATTGACAAAAAAAATTAATATTTTGATATCATCAAATTGAAAATTGAAAAAGAAACTTTAAGGACAATTTTTTATTTTTAATTACAAAATTGGTGAATTCAATTCTATGTTATTTCATTTTACGAACCAATATAGATGCATGGCCAATGTTGTATACAGGAGATCATAGAAGACAATTTGAAATTTTTTACATATGTTTTACAAGTTACAACACAGCTCTTTTTTCTCAATTTGTTATAAAATTTTTGAAAATAAAGAAATGTTGTACTGAAATCCTTTTGTATTTGTGAAAGGCTTAGTGAATACTCAATATCACATGAGTGTCTTCTTTTTGTTTAGCTTAAGTTAAGACTTGAGAAGCTTGCTGTGAGGTAATGGAAGGGTTGTCATGAAAGACTAGATCTATATACAATTTTTTATATATTTGTTATCAAATTTTTTAATCAAAATAAAATATATAAATTTTTTTAATAAAAATTAATTATAAGAAAGATGAGTTAAAGAGTAAGTTCTATGGTACATATCTTCTTTCATGTCCTTTGTATATTGACCAATAATTTTTATCTAATTTTTTATATTTCAAAATAAATGATCCACATCATAAATAAAATAAGAATAAATATTTAAATTTTATTGGTCAATATGCAAATGAGATGACACAAGATATATACTTAAAATTTTTTTATAAATTATATATATATTAATTTTTTATTAAAAAATTTAAGGATAAAAATATAAAAATTATACTTAAATGTTTTTCTTTTATGAATTAGAATTAGAATCAATGAAGGAAATTAGACTGCCTAAATTTTAGGTTCCTCGCTTTGAAGCAGGAGCTTTTTTTCTTTTTTCTTTTAATGCATGTGAAGATGTAAAGCTACAATTCTATGTGGTGGTAAGATATGGTTATTATCATGAAACTATGAGATATATCTTAGAACCTACTATAACTTTTTTGAAAAAATTACACTTTCTCGCCTTCATCTGTGTCTTCAATTTGTAGCAATTTTTCCTAATCTAAATAAAATTAAATCCATTTCAATAAGCAAATTTGAAAATTTTAACTATACCAAAACCAAAGCACTAAAAAAAAATTTCATCTTTTCCCCTTATTTTATATTTTCCAATCGATCTATCCATTAGCTTTCATAACCCTCTAATCAAGTTGGTCTTTCCCCTGCATCATCTTCATAATTGCAATGTACATATACAAACACATATAATTGAAGAAAAAGAGGAGGAATTTGTAATTCTTCGATTATTTGATTTTTTTCGTAAACAAAAAAAATAAGAAGAAAAGGAAGAACAAGAGTTAAAAATTTTAGATTAGTCGGTGAAGTAAGAAGGAAAAAATAACAATGGAAAACAAGAAAAAAAAAAAAGATGATGAAATATAATTCTCCATGAGGCCAAAAAAAGAAGAAGACAAAAATAAAGACAAAATCGTAATTTTGAATTCATTTTAACTATAACAGAAGACAAAGACAAAAAAGAAGATGAGTAAAAAGACATGGGTCAATCTTCTCAATCAAGTCTACTTCCTACAACGGTATTTTGGGTATTAGTAATTTTACGGACTCAATACATGTAAATTATAGAGTAAATTTTACTCTCTTAATGTTATTATTTTGATTTTTCCATTATTGCCTTTTATTATTATTATTTTATTAGTCATTATAGTTATTATTATATTAATAAAATGAAAATTTAAAAATTCTTTAATTGTTATTGTGGCTTTCATACATAAATATCTTTTTTTGTCAATATTCGTTTAAATTTTATTTACATACTAAGCATATACCATCTTGATACTATGAATATACATAATTTAATTAGATTACTTAGCTGGAATCGCATTTTATTTTGTATAAATTAGTTACTTAATTTTACAAAATTAATATTTTTTTCTTTCTTTTTTGATATAAATCATACATAGAGTATTATGATGATATATATTAGTAACATCAATCAAATTTAATATAATTTTGACAAAAAAATAACAAATGGGTCTAAATTAAAAATTTTTAAAATTATAAACACCTAATTAAAAATTTTTAAATTCTAAGGACCAAATTAAAAATTATTTGAAACCATAAAATACATAAGAATAATTTAATCTATATTTTATATGGTTGAAATTTCTAAATCTAGATGTTAGAGGTTCATTGCAGTTGGTCTAAGAGATTAGGGTGCTAATTATAACACTTTTTTAGATTTGGGAGGACATTACAACTAGAAGTGAAATATTAGGATGAGTAAGTGCAATTTCCCACCCTTGTTTAGACGATGAAGACATTAATTGTCATAGAACAAACATAACCCTTTAGCATAATAATATTACATATCTAAAATATTTTTTCTCATAATTTCCACATATATTCACAAAATAGTAAACATATAAATATATAGTACACAAATAGGTTACAAGTTCTATATAAGCAATAGAAATAGAACTCTTAGAACCAATCTTAACCATCTTGTTAGTACATTGATTCACTTCACGAAAGATGTAAGACACCTTGATCTATGAGTACACAAAGAAAATTACAACAAAGCTATGGCTCTACTTTTCCAACAAAGCATAACCTTTATTTGGCCGAAATTGAGACCTAAAATAACAGGTTGAATATATGATATCATACCAAAGTGGAAATTGGAGGAATCCAAATAAGGGTATTAGCAAGAATGCAAGCACAGAAATGAAGTCTGGAACCAGTTTTATACCATGGAAGTATGTTATGAATAAGGCACTACTAAATGCTACCATCATGCTTGTTATGGATATGAACAAAGTGAAAAGGCCAAAAATGAGCTTCAATGGTAGTATCTTGTAAAAATCAGACTCTGCATAACGTGAGATGAGAATAGAAAGGGAAAATAGGGTTGAGGTTGAAGATGAGAAAAGTGCAATTGCATTTGATATTGAAAATACCGTGAATGCTGGTTTCTTCAAGTAATTAGGGATTCCAGTGTCATCATGGATGCCACCTGGTAAACTGAATGCAGAAGAGAAAACTCCGGTGGCAATCACAGTTGAAACAAGCATACAAGAGTTAGCTGTGCCTTTCATCCATTTCTCAGCTTGTGTTCGTAAATTTTTATGCTGCTCAGTGAATAATTCACTTGGAGTTAAACCATCAGAATTACAAACATCTTTGTTTATTGATAGCATTATTTTCTCCACCTCCTGTCATATATATCATAAGTAACAGTAAAGCATTAACATAATGAAATGATACATATAAAAAGCACTATCATTAATTTAGGGAGTCTGTTTCAAGTTCAACTTCAAGCTCGATCAAGGTAGCATTCATCTCACATGACATAGTTAAGCCAATGCAAATAACGCTTAGCTCAGCTTGCATGTTTGAAATTATATGCCAAGAAAACCAGAGAAGCCTTCCATGAAGAATCAAATTGAAAAATTTTTAAGGATAAAAATAATAATTTGTTTTAGTTTTGATTATAATATTTAACATCATTAACACTAATTTGAAAGTGAATTAGACAAAGAACAAAATTCATTGAGATTTAAAATTCCCATATACTTGAAAACCTTTTTATATGTAGGGTTACATAAGGGTAGGAGATATATACCTTAAACCATAAAATCTCAATCATCATCTGAAAAGCTGCTCCAGAAACCAAGTTTAGTTGATCTGGTGGTGCTAATTTTGCAGCCAAATGCAATAAAGTGTTTTTATCATCATCTGTGCTAATCACTATGAAATCTTTGAGGGATCCAATTTCATGCAGTAGATGGAAGATTCTAGCATGACGTTGTTCAACAGCAAAATGAATTATACTTCGACCTTTGTTGTCCAATTCTCGCATCAAGTCAGGATAAATGCTTATAAGCTTAGCAAGAAACTCAAAATTCCCAATTAGCACAGCATCAAAGATCAAAGGTGAAGGATTTCTTATGATTTCATGTATATCTTCCTTTGAGTCTATGGTAGTCAGTATTTTTTCCCAAAGACAACGAACAAGTTCAAGGACCTTAGTATGCTTTGTAGCTGAAATATCATAATTTCACAAAATTAATTAGGTTAACACAATTATCATTTGAAACTTAAAGAAAGAAAAATAATGATCAAAGAAATCAAAGAATTTGAAGAATGTTAATTTTAGGGCACTAATTTTACCTTCAATTGAAATTTGTACCTAATTAATTAACTTTTGATATTGATTTCCTAGCCCTAACTTTACATTAAAAGACAAAATTTACCATTGAAATATTTTGCGGTTGAGAATTAGTATATTTTTTTACATCTAGAGAGAGAAAAAAAAAGCCAAGGGAACCAAATAAAAACTCATCGTGAATGGATTATAAATTAATTTTTTTACCTCTCTTATTGCAGATTTCTCAAATATAAAAGATACAAATCCAAACTTTGCTATATAATTGAAATTCTTTCTCAATTTTATCCTAAATTTCTAATTTCTTAATAACCTATCCCTAAGTTTCTATGCAACAACGACCAAAATTCTTTCCTATCCTAATCAATATTTCAAATTAGATTCTCGCAATACAAAAATATTTATTCAATTCTTTCTACCCCTCAATGAAATCTTCAATTTTACCCTAATTTTTTTCCAAATTCTTTATTAACTCTAATTTCAAACTTGATGTGTAAACCAAAATGTCACCTATGATTGAAATCTTTAATTTTGTAACATGTTTTGTGTCCTTATTCTTTCATAGGTTTAAAAGAAATTGTAACAGGAATTAATTTAGATTAAACTCATGTTCTCAATGGGCATAGAACTTTCGACAAGTTTATGTTGAAATTAGTATTTTGCAACAACCGTTTCATAATTATCTATAAATGCATGATAAACATATTTTTATACTACTAATTTTAGTATTAATTTTGACATTAAATTTATGAACTAAACAGTAACCAAATGCTTTTATCATATATATGTTGCTTGCAATATATATAGAAAATTCATCATTATTAATTAAAAATTCTTAATGAAGGTAATGATAGTGATAATTGTTATAAGGATATATAGGACTTACATGATTTTGTGAGCTTCTTTCGAGCCAAGAGATGCAAACCTGTGTCTTCGTTTCTATCTCGAGCTGTAGCTAGTCTTGGTTTTTTCTCTAACATTTGAAGAGCTAAATCTGCATAATTAAGTGATCAAGACCGTAATTTATGTATTGCATATATGAAAAATAACATAGGGATCATATTTTTATTATAGAATAAGAAAAATATACAATTTATTTATTTGATCAAAATACTTTTATATGCATTATTTACATAATTAAATAAGTATTTTATTAATATAAAAAATTATTTTTTAAATTTAAAATAAATTAATTAATAATTTTCAATTTTTAATGAATAATGAAATGATAACTTTTAAAAAAGGTGAAATTATAAAATTTTTAATATTTTAAAGAATGAAAATATAGATTTTCAAAATAAAAATAAAAATAATTTTAACATTTCTTAATTTACTCCTACAAAAATAAAAGCTGAAATTTTATTAGATCATTCACTTCATCATCCCTTGGGTTGTTTTTCCCCCCCCCCCCCCCCCTTATATTTTTCAATACGGGCTGACGGGAGCTAATCGAGCCCATTTTGTTTATATTAAGATACCCAATCTCATTTGGACCAGAAAGACACCCAAACTCGTATAGTGGGCTGGCTCAATTATGGGCCTGTTTTGAAAATAAAATGAGCGGTGTTCAATCCTCCATGCAAATTTATTGAGAGCTGTATCTTGAAATCTTTTTAAATTTGTGTAAAATACTTTTAGAACAAATTAATCAAAATACTATTATGTTTATTATTTTTGTAATTACATATATTTTTTTACCAATATAAAAATTCATTTTAAAAAAATTTAAGTAAAATTACTTTATTACTTTTAAATTAAAATAAAACAATATTAAAATAATAATGTTTAAGATATATATATATATGAATAAAAGTAGCCTAACTTAATTTATTACTTTTAATCAGATATATACAGTAAAATTATTTTTACTATTTACACTCGTAACTTATAAATTATATGAAAAATAAATTTATGGTTACTCTAAAATTTACTTTCTAATATTTATGATATATATTTTAATAAAATAATTTTTTAAAAAATATTATCACTAAAAATATTTTAGTCAAAATAAATAAAATTAAAATTTTTTTTATCTTTACACAAAAAAAAATGTAATTTTAAAAAATAAAAAATATATATAATTTTAGTTAATATATCCTACTTTTTATCATCGTATACACAAATGTCAAAGTAATTTAACGATAGAAAAATTTGACATTTGCACATCCTATCAATGTCCGATCTAGAGGTATAATAATAAGAAAGAATTTTTTATTATTAAATACTTACCATAAATTTCAGCATTGACTGCAGTGAGGAACAGTAAATCCCAGTCTCCTTCTTCCAAAATTTCAGTAGGTTTTTTCTCATATAGAAGCTTTGCCATTTGAGGTCTTCCTTGTATGACAGCAAAGTGAAGAGGAGTGAGTCTGCCATTATAACCCCTAATTTTTGTCAATTCTGGGTTTTTTCTCATCATGATCTCTGCAATTCTTGTATTCCCAACTCCAACAGCAAGGAAGAAAGCAGTATTGCCATCATGATCTTGAAGTTCCAGATCATGTTCTTCCATTAACTTGACAAGCTCTTCCACAAAGTGAACACGATTGGCTCCTGCAGCCACATGTAGAGCTGTTCCCCATCCTCCTGTTATGGCTGTCCTCACTAGATCTTCATCTCTGTCAAATCTCATTTTTGCATCTTTCCAATTTCCTTGCAATGCTGACTTGTGCAGTGGTACTCCCACATCTAGGTATTCTTTTCTTTTCTCTCCTATAAATATACACACAGAGTTTATCCTAGGGTACTATAAGATTTGTTTCAATGTTATTTTATTTTTTAAAATTATTTTTATAAAATTAATTTTAAAAATTTATATATATATTATTTATAAAAATTTATTTTTTATATTATATTTGTTTTAAAATATTATAATTCATAACAAATTTTTATTATTCTCTATTTTTTTCTAAAACACATTCTATTTTTTTTATTGAAAAAATTATTCAAACAATTTTTTTTATTTTTAAAAACAAAAAAAAATTTAGAAACCTATTCAATATGTTCAAAACAAAATTTCAAATTGGAATGCACTTTAATATACGGTAACTCTCTCTCTCTCTCTCTCTCTCTCTCTCTCTCTATATATATATATATATATGGAGAGTTTATCCTAATAACAAAAATTAAAAAATTATGAGTAGGGTGTTATTATTTTTGGATTCAAAAATAAATAATGTTTTTATATTTAAACTCGTTTACTTGGAGAAAGTTGAACATCAACTTATAAATTCATAAAAAAAAAGTTATATAATCAATTATATTATATCAAATTTAAACATATATTTAATATGAAATCTCAATAAATTTATTCTTATAAAATAATTTAATATAATAATTTACAAAATTTCTTGTTTTAAAAGAATATATTAAATATATATATTATAAAAATAATATTTCAAATAAAGATAATATTTTAATAATTTTTATATAATGAATTTTTATATTCAAATTTAGTATCACCCATTCTCATACTCGATCGAATTTCAACCTGTGAAACTTCTTAAAACAATCTTTATATTCAGATTTTTTTTTTCAATATCCAAAACTATTCTTAATAGTCCAACGGCAGAATTTGCAACAACAATCTCATATTGAGTAGTAGTTATATAATCTAAAATTCATTTAAACCTAATGCATATGTTTAAGAATGTTTTTAGTTCTCTTTTATTATTATTTATTTTTATTTCATAGTCCTTTGTTACTCTTATATATTCTACTTAGTTTGATTGAATTTGTTACCTTATTGTTGCTCTTGAAAAAAATTAAGTAAAATTGTCATATTCTAAAATAAGGAAGTAATGTCAATCTCATGAAGATTGACCACTATCCTATAACCTAGCGAATGATTTATACAAAAATAATATTTCAATAATTTTATATAGAATGAGATCATATTGAAATTTAGTATAACCCTTTTTCATACTTGATTTTCAACCTGTAAAATTTTTCAAAATAATCTTTATATTCAGATTTTTTTTTTCAATATTCAGACCTATTCTTAGTATTATTTTATGATATTTTTTAAAATATTTGATTTATGTATTTAGTTCCCTCTCTAAAAATAATTATTTCTACTTGAATGTGTACCAAGTATGAAAATCTAAAGAAAACAAAAAGCCCCTATTGGATCGTTGAATTATACCAGTAAGGCTGTAAAATATATTAAACTTTGAAAATATCAAGGATTTGATTAAATTGCAATTTTTTTAAAAAATATGTTAAAATTATATTCTCTTTTTTATTATTTTAAAAATTTACACTTATTTATTTTGAAGAGATAGAAATTTTATAATTTTACATATTTTTATATTTATTATTTATATAATTAAATATATATTTATAAATATTAAAAATATTTTTAAAATTTAAAATAAAATAAATTTATTATTTAGTGACAAGCTGACAAGTTAGATCCCTTTCGATAATTTCATACTTTATAAAGAATTAATCGCTTTCGATAAATTGAATATCTGTTAGTTTACCCACAATATTTATCAACGAAAAGAAAAATTCATGGATAAGCAAAGATGCTAGTTAGTTCTATGCACATAAAATCATTTTGGTTTTGTCCTTGGTTAGTTATCTTGCGTGTTTTTAAATATACTCACAATTCATAAATATTTTTTATTTTAAAGACTAAAGATAATAACTCCAAAGTCATAGTATAACTATTTTTATTAAAATTTAGTCTTGCATAATAATAAGTAAATAAAAAATTTAATTCCTAACTTTTTAATCCAATAACTTTAAGATTATTAAAAATGTATTACAACAACTTCGTTATTTAAAAATCTATTTTATACAATTTTTCATTTTTGGAAAATAAAATCAATAAATAAATTAAGAATATTTAAAAACTAAAATTTTAATTTCAATATAAAATTCATCTTTTAGAAAATATTTTAAATAATGAAAATGAATGATAATTAAGGAATATATATTAAATATAATTAAATTCGTTGTTTCTACTTTTCTGCCTTAAAGTGCCTTGGACGATAATGTTTTCACCATTGACTTGATTATTTTGCAAAGTCGTCCACTAGGGGAACATAATTTAACCACACAATCTTTTTTTGTTAATTCTTTCTATTGACTTATCATTGACTAAAGCCTCTTTTATGAATATTGCAATTTGAGAATATTTGTAAGTGAAATAAAATTTTTTACTAAATAAAAAACAAATTACATTCTTTTTATGTTAGGAAAATAATTAGGATTTTATTTTTTATCAAATCAATTAATTTTTTTACATAATAGAAAATTATAATTTTATTATTGATCCCACAGTTAATAGCAATACATCTAATTAAATTGATATTTTTTGTCCTTTAACATATGTGATTGTCATTTTATTTTTAATATAAAAATGATTTTTTTGCATAACTTGAAACTGTGATTTTATTTTAAAAGAAGTAACCTTTTCATTTAAAAAGTTTAAGATCATTTTTAATATTATCTTAAGTTTTTTAAGTTAATTTTGTCATAAATATTTATAACAATTTTTAATCTTATTTTTATTATGTCGAAATTAATAATTAAAAACTTGTCAATTTTTCAATGCTATTGGAAGAATTATTTAAATTGACATCAAAATTAATTGATCATTCCAAGATGAAATATCTTAAGTTAATTTTTAAAAGATTAATTTTTAATTAATATGATCATTTAATTAATAAGATAGATAAAAATTTAACTGACAAAATGACGAAATATTAATGAAAAAAATAAAATATGTCAAATTTATAAAAAAAGTTGTCAAAATGCATATTTTGAATTTTTAAATACTATTTGTAAATATGATATGTTTTTTTTACAAAGTATATATATTACAACTTTTATATACACAAAAGTATATATTATTTTTTAATTTTTAAAATATAATATAAAATAATAATTATATATATTTTGAAATGATAAATTTTTATTATTTTTTATATTAGATATTTTATTTTATAATTTATATTATATAATATATATTTTTAGAATTCAATGATAAAAAGTATTATAATCATTAATATATATATATTACAGAGATTTAATTATTTAATTTTTATTTGGATCCTACGAATTTTATTTTTATGAAATTGATCTTTTAATTTTGAATTTGTATTGTGAATTTATATGATCAATTATTTTTATCGAATTAATTATAATACTCTTGACGATAATGACTAAAAAAAAAATTTAGTTCCTTCTGTAAAAATAATTTTTCTACTTGAACGTGTACCAAGTATGAAAATCTAAAGAAAATTATACCAGTATTAAACTATGAAAATATCAAGGATTTGATTAAATTACACTTTTTTAAAAATTATGTTAAAATTATATTTTTTTTTATTATTTTAAAAATTTACACTTATTTCTTTTTAAGAGATGAAAATTTTCTAATTTTACATATTTTTATATTTATTATTTATATAATTAAATATATATTTATAAATATTAAAAATATTTTTAAAATTTAAAATAAATTAAATTTATTATTTAGTGACAAGTAGTTGAAAAATTAGATCAGGTCTAACATGTTGAAAAATTTTAAACCTGCTAACAAAATTGATTAGTTTGCAAGTTAAATTTTTTTAATTTAAACTAACTTAATCCAATATGATACATTGACCAATTGACTTAACATAATAAATAACTCTATGTCTTTTGCATGGATGTGATAACAAAATTATTAATTATATAAGTTATACTAAAAGACTTTGAGCGTAAAGACCTATTCTTAGTATACAGACCTATTCTTAGTATTATTTTATGATTTTTTTAAATATTTTATTTAAGTATTTAGTTCCCTCTCTAAAAATGGTTTTTTCTACTTGAACGTGTACCAAGTATGAAAATCTAAAAGAAAAAAAAAAAAAAAAGCCCCAGTAAGGCTGTAAAATATATTAAACTATGAAAATATCAAGGATTTGATTAAATTACACGCCTTTTTAAATACGTTAAAATTATATTCTCTTTTTTTATTTTAAAAATTTACACTTATTCTTTTTTAAGAGATAAAAAATTTATAATTTTACATAATTTTATATTTATTATTTATATAATTAAAAATATATTTATAAATATTAAAAATATTTTTAAAATTTAAAATAAAATAAATTTATTATTTAGTGACAAGTTGACAAGTTAGATCGAGTCTAACATGATGAAAAACTTTAAACTTGCTATTGATTCGTTTGCAACTTGAATTTTTTTAATATGAACTAATTCAACTCAATCTAAGATCGGGTTAGTGAGTTGTTTAATACAATAAGTAATCGAATACCTTTTGCATGGATGTGAGAACAAAATTATTGATTATATAATTTATATTAAAAGACTTTGAGCGTAAAAAAACTAAAAATTCAATTAAAGAGAAAAAGAAGAAGGGATCAAATTAATTACTTGTATCATCAAGTAGATGAAGGAGAGGCCTTCTAAAACGACCTGAACTGGTCCTATGCACTTGGATATGTAATTCTTGGGTGTTTGTTGAACTCATTATTGCACCAATGTCTCTGTAACTTCCCCAAGAAAAAAGAAAGAAGAGAAACTATTAGGTCAATTTTATTCTTAAAAAGTTAGTGAAGTTATGTAAGATATAATCCAAAATATAAAGTTGTTGTTGTATGTTAATCATTTTGTTAGATAACTGATTAAAAAAAACACAAAACGACCGGGGGTTTATCTTTTCAAAAGATTATAGTATATATGACAAAAAATTTAATAAGTTTAATAATTAAGCAGAAGAAGAAGAATAGAACAAAAAGAAAAAAAGGTTAGGATGTGAGAAGATGAAGAATAGGTTGAGAATAAGGAGAAGAAGGAAGAAAAAGGTTAAGAAGAAGGAAGAAAGGAAGGGAATGTTTGCTTACTCAAACTGGAGATGATGAGAATTCTAAATGCTTTGGAAGTTATAGCTGCGGAGAGTGAATGATAATGGAAGATATAAGTAGGCTTTTTTAATTACTCTTTCCGAGAAGCCACAACTATCAACTAGTCTAGTGAGAAGAATATTTTTTTTCTAGTGAGAAGACTATTCTTTTCTCCCAAAATTTGGGTGTGAATTTTTTAAATTTTAAAAAAATTATACATTTATTTGTATTTAAAGAAAGATAAAAAATATATTTTATCCCTAATTAGTCAGGACAAGTCTCTATAAGTGTAATTCTTTTATTTATTTATTTTTTTTATGTCTCTCTAACTTTAAAAAAATACAATTTTTTAATTTTAAAAAATTCAAATTTTCAAAATTTTGTCACTTAATATAGTTTTATTAATTAATATAATTTTATTTTTTGATCAAATTTTATGTCCATTTATCACGAACGGCAACATCTTATATGAAATTTATGTAAAATTATTTTTGCTAAAGTATATTATGCTAGTAAAAAAATTTAAATAAGACTAAAATGACCATTAAATTAATTTTTATATATTTTTAAAAAATTATAAAATTCTTAATTTTTTGGGTTTAAAATACCCAAATAAATAATTTCAAAAAAGTTTTAAAGTGTAATTAGTTTCATTTAAATTTTAATTATGTTTTGATTAAAATAATTCACAAAAATTATGCCAATTAATATAGATAAAAGATAAAATTGAAACCTTAAAAGAACAATAAATTAATAATTGAGTTTTTGAAATATGTATATTTTTTAATTTAGTATTTAAATAATAAAATATCTTAATTTAATAATTAAAATATTAATTTTCAATTATTTTAGTCTTTTAATTAATAGAATTAAAAAAAAAGTTAATTAAAAGTAGAATTAATAGACACTAACTAGCTATTAAATGATAAATTAAATTCCCTTTGACAAAAAAATGCAAACAGTCATTTTGACTATATAATTTGTAAAACAAATATATCATATTTACAAATAGTATTAAAAAATGCAAATTGTGCATTTTGACAATATTTTTTATAAATTTAATATGTTTTATTTTATTTTTATTAATACTCTATCACTCTATCAGTTAATTTTTTATACATCTTATTAATTAAATAATTATATTAGTTAAAAATTAATTTTTAAAAAATTAAATTAAAAAATTTTATCTTTGAATGATAAATTAATTTTGATGTTAATTTAAATAATTCTTCAAATAGCATTGAAAAATTGAAAATTTTGTTATTATTAATTTGGATGTAATAAAAATAAGATTAAAAAGTTTTATAAATATTTATGACAAAATTAACATAAAAAAATTAAGATAATAGTAAAAATGATCTTAAACCATTTAAATGAAAAGGTTAATTTGTTTAAAATAAAATCACAGTTTCAAGTTATGCAAAAGAAAAAAAAATCACTTTTATATTAAAAATAAAATGACAATCACATGTTAAAGGACACAAAATATCAACTTAGATGTATTGCTATTAGCTAGCTGTGGGATCAATAATAAAATTATTATTTTCCATTATGTCAAAAGATTAATTGATTTGATAAAAAAAAATCCCTTCTAATTATTGTCCTAACATTAAAAAAACAATGTAATTTGTTTTTTATTTAATAAAAAAATTTTATTTCACTTACAAATATTCTCAAATTTCAATATTTATAAACGAGATTTTCTTAGTCAATGATAAGTCAATAGAAAGAGTTTAAAAAAAAAAAGACTTTGTGGTTACATGAGTCCCCCTAGTGGACGACTTTGCACACTAATCAATGGTGAAAACATTATCGTCCAAGACACGTTAAGGTAAGAGTAGAAACAACACAAATTTAATTACATTTAATATATTTTCCTTAATTCTCGTTTATTTTCATTATTTAAAATATTTTCTAAAAAATTAAATGGATCCAACGGATTTTCTTTTTATCAAATTGATCTTTTAATTTGGAATTTATATTGTGAATTTAAATGATCAATTCTTTTTATCGAATTAATTATAAATACTTTTTTTTGACGATAATGACTAAAAAAGTAGTTTCAGGTTGACTATAAACAGGAAAACTATTGACCAGAGGATTTAGAGAGAAGAATATATAAGCCACACAAAACATTTTCATTTATTTATCGAAAGTGAAAGGAGCACTATATAAGGAAGTTTCAAAGCAATTTCTCACTCTCATGTCAAATATAAAATACAATTTGAAAATCCAAAACACACTACAACCTAAGAAAATTACTCCAAATTTTGGAAATATATATTTTATGCTACAAGTAATATTTTGACTTTAACCATAGTTAATAATTGGTTCTTTTAATTTTATACAAGTTTGAATTTAGTTTACTAAATTTAAAAATAAAAAAATTTTATTTTGTATTTTGTATTTTGTATTTTGTAAAATATTCAATTTTATTTCTTTTATTATAGCATCTATATCCAAAATTTAATGTCAGATTTAATAATATATAGTGACTTAGATGTTATTTATGTACTAAAAATAATTTCTAACTTATATTCAAATTTAGCATTTAAGTTAGCATACTGTTTAAGGAAGGGAAATTTGATACTTAGAATTAATTATTTGATTTCTTTATTTACCTAGCCTAAGTACCAAGTAAGAAGCAAAATGAGATGCAACAAAAATATATAAGTGTGTGTAAGTGTCATGTGAACGAGGAAGGAAAAGAGAGAATAGAAAAAAAAAAGAAATACCAAGGTTGCTTGTAAAGGTTAGTTGCTTGTAAGAGTGGACAAATCTAAACTTGCAAGAAAGGAAAATACTAAGTGTGCAAGCAAAGACAAAGTGTACTTACAAGTACACTTTGTGCAAATATATATATATATACATATCCAAAAGTGTGCATACTTTTCTTAAAAAAAGAAAAAGAGAAAGAAAGGGAAATGGAAAGTGGGAAGAGAATTAAAAATATATATATGTACTAAGGTTGCTTGTGGAAGTGGAAAAAGGTAAACTTGCAAGAAAAGGAATACTAAGGCAACAAGCAATCTAATAGGTGTATAATTTTGTACAAAACTAGTGGCTAGTGGGATGCACCTAATGTATAGGAAGGAAAAAAAAAAGAAGGAAAACCAATTTACAAGCAACCTAAAAAGGAAAATAAGGAAATGAAAGAAGAAAAAGAGGGAGGCATACCATAATCCTCACACTTGAAAATAAGGGAAGGGAGAGAAAGAAAAGAAGAAGGGAGAAAAGAGAGGGAGAAGGTGAGGCATCAAGGGAGAATTGAGAGATCAAGGAAGGAGGAAGTAAAGAAGAAATCAAGGGGAAAACCAAGGAAATCAAAGGAAAGGCCAAGAATATTTTCTCTAGCCCACTTCCAAGGTAGATTAGCAATTTGTTAAATTCTTATTCCATGATTGAGTATGCATGTTTAATGATATAGCTTCAATGGAATTTGAACCCATGTCTACTGTCACAGACCAACAATCCTGCCACCTTAATGTTGGAAGAATGGAGATAATAATAGAGAATTCCAGAATGGTGCAGAAGGATCTAGAACTCTCTAAAAAGTTCTATAATACAATGGAAGATTCTAGAAAGATCTAGAAAGATCTAGAATGGTCTAGAAAGATCTAGAATGTTCTAGAATATTCTAGAATACCCTAGAAGGCTCTGGAAGATTCTAGAAGGTTCTAGAATATTGTGGAAGCTCTGGGACTTTCTGGAAGAATCTAGAAGACTATGGAACATTATGGAGGCCTATGGAACATTCCAGAAGGTTATGGAGAATTCTCCCAAGAATGGTTTATTCTAGACTTGTATAGAATTCTCTAGATACGAGATATTAACCATAGGATTGGATTGATCTCCACCGTCCATTAAGGAGGTGGAAAGGTTATAAATAGGTGACCTTGGCCATTTGCCAAGATATGCTAGAAAGGCTAGAAATCTTTGAAATCCAAACACTTGTAAAGCATTCTCCAAGTCAATAATATTCTCCTTTCAATTATCCAACACTTGAGTTCTCTTCTTTCCCACTTGAGCATACTTGCCTCATTACTTTTCCACTGCGCTTAGCTTACGTCCAACCTATCTTCAAGGAGTTTAGGCTGGCTTAGTCACTGAAACAAGAGTGTCTAAGTGCCGCACGGGCAGGAGAAAAAGCAAGTCCGTGACAGTTGGTATCAGAGCCAAGGTTTCTTTCAAGGGATAAAGCTAACGTTTTGCAAGTATGTCAAGCAGTGAGATCACTCTTGCTGGAGGTGTTGGCAACAAAGGGCAAGGAGGAGAAAAGAGAGGGAGATCAAAGTCTCGAGGACCTTCCAAAGGAGGGAAGGATATGGGGGATGTGGACACGAGACTCATGAGGGTAGAGCTTTCAGTAGCTGATGGAGAGGATAAGTTCAGGGAGGTGGACTCCCTTCTAGAGGAGCTTGATGGAAAGGTCGACAAGCTCCGTGAGGAAATGTTGGGAGCCCTAAACGAGGCTACTGGTAAGTGTTCGCAACAATATGAGACTTCTTCAACATCTCTTTCTAATGAAATCCTTTCCCTTAAAGAAGAGAACAAAACTCTAAGGGAAGAATTGGAGGGGGTACATATGGAGTTGAGAAACATGAGGGAGGAGATGGTACTTCTGAGGAAGGCACTATCTCATGATATGGGAGCTACCTCATCTATCCCAACTCCAACTCCTTCAAGGGTAGAAGTTCCTAAGCCCAAAGCTTACAAAGGGGCTAGGAATGCAAAGGAGGTAGATAACTTCTTATGGAGCCTGGAACAATACTTTCGGGTTGCAGATATCATGGAGGATGCTAGGAAGATCGACTATGCCTCACTCTATTTGGAAGATACTGCGATGCTATGGTGGCGTCGTAGGCATGGTGAGATCGAGAGGGGAGTTTACACCATTTCTACTTGGGATGAGTTCAAAAAAGAGCTCAAGCGCCAATTCTATCCCGAGAATGTGGAAAGAGAGGCCCGAGCAAAATTGAGGCGACTTACCCAAAAGGGTAGTATCCGAGATTACGTAAAGGAATTCTCTGAAGTACTTTTGGAAATTCTCGACTACCCCGACAAGGAGGCTTTCTATGCTTTTTGCGATGGTCTACAAAATTAGGCTAAGCTGGAGATCGAGAGAAGAGGAGCACAAGACCTCGCTTCTGCCATCGCCATTGCTAAATCCCTTACCGAGTTCAAGAAAAGCGAGAACATTAAGAAGGGAAACAAAGGTCATGGTGGGGGAGTAACCAAACCACACAAGGAAGGAAGTATGAAGCCAACCTATAAGGAAGGGAGTTTCAAAGGAAAAAGAGATGACAAAAGAGGTAACCGCCCATCTCTTAAATGTTTCTTTTGCGAGGGTCCACACTTGGCTCGATAGTGTCCAAAGAGAAGCCAACTCTCAGCCATTATTGAAGAAAGGGAACAAGCTTCTCGGCAACCAATAGAGACGAGCATGGGATCACTGCATATCCTTAACTCCATTAAGGCCAATGTCGAAGTGCCCAAGCCTGAGAAGAAAGGGTTGTTGTTTGTACAAGCAAATGTTGGTGGAAAAGATGTACATGCCTTAGTTGACACTAGGGCAACGAACAACTTCATCAAAGAAGAAGAAGCAAAGCGCTTGGGAATAAGCTACGTTGAGGAAAAAGGATGGATAAAAGCAGTGAATTCTCAACCAAAACCCATCCTTGGTGTCATCCGCAACATCAAGATAAACCTTGGTGAGTGGTCTGGCCATATTAACTTTTCTGTTGTCCCTATGGATGACTATTCCATAGTGCTTGGCATGGAGTTCTTAGACAAGGTAAAGGCCGTGCCGATACCCTTCACCAACACGATGTGCATATTGGAAGAGGGACATACATGCATGGTACCTTTATCACGAGGGAAAGGAGGCCAAGTACCTGTACTTTCTGCTATACAACTCTCTAAGGGACTTAAGAAAGGTGAGCCTACTTTCTTAATGGCCGTTAAGGAGGAGACTAGGGAAATCAAGTCTGAAGTACCAAAGGAGATCAAGAAAGTCTTGGATGAATACCAAGACATCATGCCCAAGGAGTTGCCAAAGAAGCTTCCACCTAAGAGGGAGGTGGATCACATTATTAAGCTTGAGCCTGGTGCAAGACCTCCTGTTGTGGTACCTTACCGCATGGTGCCTCCCGAGCTTGAGGAGTTAAGGAGGCAACTTAATGAGCTATTGGATGCGGGGTACATCCGACCATCAAAAGCTCTATTTAGTGCGTCGATTTTATTCCAAAAGAAGCAAGATGGGTTGCTTCGATTATGTGTGGACTATCGTGCGCTAAACAAGATTACCATTAAGAACAAGTATCCGATCCCACTTATTGCTGACTTATTCGATCAACTTGGAGAAGCAAGGTGGTTTTCCAAGTTAGACTTGAGGTCAGGGTACTATCAAGTAAGAATAGCTTAAGGGGATGTTCCAAAGATCGCGTGCGTAACAAGGTATGGCTCTTTTGAATTCTTAGTTATGCCTTTCGGCCTAACCAATGCGCTTGCTACATTCTGTACACTTATGAACAAAGTGTTCCAACCCTTCTTGGATCGCTTTGTCGTAGTGTACTTAAATGATATTGTGGTGTATAGTAAAACGATGAAGGAGCATGAGAATCACTTAAAGCAAGTTTTCCAAGTGCTAAGAGAAAACGAGCTTTATGTGAAGAAAGAAAAGTGCTCCTTTGCCCAACAAGAGATAACTTTCCTAGGACATATTGTGGGACAAGGAAAGTTGCGCATGGATGAGGCAAAAATCCGAGCCATTCAAGAATGGGAACCACCAAAGAGAGTTCTCGAGTTGCGGTCATTCCTTGGTTTGGTAAACTATTATCGAAGGTTCATTAGAGGCTATTCTGCGATAGCTGCACCTTTGACTGACCTATTAAAGAAAAATCGAGCATGGGATTGGAACAAAAAGTGTCAAGAAGCTTTCGAAACCTTGAAGCAAGCTGTGACAAAAGAACCAGTGTTGACACTTCCTGATCACACCAAAGAACTCGAGGTTCATCCCGTGTTTCATGTAAGCTTCTTAAAACCTTATCACACCGATAAGGAGGATCCAAGTAGGGGTGAATCCAAGAGGGCTCCTACCACGGTCACCACTACTTATGACCGTGATGTAGAGGAGATTATCGCACATTGACTGGTTCCAAGGCGAGGGAGTCACCTAGGCCACACCGAATATTTGGTGCATTGGAAAGGCTTTCCTGAGGCTGAATCAACTTGGGAGCATGAGTTATCTTTATGGAACCATGCCGATAAGATTCGATCATATTGGGAGGATGCGACGAGGACGTCGCCTGATTAGGTAGGGGAGGATGTCACAGACCAACAATCCTGCCACCTTAATGTTGGAAGAATTGAGATAATGATAGAGAATTCCAGAATGGTGCAGAAGGATCTAGAACTCTCTAGAAAGTTCTATAATACAATGGAAGATTCTAGAAAGATCTAGAATGGTCTAGAAAGATCTACAATGTTCTAGAATACCCTAGAAGGCTCTGGAAGATTCTAGAAGGTTCTAGAATATTGTGGAAGCTCTGGGACTTTCTGGAAGAATCTAGAAGACTATGGAACATTATGGAGGCCTATGGAACATTCCAGAAGGTTATGGAGAATTCTCCCAAGAATGGTTTATTCTAGACTTGTATAGAATTCTCTAGATACGAAATATTAACCATAGGATTGGATTGATCTCCACCGTCCATTAAGGAGGTGGAAAGGTTATAAATAGGTGACCTTGGCCATTTTCCAAGATATGCTAGAAAGGCTAGAAATCTTTGAAATCCAAACACTTGTAAAGCATTCTCCAAGGCAATAATATTCTCCTTTCAAGTATCCAACACTTGAGTTCTCTTCTTTCCCACTTGAGCATACTTGCCTAATTACTTTTTCACTGCGCTTAGCTTACGTCCAACCTATCTTCAAGGAGTTTAGGCTGACTTAATCACTGAAACAAGAGTGTCTAAGTGCCGCATGGGCAGGAGAAAAAGCAAGTCCGTGACACTACACTCTTGATTTAGGAAAAATTTAATGGAACTTGCATGATAAAGATGAAAGGTGGCTAATGCTAATCTCTAAATTATTGTTTCCTTGAGATCATGAGAGGACTTAGATTTAGAAAGTTATTTAATGGTTTGGTTAACTTGGTTTACTATTCTTAATATTGTAGTGGACTTGTTATTTCCATGATGAAATTAATGGGGTTATTGAACATTTATGATTGCTAATAAAAATGCATGTGATTATGGAAAATTATTGGAATTTTTAGAAGGAAAATATACATGGGAATTAATTTCTAAGCAAAGGAAATTATTGTGGAAGGGATTAGAATTTTAAAATATATATATATAATGGAATTAATTTTCAAGCAAAGGAAATTATTAGGAAAATTATTAGAATTCCTTGAAAGAAAATGTACAATAGAACTAATACCAAGAAAGAGAAAATTAGTATTGAAAATATTAGAATTTTTAGAAAGAGAATATACATGGGAATTAATTTCCAAGAAACGAAAATTTATTATGAATTACTATTGAAGTTATTGAAGTTTTAGAAAAAAAAATGCATATTAGAATTAATTTCCAAGATAAGGAAATTATTATTGAAGTTATTGAAATTTTATAAGGAAAAAAAAATGCCCATTAGAATTAAATTCCAAGAAAAGACAATTATTATTGTAGTTGTTAGAATTTTAGAAGGAAAAATACACATTTGTATAAATTTTCAAGAAAAGGAAAATTATTATTGAAATTATAAAAATTCTTAAAAGAAAAATGTACATTGGAATCAACTTCTAAGAAAAGAAATTAATATTGAGATTATTAGAGTTTTATAGAAAAATGTACCTTAGAAATTGTTACTAAGGAAAATAGAAACTATTCCTTAAGTATTGAATTTTTCATAAGAAATGTTAAAGATGCTCCACATAGGCAAATTTCTAGCGGCGTGGGCTGTTTCTATGCCCATGACCTAGTGCTCATGATTTTGATCTATGCATGGCCGAGGGTCTACGATTTACAAGGTGTGGCCAAAGGTGCTCCACACGGGACCTAATGCTCATGATTACGCTTTATACGTGGCCGAGAGCTCACGATTTACGAAGTGTGGCCAAAGGTGCTCCACACGGGCGGCCTAGTGAGGTGTGGCCGAAGGTGCTCCATGCCCATGACCTAGTGCTCATGATTACGCTATGTACGTGGTCGAGTGTCCACAAATTACAAGGTGTGGCCGAAGGTGCTCCACACGAGTGACCTAGGGAGGTGTGGCCAAAAGTGCTCCGCACCCGTGACCTAGTGTTCACGTAACACGCATAAACACTATGATAATTTTATAATAAACCATTAAGCTGATAAGAATACTTGTTATTTAAAAAGATATGTAATCTTCGTTAACTTCTATATTTATCATGCAATGATTGCCAGTTTACAGTTATGTGTAATATTACACCTAAAATCAAGGATGTAGATTGAATGTTTTGGTGCTTACACCATGGTACATATTAGTTTCTTTTAAACTATGAATTGCTGAGCTACTGGGAAACTTGTGTTTCTCATCTATGTGCTAATATGTATCAGATACGGACGCGTAGTAGGGCTGCGAGGTAACAGTCTCTTTTTGATTGAGTATGATTTTTGTAATCCCCTATTTTAGGTCCTAGCTAGGTCTGATTTAGAATAGGACAATAGTTGACCATATACGTGAGTTATATTTGGGATATACATGGGAAACAAATATCTGAAGGATCGGACCATCCTTCATTTATACAGGAGTTTGAGTGACAGACCTGTTGTCTCCTAACTTCTGATGGTTGGGTACTTCGTATATCCAAGGATGTGACTTATCAGCATGTAATGAAAATTATTAGACCTGTATTTCTTTGAATTACATGAAGGTTTTTAATTTTCGTTGTATAGTGTAATATTTTTATTCTGCTGTGCATGTAAGTTTTTTATTCTGAGCAAAAGATCCCAAACCTAATCTACTTAATATATTTGAATGTTATAACTGTTCAGATACTAATCAAATTAAAGGTAAGGATAATGTACCGAACCTATCTTTTGATATTGGAGTTAACAATAAGACTAGATAAGAGCGTTACAAAAATAATTATAAAGACCTACTCGTATAAGAAATATATATAAATATATATATATATATATATTGAAGTTTCCAAGTGATTTCTAATGTCAAATAGGATATACAATTTGGATTTGGAAAGCAAATCGAAGAAAATGGGCCTACTCGAATTAATAATTTGTGGGTCTATGCAAATTTGTTTCTTTCATGTTTTTCAATTATGCATAAGAATATTTATTTTATGCAAGAAGTATTATTTTGACATGAATCCAATTAATAATTTACAAAAAAAAAATAGGTGTGAGTAAGAAAAGTGGGAAGAGGCAAAATTATAATTAAGAATGAAAAGTTTAAATAGATGTTCTTAATTTTATTTATTTTAAAATATAATAATTATTTCTTATTTTATATTTCAAAAATTAAAAATATCAATATACCTTATAAATCCATTAGTATATATATTTTATTATGATTTGGTGTCCCATGATGACTTTTTTTTTTTAAAAAATCATTTATCATTTATTATATTATATTAAAACAGTATGATAAATTATATATTAAAATTTTGAAAGAAAGGGGACATTAATTCTTATTACACTTTAAACAGGTATACTTCATCATATATACAATAATAGTCGAATAGAAAATTAAAAAAAATAAAATGTTTTAAAAAACCAGAAGAAATTATTAAGAGCTCCACGAAAACTTGGAACAGAATATATTGGTTGGAAAAGAACAAAGAAAAATAGAGATATTTTTATAATATTATATTTTTGAAAATTTTAAATTTAAATGATAAGGAGTTCAATATTGCCATTTGCATCTGTAGGAGACTAATAAGACCTCACTTGGACAAACTTTTCAATTTTTTTTTCTTTTGTTATGATTTCTTTTTAAATGAAATTTTAAGAAAAAATAATTTATGTTTAATCAATTCAGTTAAAAATATTTTATCAGTATTTAAAAATTAGTTTGCATAAAAAAATATGCTTTTGAGGATTAACTTACTAAAAAAATATGTATAAATTTATTTGTTATTAATGTTATTAAAATAAAAAAATAATTATAAATATTTCTCATTGTTAAAATTAATTAATAAAAATATAAAAAATAATAAATATTCAAATATATATATAAATGATTTATATGCTAATTTATATATCTCAAAATAATATATATAACTATATCTAAAAAAAGCATAATTTACACATAAAAAATTTGTGCTCGAGAAAAGTTTTAAGAGAAAAAAAGTTAAAATAATTTTGTTATATAAAAATTTTGAATAGAAATATTTCTCTTCTAAAATATCTAATTCTCAACTTGTTTTTATTTAGAGGTAAAAACTAAAATTCTTATTTTTTATTTTATAATTTTAAAATTTTTTCTATTATTATTAAAAACATTATTTATTTTTTTCCAAATGGTCCTTTTTCTTAAAATAAATACATTTTTGGTACAGTTAAAATAAATATTTTTTTTTCAAGAAATAAACAGTTTTTTGTTGCTAAAAAGTTGACTAACTACTAGGGTCTAAGATTCCTAGGGACGTCGCGTGGGGCAAAGTGGAAAAGAAAGAAGGAAATGACTGAAGACGACAAAATAGTAGTGAGCGCAATACAATGAATGTGGAAAAACTTACGTAAGAGAAGGGACCTACACTAATTATTCCATTCTTTTGTGGGCCTAATGCAAAACTTGGTGGAGACTTAAGGAGATCTGTCGGTAAATTATAATAAACATAAACTGCCACGAAACTTCTTGATATGCCACAAAATTTTATTACTTTGTTGTTGCCAGATTTATAGCCTAACAAAAAAGAATTTGAATCACTTACACACTTTTATATGAAATAAATAAAATTTAGATGAGATTTTTATAACAATACATTATGTGTATCGCTTTTTAATTTTATCGTGTCTCTTTAAAACTTCAAAAAAATCTTAATTAAAAAACTCTTAAAATAGAGCTAATACCTTTTTATTGTTTTTTTTTTTTTGGAAAAGCGTGTTTTGAATTTACTTTATAGAATAGAACTAGCGTAGAACCCGTGCATGGGTTTTTTATTATATGTTAAGTATATAAAATGTCAAATATATTTGTTTGGTGAAAATAAAAGATTAAAATTATTATCAGTAGGCTAATAAATTCAGCAATTAGATAATATAATAGTTTATTAATTGGATGTCATATATTGCACTACATTTATGTGTAATAAAAAAAAATATATTTGATGACATTTTCAAGTTTGATTAACAAAAGATAGTTATAAGAAATGATAAAATAGTAAAAACCAATAATCTTCCCATAAGGAAAAATTAATCCTTTCAAACATTACCCTTAGAGAAAAAGTTTATTTTGGTCAATAAAAGATGTGGTAACTTTTAATTTAATTATTTATAGATAATTTCTGTCAATTTAATTCTTTAAATATTAAAATACTTTCAATATTACCTTTTTATTAAAGTTACATTCATATCTTAACGTCTTATTTAATAAAATATTAATTAAAATTTTTTTTGTTAATATAAAAGTTATAGATAATAGATAATCTATATCATATTAAAAAAATTATGTTTGTAATTATTCAAATCAATACTAATTCTCAAAATTTTGCTAGATATGCAATTAGTAAAAAAAAATTATGTATATATGCAATTAGAGAACTTTGATTTATATATTGATATTTTATCTTATGTAGATTAACGTATGACTTGTAAGACAGTCATGTCATCAACTAAATTACACTATAATATTGAGTTAAGTAAAAAATTATGGATAAAGTTTGGTAGAAGGGCAACATGAAAGTATTTTAATCTTTAAGAGACTAAATTGATAGAAATGATATGTAGAGAATTAAATTGAAAGTTACCATATGTCAAGGACCAAAATAAATTTTTTCTCTTACTTTTACAATAAAGATAAAGCCTATGCATGCATGGCAGACGTACAAAGATAAAAGTGAGTACAAAAAAAGAGTGGACATACAAACATAAAAAACCCATGAAAAAACACTAAGCCCTAGTTTGCCTATAACTGCCATTTTGCATTCAGTCATACAATAAAAGCAGTAGATATAAATAACTAGGGGGGTAGAGAAGATAGTAAGATCTGATTTGTTGGTTCTTGCACTATTTGCCAAAGCGTCGGTGCAAGAATTTCCTTCACAAAAGCAGTGTTTGATTGTCCAGTGCTCCAGTGAAGCAAGTAAGTACCTACAGTTTGAGATAATGGTGAAGTAGTGATGTTTTCACTTAATTTTTGATTTTACAAAAGGAAGACAACAATAGTGTAATCAGTATCAATTTCAAGTTTCTTGATGTTAAGGTTGCTACAAAGTTGGAGGCATTTAGGGTGCCTCTACTTAAGAATTTACAGAAACTGGCGATGTGATTTCCATGGTGATCATGAATGACGCCGTTGGATCTAAGAAGGCCATTTGAGGCGGAACTATAACACCCAAATCCTATAGCCTTTCTTATAATCATTTTGTTTCATAAAACTGTTTATCTATAAGACCGGCATGTTATCTTTACTTTTTTTCTTATATATATTAGCCGAGTAAAATCTTTTAATTTTCTTTTTATTAACTGATTAGGTTTGGAATTAATTACTTAGGTATTTCATTTATACAGAGCACAGCGGAAGACTAAATAAATAAAAATATTAATTTGATAATAACGTAGGGAAAATAAACTTCATTTACATATATATTTCCATACACCAATATTAACAATGGTATACATATATTTTAAGATATGTAAAGTTTATACAGTTTAGGGTAAAGAGGCAACAGATCTGTCACTCAGACATTTTTACAAAATTTTTACTAGTTGATAGCTTTCATATATCCTGATATATATGCCCATCTCACTGTATATATATTCAAAAATGATTTATCCTAATTCTTTTTCCAAAAGACAAGAGAACTAGGATAAAATGGGCTAAACTCTACTTAATTACATTATATTCAAAAAGATGCCATGTTCACCCCCTCTACAGAGGAGAGACTTCCATAATAGTCACTACATATATTCCTTGGATTACAGAAAAAGTTCCTAAGAGGGGAACTTCCACAAAAGCCACATCGAACTCCAACCACACCATGTATGGAAAACAGTTCTACATTCTTTACTTAAAATGTAATATATTCTATTAGTATGTAAGATATGTAAATACATATATGCATATGGAATATATTTATGAATATTCATTTTTGTAATTCATCATGATAGTTTATTGTATGAATTTTTTGAGTATCATGAATATAAAACATTTCTTTCATAGCTAGGGAGAACATTTATCATTCATAAGGAAAACCTTTATAGATAATTGGCTAAAAGCCACATTCACTGTAAAAACTATAAGAGAAACTTAAGAGTATCGGTAGAGTCACCTAATGAACTACTTCACATACTACTACCTACATGAGTGAGAAAATTTTCTCCTATGTGACAATTCTGCACTGGTACTATCTAAGGCGTCCCCTAGTGAATCTGAATACCCTTTTCATTTATTGGTCACTGCCTTTCAGCAGATCATTAACATATAAAAATTAAACTCACTGGATCATTACTACTACGCAGATCATTTCCTCTTCCTTTTTAGGGCAGATCATCATGCTATGGAATCACCACTCCTTATCGGTGGATCCCATTTCCAATATGCGATTCCCTATATATAATCTAGGATGACTTGACTTGTACCCATGATCATGCTTAATTCTAAGTAAATATCCCTTTTTTATTGGCCATCTAGATTACACTAACTTAGAATTTTCAACCATCAAGATTTTTTCAAAACTTCTTATACTGAGTGGATGTTTAACCATCCAAATTTATGACACAACCATGAAATGCCCTACGACAGTCCTATATCGATAATTGGTCACTCAGCTACAAGCCCTTCCATCTTAGAATATACATTAGAAATACTTTCTCTAAGTTCTCTTTCTTTTCATTATGTGTTTTCCTTTTCTTTCTATGTTTCCCTTTCCTTTCTTTCATTTCTCATGATACTATCCTTTCATGAAAATCTATAACCCTTATGTGTTTGCTAATGCTCTTATCATTAAATTGTGTGGATATAGAAGACCACACATTTCATCTAGGCAATTTAAATTATTGATTGCCAAAATTGTAGGCCTTAACTATCTTCTCCTTAGTCTATGTAAATAAAGGACCAATGAATCCTAGGTCAATAAGTTTGCATTTGTAAAAAAAAAAAAAAAGGTTAAAGCTTTTTTAATCTATTTTGGCATGGGGTTTGCCACCAAAATTTTCAAGAGTTTTCTATTTCATGAAATTCCCCTGAGAGGAGCCAGGGAAGGTTATAATAAGAAGAAAATATTTTTAGACTCTCCCACAATTGCTTTCTCTTTTAGTGATAATTTTTATTATGATTGTATATAATTTTTATTTTATAAATATTATTTGATAATTTAAAATATTATTTATATAAAAAAGGAAAAAATAAAGGTCCTAATAAGGACAAACTGAGTTAAAGAAATACTAACTTTTATTAAAAATAAGCCAACTCAGTCCTGAAAACACAAAGCCAAATTGGGCCTTGGCCAGGTTGTCCTATTTTGATAGCTCTATGAGATCATAGTGTATCAAATACTGCTTAATTAACAATATATATAACAAAATGTGCTCATTTGACAAATCTCACAAGCATCTGAAGGTATTTTGTCAATTTTAAATGATGCAATCAATATGTTGAGAGGAAAAAAGAAAATGAAATTCATAAGTATCTTTTCTAGTAAAGCATGTGTACACCTGGTCGAAATAAAGACTTACAAGAGTAGGTAGCATAGGGTATATTTGACCAGAGAGAAAAATGTAGAAATACAAATAATGATATTGGTACAACTACAAATATAGAAATCAAGCTAGGAACCCACTTTAAACTATGATAATATGTTACAAAGAAGACACTACTAAATGCTACCATCATGCTTAGAATGGAAATAAATAGTGCTATTAACTTGAATATCAACTTCAATGGTGGTGACTTCAAAAACTCTTTCGCTGCACATAGTGAGACATTAATAAACAAGAATATTATGAAAGAGATCAAAGATAAAATGAATGCAGTTGCATTTGATATAAAAAATATCAAGATTAATGGTTTCTCCATATAATTGGAAGTTCCTGTGTTATCATTGTTACCACGTAGAATGCTGAATGCTGCAAAAAATACTAAAGTAACAATGAGTACTAAAACCACTGTGCATGAGTTTGTTGTTTGCATCATCGAAGACTTTGCTCCTTTTAATAATTCCTTCATGTTCCAGAGAGAATAATTGACAAGGAGATTAACCAATAGATTTTTTCATCTCTATAAATGCTGGTGGCGTTATCTTTTTCACCTTCTGCCACATCAAAAATGCTTGTCATACCTATGGGTACTAAAAGCTTAACAAACTTTAGTACTATTGCAATTCATATTTTGAATTTTTCAATACTTTTAGAGTATTAGAAATACATCGCAAGTAATGGTCTCAGCTCATGAGATATATTATTGCTTAACGTAACACAATAACACAATTATAAGACATGATGCATAAATAAAATGTAAAATTTAATAGAAACTTGAATATTATATGTAGACCATAAAGTTAAGGGAGAAATTATACCATAAACCACAATAACTCAAGCATCATCTGGAAAGCTGGTCGAGGAACTGACTTAAGTTGACCTTGGGGAGGTAATTTTGCATCTAAATGCAATAAATTACTTTTATTATTATTATCCATGCGAGATATTATGAAGTCTTTGAATGGTACTATTTCATGTATCGAATTAAAGATGTCGGCATGACAATGCAAAACTGCAATGTGAATTATACTTCAGTTTCTATCATCCATTTCCCGCATTATTTCAGGATAAGTGCTCATATGCTCTGCTAGAAACTTGAGGTTTCCAACTTCAACAACATTGAATATCACATTTGAAGGTTTTCTTATGATTTCCATCATTTTTGAGAGTTTCAGAGGAACAATTTCTTTCCATAGACATTTAAGAAGTTGAAGAACTTGATTTGATTAGCACATGTAACAAGTTTATTATGTGATGATAAAGTAAAGATAATCAAAACATTCTTGCCAAAAAACAACACCGGACAAACTATGTTATATTGATCCAGTGTTAGAAACTATAATAAAGCTTTCCATAAGCCTTTTACTTTATGGCTAAACTTTTCATTTGAAATGGTTCTTGACATGGTGCCAAAGCCTTTATGACCTAGTGGTTTGGAGTATGGTGGAATTATACTATCCACACTTCAAGCCTAAAGAGTTTTTATGTGAGAGGCTAATTAAAGATTATAATAGTAATGCAGCTATTATTGTAATCACTTACAAGAGTTCATAATCTGTTTTCCTTATGCTGAATTCGAGCAACTAGTACATGAAGACTTTTTAGATAACACATGCAAACTTGTCTCATTGTTCTCATCCTGAGCAAAAGCTAGTTTTGGCCTCTCATTTAGTAGTCTCAAGGCTAAATCTGCAAAATGTTCCAAATTTGCATGAACTGCAAATTCTAATGCACAAATGCTAGAAAATACATATATTATATGTTTCTAGAAAAATTCATATTTTAGCTCTCTAATGCCAGCAGCAAATATGACTTGACTTGTCCAAAAATAGGTCTCATAAAATGTTAATGCAAAATTAGCTTAGGTCACATTAATCAGGAGAGATATCTATAAAAAATTAGTGAAAAGAATAACTAAATAATTCAAGGAAACATATAAATCATTCATGTTTCTGTTTCTTTTTTTTTTTTTTAATGGTCTACTTAATCATGTCTACAATACTATGATGTCAATCTTCCCCAGGATAAGACCAAAAGCAAAGAACAATAATATATTTATCAATTTTAAAGCCCTAGATAAACCATTGTCTACAACTTTCCACACTGCTTTAGAGGTTACATGAATCATATACTTACTAGAGTCCTTAATTGATAATAATGAAAAACAGTTCAGTCCAGTCCCAATCTTTAAATATTTGAACAGTTTTAGGGTATAGATACCATGCCATTTCACTTTCCCCTTTTGAAGCAGCCATGCTAATAGGAGTTACTCGTTTGCAACAATGTATTTACTTGCCACATTATGTCAGTGATTTGCAAATTTCCAAATTTAGCAGCAAGCAAGAAGGTGGTGTTCCCTTCTTTGTCCTGCAATTCCAAGTCACTCTTGTCCATTAATTTCACCAACTCTATCACCACCTGAATATGGTTTGCTTCTGCTGCTATGTGGAGAACTGTTGCCTAACTCTCTGTTATGGCAGTGCACAGCAAGGCTCAATCTTACCCTACGATGAGCCAGATTGCTCTCCAATCACCTTTGTATGCTGTTTTCTGTAGGGGTATACATAGGTTGAGGTACTTTGCTCTGGCTTCTTCTGAAACAAGTTAATTAATGAATGGGAAATACTTTAGTGGCCAAAAATTTATGTAGAGCGCTTAGACTTTTGGTGTTTGAGAACAGGGAGTTCATGAGTGTTAACTAGCTTACATTGTGATCATCAAATTAGAAGTATTGTTTTTGTCGTTGTTTGTGTTGTCACTTACAATTGATGGCAAAGTTATCCGAAAAGAAATGTGTAAAGAGCCTGCTTAAACATTTTCCCATATAGAAGACTCTTTAGAACTTATTGTTACATCAGTGTATACTGTTGTATAAGATGAAAGTGTTGAAATGAAACCATTTTTTGTTAGAAGTTAAAGGAAAAATGCTCTTGACATGGTGCATGTACCAAGAACCAGAAGTCAAGGCACTCATCTAATCAGGTAAGGCAGTGGTCATAGTTTTCAAAACTATGGCACCAAGTAATTATAAGTGCTACTGCTTAGTATTTTTACCATAGAAGACTAGACATATATAAGGCTTGTGAGATCAAAATATCACTCTGATAGATTTGAGCATCTCTGGCAACTTCTACTTACTCCTTGGAGAATGCCACTCTACTAGATCTGTAACTTTGATGCCAGACCAAGTAACTCGTTACTAGGTCTGAGTTTCAAGTGTCATGGGTACCTTCAAAAAAATGTAAAACAATGATGCTTCTTGTTGTATCTCCCAGTGCCTTTAGTTTTGGTCTCTGCAACTATATGATTTTAACTTTTAGTTCAACAAAACTTGAACGTTATATATAATCAACCAGAGCGAAAGTAGAGCTTAAATTATGAAGAAGATACTATCGATGAGGATCATATAATCAATACATCAGCAAAATGTTAACAAGGTAAAGAGACTTTACGTGTATCATCTAATAGATGACGGGAAGGGCTCTTGGACTGAGCCAAAGCAGGCATTCGAAGCTGCTGTCGTGATTGTGAAATACTTATGAAATTAAAAAATAACTAAAGAGGATAGGGGCGGAGAGACAAACGAAATGATTACGACTACGTCATAGCAAATTGCAAAATCTTTTAGATGAAAAAATTTTATACCTAATTTTATATTTGCAATCAATTTTTTAATTAAAAATTGATAAAAATATAATTTACTTTTATAATTATTTTTTTTAAATTTTTTTAGAATAATATTAATTTAATTTTTTATATTTAAAAATAAATAATTTATATAACAAATAAAATAAAAATAAAACATTAAATTTTATTTATTAATATAGAAATATAAAATACGTGCACGTAAGAATTTTTCATTATTTATCTCATTTGCTTCTCCGTTTTCATTTTTTGTTTTACGTTCTTCTTATTCCCAATTGCAATTCCCATTCACTTGACGAAACCGCCTATCTTGATATATTTCTTATTTGGCTGAGACGTCTACCGTGAGTACCAAGACGTCGAAGTTTGGCCATTTCAAGATTCAAGAATTTGTTTCCTAAGCACTCAGGTCAGTAGATCTTACGCCTCTGTTCTTACTCTTTCTCTCTTCATCTTTCCCTCTCTTTCCTTCTTTGTTCTCCTCTTGTTCTTCAATTTTCTAAATCTTTTCCTCTGTTCTTGCCTATAATTTTAAGTTATCGACGTCTTCTTCTATTCTTCTAAGTGTTTGTTATTTTCCCCACGCTTCCAACTGAAAATAATTGTTATTATTTGTTCTCCTCTTTTTCTTCACTTTTCTAAATCTTTCGAGTTCAAGGCTTCAGGTCAGGGAACTGATTGAATACGAAAATAGTAAATATATATTGGGAAGAAAACTGTCTGGTAAGTGGCAGAAAATATTGATACTTGTTTCCCTTAAAAGAATCCTTGGTATTAATATTAAAATTCACGAGTTTGTGCTTTTTCCAGTACTGTGTTAGTTGCAATTTTCAATAGCACTTTTCTTGTCAGCTCATTCTCTCTGGATGTTGAATTCTTGACAGATATATTATCTAAAATGCAATCAGATTATTGAAAATATTATTTGTAAAATAAGGAGATTGTTTTGTTATGTGTAATGAAGTACTTTATTAATTACTCAAAGAAGACAATCTGTGTTTGCTTTACACAGAAATGGATTTAGCAGATGCAAATTCCGCAACTACATCACAATTTCAACAGCTTCAAAAGTGTGCTCCAGATAAGTGCAGGACGCCTTCCCTTCATCTATTATTAGAAACAGGTAATCTCTCTCTCCCCCTCATTAAAATGTTACTGATTAGAATAATCAAGCCAAAAGCATCTTTTATGTCCCAAACTTTATATCAATTTTTAATTTCGTTACTAAAGTATTTTTACGGTCATTTTTATTATTAAAGTTTTAGATTACAATCGATTTCATCCCACAGCCTAGCTTCATCCAAATTATTAATGAAAAATAGTGACGTGACATTTGACAATAAATTATAAGAGCATGAACAAGATTTTGACAACATTCAAACATTAGACAATAACATATATTCTCAAATTACAACTTATTCACTTTTACTCAATCACTATCTAACGTGAAGATTAAATTCTTCAACACATACTTTATATATGACTTAAACGGTTTCATTGTCATTTTTATTTATTTTTTTCAAATGTAATATTATATTACTATTTTTTGTTAGTAAATCTTCATTTGTGCAATTCCTTCGACACCAGAAGATATTCTCATATTTTTCACACTCCTTAGGATTTAATTCAATTAGAAATAGAAATTTAGTATATAAAACTTGTTCATGGGCATATCAATAAGGTCATGAAATTTCAATGTATTTATCTTTTATTTTACATATAATGGATTTAACTGAACCAATACATGATTTTCTGTTAATCTTTCTGGAATCTGGTCTTGTATTAGGAAGTCTAGGAGTAGTATTACTTACCAATCCAATTTCTTCTGACTTTTCGTTGGGACTAGTGCCTAAGTGGCCCTATCTGATTTTGGTGGTTCCATTTAAACTTTTTCATGTTAAACACTGATGTAGTAACCAATATGGCTGAGTTGTAGAGAATCATCTATATATGGGCTAAGTGTTTCTGGCTCTTTAAATCTGTCTTGCCAAATAATGTATCCCTTCTCTCAGAAGTGACAACAGTGAGAAAGATGTAACCAACACTTCTGGTGAATGATCAACTGCCACAAAAACATTTTTCCATCCATGAACTCGTTCTGGTAGGTCATATGCTTCAAATTCCACTTGTGGCTCCTACTCAAGTGGTACACAAAATAAGGATTCTAGTTAAAAAACTCAAGAAGCTACTCTTGATATCAAGCCCTGTACTATTCTTGTTGGACATACTGTTCTACTGGTTTTCCTGACCTCTATTATGGTCACAGCTCTTATTACTCCTATGTAGAAGATCAAGATTATTCTCGATTTCCTTCTGATGTTGAACAAGGAAAGTATCCTTAAAATGATGAGGCCATAGAGGAAGCCGTCAAAGAGTGGTTGATGATGTTGTAATAGTAGATTTCCTAGTTTTTGCATTTGATATTGATGATGATGGTAGCACTGTAATGGTGATATCATGGGCCATAACACACCATCTAGAGAAGAATATTTGGAGTGATATGATCAATGATATGGGCATTTTTTAAAAATAAGAATTAGGTTGTCAATTAAGGCTTAAGATAGTTTTATCTTTTGGGGAAGGGGGGGCGTATTTCCTTGTTTTCAGCATATGTTTTATTATTTTCTCCTTAAGTCTAAGGGTTATAGACTTCTCCACAATAGAATTAACACAAATGATTTGCTTTAGACCAAACATCATTACAAGGCTTTATCACCGAACATTTGTGTGATGTGTCTTAGAAGTTCTGAGACAAATAGCCATCTCTTGCACTTGTGAAATGGCTAGGTATTTATGGAACAATTTGTTTGTCCCCGCTGGTCTTGGAACTTTTCTTGCTATCAAGTTCGTTGGTTTTGGGAGGAATAAGAGCATAAAGCACTTCGGCAATGTGCAAATTTAGCAACTTAGTGGTTTATTTGGTTGGAGCGGAATGCTAGAGTCTTTAACAATAAACACCTCCCACCTCACCTTCTTTAGGATACAATCACTTTCTTGTCTTCATTGTGGGTTTCTTCTAATGGGTTGTTTTGAGGAGTTTCTCTTATAGATCTCCAAAGGAATTGGAAGGCATTATTGATTTAGCATCTTGTTTCTTCCTTTAGCTTTTTGTTTCTTTTTGGAGACGACAACTTGTTCTCCTTCTTGTATTCACTTGTCTCTTTTCTCTCTCTAATAAAATTATTTTTTATCCAAAAAAAAATATGAGTATATTGTTTCTCTCCCTCCATATTTGTTTTCTCCCTCTCCTTTGATCTCTATTTTCCCCATCTTACTCCCATTCCCTCCATTTCCTATACTGGTCTTACATTGGTTATTTAATTTTCTAAGTTTAACTTCAACTATTAATTTCTTTAGTTTTATCCAATCTTTGGAAGATTTTGTTCTTTACATATATGTTTTGTATCTTAGAATCATGGGAATATAAAACAGCTTATTCATATTTGTTTATTGCTTAAATCAAAATCTTCAGCACATGTTGTAGATTGCCCCCCCCCCCCCCTTTCTTTTGGGTTGTAGGGGAGCAGGTTGGTGGAAGGTGTAGCCATCAGTCCTCTCTTGAAAAATTCTCTGGTAGAAAATGGGTCTTTTCTTGCTTATTTTCTTACATTCTTTTTAACCCACAAAGGCCTAATAATACTAGGGATGATACGCAAAATGATGATTGACTTGTGAGCAAATGTATTCAACACAGAAGTTCAAGCCTTTCTTTGAAGGTCGATAATAGCTTATTATAATCCATAATATGCTTCTCACTTGAAAGTCCTTAGGATTTGAAGTGTGGACAAAACATAGTTCTACCATGCTTTAACCTTGATTAGGTCCCTCCCCAAGAAATCTTCAAAGATTTGATATTTACTTCAAGAGCCACCACAATTCAAAAGTTTAAGCTATTAATTACTTAATTGATGACCCATAAAAAGTTTTATTATAATTTTTAACATTGTGTATCAATATAATGTATTTTAGAGGAAAGTTCTTTTTAGCCCTTGAAAGATCTCTTGATCAATACTTTAATTCTTGGAAGATCATAATATACTATTTAGTTCATGAAAGATTACAAAATGTCAACCTGTTAGTCCTTCGGCCGTGAGGCTTTACTACGGACGCTGATATATCACGTTACTTGATTATTTTATGGACTAAAATTGCCACTTTCAATCCGCATAAGCACTTAATTATTAACAAAAGAAAAGAAAAGAAAATTAGAAGAAAAACGCAAAAGAAGTCTGCCAATGCATAGTACACCAATTGTAAGGAGTTTGCTCTGCTAGGGTTTTCCACACATCTTACCTAGACTTTGATTCAGCATCTTCCCAAGCCTGAATGCAATCCAATTCTAAACCACGTTTCTCAGCACTCACGAAAGAATAGTTCAAAGGCAGCATCAGATCTTGGAAACTTAGCTATTGTGAAGATCACACTAGCTATCTCCTTTCTTCCAGCTTGGTCTTCATTCTTCGACCCTTCAATCAACCTATATAAGATTTCGTAACAAGATAAAAAGTCGAGTGCCCAGAGATCTTGGATCTCTTAGATCTGTTTTCAAATATTTGTTTGTTGTTTTCAAAGATTTACCTGTTTAATATGTCATAACTTTTGTTTACATAAGCCATTGAGTCAGCACTTAGTCACCATTTAATATAATATGAACGTTCACAGACTAAATTGTTGGTGAAGACATCTTTTAGGGACTAAAAAGTACTTTTTCTCTATATTTTATGTGGTATTTGTTTATTTGACATGAGTGTTCTGATTGTCTTTATCTTTTAATAACATAATTAACTTGTCCCAGGTGTGAAGCAAAATCCGGTTGTTCAACTTGTTATGTCTTTGGAAACAAACTCTTCTTTTAGATGACTTTAAGAGAAACTTCAAAAGTTATATTCTATGCTGCTGATGTTGAAAACTAGGAGTTTTTAGCAGAGCTTATAAACACTCACCCTGTTTTAATAAAGGAAGTGGATAGTAGAAAGCAAAGTATAATTCACATTGCCGTATTGCATCGTCACGCTAGTATCTTCAATCTGATACATGAAATAGGCTCAATCAAGGACTTAATAGTATCTTCTGTTGATGATGAGAAAAGCAATTTATTGCATTTAGCTGCAAAACTAGCACCACCAGATTGACTGAACTTAGTTTCTGGAGCAGCTTTGCAAATGATGCATGAGCTGTTATGGTTTCAGGTATTCTCCCTTTACACTGTGGTCTATATGTGATGTTGAAGTTTTTGTTAAGATGCTATACTTATGCCTGCTCATGTATACAGTTGACCCTACGTTGTGGGCCTAGAACTAGGTTATAGCCCAACTATTAGGCCCGTGTAACTTTAAGGCTGAATTGAACTTTGGTTTGAGCTAACCCAATGATAAAATAATTCAATTTCTCACTTGTAATTCCCTAATAAATTGAACTTGAAAAAAAAATGACTGCATGGAATGGCTCTAGTTAGTTATAAATGCAAAAAAGTAATTCCTTTTGGGCATGTTTAGATGAAAAATGTTAGTTATTTGGAAAATATCTTAAATTTGTTTCACTAAGCTTCTTATATGTGACCCAAATTATATTTAAATGAAAATACATATGGGTCTGGTCAAGTTTGGACTTTACCTATGGGCTTTGCTCATGACTAGACTCGTAATGATGAGCTTAAATTAAGTTAGGGTGAGGCTCATCATCTAAGATCCTGTTAAGTTTCAGTTCAAGTCTAGACTAACTCACAAAGCAAGTGGAAATTGGTGTAACATATCATTTAATTTGGCAGGAGGTGAAGAAGATAATGCAACCATCATTTATTGAAATGAAGAACTCTGATAGCATAACTCCTCAGCAGTTATTTACCGTGGAGCATGAAGAATTATTCAAAAGAGCAGAATATTGGATGAAGCAAACAGCACAATGTTCTATGGTTGTTTCAACACTCATTGCTACTTGTACGTTTTCTGCTGCATTCAGCATCCCAGATGGTCACAATGACAATTAAGGAACTACCAATTATTTGGAGAAGCCACCATTCCTAGTATTCGCTTTATCAAACGCAAATGCATTGGTTGCATCTGTAATGTCTATCCTAATCTTTATGTCTATCTCTATGCCTCGTTATGCAGAGGAAGATTTTTTAAAGTCACTACCATTAAAGTGGACATTTGGGTTAGTAACTTTGTTTATCTCCATCACGAGTATGGTGGTGGCATTTAGCAGTGCCTTCTTTGTGACATACTACCATGGTTTAGAGTGGCTTTCTACCTTATTTTGTGTACTTGCATTTGTACCAATACTCCTGTTTGTATATTTACAAATCCCTTTAGTCCAGAAAGTCTATTTCTTATTCTGTACTTCGTTCAAGTAAACATTTGCTTTACTATAAATGACATTTATAATTTTTTTTTTTCATTCTTGTCACTCAACATATTGATTTTGCTGTATAAAATTGCTGAAATACATACAATGCACGAGAGACTATTTGTGAAACAGGATTATTTGTTTTTTGTTAGAGTATTTGCTCATTAATTGGCTTAAAATATAATATTGGTTTCTTTGACCATGCTTGAAGATCTATCTGTATTTTGTCTCTACTTTTTATCAGAATTGATTATACGTCAGCTCCTAACAGGATTGATCTTTGATACTTCGTATTTTTTCAAGCAGTCAGTCCAAAATTTAGCTTTAGTGAGTGAAATGGACAGGGTACCATTTGACTTGTGAATGAAAAACCCAAGAGGGAATAAGGGGAAAGGCTGAAAGGAGAGAGCAATGTGGAAAGGAAAAGGGCCTAAGAGGAAAGGAAAAGGCCCTAAGAGTATGATAAGAGAGATTGTCAAAGGGAAAAAGAGATGGAGATAATACAAAAAACTTTTTTTAGGCCTGTAGCTCTAATGCAAGACTTGGTCCAAAAGTTTTACACTTTTCATGTTTATAAATTGACGTTCTTTTCATTTAATCATTATAGATGTGGTAATGAGTACGGATATTATATTATAGATATTTGATCATATTTATTTAAAAAATATTAATATTGAATAGATATCAAATATTATATAAGATATGGATAATAAAATATAATTATTAATTGAGTAATAGACAAGTTTAAGTATTTGATATCTAATATCATATATTATTAAATAAAATCTTATATTTTCAGTGTTAATAATTATGCTGCATTTTTATTATAAAATAATATTTTATAGTTATTTATAATATTTAAAAATATTTTTTATTGTTAATTATAAGATATGCTATATTTTTTTTAATATTTTAGATATTTAAGATGTTTTGAGTTTTTCGAATATCAAATAATTTTAGATATAAATACTAAAAATAATGTTTTTTATATTTATTTAGAGTCTAAATATTAAATAATATAAGGAAATATAGATACAAATAATTTAAAAATAAATGATAAAATAAATATTAAAATAAAGTATTAAAATAAGTGTTATTTACTTAAGGAGAAAATAAGTATTAAAATAAAATAATGTGAAAAATGTACGTCACAATTATTATTTACTTTGTTAATAAATTAAAAAATAAACCATCATCATATTCTTTTTTTAAATTTTAATTTTTCTCTTATATATTTAATAAAAATAATTTTATTTTAAAGTACTATCAAATATTAAATATAAATAATTTTTTAGCAAAAATTAAAAATTACATTTTTTAACTAAACTTAATCCGTTGGTGTAGATTCATCATACAATCTGTGTGGAGACTTAAAAGAGATCTTTCGGCAAATTATAATAAGCATAAACTGCCACGAAACTTCTTGATATGCCACAAAATTTTATTGGTTTGTTGCTTGCCAGCTTATAGCCTAACAAAAAAGAATTTGAATCTTTTACACAATTTTATATGAAATAAATAAAATTTAGATGAGATTTTTATAACAATACATTATGTTTATCGCTTTTTAATTTTATAGTGTGTCTTTAAAACTTTAAAAATATCTTAATAAAAAAAACTATTAAAATAGAGCTAATACCTTTTTATTATTATTATTTTTTTGGTAAAGCGTGTTTTGAATTTACTTTTTGGAACAGAACCACCTGTGCATGGGTTTTGTATTATATATTAAGTATATAAAATGTTAAATACATTTGTTAGAAGTTCGTTTCACAATGAATAATTATTGGCGAAAATAAAATATTAGAATTATAATCAGTAGGCTAATAACTAATATCAGATTAAATTCAGCAATCAGATAATATGATAGTTTATTAATTGGATGTCATTTATTGTACTACATATATGTGTAATAAATTTTGACAAATTTAAATGATGTCATCAATATGTTGAGAGGCAAAAAGAAAATAAAATTCATATATCTTTTCTAGTAAAGCATATGTTCACTTGGTCCAAATAAACACTTACAAGAGTATATCTGACCAAAGAAAAAAAATGTAAAAATACAAGTAATGGTATTGATCCAAATGCAAGTATAGAAATCAAGCTAGGAATCTACTTTGAACTATGATAATATGTTTCAAAGAAGACACTACTAAATGCTACCATCAAGCCTAGTAAGAAAACAAATATTGCTATTAACTTCAATGGTAGTGACTTTAAAAACTCTTTCGCTGCACATGATGAGTTCAAAACATACTAGAATATTATAACACTGATCAAAGATGAAACGAATATAGTTGTAGTTGATATAAAAAATATCAAGATTGCTGGTTTCTCCATATAATTGAAATTTCTTGTGTTATCATTGTTACCATCTAGAATGCTGCAGAAAATGCTGAAGTAAGAACGAGTGACGAAACCACCATGCATGAGTTTGTTGTTTGCATTGTCTAAGATTCTACATTTTTCAATAATTCTTCATGTTCTACACCGAATAATTGATAAGGAGATAAAATCATCAAGAGTTTTTCTTTATAAATGCTGGTGGCATCATCTTTTTCACCTCCTACCACATCAAAAATGATTGTTATACCTATGGGTACTAAAAGTTTAACAAACTTTTAATACTACTGCAATTCATATTTTGAATTTTTTAATACTTTTAGAGTATTAGAAATACATCCCAACAGATTGTCTCAGCTCATAGATATATTATTGCTTAACGTAACACAATAACACAATTATAAGACAACTAATTGATGCATACATAAAATGTAAAAATTAATAGAAACTTGAATATTATATGTAAACCATAAAGTTAAGGGGAAAATTATACCATAAACCATAATAGCTCAAGCATCATTAGGAAAGCTAGTCCAGAAACTGACTGAAGTCGATCTTGGGGTGGTAATATTGCAGCTAAATGCAATAAATTACTTTTATCAATATTATCCACGCAAGATACTATGAAGTTCTTGAATGATACTGTTTCATGTATCAAATTAAAGATGCCAGCATGACAATGCAAAACTACAATGTGAATTATACTTCAGTTTCTGTTATCCACTTCCCATATTATTTCAAGGTAACTGCTCATACATGAAATAGTACCATTCAAGCACTTCATAGTATCTTGCGTAGATAATAATAATAAAAGTAATTTATTGCATTTAGCTGCAAAATTATCACCCCAAGGTCGACTTTAGTCAATTCCTAGACTAGCTTTCCAAATGATGCTTGAGCTATTATGGTTTATGGTATAATTTCTCCCTTAACTTTATGGTCTACATATAATATTCAATTCTGTATTAATTTTTACATTTTATGTATGTATCACTTAATTGTCTTATAATTTTGTTATCGTGTTACGTTAAACAATAATATATCTCATGGGCTGAGACTATTACTTGCAATGTATTTTTAATGCTCTAAAAGTATTGAAAAATTCAAAATATGAATTGTAATAATACTAAAAAGATAATGCCACCAGTATTCATAGAGATGAAAAAATCTGATGGTTTATCTCCTTATCAATTATTCTCTGTGGAACATGAAGAATTATTAAAAGAAGCAAAGTCTTCAATGATGCGAACAACAAACTCATGCACGGTGGTTTCAGTACTCATTATTACTTTAGTATTTTCTGCAGCATTCAACATTCTACATGGTAACAATGATAACACAAGAACTTCCAATTATATGGAGAAACCATTAATCTTGATATTTTTTTCATATCAAATGCAACTGACATGCATTTTATCTTTGATCTCTGTCATAATATTCTCACCATGTGCAACGAAAGAGTTTTTTAAGTCACTACCTTTGAAGTTGATATTCGGGGTTAATAGTGTAATACCCCTAATTTAAGTGGCTTAAATTAATAATTTTGATTCATGGTGTTGATAAATTAAATTCTTATAAAGAATTGGCTTAAGGAAGGGAAATTTCACTTGCATAATTAAATGACTAAATTGTTTAGATTCAAAAGGCAAAACCCTTGCTTCTTTTATATTTAGCCTAAATACTAAAGGAAGAACCATTGAAATTTTATGCAAGTAAATGTAATGCCACATGTAAGGATTGTAAAATAAATAAACATATATGTGTGGCTTGGTTGGAGTTTACGTGAGAGGGGAATGGGTGCAAGGTGCATGTGTGTGAATCTTGCATGCATACCATGTGAAGGGAAATGGAAAGTGGGAAGAGAATTAAAAATATATATATGTACTAAGGTTGCTTGTGGAGGTGGGAAAAGGTAAACTTGCAAGAAAAGGAATACTAAGGCAACAAGCAATCTAATAGGTGTAGAATTTTGTACAAAACTAGTGGCTAATGGGATACACCTAATGTATACCATAATCCCCACACTTGAAAATAAGGAAAAGGAGAGAAAGAAAAGAAGAAGGGAGAAAAGAGAGGGAGAAGGTGAGGCATCAAGGGAGAATTAAGAGATCAAGGAAGGAGGAAGTAAAGAAGAACTCAAGGAGAAAACCAAGGAAATCAAAGGAAAAACCAATAATATTTTCTCTAGCCCACTTCCAAGGTAGATTAGCAATTTGTTAAATTCTTATTCCATGATTGAGTATGTATGTTCAATGATATAGCTTCCATGAAATTTGAACCCATGTCTACACTCTTGATTTAGGAAAAATTTAATGGAACTTGCATGATAAAGATGGAAGGTGGCTAATGCTAATCTCTAAATTATTGTTTCCTTGAGATCATGAGAGGACTTAGATTTAGAAATTTATTTAATGATTTGGTTAACTTGGTTTACTATTCTTAATATTGTAGTGGACTTGTTATTTCCATGATGAAATTAATGGGGTTATTAAACATTTATGATTGCTAATAAAAATGCATGTGATTATGGGAAATTACTAGGAAAATTATTGGAATTTTTAGAAGGAAAATATACATGGGAATTAATTTCTAAGCAAAGAAAATTATTGTGGAAGGGATTAGAATTTTTAAAAAAGAAAATATATATAATGGAATTAATTTTCAAGCAAAGAAAATTATTAGAAAAATTATTAGAATTTTCAGAAAGAAAATGTACAATAGAACTAATACCAAGAAAGAGAAAATTAGTATTGAAAATATTAGAATTTTTAGAAAGAGAATATACATGGGAATTAATTTTCAAGAAACGAAAATTTATTATGAGTTACTATTGAAGTTTTAGAAAGAAAAAAAAATGCACATTAGAATTAATTTCCAAGATAATAAAATTATTATTGAAGTTATTGAAATTTTATAAGAAAAAATTGCCCATTAGAATTAAATTCCAAGAAAAGACAATTATTATTGTAGTTGTTGGAATTTTAGAAGGAAAAATGCACATTTGTATAAATTTTCAAGAAAAGGAAAATTATTATTGAAATTATTGAAATTTTTAGAAGAAAAATGTACATTGGAATCAACTTCCAAGAAAGGAAATTAATATTGAGATTATTAGAGTTTTATAAGAAAATGTACTTTAGAAATTGTTTCTAAGGAAAATAGAAACTATTCCTTAAATATTGAATTTTTCATAAGAAATGTTAAAGATGCTCCACATAAGCGGTCTAGCGAGGCGTGGCCGAAGGTGCTCTATGCCCACGACCTAGTGCTCATGATTTTGATCTATGCATGGCCGAGGGTCCACGATTTACAAGGTGTGGCCAAAGGTGCTCCACACGGGACCTAATGCTCACGATTACGCTCTATATATGGCCGAGTGCTCACGATATACGAGGTGTGGCCAAAGGTGCTCCATACTGGCGGCCTAGCGAGGCGTGGCCGAAGGTGCTCCATGCCTATGACCTAATGCTCACGATTACGCTATATACGTAGCTGAGTATCTACGAATTACAAGGTGTGGCCGAAGGTACTCCACACGGGTGACCTAGGGAGGTGTAACCGAAGGTGTTCCGCACCCGTGACCTAGTGTTCACGTAACATGCATAAACACTCTGATAATTCTGTAATAAACTATTAAACCTATAAGAATACGTGTTATTCGAGAAGATATGTAATCTTTGTTAACTTCTAAATTTATCATGCAATGATTGTCAGTTTACAGTTATGTGTAATATTACGTCTAAAATCAAGGATGTAGATTGAATGTTTTGGTGCTTGCACCTTGGTACATATTAGTTTCTCTTAAACTATGAATTGCTGAGCTACTGGAAAACTTTTGTTTCTCATCTATATGTTAACATGTATTAGATACGGATGCGTAGCAGGGCCGCGAGGTAGCAGTCTCTTTTGATTAAGTATGATTTTTATAATCCCCTATTTTGGGTCCTAGCTACAACTGATTTAGAATAGGACTATATTTTGACTGTATACATGAGTTGTATTTAGGGTATACAGGAAAAACGGATATCTGAAAGGCCAGACCATCCTTCATTTATACAGGAGTCTGAGTGACAGACCTGTTGTCTCCTGACTTCTGATGGTCGGGTACTTCGTACATCCGAAGATGTGACTTATCAGCAAGTAATGGAAATTACTGGACCTGTATTTATTTGAATTTTATAAAGGTTTTTAATTTTCGCTGTGTAGTGTAGTATTTTTATTCTACTGTGCATGTAAGTTTTTATTCTGAGCCAAGGATCCCAAACATAATCTGCTTAATATAATTGAATGTTATAACTACTCAGACACTAATAAAATCAAGGATAAGGATAATGTACCAAACCTATCTCTTAATATTGGAGTTAACAATAAGACTAGATAGGGGCATTACAAATAGTACTATTTATTTCCATTCTAAGCATGATGGTAGCATTTAGTAGTGTCTTCTTTGTAACATATTATCATAGTTTAAAGTGAGTTCTTAGCTTGATTTCTATACTTGCAGTTGTACCAATACAATTATTTGTATTTTTACATTTTTCTCTCTGGTTAGATATACTTTATGCTACCTACTCTTGTAAGTCTTTATTTCGAACAAGTGAACATATGTTTTACTAGAAAAGATATTTATGAATTTCATTTTCTTTTTGCCTCTCAAAATATTGATTGCATCATTTAAATTTGACAAAATACCTTTAGATGCTTGTGAGATTTGTCTAATGAGCACATTTTGTTATATATATTGTTAATTAGGTAGTGTGTTGATACACTGTGATCTCATAGAGCTGTCAAAATAGGACAATTTGGCTAAAGCCCAATTTGGCTTTGTGTTTTTAGGACTAAGTTGGTTTATTTTTAATATAGGTTAGTATTTCTTTAACTCAATTTGGCCTTATGACCTTTATTTTTTTTCTTTTTTATATAAATAATATTTTAAATTATTAGCTAATATTTATAAAATAAAATTTATATATGATCATAATAAAAATTATCACTAAAAGAGAAAGCAATTGTGGGGGAGTCTAAAAGTATTTTCTTCTTATCATAACCTTCCCCTGCTCTTCTTAAGAGACTTTCATGAAATAGCAAACTCTTCTGCAAAATTTGGTGGCAGACCCCATGCCAAAATAGATTAAAAAACTTTAACCTTTTTTTGACACATGCAAACTTATTGACCTCTGATTCATTGGTCCTTTATTTACATGGACTAACTTGTGAGCATGGAAAAATCATCAAAACTAGAATTGACCAAGCCCATGGAAACCACCAATTGATCAATCTATTCCCAAAGAGTAAAGTGATCCACCTTCCAAGAGCATATTCAGATTATTGCCTCATAGTCCTCAAAAGAAACCCTAATCCTTCTCATGGTTAGAAACGTTTTAAGATTGAGCCATTTTGGGTCCACCACCCCACTTTCAACCAAGCTGTCAAGTGATCGTGGTCTCACCAAACATTAGATTTAATTTACTAGCTCGACATACTAGCCAAAAACCTAAAACCATGGAGCCAAAAATTTTGTATACTCAATTTCTATTTCTAATTGAATTAAATCCTAAGAAGTGTGAAAAATATGAGAATATCTCCTAGTGTCGAGGGAATTGCACAAATGAAGATTCAAAAAAGAATTGATGTGATTCAAGTCATAATCTAAGCATTACTCTTTCAACACCTACTACATTTTGTTAGAAAGTAACGTAGAATGTTCTAGACATGGTGCACTAATAGCAATAAGCCACTGCTAACATATTCTAGAAGGAAGCCTAGGAAGGAAACATTCCAATATTTTAGAAGAAAGCATGCTCCTTCCAGCGAAACAACCCACGACTCACCTATGTTACTGCTAGAACTTTTGGGGTTACCTCCACTAAGTTAAAATGCAAGGCCATTCCGCCATACTCAGTGATTTTTGTAATTCAATTTATTTTTTAGCATAATAATATTTCTTAGTTTTTAGGCATGTTTTCCTAAATTAGTGCACATGTTTTGTACATATTTCTACTTTCTATTTAGATGGGTAGTTTGCTTATAAATATCCTAGACTGTTTTTCTCGAAGATATCTAAGATTTATATTCAATTTATATTGGGTTAGTTCACCTATGAACTCACTTGGATAACATAATTTGAAGTTTTAAGGGCAAATTTTGACTGCAAAAATATTTTAAAAATAAAATTAAAAATTAATATAAAATTTGATGGTATCAAAGGTGCTTTTCCCTTAATTAATCTAATCAGTAACATTTTAATGAGGGAGAGAGATAGATTACCTGTTTCTAATAATAGATAAAGGGAAGGCGACCTGCACTTATCTGAAGCAAACTTTTGAAGCTGTTGATCTGCTACATCCATTTCTGTGTAAAGCAAACACAGATTGTCTTCTTTGAGTAATTAATAAAGTACTTCATTACACATAACAAAACAATCTCCTTATTTTACAAATAATATTTTCAATAATCTGATTGCATTTTAGATAATATATCTGTCAAGAATTCAACATCCAGAGAGAATGAGCTGACAAGAAAAGTGCTATTGAAAATTGCAACTAACACAGTACTGGAAAAAGCACAAACTCGTGAATTTTAATATTAATACCAAGGATTCTTTTAAGGGAAACAAGTATCAATATTTTCTGCCACTTACCAGACAGTTTTCTTCCCAATATATATTTACTATTTTCGTATTCAATCAGTTCCCTGACCTGAAGCCTTGAACTCGAAAGATTTAGAAAAGTGAAGAAAAAGAGGAGAACAAATAATAACAATTATTTTCAGTCGGAAGCGTGGGGAAAATAACAAACACTTAGAAGAATAGAAGAAGACGTCGATAACTTAAAATTATAGGCAAGAACAGAGGAAAAGATTTAGAAAATTGAAGAACAAGAGGAGAACAAAGAAGGAAAGAGAGGAAAAGATGAAGAGAGAAAGAGTAAGAACAGAGGCGTAAGATCTACTGACCTGAGTGCTTAGGAAACAAATTCTTGAATCTTGAAATGGCCAAACTTCGACGTCTTGGCACTCATGGGTTTTGTGCCTCTTTGGTACATGGCCAGATAACCGTCGGAGTTCACACGTGCGAAAATGGGACCCTTCTCTTGCACGTTTTCAACCTTGGCTTCCAGTGCACTGTGCTTCCAGTATAACTGCTCCGACCCTCCTCCGTAATTGGCATACAGACCCATGAAGTCACCACCCAATCGCAGGGAATATAAGCCGTTGGATGAAACCAAAGCCATGTCAGCAGTGAAATTGTGATTCTGGACGAGGGTATTACTGGGAAACTCAAAACTCTGCCACACTGAATCCCCACCCTTGCGCACTTGCAAATTGCAGTTGTTGAGAAGCAGAACGAGGTCGCCACGATTATATAAATATATATATATATTAAAATAATAAATTATATAAAATCTTATATGAAAATTTTTATTATTTTTTCTTCTATTTATATTATATAGTATATATTTTATTTTATATAATATAAATTTTTAGAATTAAATAATAAAAAAGTCTTAAAAATATTATAATATAAATATATATATTATAAAGATGAGAAGCAAAACAGGCACAATTAGATTCCTGAAAATTTCGTGTGGGGCAAACTATGCCCAAAGAAAAGGAAAAAATATTGGAATTATGAACACAATCCATTTTAGTATAAGTTAATTTAGTAATTTCGTTCTTTAAAATTATTTAATTTTTATTTGGATCCTACGAATCTGCTTTTTATCAAATTGATCTTTTATTTTTGAATTTTTATTGTAAATTTAAATGATAAATTCTTTTAATCCAAATAATAAATATTTTTGACGATATTGTTATATATGTCATTTCACAAATGGATACTATGAATTGGAAGTTGAAAAATTAATTTGACATGAAACAAACATAAGAACCAAATTGACTACAAAAAGTAGGTTCAGGTTGACTATAATAATATATAAGCCACACACAATATTTTCATTTATTTATTGAAAGTGAAAGCAGGACGTTTCAAAGAAATGTCTCAATCTCATGTCAAATATGAAATACAATTTGAAAATCCAAAAAACACTGCAACCTAAGAAAATTAGTGCAAATTTTGGAAATATATATTTTATGCTAGAAGTAATATTTTGACTTAAACCATAGTTAATAATTGATTCTTTTAATTTTATAAGAGTTTGAATTTAGTAAACTAAATTTAAAATAAAAAATTTTATTTTGTACTTTGTAAAATATTTAATTTTATTTTTTATTATAGCATCTATATCCAAAATTTAATGTCAGCATACTGTTAGTTGTTAAAGGATAAAATTATATATATTTTTAATATAAAATTGGAGTCTAATTACATTTTTATTTTTTAAGAGATGTTAAAATTACTTTCTCTGTTTTTAAAAAATTTCAAAATTACACTTCTATTTTCATTATTTTAAAAAAAGTGCAATCCTTTTTATTTTTAAATATAAAATAAAAAGAATTATTATATTTTAAAATAATAATATTAAGTACTATGATTAAATTATCACTCTTCAAATTAAACATTTATTTTAATTTTCAACTTTTCTCATTCTCTAACATATTTTGTAAATTCATATTTTATTAATATATGACTTTAACAATCATTAATTGAAAAGCTCAAAAATCAAATATAATAATATAAATATAGCAATATATAAAAAAAATTATAGATAATTAATAGAATTTTCATAAGTGATTATTATAACTGGTCTAGTCTTAATTGATTTGTAAAATTATATATTATATAATATAATTAAAAAATAAAATATGTGATGTAAGTAAAAAAAAGTAAGATAACAAGAAATTATTATAGAAGAATATAGAGTTAGAGAAGCTTTTATTATTTAATTTATTATTTCAAAAATTAAAAAAATATTATTTTATATTATATTTCAAAAATAAAAAATAACATATACTTTTTTATATGCGAAGCCTATAGATATTAGATAATAAGTTTGCATAAAAGTGTATGTTATTTTTTATTTAAATTTTAAAATATGTTATAAAATAATACATTAATTAATAAAAAATTATTTTTTTTTATATTTTTTTATTAAAAGTATTTTTATTTAAAATATTGTTAAAAAGTAAATGCAGATATCTCTCTCAACTAATATTTAAAATCAAATTGGTCATATTATGAAAGATTAATATTTTTTATTAGACTCAATCTTTATTAATATAATGAGAAGTTATTTAACTCTAGTATTCTCTTAAAATTTCTTACTATTTTTTTCTCTCTTTTCTCATCACTTTCAAAAATTTTATTTTATATTTTATATTATATAATATAGTATTTTTCTAACCTACATGGCACAAGACAAATGAAAATGCATCTGATCAAGTCGAAATTATCATCCCTAGGTTCGGCCCCTTTATCTAAATTAGTAAGGAAAAAAAATGAAATAACATAATGGAGAGCAAAGAAAGACAATAAGAGAACAAAACGCCACCGTTAAGAATCTTCCTTTGATTTACGGGACTCAACTTCATCAAATTTTTTATAAATTCTTCATATACTAATAATTAAACAGCTAAAATTAAAAATAATATAATTTAAAAAATAATTTAATATAATATAATTTTTTAATACTTTAAATTTTAACAGAACGCATAAATTCATTTTAATAAATTCTTAACACATAAAGAAATTATGTATAATTTATATAAACTAAAATTTATAAAACTAAGATTTTTTTAGGGTCAAATTGGTATAACAAGATTTCACCAGGTCCTCTACGTGGCAGAAACTTTCAATCAAGTGGGCTTCTTATTCAATTTGGTCGAACTCCTCGTGAACCCAAGGTCCACAGAAGTTGTCACTGAGAGGTTCCGGTCCATTCAATTTGTCCATCAAAATAAATAAGGCTCATTCATATCTATTGCTAATTTGTTATCCATCAAAAGTAACCTTGTCCTTCTGACTTAAAAAAGAGAGAAATAATCTTATCCTTGGAGTGTTTTTGAATTAAAAATAAAATAGAAAGAAAGAAAAGAAAAAATAAATTTAATTTTCAAAATTTAGATCTAAATTTCATATATATGTTTTTAAAATGTAGTTCAAAGAAAAAAAAAATTAACATATATTTGATACTTGTGTAATTGATAAATATCTGTATATAATTTTAGGATTTTTTTTTAATCTTAAAACACCATTCTCAATATGTTGGGAATGATGTGCATACTGTTATAAAAATATTTGCTTCAGATAGATCACAAGTACCAAATGATACTTATTGGTTGTTATATATATATGGCTAAAATACAAAAAATTCTCCTGAACTTTGACTTTATTGTGGATAATCCCCTTGAGGTTTAAAAATAATAAGGTACCCCCCTTGAATTTTCAAAATCAAGCAAATAACACCATTTGTTAAGTTTTTCATCTAAATTTTGACGGTCAACGATCATGTCAGCACCGTTAACTCTAAGTCAGCAAAAATGCTAACATGGCACTAGGACAAAATACTGACATGGCACCAGTCATTGGACGACCTCCGAAAAGTTGTCGGACAACATCTGAAAAGTTACCCAGGGGGGGGGTTCCTTATCAAGTTTTAAACTACAAGGAGTTATCTGCAAAAGGTTTAAACCACATGGAAGTTTTGTATATTTTGGCCTATAACTAATAAGTGAAAAGCTAAATTATAAAATATTATAATTTATCTCTTTGATTTTGATAATTGATAAAAGAATCTTTCAAATTTTAATTTTATGAACATATTTTTTTTAACTTTTTTTATTAAAAATTATTGCCAAGATTATACAATTTATTTCAAATTTAAAAACTTGACAAAAAATATGTAAAATGACATCTGTAACTCAAATTATTAATAAATGGCATCTATGCAATAAGTGTTTAAATTAAAATATTAGTAAATGACGTATATAACACAAATTAAAATTTTGAATAAATCTTTATTAAAATTTTAGGAGTTATGTAATTTAATTTCTCAGTTAAACCCTAACCACTAAAGATTTACTCAAAATTTTAATTTATTATAGACATCATTTATTAATAGTTTTATTTAAAGACTTATTCACATTACCAAATTTCAGAGGATATTTTGAACAAAATTAAAATTTTAACATATTTTATGTCCAAAATTAAAATTTTTATAATTTAGCCTTTCACTTATTAGTTATTGGTCAAAATGCATAGAGACCCTTTGTGGTTTGGGCTTTTTACAAAAAAATTTCCTATAGTTTAAAACTTAACAAGGAACTCCCTTAACAATTTTTGGTGACCGCCTGGCAACTGGTGCCATGTCAGTATTTTTGCTGACTTAGAGTCAACGATGTTGACGTGGCCATTGATCGTTATCTTTTGGATGAAAAACTTAATGAATGGTCTTATCTGCAAGGATTTGAAAGTTCAGGGAATCCCTTATTGAGTTTCAAAACTCAGGAGTATTATCCGTAACAAGGCCAAAGTTCAAGGAAATTTCTTGTATTTTAGCCTATATATATATAATATTAGAAACTTGTCAGGCATATTAGTGAGTCTTGAAATTAAATAAGTAAAATAATTATAATTAGGTAATAAATGAAAGTAATGTAACATATTAAATTAAGTAAATAAAAATGTAATTATCCAAAAATAGATAATTAAATAAAATTAACTAAATTATAGTTACATATAATTTTTATTTAACATAGATAATTAATAATTTATAATTTTTTATACATAGATAATTAATAATTTATAATTTTTTATAAACATAACTAACTAAAACTAATTAAAGCTATATATTAATTATTAAAAAAGTTATATTTGTCTATAAATTCAAACATTCCTCCTCCTTCTCACATTTCACATTTGCTTCATGTAAGGAAAATCTCCAAAATTTTTTCAAAACTCACCAACTCATATTTGCTTCACAAAAAACTTTCACTTTTCACAAATCAAATCTTCGACATCTCCATGGTAGGAAGACAAGAAATTATCTAACCTGGATCAATTGATGCATCTAACCTGGACTAATCAATGCATCTATACTGATAAAACAACAAAAACATATCTTACAACATTTGTGGGATGGACATGGTGAGCTTTTACGAACACCCCTATGTTGCACACACGATAGTAATGGACAAGCTCCTTCTATCATTGTCCCTTATTTAATACGACCTGAATTTTACGGGATTGCCTAAGTCAATGCTTTCAAATTTAATAGAGGTCCAGTGTCGAATTTAGTTGAGAGATGGCGTCTTGAGATCTATATGTTTCACATGCCATAAGGGGAATGCACCATTACTCTCAAAGAAGTAGCTGTACAACTAGAATTTTTATGTGATGGTACACCAATGATAAGGCTAACTAAATAGAACTATTCATTTCTATGCGAACAATTATTGGGAGTGGTGCTGTCAACAAGTGAGCTTGATAGACAACTACTTAGTATGATGTGACCAACACAAACTTTCAATGAAATCTCCATTGGTGCCGATGAGAATTACCTCCAATGCTATACTCGAGCTTATATTTTATGACTAATTGGAGGATATTTAATGGTAGACAAATCATTAAGATTTGTAGCATCGTATAGATAATATTACTTATTTCTTCATTTTCAACCAACTTTAAATTGTTCTTGACAACTTGGTTCATTTCCATCATAGACATATCTTCATTGATCATAAATCCTTTTATTTTGTCAGCTTCAAATGTTACACTATTAGGCTCATTGTAGATATTGTCATTTTGATACAACAAACAACAAAATCTTTCCATATTGGAAGTGAATAAAAAATTAGGGACAAGAGTATTTTAGAAAAAAATGAAAAAGAAGTTAAAAGAAAAGTTGGATGTTGGAAAAAGGAATGAGAGAAGAAGTTTGAAGTTGGAAGAAGAAAAAAAAATTGTGAGAAGTTGCAAGTGCAAAAAATATATAGTTTACACGTGTGGATGTCACGTGACACTCTTGGTATATTTGAGACAAATATTTTTGTAACATTATACACATCATTTTCAACATATTGGGAATGTTGTTTTAGGGTCAAAAAGTAAGAAGAAAAATAAATATAAATGACAAATATAAAATATAATAGTAACATAATAAAGGAATATATTAAAATTTAAAATAGTATTTATATATAGATATCATTTTTCTTATTTTAAATTTATAATAGTCATGAAAACATATTTATGAATATTAATGACTGTAATCAAGTTGAGGTTTCATATATGTTCTAGTATTTTTATCTAAAAAAACTTCATGATATTTTTTTTAAAAAAGCATTTTCATTTTAAATAAATAAAGTTTATCACTAAAATAAGTAAATTAAAAAAGTACGTAGTGGTGTAAGGAAAATTTTAGTCAAGCTGAAATTTAGCAATTAATTACCTTAAACTTAATTCATTTTGGCCCCCTTTCAACTTTAAAAAATTTTCAAAAAGTCTTCTAAACTTATTATTTTTGTGCAACTTATTTCCTTAACGAACTTTCCCTCCAACATTTTAACCCCATTAATTCAATCAGTTAAATAATCCAAATCAGTTACAATTTGGCATGTGAGATGGCAAGGACGGCAATTTAGTTATTTTAATACCACTTTTTTTTTTTTCCCAACATCAATCTACATAGGCTCATAATTAAAGATGATCTTGAGTAAGATACTAAATTTTTAAACCTTGACTCAAAGAAAAATATTTTTTTTATTTTTGAATTCAAACATGAATTGATAGCAAAATTAATTTTCATCCCCAAATTTGTTGAATCTCCAAATCTTTAAACCGAGATCCTTGCTTAATTGAAGAAATTTTAAAAGGAGTAATTATTTATTTATTTAAATCTTATCTATATAAAATTTATTAATATAAAAACGATATTATTATTCAAATTTTAAAACACAATCATGTCTCACAAATTTTACTATAATATAAATTTGGAACATATAACTAAAATTAAATTTTAAAAAGTTGTGTGTGTTTTCTAAGGATTTTGAATTTGTATTTCCCTAAAGTAAAAAGCAAAAGGAAATATACTTCATATACAATTAGTATACTATAATAAAGTTATATTTAATAATACTAATACTATAAATGTAAAATAAATAATTTAATTAATTTATAATATTTCTAATGTATCTAGGTTTGAAATAAATATTATTCTTTTCAGATTTCAACTCATCACAATGCTTGAAGAAATCTTTAAACTTGTTATTCAGTATCAGAACTAGATTCAATGGGTAAAATTTGCATGTGAAAAAAAAAAAGAGAGCACCACAAAAAAAAAAAGCAAAGATAAATATTTTTGAACTTTCCCTCCAATTGTAAATACAATGTGATCTTTAATCTCAATAAAATTGTAATTGATCTAATAACCCCATTATTGCGATAATTCTTACAATGTAAATTACACATTAAATCCAACTTTTTGTATATGAAATTATTAAAACATTCCATTATTTCCTCAAGCTTGAGAATGCCTACCATTTAAATAGGACTCAAGAGTCACAAAACACACTATGATCTTTCATATTGTCCAATAATGTAAATTGTCACACATAAAATCTTCTATATGACGTCGAAAATATCCAAATTAATGCAAAAGAATTTAGGATGGCTCACTCTGAAACTAATTCAGGGACTAATTAAAAAAATTCTAAGAAAATACAGGGAACTATTTGAAATAAAAAAGTATAGGGACTAATTAAACATTCAAGAAAACATTAGAGATCCAAATAAATTGTTGGTTTCTTCCTTCTGCTGGCCTCGTGTGAAACAAAATACGCGTATGGTTTCCGTGCTCCATTTCTTTTTAGTCCTTGAATTTTCCTTACTATTTTGCTATCATTTCCATAAACAATGCAAATATCTTTTTTTTTTTTTTTTCCCGTTGGATTCACTATTCCATTATTTCATTTGAAGCAGTCAATCAAGAAAACAATATTGTACTGCAAATTTACTGAAAATTCAAACCTTCTTCCCAAAAACGAAGTAATTAATTAAGACCATAAACTTACTTGCTGAAGCTTGTCCATCTGCAAAGGAAGTTGAAGCTATATTTTCTTAATCTTTTCTCTCAATTTACCCAAACTCCATATAAACACTTGAATCAAAGTCCCTTATTCAAACTTCAAACCTTTGAAATGGAGTATGAATTCAGGGGATTCGCACTTTGAAACTCTTGTGCTATAGTCACACTACTGATTTTCATTGTCTTGAACCTGAAAATTGTTTTGGAAATTAATATAAGTTTCTCTGTAAATCAAGACACAACTTAATGGAATTGTTCTTCACAATATATTTTTTCATGGTTGGCTTGAGGGAAGGAAAAGTTGATGAAAATGATTAAATATATGCTAAATTTGGACATGTCTCTGTCCCTATCAGATACGGAGGAAGACACAACTGGAATTTCTATAGAATTAACAGCAATATATAATGTTATGAAGAGACTTAAACCTTGAATTTCAAACCCTTTTTCAAAGTTCAAACCCCAAGTAAGAGCATAAGCTTAATTGCTTGCAGAATGATAGCTGCAAGGGAAAATGAAGCAAAATTCTGAGTAATCTTGTTGGTCAATTCATTTTCTCTGGACAATGTCAAAATTTGAAGAAAGTACTGGGATCATATCTGTAAAATGAAAGTAAAATTACAGAAGAATGCAACTGAAGATCTGGGATGTAGCTATGCATATAAGTAGAGAGCATGATTCATTCATGAAACATGTGTGCAATCCAAGGCTAAGAGATCACTAGCAAATTCAAATCCAAACCATTTCTGATATATTACATACATACAGCAGAATCATGGATTCTGATGACAATGGAGGCACTGGAATACAACAAGACCGATCTCAAAATGAAGCAAAGAAGGGTAACGACTCAACACATGATCAAGGAGGCACTGGAACACAACAAGATCGATCTCAAAATGATGCAAAGAAGGGTAATGACTCAACACATGATCAGTAACTAAATAAATTAAAGTCTCATCCCTGATTAATTTAGTTATTATATGATTAGGTTTTACTGTTTTTCTTGTCATTTGATTACAATAAAGGGATGAGGTAGTTGCCTCTTCTTGTTACATATTCAAATTCTGTAATGTATTGTTTTGTAAAAATAAGTGTCATATTATAGAAGAATATGCATGTTAGTGTGGTGTAGGTGAGGTTAATTGCCTTCCTGCCTGCACATTTGTGTGTTACTTGTTTCAAAATAAATTATTTTTTTTTAAAAAAACAATTCAGTTTTATTTCATGGTCTAATCTAAGGCTATAATTAGTCACCAAACTTCTTCTTTTTATCTTTCTCTTTATTTCTTTTCCTTCTTTTCTCTCCCTCTCCAATGGGTTACTTGTCAGCTTGACAAAAAAAGAAGGAAAACAAGGAAATTCTAAAATTAAATGGCTCCATTATCGATTTAATATAGAGGTGGACTTATTGGTTTAAATTTTTAGTGTCAAATTAAATTATACATGATAAGTTCAAAAATATTTGGACATATTTTATTTTGGCCAAATTTAAACATTAAGTATCATTAATTAAAAGAAAAAAAATTTAATATGTATAAACAATTGTTCTTTATAAATACATAAACAAATAACAATATAACATTATTAACAATTCAAAATGTACAAGATAAAATCATATTGTTCTTTCAAAATCTTTGTCCAAATAATAATTAAATTAACCTAGTTTCAAAACCAAATTACTAGAAAAAAAAATAAAACAGATTCATGAATGAAATCATTCTAATGCAAATTTTTATAATAAATAGTATATGGTAAAATGAGATTATATATATACACTACAAAAAACAAAATTTAGTGGAGCTTTAAGTTTTCTCTTAGTTCATGGCCACCTGATCGAGAAGCGTCACCAAGCTCAGTGTCAACAGAACATTTGGTCGCTTTTTTGCAACCGTTAGAATAAGTAGTTAGGGATTAAAATTCTGGTGTCTAGTAAGCGCCGTAATATTTTTGAAGTTTTGGATCATAGTATAGTAATTTTTTATTTTTTAAGGAAGATAGTGTAATTTTTCTAATTAGAAAGGAGGAGAGTATAATTCAACATTTGTTAGGTGAAAAGAGTGTAATTTATTTTAAATTATATAATAAATTATTTGGATTTCGAAACTAAATTCTCCTAATTTAAAAAAGAATTTTGTTAATTAATATTTTTAAAATGCTGGTTAAGATTTTTTTGATTAGTTGAGAAGACATTTAATGTCTTAAAATATATAAAAAGTTAACAAAAACAATAATTTTTAATTTTTAAAATTATATTAACTAATCAAATAAAATTTCAATCAATATTCTAAGAGCTTTGATTAGCAAAATTTTTTAAAATTTAAACATATGTTTTTGCTAAAAATTTTTGCTAACCAACACCCTTTAGCACTATCGAAGTTTCATTTGATTAGTTATAGCAAGAAAATCATGAATTCTTCACCGGTTTAATGTATATATAAACAATTCTGCAATTCACTGTTTAGCAACAAAGTATATGTCATACGCAAATGAATTATTTATAATCTCTCTATTTTAAAATTAAACAATGCCACATTTATTTTTGAAAAACGTCTGTTTCATCCTCTAATGTAGGGCTATAATATAAATAAGTTCATGAGTTGAGTCAAACCAAATTCAAGCCCTATGAATTTTTTTAAAAATCAGAAAAAGGAGTTTTATATCACAAAAAAATGATATATTATATGATTTAAAAATTAAAAAGACGAAAGTAAAAAAACATATATAATTTAATATAATAATATAAATACTTATATATTTAGATTAAGTTATCAGACAAGACATATATATTAGTTCTCAAATTCGTGCTCTCTCAAAGCATTAACAGTCAAATTTCACATGAACTTATCTATTATCATAATATCTAATCAAAGGTGACTTATCTAATCTAAATGGCACAAAAAAAATAGATCTAAATTAGTAAGGAAAAAAAATGAAATAACGGAATGGAGAGCAAAAGAAAGATGACGAGAGACAAAAAATGGCACAAGTAAGAATGTTACTTTGATTTTTAATTTGAAAAATACGTTTACAAATTCAAATTCGTTAAATTTTATGTAAATTCATTGGATGTCCCCTACGTGGCATAATCCTTCAACCAACTGGGCTTCTGCAAATCAGTTGAAATGCTTATGGACCCAATTAAGGTCCACAGAAGTTGTCACAGAGAACTTCCTTTTATGGCCCATTCATTTTGTCCATAAAAATATACATGGCCCATTCATATCTATTGTTAATTTGTTCTCCATCAAAAATAACTTTGTCCTGACAAAAAATTTATCTTTAGAGTTTATTTGAATTAAAAATAAAATGGAAGAAAAGAAAATAAAAAATTATTATTTCAAATATATGTTTTTATAATATGTTTAAATTGATGAGAATGAGGCTAGATAAAATTAAAAGAAAAAAAATATGTATGTATGTTTGTGTGTGTGTGTATATATATATATATATATATATAGACACACATATATCGTTTTAATTATTTTAAATTTATAAAGGTCATAAAAACATATCTATGAATAGGAATGTAATCAAGCTGAAGTTTCATATTAATCATATATTTTTAAGTCTTTTCATTAATTTTTTTTAAAAAAAACCTTTTCATTTAAAATAGATAAAGTCTATCACTAAAAATAAATAAATTAACAAAGTACCAAGTGGTGTAAGGAAAATTTTAGTCAAGCTAAAATTTTTCATTCCCTTAAACTTAATCCATTTTAGACTCTTTCAACTCTGAAATTTCATACAAAATTTTTTTCTAAACTTAATTTTGTGCTACTTATTTTCTTAATTAACTTTTCTCTCCCATATTTTAACCCCTTTAATTCAATAAAATTAAGTGATCCAAATGTGAGATGGCAAGGAGGGTAATTTAGTCATGCTATTCTTTTTTTCCAACATCAATCTTTCTCTAGACTTGGACTCAAAAAACTATTTTATTTTTTTAAACATTTTGGATTCGAACTCCAATGGAAAGTAAAATCAATTTTAATATTCAAATCCTCAGGTCTAGGCCCCTCTTTACTTCAAGAAATTTTAAAAGGAGTAATTATTTATTTATTTAAATATTATCTATATAAAATTTATGAATAAAAAATCACAAAAATAAAAAAAAATTCATAACCATAGTATTATTTGAATTATAAAACACAATCAAGTCTCAAGACTCTTGAAATAACATAAATTTTGAACACATAACTATGACTAAATTATTGAGTTATTTCTTAAAAAATATAATTTGTTGTAATTTAGTTTTTAAATTATAAAAATATTTAATTTAATCATTAAAAGATATATTATATATTAATATTTTATTATTGTAATAATTCTTACAATGTAAATTAGACATTAAATCAAACTTTGTATATGAAATTACTAAAATGTCACATTATTTGATATCCACTAATTCCTAAGTTTGGGAATGCCTATCATCTAATAGGACTGAACAGTTAAACAACACACTATGATTTCCATATTGTCCAATATGTAATCTGTCTAAATGATATTGAAATTATCCAAATTAATGCAAAAGAATTTAGGATGGCTCACACTGACTCTAATTTAGGGACTAATTAAAAAAATTATAAGAAAATACAGGGACCTATTTGAAATAAAAACAAAGTAAAGGGACTAATTAAAAATTAAAGAAAACAATAGAGATTCAAATATAATTTTTGGTTTCTTCCTTCAGGTGCCTTCGCGTGTGGAACAAAATACGCGTGTGATTTCCGTGCTCCATTTCTTTGTAGTCCTTGAATTTTCCTTACTATTTTGCTATCATTTCCATAAACAATGCAAAAATCTTTTATTTTATTTCCCGTTGGATTCACTGTTCCATTAATTCATTTGGAGCATTCAATCAAGAAAACAACATTGTACTGCAAATTTACTGAAAATTCAAACCTTCTTCCCAAAACCGAAGTAATTAATTAAGACCATAAACTTACTTGCTGAAGCTTGTCCATCTGCAAAGGAAGTTGAAGCTATATTTTCTTAATCTTTTCTCTCAATTTACCCAAACTCCATATAACCACTTGAACCAAAGTCCCTCATTCAAACTTCAAACCTTTGAAATGGAGTATGAATTTAGGGGATTCACACTTTGAAACTGAAAATTGTTTTGGAAATTAATATAAGTTTCTCTGTAAATCAATTCACAAGTCAATGGAATTGTTCTTCACAACATATTTTTTCATGGTTGGCTTGATGGAAGGAAAAGTTGATGAAAATGATAAAATATATGCTAAATTTGGACATGTCTCTGTTCCTAGCAGATACGGAGGAAGACACAACAGGAATTTCTATAGAATTAACAGCAATATATAATATTATGAAGAGACTTAAACCTTGAATTTCAAACCCTTTTTCAAAGTTCAAACCCCAAGTAAGACCATAAGCTTAATTGCTTGCAGAATGGTACCTATAGCTGCAAGGGAAAATGGAGCAAAATTCTGAGTAAAATGAAAGTAATATTACAGAAAAATGCAACTGGGGATCTGGGATGTAGCAATGCATATAAGTAGAGGGCATGATTCATTCAAGAAACGTGTGCAATCCAAGGCTAAGAGATCACTAGTAAATTCAAATCCAAACCATTTCTGATACATTACATACATATAGCAGAATCATGGCTCCTCCAAAGAAGGGTAACGTCCAAACACATGATCAAGGAGGCATTGAAACACCACAACAGGGTCGACCTCGAAATGGTGCACAGAAGGGTAACGTCCCACCACATGAGCAAGGACGCACTGGAACACAACAACAAAGTCGACCTCCAAATAATGCACAGAAGGGTAATCACCCAACATATGAACAGTAACTAAATAAATTAAAGTCTCATCCCTGATTAATTTAGTTATTATATGATTAGGTGTTATTGTTTTTCTTGTCAGTGTTTATAGGATATTTGATTACAATAAAGGGATGAGCTAGTTGCCTATTCTTGTTACATATTCAAATTCTGTAATTTATTGTTTTGTAAAAGTAAGTGTCATATAATAGCAGAATATGTATGTTAGTGAGGTGTAGATGAGGTTAATTGCCGTCCTGCCTGCACATTTGTGTGTCATTTATGTCCAAGTTCAAAATAAATATTTTTTTTACAAAAAAAATTCACTTTTATTTCATGGCCTAATCTAGGGCTATAAATTATCAAACGTCTTCTTTTTATCTTTCTCTTTATTTCTTTTCTTCCTTCTCTCTCCCTCACTACCAAAAAAGCAATATTTAGTGGCTGTTTTTTTGCGGCGGTTCACTTAAATCGCCACTAAATGACACATTTTGTGGCGATTTAAGAAGCATCAGTAAGTGATGTAATTTTGTGGCGATTTTTCTCATTTTGTGACGATTAAAGCGTCAGAAAATGAAACTTAAATATTTTCTTAAGAGAGAAAAATTTAATAGCTGTTAATAGTCACCACAAAATGAAACTAAAGCTAGCATATAGTGGCGGTTTAGTAAGCGTCAGCAAAGTGAACATTTAGTGACGCTTTGGTAAGCATCACAATTTGGAAATACATATTTTTTAAAAAAGAAATCATTTTTCGGCGATTCGTAAGTGTCACAAAATGATACTAAGGATAAGCAGTGAGGCATATCCTAACGGTTCAAAAAGTGTCACAAAATGAATATTTGTGACAGTTAGTAAAGCGTCACAAAATTCTTCATTTATCGACACTTGTTTCATTTAGTGGCGCTTATAACCCGTCACTAAATGAAAAAATAAATATTTTTAAAAAAATTAAAATTTTCAAGCGGTTACTAAGCCTCAAATTACCAGCGCAATGCCTGAGCCCGCGCGATTTTCATTTTACGTTCTCTCGCTTTCAATTTTGCTTTGCGTCCAACCAATGTTCCCAAACTCTGTCGTTCTGCTCCTTCATCGCCGCTTCGGTGAAGTTTGGTGGCTAGTTCTCGTTTGAGGTGTGGGACACAAGGGCAAAAGAGTTCGGTTCTGCAAAATCGTGAGTTACATTATCGAACGAAGGAGTTGCGCTACTTGTTGTTGACGCCTTGACGGAACAGACTATTGCTTGAGGAAGACGAAGCTGTTGCAGTGCTGGCTGCTCGTTGACGAGTGACAACGGCTCACCACTCACAGCTCTGTTGAGAAGGCTTGCTACTCCCCACTGCTCTGTGTTCAAGTACCTCGGTTTAGGCCATTTAGGAGTTGGTGAAGGCAGCTAGTTTGTGTGTTGCTTGATACCTTCACTAGATAACAAATTTTCACTTTATCTTTGCTTATAAATCACTTACAAACACAACACTAAGCCAAGTATTATTATTAATTCCACTAATTATGTGATGCTTTGAATTTTCCTATCTGCTGCATAACTCAGTTTTTTATTTTTGTTGCACATAGAGATAATGTTAGGAGAGTATGCTTGGGTAATAATGTTGAATATCAAATCCTTGATTTTGAATTTGACACCTTTTGTTTTGATATATGTTGAAAACAGGGTCTTCGACAATTAGTGTTTCCTCATCCTCTGCATCAAGAAAGCGACAGTCTTGCTCTCCAAGTGAGGGAGAAGGAGTAACTTCTGGTAATAGCATAACTAAAGCTTCAAACTCAGAACATGTGAACTATGCATCACACGGTTTGTCTCTGTTTTGTTCACTGTGTTGCTGTGCTGGGTTCTATTTTGAAGAACCCTTACTGAACTATGCATTACATGGTTATTTGGAGAGACTCGGGAGCATAATGGTGGGTAGTTGGACTGAAGTTCCTTTCCAGCATAGATATGTGAGTGCTAGCTATGTTAATAAATTAAAAAAAAAAGGATTTCCCAACCAAATAGTGGTAGATCACAGAGCTTTGTGTTTTGCAATTCAAGGCCTATTCCATATTAAGTTAATAGCAAACAACTAAAAACTATTAAGTTTTCTGCCATTAAGAGGATGTCAATGGATGAAGATACAGAACACCTAGGTAGAGAAAAGGACTCATGATTATCTTGTATACCCAGGGATGATAAATATCATCATTCAAGATTCCATGATTCTGATGGTGAAGGCAGACCTAAATTGCAGAGTCAATTAATCTGAAGTTCCTCATTTCAATTAACTATTTTATGTAGTTAAAAACAACTGTACATATATAGCCTATTGTTATTGGAAATAGAATAAAAGGGTGGGAAAGATCACAAGATTAATGAAGTAATATACTTTTGAGATATAAAAGATAATATGAACTGTTTGATTGCAAGTTTATAATTATTCTAAATTTCAGAAACTTGACATGTAAATAATCACTCATATTGTAATGTTAATTATTCACAAAATTGCCATTAAATGTATTTACATGGATTTTGTCCTATGTTTCTATATGATATATAGCTTTTGTTAATTCATGAAAATAGTAGGCAATTGATGAAAAGATAGCATATATATAAAATTGTAATGGGCATATCTCACAGCAAGTATATATATAGTATTATAATAATATTCTCAGGTTCTTTCGGGCTAAATTCCTAGACTATGTAAAAGGCAAGCAAGCTGAAATATATTTACTCACAGACTACAAATTTACGACACATAGCAGCAAAAGCTGACTATAAAGGCATTGTAATTAGTAATGTGTGACTAAACTTGCAAGGTTCTCCATGATGACTAATTTTATTTTATAGCTTTGGATTCAATTTCAGGCTGTGGCATTTTTGTTTAATATATTTATTATCACTGTTGTTCATGCTTCCTCCAATGAATTTTAATGGTTTTCCTTAGCATCATATATTAGAAGCTAAAACCTTATGTTTGAATGCATTAGTGCAATATTTGGTGATTTAAAGTATCTTATATTGGTAGTCTATCAATGATTCTTTTGGTGTAATTTATGCAACTCTTTGTTTGATTGCCTTAATTTATTGGTTTTATTTTGTTGCATTAGTGTAATATACTTCAAAATTTTGCTTTGAAGTGTATGAGATTTGTTTATTGACCAACCAAATCATCCTGAGGTAAATTGTAACATCCCAATCTTATAGCCTTTCTTTATAAAATAATTTTTCAAATAAAATAATTAGCTGTAAGATTGACATGTTATCCTCACCTTCGTCCTTGATTTTTAACCTGAGTAAAATTTTTCTTATTCCAATATTACCCATTTGTTAATTAAATTAGGTTTGGGATCATTTATTCGGTATTACATTAATACAATACACAGCGGCAAAACTAAATAAATAATCAGATTTAATTACAACATCCTAAATAAAACTTGCATATATTTGCATTTATTATCATTTTTATACATTGTTACACATATATTTCAGGATATGTTTAGTGATTGTCGTCTATTAAGGGTAGGGAGGCAATAACCCTGCCACTTGAACCATCTTTCTATCAAAATTCACACTTTCACTTATCCCGACATATATATGCCCATTTTACTATATATATTCTGTAACACCCCTATCTAGTCTTGTTGTTCAGTCCGATATTAATAAATAGTTTTGGTACATTATTCTTATCCTTTTAATTATTTTCTGAGCTGTTAGACCATTCAAGTTACGTTAAACGAATTAGGTTCGGGATCTTTTGCTCAGATAAAAATAATACTTACATGCACAGTGGAATAATGAAATTCTACGCTACATGATGAAAATACAGTCTTTCATATGAATCCAATAATACAAGTTTGATAATAATCATTACATACTGATGTACTTGTCCCCAAATATGTGAAATACTCGTCCCACAGAAGTCAGGAGATAGTAGGCCTGCCACTCAGACTTTCGCACAAAATAGTGATGGACCGATCCTTCACATATTCGTTTTCCCTGATATCCCTAGAACCACTCGTATATACAATCAAATTAGCTGTTCTATTCTAATTTGAGTACATCTAGGACCCAAAAATAGAGGTTACAAAAAAAAAATTTCTTAATCAAAAGGTACTGCCACCACACGTCCCTGTTACGCGTCCGTATCTGATACATATTAGCACATAGATGAGAAACACAGGTTTTTCAGTAGCTTAGTAATTCATAGTTTAAAAGAAACTAATATGTACCAGGGTGTAGACGCCAAAAATGTTCAACCTACATCCTTGATTTAGGAGTAAAATACATAACTGTAAATAGGCAATTATTGCATGATAAATTTAGTAGTTAGCAACAGTTATAGGTCTTTTTCACCTGACCAGTGTTCTCTTATGTGTACCGGTTTATTATTAAGAAGTTATCAGAACATACATACATGTTGTGTGAACACTAGATCACAGGGGTGGAACACCTTCGGCCACACCTCCCTAGGTCACCCGTGTAGAGTACCTTCGGCTACATCTCATAATTTGTGGACACTTGGCCATGTATATAGCATAATTGCAGACACTAGGTCATGGGCATGGAGCACCTTTGGCCACACCTCGCTAGCCCACCCGTCTTAGACACCTTTGGCCACACATCGTAAACTGTGAGCACTCGGCCACATACATAAAATCATCGAGACAATGGATCACGGGTATGAAGCACCTTCAGCCACACCTCCCTAGGTCACTCGTGTGAAGCACCTCTGGCCACACCTCGTAATGTATGGACACTCGGCCATGTGTCTAGCGTGATAGCGAACACTAGGTTTTGGGCATGGAGCACCTTCACCCATGCCTCGCTAGGTCGCTAGTATGCACTTGGGACCCCACGTGGCGCGGTGTCACCCTACATCCCCCTTTTTGTTATCCAGGGATAGGTTTTATTTCCTTGGAACTTTCGAATAAATTCGAAAGTTCCATATTATTCATTTTTTTTTTTGGAAATTATATCTAAGTTCCTTCTTGAAATATTACCTATGGACATATTATTGTCTACTTTTCTTGGGACTTATCCTCACATAGATTCCTTCCTAAAAATATTATTAATAGACATAATAATTTCTATTTATTCTTACATAAACTTCTTTCCAAAAATTATTATTAAAGGACATAATATTTCCTATTTATTTTTACCTAAATTTCTATTATTAATGGAAATAATATTTCCTATTGTTTCTCCCATAAATTTCCCTCCAAAATTATTATTAATGACTACAATAATTCTCTACTTTTTCTTAGAATTTATCATTACATAAAATTTCCTTCAAAATATCAATAATGACTACGAAATTTTCTACTTTTTCTCAGCATTTATCTTTATATAAAATTTCCTCCAAATTATAAATAATGACTACAATATTTTCTACTTCTTCTTAGAATTTATTATTACATAAAATTCCTTTCAATTACAAATAATGACTACAATATTTTCTACTTTTTCTTAGAATTTATCATTACATAGAATTCCCTTCAAAATATTAATAATAACTACAAAATTGTCTACTATTTTTAGAATTTATATCTCCTATAATTTTCTTCTAAAATTTTAGTAATTCCCATGAGAATATCCCTTCTAACCATGATCTTTATTCACCTTAAACCTCCACAATTTCATTCCTCATAATAGTATTTATCATGAATTATTTGTGTTTATGGCAATAAAGTTCCCAATGCTAACTTGATACATCTTCCTTCATCTTTATTTGTGTTTATTTCTTAAACATAAAGGGCTAACACATTATGAATCTTATTCAACATAGTCAACTCCTAAGTTTATCATGCATATTATATCAAACCACATCTTAAATCAAGAATGGAAAGGATTATTCTAGCTCTATGAAAGAAACATTGTGGAATACATATACCAACTTATGGAACCAAAATAAAAAAATTGCTAACTTACCTTTATGGTAAGCTAAAAAGAAATGATCTTGGCCCCCTCCTTGGTCTCCTTCTATTCCTTGTTTCTTTGCTCTTTTCTTCCTTGGTCTCTCTTTCAAGTGAGGTTTGTTGTGTTTATGGAGAGTCAATCTCTCAACTCCTTCTCCCTATTTTTTTTTGGACTAAAATTCTATACTCTCTTTTTATAATATATATATATATATATTGCACAAAGTCTACTTGAAAGTACACTTTGCCTTTACTTGCACTCTTTGTATTTTCCTTCCTTGCAAGTTTGGATTTGTCCACTCTTACAAGAAACTAACTTCCACAAGCAACCTTGATATTCCTTTTTTTTTTTTGTTGCATCCTTCTTTCCTTCTTGAGCTTCTTATTACAATAATTAAAATAAAAATTTTGCACTCCCTTCTTGCCTACTTCACGTCACCTTCTCTTACTTGTGCTTGTGCTTGCCATGAGGTTATGTATATACATTTAGCTTAAATTCTCTCTTTTCTTTGGCAATTTGGCTAGCCTAATCAAAGGATAAAAATTTAAATCAAGTACTTTAATTTTGTGCAAGCTTACCTTCAATATAACTATTTTGGGCCACTTTAATTATGCAAATAGAATTTTCCCTTCCTTAAGCTAATTCCTTAAATTGATTAGCAAGCAAGAAATTAATTAAATGACACCATTAATTTAGGTTAATTAATTGATGGGGTGTTACACATCCAAACATTTTGTTTATCTTGATTTTATTTCCAAAATATAAAGAAATCAAGATAAAATGAGCTAATTCCTACATGTTAGCATTATATTCAAAACATATCTATCTATCCACCCTACTAAGGGTGGACTACTACGATAGTTACTACATAAACTCCTTAGACAACATTGATTATTCCCCCTACACTGTGTCCACTTCGATCCCCGCCAAATATTTAAGCATCTGATACATGTCAGATATAATCATGAGAATATTATCTCAGTAGTTAAGCAATTTTTCTAATTTCATAAAACATCTAACATGTACCACCGTATTACTACGGAAAAACATTTCTTCTTTAAATTTATGCAATGTAAATATGAATGAATTATATGAACTTATGTAGCATCCAATCATTTCAGCAGTTAAACTATAATTTATAATAAATCAATAAATCAATAAAAATTAATTTATAACAAACCATTCACAAGGAATACATCTCTATCATTTCTTGACCTTTTGAAGCCATCACCTAGTGTCTTTCACCTCAGGGATTCATTTAGTGCGTTTATCCATTAGGTGTTTCCTTTAGTGCCATTATCATAAGGGATATTTTAGTACCGTTTCATCCTTTAGGTATTCATTTAGTGCCATTTGATACCACTTCACCATAAGAGGTATTTCAGTGCCATTCCTCCCTTAGGTGTTCATTTAGTGTCATAATCCACATTATCACAATATAACATTACCACAACGTCATTTAGGTCCATTAAACACACCACATAAATTTGGCATTTACATCCTCATGCCATTAGCATCAATCAATACATATATATATTCATCAAACTTTAATGCCATAAATGGTGCCATTTATTTTAGCATATACAAACTATCTATTTAAATATCATATTTTTGTGCCAACACAAATTGCATCAAGTACACATTTCATTATTTTATCATTTCTCTTTAAATTTTCTATCAAAATTTATTAATCATAGCTTCTTTTCCATTAAATGATAGAACTTGAATTCTTCTTAAAAGAAGAGACAAATTTATTCCGCCTTAGGAAGAGAGAAAAGAAACTCAGACATATTCATACAAAATATAGCATTTATTTCACCCTTCTTAATTTTTTTTCTTCAAACATTCTTTTATAGCAATTTACAGTTTTACAGCATTTCACAACAACTTACAGCAGTATATTACAGCACATACAGTTTTACAGCAACCTATAGTAACTTACAGCAGTATTTTACAACAAATAACAGTTTTACAGCAACCTACAGCAACTTACAGCAGTATTTTACAGCACAAAACAGTTTTACAGAAACCTACAGCAACTTACAGCAGCATTTTACAGCACAAAACAGTTTTACAGCAACTTACAGCAGTATTTTACAGCACAAAACAGCAACCTACAGCAACTTACAGCAGCATTTTACAGCACAAAACAGCAACCTACAGCAACTTACAGCAGTATTTTACAGCACAAAACAGTTTTACAGCAACCTACAGCAACTTACAACAGCATTTTACAGCACAAAACAGCAACCTACAGCAACTTACAGCAGTGATATCTTGGCCAAATTTCCAGCAAATAGGGGAGAATGCATTTTCAATTCCTTTCTTCCTCTTCAAGAGTTGTTTCATCATTTTTCTTACATCCAACACCACAATATCATATTATATTTAGAACACACCATTGGCAACTTAATCATCATTTGTCATCAAGAAAATATTACTGTCGGTGGATGCAACATAATTATAAATCCCATGAAACAAGCTCAATCATACCTTACAACTAACACAAATTCACATATTCACTCATATAAATGCATTGCAACAAGGTTTCAAGCTTAAAATGGAGTGGAAAGAAAATTTGTTACTGTTCATCATCTTGAAAATAATTGACAAACTCCATGAAAATCACCATGAAACCAAGAATAAATGCTAAAAAGTTGCTTAACTACCTTGCTTTTCCAATGCAAATGATGTTTTCTTCAAGTTTTATGAAAATTTTCTCCTTCCTCTTCCCTCCCCTGCATCTTTTTCGTATGGCTGAGTTTCTCCTCTTGTGTGCTGCATTTTGCTGAGAAAGAAAGAGGAAGAAGACTTTTAAACACAATTTTAAAATACCCAATATGTCCCTTTTGCAAATTTACCTTTATACCCTTCATTTTTCTTGTCTCTTCTTTCTTTTTTTCATTCTTTTTGGACATAGAGGTCTCCTAATTGGGTAAACAAAATTATGAAATATATGGAATAAAATGGTCATCCTATTTGTGTGAAAAAAATGACAATTTTACCCTTTTTAGTTAAGATGACCGTTTTACCCTTCTCTTGCTTCAAAATTTTGAGAAAAATTTCTTAAGAAAATTTTCTCCAATTTTTTTAATTAAAATAGTAATCTTATTTCTTAGGTAAAATTACAATTTTACCCTTAGTTAAAATTTGACTGTTTTATCCCTTTTTTTTTCTCCTTTTTAAAATTTTCAGGGAGGTTTTAGTCAAATTTTTAGTCAAAAATCACAAAAGTTTAACATCTAAAACATCTTTAGAGATTTTAAAAAAATGAAGATATTACATAAATTATATCTTTTTTCATACTTCAAAATTTTGCTTTGATCTTATTCAAATATATATAAAATTTGTTAATTATATCAAGTACCTGATGCAAGTAGTGGACAATCGTTAGTAGAATGTCAATCATTAGTAAGTGAACATCGCAATATGTAGATGGAGTTCAGGAAGAAGCACCTGGTAGATTTTTTTGGAGGTTAGGAAGAAGCACTTGGTGTTTTGTAATTAACGTTTTTGGATTTTTACAAATATGTATTTAATAATAGGAGACATTGGTATACAAAATTATTTAAGATAACTTTTGTATATACTTGAAAATTATTATTAAAAAATTACATATTTTTATGTATATTGTAAAACCAATGAGTAGGAGGAAATTAGTTGAGCACTTATATAGATTTGATCTTTTTTAGTAAGTACAAATAGTAATTATTTTTGTACATCAAAATTGTATAAAATGACAATAACAAATTCATCCTTGAAACATATTTTTTCTTTTAAAACAAAATAATATTTATCATTAACCTTTTTATTATAAAATTTGAAACAAATTACATTTTTTTAAAAAAATAAAAATTTAACAATTACGGCAGTTACAAAGCGTCACAAAATGCAAATTAATATTTGTGGCAGTTTTAGACCGCCATTAGTAGTGACGGTTTGAAACCGTCGCAAAATACCCAACACATAGTGACAGTTTAAAATCGTCACAAAATGCATACACTGGTGGCGGTTTCTGACCGTCACTAAATATTATTAGTGACAATTGTTCCAGTGGTTGACCGAAAGTGTTACTAAATGACGTCTTGACGCATACAATTTTGACAGTTAATTAGGCGTCACTAAAATCATTTTGTGACAATTGAACCGCTACAAAATGACATTTTTAAGCGTCATTAAATGACTTTTTTTTGTAGTGTCTATTTATCTCCATGTCCAATGGGTTACTTGTGAGTTCGACAGAAAAAGAAGGAAAACAAAAAAGTTCTAAAATTAAATGGCCCGAGTATTGATTTAATATAGAAGCAGACTTATTGGCTTAAATTTTTAGTGTCAAATCAAATTATACATGACAAGATCAAAATGATTTGAACATATTTTAATTTGGCCAAATTTAAATGTTTAAGTATCATTAAATAAAAGAAAAAAAAATCAATATCTATAAACAATTGTTCTTTATAAATACATAAACAAATAACAATATAACATTATTAACAATTTAAAATTTACAAGATATAATCATATTCTTCTTTTAAATCTTGTCCAAATAATAATAAAATTAACCTAGTTTTGAAAACCAAATTACTAGAAAAAAATAAAACACAAAATCATGAATGCAATCATTCAAATGCAAATTTTTAATAAATAGTATATGGTATAATAAGATTATATAGATACACTACATAAAAAAAAGTAAATTTAGTGGCTCTCCACTAGTTCTTGGCGACTAGAGAAGCGTCTCTCAAATGGGTTTCAAGACACCATTTCTTGACACTTTCTTGTAGCCACTGGAACAAGCACCATGGATTAAAATTGTAGTGCATGTTACGCACCATAAGATTTTTTTAATGCTTTTTTCATTTTCTTCTTTTTCTCATTTCATGATGGTTAAATGCCCTAGTAAAATTTTTTAATTATATTTTTTCAATTATTTGAAAAAATTTTCAAGTGCCCTAATATTTTGTGCGTTCGGATCCTCTGCTTGGCATTCTCTGCTCAGCGCTTGCTTGGCGCTTTTAGCAGCGGTTTTTTCTGCTACTAAAGTTTCTTGCGACAAAATTATTGTCATTATAAATTAATTATTTAAACGAAATTTATAGCAATAATAATATTAAAGCATACTTTAGCAACGGATAAAACCGCTGCTAAAAATGCCAAGCAAACGCCAAGCAAAAAATTATGACAAAGGATCCAATATCATATTTTGTGGTATATAAATAATTTTGATTATTCCTAGTGCTTTCAAAACACCACTATTATTTCGTTCTTTCTTTCTTTCCCTTAAATTTCTTGAGACTCACAATCTCAGTTTTCAACCTCAAAACTCGATCAATTGCTACCGTAGGTTTCGTTCTAAGGTACCCTTTCTAATCATACTTTAAGAATGCAAATTTTAAACACATCAAAATTAGATGAAAATGGCAACTTTAAAACGCAAAACAGAGCAACAGAGGGAGAATGACTTAGTAGTAATGAACGACTTTAATAGAGGGTTTAGGATTTCCAGAAGGAATGACTTTAGCTAAAACTTGAGGCAAAGTGAGGCAAAAAGAATACAAGGCACCAGAAGGAGGGAACCAAAAACAAAAAAAGTAGAGGGAAAGAAAAATGAAAAATGCTGAATTTCAAGTGCCAAACTGAAGCGAGTGATTTAAGACATTTATGAAATATTTTGTGGTGCTTAACAAGCGCCTTGAAATTATTCTAATTTTTTTAAAAAATTATAATTGTAAGAAAACTTTCTGGTGCCTAATAAGTGCTTTTAAATTAATCTAAAATTTTAAAAAATATAATTATAAATATAAGAGAACTTTTGGTGACTATAAAGCATCAATAAATTATTCTAAAATTTTAAAAACTATAATTTTAAGTGTAAAGGAACTTAGTGGCACCTAATAGCCAGTAAATTATGCTAAAAAGTTTAAAATATGTAATTATAAATATAATGATTGTTTTAAGTGTCGGTAACCGTTAATGAATATCACAAAATAAAAATATTCGTCACGAATATGCAAAAATACTAACGTTTTAAGTAAAGTGCCACTAATAAAATGTTACAATTATCCATTTTTTTGGTAGTCTACTCGATTTGATTTGGTTATCTAGCATAACAAATTTGTCCTGAATCAAATTGTTCAAAAATTACAAATAACAAACCTATTAAATCCAAAAATTGATTGGTTTTATTTAGTTTTTCTTGATTTTAATTGGTTTTGAGCGCTCCTTAACATGTCGTCTATGACTGTACTCAACAAAATTTGATTTCCATTAGTTGTCCAATAATTGTTAAACAAGAAATCTTTTATAGGGATAATCAAAATATTTATACAAGTATCCATAAATTTATTTGTTAAATTTAGATTCGAAAAATTCATTCTATATAATTTGTTTAAATATTCATTTTTATACTAGAAATAAAAACACACACACACACACACATATATATATTACTTTCATCAATTCTTTAAATAATTTAGTTCTAATATTTATATTTAAATTGTGATATGTATTTGATCATTTTGTAAACAAAAATTAGTTATATTTGGAGATTACATAATCTGATTAATGTAACTCATTAGTTTCTTTTTATGAATTTATATGAATCATAGTTTGGGAAAAAATGATTGTATATAATTATTTAAATACTTTAATATATATATATAATTTATTTATATTTATTTTTGGATAAATAAGTGTGAGTATAGGAGTAGATGAAATATTATTCTTTAAATTTCGAGGACAAAAATTATAGTCTCATGCTCATATCATAGCCATAATTATGCATATTTATCTTATATCTCTTGGACAACTAGTGCTAGCTTTGTTGTAACTCAAACTAAGGATGGGGAACTTTTTCTGTTTTTTTGAATGATAAAGAAATACAAGGACATATTCCTTTGGACAAATATTAATATATTACTTCTTCAAAAATAATCTCAGAAAACAATCAAATTTATACACAAAATTATAATAATATCAAAATGAAATAAACATAATAAAATAAAAAAACTCTTGAAAAGAAAACTCTTAAAACAAGAGAAGAAAGCTTTCTTACAACAAGAGGAGAAACCTCTCATCTCATGAGAGAGAAAAGAAAAAACTTCATTTTCAATTTATAAAAATGAAAAAATTTCTCTCTGCTTAGATGAGAGAGAGGAGAAACAGCCGCAAAAAAAGAAAAAAAGTTGAAACTCCAAAGAGGAGAATACAGGGATTTATTTGATAAAAAAAGTATAGGAACTAAATAAAATTCAAGCAAACCATAGGGATTAAAATATAATTTTTGGTTTCCTTCTCCCCGGCCGTCCGGCGCATACGCTATAGTTTCCGCGTCCGGATCCTCTTTTTGGCGCCTGCCTGGCGTTTTTAGCGGCGGTTTTTTCCGCTGCTAAATTGTTTTGCAACAACATTATCGCCACTATAAATTAATCATTTAAACATAGCAACAACAATATTCGTTGCAATAATATTAAATCACACTTTAGCAACGGATAAAACCGCCACTAAAAACGCCAAGCAGGCGCCAAACAGAAAATTACGGCAGAGGATCCAAAATCATAGTTTCGGCGTTTCACATTAGTTCTTGAATTTTCCGTACTATTTTGCTACCATTTCCGTAAAAATGCAATTTTTTTTTTTTGTTGGTTCAAAATGTTCAATTAATATCCATTTGAAGCAGTCAAGAAAAAAATATTGTATTGAAAATTTACTGAAAATTCAAATTTTCTTCACAAAAACCAAGTAATTAAGTAAGATGATATAAACTTGCTGAAGGCTACCAATCTGAAATCTTGCAATTAATTCCCTTGAACTTAATTCATTTTAGTCCCGTTTCAACTTTAAAAAATTTCCAAAAATTCTTCTAAACTTATTTCTATGCAACTTATTTCCTTAACCAAGTTTTCCCTCCAACATTTTAACCCCATTAATTCATTCAGTTAAATGATCCAAATCAGTTACAATTTGGCAAGGATGGCAATTTAGGGCCTGTTTTATAATAATTTTTAAAATTATAAAAAAAATCAATTTGAATAACTGTTTTAAAAAGAAAATAAAAAATAAAATATGTGTTTTGGTAATATAAAATATAAAACAATTAAAAGATTGATATTCTGAACTCTAATTTTTTAAAACAAAAAAAACACAAAAAATAAATTCTTTTATTAATAACATGTATATGAATATATAAATAATTATAGTATGAGTTCTTCAAAACTAATTTCATAAAAAAAAAGTTATAAAGAATAAAAATATATAACAACTGTCAAATAAACCCTTAGCCATTTTAGTCCCACTTTTTTTTTTTCCAACATCAATCTACTGAGACTCATAATTAGGGATGATGTTTGAACCTAATCATCTATTAGTGGTAAGATTTATTAATTCTTACAAATCTCTAAAAAGGAAATTTACGCATAATGACCGAGGAGGGGACATGTTTGAACCCTGGAAACTAATGAGATACACAGCCCCCATTAATTTGCATACTTCCGTCTTGCTGGGTACTTTCTCGTCGCTTGACCTTGAAACTGAGCAAACTAATGAACTTGCTAAGCAGTTAACTGAGAAAAATACCCGTAAATGAGATACACAGCCTCCATTAATTTGCATACTTCCGTCTTGCTGGGTACTTTCTCGTCGCTTGACCTTGAAACTGCGCAAACTAAGGAACTTGCTAAGCAGTTAACTGAGAAAAATACCCGTAAAAGGAAACAAATCTCTTCAGCATTAGTGCGGCGTATCTAAGATGGTACAACATATTAAAGGCACAGCAAGAATTATTTTCTCTCCCCTCTATATAAAGCTAGCATGCCCTAGAAAGGAAATCAGACACGCTCTTATATAATTCCTTCCAACGATAGATTTCTTGTGAGAGAGGCGTGGAAACATCGTCTATATATTCTGCAACACCGTTTAGTAAGTTCTCTGGAAACCCAATTATATACTTTGGTCTTTTTCACTTCCTTGATTGTCATTACTTTCGAGAAAAATGAAGTTTTATGTTCTAAGTCTATATATATATATATTTTAATTTGCTTATAACTTTAGAGAGACATGCATGCAGAGTGAAAGCAAAAGCGAGAATCATCTTCAGATCATGTTTTTTAAGTTTTCTCTTTTGTATAATCTTTTGTCAGTTTTCAAAGATTTTGAACCTGGTAATAATAGCCCTTTTTGCATAAAGGATGATATTGATGAAGATGGCAGAAAAAGTGATATATATTTATACTATACTGTCACCATTTTATCAAAATATAATTAATTAGTTCAAAGATTGATTTTGATTAAAAGTAATTAACTATATATGCATAACATAATCATATATACCTTGATGAATATATAGGTCCTCCATGAATCATAAGTAGTATCAGCTTAGGTTGGTTCATAAGGATTTAATTATATCAAGAAGGCTTCATGCATGGACCTTTAATAAAATATTGATATGAAGAATATTCATTGCCTTGTGTACCAATTCTTAAACCTGCACTCAAAGGAAAATACTTTTTTCTGTTTTCAGATTCAAACATAAATTGAGAGCAAAATTAATTTTTATCTCTAAATTTGCCGAATCTCCAAATATTTAAACCTAAATCCTTCTTTACTTGAAGAATTTTTAAAAGGAGTCATTTTTTTTATTTAAATCTTATCTAAATAAAATTTATTAATATGAAATAAAAAATAAAAAATTTGCAACTATGTTGTTATTCAAATTTTAAAACACAATCAAGTCTCACAACTTTTGCTATAATATAAATTTCGAACATATATCTAAAATTAAATTTTAGAAAGTTGTGTGTGTGTTTTCTAAGGATACTTTAAATTTATATTTACTAATATTAATACTATAAATGTAAAATAAATATTTATAATATTTATAATGAATCTAGGTCTGAAATGAATATTATTCTTCTCAGACTTGAACTCATCACAATGCTTGAAGAAATCTTTAAACTTGTTATTTAATATCCCAACTAGATTCAATGAGTAAAATTTGCATGTGAAAAAATGAAAAAAAAAGAAAAAGAAAGAGAGTACCATGAAAAAAATTAAGAAAAGATAAATATTTTTGAACTTTCCCTCCAATTGAAAATACAAAGTGATCTTTAATCTCAATAAAGTTGTAATTGATCTAATGACCCCATTATTGCAATAATTCTGGCAATGTAAATTAGATATTAAATCTAACATTTTTTATATGAAATTATTAAAATGTCCTATTATTTGATATCCATTAATCTCTAAGCTTGGAAATGCCTACCATTTAAATATGACTCAACAGTCACAGAACACACTATGATCTTTCATATTGTCCAATAATGTAAGTTGTCACATGGGAAATCTTCTATACGATATTGAAAATATCCAAATTAATGCAAAAAAATTTAGGATGGCTCACTCTGAAACTAATTTAGGGACTAATTAAAAAAATTATAAGAAAATGCAGGGAACTATTTCAAATAAAAACAAAGTATAGGAATTAATCAAAAATTAAAGAAAACAATAGTCCTTCTGCTGGCCTCGCGTGTGGAACAAAATAAGCGTATGATTTCCGTGCTCCATTTCTTTGTAGTCCTTGAATTTTCCTTACTATTTTGCTATCATAAACTTACTTTGTATCTTTGTATTGCAAATTTACTGAAAATTCAAACCTTCTTCCCAAAAACGAAGTAATTAATTAAGACCATAAACTTACTTGCTGAAGCTTGTCCAGCTGAAAAGGAAGTTGAAGCAATATTTTCTTAATCTTTTCTCTCAATTTACCCAACTCCATATATACGAAAAGGAAATTTTCCATCCTTAATTAGATGCATGCAGAGGGAAATTGAAGCAAAATTTTCTCAATTGTTTTGGTCAATCTATTCAAGTCCAAATGTATGAAACAGAAAATTTCCATCCCTAGATAGAAGCGAGAGGGAAACTGAAGTAAAATTTTTTTAATCTTTATGTTCAATTTCTGCAGTGTGTACTGAGTACATGCGCAAGAAACCCAAGAATAAGAACTAGAATTCTTAATGAATTGAATTCAGAGTTATTTTCTACGAAAAAATATATTACTACAAATTAAAAAGAAGCTGTTCAATTCAAAACTGATTGACTTAGACATTTGTCATAATTTTCTTAGAAACTATGGCCACATTACCTGTAAATTAAAGTAAAATGATCATGAATATGAAGATGAAGATGAATTGAAGAACATTGGTGGTCTAAGGATCTAGCTATATATATAATAGGAGCCATCATGTTTTTGCAATCCAAGGAATTGAAAAATCAATATTATTATCAAAACCATTTTTGATTGATATACATATTTATAACAGAATCATGAGTTCTCCTTATGGAAACATTGGGGCACCAAAACAAGCAGATCGTTCTACAAATCCTTCAAAGAAAGGTAATAGCTCAACACAAAAACAACATGACCTCAAGGAGATTGGAAACCAGCAAAAAGGGGCCTCCTCCAAAAACCCTCCAAGGAAGGGTAATGGCCCACCAAACCAGCAATTCTGAGGTCATAATTTGACAGTCCCTTATGCTGGAAGGACATTCATCAAGGAGGGATCTTCTATGTAAAAGGGATTTGGAGCATCTAAAGTGTGTAGGAGGTAAAGTGGTGAAATGCAGAGAGAAAGTAAAATGATATAAATTAAAAATTCACTCCGTATATGTGTTTCATTTCTTTCTTTCTTTGACATCACCACTTCATATCTCTCTATACTTTAGATTATTCAAATTCCTTATATTTATACATATATACATACATACATATATTGTTGTTTAAAGTCTCATCTCATAGTTACTATGATTTTTTATTTTGTTTATTTTTTCTTCTGTTTCTTTGTAGGATTAGTGTCAATTGTTTTTTGTTTTATTAATTTGTAATTCCCAATAAATGGGAGCTATTTGTCTCGCTACTTGTTGTTAATTAAAAAAATATACATGAATGCATGTGTGAAATTTAGTGTTTAGTGATAAAACGAGTCATTGCATTTAAATATATCAATCTAGTGTAGGAAAATTTTACAATGCTCTCGTAGTGTCGAAAAGCTTGAAAGTATCGTAATCCATATTTTGGCAAATAATTGACTCTTGCCAAAAATTTTTGGATTCAACTCATTTGTCTTTAAAATCAAAATTAGGTTTGCTTTATTTTATTTTCATTTTCACTAAAACGAAAAATATGATTGAAAATGTGTTTCATAGAATTTAACAAAAAAATATTTTTTGAAAATATTTTAAAAATAAGTTAAAAATATGAAACGTTTAAAAGACGTTTTCAGCATTACATAATAATCAGCATTCTTTTTATAATTTTTTTAAAAAAAGTAAATTTTTCAATCATAAAAATATTATAATTTAATAATACTCAAACTTAAAAATCAATAAAAAAAATTACAGTAAATTAGGTCATCTGATTTAAAAATAAATATGAATAAAAATTTAACATTACATAAAAAACATTTTTTTAAAAATTTTTAAAACATAGAATTGAAACTATTAATTTTTGTAAAACAAATAAATAGAAAATAAAAACTTAAAATTTTTAATAAATCATAAACATCCTTAATTTCTTCTTCTCCTTTTTTTTTTGTGTGTGTAAAGATCACAAGTTTGTATTGAAGTGGTTCAGAATTCAAATAGTTAGCACGTTAGTAACCAATGGTTTAAATTTGTTGACGACCAATAAGGTTGAGTTTAGCAGAAGAAATTAGTTTCTTATAATATGAAGAACTAAGGTCCTAATCTTTTTTTGGAGATGTATCTATATTTAGTACCCTACAATGCCTCAAGTAGGATTGATTCCAATAAAAAAGTATCTATAAGAAACAAAAAAAAAATCCGTTGAGCATGTGACTTACACTTGAAATGGAAAAAATCTAATTCCTATTTTCATCCTCTAAAAATTAGAACTCCAATAAGAGAACTTGCTAGAGAAACGGTCACTTGCTACGAGCAACAAATTAGGACACATAAAAGCAAATTGTCCTTTACTCAAAAAGGGAAAAGGAAAGAAGAAAGCTATGGTAGCAAACTCTATATGGGGTGATGATGAGTTGCGAGCTACTAATAGTGAAGGAGAAGACAATGAAAAAGAGATTGCGAACCTTTACTTAATGGCAAAATCAAATTTTGAGGAGCAATAAGCTCTTGAGAATGAGGTGAATGATCATCCATATACATATGATAAGTTGCTTAATACTTTTGATACGGTGGAATAGGATTACAAGTGAATTATTGTCATGTATAATGAACTTTTAAAAGTTCACAAAAAGGTTTTGAAAGTCTTTAACATAAATCGCAAAGGGATATTTTTGAAGAAAAAAATAAAGAATATGGAGAAGGAATATTGACTTTGTACATTAATTGATGAAAATAAGACTCTAAAAGAAAAAGGTGAATGTTTTACATTGTGATCTAGAAAACTTTGTTAGGGGGCAAAGAAAATCTAAATACTTTGTTGGAGCCAGAAAAACATTTTATGATAAAACTAGTTTAGGTTATAAGAAAAATAATTCTAAAAAATTTTACAAAAATTTCTTTGTGCAACATACATTTGAACCAAACGAATCAAGAGTATGCTACATATGTAGGAAAATAGAATACATATCTAGTGCATGCAGGATTAGAAGAGTTACTGTAAGACAAATTTGGGTTCCAAAGGTTTCAATGCTCTCAAAGCATAAAGCTATGAGTTTAATGCTCTTAAGGTTCAGAATTTAAGAATTAGACTTTAAAATTTGGATTTTAGAGTTAAGATTTGTAATTTAAGATTTAAGATTTAAGATTTATTTTTAAAATTTAAGATTTAGAGTTTAGAGTTTAGGATGTAAAGTTTAGAGTGGTTAGTAAAAAAACTAAGTTTTAGTGAAAAAAATAAAAGAAAACCAAAATTTTAAAATAAAAATGGATTTTTTGAAGAAAAAAAATGATTGGTTTTGAAAAAAAAGATTTTTTTGGAGAAAAACATGCTTTTTTGGGGGGAATTGTGTTGTTTAAGAAAAAAAATGAAGAAAAGACAGGGACCTATTTGAAATAAAAACAAAGTTTAGGGAATAATTAAAAATTAAAGAAAACAATAGAGATCCAAATATAATTTTTGGTTTCTGCATTCTGCTGGCCTCGCGTGCGGAACAAAATTCCTGTATGGTTTCCGTGCTCCATTTCTCTGTAGTCCTTGAATTTTCCTTACTATTTTGCTATCATTTCCATAAACAATGCAAAAATCTTTTATTTTTTTCCCGTTGGATTCACTGTTCCATTAATTCATTTGAAGCATTCAATCAAGAAAACAACATTGTACTGCAAATTTACTGAAAATTCAAACCTTCTTCCCCAAAACGAAGTAATTAATTAAGACCATAAACTTTCTTGCTGAAGCTTGTCCATCTGCAAAGGAAGTTGAAGCCATATTTTCTTAGTCTTTTCTCTCAGTTTACCCAAACTCCATATAACCACTTGAACCAAAGTCCCTTATTCAAACTTCAAACCTTTGAAATGGAGTATGAATTCAGGGCATTCACACATTGAAACTCTTTACTTGTGCTATAATCACACTATTAATTTTCGTAGTCTTGAACCTGAAAATTGTTTTGGAAATTAATAAAAGTTTCTCTGTAAATCAATACACAACTTAATGGAATTGTTCTTCACAACATATTTTTTCATGGTTGGCTTGATGGAAGGAAAAGTTGAGGAAAATGATTAAATATATGCTAAATTTGGACATGTCTCTGTTCCTATCATATACGGAGGACGACACAACTGGAATTTCTATAGAATTAACAGCAATATATAATATTATGAAGAGACTTAAACCTTGAATTTCAAAGCCTTTTTCAAAGTGCAAACCCCAAGTAATACCATAAGCTTAATTGCTTGCAGAATGGCACCTGAAGCTGCAAGGGAAAATGAAGCAAAATTCTGAGTAATCTTGTTGGTCAATTCATTTTCTCTGGACAATGTCAAAATTTGAAGGAACTACTGGGATCATACCTGTAAAATGAAAGTAAAATTACAGAAGAATGCAGCTGGAGATCTGGGATGGAGCTATGTATATAAGTAGAGAGCATGATTCATTCATGAAACATGTGTTCAATCCAAGGCTAAGAGATCACTAGCAAATTCAAATCCAAACCATTTCTGATATATTACATACATATAGCAGAATCATGGCTCCTCCAAAGAAGGGTAATGACTCAACACATGGTCAAGGAGGCACTGGAACACAACGTGAAGAACGATCTCAAAATGATACAAAGAAGGGTAACGGCTCAACACATGATCAAGGAGGCACTGGAACACAACAACAAGATCGATCTCAAAATGGTGCAAAGAAGGGTAATGGCTCAACACATGATCAGTAACTAAATAAATTAAAGTCTCATCCCTGATTAATTTAGTTATTATATGATTAGGTGGTGTTGTTTTTCTTGTCAGTGTTATAGGGTATTTGATTACAATAAAGGGATGCGCTAGTTGCCTATTCTTGTTATATACTCAAATTCTGTAATTTATTGTTTTGTAAAAGTAAGTGTCATATAATAGCAGAATATGTATGTTAGTGTGGTGTAGGTGAGGTTAATTGCCTTCCTGCCTGCACATTTGTGTGTCATTTATGTCCAAGTTCAAAATAAATATTTTTTTAAAAGAAAAACAATTCACTTTTATTTCATGGTACAATCAAGGGCTATAAATCACCAAACATCTTCTTTTTATCTTCCTCTTTATTTCTTTTCCTCCTCTCTCTCTCTATTTATCTCCATGTCCAATGGGTTACTTGTGAGTTTGATGAAAAAAGAAGGAAAACAAAAAAGTTTTAAAATTAAATGACTCGAGTATCAATGTAATATAGAGATAAATTTATTAGTTTAAATTTTTAGTGTCAAGTTAAATTATACATGATAAGTTCAAAATGATTTGAACTTATTTTAGTTTGGCCAAATTTAAACGTTTAAGTATCGTTAAATAAAAGAAAAAAAAAATTCAATGTCTATAAACAATTGTTCTTTATAAATACATAAACAAATAACAATATAACATTATTAACAATTTAAAATTTACAAGATAAAATCGTATTGTTCTTTTAAATCTTGTCCAAATAATAATAAAATTAACATAGTTTTAAAAACAAAATTACTAGAAAAAAATAAAACACAAAATCATGAATGCAATCATTCAAATGCAATTTTTTTAATAGGGTATAATAAGATTATATTGATACACTACAAAAAAAAAAAAGAGAGTAAATTTAGTGGCTCTATGCTAGTTCCTGGTGACTAGAGAAACATCACTCAGATGGGTTTCGGGACATCATTTCTTGCCACATTTTTGTAACCACTGGAACAAGCGCCATGGATTAAAATTGTAGTGCATGTTACGCGCCATAGTATTTTTTAATGCTTTTTTCATTTTCTTCTTTTTCTCATTTCATGATGGTTAAACGTCCTAGTAAAATTTTTTAATTATATTTTTCAATTATTTGAAAAAATTTTCAAGCGCCCTAATATTTTGTGGTATATAAATAATTTTTGATTATTCCTAGTGCTTTCAAAGCACCACTATTATTTAGATATATTTTTTAAAACAAAACGTGCATTTCGTTCTTTCTTTCTTTCCCTTAAATTTCTTGAGACTCATAATCTCAGTTTCCAACCTCAAAACTCGATCAGTTGCTACCGTAGGTTTTGTTCTGAGGTACCCTTTCTAATCATACTTTAAGAATGCAAATTTTAAGCACATCAAAATTAGATGAAAATGACAACTTTAAAACGCAAAACAGAGCAACAGAGGGAGAATGACTTACTAGTAATGAACGACTTTAATAGACAGTTTAGGATTTCCAGAAAGAATGACTTCAGAATGAGGCAAAAAGAATACAAGGCACTAGAATGAGGGAAGCAAAAAAAAAAAAAAAAAAAAGGTAGAGGGAAAGAAAAATGAAAAATGCTGAAATTTGAGTGCCAAAGTAAAGTGAGTGATTTAAAACACTTATGAAGTATTTTGTGAGGCTTAACAAGTGCCTTGAAATTATTCTAATTTTTTTAAAAAAAAAATTATAATTGTAAGAAAACTTTGTGATGACTAATAAGTGCCTTTAAACTATTCTAAAATTTTAAAAAATATAATTATAAATATAAGAGAGCTTTTGGTGACTATACAGCGTCAATAAATTATTTTAAAATTTTAAAAACTATAATTTTAAGTGTAAAGGAACTTAGTAGCGTCACAAATATGCAAAAGTACTGACGTTTCAAGTCAAGTGCCACTAATAATTCCCTTGAACTTAATTCATTTTAGTCCCGTTTCAACTTTAAAAAATTTCCAAAAATTCTTAAAACTTATTTCCTTAACCAAGTTTTCCCTCCAACATTTTAACCCCATTAATTCATTCAGTTAAATGATCCAAATCAGTTACAATTTGGCAAGGAGGGCAATTTAGGGCCTGTCTTATAATAATTTTTAAAAATTATTTTTAATCTTTAAAATTATAAAAATAAAAAAAATCAATTTGAATAACTGTTTTAAAAAGAAAACAAAAAATAGAATAAGTGTTTTGATAATATAAAATATAGAACAATTAAAAGATGTTTTGAATTCTAATTTTTTAAAATAAAGAAATTACAAAAAATAAATTTTTTATTAATAACATATATAAAAATATATAAAAATAATAATAAGAATTCTCCAGAACTAATTTTATGAAGAAGTTCTAAAGAATAAACATATAAAACAACTGTTAAATAGACACTTTGTCATTTTAGTCCCACTTCTTTTTTTTCCAACATCAATCTACTGAGGCTCAGAACGAGGAATGATGTTGACTAAGGTACCAATTCTTAAACTTGCACTCAAAGAAAAATACTTTTTTCTGTTTTCAGATTCAAACATAAATTGATAGCAAAATTAATTTTTATCTCAAAATTTGCCGAATCTCAAAATCTTAAAACCTAGATCCTTCTTTACTTGAAGAATTTTTAAAAGGAGTCATTTTTATATAAATCTTATCTAAATAAAATTATTAATATAAAATCACAAAATAAAAAATTACAACTATGTTGTTATTCAAATTTTAAAACACAATCAAGTCTCACAACTTTTACTATAATATAAATTTCGAACATATATCTAAAATTAAATTTTAGAAAGTTGTGTTTGTATTTTCTAAGGATACTATAAATTTATATTTACTAATATTAATACTATAAATTTAAAATAAATACTTTAAATAATTTATAATATTTATAATGAATCTAGGTCTGAAATAAATATTATTCTTTTCAGACTTAAACTCATCACAATGCTTGAAGAAATCTTTAAACTTGTTATTTAGTATCCCAACCAGATTCAATGAGTAAAATTTGCATGTGAAAAATGAAAAAAAAAAAAAAAAAGAGAGAGTACCATAAAAAAAAATCAAGAAAAGATAAATATTTTTGAACTTTCCCTGCAATTGTAAATACAACGTGTTCTTTAATCTCAATAAAATTGTAATTGATCTAATAACCCCATTATTGCAATAATTCTTGCAATGTAAATTAGATATTAAATCCATCATTTTGTATATGAAATTACTAAAATGTCCAATTGTTTGATATCCATTAATCCCTAAGCTTGGGAATGTCTACCATTTAAATGAGTTTAGATTTGTTGCGAGCTTTTTATATTTTTTTAGCGGCGGTTTTTTTCGCTGCTAAAGTTTTTTGCAACAAATATTATTACTACTATAACTTTTTTAATTAATTCTTTCAACAAAAGTTATAGCAGCAATAATATTCGTTGCAAGAATATTGAAACGCACTTTAGCAACGAAAAAAACCGCCGCTAAAAAGCATGGCAGAGCTTCAACAAAAACCTTACGACAGAGGATCCAAAGTCCATTTAAATATGACTTAACAGTCACACAACACACTATGATTTTTGATATTGTCCAATAATGTAAATTGTCACACAGGAAATCTTCTATATGATATTGAAAATATCTAAATTAATGCAAAAAAGTTTAGGATGGCTCACTCTGAAACTAATTTAGGGACTAATTAAAAAAATTATAAGAAAATACAGGGACCTATTTGAAATAAAAACAAAGTATAGGGACTAATTAAAAATTAAAGAAAACAATAGAGATCCAAATATAATTTTTGGTTTCTTCCTTCTGCTGCTGGCCTCGCGTGTGGAACAAAATACGCGTGTGATTTCCATGCTCCATTTCTTTGTAGTCCTTGAATTTTCCTTGCTATTTTGCTATCATAAACTTACTTTGTAGTCTTTGTATTGCAAATTTACTGAAAACTCAAACCTTCTTCCCAAAAACGAAGTAATTAATTAAGACCATAAACTTACTTGCTGAAGCTTGTCCATCTGAAAAGGAAGTTGAAGCAATATTTTCATACTCTTTTCTCTCAATTTACCCAACTCCATATATACGAAAAGGAAATTTTGCATCCTTAATTAGATGCATGCAGAGGGAAATTGAAGCAAAATTTTCTTAATTTTTTTGGGTCAATCTATTCAAGTCCAAATGTATGAAACAGAAAACTTCCATCCCTAGATAGAAGCGAGAGGGAAACTGAAGTAAAATTTTCTTAATCTTTATGTTCAATTTCTGCAGTGTGAACTGAGTACATGCGCAAGAAACCCAAGAATAACAACTAAAATTCTTAATGCATTGAATTCAGAGTCATTTTCTACGAAAAAATATATTACTACAAATTAAAAAGAAGCTGTTCAATTCAAAATTGATTGACTTAGACATTTGCCACAATTTTCTTAGAACCTATGACCACATTACCTGTAAATTAAAGTAAAATGATCATGAATATGAAGATGAAGATGAATTGAAGAACATTGGTGATCTGCGGATCTAACTATATATATAATAGGAGCCATCATGTTTTTGCAATCCAAGGAAAAATAAATATTATTATCAAAACCAGTTTTGATTGATATATATATATTTATAACAGAATCATGAGTTCTCCTTATGGAAACATTGGGGCACCAAAACAAGCAGATCGTTCTACAAATCCTTCAAAGAAAGGTAATAGCTCAACACAAAACCAACATGACCTCAAGGATATTTTCCTCAAATTATGACCTCAAAATTGCTGGTTTGGTGGGCGATTTCCCTTCTTTGGAGGGTTTTTGGAGGAGGCCCCTTTTTGCTGGTTTCCAATATCCTTGAGGTCATGTTGTTTTTGTGTTGAGCTATTATGATATATAATAGATAGGTTCATGTAAAATTTGAATGTTAATGCTTTGAGAGAGCACGAATTTGGTGAGGGAGGGTAGTTCAGTGACCGTCGTTGGTGACAAGGAGGTTGAGGAATTATAAGAGGAAGACGATGGTAATTGGAAGAAGCTTGATGAGGCTGCCTAGTCCTGAGAATTTGTTGCCTGATGTGCTTGTGTCTCTACTGTTTCTTGTCTCAGTGTGTTGTGTGACTGTTGAGTCATATTTAAATGGCATCCGGATTCTCTGCTGGGAGTTGCTTGTTAGGCGCTTGCTGGGTGTTTTAGCAGCGGTTTTTTCCGTTGCTAAAATTTTTTGCAATAAATATTATTGTCACTATAACTTTTGTTAAATTAATTATTTAAACAAAATTTATAGCAACAATAATAGTTTAAAGATTTCTTCAAGCATTGTGATGAGTTCAAGTCTGACAAGAATAATATTCATTTCAGACCTCCATTCATTATAAATATTATAAATTATTTATTTTACATTTATAGTATTAATATTAGTAAATATAAATTCATAGTATCCTTAGAAAATACACACACAACTTTCTAAAATTTAATTTTAGAAATATGTTGGAAATTTATATTATAGTAAAAGTTGTGAGACTTGATTGTGTTTTAAAATTTGAATAACAATATAGTTGTAATTTTTTTTATTTTGTGATTTTATATTAATAAATTTTATTTAGATAAGATTTAAATAAAAAATGACTCCTTTTAAAAATTCTTCAAGTAAAGAAGGATCTAGGTTTAAAGATTTGGAGATTTGACAAATTTAGAGATAAAAATTAATTTTGCTATCAATTTATGTTTGAATCTGAAAACAGAAAAAAGTATTTTTCTTTGAGTGCAGGTTTAAAATTCAGTACCTTACTCAAGATCATCCCTAATTATGAGGCTCAGTAGATTGATGTTGGAAAAAAAAGTTGGGACTAAAATGACTAAGAGTCTATTTGACAGTTGTTATATATTTTTATTCTTTAGAACTTCTTTATAAAATTAGTTCTAGAAAATTTATATTATTATTATTTTTATATATTCATATACATGTTATTAATAAAAGAATTTATTTTTTATATTTTCGTTATTTTAAAAAATTAGAGTTTAGAATATTTTTTAATTATTCTATATTTTATATTATCAAAACACATATTCTATTTTTTATTTTCTTTTTGAAACAGTTATTCAATTAATTTTTTAATTTTTATAATTTTAAAAATTAAAAATAATTTTAAAAAATTATTATAAAACAGGCCCTAAATTGCCCTCCTTGCCAAAATGTAACTGATTTGGATCATTTAACTGAATGAATTAATGGGGTTAAAATGTTGGAGGGAGAACTTGGTTAAGGAAATAAGTTGCATAGAAATAAGTTTAGAAGAATTTTTGGAAATTTTTTAAAGTTGAAACGGGACTAAAATGAATTAAGTTCAAGGGAATTAATTGCAAGATTTCAGATTGGTAGCCTTCAGCAAGTTTATATCATCTTACTTAATTACTTGGTTTTTGTGAAGAAGATTTGAATTTTCAGTAAATTTTTAATACAATATTTTTTTCTTGACTGCTTCAAATGGATATTAATTGAACATTTTGAACCAAAAAAAAAAAATTGCATTTTTACGGAAATGGTAGGAAAATAGTAAGGAAAATTCAAGAATAATGTGAAACGCGGAAACTATAGCTATGTGCCAGACGGGGAGAAGGGAAACCAAAAATTATATTTTAAACCCTATAGTTTGCTTGAATTTTATTTAGTTCCTATACTTTTTTTTCAAATAAGTCCCTGTATTCTCCTCTTTGGAGTTTCACCTTTTTTTTTTTTTGCGGCTGTTTCTCCTTTCTCAGCAGAGAGAAATTTTTTTATTTTTATGAATTGAAAATGAAGTTTTTTCTTTTCTCTCTCATGAGATGAGAAGTTTCTCCCCTTGTTGTAAGAAAGCTTTCTTCTCTTGTTTTAAGAGTTTTCTTTCCAAGAGTTTTTTTATTCTATTATGTTTATTTCATTTTGATATTATTATAATTTTTTGTATAAATTTGATTGTTTTCTGAAATTATTTTTGAAGAAGTAATATATTAATATTTGTCTAAAAAAATATGTCCTTGTATTTCTTTATCATTCAAAAAAACAGAAAAAGTTTCCCATCCTTAGTTTGAGTTACAACAAAGCTAGCACTAGTTGTCCAATAGAGATAAGATAAATATGCATAATTATGGCTATGATCTGAGCATGAGACTATAATTTTTGTCCTCGAAATTTAAAGAATAATATATCATCTATTCCTATACTCACACTTATTTATCCAAAAATAAATATAAATAAATTATATATATAATAAAGTATTTAAATAATTATACGCAATCATTTTTTCCCAAACTATGATTCATATAAATTCATAAAAAGAAACTAATCAGTTACATTAATCATATTATGTAATCTCCAAATATGACTAATTTTTGTTTACAAAATGATCAAATATATATCACAATTTAAATATAAATATTAGAACTAAATTATTTAAAGAATTGATGAAAATAATATATAAATATATAAATATATATATCTGTGTGTGTGTTTGTTTGTTTGTTTCTAGTATAAAAGTCAATATTTAAACAAATTATATAGAATGAATTTTTTGAATCTAAATTTAACAAATAAATTTATGGATAATTGTATAAATATTTTGATTATCCCTATAAAAGATTTCCTGTGTAACTATTATTGGACAATTAATGGAAATCAACTTTTGTTGAGTATAGTCATAGGCGACATGTTAAGGAGCGCTCAAAACCAATTAAAATCAAGAAAACCTAAATAAAACCAATCAATTTTTGGATTTAATAGGTTTGTTATTTGTAGTTTTTGAACAATTTGATTCAGTACAAATTTGTCATGCTAGATAACCAACTCAAGTCACGTTGACTACCAAAAAAATGGAGAATTGTAACATTTTATTAGTAGCAATTTACTTAAAACGTCAGTATTTTTGTATATTTGTGATGCTTACACAGGTGTCAAAAAATATTTTTATTTTGTGGCGCTTATTAACGACTATCGACACTTAAAACAATCATTATATTTATAATTACATATTTTAAACTTTTTGGCATAATTTACTGGCTATTAGGTGCCACTAAGTTCCTTTACACTTAAAATTATAATTTTTAAAATTTTAGAATAATTTATTGACGCTTTATAGTCACCAAAAGTTCTCTTATATTTATAATTATATTTTTTAAAAATTTTAGTGTAGTTTAAAGGTACTTATTAGACACCACAAAGTTTTCTTACAATTATAATTTTTTTTAAAAAAATAGAATAATCTCAGGGTGCTTGTTAAGTACCATAAAATATTTTATAAGTGTCTTAAATCACTCACTTTAGTTTGGCACTCGAAATTCAGTATTTTTCATTTTTCTTTTCCTCTAATTTTTTTTTTGTTTCCTCCTTCTAGTGCCTTGTATTCTTTTTGGCTCAAGTTACTCTGGAAATCCTAAACTAAATATTAAAGTGGTTCGTTACTAGTAAGTCATTCTTGCTCTATTTTTCATTTTAAAGTTGCCATTTCATCTAATTTTGATGTGTTTAAAATTCACATTCTTAAAGTATGATTAGAAAGGGTACCTTCGAACAAAACCTACGATAGCAATTGATCGGGGTTTTGAGGCTGGAAACTGAGATTGTGAGTCTCAAAGAATTTAAAGGAAAGAAAGAATGAATGAAATGTACGTTTTATTTAAAAAAATATATCTAAATAACAATGATGCTTTGAAAGCATTAGGAATAATCAAAATTATTTATATACCACAAAATATGAGGGTGCTTGAAAATTTTTCAAGTAATTAAAAAATTTTACAAGGGCATTTAACCATCATGAAATGAGAAAAAGAAGAAAATGAAAAAAAGCATTAAAAAATACTATGACACATAACATGTGCTACAATTTTAACCCCTGGCGCTTGTTCTAATGGTTACAAAAAAGCGTCATGAAATGCTGTTTCGAAACCCATATGAGTGATGCTTCTCTAGTTGCCACGATCTAGTATAGCACCACTAAATTTACTCCCTCTTCAATGAATGTCCTTCCAGCATAAGGGTGTGTCAAATTAAGACCTCAGAATTGCTTGTTGGGTGGGCCATTACCCTTCTTTGGAGGGTTTTTGGAGGAGGCCCCTTTTTGCTGGTTTCCAATATCCTTGAGGTCATGTTGGTTTTGTGTTGAGCTATTACCTTTCTTTGAAGGATTTGTAGAACGATCTGCTTGTTTTGGTGCCCCAATGTTTCCATAAGGAGAACTCATGATTCTGTTATAAATATATATATATCAATCAAAACTGGTTTTGATAATAATATTTATTTTTCCTTGGATTGCAAAAACATGATGGCTCCTATTATATATATAGTTAGATCCGCAGATCACCAATGTTCTTCAATTCATCTTCATCTTCATATTCATGATCATTTTACTTTAATTTACAGGTAATGTGGTCATAGGTTCTAAGAAAATTGTGGCAAATGTCTAAGTCAATCAATTTTGAATTGAACAGCTTCTTTTTAATTTGTAGTAATATATTTTTTCGTAGAAAATGACTCTGAATTCAATGCATTAAGAATTTTAGTTGTTATTCTTGGGTTTCTTGCGCATGTACTCAGTTCACACTGCAGAAATTGAACATAAAGATTAAGAAAATTTTACTTCAGTTTCCCTCTCGCTTCTATCTAGGGATGGAAGTTTTCTGTTTCATACATTTGGACTTGAATAGATTGACCCAAAAAAATTAAGAAAATTTTGCTTCAATTTCCCTCTGCATGCATCTAATTAAGGATGCAAAATTTCCTTTTCGTATATATGGAGTTGGGTAAATTGAGAGAAAAGAGTATGAAAATATTGCTTCAACTTCCTTTTCAGATGGACAAGCTTCAGCAAGTAAGTTTATGGTCTTAATTAATTACTTCGTTTTTGGGAAGAAGGTTTGAGTTTTCAGTAAATTTGCAATACAAAGACTACAAAGTAAGTTTATGATAGCAAAATAGCAAGGAAAATTCAAGGACTACAAAGAAATGGAGCATGGAAATCACACGCGTATTTTGTTCCACACGCGAGGCCAGCAGCAGAAGGAAGAAACCAAAAATTATATTTGGATCTCTATTGTTTTCTTTAATTTTTAATTAGTCCCTATACTTTGTTTTTATTTCAAATAGGTCCCTGTCTTTTCTTCATTTTTTTTTCTTAAAAAACACAATCCCCCCCCCCCCCCAAAAGCATGTTTTTCTCCAAAAAATCATTTTTTTCAAAACCAATCATCTTTTTTCTTCAAAAAATTCATTTTTATTTTAAAAAATTGGTTTTCTTTTATTTTTTTCACTAAAACTTAGTTTTTTTACTAACCACTCTAAACTTGAAATCCTAAACTCCAAATTCTAAATCTTAAATTTTAAAAATAAATCTTAAATTACAAATCTTAACTCTAAAATCCAAATTTTAAAGTCCAAACTTTAAAGTCTAATTCTTAAATCCTGAACCTTAAGAGCATTAAACTCATAGGTTTATGCTTTGAGAGCATTGAAACCTTTGGAACCCAAATTTTTCTTAGAGTAACTCTTTTAATCCTGCATGCACTAGATATGTATTCTATTTTCTTACATATGTAGCATACTCTTGAATCGTTTGGTTCAAAGGTATGTTGCACAAAGAAATTTTTGTAAAATTTTTTAGAATTATTTTTCTTATAACTTATACTATTTTATCATAAAATGCTTTTTTGGTTCCAACAAAGTATTTAGATTTTCTTTCCCCCCTAACAAAGTTTTCTAGATCACAATTTAAAACATTCACCTTTCTTTTAGAGTCTTATTTTCATCAATTAATGTACAAAGTCAATATTCCTTCTCCATATTCTTTTTTTTTTTCAAAAAATCCCTTTCAGATTTATGTTAAAGAATTTCAAAACCTTTTTGTGAACTTTTAAAAGTTCATTATACATGAAAATAATTCACTTATAATCCTATTACACCATATCAAAAGCATTAAGCAACTCATCATAAGTATATGGATGATCACTCACCTCATTCTCAAAAGCTTATTGCTCCTCAGAATCTGATTTTGCCATTAAGTAGAGGTTCGCAATCTATTTCTCATTGTCTTCTCCTTCACTATTAGTAGCTAGCAACTCATCATCATTCCATATAGAGTTTGCTACCATAGCTTTCTTCTTTCCTTTTCCCTTTTTGAGTAAAGGACAATTTGCTTTTATGTGTCCTAGTTTGTTGCTCATAGCAAGTGACCGTTTCTCTAGCTAGTTCTCTTATTGGAGTTCTATTTTTTAGAGGATGAAAATAGGAATTAGATTTTTTTCCATTTCAAGTGCAAGTCACATGCTCAACGAATTTTTTTTTTTGTTTATTATAGATATTTTTTTATTAGAGTCAATCCTACTTGAGGTATTGTAGGGCACTAAATATAGATACATTTCCAAAAAGAGATTAGGACCTTAGTTTTCTATATTATGAGAGACTAATTCCTTCTTTTAAACTCAACCTTGTTGGTTGTGCTTAACAAATTTAAACCATTAGTTACTAACATGCTAACTATTTGAATTTTGAGCCACTTCAATACAAACTTGTGATCTTTACCTAAAAAAAAAAAAGGAGAAGAAGAAATTAAGGATGTTTATGATTTATTAAACATTTTAAGTTTTTATTTTCTATTTCCTTTTTTTACAAAAATTAATAGTTTCAATTCTCTGTTTTAAAAATTTTTTATGTAATATTAAATTTTTGTTCATATTTATTTTTAAATCAGATGACCTAATTTACTGTAATTTTTTATTGATTTTTAAGTTTGAGTATTATTAAATTATAATATTTTTATGATTAAAAAATTTACTTTTTTAAAAAATTATAAAAAGAATGCTGATTATTATGTAATGCTGAAAACGTCTTTTAAACGTTTCATGTTTTTAACTTATTTTTAAAATATTTTCAAAAATTATTTTTTTTGTTAAATTCTATCAAACACATTTTCAATCATATTTTTCGTTTTAGTGAAAATGAAAATAAAATAAAGCAAACCTAATTTTGATTTTAAATACAAATGAGTTGAATCCAAAATTTTTGGCAAGAATCAATTATTTGCCAAAATATGGATTACGATAATTTCAAGCTTTTCGACACTATGAGAGCATTGTAAAATTTTCCTACACTAGATTGATATATTTAAATGCAATGACTCATTTTATTACTAAACATTAAATTTCACACATGCATTCATGTACATTTTTTTAATTAACAACAAGTAACGAGACAAATAGCTCCCATTTATTGGGAATTACAAATTAATAAACAAAAAACAATTGACACTAATCCTACAAAGAAACAGAAGAAAAAAAAAAAAGTAAAAAATCATAGTAACTATGAGATGAGACTTTAAACAACAATATATGTATGTATGTATGTATGTATATATGTATAAATATAAGGAATTTGAATAATCTGAAGTATAGAGAGAGATGAAGTGGTGATGTCAAAGAAAGAAAGAAATGAAACACATATACGGAGTGAATTTTTAATTTATATCATTTTACTTTCTCTTTGCATTTCACCACTTTACCTCCTACACACTTTAGATGTTCCAAATCCCTTTTACATAGAAGATCCCTCCTTGATGAATGTCCTTCCAGCATAAGGGACTGTCAAATTATGACCTCAGAATTGCTGGTTTGGTGGGCCATTACCCTTCCTTGGAGGGTTTTTGGAGGAGGCCCCTTTTCGCTGGTTTCCAATATCCTTGAGGTCATGTTGTCTTTGTGTTGAGCTATTACCATTCTTTGGAGGATTTGTAGGACGGTCTCCTTGTTTCTGTGCTCCAATGTTTCCATAAGAAGAACTCATGATTCTGTTATAAATATATATATCAATCAAAAATGGTTTTGATAATAATATTGATTTTCCAATTCCTTGGATTTCAAAAACGTGATGGCTCCTATTATATATATAGCTAGATCCTTAGACCACCAATGTTCTTCAATTCATCTTCATCTTCATATTCATGATCATTTTACTTTAATTTACAGGTAATGTGGTCATAGTTTCTAAGAAAATTATGACAAATGTCTAAGTTAATCAGTTTTGAATTGAACAAGTTCTTTTTAATTTGTAGTAATATATTTTTTCGTAGAAAATGACTCGGAATTCAATGCATTAAGAATTTCAGTTGTTATTCTTGGGTTTCTTGCGCATGTACTCAGTACACACTGCAGAAATTGAACATAAAGATTAAGAAAACTTTACTTCAGTTTCCCTCTCGCTTCTACCTAGAGATGGAAATTTTCTGTTTCATACATTTGGACTTGAATAGATTGACCAAAAAAATTGAGAAAATCTTGCTTCAATTTCCCTCCTGCATGCATCTAATTAAGGATGCAAAATTTCCTTTTCGTATATATGGAGTTGGGTAAATTGAGAGAAAAGATTAAGAAAATATTGCTTCAACTTCCTTTTCATATGGACAAGCTTCAGCAAGTAAGTTTATGGTCTTAATTAATTACTTCGTTTTTGGGAAGAAGGTTGAATTTTCAGTAAATTTGCAATACAAAGACTACAAAGTAAGTTTACGATAGCAAAATAGCAAGGAAAATTCAAGGACTACAAAGAAATAGAGCACGGAAATCACACGCGTATTTGGTTCCACACGCGAGGCCAGCAGAAGGAAGAAACCAAAAATTATATTTGGATCTCTACTGTTTTCTTTAATTTTTAATTAGTCCTTATACTTTTTTTATTTCAAATAGGTCCCTCTATTTTCTTATAATTTTTTTAATTAGTCCCTAAATTAGTTTCAGAGTGAACCATCCTAAATTTTTTTGCATTAATTTGGATATTTTCAATATCATATAGAAGATTTCCTGTGTGAAAATTTACATCATTGGACAATATGAAAGATCATAGTGTGTTGTGTGACTGTTAAGTCATATTTAAATGGACTTTGGATTCTCTGTTGTCGTAAGGTTTTTGTTCATGCTCTTTTATATTTTTTATTGGCGGTTTTTTTCATTGTTAAAGTGCATTTTAATATTCTTGGAATGAATATTATTGCTGCTATAACTTTTGTTAAAAGAATTAATTTAAAAAAGTTATAACAGCAATGATATTTGTTGCAAAAAACTTTAGCAGCGAAAACAACCACCGCTAAAAAAATATAGAGAGCTCCCCACAAATCTAAACTCATTTAAATGGTAGACATTCCCAAGCTTAGAGATTAATGGATATCACACAATTGGACATTTTAGTAATTTCATATACAAAATGTTGGATTTAATATCTAATTTACATTGCAAGAATTATTGAAATAATGGGGTTATTAGATCAATTACAATTTTATTGAGATTAAAGAGCACATTGTATTTACAATTGCAGGGAAAGTTCAAAAATATTTATCTTTTCTTAATTTTTTTTATGGTACTCTCTTTTTTTTTTCATTTTTCACATGCAAATTTTATTCATTGAATCTGGTTGGGATATTAAATGACAAGTTTAAAGATTTCTTCAAGCATTGTGATGAGCTCAAGTCTGAGAAGAATAATATTTATTTCAGACCTAGATTCATTATAAATATTATAAATTATTTAAATTATTTATTTTAAATTTATAGTATTAATATTAGTAAATATAAATTTATAGTATCCTTAGAAAACACACACAACTTTCTAAAATTTAATTTTAGATATACATTCGAAATTTATATTATAGTAAAAGTTGTGAGACTTGATTGTGTTTTAAAATTTGAATAACAACATAGTTGTAATTTTTTATTTTGTGATTTTATATTAATAAATTTTATTTAGATAAGATTTATATAAAAAATGACTCCTTTTAAAAATTCTTCAAGTAAAGAAGGATCTAGGTTTAAAGATTTTGAGATTCGGTAAATTTAGAGATAAAAATTAATTTTGCTATCAATTTATGTTTGAATCTGAAAACAGAAAAATTTATTTTTCTTTGATTGCAAGTTTAAGAATTGGTACCTTACTCAAGATCATTCCTAATTATGAGCCTCAGTAGATTGATGCTGGAAAAAAAAGAAGTGGGACTAAAATGACAAAGGATCTATTTAACAGTTTTTTATATGTTTATTCTTTAGAACTTCTTCATAAAATTAATTATGGAGAATTCATATTATTATTTTTATATATTTTTATATATGTTATTAATAAAAATATTTATTTTTTGTATTTTTTTATTTTAAAAAATTAGAATTCAGAACATCTTTTAATTATTTTATATTTTATATTATCAAAACACTTAGTCTATTTTTTGTTTTCCTTTTAAAACAGTTATTCAAATTGATTTTTTTATTTTTATAATTTTAAAAATTAAAAATAATTTTTAAAAATTATTATAAAACAGGCCCTAAATTTCCCTCCTTGCCAAATTGTAACTGATTTGGATCATTTAACTGAATGAATTAATGGGGTTAAAATGTTGGAGGGAAAACTTGGTTAAGGAAATAAGTTTAGAAGAATTTTTGGAAATTTTTTAAAGTTGAAACGGGACTAAAATGAATTAAGTTCAAGGGAATTAATTGCAAGATTTCAGATTGGTAGCCTTCAGCAAGTTTATATCATCTTACTTAATTACTTGGTTTTTGTGAAGAAGATTTGAATTTTCAGTAAATTTTCAATACAATATTTTTTTCTTCACTGCTTCAAATGGATATTAATTCAACATTTTGAACCAACAAAAAAAAAATTGCATTTTTACGGAAATGGTAGGAAAATAGTAAGGAAAATTCATGAACTAATGTGAAACGTGGAAACTATAGCGTATGTGCCGGACGGGGAGAAGGAAACCAAAAATTATATTTTAATCCCTACGGTTTGCTTGAATTTTATTTAGTTCCTATAATTTTTTTTTTCAAATAAGTCCATGTATTCTTCTCTTTGGAGTTTCAATTTTTTTTTTTTTGCGACTGTTTCTCCTCTCTCTCATCTAAGCAGAGAGAAGTTTTTACGTTTTTATGATTTGAAAATGAAGTTTTTTTTTTTCTCTCTCATGAGATGAGAGATTTCTTCTCTTGTTGTAAGAAAGTTTTCTTCTCTTAATTTAAGAGTTTTCTTTTCAAGAATTTTTTTATTCTATTATGTTTATTTCATTTTGACATTATTATAATTTTTTGTATAAATTTGATTGTTTTCTGAGATTATTTTTGAAGAAGTAATATATTAATATTTGTCTAAAAAAATATGTCCTTGTATTTCTTTATCATTCAAAAAAACAGAAAAAGTTCCCCATCCTTAGTTTGAGTTACAACAAAGCTAGCACTAGTTGTCCAAGAGAGATAAGATAATTATGCATAATTATGGCTATGATATGAGCATGAGACTATAATTTTTGTCTTCGAATTTAAAGAATAATATTTCATCTATTCCTATACTCACTTATTTATCCAAAAATAAATATAAATAAATTTTATATATAATAAAGTATTTAAATAATTATATACAATCATTTTTTCCCAAACTATGATTGATATAAATTCATAAAAAGAAACTAATGAGTTATATTAATGTAATCTCCAAATATAACTAATTTTTGTTTACAAAATGATCAAATATATATCACAATTTAAATATAAATATTAGAACTAAATTATTTAAAGAATTGATGGAAATAATATATATATATATGTGTGTGTGTGTGTTTCTAGTATAAAATGAATATTTAAACAAATTATATAGAATGAATTTTTCAAATCTAAATTTAATAAATAAATTTATGGATACTTGTATAAATATTTTGATTATCCCTATAAAAGATTTCTTGTGTAACAATTATTGGAAAATTAATGAAAATCAACTTTTGTTGAGTATAGTCATAGACGACATGTTAAGGAGCGCTCAAAACCAATTAAAATAAAGAAAAACTAAATAAAACCAATCAATTTTTGGATTTAATAGGTTTGTTATTTGTAATTTTTGAACAATTTGATTCAGTACAAACTTGTTATGCTAGATAACCAAATCAAATCGCGTAGACTACTAAAAAAATGGATAATTGTAACATTTTATTAGTGGCACTTTACTTAAAATGTCAGTATTTTTACATATTTTTTACGCTTACATAGGCTTCAAAAAATATTTTTATTTTGTGACATTCATTAACAATTATCAACACTTAAAACAATTATTATATTTATAATTACATATTTTAAACTGTTTAGCATAATTTACTGTCTATTAGGTGCCACTAAGTTCCTTTACACTTAAAATTGTATTTTTTAAAATTTTAGAATAATTTATTGACACTTTATAATTACCAAAAGTTCTCTTATATTTATAATTATATTTTTAAAAAAATTTTAGAATAGTTTAAAGGCACTTATTAGGCACCACAAAGTTTTCTTACAATTATATTTTTTTTAAAAAAAATTAGAATAATTTCAAGGCGCTTGTTAAGTGTCTTAAATCACTCCTTCAGTTTGGCACTCAAAATTCAGCATTTTTTTTTCCTCTACATTTTTTTTTTTGCTTCCCACCTTTTTGGTGCCTTGTTTTCTTTTTGCTTCACTTTGCCTCAAGTTTCAGCTAAAGTCATTTCTTCTAGAAATCCTAAACTATCTATTAAAGTCGTTCATTGCTAGTAAGTCATTCTCCCTCTATTGCTCTATTTTGCGATTTAAAGTTGCCATTTTCATCTAATTTTGATGTGTTTAAAATTTGCATTCTTAAAGTACGATTAGAAAGGGTACCTCAGAACAAAACCTACGGTAGCAATTGATCGAGTTTTGAGGTTGGAAACTAAGATTGTGAGTCTCAAGAAATTTAAGGGAAAGAAAGAAAGAACAAAATGGATGCTTTATTTAAAAAAAGATATCTAAATAATAGTGGTGCTTTGAAAGCACTAGGAATAATCAAAATTATTTATACACCACATAATATTAGGGCGCTTGAAAATTTTTTCAAATAATTGAAAAAATATAATTAAAAAATTTTATTAAGGGGTTTAACCATCATGAAATGAGAACAAGAAGAAAATGAAAAAAGCATTAAAAAAATACTATCGTGCATAACATGCGCTACAATTTTAATCCATGGCGCTTGTTCTAGTGGCTACAAAAAAGCGTCAAGAAATGGTGTCTCGAAACCCATTTGAGTGACACTTCTCTAGTCATCAGGAACTAATATAGAGCCACTAAATTTACCTTCTTTTTTTTTTAGTGTATCTATATAATCTTATTATACCATATACTATTTATTAAAAATTTGCATTTCAATGATTGCATTCATGATTTTGTTTTTTATTTTTTCTAGTAATTTGGGTTTTAAAACTAGGTTAATTTTTTTATTATTTGGACAAGATTTAAAAGAACAATATGATTTTATCTTGTAAATTTTAAATTGTTAATAATGTTATGTTGTTATTTGTTTATGTATTTATAAAGAATAATTGTTTATAGATATTGAATTTTTTTTCTTTTATTTAATGATACTTAAACGTTTAAATTTGGCCAAACTAAAATATGTTCAAATCGTTTTGAACTTATCATGTATAATTTGATTTGACACTAAAAATTTGAACTAATAAATTTGTCTCTATATTAAATCAATACTTGAGCTATTTAGAACTTCTTTGTTTTCCTTCTTTTTTGGTCAAACTCACAAGTAACTCATTGGACACGGAGATAAATAGAGGGAGAGAGAAGGAGGAAAAGAAATAAAGAGAAAGATAAAAAGAAGACATTTGGTGATTTATAGCCCTTGATTTCCATGAAATAAAAGTGAATTGTTTTTCTTTTAAAAAAATATTTATTTTGAACTTGGACATAAATGACACACAAATGTGCAGGCAGGAAGGAAATTAACCTCACCTAGACCACACTAACATACATATTCTGCTATTATATGACACTTACTTTCACAAAACAATAAATTACATAATTTGAATATGTAACAAGAAGAGGCAACTAGTTCATCCCTTTATTGTAATCAAATGACAAGAAAAACAACAACACCTAATCATATAATAACTAAATTAATCAGGGATGAGACTTTAATTTATTTAGTTACTGATCATGTGTTGAGTCATTACCCTTCTTTGCATCATTTTGAGATCGATCTTGTTGTGTTCCAGTGCCTCCTTGATCATGTGTTGAGTCATTACCCTTCTTTGCATCATTTTGAGATCGGTCTTGTTGTGTTCCAGTGCCTCCATGGTCATCAGAATCCATGATTCTGCTGTATGTATGTAATATATCAGAAATGGTTTGGATTTGAATTTGCTAGTGATCTCTTAGCCTTGGATTGCACACGTTTCGTGAATGAATCATGCCCTCTACTTATATGCATTGCTACATACCAGATCTCCAGTTGCATTTTTCTGTAATTTTACTTTCATTTTACTCAGAATTTTGCTTCATTTTCCCTTGCAGCTATAGGTGCCATTCTGCAAGCAATTAAGCTTATGGTCTTACATGGGGTTTGAACTATGAAAAAGGGTTTGAAATTCAAGGTTTAAGTCTTTTCATAATATTATATATTGCTGTTAATTCTATAGAAATTCCAGTTGTGTCTTCCTGCGTATCTGATAGGAAGAGAGACATGTCCAAATTTAGCATATATTTAATCATTTTCATCAACTTTTCCTTCCATCAAGCCAACCATGAAAAAATATGTTGTGAAGAAAAATTCCATTAAGTTGTGTATTGATTTACAGAGAAACTTATATTAATTTCCAAAACAATTTTCAGTCTCAAAGTGTGAATCCCCTGAATTCATAGTCCATTTCAAAGGTTTGAAGTTTGAATAAGGGACTTTGGTTCAAGTGGTTATATGGAGTTTGGGTAAATTGAGAGAAAAGATTAAGAAAATATAGCTTCAACTTCCTTTGCAGATGGACAAGCTTCAGCAAGAAGGTTTAAGGTCTTAATTAATTACTTCGTTTTTGGGAAGAAGGTTTGAATTTCCAGTAAATTTGCAGTACAATGTTGTTTTCTTGATTGAATGCTTCAAATGAATTAATGGAACAGTTAATCCAACGGAAAAAAAAAAAAAAGATTTTTGCTTTGTTCATGGAAATGATAGCAAAATACTAAGGAAAATTCAAGGACTACAAGAAATGGAGCACGGAAATCACTCGCGTATTTTGTTCCGCACGCGAGGCCAGCAGAAGGAAGAAACCAAAAATTATATTTGGATCTCTATTGTTTTCTTTAATTTTTAATTAGTCCCTATACTTTGTTTTTATTTCAAATAGGTCCCTATATTTTCTTATAATTTTTTTAATTAGTCCCTTAATTAGTTTCAGAGTGAGCCATCCTAAATTCTTTTGCATTAATTTGGATAATTTCAATATCATATAGAAGTTTTTCTATGTGACAAATTACATTATTAGATAATATAGAGATCATAGTGTGTTGTGTGACTGTTCAATCCTATTAGATGGTAGGCATTCCCAAGCTTAAGGATTAGTGGATATCAAATAATGAGACATCTTAGTAATTTCATATACAAAGTTGGATTTCATGTCTAATTTACATTGTAAGAATTATTACAATAATAAAATATTAATACATAATATATCTTTTAATAATTAAATTAAATATTTTTTTAATTTAAAAATTAAATTATGAAAAATTATATTTGTCAAGATCTAACTCAATAATTTAGTCATAGTTATGTGTTCAGATTTTACATTATATCAAGAGTCTTGAGAATTTTGATTGTGTTTTATAATTTAAATAATACTTTGGTTATGATTTTTTTTTTCTATTTTGTGATTTTTTATTAATAAATTTTATATAGAGGACATCCAATGAATTTATATAAAATTTAACGAATTTGAATTTGTAAACGTATTTTTCAAATTAAAAATCAAAGTAAGATTCTTACTTGTGCCATTTTTTTTCTCTCGTTATCTTTCTTTTGCTCTCCATTCCGTTATTTCATTTTTTTTCCTTACTAATTTAGATCTATTTGTTTTGTGCCATTTAGATTAGGATCATGTAAAATTTGAATGTTAATGCTTTGAGAGAGCGCGAATTTGGTGAGGGAGGGTAGTTCAGTGTGACCGTCGTTGGTGACAAGCTGGTTGAGGAATTATAAGAGGAAGACGATGGTAGTTGGAAATGAAGGGTAGTTCATTTCCTTCCTAATTTTTTATTTTTGCCTGATGTGCTTGTGTCTCTACTGTTTCTTGTCTCAGTGTGTTCGTTTTAGAGGATGATGATGATGACCATTTTGGTGTGTTAGTACTAACTGTTAATACTGATATAACAGGACTTCAATCAGTAACTTTATATGCAAATTGAGCTTGTTCAATCACAATGTTGTCGTGCTTCTTGTGGTTATTTTGTGTGTTCTGGATAGAGTTGGTTGATTTTATATATAGAAGCATGAATGAAGTGTGTGAAACGACATAAGGGGAAGTTAGTTGCTTCTACGCAAAACGACATAATGCAGGGTTGTCATTGTAATTGTTTCTCATGATTTGGAAATGAAGAGATCTTCGATCCTAATACAAGCTTTCTCGAGCATTTCAATTTGTGGACTTACTTATAGAGTTAGAAATGGATGAAGTAGTGTGAACTAATTAAATTTGAATTTATTATTTATCTAAATAAATAGGTTTAAAATTACTTGATTTAATCTAGCTAAGATTATCATGGTATTAATAAAAAAATTAGAAAAGATAAAGAAAGCCAAGTAATTCTCTCAATTTCTACAAAAAATTACTAATTATATTATCAACAACTTATTTATTTTATTTTATTTTTGGTAAAAATTTAATTTATTAATACAATAACAAGACTTTTGTAGAAAAATATTTTTTTAATATATTCAAAATTATCTTATTTTAAATTAAATTTATAAAAATATATCACTTTTATTATTATTCTAAATTTATTTTTAGTAAGAGTGAATTTAAAATATTTTGTGAACTCTATTAATATTTTAATAAAAAGCCTTTAGTGGTAGGCGTTCCCAAACTTAGAGATTAATAGATATCAAATAATGGTACATTTTAGTAATTTCATATAGAAAATGTTGGATTTAATATCTAATTTACATTGCAAGAATTATTGTAATAACGGGGTTATTAGATCAATTACAAATTTATTGAGATTAAAGATCCCGTTGTATTTACAATTGGAGGGAAAGTTCACAAGTATTTATCTTTTTCTAAATTTTTTTTATGGTACTCTCTTCTTTTTTTTTTCTCATTTTTCACATGCAAATTTTACTCATTGAATCTGGTTGGGATACTAAATAACAAGTTTAAAGATTTCTTCAAGCATTGTGATGAGTTCAGAAGAATAATATTCATTTCAGACCTCCATTCATTATAAATATTATAAATTATTTAAATTATTTATTTTACATTTATAGTATTAATATTAGTAAATATAAATTTATAGTATCCTTAGAAAACACACAAAAAAACTTTCTAAAATTTAATTTTAGATATATGTTCGAAATTTATATTAGAGTAAAAGTTGTGAGACTTGATTGTGTTTTAAAATTTTGAATAACAACATAGTTGTAATTTTTTTATTTTGTGATTTTATATTAAAATATTTTATTTAGATAAGATTTAAATAAAAAAATGATTCCTTTTAAAAAATCTTCAAGTAAAGAAGGATCTAGGTTTAAAGATTTGGAGATCGGAAAAATTTAGAGATAAAAATTAATTTTGCTATCAATTTATGTTTGAATCTGAAAACAGAAAAAAGTATTTTTTTTCTTTGAGTGCAAGTTTAAGAATTAGTACCTTACTCAAGATCATCCTTAATTATGAGCCTCAGTATATTGATGTTGGAAAAAAATAGTGGGACTAAAATGACTAAGTCTATTTGATTGTTGTTATATATTTTTATTCTTTAGAATTTCTTTATAAAATTAATTCTGGAGAATTTATACTATTATTATTTTTATATATTCATATACATGTTATTAATAAAAAGATTTATATTTTATATTTTTATATTTTAAAAAATTAGAATTCAAAATATCTTTTAATTGTTCTATATTTTATATTCTCAAAACACATATTGTAACGACCCCTTAATCCACAATATCCTATCCTCTATTTGCATAGCGGAAGCATATTGGTTTATGAAATAGTTATTCTCAATATGAGAACGTCAGGGGATCGCTACTAGTTGAGTGTAAGTCAAATAGATATTTCGTAGTCCATTCAGATTCTGTTCAACCCAAAATCGAATGCAGCTATACTAATTACATATGCAATCATCACCATAAACTCTGGAATAATAAACTAGAATCCATACATAAACATGTAGTTCATTCCTATAAATTCCATCTTAAATTTAAACATTTACAACATTTAACCTTACTAAAAATTCGACAGAGTCTCCCCTGTATTTCGAACGTTTCCCAAGTACAAATAGACAATAGCTTAGAAATTTACATCCAGTTCATCAACAATAAAATAAAACCAGTAATTACATAATCCTATACAAAACATCAACAAAATATATACATCATAATTCAAGCCTAAAACTAAGTTGTTCGTCCGTCTATCATCATGTCATTTCTTAGCTATTATCTAGGCCCCTGCTCCTGTTCATCTGAGCAAACAACCTTATGAGATATTTAAATCCCAGTAGAATAATTTACAATTAATCATACTGTTCAAAAATGGTTAATTACTCAGCGGTGCACGCACCAAAAATAAACTTCCTGTGTTCAGTTTGAAATAAGTGAAATACCTTATCTTTTAAAATCGTTATTTAGCATGGAAATCGCGAAAATATTCAATAAATATACAAGTCTATTTTATAAAAATCTATAGTAAAATTAAATCAAATCTCATATCTGGTGTTTCTAAATCTGTGTCGGCCACATGTTATATGCGACCGAGTCTAAAACCATCCAATTGCATGTCATTTAGAGAAATTCTATCTCTTGTCATTGGGTGTGATCCATAACACCAATCACCTGAAATCTCACCTATGTTGTGAGTGTGATCCGTAACACCAATCACTCACTCAAGGACCAGGTGAGAATCAACATCTAGGGCGTCCCCTAGCATGTGCACATACGCCAATTCTCATTCTCATACAGTCTATTCGAACTCACATGTACACAGTCGGCTATTCCTCAGGGTTTTAGGGTATTACGCCTAAATCACAACATTTTTTCGTATAGGTTATCCCCTCTTATACTCTTTTAAACCTTTCTTAGGGTCGTCCTGATTTACCACGTGATCCCTAACGTAATGTAGGCTAATTCTGGTTAAGACAATATATTTATAAAATTCCTGCACTCGGGATACTTAACGGCCGTCCCATACCGGCTATTAAGTACCCTACCCTAAGTCAATCAGTCCCTATGGCATCTAAACTCGATAGGCAAATTGTCTAACATACAGAGGGTATTTTCCAGCACACAGGCATGCAATTTAGTCCATCGAAAGTAGCACGTAAATCCATGCGATTAATCTAAATCATTCAGGTATCCACAAGGTAAAATCTAAAGTTCGGGAAGCGTAAATTATCCTACCTGGTCTCTGTTTGTTCCAAATGGATTCGGAACTTCTCGTATCCTTGGAATTCGAGCCTAATCAATTTCTTGAGCATTTAAATTAGTATTTTAGTCCATTACGTCATCAGTTTTACTTTCCTACATCCGATTGCACAATTTCCTAAGTCAATTTATTTCTTATTCATGTTCGGCATCGAATTCAGTCAAAATACATTAGGTTTAGGTGATTTAGACTTTACCAAGGGTTATGGATGATGGAAATCTGTTCCAGGGCAGTTTCTAGATTTTTCTCATGGCGGCGCACGGCGGCCGGTGGTGTTTTGGGTCAAAAATTACGCTACGGTGAAGCCCTCAAGATGGGGAGTTTTGGCAAGAATCAATTATTTGTCAAAATATAAATTACAATAATTTCAAGCTTTTCGAAACTATGAGAGCATTGTGAAATTTTCCTACACTAGATTGATATATTTAAATGCAATGACTCATTTTATTACTAAACATTAAATTTCACACATGCATTCATGTACATATTTTTAATTAGTAACAAATACAGAGACAACTAGCTCCCAATTATTTGGAATTACAAATAAACAAAAATAATTGACACTAATCCTACAAAGAAACAAAAGCAAAAATAAATCAAATGATGAGAACCAAATAAAAAATCATAGTAACTATGAGATGAGACTTTAAACAACTATATATATATGTATGTATGTATAAATATAAGGAATTTGAATCCTCTAAAGTATAGAGAGAGATGAAGTGGTGATGTCAGAAAGAGAAAGAAAGAAATAAAACAAAAGTGAGACATAATTCATACTGAGTAAGTCTTTAATTTATTTATTTATAACTCTTTTTCTACATTTCACCACTTTACCTCTCTCTCTACGCACTTTAGATGATCTAAATCCCTTTTACATAGAAGATCCCTCTTCAATGAATGTCCTTCCAGCATAAGGGTGTGTCAAATTAAGACCTCAGAATTGCTTGTTAGGTGGGCCATTACCCTTCTTTGGAGGGTTTTTAGAGGAGGCCCCTTTTTGCTGGTTTCCAATATTCTTGAGGTCATGTTGTTTTCGTGTTTAGCTATTACCATTCTTTGGAGGATTTGTAGGACAGTCTCCTTGTTTCTGTGCCCAATGTTTCGATAAGAAGAACTCATGATTCTGTTATAAATATATATATATCAATCAAAAATGGTTTTGATAATAATATTGATTTTTCCTTGGATTGCAAAAACATGATGGCTCCTATTATATATATAGCTACATCCTTAGACCACTAATGTTCTTCAATTCATCTTCATCTTCATCTTCATGATCATTTTACTTTAATTTACAGGAATGTGGTCATAGTTTCTAAGAAAATTATGGCAAATGTCTAAGTCAATCAGTTTAATTTTAATTGAACAGCTTCTTTTTAATTTGTAGTAATATATTTTTTTCGTAGAAATTAACTCCGAATTCAATGCATTAAGAATTTCAGTTGTTATTCTTGGGTTTCTTGCGCATGTACTCAGTACACACTCCAGAAAGTGAACATAAAGATTGAGAAAATTTTACTTCAGTTTCCCTCTCGCTTTTATCTGGGGATGGAAATTTTCTGTTTCATAACTTTGGACTTGAATAGATTGACCAAAAAAATTAAGAAAATTTTGCTTCAATTTCCCTCCCGCATCTAAGGATGGAAAATTTCTTGTTCGTATCCTTGAAAAGATTAAGAAAATATTGCTTCAACTTCCTTTGCAGATTGGTATCCTTCAGCAAGTTTATATCATCTTACTTAATTACTTGGTTTTTGTGAAGAAGATTTGAATTTTCTGTAAATTTTCAATACAATAATGTTTTCTTGACTGCTTCAAATGGATATTAATTGAACATTTTGAACCAACAAAAAAAAAATATTGCATTTTTTAGGGAAATGGTAGCAAAATAGTAAGGAAAATTCAAGAACTAATGTGAAATGTGGAACGCGGATACTATAGGCATATTTTATGTGCCAGACGGGGAGAAGGAAACCAAAAATTATATTTTAATCCCTACGGTTTGGTTGATTTTTATTTAGTTCCTATACTCCTTTTTTTCAAATAAGTCCCTGTATTCTCCACTTTGGAGTTTCAACATTTTTTTTTTTTTGCGGCGCTGTTTCTCCTCTCTCTCATCTAAGCAGAGAGAAATTTTTTGTTCATTTTTATAAATTGAAAATGAAGTTTTTTCTTTTCTCTCCTATGAGATGAGAGTTTTCTCCTCTTACTCTTGTTGTGAGAAAGTTTTCTTCTCTTGTTTTAAAGAATTTTCTTCTATTCAAGTACTATTAGTTAAAGTTTCATTAAGTTATAGTTAAAGTTGAATTTTTTTTTAATTTCAATATGCAATAAATGTTATGGAATCTAAACTCAAATTATGATAGTTCAATTGTAAAAGGAAAAGATCACAGCGAATTTTCAAAAAAAAAAAAATGGTGAAACATTAAGATATCGCAACATTATATTTTCATGTTCTTCTTATAATTGTGAATGATATCATACACCTCTCTCATAAGTTTGTTTTCTGTTGTAAAAATGTATCCTTTTGGTTGGATTTTTATATCCCATCTTTTTTGTCATTCATTTGTACCTTAAGATCGACTTATTTTTATCATATATAATTTGATTTGGCACTATAAATTTAAATCAATAATTTCACCTCTATATTAAATTATACTCGAGCCATTTAATTTTAAAATTTTTTTATTTTCCTTCTTTGTCAAGCTCACAAGTAACCCATTAGAGATTGAGATAAACAGAGGGGGAGAGAAGGAGGAGACTTTAATTTATTTAAACAAGAAGAGGCAACTAGCTCATCCCTTTATTGTAATCAAATACCCTATAACACTGACAAGAAAAACAACACCTAATCATATAATAACTAAATTAATCAGGGATGAGACTTTAATTTATTTAGTTACTGATCATGTGTTGAGCCATTACCCTTCTTTGCATCATTTTGAGATCGATCTTGTTGTGTTCCAGTGCCTCCTTGATCATGTGTTGAGTCGTTACCCTTCTTTGCATCATTTTGAGATCGGTCTTGTTGTGTTCCAGTGCCTCCATTGTCATCAGAATCCATGATTCTGCTGTATGTATGTAATATATCAGAAATGGTTTGGATTTGAATTTGCTAGTGATCTCTTAGCCTTGGATTGAACACATGTTTCATGAATGAATCATGCCTGCCCTCTACTTATATGCATTGCTACATCCCAGATCTCCATTTCCATTCTTCTGTAATTTTACTTTCATTTTACTCAGAATTTTGCTTCATTTTCTCTTGCAGCTTTAGGTGCCATTCTGCAAGCAATTAAGCTTATGGTCTTACTTGGGGTTTGAACTTTGAAAAAGGGTTTGAAATTCAAGGTTTAAGTCTCTTCATAATATTATATATTGCTGTTAATTCTATAGAAATTCCAGTTGTGTCGTCCTACGTATCTGATAGGAAAAGAGACATGTCCAAATTTAGCATATATTTAATCATTTTCCTCAACTTTTCCTTCCATCAAGCCAACCATGAAAATATATGTTGTGAAGAACAATTCCATTAAGTTGTGTATTGATTTACAGAGAAACTTATATTAATTTCCAAAACAATTTTCAGGTTCAAGACAATGAAAATCAGTAGTGTGATTATAGCACAGGTAAAGAGTTTCAAAGTGTGAATCCCCTGAATTCATACTCCATTTCAAAGGTTTGAAGTTTGAATAAGGGACTTTGGTTCAAGTGGTTATATGGAGTTTGGGTAAATTGAGAGAAAAGATTAAGAAAATATAGCTTCAACTTCCTTTTCAGATGGACAAGCTTGAGCAAGTAAGTTTATGGTCTTAATTAATAACTACGTTTTTGGGAAGAAGGTTTGAATTTCCAGTAAATTTGCAGTATGTTGTTTTCTTGATTGAATGCTTCAAATGAATTAATGGAACAGTGAATCCAACGGGACAAAAAAATTGCATTGTTTTAAGGAAATGATTATAAAATAGTAAGGAAAATTCAAGGACTACAAAGAAATGGAGCACGGAAATCACTCGCGTTTTTTGTTCCACACGCGAGGCCAGCAGAAGGAAGAAACCAAAAATTATATTTGGATCTCTATTGTTTTCTTTAATTTTTAATTAGTCCCTATACTTTGTTTTTATTTCAAATAGGTCCCTGTCTTTTCTTATAATTTTTTTAATTAGTCCCTAAATTAGTTTCAGAGTGAGCCATCCTAAATTCTTTTGCATTAATTTGGATAATTTCAATATCATATAGAAGATTTTCTATGTGACAAATTACATTATTAGATAATATGGAGATTATAGTGTGTTGTGTGACTGTTTAATCCTATTAGATGGTAGGTATTCCCAAACTTAAGGATTAGTGGCTATCAAATAATGGGACATTTTAGTAATTTCATATACAAAGTTGGATTTAATGTCTAATTTACATTGTAAGAATTATTACAATAATAAAATATTAATACATAATATATATTTTAAATAATTAAATTAAATATTTTTATGATTTAAAGACTAAATCACAACAAATTATATTTTTCAAGATCTAATTCAATAATTTAGTCAGTTATGTGTTCAAAATTTACATTATATCAAGAGTCTTGAGACTTGATTGTGTTTTATAATTTAAATGATACTATGGTTATGAATTTTTTTCTATTTTGTGATTTTTTATTAATAAATTTTATATAGATAATATTTAAATAAATAAATAATTACTCGTTTTAAAATTTCTTGAAGTAAAGAGGGGTTTAGACCTAAGGATTCAAAGATTAAAATTGATTTTACTATCCATTGGAGTTCGAATCCAAAATATTTTTAAAAATAAAATAATTTTTTGAGTCCAAGTCTAGAAATAGATTGATGTTGAAAAAAAAAGAATAGCATGACTAAATTATCCTTCTTGCTATCTCACATTTAAATCACTTATCTGATTGAATTAACAGGGTTAAAATATCGGAGAGAAAAATTAATTAAGAAAATAAGTAGCACAAAATTAAATTTAGAAAAAAATTTTGTATGAAATTTCAGAGTTGAAAGGGGCTAAAATGGATTAAGTGTAAGGGAATGAAAAATTTTAGCTTGACTAAAATTTGCCTTCCACCACTTCGTACTTTGTTAATTTATTTATTTTTAGTGATAGACTTTGTCTATTTTTAATGAAAAGGTTTTTTTTAAAAAATTAATGAAAAGAGTTGAACATATATGATTAATATGAAACAGTCCTATTCATAGATATGTTTTTATGACTTTTATAAATTTAAAGTAATTAAAATGACCTATGTATATATAAACATACATACATACATATTTTTTCTTTTAATTTTATCTAGTCTCATTCTCATTAATTTAAATGTAACATCCCAATCTTATAGCCTTTCTTTATAAAATAATTTCTTAAATAAAATAATTAGCTGTAAGATTGACATGTTATCCTTACCTTCGTCCTTAATTTTTAACCCGAGTAAAATTTTTCTTATTCCAATATTACCCATCTATTAATTAAATTAGGTTTGGGATCAATTACTCGGTATTACATTCATACAATACGCAACGGCAAAACTAAATAAATAATTAGATTTAGTTACAACGTCCTAAATAAAACTTGCATATATTTGCATCTATTATCATTTTTATACATTGTTACCCACATATTTCAGGAAATGTTTAGTGATTGCCGTATATTAAGGGTAGGGAGGCAACAACCCTGCCACTCGAACCCTCTTTCTGTCAAAATTCACACTTTCACCTATCCTGACATATATATATGCCCATTTTACTATATACATCCAAACATTTTGTTTATCCTGATTGTATTTCCAAAATATAAATAAATCAGGATAAAATGGGCTAATTCCTACACGTTACATTATATTCAAAAACACATCTATATATCCACCCTACTAAGGGTGAACTACTATGATAGTCACCACATAAACTCCTTAGACAACGTTGATTATTCCCAAAAGGGAATTCCCACCTACACTGTGTCCATTTCGATCCCCGCCAAATATTTAAGCATCTGATACATGTCAGATATAATCATAAGAATATTATCTCAGTAGTTAAGCAATTTTCTTAATTTCATAAAACATCTAACATGTACCACCGTATTACTATGGAAAAACATTTCTTCTTTAAATTTATGCAATGTAAATATGAATGAATTATATGAACTTATGTAGCATCCAGTCATTTCAGTAATTAAACTATAATTTATAATTAAAACATAAATCAATAAAAATTAATTTATAGCAACTGATTCACAAGGAATACATCTCAATCATTTCTTGACCTTTTGAAGCCATCACCTAGTGCCTTTCACCTCAGGGATTCATTTACTGCATTTATCCCTTAGGTATTTCCTTTAGTGCCATTACCATAAGGGATATTTTAGTACCATTTCATCCCTTAGGTATTCATTTAGTGCCATTTGATACCACTTCACCATAAGGGGTATTTCAGTGCCATTCCTCCCTTAGGTGTTCATTTAGTGCCATAATCCACATTATCACAATATAACATTACCACAACGTCATTTAGGACCATTAAACACACCATATAAATTTGGCATTTACATTCTCATGCCATTAGCATCAATCAATACATATATATATTCATCAAACTTTAATGCCATAAATGGTGTCATTTATTTTAACATCTACAAGCTATCTATTTAAATATCATATTTTTGTGCCAACACAAATTACATCAAGTACACATTTCATTATTTTATCCTTTCTCTTTAAATTTTCTGTCAAAATTTATCAATCATAGCTTCTTTTCCATTAAATGATGGAACTTGAATTCTTCTAAAAAGAAAAGATAAATTCATTCAGCCTTAGGAAGGTAGAAAAGCAACTCAGGCATATTCATACAAAATATAACATATATTTCACCCTTCTTAATTTTTTCTTCAAATATTCTTTTCATACCAATTCAAGGAAATCATTGGGCCATCATGATTTTAATGCTGCCCATTTATTTAACACTCATTTTGCAACATTTTGCAGCATTCTATAGTAACTTACAGCAGAATTTTATAGCAATTTACAATTCTACAGCATTTCATAACAACTTACAGCAGTATATTACAGAACATACAGTTTTACAGCAATCTACAGCAACTTACAGCAGCATTTTACAGCACAAAACAGTTGTACAGCAGCATTTTACAGCACAAAATAGTTTTACAGCAATATACAGCAACTTACAGCAGCATTTTACAGCACAAAACAGTTTTACAGCAACCCACAGCAGCATTTTACAGTACAAAACAGCAACCTACAGCAACTTACAGCAGTGATATCTTGGCCAAATTTCCAGCAAACGGGAGAATGCATTTTCAATTCCTTTCTTCCTCTTCAAGAGTTGTTTCATCATTTTTCTTACATCCAACACCACAATATCATACTATATTTAGAACACACCATTGGCAACTTAATCATCATTCATCATCAAGAAAATATTACTGTCGGTGGATGCAACATAATTATAAATCCCATGAAACAAGCTCAATCATACCTTACAACTAACACAAATTCACATATTCACTCATATAAATGCATTGCAACAAGGTTTCAAGCTTAAAATGGAGTGGAGAGAAAATTCGTTACTGTTCATAATCTTGAAGATAATTGACAAACTCCATGAAAATCACCATGAAACCAAGAATAAATGCTAGAAAGTTACTTAACTACCTTGCTTTTCCAATGCAAATGATGTTTTCTTCAAGTTTTATGAAAATTTTCTTCTTCCTCTTCCTTCCCCTGCGTCTTCTTCGTATGGCTGAGTTTCTCCTCTTGTGTGCTGCATTTTGCTGAGAAAGAAGGAGGAAGAAGACTTTTAAACACAAATTTAAAATACCCAATGTGTCCCTTTTGTAAATTTACCTTTCTACCCTTCATTTTTCTTGTCTCTTCTTTCTTTTTTCATTCTTTTTGGACAGAGGTCTCCTAATTGGATAAACAAATTTATGAAATATATGGAATAAAATGGTCATCCTATTTGTGTGAAAAAATGACAATTTTACCTTCTTGGGATAAAATTACCATTTTGCCCTTTTTAGTTAAAATGACCGTTTTACCCTTCTCTTGCTTCAAAATTTTGAGGGAAATTTCTTAAGAAAATTTTCTCCAATTTTCTTAACTAAAATAATAATCGTATTCCTTAGGTAAAATTACAATTTTTTCTTTGGAAAAAATTACCATTTTGCCCCTAGTTAAAATTTGACTGTTTTATCCCCTTTTTTCCCTTTTTAAAATTTTCAAGGAGGTTTTAGTCAAATCTTTAGTCAAAAATCACAAAAGTTTAACATCTAAAACATCCTTGAAGATTTTTAAAAAATGCAGATATTACATTAAACATATTTTAGAAACATATATATGAAATATAGATTTAAATTTTGAAAATAATAATAATCATTTTTTCTTTTAAACTCTAATGATAAGTTTTTTTTTTGTCAGGACAAAGTATTTTTGATGGATAACAAATTAACAATAGATATGAATGGGCCATATAAGGAAGTTATCTGTGACAACTTTGTGACCTTAATTGGGTCCATAAGCATTTCAACCGAATTGAAGAAGCCCAGTTGGTTGAAGGATTATGCCACGTAGAGGACATCCAATGAATTTATATAAAATTTAACGAATTTGAATTTGTAAACGTATTTTTCAAATTAAAAAACAAAGTAACATTCTTACTTGTGCCATTTTTTTTCTCTCGTTATCTTTCTTTTTCTCTCCATTCCGTTATTTCATGTTTTTTCCTTACTAATTTAGATCTATTTGTTTTGTGCCATTTAGATTAGGTAAGTCACCTTTGATTAGATATTATGATAATAAATAGGTTCATGTGAAATTTGACTGTTAATGCTTTGAGAGAGCACGAATTTGAGAACTAATATATATGTCTTTTCTCATAACTCAATCTAAATATATTAGTATTTATTTTATTATATTAAATTTTTTTTTTTACTTTCGTCTTTTTAATTTTCAAACCATAAATATATCATTTTTTTTGTGATATAAAACTCCTTTTTCTGATTTTAAAAAAAATTCATAGGGCTTGAATTTGGCTTGATTCAACTGATGAACTTATTTATATGATAGCCCTACATTAGAGGATGAAACAGACGTTTTTCAAAAATAAATGTTGCATTGTTTAATTTTAAAATAGATAGATTATAAATAATTCATTTGCGTATGACATATGCTTTGTCTCAGTGTGTTTGTTTTAGAGGATGATGATGATGACCATTTTGGTGTGTTAGTACTAACTGTTAATATTGATATAACAGGACTTCAATCAGTAACTTTATATGCAAATTGAGCTTGCTCAATCACAATGTTTTCGTGCTTCTTGTGGTTATTTTGTGCGTTCTGGATAGAGTTGGTTGATTTTATATATAGAAGCATGAATGAAGTGTGTGAAACGACATAAGGAGAAGTTAGTTGCTTCTACGCAAAACGACATAATGCAGGGTTGTCATTGTAATTGTCTCTCATGATTTGGAAATGAAGAGATCTTCGGTCCTAATACAAGCTTTCTGGAGCATTTCAATTTGTGGACCTACTTATAAAGTTAGAAATGGATGAAGTAGTGTGCACTAATTAAACTTGAATTTATTATTTATCTAAATAAATAGGTTTAAAATTACTTGATTTAATCTAGCTAAGATTATCATGGTATTAATAAAAAATTACAAAAGATAAAGGAAGCCAAGTAATTCTCTCAATTTCTATAAAAAAAATTACTAATTATATTGTCAACAACTTATTTATTTTATTTTATGTTTGATAAAAATTTAATTTATTAATACAATAACAAGACTTTTGCACAAAAATAACTTTTTTAAAAATATTCAAAATTATCTTATTTTAAATTAAATTTATAAAAATATATCACTTTTCTTATTATTCTAAATTTATTTTTAGTAACAGTGGATTTAAAATATTTTGTGAACTCTATTTAATATTTTAATAAAAAGTCTTTAGTGGTGGATTTTTTTTTGTTTTGCAGAGAGACTTTTTAGCGGCGGTTTTTTTCGTTGCTAATGGGTGTTTCAATTATTTAGTGATAAATATTATTGCTGCTATAATTTTTGTCTAAACAATTAATTCAAAAAATAACAAGATTAAAATTTTATTTTTTGCAAATTAAGTTAAAAGATTTTTAATTTAAAAAATAACTTAAAAAATTAATAAAATAATAATCATCTAATTATAACTTTAAAAATTATTTAAATAGATATTACATTAAGTGTAAAATAATTTATATTAATAATTAATATATTTATTATTAATAATTAATATATTTCTATTTTATATTAATATATTAAATATTAATTTATTTATTATTAATATAATAATATATTAATAATAAAATAATATAATTTACTAATTAATATAAAATATAATAATTTATATTTTGATTTATATATTTTTCCATTTTTTAATATATTAATAGAAATATCAATATATTTAGATATTGTATTTTGATTTTATTTAAATAAAAATAATTTAATATAAGTAAAAGCTTTTAAACTTAATGTAATTTTTAAATTAATATATAATTTCATTAATTTTTTTTTAAGTTTTTGATCTTAATATGGTTTAAATTATAAATTTTTTAACTTAATTTGTGAAATTATTTTTTGAATTAATTGTTTAAACAAAATCTATAGTAGCTATAATTTTTATTGCTAAAATATTAAAATGCTCATTAGTAACAACGAAAGTTGCCGCTAAAAAGTTACTCTGTAAAATTTTTTAAAAAAATCCACCATTGCAAATTTTTTATTAAAATATTAACAGAACCTACAAAATATTTTAAATTCATTTTTATTAAAATTAAATTTAGAATAAAAAAACTAGTTCACTCTTATTAAGGATGAATTAGTAATTAAATTGGTTGACCCAAAATTTATTTTTAGTAAAAATAAATTTGAGTAAATTTTAAATAGTATTCACTAATAGTATTTATGAAATTACAATACTATAAAAATAATATATTTTTGTAAATTTAATTTAAAATAAAGTAATTTTAAATATATTAAAAAAATATTTATGTACGAAAGCCACAATAACATTTAAAGAATTTTTAAATTTTTATTTTATTAATATAATAATGACTATAATGATTAATAAAATAATTATAAAAGGCAATAATGAAAAAATTAAAATAATAACATTAAAAGAGTAAAATTTATTCTACAATTTACATGTATCGAGTTCATAAAATTGTTAGTACCCAAAATATTCTTGTAGAAAGTAGACTTAATTGACAAGATTGACCCCATCTCTTTTTACTCATCTTCTTTTACGATTTTGTCTTTATTTTTTTCTTCTTTTAGCTTCACGCAAAACTATACTTCATCATCTTTTCTTTTCCTTTTCTTGTTTTTCTTTGTTATTTTTTTCTTCTTATTTCATTGACTGATCTAAAATTTTTAATTCTTGTTCTTCCTTTTCTTCTTGTTTTTCTTGTTTACGGAAAGAATCAAATAATCCAAGAATTACAAATTCCTCCTCTTTTTCGTCCTCTTCTTCTTTATTGTGTTCTTTTTACTCTTTCTGTTTCCTTTTCAGTTGGAGTTACAGTGATATTGCTGCAGTGATGGATTCAACAACCAGAGAATCACATATCCAAGTGCATATATAATACCAATTCAGATCGTTTCAGAAGACTTCTCAATCCTCGATGATACAAGTAATTTCATCCTCCTTTTTCTCCTTTTAGTATAAAATAATAATGAATAATTTAATTTGCTCTCACGCTCTGATCCAGACAAAAGATGCACCTAGGTACTTGGTAGGTCATAAAACATGTCATGGTCAAATGGATGGAATATTCTCACACAACAAGATATGTAATAAATTTTAATGTTTAAATCTCGGCTTAAAAAGGTTAGCGTCACCATTTGTGAAAAACAAAAATAAAAAAATTCAAGTATTGTAATATTCTAATTAAGTTTATTCCATCCTCAATATGTAACTCAGTAATATTAAATTCCTACTATAAACTTACTTTCAATTTGTCATATATAGTTTTGCATATTTTACATGTATATTTAATTTTATTTTGATTAAAGAAATTGATAATAAATATATGATAAATTGTATATAGATCTAATCTTTCACGAAAGCCCTTCCATTACCTCACAGCAAGCTTCTCAAGCTTTAACATAGAACTGAATTCAGTACAACATTTCTTTATTTTCAAAAATTTTATAACAAATTGAGAAAAAAGAGCTGAGTTATCACTTGTAAAACATGTAAAAATTAAGAAAGATATTAAAATTATATTATATTATCGTTTATTTTAAAAACATATAGAGATAAAAAAAACATTTTTATTTTTTTTGAACAAAATATCTTTACAAATACTATTTATATAAGTAAATATGTATTTAATCAATATAAATTTTTTAAAAATTTTAAATCTTTAGAAAACAGACACACAACTTGTTAAAATTTAATTTTAGTTATATATTTGAAATATTATAGCAAGAGTTGTGAAACGTGATTACTTTAAAATTTGAGTAATATTATGGTTATAAAATTTTTATTTTTTAATTTTATATAGATAAGTTTTAAATAAATACAAAAATTAATCCTTTTAAAATTTCTTCACGTAAACATAGGTCTAATCTAAGAATTTGGAGATTTAACAACTTTTAAGGACAAGAATTAATTTTACTGTCAACTCAAGTTTGAATTCAGAAATAGAAAAATATTTTTCTTTGGATTCAAGTTTGGGGATTGGTGCCCTTCCCACTATCATCGTTGAGTATGAGTTCGATTGAAAAATGTTGGAGGAAAAGGTTGGTTAAGGAAATAAGTTGTACAAAAATAAGTTTAGGAGAATTTTTTTGAAATTTTTTAAAGTTGAAAGAAATTAATTGCATTTTGGCCAAAATTTCTCCTTGACTAAAATATGCGTTCCACCATTTTGTACTTTTTGAATTTATTTATTTTGTTGGTAGACTTTGTTTATTTTAAATGAAAAGGCTTTTTAAAAAAATCATAAAGTTTTTTCTTTTTAATAAACATGCTTGAACATATATGAAACTTCAGCTTCATTACAGTCATAATCATATAATATGTTTTTATGACTATTATAAATCTAAAATAATTAAAATGACATATACAATGGTAAGAAATTCATCCAGACATGGCTTTACATGGATTTGATTGAGAAGGCCTCATCGTCTGAGAGTCTCAATTTTTTTTTTCCTTCTTCTTTTTCCTCTTCAGTAATGGATTCAAAATTAGATAATCCTCCTCCTCCTCTGCTTCTTCTTCTTCCTTCTCTTGTAATATCTGTATTGTTTTAAAATCTCTTAGGATGTTTTAGATGTTAAAATTTTGTGATTTTTGACTAAATATTTGATTAAAACCTCGCTGAAAAATTTAAAAGAGTAAAAAGGGGATAAAACAGTCAAATTTTAACTAGGGACAAAATAATAATTTTGCCTAAAGGATAAAATTGTAATTTTACCTAAGGAATAAGATTATTATTTTACTTAAGAAAATTTTCTCAAATTTTCTTAAGAAATTTTTCTCAAAATTTTGAAGCAAGAGAAGGGTAAAACGGTCATTTTAATTAAAAAAGGACAAAATGGTAATTTTACCCCAAAGGGTAAAATTGTCATTTTTTTCACACAAATAGGATGACCATTTTATTCTATATATTTCATAATTTGTTTTTACCCAATTAGGAGACTTCTATGTCCAAAAAGAATGAAAAAAAAGAAAGAAGAGACAAGAAAAATGAAGGGTCAAGGTAAATTTGCAAAAGGGACACATTGGGTATTTTAAATTTGTGTTTAAAAGTCTTCTTCCTCCTTCTTTCTTAGCAAAATGCAGCACACAAGAGGAGAAACTCAGCCATACGAAGAAGACGCAGGGGAGGGAAGAGGAAGAAGAAAATTTTCATAAAACTTGAAGAAAACATCATTTGCATTGGAAAAGCAAGATAGTTAAGCAACTTTCTAGCATTTATTCTTGGTTTCATGGTGATTTTCATAGAATTTGTCAATTATCTTTAAGATGATGAACAGTAGTAAATTTTCTCTCCACTCTATTTTAAGCTTGAAATCTTGTTGTAATGCATTTATATGAGTGAATATGTAAATTTTTGTTAGTTGTAAGGTATGATTGAGCTTGTTTCATGGGATTTATAATTATGTTGCATCCACTGACAGTAATATTTTCTTGATGATGAATGATGATTAAGTTGCCAATGGTGTGTTCTAAATATAGTATGATATTGTGGTGTTGGATGTAAGAAAAATGATGAAACAACTCTTGAAGAGGAAGAAAGGAATTGAAAATGCATTCTCCCCTGTTTGCTAGAAATTTGGCCAAGATATCACTGCTGTAAGTTGTTGTAGGTTGCTGTTTTGTGCTATAAAATGCTGCTGTAAGTTGCTATAGGTTGCTGTAAAACTGTTTTGTGCTGTAAAATGCTGCTGTAAGTTGCTGTAAAGCTATTTTGTGCTGTAAAATGCTGCTATCAGTTGCTGTAGGTTTCTGTAAAACTGTTTTGTGCTGTAAAATACTGCTGTAAGTTGCTGTAGGTTGCTGTAAAACTGTTTTGTACTGTAAAATGCTGCTATAAGTTGCTGTAGGTTGCTGTAAAACTGTTTTGTGCTGTAAAATGCTGCTATAAGTTGCTGTAGGTTGCTATAAAACTGTATGTGCTGTAATATACTGCTGAAAGTTGCTGTGAAATGCTGTAAAACTATAAATTGTTGTAAAAGAGTGTTTGAAGAAAAAAAAATTAAGAATGGTGAAATAAATGTTATATTTTGTATGAATATGTCTGAGTTGCTTTTCTTTCTTCCTAAGGCGGAATGAATTTGTCTCTTCTTTTAAGGAGAATTCAAGTTCTATCATTTAATAGAAAAGAAGCTATGATTAATAAATTTTGACAGAAAATTTAAAGAGAAAGGATAAAATAATGAAATGTGTACTTGATGCAATTTGTGTTGGCACAAAAATATAATATTTAAATAGATAGCTTGTAGATGCTAAAATAAATGTCACCAATTATGGCATTAAAGTTTAATGAATATATATATGTATTGATTGATGCTAAAGGGCATGAGGATGTAAATGCCAAATTTATGTGGTGTGTTTAATGGTCCTAAATGACGTTGTGGTAATGTTATATTGTGATAATGTGGATTATGGCATTAAATGAACACCTAAGGGAGGAACGACACTGAAATACCCCTTATGGTGAAGTGGTATCAAATGGCACTAAATGAATACCTAAGAGATGAAACGGTACTAAAATATCCCTTATGGTAATGGAACTAAAGGAAACACCTAAGCGATAAACGCACTAAATGAATCCCTGAGGTGAAAGGCACTAGATGATGGCTTCAAAAGGTCAAGAAATGATTGAGATGTATTTCTTGTGAATGGTTTGTTATAAATTAATTTTTATTGATTTATTTCTTTTTTTATAAATTATAGTTTAATTGCTGAATTGACTGGATGCTACATAAGTTCATATATAATTCATTCATATTTACATTGCATAAATTTAAAGAAGAAATGTTTTTCCGTAGCAATACGGTGGTACATGTTAAATGTTTTATGAAATTAAGAAAATTGCTTAGCTATTGAGATAATATTTTCATGATTATATTTGACATGTATCAGATGCTTAAATATTTGGTGGGGATCGAAGTAGACGCAGTGTAAGTGAAAATTCCCTTTTTGGGAATAATCAACGTTGTCTAAGGAGTTTATGTGGTGACTATCGTAGTAGTTCACCCTTAGTAGGGTGGATAGATAGATATGTTTTTGAATATAATATAATATGTAAGAATTAGCCCATTTTATCCTGATTTTTTTATATTTTGGAAATAGAATCAGGATAAACAAAATTTTTGGATGTATATAGTAAAATGGGCATATATATATATATATCGGGATAGGTGAAAGTGTGAACTTTGATAGAAAGAGGATTCGAGTGGCAGGGTCGTTGCCTCCCTACCCTTAATAGACAACAATCACTAAACATATCCTGAAATATATGTGTAACAATGTATAAAAATGATAATAGATGTAAATATATGCAAGTTTTATTTAGGACGTTGTAACTAAATCTGATTATTTATTTAGTTTTTTCGCTGCGTCTTGTATTAATGAAATACCGAGTAAATGATCCCAAACCTAATTTGATTAACAAATGGGTAATATTGAAATAAGAAAAATTTTACTCAGGTTAAAAATTAAGGACGAAGGTAAGGATAACATATCAATCTTACAGCTAATTATTTTATTTAAGAAATTATTTTATAAAGAAAGGCTATAAGATTGGGATGTTACACCTCTCCTTCTTCATCTTTTTCTTCTTGCTGCTGAAAAATTAAATTCAAAATTACATTTTCCTCTTTATTTTCTTCTTCTTGTTGCTCTTGCTTTACTTGACCGAGATGCAGTAAAGGATCAAACAATCCTAGAATTACATGATTTTCTTCTTTTTATTAATTTCCTTCATGCATTTTTTGCTCTCATTTCACTGAAGGAATCAAAATTTGTTATTCTTCTTCTTCTTCTTTCTTACAAAAAGATCGATGCAAAAGAGAATTCAATAACTGGAGAATTACATATTCCTTCTCCTCTTTTTCTTCTTTTTCTTACTTATCTTCTTATAATTTGTCTTCTTTTTTTAATTGTAGGTACAGTGATATTGCTGAAGTGATGGATTCAACAACAATAGAATTACATATTCAAGTGCATAAGACCATTTCAGGTCATTTTAGAAGACTTTTCTCGACGATGAAAGTAATTTGATCCCTTCTTTTTCTCTTTTTATATTTTTAAAGACACTGCCATGTGTCATTTTGCTTGATACGTTATAAGAAATCTCATGTATCGTATTCTGAGTTTATTTCCTCATCATTAAGATTAAATTCTTAGTATAAACTTATTTTTAATTTGTCATAGTTTTGAAAATTTTACGAGGTCTATTTACTATAAGTCCTGTTATTTGCCCCTAGTAACAATATAATGTGAAATTATGAAAAAAAATATGTTAAATATATAATATTGTTATGCTATATATTATGCTCTCTCATATTAATATTTTCCCCAATAACAATTAACGTATTCGTCTAAAAAACTTTAGTGAAAATTGCAATTACTCACCCTGTTAACCTTTTCCTCTGATTATTGTAAACCTTTCGGCTTTAAGAATATGTGGCTTATCCATGGTGAATGTAAGCAAGTGATTAACTATGCATGGAATCGAACTATGTAATGTAGGGGAAAGAATTAATAATATGGAAAATCAAACAAGAATTAACCTGGAACAAGAAAGGCTAATTAGGAATAGTTGGAGAGATTGTTGAATTCTGAGTAAATCTTAAAGGCCCAAAAGACTAGGCAACTCTGGCTAATACAAGGTGAAAGAAATATTAAGTATTTTCACACACTGGTAAAAAATCGAAGGAATAAAAGCATCATCTCCAAACTACTGACACCAGAGGGAGACAATTGATTGCATTGATGGTATTCATCTTGAAGCTACCAGATTTTTCACTCGAAAGATAAAACACCTCGAGAATTATTCATAGAAGAGCATAAAGAATTGTTGCAAGAAGGAGAATCATGGACAAAGAGAACATCAAAGAATTGCATGCTTGTTTCAACACTTTATTGCAACAGGAGTGTTCGTTGTTTCATTCACCATTTCTGGTGGGTATGATGACACCACAAGAAATCCTCACTATTTGATAAAACCAACGTTTTTAATATTTGCTATATCAGATACAAGTGCACTCATATCATCAATAATCTCAATACTAATATTCTTGTCTATTCTCTTGTCACGTTATGCAGATGATGATTTTCTCAAGCCATTGCCTTCTAAGTTGATGTTTGGACTTATGGCATTGTTTGTGTCTATCACCAACATGATGATAGCATTTAGCAGTGCCTTCTTCATAACATATTATCATGGTTTGAAGTGGGTTCCCAACTTTGTTTTAGTCATGGCGTTTTTATCAATACCATTGTTTGTGTTTCTGCAATATCCACTTTGGTACGATATTATCTATTCGGTTTATTTCTGTAGATCTTTGTTTCAGCCATGTAAATATATGTTTCACTAGCAAAGCAGAAGCCTTGTATTATATTAATGATGGATCCATATAGTAATGAGTATTTGTACTCAAAGAGTTGTAAATATTGTTTGATAGTTTAGTTGTACATATGTTTCATGTTTGATCACTTGCACAAATGAGTTATTAAAATTTTGTCACTAAATTAATAAGTTTTGGTTTCTAAATTATATCATTAAATTAATTACCTAAATAGTGTTATATGTATTACAAGTAATATCATATAATTTATATATCAAATATAAGTTTTATTATCATTAAGAGGTTAGATTTAATGAAAAAAATTAGTTTCTTACGATATTATGAATCAAAATTTAAATTTTTAATAAGATAAATACTCATTTTTAATACCTGACAGTACTTTACAAATTTAAAAAAAAGTGTTTGACACGTTTTTATATTTTCTTATGATTGATTTGATTAACTTAATTAGACAAAAAAAGGAGACATAATACATAATTAATCAAACTATCAGTAATTTTTATAGCATGTCGTTATATAAATTTAAAACATTATTTCTATGCTATTAAGATTGATATATGTTTAAAAAATGATATATTATTTATATATTAAAGGGTAAATTATATTTTTTTCTTTGATAAATATAAAAGAAATGCTTTGATTTTCTTTATTTTTAAAATTTATACTCCTTAAAATCAAAAGGTGCATACCCTCTCATAAAAAATAAGACTATGTTTGATTATATGTTCCACACATGGTACTGTCTTCATGATTTAAGATCTCTGGCTTTTGAAAAATAACCCCAGGTTTTCTATAACAACTACAAGAAGCAGTATTTTGCATTCATTCAAGGTACCCTTAACACTAGAGAAACAGCCATAGAAATATGTTGGTTGGTTTGGTATCCATGTACATAGTTCAATAAAAGTGGAACTCAAATGACAAAGAAGAGGAAGAAGCAGAAGTTCCTTGAATCTATCACAATGTAAAGTCAAACTAAAAGACAGATAGTGTGATCTTACAAAGTGCCATATCACATTATGACTAGTAGTGCTTTGATTTCTGGTTCATGGTTCAAGCACCATGTTTACAACATTCTAAATGAACTTCTAACAAAATAGAGATTTTTAAAGAGTAATGCTACATTCACAAGTTCACAACTTTCAGGTGCTTCCATTTAAACTTTTGTATAGTTAAGTGACTAGGAGGATTCTAAAGGGTGAGCTTTGGAGCAACGGTAAGGTTGCTGCCATGTGACCTGGAAGTCACGGTTCAAATCCTAAAACTAGCCTCTCTGCTTGCAGGGGTAAGGCTTCGTACTCTGACTCTCCCCAGACTCTACTTGGTGGGAGCCTTGTGCACCGGACCACTCTTTTTAGTGACTATGAGGATTCCATATAAATCTTTAGCCACTAAATTATTTTCCATCTATTAATTAACTTGTTTCAGAAGAAGCCAGAAAAAAATACCTCAACCTATGTGTGCCCCTATACAAAGCAGCATTGCAAGGTGATTGCAAAGCAGTCAGGCATATCATAGAGCAGGATTTAGCCCTGTTGAATGCTGCCATCACAAAGGGTTGGGCAACTGTTCTCCATGTAGCAGCTGGAGCGAACCACACTCACTTGGTGGAAGAGTTGGTGAAAATGATGGACAGGAGTGACTTGGAATTGCAGGACTCCAAAGGGAACACGGCCTTCTGCTTCGCTGCTGCAGTTGGGAACATGCGAATTGCTCAGATAATGTTGCAAGAAAATAAACTCTTGCCAACAATTAGGGGTGGAGAAGGAGCGACTCCTATTCTCATTGCTGCTTTGCAAGGGAAGGGTGAGATGGCATCGTATCTATACCCTGAAACTGTTGAAATATTTGAAGACTGGGACAGGAACTTACTGTTCTTCATTTGTATCAGTACTGGAATCTATGGTAAGTATATGGCCTCTAATTTGCAAATGAATGTGGCAAGTCATAGACAAATCTTATAGAAGATCATGATCACTAATTTATTAACTCTTTAAGCTAGTCTTCTGCTGATGCCTGTGCTAACTAGTGTGACATATTTTCTACCATCATGTGAGGATTTGTCATTTTAGATGTATCTCACCCTTTATTTTCAGGGAAGATTAAATCAATGGTTAAAAAAATGCCACAAAAATATCACTGTGTGAGACTATAACCAAGGAAATAATCAAGTTGAAATATACATAAATAGACACCAACAACTATGTATTAGAATTTGAAATTCAAGCAATTTCGTTTTGGAACATTTTGCAGATTTAGCTTTGAAACTGCTAAATGAGTATCCAAAATTAGCATTCGAGCGGGATCATAACAATGAGACAGGCTTGCATCTCTTAGCTCGAAAGCCTTCAAGTTCTGGTCGCCAGAGTCCATTATATCGAAAGCAGATCATGAAATCCTGTAAGTGACTACAATTAGCACTATTAGGATAACAAAGACATTAGATTATAGTTTCATTTTGCATCTATTTTGCAAGTGGTTGTGTTATGTGATGTCTTAAGTGTAAATTGAACCAATGGAGTCTTTTGTTCTTTCACCATTCTTTCTGAAATTAGTTTAGTATCAGATTGTCAAGAACCATTTCAAACTCAAGTTTAAATTGTTTAGTGAAGGCTCAAGAAAAGTTTCTATTAAGAAGTGCTACCTGGGGTGGTCATCAGATGGGTTCTGGCAAAGCTCTTGTAATGTTCTGCAAAACACGGAAGGTCAGAGCCACAAGGGGGGTTGAAGCCCCCATTGTGGACTCCGATGGTGAAGTAAGCCATTGTAGATGAAAAGCATGAAGGGAGGTTGAAGGAGAGGGACAGACCAAGAGTATGAGAAATTGAAATACGGTTTTATCTGGAGAATGTGAGTTTTATACCTTAAGTCTTGGGGACAAAATAATAAATTTACCTTACCTGGTTGGGTTCCCATTGTGGGTATGAGCCAACTTGACCCAATCTTGAATATCCTTAACCTTAAACCCAGTCCTGAATATCCTTCAATAATTTAAATTATATATTGACATGAGTGTTTTGATTCACTAACTTTTTATCACAAAATTATCTTGTCTCAGGTGTTAAGCAAGATATGTGTCTTCAGCTTGTTAGACGTCTTTGGAAAGAAATTATTCTTCTAAATGACTCCAAAATGATGGAAGTCTTAAGAGAACCTTCACAAGTTATATTCTATGCTGCTGAAGTTGGAAACTTTGAATTTCTGGTGGAGCTTATAAACACTTACCCTGATTTAATGTGGGAACTAGATAGTAGGAACCGTAGTATGATTCACATTGCTGTTCTACATCGTCATGCTAGTATCTTTAATCTCATACATGAAATGGGTCCAGTCAAGGAGTTCATTGTATCTTCTACAGATGATGTTGATCAAAGCAATTTATTGCATTTCGCTGCAAAACTTACACCGCAAGATCGACTTAATTTGGTTTCTGGAGCAGCTTTTCAAATGATGCTTGAGCTGTTGTGGTTTGAGGTATCTTTCCCTCGACTCTTTGATCTATTTGTTCAACATTTTGTTACTTTGTATATGCATCATTTTATGATACTAGAGTTGTTATGTGAGTATAATTTGATTTTTACAAAGTAAACAAGACGATTTGCTAGCAAGAAGTCTAAAGTTTAACTATCTCTTTTGTTTTATATATATATATATATATATATATATAGTAAATTACACTCTCTTTCCCTTTGTTTTAAAAAATTGTATTCTCTTCACTCATTTTGACCAAAATATCTTTATATTTATTATTTATATAATTAAATATGTATTTGATTAATATTAAAAATTATTTTTTTAAAGTTTAAAATAAAATAAATTTATCAATTTTAACTCAAAATAAATAATAGTGAAATAAAAAGTTTTAAAATATATTTTTCTAATAAATTATAATTTTTAAAAAAACTTTAATAATGTCATAAAAGGTATTTTTGTCAAAATGAATAAAATTGTAAGTTTTTTAATTTAAAAAAAAAAAAGAGTGTAAGTTTTCAAAATAAAAAGAAAAAGAGTGTAATTTACTCATATATATAACATGGGTCAAATTCAGACTTTATATGCCAACAGAGATTAGGTTAGGTCTAGTAGAAAATGTTAGTATCTCACAACATCATAAACTAAAGTTAGAATTCTTGCTTGAAAGATGTCTACATCTAGTGTTTGACAGTGTCTCGAATAATATTACCTTTAATAGGAGAATATACGAAGGAAACCAACAAAAAATTTGGACTTTATATATAACATTTGGTATAAAATGACATAACAAATATCTCCTTTTGTATGGCAGGAGGTAAAAAGGATAATGCAACCATCATTCATAGATATGACAAACTCAGAAGGCATAACTCCTCGTCAATTATTCACCATAGAACATGAAGAATTACTGAAAAAAGCAGAGTCTTGGATGAAACGAACTGCAAACTCTTGCATGGTTGTTTCTACTCTAATTACTACAGGAGTATTTTCTGCTGCATTCAGCTTGCCAGGTGGTAACAATGACAATACAGGAACTCCCAATTATTTGGAGAAATCATCGTTCTTGATATTTGCTCTATCAGATGCAACTGCAATTATTTCATCTTCAACCTCCATCTTAATCTTTTTATCTATCCTCATCTCACGGTACGCTGAAGAAGATTTTCTCAAGTCATTACCATTGAAGTTGATATCTGGGTTAGTAGCACTATTTTTTTCCATTATAAGCATGATGGCAGCATTTAGTAGTGCCTTCTTTATAACTTATTACCATGGCATAAAGTGGGTTCCTAGTTTTATTTCTGTACTTGCATTTGTACCAATACCCTTGTTTGTATTTCTACAATTTCCCCTTTGGTCAGATATACTTTGCGCCACCTATTTCTGTAAGTCTCTATTTCGACCAAGTAAATATATTGTTTACTAAAAATTACATTTATGAATTTCTTTTTTTAAGTTGTCTTAATTTATTGACTGCATAGTTTAAAATTGTCTAAATATCCTACATTGTAAGGGGAAAAGTATTTATGAATATGTAGATGTGCAAAATTTATATGTAAAACTAGTATGAATACATTGTGAATTGAAAATTTTATATTGATTTTATATAAAATATTTGAAGTTTATAGAATATAAGCTTGATATTTTTATAATTTTATATGCAGATGAGTCATGATTTAAAAAAAATTGATCATTTTTGTTTGGAATAAACGAGTTTGGGATCGGGGATTTAGAGATTTAAAGGATTCGAGAATAGAGATTAATTTTGTTACATTCATGTTTGAGTTCGAATGAGAAAAATATTTTTTTAATTATGGAGACAAAAACTATAGTATCTCACTCTGAATAAATCCTTAGCTGAAGTAAAACACTTAGTAAATTTCAACTATAGAGAATTTGAATTGTTGTAATTAAATAACTAGTATTTTAAATTTTTTGTTTAGATAACTATAATTAGTAAAATTCCTTATATATTGTAACTAAAATATTTATATGATGCATTAATGTATACATTTATATACATTTGTATATACAATATATGTATGAACTATTATTAATGTGTGTATATATATATATGTATTTAAATGTGTATATATATGAGCACATGTATATGTATATATAAAATTATATATATTATATACTCATACATGAATTTATTATGTAAATATGTATCTAAATATTATGTATATATATATATATATATACAGGCACATTAATGTATACATTTATATACATTTGTATATATAATATATGTATGAACTATTATTAATGTGTGTGTGTGTATATATATATATATGTATTTAAATGTGTATATATACAAGCACATGTATATGTATATATAAAATTATATATTCATATACATGAATTTATTATGTAAATATGTATCTAAATATTATACGTATATATATATACACACACACCACATAGTTATATATGATACCATTTGTTATAATGTTATGTAATAATATAATATAAGAATATATAAGATAATATTATATTATAATATTACAGTATTAAGTGAGATAATTTTTTGGGGTAAAGAGAGAATTTTATTTAACATATTAATTTTATTTTTATTTTATTTTATTTATTTTTTAACATAAATTAATAATATCACTTTATTTTTTTCATTTTTACTTCTCGCTTAATGTATCCTCTGTAGCTATAATGATATAACTCCACAAAATACTTAATCTCCTTCATGTACATCCCTAGCCTTATCTTCAAAAACACACCTCGGAGGCTCAACATCACCGAGAAGAACAGAGCAACACTCTCAGAGTGATTTATTTAAATTTATAAGGATAAATTTAAAAAGTGTAAAAATAAATGGTAGTAACTAATATAAATGATTAAATATTTATGTCTTATGTAACTATTATTTAAGATATTATTAATTGATATATTAAATATAAGTATTATAAATATTATGATATATAGAATTATACTAAAATGTGAAAGTTTAAAAAATAAAGAATTAAAAAGTATATGTGTGAAATTAAAAAAAATAGAAAAGAGATTATAGTATTTTACTGTTAAAATTAAAGTAAAAGTTATGTAATAAATAAATAATCCGATAGTGCTCTTCTTGATCACATAAATTAAAAGGGAGACAATCAATGGTGGGAAGTTTCCAGGAGCCGAGTAGCATTGAGCCCCGTCCACTCAGACGCGTCCTCAATCGTTGTACGATTGCTGCCTTTTACTTTGTTTTTGCTTTGCCCCAATGAAATTTCCTAGAAGGCTAGAACTAAGAAATTATCATATTTTATTAACTTTAATAATTACATTTAAGATTAATGGATTTTATTTATACTATATAATACAACTTTAAAATATTTAATTTTTGAAATTATATAATTTGTATAAATGTGAAATGTAACATGTGAAAGAGAGAAGAGTTACTGAACAAAAAGTTATAGAATCATAACTTGCCTCAAGTTTTTCCAATGAGATATGCTTAAATTATACATTCCTCCTCTTTATTTTTGAAAATATGCACATATTCTCTTGTTAAAAATATAATTTATTAAAAATATATATTTTTACGAAATTTATTTCAATATTATTTATTTTGTATAAAAAATTATAAATTTAATTTATTCAAATTTTAAAAAAGTGACTATTTTATAATAGTCAAAATACATATTTAATATTTGATATATTAGAATATTTTAATCAAAATATATGAATTTGTATAGTTTATCTTTTATTTTAGAAAAATAAAGTGTAATTTTTAAAATAGGAAAAATAAGGACATATAATTTTAGTATTTCTAAAAAATAAAGAAATATAATTTATCCATAATTTTATTTAGATACTCTAGTTTTTATATAAATAATTATTAGTATTTTCAAAATAAACTAGAATCTATGGGTAGTCAACCAATTTAATATTTTTCTGGACATATTTAAACTTGTAAAAATCAACGCAATTAAAAAGTGAGAAGGTTTAGGTTTATAAAAGCAATTTTTAGAGCCCATTTAATCCAAAGGAAAACATATGTATATAGTTTCTTAATATGTAGCTTGATTATTAACCATACATCTGTATATTCTAAGTTTATTTAGACACTCTAGATGCAAAATACTACCAAAATAGGCTACAACATGAAAAAAAAATAAATTGTAGGCTGACCTATTTAATCGATTTACATCCTTTGAAATAAGAAGTTGTAAAATGATAAAGTGTAGAGAGAGAGAGAAAAAAAAATTAAAGACTCACTCTCAAGAAGTAATATTCATTCAATTTTTTATTTTTCAAATTAAAGGGCGAAATGATAAGTAAAATAAAAATAATTAATTAATTTTATTAGCTAATAATAAGCTCGCACAATATATTCACCTAATAATTTTTTCTCACCATCTCAGGGCTCTCACACACTCACACACCTCCCTCTCCTCACCTTCAGAGATTCAAATATCTAGTATTAGGCATTTAGCATGTAGCATCATAAGTGAATATATATAGCTTATTTATAAGAGGATTAGGCATTTAGCATCATAAGTGAATGTTTGATATGCAGAGGAAAGCAGAGGAAAATACATGGAAGTGGGTGTGCCTCTCCATAAGGTAGCACTGAAAGGAAATTGGAAAGAAGGTAGAAGCATGTTAAAGAAAGATAAGGAACTTGCGATAACAGCCATAACAAGAGGGTGGGCAACAGTCTTGCATGTGGCTGTAGGAGCAAACCGTGTTGAGTTTGTGGAAGGTCTTATGGAGTTAATGGAAAAGCAAGACTTGGAATTGCAAGATCACAATGGAAACACTGCCTTCTTCCTTGCTGCTGGAGTTGGGAATCCAGAGCTTGCACAGATAATGATGAATAAGAACAAAGACTTGCCAACAATTAGGGGTGAACAAGGATTGACTCCTCTTCACTTTGCTGTCATACAAGGAAGAAGTGCAATGGCAAAGTTTTTATATGACAAAACTATTCATATATTCCAAAAATGGGATTGGGATGTTCTCTTCCTCACAGGGATCAATGCTGGCATGTATGGTAAGTACTATATAATATTCATCTATATAAATGAGGATTGATTTTCATCTTGTGTTTGACACAAATGTTAAACATGTTTGTCACATAGGGGTTAATTATGTTGATGAGAACATCACTTGTGATAGTAGATTTATGTGGCCGTGGAACTAATTACTAGAATCGTAATATATATTTAAACATCCAGGAGACCTTTCATTGGGCCTTCAAGAGAACCATACTCATGGATTTGACATCATGCCTTGACTCAAAACACTTAAGACATTAGGTCTATGGGTCTATGCACTTAATTATACAGTCCTTATCTAGTTCACTCTTTTTTCATTGTGGGACTTCAGTTCACACTTGAACCCAACATGATAGATTTCCATGGGACTATCCCACACGTCATTGTGCATTCATGATAGATTATGAACCCTCATTTCTGCAGAAAACATAATAGAGTTTGCAACAGGTTTCAGAAAGTAGAAAAGTATGTTGGATTTTATTAATTTTTTAGCATTGTTTAAGATGAATAGATGAAATTGAAACGTATCGGAATCCATAATAGACTAAAGATGTGAAGATAGTTGGTCTTCTGATTGGTAGTATCTAGTCCTTTTTTCTTTGGCAGATGGAAACCATAAGAGAGAAGACAAAAGAAGAGCAAAAGACATACCTTTTTTCACGCACCAAGCGTGATACGTATTACATTCTTTCTTCACATGAGAAGGGTATTTACAAAAGAAATATTTTTTTGTCATATGTCCCTTGGACGAATGCTTAGGCTTCTTTTGTGCTTGAGATACCGCAATCTCTTTTCTTTTTCTCTTCTTGTCACGGCCTAAGAAGGTAAATGTCAAATGAGCACTCTCAATCTTGTGTTGTTTCATCTTATCTTCCTTTTACACCAAGTGAGAATGAGTTCATTCAATGTCCATTTATCTTTTTGACAATTATAGCTTACCTTAAATTGTTCAAATTGCATAGGAAGAGATATAAGCACTAAATGATAGAGGAAGTCTTCTAAAAGTTCGATCTTTACTGACTTCAATTTTTCAATAAGATGAAACATTTTTAAGATATACTCCTTTATATTCCCATTACCCTTGTACCTAATAAAAACAAGTTTTCTTAACATTTCGCTTTGTCACACTTAGCAAAGCGCTCTTCAATGGTATTTAAGAACCTCAAGGATATTGGAAACCAGCAAAAAGGGGCCTCCTCCAAAAACCCTCCAAGGAAGGGTAATGGCCCACCAAACAAGCAATTATGAGGTCCTAATTTGACACACCCTTACGCTGGAAGGACATTCATGGAGAAGGGATCTTCTATGTAAATGGGATTTGGATCATCTAAACTACGTAGAGAGCAGTAAAGTGGTGAAACGTAGATAAAGAATAAAAAAGAGATAAATTAAAGACACACTCTATATGGATTATGTCTTACTTGTGTTTTATTTATTTCTTTCTCTTTCTAACATCACCACTTCATATCTCTCTATACTCTAGATTATTCAAATTCTTTATATTTATACATGTATACATACATACATATATAGTTGTTTAAAGTCTCATCTCATAATTGCTATGACTTTTTATTTGGTTCTCATCATTTGGTTTATTTTTTCTTCTGTTTCTTTCTAGGATTAGTGTCTATTGTTTTTGTTTATTTGTAATTCCCAACGAATGGGAGCTAGTTGTCTCTCTACTTGTTGCTAATTAAAAATATGTACATGAATGCATGTGTGAAATTTAATGTTTAGTAATAAAATGAGTCATTGCATTTAAATATATCAATATAGTGTAGGAAAATTTCACAATGCTCTCATAGTTTCGAAAAGCTTGAAATTATTGTAATTTATATTTTGACAAATAATTGATTCTTGCCAAAAAATTTTGGATTCAACTCATTTGTAATTTAAAATCAAACTTAGGGTTGCTGTATTTTATTTTCATTTTCTCTGGAAACGAAAAATATGATTAAAAATGTGTTTAGCAGAATTTAACAAAAAAATATTTTTTGAAAATATTTTAAAAAATAAGTTAAAAACATGAAACGTTTAAAAGACATTTTCACCATCACATAATAATCAGCGTTCTTTTTATAATTTTTTAAGAAAATAAATTTTTCAATCATAAAAATATTATAATTTAATAATACTCAGACTTAAAAATAATAAAAAATATTATAGTTATTTAAGTCATTTAATTTAGAAATAAATATGAGTAAAATTTTAACATTATATAAAAAAATATTTTTAAAGTTTTTAAACATAGAATTGAAAATTATTAATTTTTTTAGAAAAAGAATAGAAAATAAAAACTTAAAATATTTTCATAAATCAAAAAAAGTGTAGTTTCTTCTTCTTCTTTTACTTCTTCTTCTTCTTCTTTTTTTTTTTTTGGTTAAACATCACAAGTTTGTATTTAAGGGGCTCAAAATTTAAAGGGTTAGCATGTCAGTAACTAACGGTCTAAATTCATTGAGCACAGCTCATGAAAGGTAGGTCTAGTTAAGGGAACTTGTCTTTAACAATGTCGTGAAAACTAAGATTCGAATTTTTATTAAAAAAATATTTATATTTAATATATAATAATATCTTAAATAAAATTAATTACAATAAAAGAATACTTATGAGAACATAAAAATTCATTGAGCATGTGACTTGCACTTGAAATGGACGAAATCTAATTCCTATTTTCATCATGCACTTTCAGCAAGATTTCTAGTTAATTTTGAACAAAAAATAATATCTATTTGTTATTTTTGATTGATATTTTGCTAACAAATGACATAGAGTAAAAGTCTATAATATTAGCATTTTATCTTTACAAGGGCCTCCGAAGGGACCGTAAAACTTAGGGAACGTTGGAAATGGTAAATTAGATTTTTGGAGGATGAAAATGATGTAAATTAGGAAAAATTAGGCGTCACATGAGTATGCCACTTGAATCATAACTCTTAATTATTTTGTAATATAGCTTATTAGTATTCATCATAATAATTAGTGTTTATCATAATAGAGCATTAAATATGTCAATTGTTTTCTTTCCCATGAGCTCCTCTTCCTTAATCACAAATTTGGGACATAACATAAATAAAAATAGATAAAAGTAATTTTTTGGTCTTCAAAATTTACTATCATAGTCAATTTGATTTTTAGACTTCACAATTACTATTAATTTAATATCATCAAATCTTAATTTCGATCCGATCATTGTTATATCAACAGTAATTCTAAATGGATTATCACTTTTTCAAATTCGTTAATACGAAGGTTTGGGATGAAATATATTTAACAGCCAGTAACATTTGAAGACATAAAATACACTCTTGTTATATATTAAATAGGCCAAAATATTGCACGTAACCCATAGATCAAGTATGTGCACATAATTAATCCCTCTAAACTTTAAAAGTTGATCCAAAGCCTCAGATTTCTTCGAACATGGCTTCCTCTAACGGTTTAGGGCAGAAGACGCTAATTGAGTGAATTTGAAGGAAAAAATAGGAGAAGACTACTTTGTCCCTATTCCACATCAAATTAAAGTGGAATTAAAATCTTAAGTGGCATTGTCAAAATTGATGCGGCAGTCTTCTATTAAAATTTTGAATGGACAAGTTATCAGAAGATAATATGCGTAAATGAATGGTTATATGCACAGAGGGTTGTGTTTGGGACAAAGATTTTGGAGAAACAGAAAAGAAAATATACTAATCTTTTTATTTATTTTTTAAAATTTAAAAAAAAATTTTAAAATTTTATATTAATCCTCTTTAACATTTCTCATTTGTCAATTTTAACTATCTTAAATTAAAAGAATTTAAAAGATTTAAATAATAAAAAAAATTATTATTTAACCTTTCTTTCATTCTCTTTCCTTTTTCCTTCAATTCTTCTCCTTCTCTTTCTCTCATCATTCACAAACACACTCTAAGAGAGTCATGTGTATTTTACCTATTAAATACTACCAACTGTAATTAATATATATAGTATAAAACTATAATAATTAACATAACTTATATGCTAACAAATATTTATTACAACTTCCACAATAATTTACATGGCTCTATATTTTTCTTTTTGCTACAAAAGGAAAACAACTAATTAAAGCCAGGACTATGCTTTTCTAGTAAAGCATTTGCTTTATTTGGCCGAAACAAAGACTTACAATAGTAGGCTGAGTATAGTATGTCAAACCAAAGAGGAAATTGGAGGAATCCAAATAAAGGTATTAGTGAAAATGCTAGTACAGAAATCAAGCTAGGAACCAATTTTATACCATGGTAGTATGTTATAAATAAGGCACTACTAAATGCTACCATCATGCTTGTTATGGAGATGAACAGAGCTACGAGGCCAAAAATCAGCTTCAACGGTAGCAATTTGTGAAAATCAGACTCTGCATAACGTGAGATAAGAATAGAAAGGAAAACTAGGGTTGCGGTTACAGAAAAGATGAGTGCATTTGCATTTGATATTGAAAATGCCAAAAATGCTGTTTTTTTCAAGTAATTAGGGATTCCATTGTTGTCATCACCACCTGGTAAGCTAAACACAGCAGAGAAAACTCCAGTAGCAATCACAGTTGAAACAACCATGCAAGAACTAGCTGTTCCTTTCATCCAATTCTCAGCTTGTCTTAGTAAATTTTTATGCTGCTTTGTGAACAATTCACTAGGAGTTAAGCCTTTAGAATTACGTATCTCTATGTATACTGGCAGCATTATTTTCTTCACCTCCTACCATGTTGAAGATGCCATTTAAGATTTAATACAATGAAATGATATAAAAACTTAAGTATAATTTTTATATTTTTACAATCAAATGCTCTAATCAGAAATAGATATTTGTATAGATTATACAACTTATCTCTGACATAATTTTATATTTTAAATTTTTTACCTGTTTTATTTTAATTAAAGAACTTGATAACAAAAAAAAAAAATAAGTAACTGCATATATAATTATATAACTATAAATTAGGAAGAGGCTAAATACGATGAAGGATTATCGATAGTGATCTCTAAAATTATACACACGGTTAGTAAATGGAAATTTTAGTTTAATTTTTCAAACACATGAAAAATCTAATTATAATTTATATATGATGTGTTTCATCTTTGGAGTCCTTGAAAAATTATTTAAGATACCTATATAAAGAATGCCAAGAAAATATAAACTAGGAAGCATAAATACAAGGATTGACTACACACATAGGATGAGTGATCAATTCACATTAGTGAATCAAAATAATTCTTATACCATTATATAAATCCTTTTATAGTATGAAATTTTTTTTAAGGGTGTGTTTGGGAATGAGAAGAAGAAGAGAAGGAAAGAAATTAAAGAAAAAGAAAAAGAGAGAAAAGAAAAAGTTAAGTTATGATTTCTCTTTCTATTATTTGGATCTTCTAAAATTTCTTAATTTAAAGTTATTAAAAATAATAAGGATAAAGGTTAAGAAATGTTAACATAAAATTTTTCAATGCCTTTCCCACTAAAATTTTAAAAATTAAACAAAAGAAAGATTATTAGGGTTTGTTTGATTGCAGTTTTTAAATTTTTTTAAAAAAAATAGAAAAACAAAAAACCTTATTTGAATAATTATTTTTACACAAAAAATAAAAAAATAAAATAAAATATGTGTTTTAGGAATATAAAACACAAAACAATTAAAAGATAGTCTAAACTTCAGTTTTTTAAAACAAAAAAAAAACAAAAAATAAGTCTTTTTATTAATAGCATGTATATAAATACATAAAAATAATACTAGTATGAATTCTCAGAACTAATTTTATAACAGTTTTAAAGAGTAAAAGAACAAAACAACGTTCAAAGAGGCCCTAAGTTCCCTTGTCTTCTCTTCCCTTCCCCACCCCCCCAAACAAACCTAATCTCTTATTGGATTTAAAGTTCTAGACATAAACATTTTATTTACAAAATTAATGTTTAACAAAATCTTCCAATTTAAAGAGACTTTAAACTATTTGATTACATAATTATTATTCTTTAATTTTTTTAAAATTTGGCATACAAGATCAACATGGTAATTACTTTTAAAGAATTAAAGCTAGTTTGTACACTGATGTCAATTAATCGCTTCTCGCACACACTTATATAAAGTGAGAGGAATGATCTTATATGAGGGGTGAAAACAGAATATAACCATCCCTAATACTAATGTAGCATAAATACTTAATAATATCTTCTTTGATTTTGGCGTTAATGATCTATGCATGAATTAAGAACATTGCTTTTTTATCAAAGGATGACTATTTCCTTCCCTAACTTCTTAAATAAGATGATTGAGTCTAGTGAAAAATGTTAGTCTATCATAAAGTGAAGAATGAATATTTAAATTCTTGTTAAAAATAGTATCTATATTTAGTGCCCATCAATGTACTCAGGTTTCCCCACCTTTTTTGCGTTCTGGGACTTTACTCAAACAAGATTATATCTAATAAAAAGATACTTGTTATTGCAAAAAACTAAAAAGATATGTATAGGTTATAGAGAAGGAGATAGTGAGATACCTCAAACCATAACAACTCGAGCATTAGTTGAAAAGCTGCTCCGGAAACCATGTTTAATTGATCTGGTGGTGCTAATTTTGCAGCCAAATGCAATAAAGTGTTGTTATCATCATCCACAGAAGATACTATCAAATCCTTGATGGAGCCCATTTCATGTATTAGATTAAAGATTCTAGCATGACGATGCTCGACAGCAAAGTGAATTATACTTCGACCTTTGTAGTCTTTTTCCCATATCAAATCAGGATAAGTGCTCATAAGCTCAGCCAGAAACTCAAAATTTCCAATTAATGCAGCATCGAATATCAATGGAGAAGGATTGCGTATGATTTCATGTATGTCTGACTCCTTATCTATTGTAGTGAGTATTATTGTCCAAAGACGATAAACGAGGTGAAGGACTTGAGTCTTATTTGTAACTGGAAGAACATGATTTTTTCAAGGTTATGTTAAATTGTTGAAGTGAACTTGTTACAATATCATAAACACTTTTCTTGTCTAATAATTACATCCCATGCATTTTAGTTTTTTGGTTACATGATATAAGGAGACAAGGTGATAAGTTTTAGTACGTACTTAAAATCCTTTTCAATTGAGTAAAAGAGATATAAGAAGAGTAAAATAGAGACTCGCACAAAATAGAGACCAGCTTGTATGGATTAAAGCTTGTCCTTCTTATACTAACTATAGAGAACTATTATAAAAAATTACTGTAAAAGATCTAATTCCTTTTAGTACTACAGAAGTTAGCACTTTTCGTGGCAATAAAAGTTGCCACCAAAGGTCAGAGTCACTACAAAAGTCTTTATCTAATTTCTCAATGAAGTAATGATAAAGATTATAGGGATCGAATTTACTTACAAGATTTAGTTATCTTCTTTCGAGCCAAGAGATGCAAGCCTGTGTCTTGATTTCTATCTCGTGCCGTAGCTAGCCTGGGCTTACGATCTAACATTTGCAAGGCTAAATCTGCAAAACTGTTTTTAATTACTAGAATTTCAAACATGTTGATAATACTAATATGAATAGTTTTAATAAATGGACCAATATTCTAGCTTTTGATTGACTTTTACTCTAAATTAAAAAATCAAATTGTAAATATTTTAAGAAAAGTAAAAAATTTTTTGCTAGAATTTGGATTGTATACTATTTACATACATATTTATAAACACATTAGGACACATAAACGTACATATATTGTGAATTATCATATACATATTACTATTATAAAGTTTAAAAACTTATAAAGTGATCAAATTTTATTTAATGGTCCTTATGATATATAATAATGTGTGGGGACTAATTTATATTAATAGTATGTATAAAATTGCTGAGGTGTAAATTACTAATTTATATTCGTCTTAAACAATGCTAGACAATTAATAAAAACCGACAAGAGTATTAGAGCCAGGTTGAAAGAATTGATCTAGTATTGTTTGAATAAAGTTTAACAACTATAATACGATTGTCGAATTAATATGTGATTGCATTTCTTACATTTAGTTTGTGAATAATTGATGCAATCATGTTAATTTATTTAGTAAAACACCAATATAGATGGTGTCTTTAGTTAAACATTTGAAAAACTGTCCATGTTTGAATTAAGATTGTTCTGTGCCTGAAGATTACTGTTGTTTTATAATTGTACAGCAAATGAGACCTATTGTCTGATTTCTTGCGACATAGACATTGATTTCTCTAATCAAACAAGATAATTCTTGTTTTGGTTCTTACGGCTATATCTGTTTGAGCATTATGCCGATATTTTTAAACATAATCATTTGATATTGTCTTTTGATTATGATTTCATCGACTCAAATTTGTTTCACTACATTTGGTTTTCATTCAAATGCTAAATTAATGACTATGAAATACGAACTACATGAATCAAAAGAAGTGAACAAACATGTTGTCTGCAAATAACTATGTAAAAACATTCGTGTTTTGAGCATTTTTGCGCAGTGCTGACCACATTTAAGGCCACACGGTTGCGTTAATATACAACACGGCCGTGTTAGCCACCGGATAAGGCCACACTGCCGTGTTAGTAACCAACACGGCCGTGTTGGCCACAAAAGAAGGCTACACTGCCGTGTTATGTGAAAAAAATGGCCATGTTGGCCATTTAGGCACCATTAAACATGCCACACGGCTATTTCATGTGAGACACGGCTATGTTCTTGCATACAAGAGGTAAAATGACACAGGAAAGTTTAAAAGCTTAAAACAAAGGCTATAAGTATATGCTTTAGTGATTAATCTGGATAACAATAAATTGTAAATACTTAGTTATTCAATTAAATTAGTTAAAGCAATATAGTTACTAAAGTAACTTCTGTTGTGAAAACTCTTTTAACTTTGAATAACTAAGACAGTAGTATGTATTTATATTTATGCAAATGATTAATTGACCTAAAGGAAGACTATCGTTTGGCAAAAATTTATACATACATGTAGTAATAAATGAAATGTTTATTAGGTGGTCATTGTGAGTATTTAACCAGCCTAAAGGAAAGTTATGTACTTGACTGGATTATATCATTTTTCTTTGATTGCTACACCAAGAAAACCAATTATAAGTCAAACTTTATCCAAAGATTAGAATTGATGTCACATTGGTTATCTTGAGATGGGTTGCTTGTTAAATAATTAATCACTATTTTTTGTTTTATGTAAGCTGATTATGTATTTTGTACTTTTTTGTTCTTTACACAAATGATATAGTTAATGCTTCCTCTGTTATTGCTATTATTAATAGTATTTCTATGCTAAGTGGGAGTAACTTTAAAACTTGGAAAAATAAAGTTACTATGGTTTTGGAATGCATGGACTTAGACCTTGCATTCAGAGAACCACGTCCTACACCTCTTACGGATGAAAGCTTTTCTAAGGATGGAAGAATCTTTGAGAGGTGGGACTACTCTAACTGCGTAAGTCTAATGATAATGAAAAATACTATCCCAGAAACATTTCTGGACACTTTGTCTAGGAAAACTGGTGCCCTAAGGTTTTAAATACCATTGAAGAACGCTTTGTTAAGTGTGACAAAGCGAAAACAAGTGGAACGTTAAAAAAACTTGTTTCCATGAGGTACAAGGATAATGAGAACATAAGGGAGTACATTTTGGAAATGTTTTATCTTGTTGAAAAATTGAAATCACTAAAGATCAAACTTTTGGAAAACTTCCTTGATCATTTAGTGCTTATATCTCTTTCTCTGCAATTTGGACAGTTTGAGGTGAGTTACAATTGTCAAAAAGATAAATGGACATTGAATGAGCTCATCTCTCACTTGGAGCAAGAGGAAGATAGGATGAAACAACACAATACTGAGAGTGCTCATTTGGCATCTACCTCCTCAGACCGTGACAAGAAGAGAAAAAGAAAAGAGTTTGTGGTGTCTCAAGCACAAAAGAAGTCTAAGCATTTGTCCAAGGGACATATGACAAAAAAATGCTTCTTTTGTAAAGACCATTCTCATGTGAAGAAAGAATGTAATAAGTATCACGCTTGGCGCATGAAGAAAGGTATGTCTTTCGCTCTTCTTTTATTTTCTCTCTTGTGGTTTCCATCTTCTAAAGAGAAAAAGATTGGATACTATCAATCAGAAGACTAACTACCTTCACATCTTCAGTCTATTATGTATTCCAGTATGCTTCCATTTCATCTATTCATCTTAAACAATGCTAAACAATTAATAAAATCCAACATACTTTTCTACTTTCTTTCTGAAACCTGTTGCAAACTCTATTATGTTTTTTGTAGAAATTAGGCTTCATAATCTATCATGAATACACGATGACGTGTGGGATAGTCCCATGGAAATCTAGTTACAAGAGAATTGAATGAACTGTAAGGCTACAAAAAATAACAGTGTCTACATGTTGCGTTCAAGTGTGAATTGAAGTCGCACAATGAAAAACGAATGAACTAGATAAGGACTGTATAATTAAGTGGATAGACCCATAGACCTAATGTCTTGGGTTTTGAGTCAAGGCATGATATCAAATCCATGAGTATGGTTCTCTTTAAGGCCGAATGAAAGGTTTCCTGGATGTTTAAATATATATTACGATTCTAGTAATTAGTTCCACGGCCACATAAATCTACTATCACAAGTGACGTTCTCATCAACATAATTAACCCCTATGTGACAAACATGTTTAACATTTGTGTCAAACACAAGATGAAAATCAATCCTCATTTATATTGATGTATATTATATAGTACTTACCATACATGCCAGCATTGATCCCCGTGAGGAAGAGAACATCCCAATCCCATTCTTGGAATATATGAACAGTTTCGTGATATAAAAACTTTGCCATTGCACTTCTTCCTTGTATGACAGCAAAGTGAAGAGGAGTCAATCCTTTTTCACCCCTAATTGTTGGCAAGTCTTTGTTCTTATTCATCATTATCTGTGCAAGCTCTGGATTCCCAACTCCAGCAGCAAGGAAGAAGGCAGTGTTTCCATTGTGATCTTGCAATTCCAAGTCTTGCTTTTCCATTAACTCCACAAGACCTTCCACAAACTCAACACGGTTTGCTCCTGCAGCCACATGCAAGACTGTTGCCCACCCTCTTGTTATGGCTGTCTTCACAAGTTCCTTATCTCTCTTTAACATGCTTCTACCTTCTTCCCAATTTCCTTTCAGTGCTACCTTATGGAGAGGCACACCCACTTCCATGTATTTTCCTCTGCTTTGCTCTGCATATCAGATATTCACTTATGATGCTAAATGCTAAATGCCTAATACTAGATATTTGAATCTCTAAAGGTGAGGAGAGGGAGGTGTGTGTGTGTGTGTGAGAACCCTGAGATGGTGAGAAAAATTCTTAGGTGAATATATTGTGCGAGCTTATTATTAGCTAATAAAATTAATTAATTATTTTTATTTTACTTATCATTTGGCCCTTTAATTTGAAAAATAAAAAATTGAATGAATATTACTTCTTGAGAGTGAGTCTTTAATTTTTTCTCTCTCTCTCTCTACACTTTATCATTTTACAACTTCTTATTTCAAAGGATGTAAATCGATTAAATAGGTCAGCCTACAAATTTTTTTTTCTTCATGTTGTAGCCTATTTTGGTAGTATTTTGCATCTAGAGTGTCTAAATAAACTTAGAATATACAGATGTATGGTTAATAATCAAGCTACATATTAAGAAACTATATACATATGTTTTCCTTTGGATTAAATGGGCTCTAAAAATTGCTTTTATAACCCTAAACCTTCTCACTTTTTAATTGCGTTGATTTTTACAAGTTTAAATATGTCCAGAAAAATATTAAATTGGTTGACTACCCATAGATTCTAGTTTATTTTGAAAATACTAATAATTATTTATATAAAACTAGAGTATCTAAATAAAATTATGGATAAATTATATTTCTTTATTTTTTAGAAATACTAAAATTATATATCCTTATTTTTCCTATTTTAAAAATTACACTTTATTTTTTAAAAATAAAAGATAAACTATACAAATTCATATATTTTGATTAAAATATTAGAATATATCGAATATTAAATATGTATTTTGACTATTATAAAATAGTCACTTTTTTAAAATTTGAATAAATTAAATTTATAATTTTTTATACAAAATAAATAATATTGAAATAAATTTTGTAAAAATATATATATTTTTAATAAATTATATTTTTAACAAGAGAATATGTGCATATTTTCAAAAATAAAGAGGAGGAATGTATAATTTAAGCATCTCTCATTGGGAAACTGAATTATTTATCCTAAAATTATTTATTTATTATTTTAAATTAAATAATTTTATTTTCTAAAATTGAAAACAAAAGAAGGAGAAGAAAAGATGAAATTACTTGTATCATCAAGTAGATGAAGGAGAGGTCTCCTACAACGACCTGAATCAAGCCTACGCATTTGAATACGTACTTCTGGTGTCGTTGAGCCCATTAGTACTCTACCCACCTCTCTCTGAACCTTATACAGAAAAAACTTGAGGCAAGCTATGATTCACAACTAAACTACCAACATATTTATAATCTTTAAAAATTAACAAAAGATATGAATAAAAATAATTAAGGGTCAATTTATTAAGGATAGAAGTATAATTGATTGAGGAAAAGAAATTAGAAATTAAATTAAGAAGAAGAGGTTAAAATAGAAGCATAGATATAATACACAAGTGATTAATTAGGTACATACATTATAAAAGGAGGAAATTACTGGAGGAAAGAGAAAGAGATCAGAGAAGAAGAAGAGGAAGAAGAAGACTTACCTGTGATCTGAAAACCAGAAACGCTTTGAGCAGCTGCAGAAAGGCATAATGGAATATATATACATATCAAGGCAAAGGTATACTTGCAGAGAGACTTAGAGAGCCAAGTCAATGAGATACTTGCGGAGAGGCTTCGAACTAAAGGGGAAGACTATTGAAGTCAATGGAAAGGACAATATGATTTCCAGCTTCAATGATATCTCCCATGAAAAATAAATAATTTTTACTGCCATACCCGTTTTGACAATACTAAAATTTATTGGCCAAAATTAATGATATCTATCAAATATCATTTAGATATTTTCAGGATTGTTATTTTATTTGGAGTAAATTAATTATATTAAATGATACTATTTTTCACTTTTCTATAACTTTTTGTTCAGTAACTCTTCTCTCTTTCACATGTTACATTTCACATTTATACAAATTATATAATTTCAAAAATTAAATATTTTAAAGTTGTATTATATAGTATAAATAAAATCCATTAATCTTAAATGTAATTATTAAAGTTAATAAAATATGATAATTTCTTAGTTCTAGCCTTCTAGGAAATTTCATTGGGGCAAAGCAAAAACAAAGTAAAAGGCAGCAATCGTACAATGATTGAGGACGCGTCTGAGTGGACGGGGCTCAATGCTACTCGGCTCCTGGAAACTTCCCACCATTAATTGTCTCTATTTTAATTTGTTATGTGATCAAGAAGAGCACTGTCGGATTATTTATTTATTACATAACTTTTACTTTAATTTTAAGAGTAAAATCCCATAATCTCTTTTCTATTTTTTTAATTTCACACATATATTTTTTAATTCTTTATTTTTTAAACTTTCACATTTTAATATAATTCTATATATCATAATATTTATAATACTTATATTTAACATATCAATTAATAATATCTTAAATAATAGTTACATAAGACATAAATATTTAATTATTTATATTAGTTAATACCATTTATTTTTACACTTTTTAAATTTATCCTTATAAATTTAAATAAATCACTCTGAGAGTGTTGCTCTGTTCTTCTCGGTGATGTTGAGCCTCCGAGGTGTGTTTTTGAAGATAAGGCTAGGGATGTACATGAAGGAGATTAAGTATTTTGTGGAGTTATATCATTATAACTACAGAGGATACATTAAGCGAGAAGTAAAAATGAAAAAAATAAAGTGATATTATTAATTTATGTTAAAAAATAAATATAATATAATATAAATAAAATTCATATGTTAAATAAAATTCTCTCTTTATCCCAAAAAATTATCTCACTTAATAGTGTGATATTATAATTCAATATTATCTTATATATTCTTATATTATTACATAATATTATAACAAATGGTATCATATAACTCTATTATTCAAAATATTATATTACCTAAAATAAAATCATCAAAATGACTCTATCAAATGTCTCCATAAATATATGTAACTATGTGGTGTGTGTGTGTGTATATACATAATATTTAGATACATATTTACATAATAAATTCATGTATGACTATATAAATATATAATTTTATATATACATATACATGTGCTTATATATACACACATTAATAATAGTTCATACATATATTGTATATACAAATGTATATAAATGTATACATTAATGTGCCTATATATATATATATACACACACACATAATATTTAGATACATATTTACATAATAAATTCATGTATGAGTATATAATATATATAATTTTATATATACATATACATGTGCTCATATATATACACATTTAAATAAATATATATATACACACACATTAATAATAGTTCATACATATATTGCATATGCAAATGTATATAAATGTATACATTAATGCATCATATAAATATTTTAGTTACAATATATAAGGAATTTTACTAATATCATAGTTATCTAAACAAAAAATTTAAAATACTAGTAATTTAATTACAACAATTCAAATTCTCTATAGTTGAAATTTACAAGTGTTTTACTTCAGCTAAGGATTTATTAAGAGTGAGATACTATAGTTTTTGTCTCCATAATTAAAAAAATATTTTTCTCATTCGAACTCAAACATGAATGTAACAAAATTAATCTCTATTCTCGAATCCTTTAAATCCCTAAATCTCCAATCCCAAACTTGTTTATTCAAAACAAAAATGATCAATTTTTTTTAAATCATGACTCATCTGCATATAAAATTATAAAAATATCAAGCTTATATTCTATAAACTTCAAATATTTTATATATAATCAATATAAAATTTTCAATTCACAATGTATTCATACTAGTTTTACATATAAATTTTGCACATCTACATATTCATATATACTTTTCCCCTTACAATGTAAGATATTTAGACCATTTTAAACTATGCAGTCAATAAATTAAGACAACTTAAAAAAAGAAATTCATAAATGTAATTTTTAGTAAACAATATATTTACTTGGTCGAAATAGAGACTTACAGAAATAGGTGGCGTAAAGTATATCTGACCAAAGGGGAAATTGTAGAAATACAAACAAGGGTATTGGTACAAATGCAAGTACAGAAATAAAGCTAGGAACCCACTTTATGCCATGGTAATAAGTTATAAAGAAGGCACTACTAAATGCTACCATCATGCTTATAATGGAAAAAAATAGTGCTACTAACCCAGATATCAACTTCAATGGTAATGACTTGAGAAAATCTTCTTCAGCGTACCGTGAGATGAGGATAGATAAAAAGATTAAGATGGAGGTTGAAGATGAAATAAGTGCAGCTGCATCTGAAACAGCAAATATCAAGAACGATGATTTGTCCAAATAATTGGGAGTTCCTGTATTGTCATCGTTACCACCTGGCAAGCTGAATGCAGCAGAAAATACTCCTGTAGTAATTAGCGTAGAAACAACCATGCAAGAGTTTGCAGTTCGTTTCATCCAAGACTCTGCCTTTTTCAGTAATTCTTCATGTTCTATGGTGAATAATTGACGAGGAGTTATGCCTTCTGAGTTTTTCATATCTATGAATGATGGTTGCATTATCCTTTTTACCTCCTGCCATACAAAGGGAGATATTTATGTCATTTTATACCAAATGTTATATATAAAGTCTGAATTTTTTTCTTTGTTTCTTTTGTATATTCTCCTATTAGAGGCAATAGGATTCGAGACACTGTCAAACACTAGAGACATCTCTCAAGCAAGAATTCAAACTTTAGTTTACCATGTTGACCATGTTGTGAGATACTAACATTTTCTACTAGACCTAACCTAATCTCTGTTGGCATATAAAGTCTGAATTTGACCCATGTTATATATATGAGTAAATTACACTCTTTTTTCTTTTATTTTGAAAACTTACACTCTTTTTTTTTTTAAATTAAAAAACTTACAATTTTACTCATTTTGACAAAAATATCTTTTATGACATTATTAAAGTTTTTTTAAAAATTATAATTTATTAGAAAAATATATTTTAAAACTTTTTATTTCACTATTATTTATTTTGAGTTAAAATTGATAAATTTATTTTATTTTAAAATTTTAAAAAATAATTTTTAATATTAATCAAATACATATTTAATTATATAAATAATAAATATAAAGATATTTTAGTCAAAATGAGTGAAGAGAATACAATTTTTCAAAACAAAGGGAAAGAGAGTGTAATTTACTATATATATATATATATATATATATAACAAAGGAGATAGTTAAACTTTAGACTTCTTGCTAGCAAATCGTCATGTTTATTTTGTAAAAATCAAATTATACTCACATAACAACTCTAGTATCATAAAATGATGCATATACAAAGTAAGAAAATGTTGAACAAATAGATCAAAGAGTCGAGGGAAAGATACCTCAAACCACAACAGCTCAAGCATCATTTGAAAAGCTGCTCCAGAAACCAAATTAAGTCGATCTTGCGGTGCAAGTTTTGCAGCGAAATGCAATAAATTGCTTTGATCAACATCATCTGTAGAAGATACAATGAAGTCCTTGACTGGACCCATTTCATGTATGAGATTAAAGATACTAGCATGACGATGTAGAACAGCAATGTGAATCATACTACGGTTTCTACTATCTAGTTCCCACATTAAATCAGGGTAAGTGTTTATAAGCTCCACCAGAAATTCAAAGTTTCCAACTTCAGCAGCATAGAATATAACTTGTGAAGGTTCTCTTAAGACATCCATCATTTTGGAGTCATTTAGAAGAATAATTTCTTTCCAAAGACGTCTAACAAGCTGAAGACACATATCTTGCTTAACACCTGAGACAAGATAATTTTGTGACAAAAAGTTAGTGAATCAAAACACTCATATCAATATATAATGAAATTGTTGAAGGATATTCAGGACTGGGTTTAGGGTTAAGGATATTCAAGATTGGGTCAAGTTGGCTCATATCCACAATGGGAATCCAACCAGGTAAGGTAAATTTATTATTTTGTCCCCAAGACTTAAGGTATAAAACTCACATTCTCCAGATAAAACCCTCTTTCAATTTCTCATACTCTTGGTCTGTCCCTCTCCTTCAACCTCCCTTCATGCTTTTCATCTACAATGGCTTACTTCACCATCGGAGTCCACAATGGGGGCTTCAACCCCCCTTGTGGCTCTGACCTTCCATGTTTTGCAGAACATTACAAGAGCTTTGCCAGAACCCATCTGATGACCACCCCAGGTAGCAGTTCTTAATAGAAACTTTTCTTGAGCCTTCACTAAACAATTTAAACTTGAGTTTGAAATGGTTCTTGACAATCTGATACTAAACTAATATCAGAAAGAACGGTGAAAGAACAAAAACTTGCAAAAATAAGGTAAAACTAAAGACTCTATTGGTTCAATTTACACTTAAGACATCACATAACACAACCACTTGCAAAATAGATTCAAAATGAAACTATAATCTAATGTCTTAGTTATCCTAATAGTGCTAACTGTAGTCACTTACAGGATTTCATGATCTGCTTTCGATATAATGGACTCTGGTGACCAGAACTTGAAGGCTTTCGAGCTAAGAGATGCAAGCCTGTCTCATTGTTTTCATCCCGCTCGAATGCTAGTTTTGGATACTCATTTAGCAGTTTCAAAGCTAAATCTGCAAAATGTTCCAAAACGAAATTGCTTGAATTTCAAATTCTAATACATAGTCGTTGGTGTCTATTTATGTATATTTCAACTTGATTATTTCCTTGGTTATAGTCTCACACAGTGATAGGCATTTTTTTAACCATTGATTTAATCTTCCCTGAAAATAAAGGGTGAGATACATCTAAAATGACAAATCCTCACATGATGGTAGAAAATATGTCACACTAGTTAGCACAGGCATCAGCAGAAGACTAGCTTAAAGAGTTAATAAATTAGTGATCATGATCTTATATAAGATTTGTCTATGACTTGCCACATTCATTGGCAATTAGAGGCCATATACGTACCATAGATTCCAGTACTGATACAAATGAAGAACAGTAAGTTCCTGTCCCAGTCTTCAAATATTTCAACAGTTTCAGGGTATAGATACGATGCCATCTCACCCTTCCCTTGTAAAGCAGCAATGAGAATAGGAGTCACTCCTTCTCCACCCCTAATTGTTGGCAAGAGTTTATTTTCTTGCAACATTATCTGAGCAATTCGCATGTTCCCAACTGCAGCAGCGAAGCAGAAGGCCGTATTCCCTTTGGAGTCCTGCAATTCCAAGTCACTCCTGTCCATCATTTTCACCAACTCTGCCGCCAAGTGAGTGTGGTTCGCTCCAGCTGCTACATGGAGAACAGTTGCCCAACCCTTTGTGATGGCAGCATTCAACAGGGCTGAATCCTGCTCTATGATATGCTTGACTGCTTTGCAATCACCTTGCAATGCTGCTTTGTATAGGGGCACACATAGGTTGAGGTATTTTTTTCTGGCTTCTTCTGGAACAAGTTAATTAATAGATAGAAACTAATTTAGTGGCTAAAGATTTATATGGAATCCTCATAGTCACTAAAAAGACTGGTCCGGTGCACAAGGCTCCAACCAAGTAGAGTCTGGGGAGAGTCAGAGTACGCAGCCTTACCCCTGCAAGCAGAGAGGCTAGTTTTACGATTTGAACCGTGACTTCCAGGTCACATGGCAGCAACCTTACCGTTGCTCCAAAGCTCACCCTTTAGAATCCTCCTAGTCACTTAACTATACAAAAGTTTAAATGGAAGCACCTGAAAGTTGTGAACTTGTGAATGTAGCATTACTCTTTAAAAATCTCTATTTTGTTAGAAGTTCATTTAGAATGTTGTAAACATAGTGCTTGAACCATGAACCAGAAATCAAAGCACTACTAGTAGTCATAATGTGATATGGCACTTTGTAAGATCACACTATCTGTCTTTTAGTTTGACTTTACATTGTGATAGATTCAAGGAACTTCTGCTTCTTCCTCTTCTTTGTCATTTGAGTTCCACTTTTATTGAACTATGTACATGGATACCAAACCAACCAACATATTTCTATGGCTGTTTCTCTAGTGTTAAGGGTACCTTGAATGAATGTACAATACAGCTTCAGTTGTTATAGAAAACCTGGGGTTATTTTTCAAAAGCCAGAGATCTTAAATCATGAAAACAGTACCATGTGTGGAACATATAATCAAACATAGTCACATTAATTATTCTAATCAGTGAGAGAGAGAGAGAGAGAGATTACCTGTTTCAGCTAATAGATGAAGGGAAGGTCTCCTGAACTGTGCTGAAGCAACCTTTTGAATTGAAACAGTTGCTGAATTTACATCTGATTCACCCATTTGTCTGTAAATTAAGCAAGCATATATTATGTCCTTTTAGTAATTACAGCTTTTATTTCAAACTTTTGATTAGTATTTTAGATACTATATCTGTCAAGATCCACCGGTACATCGTAGTTATGTAATTTGAAAATTTTTAATTTTCCTTTTTTGTCATGAGATTTCTTTTTGCGAAAAGTCCTTTTGCAAACATCAACAGTACCATTACAAGCAAAAATTCAAGAATTTCAAAAAAATACTAAGAATTGGCAACTTCCAACCCCACACAAAAGGGGAAAGTTTTTCTTTAACTGTCTTATTTTATTTTTTCTGCTATTTAATAGAAAGTTTTTCTTCCTTTCTCTGTACTGTACCTGAAGGCTTGAATTGAAATTTGGGGTTTTTCTGCTCCAACATTCACCTGCGAAAAAGATAAACAATAAGAGTTGTAATATGAGTCAGAAGCTTGAGCAAAACGAGAAATGCTTAGAATCATAGAAGAAGATCTGGATTAATTAGAAGTATATGCAAGAACAGAGGAAAAGATGAAGAAATAAAAATTAAAGAAGACGATTAGAAAAAGACCTGAGAGCTCTGGAAATTTTCATGAATTGTTTGAGCTTGTGGAGATTCCAACTTCAAATGCAGGCCTTCATGTTCATCATGGAAGAAGAAGAAGAAGAAGTAGAATAAGAGTGTGATGTGCCAATGGCAGGCACAGTGAAATACGAAGAAGATTAAGTAGAAAGAAGGCTATTCAGGTCAATGAGAAAATTATTTAAAAAGTTTTTTTAAAAAAATTGTAATATAAAGCAAAACAGGCAACGAAGTGGTGAGTGGTGAGTGGTGACCAAAGTTTGAAAAGAAGCAATGTGGTGAGTCATTTTGTGGTTTGGAAATCTAGAAATGGATGAAAAGCGAATGAAGTATTGACACGTGTCAAGTGGGGCCTACCTGTCAATACTCCATAGTAGCCGCCATGGACCTTCTGAAACGAAGAAACAAGAAGGAAACTGATATATTTGGCAGGTGCCAAAAATTCCAGCCTCTAGATAGAAACCGATATATATCCAACTTAATTTTATAAAAATAAGTTTTAAAATTTGAGTAAATTAAATTTTAATTTTTCAAGAGATGTTAAAATCTTTCGTTTTATATTTCAAAAATATACAAAATTAATTTAAATTGTAAAGTAATAAAAATATTCTAAAAATAGTATTAATTTCTTTTTATTAAAAATATAAACAATTAAAACATGAAAATTTAAAATTTTTGTTTCAATTTTAATTATTTATTATATGGGCCAAAATTCATAAATTTAATTTGTTTTAAAATTCTAAAAATTAACTATTTGATTAAAATAAATGAAATTGTAACTTATTTTTTAGGAGAGGGTATGCACCTTTTGATTTTAAGGAGTATAAATTTTAAAAATAAAGAAAATAAAAGCATTTATTTTATATTTATCAAAGAAAAAATATAATTTACCCTTTAATATATAAATAATATATCATTTTTTAAACATATATAAATCTTAATAGCATAGAAATAATGTTTTAAATTTATATAACGACATGCTGTATAGATTGCTAACAGTTTGATTAATTATGTATTATGTCTCTTTCTTTTGGTCTAATTAAGTTAATCAAATCAATTAGAAGAAAATATATAAATGTGTCAAATACTTCTTTTTAATTTGTAAAGCACTATTAGGTATTAAAAATAAATATTTATCTTATTAAAAATTTAAATTTTGATTCGTTATATCGTAAGAGACTAATTCTTTTTATTAAATCTAACATTTCATTAATAATAAAACTTATATTTGATATATAAATTATATGATACTACTTGTAATACATATAACACTATTGAGGTAATTAATTTTATTTAATAAATTAATTTAATGATATAATTTAAAAACCAAAACTTATTAATTTAGTGACAAAATTTTAATAACACATTTGTGCAAGTGATCAAACATGAAACATATGTACAACTAAACTATCAAACAATATTTACAACTCTTTGAGTACAAATACTCATTACTACACGTATCCATCATTAATAAAATACAAGGCTTCTGCTTTGCTAGTAAAACATATATTTACGTGGCTAAAACAAATATCTACAGAAATAAACCGAATAGATAATATCGTACCAAAGTGGATATTGTAGAAACACAAACAATGGTATTGATAAAAACGCCATGACTAAAACAAAGTTGGGAACCCACTTCAAACCATGATAATATGTTATGAAGAAGGCACTGCTAAATACTATCATCATGTTGGTGATAGACACAAACAATGCCATAAGTCCAAACATTAACTTAGAAGGCAATGACTTGAGAAAATCATCGTCTGCATAACCCGACAAGAGAACAAACAAGAATATTAGTATTGAGATTGTTGATAATATGAGTGTACTTGTATCAGATATAGCAAATATTAAGAATGTTGGTTTTATCAAATAGTGAGGATTTCTTGTGGTGTCATCATAGCCACCAGGAATGGTGAATGCAACAACGAACACTCCTTTTGCAATAAGTGTTGAAACAAGCAAGCAATTCTTTAATGTTCTCTTTGTCCATAATTCTCCTTCTTGCAACAATTCTTTATGCTCTTCTATGAATAATTCTCGAGGTGTTTTGTCTTTCGAGTGAAAAATCTGGTAGCTTCAAGATGAATACCATCAATTATTGAATTCTCTTTTGCATCAATCTTTCTGTAAGAAAGAAGAAGAAGAAGAAGAATAACAAATTTTGATTCCTTCAATGAAATGAGAGCAAAAAATGCATGAAGGAAATTAATAAAAAGAAGAAAATCATGTAATTCTAGGATTGTTTGATCCTTTACTGCATCTCGGTCAAGAAGTAAAGCAAGAGCAACAAGAAGAAGAAAATAAAGAGGAAAACATAATTTTGAATTCAATTTTTCAGTAGCAAGAAGAAAAAGATGAAGAAGAAGAGGAGGAAGAGGATTATCTGATTTTGAATCCATTACTGAAGAGGAAAAAGAAGAAGAAAAAAAGATTTGAGACTCTCAGACGATGAGGCCTTCCCAATCAAATCTTTGTAAAGCCATGTCTGGATGAATTTCTTACCATTGTATATGTCGTTTTAATTATTTTAGATTTATAATAATCATAAAAACATATTATATGATTATGACTGTAATCAAGCTGAAGTTTCATATATGTTCAAGCATGTTTATTAAAAAGAAAAAACTTTATGATTTTTTTAAAAAGCCTTTTCATTTAAAATAAACAAAGTCTACCAACAAAATAAATAAATTCAAAAAGTACAAAATGGTGGAACGCATATTTTAGTCAAGCAGAAAATTTGGCCAAAATGCAATTAATTCCCTTCAACTTTAAAAAATTTCAAAAAAATTCTCCTAAACTTATTTTGTAATACCCCTAATTTAAGTGGCTTAAATTAATAATTTTGATTCATGGTGTTGATAAATTAAATTCTTATAAAGAATTGGCTTAAGGAAGGAAAATTTCACTTGCATAATTAAATGACTAAATTGTTTAGATTCAAAAGGCAAAACCCTTGCTTCTTTTGTATTTAGCCTAAATACTAAAGGAAGAACCATTAAAATTTTATGCAAGGAAATGTTAATGCCACATGTAAGGCTTGCAAAATAAATAAACATATGTGTGTGGCTTGCTTGGAGTTTACGTGAGAGGGGAATGGGTGCAAGGTGCATGTGTGTGAATCTTGCATGCATACCATGTGAAGGGAAATGGGAAGTGGGAAGAGAATTAAATATATATATATATGTACTAAGGTTGCTTGGGGAAGTGGGAAAAGGTAAACTTGCAAAAAAAAGGAACACTAAGGCAACAAGCAATCTAATAGGTGTAAAATTTTGTACAAAACTAGTGGCTAGTGGGATGCACCTAATGTATAGGAAGGAAGGGAAAAAATAAAGAAAACCAATTTACAAGCAACTCAAAAAGGAAAACAAGGAAATAAAAGAAAAAAAGAGGGAGGCATATCATAATCCCCACACGTGAAAATAAGGGAAAGGAGAGAAAGAAAAGAAGAAGGGAGAAAAGAGAGGGAGAAGGTGAGGCATCAAGGGAGAATTGAGAGATCAAGGAAGGAGGAAGTAAAGAAGAACTCAAGGGAGAAACCAAGGAAATCAAAGGAAAGACCAATAATATTTTCTCTATCCCACTTCCAAGGTAGATTAACAATTTGTTAAATTCTTATTCCATGATTGAGTATGCATGTTCAATGATATAGCTTCCATGGAATTTGAACCCATGTCTACACTCTTGATTTAGGAAAAATTTAATGAAACTTGTATGATAAAGATGGAAGGTGGCTAATGCTAATCTTTAAATTATTGCAAGCTTGAGATCATGAGAGGACTTAGATTTAAAATTTATTTAATGGTTTGGTTAGCTTGATTTACTATTCTTAATATTGTAGTGGATTTGTTATTTTCATGATGAAATTAATGGGGTTATTGAAATTTATGATTGCTAATAAAAATACATGTGATTATGGGAAATTACTAGGAAAATTATTAGAATTTTTAGAAGAAAAATATACATGAGAATTAATTTCTAAGCAAAAGAAATTATTGTGGAAGGGATTAGAATTTTAAAAAAAGAAAAAATATATAATGGAATTAATTTCCAAGTAAAGGAAATTATTAGGAAAATTATTAGAATTCCTAGAAAGAAAATGTACAATAAAACTAATACCAAGAAAGAGAAAATTAATATTGAAAATATTAGAATTTTTAAAAAGAGAATATACATGGGAATTAATTTCCAAGAAACGAAAAATTATTATGAATTACTATTGAAGTTATTGAAGTTTTAGAAGGAAAAAAATGCACATTAGAATTAATTTCCAAGATAAGAAAATTATTATTGAAGTTATTGAAATTTTATAAGGAAAAAAATGCCCATTAGAATTAAATTCCAAGAAAAGACAATTATTATTGTAGTTGTTGGAATTTTAGAAGGAAAAATACGCATTTGTATAAATTTTCAAGAAAAGGAAAATTATTATTGAAATTATTAAAATTCTTAGAAGAAAAATGTACATTTGAATCAACTTCCAAGAAAGGAAATTAATATTGAGATTATTAGAGTTTTATAGGAAAATGTACCTTAAAAATTGTTTCTAAGGAAAATAGAAACTATTCCTTAAATATTGAATTTTTCATAAGAAATGTTAAAGATGCTCCACATAAGCGCCCTAGCGAGGCGTGGCCGAAGGTGCTCCATGCCCGCGACCTAGTGCTCATGATTTTGATCTATGCATGGCCGAGGGTCCACGATTTACAAGGTGTGGCCAAAGGTGCTCTACACGGGACCTAGTGTTCACGGTTACACTCTATATGTGGCCGAGTGCTCACGATTTACGAGGTATGGCCAAAGGTGCTCTACATGGACGACCTAGCGAGACGTGACCGAAGGTGCTCCATGCCCATGACCTAGTGCTCATGATTACGCTGTATGTGTGGCTGAGTATTCACGAATTACAAGGTGTGCCCGAAGGTGCTCTACACGGGTGACTTAGGGAGGTGTGGCCGAAGGTGCTCCGCACCCGTGACCTAGTGTTCATGTAACACGCATAAACACTTTGATAATTCTGTAATAAACCATTAAGCTTATAAGAATACGTGTTATTCGAAAAGATATGTAATCTTCGTTAACTTTTAAATTTATCATGCAATGATTGTCAGTTTATAGTTATGTGTAATATTACGTCTAAAATCAAAGATGTAGATTGAATGTTTTGGTGCTTGCACCCTGGTACATATTAGTTTCTTTTAAACTATGAATTGCTGAGCTACTGGAAAACTTTTGTTTCTTATCTATATGCTAACATGTATCAGATACGGATGCGTAGCAGGGCCGCGAGGTAGCAGTCTCTTTTGATTGAGTATGATTTTTGTAATCCCCTATTTTGGGTCCTAGCTAGAACTTATTTAGAATAGGACTATATTTTGACTGTATACATGAGTTGTATTTGGGGTATACAAGGAAAATGGATATCTGAAGGGCCGAACCATCCTTCATTTATACAAGAGTCTGAGTGACAGACTTGTTGTCTCTTGACTTCTGATGGTCGGGTACTTCGTACATCCGGAAATGTGACTTATCAGTATGTAATAGAAATTGCTGGACCTGTATTTATTTGAATTTCATGAAAGTTTTTAATTTTCGCTGTGTAGTATAGTATTTTTATTCCGCTGTGCATGTAAGTTTTTATTCTGAGCCAAGGATCTCAAACATAATCTGCTTAATATAATTGAATGTTATAACTGCTCAGACACTAACAAAATCAAGGATAAGGATAATGTACCGAACCTATCTTTTGATATTGGAGTTAACAATAAGACTAAATAAGAGTGTTACATATTTTTGTACAACTTATTTTCTTAACCAACCTTTTCCTCCAACATTTTTCAATCGATCTCATAGTCAACGATGATAGTGGGAAGGGCACCAATCCCCAAACTTGAATTCAAAGAAAAACATTTTTCTATTTCTGACTTCAAACTTGAGTTGATAGTAAAATTAATTCTTGTCCTTAAAAGTTGTTAAATCTCCAAATTCTTAGATTAGACCTATGTTTACGTGAAGAAATTTTAAAAGGATTAATTTTTGTATTTATTTAAAACTTATCTATATAAAATTAAAAAATAAAAATTTTATAACCATAATATTATTCAAATTTTAAAGTAATCACGTTTCACAACTCTTGCTATAATATTTCAAATATATAACTAAAATTAAATTTTAACAAGTTGTGTGTCTGTTTTCTAAGGATTTAAATTTTTTTAAAAAATTTATATTGATTAAATACATATTTACTTATATAAATAGTATTTGTAAAGATATTTTGTTCAAAAAAATAAAAATAAAATTTTTTTTATCTTTATATGTTTTTAAAATAAACGATAATATAATATAATTTTAGTATCTATTTCTTAATTTTTACACGTTTTACAAGTGATAACTCAACTCTTTTTTCTCAATTTGTTATAAAATTTTTGAAAATAAAGAAATGTTGTACTGAATTCAATTCTATGTTAAAGCTTGAGAAGCTTGCTGTGAGTAATGGAAGGGCTTTCGTGAAAGATTAGATCTATATACAATTTATTATATATTTATTATCAATTTCTTTAATCAAAATAAAATAAAATATACATGTAAAATATGCAAAACTATATATGACAAATTGAAAATAAGTTTATAGTAGGAATTTAATATTACTGAGTTACATATTGAGGATGGAATAAACTTAATTAGAATATTACAATACTTGAATTTTTTTATTTTTGTTTTTCACAAATGGTGACGCTAACCTTTTTAAGCCGTGATTTAAACATTAAAATTTATCACATATCTTGTTGTGTGAGAATATTCCGTCCATTTGACCATGAAATTTTTTATGACCTACCAAGTACCTAGGTGCATCTTTTGTCTGGATCAGAGCGTGAGAGCAAATTAAATTATTCATTATTATTTTATACTAAAAGGAGAAAAAGGAGGATGAAATTACTTGTATCATCGAGGATTGAGAGGTCTTCTGAAACGATCTGAATTGGTACTATATATGCACTTGGATATGTGATTCTCTGGTTGTTGAATCCATCACTGCAGCAATATCACTGTAACTCCAACTGAAAGGGAAACAGAAAGAGTAAAAAGAACACAATAAAGAAGAAGAGGACGAAAAAGAGGAGGAATTTGTAATTCTTGGATTATTTGATTCTTTCCGTAAACAAGAAAAACAAGAAGAAAAGGAAGAACAAGAATTAAAAATTTTAGATCAGTCAGCGAAATAAGAAGAAAAAAATAACAAAGAAAAATAAGAAAAGAAAGAGAAAAGATGATGAAGTATAGTTTTGCGTGAAGTTAAAAGAAGAAAAAAATAAAGACAAAAAACCGTAAAAGAAGATGAGTAAAAAGAGATGGGGTCGATCTTGTCAATTAAGTCTACTTTCTACAAGAATATTTTGGGTACTAACAATTTTATGAACTCGATACATGTAAATTGTAGAATAAATTTTACTCTTTTAATGTTATTATTTTAATTTTTTCATTATTGCCTTTTATAATTATTTTATTAATCATTATAGTCATTATTATATTAATAAAATAAAAATTTAAAAATTCTTTAAATGTTATTGTGGCTTTCGTACATAAATATTTTTTTAATATATTTAAAATTACTTTATTTTAAATTAAATTTACAAAAATATATTATTTTTATAGTATTGTAATTTCATAAATACTATTAGTGAATACTATTTAAAATTTACTCAAATTTATTTTTACTAAAAATAAATTGTGGGTCAACCAATTTAATTACTAATTCATCCTTAATAAGAGTGAATTAGTTTTTTTATTCTAAATTTAATTTTAATAAAAATGAATTTAAAATATTTTGTAGGTTCTGTTAATATTTTAATAAAAAATTTGCAATGGTGGATTTTTTTAAAAAATTTTACAGAGTAACTTTTTAGCGGCAACTTTCGTTGTTACTAATGAGCATTTTAATATTTTAGCAATAAAAATTATAGCTACTATAGATTTTGTTTAAACAATTAATTCAAAAAATAATTTCACAAATTAAGTTAAAAAATTTATAATTTAAACAATATTAAGATCAAAAACTTAAAAAAAATTAATGAAATTATATATTAATTTAAAAATTACATTAATTTTAAAAGCTTTTACTTATATTAAATTATTTTTATTTAAATAAAATCAAAATACAATATCTAAATATATTGATATTTCTATTAATATATTAAAAAATGGAAAAATATATAAATCAAAATATAAATTATTATATTTTATATTAATTAGTAAATTCTATTATTTTATTATTATTCTATTATTCTATTAATAATAAATAAATTAATATTTAATATATTAATATAAAATAGAAATATGTTAATTATTAATAATAAATATATTAATTATTAATATAAATTATTTTACACTTAATGTAATATCTATTTAAATAATTTTTAAAGTTATAAGTAGATGATTATTATTTTATTAATTTTTTAAGTTATTTTTTAAATTACAAATCTTTTAACTTAATTTGCAAAAAATAAAATTTTAAACTTGTTATTTTTTGAATTAATTGTTTAGACAAAAATTATAGCAGCAATAATATTTATTACTAAATAATTGAAACACCCATTAGCAACGAAAAAAACCGCCGCTAAAAAGTCTCTCTGCAAAACAAAAAAAAAAAATCCACCACTAAAGACTTTTTATTAAAATATTAAATAGAGTTCACAAAATATTTTAAATCCACTCTTACTAAAAATAAATTTAGAATAATAATAAAAGTGATATATTTTTATAAATTTAATTTAAAATAAGATAATTTTGAATATATTAAAAAAATATTTTTCTACAAAAGTCTTGTTATTGTATTAATAAATTAAATTTTTACCAAAAATAAAATAAAATAAATAAGTTGTTGATAATATAATTAGTAATTTTTTGTAGAAATTGAGAGAATTACTTGGCTTTCTTTATCTTTTGTAATTTTTTATTAATACCATGATAGCTAGATTAAATCAAGTAATTTTAAACCTATTTATTTAGATAAATAATAAATTCAAATTTAATTAGTGCACACTACTTCATCCATTTCTAACTTTATAAGTAGGTCCACAAATTGAAATGCTCCAGAAAGCTTGTATCAGGACCGAAGATCTCTTCATTCCCAAATAATGGAGACAATTACAATGACAACCCTGTATTATGTCGTTTTTCGTAGAAGCAACTAACTTCCCCTCATGTCGTTTCACACACTTCATTCATGCTTCTATAAATGAAATCAACCAACTCTATCCAGAACACACAAAATAACCACAAGAAGCACAACAACATTGTGATTGAGCAAGCTCAATTTGCATATAAAGTTACAGATTGAAGTCCTGTTATATCAATATTAACAGTTAGTACTAACACACCAAAATGGTCATCATCATCATCATCCTCTAAAACAAACACACTGAGACAAAGCATATGTCATACGCAAATGAATTATTTATAATCTATCTATTTTAAAATTAAACAATGCCACATTTATTTTTGAAAAACGTCTGTTTCATCCTCTAATGTAGGGCTATAATATAAATAGGTTCATGAGTTGAGTCAAGCCAAATTCAAGCCCTATGATTTTTTTTTAAAATCAGAAAAAGGAGTTTTATATCACAAAAAAATAATATATTATATGATTTAAAAATTAAAAAGACGAAAGTAAAAAAAAATATAATTTAATATAATAATATAAATATTTATATATTTAGATTAAGTTATGAGACAAGACATATATATTAGTTCTCAAATTCGTGCTCTCTCAAAGCATTAACATTCAAATTTTACATGATCCTAATCTAAATGGCACAAAACAAATAGATCTAAATTAGTAAGGAAAAAACATGAAATAACGGAATGGAGAGAAAAAGAAAGATAACGAGAGAAAAAAAAATGGCACAAGTAAGAATGTTACTTTGATTTTTAATTTGAAAAATACGTTTACAAATTCAAATTCGTTAAATTTTATATAAATTCATTGGATGTCACTGGGCTTCTTCAATTCGGTTGAAATGCTTCTGGACCCAATTAAGGTCACAAAGTTGTCACAGATAACTTCCTTATATGGCCCATTCATATCTATTGTTAATTTGTTGTCCATCAAAAATACTTTGTCCTGACAAAAAAAAAACTTATCATTAGAGTTTAAAAGAAAAAATTATTATTATTATTTTCAAAATTTAGATCTATATTTCATATATATGTTTCTAAAATATGTTTAAATTAATGAGAATGAGACTAGATAAAATTAAAAGAAAAAATATGTATGTATGTATGTTTATATATACATAGGTCGTTTTAATTATTTTAAATTTATAAAAGTCATAAAAACATATCTATGAATAGTGTTTCATATTCATCATATATGTTCAAGTCTTTTCATTAATTTTTAAAAAAATACCTTTTCATTAAAAATAGAAAAAAGTCTATCACTAAAAATAAATAAATTAACAAAGTACGAAGTGGTGGAAGGCAAATTTTAGTCAAGCTAAAATTTTTCATTCCCTTACACTTAATCCATTTTAGCCCCTTTCAACTCTGAAATTTCATACAAAATTTTTTTCTAAACTTAATTTTGTGCTACTTATTTTCTTAATTAATTTTTCTCTCCAACATTTTAATCCTGTTAATTCAATCAGATAAGTGATCTAAATGTGAGATAGCAAGAAGGGTAATTTAGTCATGCTATTCTTTTTTTCCAACATCAATCTATCTCTAGACTTGGACTCAAAAATTTATTTTATTTTTTAAAAATATTTTGGATTCGAACTCCAATGGATAGTAAAATCAATTTTAATCTTTGAATCCTTAGGTCTAAACCCCTCTTTACTTCAAGAAATTTTAAAAGGAGTAATTATTTATTTATTTAAATATTATTTATATAAAATTTATTAATAAAAAATCACAAAATAGTAAAAAATTCATAACCATAGTATTATTTAAATTATAAAACACAATCAAGTCTCAAGACTGTTGATATGTAAATTTTGAACACATAACTATGACTAAATTATTGAGTTAGCTCTTGAAAAATATAATTTGCCGTAATTTAATCTTTAAATCATAAAAATATTTATTTAATTATTAAAAAATATATTATGTATTAATACTTTATTATTGTAATAATTCTTACAATGTAAATTAGAAATTAAATCTAACTTTGCATATGAAATTACTAAAATGTCTCATTATTTGATATTCACTAATCCTTAAGCTTGAAAATACCTACCATCTAATAGGACTGAACAGTCACACAGCACACTATAATTTTCATATTGTCCAATAATGTAATTTGTCACACATAAAATCTTCTATATGATATTGAAATTATCCAAATTAATGAAAAAGAATTTAGGATGGCTCACTCTGAAAGTAATTTAGGGACTAATTAAAAAAATTATAAGAAAAGACAGGGACCTATTTGAAATAAAAAAAGTATAGGGACTAATTAAAAATTAAAGAAAACAATAGAGATCCAAATATAATCTTTGGTTTCTTCCTTCTGCTGGCCTCGCTTGTGGAACAAAATACGCGTGCGATTTCCGTGCTCCATTTCTTGTAGTCCTTGAATTTTCTTTACTATTTTGCTATCATTTTCATAAACAAATTAAAGCAAAAATCTTTTATTTTTTTCCCGTTGGATTCACTGTTCCATTAATTCATTTGAAGCATTCAATCAAGAAAACAACACTACCGCAAATTTACAGAAAATTCAAACCTTCTTCCCAAAAACGAAGTAATTAATTAAGACCATAAACTTACTTGCTGAAGCTTGTCCATCTGCAAAGGAAGTTGAAGCAATATTTTCTTAATCTTTTCCCTCATTTTACCCAAACTCCATATAACCACTTGAACCAAAGTCCCTTATTCAAACTTCAAACCTTTGAAATGGAGTATGAATTCAGGGGATTCACACTTTGAAACTGAAAATTGTTTTGGAAATTAATATAAGTTTCTCTGTAAATCAATTCACAAGTCAATGGAATTGTTCTTCACAACATATTTTTTCATGGTTGGCTTGATGGAAGGAAAAGTTGATGAAAATGATTAAATATATGCTAAATTTGGACATGTCTCTGTTCCTGTCAGATACGGAGGACGACACAACTGGAATTTCTATAGAATTAACAGCAATATATAATATTATGAAGAGACTTAAACCTTCAATTTCAAACCCTTTTTCAAAGTTCAAACCCCAAGTAAGACCATAAGCTTAATTGCTTGCAGAATGGCACCTAAAGCTGCAAGAGAAAATGAAGCAAAATTCTGAGTAAAATGAAAGTAAAATTACAGAAGAATGGAAATGGAGATCTGGGATGCAGCAATGCATATAAGTAGAGGGCAGGCATGATTCATTCATGAAACATGTGTTCAATCCAAGGCTAAGAGATCACTAGCAAATTCAAATCCAAACCATTTCTGATATATTACATACATATAGCAGAATCATGGCTCCTCCAAAGAAGGGTAATGACTCAACACATGATCAAGGAGGCACTGGAACACAACGAGAAGACCGATCTCAAAATGATGCAAAGAAGGGTAACGACTCAACACATGATCAGGGAGGCACTGGAACACAAGAACAAGATCGATCTCAAAATGGTGCAAAGAAGGGTAATGGCTCAACACATTATCAGTAACTAAATAAATTAAAGTCTCATCCCTGATTAATTTACTTATTATATGATTAGGTGTTATTGTTTTTCTTGTCAGTGTTTATAGGGTATTTGATTACAATAAAGGGATGAGCTAGTTGCCTCTTCTTGTTACATACCCAAATTGTGTAATTTATTTTGTAAAAGTAAGTGTCATATAATAGCAGAATATGTATGTTAGTGTGGTGTAGGTGAGGTGAGGTTAATTGCCTTCCTGCCTGCACATTTATGTGTTAATGTCCAGGTTCAAATTAAAATTTTTTTTTCTATATAAAACAATTCTCTCTTATTTCATGGTCCAATCTAGGGTTATAAATCACTAAATGTCTTCTTTTTATCTTCTTCTATTTCTTTTCCTCCTTCTCTCCCCCTCTGTTTATCTCAACCTCCAATGGATTACTTGTGAGCTTGACAAAGAAGAAAAACAAAGAAATTTTAAAATTAAATGGCTTGAGTATGATTTAATATAGAGGTGAACTTATTGATTTAAATTTATAGTGTCAAATCAAATTATATATGATAAGAATAAGTCGATCTTAAAATACAAATAAATGACAAAAAAGATGGGATATAAAAATCCAACCAAAAGGATACATCTTTACAACAGAAAACAAACTTATGAGAGAGGCGTATGATATCATTCACAATTATAAGAAGAACATGAAAATATAATGTTGCGATATCTTAATGTTTCACCAATTTTCTTTTGAAAATTCGCTGTGATCTTTTCCTTTTACAATTGAACTATCATAATTTGCGTTTAGATTCCATAACATTTATTGCATATTGAAATTAAAAAAAAATCAACTTTAACTATAACTTAATGAAACTTTAATTAATAGTACTTGAATAGAAGAAAATTCTTTAAAACAAGAGAAGAAAACTTTCTCACAAGAGTAAGAGGAGAAAACTCTCATCTCATCATAAGAGAGAAAAGAAAAAACTTTATTTTCAATTTATAAAAATGAACAAAAAATTTCTCTCTGCTTAGATGAGAGAGAGGAGAAACAGCGCCGCAAAAAAAAATGTTGAAACTCCAAAGTGGAGAATACAGGGATTTATTTGGAAAAAAGGAGTATAGGAACTAAATAAAAATCAACCAAACCGTAGGGATTAAAATATAATTTTTGGTTTCCTTCTCCCCGTCTGGCACATAAAATACGCCTATAGTATCCGCGTTCCACATTTCACATTAGTTCTTGAATTTTCCTTAATATTTTGCTACCATTTCCCTAAAACATGCAATATTTTTTTTTTGTTGGTTCAAAATGTTCAATTAATATCCATTTCAAGCAGTCAAGAAAACATTATTGTATTGAAAATTTACAGAAAATTCAAATCTTCTTCACAAAAACCAAGTAATTAAGTAAGATGATATAAACTTGCTGAAGGATACCAATCTGCAAAGGAAGTTGAAGCAATATTTTCTTAATCTTTTCTCTCAATTTACCCAAACTCCATATATACGAACAAGAAATTTTCCATCCTTAGATGCGGGAGGGAAATTGAAGCAAAATTTTCTTAATTTTTTTGGTCAATCTATTCAAGTCCAAAGTTATGAAACAGAAAATTTCCATCCCCAGATAGAAGCGAGAGGGAAACTGAAGTAAAATTTTCTCAATCTTTATGTTCACTTTCTGGAGTGTGTACTGAGTACATGCGCAAGAAACCCAAGAATAACAACTGAAATTCTTAATGCATTGAATTCAGAGTTATTTTCTACGAAAAAATATATTACTACAAATTAAAAAGAAGCTGTTCAATTCAAATTAAACTGATTGACTTAGACATTTGCCATAATTTTCTTAGAAACTATGACCACATTCCTGTAAATTAAAGTAAAATGATCATGAATATGAAGATGAAGATGAATTGAAGAACATTGGTGGTCTAAGGATGTAGCTATATATATAATAGGAGCCATCATGTTTTTGCAATCCAAGGACTTGAAAAATCAATATTATTATCAAAACCATTTTTGATTGATATATATATTTATAACAGAATCATGAGTTCTTCTTATGGAAACATTGGAGCACAGAAACAAGAAGACCGTCCTACAAATCCTCCAAAGAATGGTAATAGCTCAACATAAAAACAACATGACCTCAAGAATATTGGAAACCAGAAAAAAAGGGGCCTCCTCTAAAAACCCTCCAAAGAAGGGTAATGGCCCACCAAACAAGCAATTCTGAGGTCTTAATTTGACACACCCTTATGCTGGAAGGACATTCATTGAAGAGGGATCTTCTATGTAAAAGGGATTTAGATCATCTAAAGTGCATAGAGAGAGAGGTAAAGTGGTGAAACGTAGAAAACGAGTTAAAAATAAATAAATTGAAGACTTACTCAGTATGAATTATGTCTCACTTTTGTTTTATTTCTTTCTTTCTCTTTCTGACATCACCACTTCATCTCTCTCTATATTTTAGAGGATTCAAATTCCTTATATTTATACATACATACATACATACATACATATATATATATAGTTGTTTAAAGTCTCATCTCATAGTTACTATGATTTTTTATTTGGTTCTCATCATTTGATTTATTTTTGCTTTTGTTTCTTTGTAGGATTAGTGTCAATTGTTTTTGTTTATTTGTAATTCCCAATAATTGGGAGCTAGTTGTTGTTACTAATTAAAAATATGTACATGAATGCATGTGTGAAATTTAATGTTTAGTAATAAAATGAGTCATTGCATTTAAATATCTCAATCTAGTGTAGGAAAATTTTACAACGCTCTCATATTATGGAAAAGCTTGAAATTATTGTAATTTATATTTTGAAAAATAATTGATTCTTGCCAAAACTCCTCATCTTGAGGGCTTCACTGTGGTGTAATTTTCGACCCAAAACACCATCGGCAGCCGTGCACTGCCGTGCGTCGCCGTGAGTCACCGACCGCCACTGTACGTTGCCGTCCGCCATCGTGAGGAAAATCCAAAAACTACTCTGGAATAGATTTCCATCATCCGGAACCCCCGGTAAGGTCTAAATCACCTAAACCTAATATATTTTGACTGAATTCGATGCCAAACATGAATAAGAAATAAATGGACTTAGGAAATTGTACAATCGGACGTAGGAAAGTGAAACCGATGACATAACGGACTAAAATACTAATTTAAATGCCTAGGAAATTGATTAGGCTCAAATTCTGAGGATACGAGAAGTCCCAGATCGATTTGGAGCAAATGGAGACCAGGTAGGATAATTTACGCTTCTCAAACTTTAGATTTTACCTTATGGATACCTAAACGATTTAGATTAATTGCATAGATTTACGTGCTACTTTCGATGGACTAAATTGCATGCCTGTATGCTGGAAAATAACCTTTGCATGTTAGATGATTTTCCTATCGAGTTTATATGCCATAGGGACGAATTGACTTAGTGTAGGGTACTTAATAGCCGGTATGAGATGGTCGTTAAGTATCCCGAGTGCAGGGATTTTATAAATATATTGTCTTAACAAGAATTAGCCTGCATTACGTTAGGGATCACGTGGTAAATCAGGATGACCCTAAGAAAGGTTTAAAGGAGTATAAGGGGGGATAGCCTATATGAGAAAACGTTGTGATTTAGGCGTAATACCCAAAAACCCTGAGGAATAGCCAACCGTGTGCATGTGAGTTCAAATAGACTGTATGAGGATGAGAATTGGCGTATGTGCACATGCTAGGGGATGCCCTAGATGTTGATTCTCACCCGGTCCTTGAGTGAGTGATTGGTGTTACGGATCACACTCACAACATAGGCGAGATTTCGGGTGATTGGTGTTATGGATCACACCCAATGACAAGACATAAAATTTCTTTAGATGACATGCAATTGGATGGTTTTAGACTCGGTCACATATAACATGTGGCTGACATAGATTTAGAAACACCGGATATGAGATTTGATTCGATTTTACTACAAATTTTTATAAAATAGACTTGTATATTTATTGAATATTGCCGCGATTTCCATGCTAAATAACGATTTTAAAAGATAAGGTATTTCACTGATTTCGAACTGAACACGGGAAGTTTATTTTCGATGCGTGCACCGTTGAGTAATCAACCAGTTTTTGAACAGTATGATTAATTGTAAATTATTCTATTGGGATTTAAATATCTCATAAGGTTATTTGCTCAGATGAACAATAACAGGGGCCTAGACGATAGCTGAGAAACGACATGATGATAGATGGACGAGCAGCTTAGTTTTAGGCTTGAATTGTGATATATATATTCTGTTAATGTTTTGTATTGGATTATGTAATTACTGGTTTTATTTTATTGTTGATGAACTGGATGTAAATTTCTGAAATATTGTCTGTTTGTACTTGGGAAACGTTCAAAATACAGGGGAGACTCTGCCGAATTTTCAGTAAGGTTAAATGTTGTAAATGTTTAAATTTAAGATGGAATTTATAGGAATGGACTACATGTTTATGTATGGATTCTAGTTTATTATTCCAGAGTTTATGGTGATGATTGCATATGTAATTAGTATAGCTGCATTCGATTTTGGGTTGAACGGAATCTGAATGGATGACGAAATGTCTATTTGGGTTACGCTCAACCAGTAGCGATCCCTTGACGTTCCCATATCGGGAATAACTATTTCGTAAACCCATATGCTTCCGCTATGCAAATAGAGGATAGGATATTGTGGATTAGGAGGTCGTTACAATATGTGTTTTGAGAATATAAAATATAGAACAATTAAAAAATATTTTAAATTCTAATTTTTTAAACTATAAAAAATATAAAATATAAATCTTTTTATTAATAACATGTATATGAATATATAAAAATAATAATATATAAATTCTCCAGAATTAATTTTATAAAGAAATTCTAAAGAATAAAAATATATAACAACTATCAAATAGACTCTTAGTCATTTTAGTGCCACTATTTTTTCTAACTTGAGCTCATCACAATGCTTGAAGAAATCTTTAAACTTGTCATTTAATATCCCAACCAGATTCAATGAATAAAATTTGCATGTGAAAAATGAAAAAAAAAAGAGAGTACCATAAAAAAAATTAAGAAAAGATAAATATTTTTGAACTTTCCCTGCAATTGTAAATGATCTAATAACCCCATTATTGCAATAATTCTTGCAATGTAAATTAGATATTAAATCCAGCATTTTGTATATGAAATTACTAAAATGTCCAATTGTGTGATATCCATTAATCTCTAAGCTTGGGAATGTCTACCATTTAAATGAGTGTAGATTTGTTGCGAGCTCTCTATAATTTTTAGCGGCGGTTGTTTTCGCTGCAAAGGAAGTTGGAGCTATATTTTCTTAATCTTTTCTCTCAATTTACCCAAACTCCATATAACCACTTGAACCAAAGTCCCTTATTCAAACTTCAAACCTTTGAAATGGAGTATGAATTCAGGGGATTCACACTTTGAGACTGAAAATTGTTTTGGAAATTAATATAAGTTTCTCTGTAAATCAATACACAACTTAATGGAATTTTTCTTCACAACATATTTTTTCATGGTTGGCTTGATGGAAGGAAAAGTTGATGAAAATGATTAAATATATGCTAAATTTGGACATGTCTCTCTTCCTATCAGATACGGAGGACGACACAACAGGAATTTCTATATAATTAACAGCAATATATAATATTATGAAAAGACTTAAACCTTGAATTTCAAACCCTTTTTCATAGTTCAAACCCCATGTAAGACCATAAGCTTAATTGCTTGCAGAATGGTACCTATAGCTGCAAGGGAAAATGAAGCAAAATTCTGAGTAAAATGAAAGTAAAATTACAGAAAAATGCAACTGGAGATCTGGGATGTAGCAATGCATATAAGTAGAGGGCATGATTCATTCACGAAACGTGTGCAATCCAAGGCTAAGAGATCACTAGCAAATTCAAATCCAAACCATTTCTGATATATATTACATACATATAGCAGAATCATGGCTCCTCCAAAGAAGGGTAATGACTCAACACATGATCAAGCAGGCACTGGAACACAAGGACAAGGTCGACCTCAAAATGGTGCACAGAGGGGTAATCCCCCAACACATGATCAAGTAGGCACTAGAACACCACAAGAAGGTCGACCTCAAAATGGTGTACAGAGGGGTAGTCGCCCAACAAATGAACAGTAACTAAATAAATTAAAGTCTCATCCCTGATTAATTTAGTTATTATATGATTAGGTGTTGTTGTTTTTCTTGTCATTTGATTACAATAAAGGGATGAACTAGTTGCCTCTTCTTGTTACATATTCAAATTATGTAATTTATTGTTTTGTGAAAGTAAGTGTCATATAATAGCAGAATATGTATGTTAGTGTGGTCTAGGTGAGGTTAATTTCCTTCCTGCCTGCACATTTGTGTGTCATTTATGTCCAAGTTCAAAATAAATATTTTTTTAAAAGAAAAACAATTCACTTTTATTTCATGGAAATCAAGGGCTATAAATCACCAAATGTCTTCTTTTTATCTTTCTCTTTATTTCTTTTCCTCCTTCTCTCTCCCTCTATTTATCTCCGTGTCCAATGAGTTACTTGTGAGTTTGACCAAAAAGGAAGGAAAACAAAGAAGTTCTAAATAGCTCAAGTATTGATTTAATATAGAGACAAATTTATTAGTTCAAATTTTTAGTGTCAAATCAAATTATACATGATAAGTTCAAAACGATTTGAACATATTTTAGTTTGGCCAAATTTAAACGTTTAAGTATCATTAAATAAAAGAAAAAAAATTCAATATCTATAAACAATTATTCTTTATAAATACATAAAAAAAATAACAATATAACATTATTAACAATTTAAAATTTACAAGATAAAATCATATTGTTCTTTTAAATCTTGTCCAAATAATAAAAAAACTAACCTAGTTTTAAAACCCAAATTACTAGAAAAAATAAAAAACAAAATCATGAATGCAATCATTGAAATGCAAATTTTTAATAAATAGTATATGGTATAATAAGATTATATAGATACACTACAAAAAAAAAAGGGGTAAATTTAGTGGCTCTATATTAGTTCCTGATGACTAGAGAAGTGTCACTCAAATGGGTTTCGAGACACCATTTCTTGACGCTTTTTTGTAGCCACTAGAACAAGCGCCATGGATTAAAATTGTAGCGCATGTTATGCACGATAGTATTTTTTTAATGCTTTTTTCATTTTCTTCTTGTTCTCATTTCATGATGGTTAAACCCCTTAATAAAATTTTTTAATTATATTTTTTCAATTATTTGAAAAAATTTTCAAGCGCCCTAATATTATGTGGTGTATAAATAATTTTGATTATTCCTAGTGCTTTCAAAGCACCACTATTATTTAGATATCTTTTTTTAAATAAAGCATGCATTTTGTTATTTCTTTCTTTCCCTTAAATTTCTTGAGACTCACAATCTTAGTTTCCAACCTCAAAACTCGATCAATTGCTACCGTAGGTTTTGTTCTGAGGTACCCTTTCTAATCGTACTTTAAGAATGCAAATTTTAAACACATCAAAATTAGATGAAAATGGCAACTTTAAATCGCAAAATAGAGCAATAGAGGGAGAATGACTTACTAGCAATGAACGACTTTAATAGATAGTTTAGGATTTCTAGAAGAAATGACTTTAGCTGAAACTTGAGGCAAAGTGAAGCAAAAAGAAAACAAGGCACCAAAAAGGTGGGAAGCAAAAAAAAAAAAATGTAGAGGAAAAAAAAATGCTGAATTTTGAGTGCCAAACTGAAGAAGTGATTTAAGACACTTAACAAGCGCCTTGAAATTATTCTAATTCTTTTTAAAAAAATATAATCGTAAGAAAACTTTGTGGTGCCTAATAAGTGCCTTTAAACTATTCTAAAATTTTTTTAAAAATATAATTTTAAGTGTAAAGGAACTTAGTGGCACCTAATAGACAGTAAATTATGCTAAAAAGTTTAAAATATGTAATTATAAATATAATAATTGTTTTAAGTGTTGATAATCGTTAATGAATGTCACAAAATAAAAATATTTTTTGAAGCCTATGTAAGCGTAAAAAATATGTAAAAATACTGACATTTTAAGTAAAGTGCCACTAATAAAATGTTACAATTATCCATTTTTTTAGTAGTCTACGCGATTTGATTTGGTTATCTAGCATAACAAGTTTGTACTGAATCAAATTGTTCAAAAATTACAAATAACAAACCTATTAAATCCAAAAATTGATTGGTTTTATTTAGTTTTTCTTGATTTTAATTGGTTTTGAGCGCTCCTTAACATGTCGTCTATGACTATACTCAACAAAAGTTGATTTTCATTAATTTTCCAATAATTGTTACACAAGAAATCTTTTATAGGGATAATCAAACTATTTATACAAGTATCCATAAATTTATTTATTAAATTTAGATTTGAAAAATTCATTCTATATAATTTGTTTAAATATTCATTTTATACTAGAAACACACACACACACACACACACATATATATATATATTATTTCCATCAATTCTTTAAATAATTTAGTTCTAATATTTATATTTAAATTGTGATATATATTTGATCATTTTGCAAACAAAAATTAGTTATATTTGGAGATTACATTAATATAACTCATTATTTTCTTTTTATGAATTTATATCAATCATAGTTTGGGAAAAAATGATTGTATATAATTATTTAAATACTTTATTATATATAAAATTTATTTATATTTATTTTTGGATAAATAAGTGTGAGTATAGGAATAGATGAAATATTATTCTTTACATTCGAAGACAAAAATTATAGTCTCATGCTCATATCATAGCCATAATTATGCATGTTTATCTTATCTCTCTTGGACAACTAGTGCTAGCTTTGTTGTAACTCAAACTAAGGATGGGGAACTTTTTCTGTTGTTTTGAATGATAAAGAAATACAAGGACATATTTTTTTAGACAAATATTAATATATTACTTCTTCAAAAATAATCTCAGAAAACAATCAAATTTATACAAAAAATTATAATAATGTCAAAATGAAATAAACATAATAGAATAAAAAAATTCTTGAAAAGAAAACTCTTAAAATAAGAGAAGAAAACTTTCTTACAACAAGAGAAGAAATCTCTCATCTCATGAGAGAGAAAAAAAAAACTTCATTTTCAAATCATAAAAATGTAAAAACTTCTCTCTGCTTAGATGAGAGAGAGGAGAAACAGTCGCAAAAAAAAAAAATTGAAACTCCAAAGAGAAGAATACATGGACTTATTTGAAAAAAAAAAAAATTATAGGAACTAAATAAAATTCAAGCAAACCGTAGAGATTAAAATATAATTTTTGGTTTCCTTCTCCCCGTCCGGCACATACGCTATAGTTTCCACGTTTCACATTAGTTCATGAATTTTCCTTACTATTTTCCTACCATTTCCGTAAAAATGCAATTTTTTTTTTGTTGGTTCAAAATGTTGAATTAATATCCATTTGAAGCAGTGAAGAAAAAAATATTGTATTGAAAATTTACTGAAAATTCAAATCTTCTTCACAAAAACCAAGTAATTAAGTAAGATGATATAAACTTGCTGAAGGCTACCAATCTGAAATCTTGCAATTAATTCCCTTGAACTTAATTCATTTTAGTCCCGTTTCAACTTAAAAAAATTTCCAAAAATTCTTCTAAACTTATTTCCTTAACCAAGTTTTCCCTCCAACATTTTAACCCCATTAATTCATTCAGTTAAATGATCCAAATCAGTTACAATTTGGCAAGGAGGGAAATTTAGGGCCTGTTTTATAATAATTTTTAAAAATTATTTTTAATTTTTAAAATTATAAAAATAAAAAAATCAATTTGAATAACTGTTTTAAAAGGAAAACAAAAAATAGACTAAGTGTTTTGATAATATAAAATATAAAATAATTAAAAGATGTTCTGAATTCTAATTTTTTAAAATAAAAAAATACAAAAAAATAAATATTTTTATTAATAACATATATAAATATATAAAAATAATAATATGAATTCTCCATAATTAATTTTATGAAGAAGTTCTAAAGAATAAACATATAAAAAACTGTTAAATAGATCCTTTGTCATTTTAGTCCCACTTCTTTTTTTTCCAGCATCAATCTACTGAGGCTCATAATTAGGAATGATCTTGAGTAAGGTACCAATTCTTAAACTTGCACTCAAAGAAAAATACTTTTTTCTGTTTTCAGATTCAAACATAAATTGATAGCAAAATTAATTTTTATCTCTAAATTTACCGAATCTCAAAATCTTAAAACCTAGATCCTTCTTTACTTGAAGAATTTTTAAAAGGAGTCATTTTTTATATAAATCTTATCTAAATAAAATTTATTAATATAAAATCACAAAATAAAAAATTACAACTATGTTGTTATTCAAATTTTAAAACACAATCAAGTCTCACAACTTTTACTATAATATAAATTTCGAATATATATCTAAAATTAAATTTTAGAAAGTTGTGTGTTTTCTAAGGATACTATAAATTTATATTTACTAATATTAATACTATAAATTTAAAATAAATAATTTAAATAATTTATAATGAATCTAGGTCTGAAATAAATATTCTTCTCAGACTTGAGCTCATCACAATGCTTGAAGAAATCTTTAAACTTGTCATTTAATATCCCAACCAGATTCAATGAATAAAATTTGCATGTGAAAAATGAAAAAAAAAAGAGAGTACCATAAAAAAAATTAAGAAAAGATAAATATTTTTGAACTTTCCCTGCAATTGTAAATACAATGTGCTCTTTAATCTCAATAAAATTGTAATTGATCTAATAACCCCATTATTTCAATAATTCTTGCAATGTAAATTAGATATTAAATCCAGCATTTTGTATATGAAATTACTAAAATGTCCAATTGTGTGATATCCATTAATCTCTAAGCTTGGGAATGTCTACCATTTAAATGAGTTTAGATTTGTGGGGAGCTCTCTATTTTTTTTAGCGGCGGTTGTTTTTGCTGCTAAAGTTTCTTACAAAAAATATCATTGCTGTTATAACTTTTTTAAATTAATTCTTTTAACAAAAGTTATAACAGCAATAATATTCGTTCTAAGAATATTAAAACGCACTTTAGTAATGAAAAACCTGCCAATAAAAAATATAAAAGAACATGAACAAAAACCTTACGACAGAGAATCCAAAGTCCATTTAAATATGACTTAACAGTCACACAACACACTATGATCTTTCATATTGTCCAATGATGTAAATTTTCACACAGGAAATCTTCTATATGATATTGAAAATATCCAAATTAATGCAAAAAAATTTAGGATGGTTCACTCTGAAACTAATTTAGGGACTAATTAAAAAAATTATAAGAAAATAGAGGGACCTATTTGAAATAAAAAAAGTATAAGGACTAATTAAAAATTAAAGAAAACAATAGAGATCCAAATATAATTTTTGGTTTCTTCCTTCTGCTGGCCTCGCGTGTGGAACCAAATACACGTGTGATTTCCGTGCTCTATTTCTTTGTAGTCCTTGAATTTTCCTTGCTATTTTGCTATCGTAAACTTACTTTGTAGTCTTTGTATTGCAAATTTACTGAAAATTCAAACCTTCTTCCCAAAAACGAAGTAATTAATTAAGACCATAAACTTACTTGCTGAAGCTTGTCCATATGAAAAGGAAGTTGAAGCAATATTTTCTTAATCTTTTCTCTCAATTTACCCAACTCCATATATACGAAAAGGAAATTTTCCATCCTTAATTAGATGCATGCAGGAGGGAAATTGAAGCAAGATTTTCTCAATTTTTTTGGTCAATCTATTCAAGTCCAAATGTATGAAACAGAAAATTTCCATCTCTAGGTAGAAGCGAGAGGGAAACTGAAGTAAAATTTTCTTAATCTTTATGTTCAATTTCTGCAGTGTGTACTGAGTACATGCGCAAGAAACCCAAGAATAACAACTGAAATTCTTAATGCATTGAATTCCGAGTCATTTTCTACGAAAAAATATATTACTACAAATTAAAAAGAACTTGTTCAATTCAAAACTGATTAACTTAGACATTTGCCATAATTTTCTTAGAAACTATGACCACATTACCTGTAAATTAAAGTAAAATGATCATGAATATGAAGATGAAGATGAATTGAAGAACATTGGTGGTCTAAGGATCTAGCTATATATATAATAGGAGCCATCACGTTTTTGCAATCCAAGGAATTGAAAAATCAATATTATTATCAAAACCATTTTTGATTGATATATATATTTATAACAGAATCATGAGTTCTTCTTATGGAAACATTGGAGCACAGAAACAAGGAGACCGTCCTACAAATCCTCCAAAGAATGGTAATAGCTCAACACAAAGACAACATGACCTCAAGGATATTGGAAACCAGCGAAAAGGGGCCTCCTCCAAAAACCCTCCAAGGAAGGGTAATGGCCCACCAAACCAGCAATTCTGAGGTCATAATTTGACAGTCCCTTATGCTGGAAGGACATTCATCAAGGAGGGATCTTCTATGTAAAAGGGATTTGGAACATCTAAAGTGTGTAGGAGGTAAAGTGGTGAAATGCAAAGAGAAAGTAAAATGATATAAATTAAAAATTCACTCCGTATATGTGTTTCATTTCTTTCTTTCTTTGACATCACCACTTCATCTCTCTCTATACTTCAGATTATTCAAATTCCTTATATTTATACATATATACATACATACATACATACATATATTGTTGTTTAAAGTCTCATCTCATAGTTACTATGATTTTTTACTTTTTTTATTTTTTCTTCTGTTTCTTTGTAGGATTAGTGTCAATTGTTTTTTGTTTATTAATTTGTAATTCCCAATAAATGGGAGCTATTTGTCTCGCTACTTGTTGTTAATTAAAAAAATGTACATGAATGCATGTGTGAAATTTAATGTTTAGTAATAAAATGAGTCATTGCATTTAAATATATCAATCTAGTGTAGGAAAATTTTACAATGCTCTCATAGTGTCGAAAAGCTTGAAATTATCGTAATCCATATTTTGGCAAATAATTGATTCTTGCCAAAAATTTTGGATTCAACTCATTTGTATTTAAAATCAAAATTAGGTTTGCTTTATTTTATTTTCATTTTCACTAAAACGAAAAATATGATTGAAAATGTGTTTGATAGAATTTAACAAAAAAAATAATTTTTGAAAATATTTTAAAAATAAGTTAAAAACATGAAACGTTTAAAAGACGTTTTCAGCATTACATAATAATCAGCATTCTTTTTATAATTTTTTAAAAAAGTAAATTTTTTAATCATAAAAATATTATAATTTAATAATACTCAAACTTAAAAATCAATAAAAAATTACAGTAAATTAGGTCATCTGATTTAAAAATAAATATGAAAAAAAATTTAATATTACATAAAAAAATTTTTTAAAAATTTTTAAAACAGAGAATTGAAACTATTAATTTTTGTAAAAAAAGGAAATAGAAAATAAAAACTTAAAATGTTTAATAAATCATAAACATCCTTAATTTCTTCTTCTCCTTTTTTTTTTTTAGGTAAAGATCACAAGTTTGTATTGAAGTGGCTCAAAATTCAAATAGTTAGCATGTTAGTAGCTAATGGTTTAAATTTGTTAAGCACAACCAACAAGGTTGAGTTTAAAAGAAGGAATTAGTCTCTCATAATATAGAAAAATAAGATCCTAATCTCTTTTTGGAAATGTATCTATATTTAGTGCCCTACAATACCTTAAGTAGGATTGACTCTAATAAAAAAATATCTATAATAAACAAAAAAAAAAATTCGTTGAGCATGTGACTTGCACTTGAAATGGAAAAAATCTAATTCCTATTTTCATCCTCTAAAAAATAGAACTCCAATAAGAGAACTAGCTAGAGAAACGGTCACTTGGTATGAGCAACAAACTAGGACACATAAAAGCAAATTGTCCTTTACTCAAAAAGGGAAAAGGAAAGAAGAAAGCTATGGTAGCAAACTCTATATGGAATGATGATGAGTTGCTAGCTAATAATAGTAAAGGAGAAGACAATGAGAAATAGATTGCGAACCTCTACTTAATGGCAAAATCAGATTCTGAGGAGCAATAAGCTTTTGAGAATGAGGTGAGTGATCATCCATATACTTATGATGAGTTGCTTAATGCTTTTGATATGGTGTAATAGGATTATAAGTGAATTATTTTCATGTATAATGAACTTTTAAAAGTTCACAAAAAGGTTTGGAAATTCTTTAACATAAATCTGAAAGGGATTTTTTGAAAAAAAAAAGAATATGGAGAAGGAATATTGACTTTGTACATTAATTGATGAAAATAAGACTCTAAAAGAAAGGTGAATGTTTTAAATTGTGATCTAGAAAACTTTGTTAGGAGGGAAAGAAAATCTAAATACTTTGTTGGAACCAAAAAAGCATTTTATGATAAAATAGTATAAGTTATAAGAAAAATAATTCTAAAAAATTTTACAAAAATTTCTTTGTGCAACATACCTTTGAACCAAACGATTCAAGAGTATGCTACATATGTAGGAAAATAGAATACATATCTAGTGCATGCATGATTAAAAGAGTTACTCTAAGAAAAATTTGGGTTCCAAAGGTTTCAATGCTCTCAAAGCATAAACCTATGAGTTTAATGCTCTTAAGGTTCAGGATTTAAGAATTAGACTTTAAAGTTTGGACTTTAAAATTTGGATTTTAGAGTTAAGATTTGTAATTTAAGATTTATTTTTAAAATTTAAGATTTAGAATTTGGAGTTTAGGATTTCAAGTTTAGAGTGGTTAGTAAAAAAACTAAGTTTTAGTGAAAAAAATAAAAGAAAACCAATTTTTTAAAATAAAAATGAATTTTTTGAAGAAAAAAGATGATTTGTTTTGAAAAAAAATGATTTTTTGGAGAAAAACATGCTTTTGGGGGGGGGGATTGTGTTTTTTAAGAAAAAAAATGAAGAAAAGACAGGGACCTATTTGAAATAAAAACAAAGTATAGGGACTAATTAAAAATTAAAGAAAACAATAGAGATCCAAATATAATTTTTGGTTTCTTCCTTCTGCTGCTGGCCTCGCGTGTGGAACAAAATACGCGTGTGATTTCCGTGCTCCATTTCTTTGTAGTCCTTGAATTTTCCTTGCTATTTTGCTATCATAAACTTACTTTGTAGTCTTTGTATTGCAAATTTACTGAAAACTCAAACCTTCTTCCCCAAAACGAAGTAATTAATTAAGACCATAAACTTACTTGCTGAAGCTTGTCCATCTGAAAAGGAAGTTGAAGCAATATTTTCTTACTCTTTTCTCTCAATTTACCCAACTCCATATATACGAAAAGGAAATTTTCCATCCTTAATTAGATGCATGCAGAGGGAAATTGAAGCAAAATTTTCTTAATTTTTTTGGGTCAATCTATTCAAGTCCAAATGTATGAAACAGAAAACTTCCATCCCCAGATAGAAGCGAGAGGGAAACTGAAGTAAAATTTTCTTAATCTTTATGTTCAATTTCTGCAGTGTGAACTGAGTACATGCGCAAGAAACCCAAGAATAACAACTAAAATTCTTAATGCATTGAATTCAGAGTCATTTTCTACGAAAAAATATATTACTACAAATTAAAAAGAAGCTGTTCAATTCAAAATTGATTGACTTAGACATTTGCCACAATTTTCTTAGAACCTATGACCACATTACCTGTAAATTAAAGTAAAATGATCATGAATATGAAGATAAAGATGAATTGAAGAACATTGGTGATCTGCGGATCTAACTATATATATAATAGGAGCCATCATGTTTTTGCAATCCAAGGAAAAATAAATATTATTATCAAAACCAGTTTTGATTGATATATATATATATATATTTATAACAGAATCATGAGTTCTCCTTATGGAAACATTGGGGCACCAAAACAAGCAGATCGTTCTACAAATCCTTCAAAGAAAGGTAATAGCTCAACACAAAACCAACATGACCTCAAGGATATTGGAAACCAGCAAAAAGGGGCCTCCTCCAAAAACCCTCCAAAGAAGGGTAATGGCCCACCCAACAAGCAATTCTGAGGTCTTAATTTGACACACCCTTATGCTGGAAGGACATTCATTGAAGAGGGAGCAAATTTAGTGGTGCTATACTAGATCGTGGCAACTAGAGAAGCATCACTCATATGGGTTTCGAAACACCATTTCATGACGCTTTTTTGTAACCATTAGAACAAGCGCCAGGGGTTAAAATTGTAGCACATGTTATGTGTCATAGTATTTTTTAATGCTTTTTTTCATTTTCTTCTTTTTCTCATTTCATGATGGTTAAATGCCCTTGTAAAATTTTTTAATTACTTGAAAAATTTTCAAGCACCCTCATATTTTGTGGTATATAAATAATTTTGATTATTCCTAATGCTTTCAAAGCATCATTGTTATTTAGATATATTTTTTTAAATAAAACGTACATTTCATTCTTTCTTTCTTTCCTTTAAATTCTTTGAGACTCACAATCTCAGTTTCCAGCCTCAAAACCCCGATCAATTGCTATCGTAGGTTTTGTTCGAAGGTACCCTTTCTAATCATACTTTAAGAATGTGAATTTTAAACACATCAAAATTAGATGAAATGGCAACTTTAAAATGAAAAATAGAGCAAGAATGACTTACTAGTAACGAACCACTTTAATATTTAGTTTAGGATTTCCAGAGTAACTTGAGCCAAAAAGAATACAAGGCACTAGAAGGAGGAAACAAAAAAAAAAAATTAGAGGAAAAGAAAAATGAAAAATACTGAATTTCGAGTGCCAAACTAAAGTGAGTGATTTAAGACACTTATAAAATATTTTATGGTACTTAACAAGCACCCTGAGATTATTCTATTTTTTTTAAAAAAATTATAATTGTAAGAAAACTTTGTGGTGTCTAATAAGTACCTTTAAACTACACTAAAATTTTTAAAAAATATAATTATAAATATAAGAGAACTTTTGGTGACTATAAAGCGTCAATAAATTATTCTAAAATTTTAAAAATTATAATTTTAAGTGTAAAGGAACTTAGTGGCACCTAATAGCCAGTAAATTATGCCAAAAAGTTTAAAATATGTAATTATAAATATAATGATTGTTTTAAGTGTCGATAGTCGTTAATAAGCGCCACAAAATAAAAATATTTTTTGACACCTGTGTAAGCATCACAAATATACAAAAATACTGACGTTTTAAGTAAATTGCTACTAATAAAATGTTACAATTCTCCATTTTTTTGGTAGTCAACGTGACTTGAGTTGGTTATCTAGCATGACAAATTTGTACTGAATCAAATTGTTCAAAAATTACAAATAACAAACCTATTAAATCCAAAAATTGATTGGTTTTATTTAGGTTTTCTTGATTTTAATTGGTTTTGAGCGCTCCTTAACATGTCGCCTATGACTATACTCAACAAAAGTTGATTTCCATTAATTGTCCAATAATAGTTACACAGGAAATCTTTTATAGGGATAATCAAAATATTTATACAAGTATCCATAAATTTATTTTTTAAATTTAGATTCGAAAAATTCATTCTATATAATTTGTTTAAATATTGACTTTTATACTAGAAACAAACAAACAAACACACACACAGATATATATATTTATATATTATTTTCATCAATTCTTTAAATAATTTAGTTCTAATATTTATATTTAAATTGTGATATATATTTGATCATTTTGTAAAAAAAAATTAGTCATATTTGGAGATTACATAATATGATTAATTTACCTGATTAGTTTCTTTTTATGAATTTATATGAATCATAGTTTGGGAAAAAATGATTGTGTATAATTATTTAAATACTTTATTATATATATAATTTATTTATATTTATTTTTGGATAAATAAGTGTGAGTATAGGAATAGATGATATATTATTCTTTAAATTTCGAGGACAAAAATTATAGTCTCATGCTCAGATCATAGCCATAATTATGCATATTTATCTTATCTCTATTGGACAACTAGTGCTAGCTTTGTTGTAACTCAAACTAAGGATGGGAAACTTTTTCTGTTTTTTTGAATGATAAAGAAATACAAGGACATATTTTTTTAGACAAATATTAATATATTACTTCTTCAAAAATAATTTCAGAAAACAATCAAATTTATACAAAAAATTATAATAATATCAAAATGAAATAAACATAATAGAATAAAAAAACTCTTGGAAAGAAAACTCTTAAAACAAGAGAAGAAAGCTTTCTTACAACAAGGGGAGAAACTTCTCATCTCATGAGAGAGAAAAGAAAAAACTTCATTTTCAATTCATAAAAATAAAAAAATTTCTCTCTGCTGAGAAAGGAGAAACAGCCGCAAAAAAAAAAAAAAGGTGAAACTCCAAAGAGGAGAATACAGGGACTTATTTGAAAAAAAAGTATAGGAACTAAATAAAATTCAAGCAAACTATAGGGTTTAAAATATAATTTTTGGTTTCCCTTCTCCCCGTCTGGCACATAGCTATAGTTTCCGCGTTTCACATTATTCTTGAATTTTCCTTACTATTTTCCTACCATTTCCGTAAAAATGCAATTTTTTTTTTTGGTTCAAAATGTTCAATTAATATCCATTTGAAGCAGTCAAGAAAAAAATATTGTATTAAAAATTTACTGAAAATTCAAATCTTCTTCACAAAAACCAAGTAATTAAGTAAGATGATATAAACTTGCTGAAGGCTACCAATCTGAAATCTTGCAATTAATTCCCTTGAACTTAATTCATTTTAGTCCCGTTTCAACTTAAAAAAATTTCCAAAAATTCTTCTAAACTTATTTCTATGCAACTTATTTCCTTAACCAAGTTCTCCCTCCAACATTTTAACCCCATTAATTCATTCAGTTAAATGATCCAAATCAGTTACAATTTGGCAAGGAGGGCAATTTAGGGCCTGTTTTATAATAATTTTTAAAAATTATTTTTAATTTTTAAAATTATAAAAATTAAAAAATTAATTGAATAACTGTTTCAAAAAGAAAATAAAAAAATCGAATATGTGTTTTGAGAATATAAAATATATAATAATTAAAAAATATTCTAAACTCTAATTTTTTAAAATAAAGAAAATATAAAAAATAAATTCTTTTATTAATAACATGTATATGAATATATAAAAATAATAATAATATAAATTTTTTAGAACTAATTTTATAAAGAAGTTCTAAAGAATAAAAATATATAACAACTGTCAAATAGACTCTTAGTCATTTTAGTCCCAACTTTTTTTTCCAACATCAATCTACTGAGCCTCATAATTAGGGATGATCTTGAGTAAGGTACTAAATTTTAAACCTGCACTCAAAGAAAAATACTTTTTTCTGTTTTCAGATTCAAACATAAATTGATAACAAAATTAATTTTTATCTCTAAATTTGTCAAATCTCCAAATCTTTAAACCTAGATCCTTCTTTACTTGAAGAATTTTTAAAAGGAGTCATTTTTTATTTAAATCTTATCTAAATAAAATTTATTAATATAAAATCACAAAATAAAAAAAATTACAACTATATTGTTATTCAAATTTTAAAACACAATCAAGTCTCACAACTTTTACTATAATATAAATTTCCAACATATATCTAAAATTAAATTTTAGAAAGTTGTGTGTGTATTTTCTAAGGATACTATGAATTTATATTTACTAATATTAATACTATAAATGTAAAATAAATAATTTATAATATTTATAATGAATGGAGGTCTGAAATGAATATTATTCTTGTCAGACTTGAACTCATCACAATGCTTGAAGAAATCTTTAAACTATTATTGTTGCTATAAATTTTGTTTAAATAATTAATTTAACAAAAGTTATAGTGACAATAATATTTATTGCAAAAAATTTTAGCAACGGAAAAAACCGCTGCTAAAACACCCAGCAAGCGCTCTCAACAGAGAATCCGGACGCCATTTAAATATGACTCAACAGTCACACAACACACTGAGACAAGAAACAGTAGAGACACAAGCACATCAGGCAACAAATTCTCAGGACTAGGCAGCCTCATCAAGCTTCTTCCAATTACCATCGTCTTCCTCTTATAATTCCTCAACCTCCTTGTCACCAACGACGGTCACTGAACTACCCTCCCTCACCAAATTCGTGCTCTCTCAAAGCATTAACATTCAAATTTTACATGAACCTATCTATTATATATCATAATAGCTCAACACAAAAACAACATGACCTCAAGGATATTGGAAACCAGCAAAAAGGGGCCTCCTCCAAAAACCCTCCAAAGAAGGGAAATCGCCCACCAAACCAGCAATTTTGAGGTCATAATTTGACACTCCCTTATGTTGGAAGGACATTCATCAAAGAGGGATCTTCTATGTAAAAGGGATTTGGATCATCTAAAGTGCGTAGAGAGAGAGAGGTCAAGTGGTGAAAAATAGAGAAAGAGTAAAATAGAGATAAATTAAAAACACAATCTGTATGAATTATGTCTCACTTGTGTTTTATTTCTTTCTTTCTCTCTCTGACATCACTTCATCTCTCTCTATACTTTAGAATTCCTTATATTTATACATATATACATATACTGTTGTTTAAAGTCTCATCTCACAGTTACTATGATTTTTTATTTGGTTCTCATCATTTGGTTTATTTTTTCTTCTGTTTCTTTGTAGGATTATCAATTTTTTTTTTATTTGTAATTCCCAATAAATGGGAGCTAGTTGTCCCTCTACTTGTCGCTAATTAAAAAAATGTACATAAATGCATGCGTGAAATTTAATGTTTAGTAATAAAATGAGTCATTGCATTTAAATATATCAATCTAATGTTTAGTAATGTAATTTATATTTTGACAAATAATTGATTCTTCTAAAAAATTTTGGATTCAACTCATTTGTAATTTAAAATCAAACTTAGGGTTGCTGTATTTTATTTTCATTTTCACTAGAAACAAAAAATATGATTGAAAATGTATTTGGTAGAATTTAACAAAAAAATTTTTTGAAAAATATTTTAAAATAAGTTAAAAACATGAAGCGTTTAAAAGATGTTTTCAGCATCACATAATAATCGGGGTTCTTTTAATAATTTTATAAAAGTAAATCTTTCAATCATAAAATTATTATAATTTAATAATACTCAAACTTAAAAATCAATAAAAAAAACTACAGTCTTTTAGGTTATCTAATTTAGAAGTAGATATGACCAAGAATTTAGTGTAACATTTCAGCCGCCCACTTGCAGATATTGTTCGCTTTGTCCCACCTCTGTGGACTCACGGTTTTGTTCTTCCCCAACCTAAGGGGGATTAAGTAGAGCATTGTAAAATTTTCCTACACTAGATTGATATATTTAAATGCAATGACTCATTTTATTACTAAACATTAAATTTCACGCATGTATTTATGTACATTTTTTTAATTAGCGACAAGTAAAGGGACAACTAGCTCCCATTTATTGGGAATTACAAATTAATAAACAAAAAACAATTGACACTAATCCTACAAAGAAACAGAAGAAAAAATAAACAAAATAAAAAATCATAGTAACTATGAGATGAGACTTTAAACAACAATATATGTATGTATGTATATATGTATAAATATAAGGAATTTGAATAATCTAAAGTATAGAGAGAGATGAAGTGGTGATGTCAAAGAAAGAAAGAAATGAAACACATATACGGAGTGAATTTTTAATTTATATCATTTTACTTTCTCTCTGCATTTCACCACTTTACCTCCTACACACTTTAGATGCTCCAAATCCCTTTTACATAGAAGATCCCTCCTTAATGAATGTCCTTCCAGCATAAGGGACTGTCAAATTATGACCTCAGAATTGCTGGTTTGGTGGGCCATTACCCTTCCTTGGAGGGTTTTTGGAGGAGGCCCCTTTTTGCTGGTTTCCAATCTCCTTGAGGTCATGTTGTTTTTGTGTTGAGCTATTACCTTTCTTTGAAGGATTTGTAGAACGATCTGCTTGTTTTGGTGCCCCAATGTTTCCATAAGGAGAACTCATGATTCTGTTATAAATATATATATATATATATCAATCAAAACTGGTTTTGACAATAATATTGATTTTTCCTTGGATTGCAAAAACATGATGGCTCCTATTATATATATAGTTAGATCCGCAGATCACCAATGTTCTTCAATTCATCTTCATCTTCATATTCATGATCATTTTACTTTAATTTACAGGTAATGTGGTCATAGGTTCTAAGAAAATTGTGGCAAATGTCTAAGTCAATCAATTTTGAATTGAACAGCTTCTTTTTAATTTGTAGTAATATATTTTTTCGTAGAAAATGACTCTGAATTCAATGCATTAAGAATTTTAGTTGTTATTCTTGGGTTTCTTGCGCATGTACTCAGTTCACACTGCAGAAATTGAACATAAAGATTAAGAAAATTTTACTTCAGTTTCCCTCTCGCTTCTATCTGGGGATGGAAGTTTTCTGTTTCATACATTTGGACTTGAATAGATTGACCCAAAAAAATTAAGAAAATTTTGCTTCAATTTCCCTCTGCATGCATCTAATTAAGGATGGAAAATTTCCTTTTCGTATATATGGAGTTGGGTAAATTGAGAGAAAAGAGTAAGAAAATATTGCTTCAACTTCCTTTTCAGATGGACAAGCTTCAGCAAGTAAGTTTATGGTCTTAATTAATTACTTCGTTTTGGGGAAGAAGGTTTGAGTTTTCAGTAAATTTGCAATACAAAGACTACAAAGTAAGTTTATGATAGCAAAATAGCAAGGAAAATTCAAGGACTACAAAGAAATGGAGCACGGAAATCACACGCGTATTTTGTTCCACACGCAAGGCCAGCGAAAGAAAGAAACCAAAAATTATATTTGGATCTCTATTGTTTTCTTTAATTTTTAATTAGTCCCTATACTTTTTTATTTCATATAGGTCCCTGTATTTTCTTATAATTTTTTTAATTAGTCCCTAAATTAGTTTCAGAGTGAGCCATCCTAAACTTTTTTGCATTAATTTAGATATTTTCAATATCATATAGAAGATTTCCTGTGTGACAATTTACATTATTGGACAATATCAAAAATCATAGTGTGTTGTGTGACTGTTAAGTCATATTTAAATGGACTTTGGATCCTCTGTCGTAAGGTTTTCGTTGAAGCTCAGCCATGCTTTTTAGCGGCGGTTTTTTCGTTGCTAAAGTGCGTTTCAATATTCTTGCAACGAATATTATTGCTGCTATAACTTTTGTTGAAAGAATTAATTAAAAAAGTTATAGCAGTAATAATATTTGTTGCAAAAAACTTTAGCAGCGAAAACAACCGCCGCTAAAAAATATAAAAAGCTCGCAACAAATCTAAACTCATTTAAATGGTAGACATTCCCAAGCTTAGAGATTAATGGATATCAAACAATTGGACATTTTAGTGATTTCATATACAAAATGATGGATTTAATATCTAATTTACATTGCAAGAATTATTGCAATAATGGGGTTATTAGATCAATTACAATTTTATTGAGATTAAAGAACACGTTGTATTTACAATTGCAGGGAAAGTTCAAAAATATTTATCTTTTCTTGATTTTTTTTTATGGTACTCTCTCTTTTTTTCTTTTCATTTTTCACATGCAAATTTTACTCATTGAATCTGGTTGGCATACTAAATAACAAGTTTAAAGATTTCTTCAAGCATTGTGATGAGTTTAAGTCTGAAAAGAATAATATTTATTTCAGACCTAGATTCATTATAAATATTATAAATTATTTAAAGTATTTATTTTAAATTTATAGTATTAATATTAGTAAATATAAATTTATAGTATCCTTAGAAAATACAAACACAACTTTCTAAAATTTAATTTTAGATATATGTTCGAAATTTATATTATAGTAAAAGTTGTGAGACTTGATTGTGTTTTAAAATTTGAATAACAACATAGTTGTAATTTTTTATTTTGTGATTTTATATTAATAATTTTATTTAGATAAGATTTATATAAAAAATGACTCCTTTTAAAAATTCTTCAAGTAAAGAAGGATCTAGGTTTTAAGATTTTGAGATTCGGCAAATTTTGAGATAAAAATTAATTTTGCTATCAATTTATGTTTGAATCTGAAAACAGAAAAAAGTATTTTTCTTTGAGTGCAAGTTTAAGAATTGGTACCTTAGTCAACATCATTCCTCGTTCTGAGCCTCAGTAGATTGATGTTGGAAAAAAAAGAAGTGGGACTAAAATGACAAAGTGTCTATTTAACAGTTGTTTTATATGTTTATTCTTTAGAACTTCTTCATAAAATTAGTTCTGGAGAATTCTTATTATTATTTTTATATATTTTTATATATGTTATTAATAAAAAATTTATTTTTTGTAATTTCTTTATTTTAAAAAATTAGAATTCAAAACATCTTTTAATTGTTCTATATTTTATATTATCAAAACACTTATTCTATTTTTTGTTTTCTTTTTAAAACAGTTATTCAAATTGATTTTTTTTATTTTTATAATTTTAAAGATTAAAAATAATTTTTAAAAATTATTATAAGACAGGCCCTAAATTGCCCTCCTTGCCAAATTGTAACTGATTTGGATCATTTAACTGAATGAATTAATGGGGTTAAAATGTTGGAGGGAAAACTTGGTTAAGGAAATAAGTTGCATAGAAATAAGTTTAGAAGAATTTTTGGAAATTTTTTAAAGTTGAAACGGGACTAAAATGAATTAAGTTCAAGGGAATTATTAGTGGCACTTGACTTGAAACGTCAGTACTTTTGCATATTTGTGACGCTACTAAGTTCCTTTACACTTAAAATTATAGTTTTTAAAATTTTAAAATAATTTATTGACGCTGTATAGTCACCAAAAGCTCTCTTATATTTATAATTATATTTTTTAAAATTTTAGAATAGTTTAAAGGCACTTATTAGTCATCACAAAGTTTTCTTACAATTATAATTTTTTTTTTAAAAAAATTAGAATAATTTCAAGGCACTTGTTAAGCCTCACAAAATACTTCATAAGTGTTTTAAATCACTCACTTTACTTTGGCACTCAAATTTCAGCATTTTTCATTTTTCTTTCCCTCTACCTTTTTTTTTTTTTTTTTTTTGCTTCCCTCATTCTAGTGCCTTGTATTCTTTTTGCCTCATTCTGAAGTCATTCTTTCTGGAAATCCTAAACTGTCTATTAAAGTCGTTCATTACTAGTAAGTCATTCTCCCTCTGTTGCTCTGTTTTGCGTTTTAAAGTTGTCATTTTCATCTAATTTTGATGTGCTTAAAATTTGCATTCTTAAAGTATGATTAGAAAGGGTACCTCAGAACAAAACCTACGGTAGCAACTGATCGAGTTTTGAGGTTGGAAACTGAGATTATGAGTCTCAAGAAATTTAAGGGAAAGAAAGAAAGAACGAAATGCACGTTTTGTTTAAAAAAATATATCTAAATAATAGTGGTGCTTTGAAAGCACTAGGAATAATCAAAAATTATTTATATACCACAAAATATTAGGGCGCTTGAAAATTTTTTCAAATAATTGAAAAATATAATTAAAAAATTTTACTATGACGTTTAACCATCATGAAATGAGAAAAAGAAGAAAATGAAAAAAGCATTAAAAAATACTATGGCGCGTAACATGCACTACAATTTTAATCCATGGCGCTTGTTCCAGTGGTTACAAAAATGTGGCAAGAAATGATGTCCCGAAACCCATCTGAGTGATGTTTCTCTAGTCACCAGGAACTAGCATAGAGCCACTAAATTTACTCTCTTTTTTTTTTTTGTAGTGTATCAATATAATCTTATTATACCCTATTAAAAAAATTGCATTTGAATGATTGCATTCATGATTTTGTGTTTTATTTTTTTCTAGTAATTTGGTTTTTAAAACTATGTTAATTTTATTATTATTTGGACAAGATTTAAAAGAACAATACGATTTTATCTTGTAAATTTTAAATTGTTAATAATGTTATATTGTTATTTGTTTATGTATTTATAAAGAACAATTGTTTATAGACATTGAATTTTTTTTCTTTTATTTAACGATACTTAAACGTTTAAATTTGGCCAAACTAAAATAAGTTCAAATCATTTTGAACTTATCATGTATAATTTGATTTGAAACTAAAAATTTAAACTAATAAATTTGTTTCTATATTACACCGATACTCGAGTCATTTAATTTTAAAACTTTTTTGTTTTCCTTCTTTTTTCATCAAACTCACAAGTAACCCATTGGACATGGAGATAAATAGAGAGAGAGAGGAGGAAAAGAAATAAAGAGGAAGATAAAAAGAAGATGTTTGGTGATTTATAGCCCTTGATTGTACCATGAAATAAAAGTGAATTGTTTTTCTTTTAAAAAAATATTTATTTTGAACTTGGACATAAATGACACACAAATGTGCAGGCAGGAACTTCCTTTTATTGCCCATTCATTTTGTCCATAAAAATATACATGGCCCATTCTTATCTGTTGTTAATTTGTTATCCATCAAAAATAACTTTGTCCTGACAAAAAAAACTTTTCTTTAGAGTTTAATTGAATTAAAAATAAAATGGAAGGAGAGAAAAGAAAAAAAAATTATTCTTATTTTTTTCAAAATTTAGATCTATATTTCATATATATGTTTTTAAAATATGTTTAAATTGATGAGAATGAGACTAGATAAAATTAAAAGAAAAAATATGTATGTATGTATATATACACACACATAGGTCGTTTTAATTATTTTAAATTTATAAAAGTCATAAAAACATATCTATGAATAGGACAGTAATCAAGCTGAAGTTTCATATTAATCATATATGTTCAAGTCTTTTTCATTAATTTTTTTAAAAATACCTTTTCATTAAAAATAGACAAAGTCTATCACTAAAAATAAATAAATTAACACAGTACGAAGTGGTGGAAGGCAAATTTTAGTCAAGCTAAAATTTTTCATTCCCTTAAACTTAATCCATTTTAGCCCCTTTCAACTCTTAAATTTCATGCAAAATTTTTTTCTAAACTTAATTTTGTACTACTTATTTCCTTAATTAACTTTTCTCTCCGATATTTTAACCCGTTAATTCAATCTGATAAGTGATCCAAATGGGAGATGACAATGAGGGCAATTTAGTCATGCTATTCTTTTTTCCAACATCAATTTATCTCTAGACTTGGACTCAAAAAATTATTTTATTTTTTTAAAATTTTTGGATTCAAACTCCAATGGATAGTAAAATCAATTTTAATCTTCAAATCCTTAGGTCTATACCCCTCTTTACTTCAAGAAATTTTAAAACGAGTAATTATTTATTTATTTAAATATTATCTATATAAAATTTATTCATAAAAAATCACAAAATAGAAAAAAAAATTCATAACCATAGTATCATTTAAATTATAAAACACAATCAAGTCTCAAGACTCTTGATATAATGTAAATTTTGAACACATAACTATGACTAAATTATTGAGTTAGATCTTGAAAAATATAATTTGTTATAATTTAGTCTTTAAATCATAAAAATATTTAATTTAATCATTTAAAATATATATTATGTATTAATATTTTATTATTGTAATAATTCTTACAATGTAAATTAGACATTAAATCCAACTTTGTATATGAAATTACTAAAATGTCCCATTATTTGATATCCACTAATCCTTAAGTTTGGGAATACCTACCATCTAATAGGATTGAACAGTCACACAACACACTATCATCTCCATATTATCTAATAATGTAATTTGTCACATAGAAAATCTTTTATATGATATTGAAATTATCCAAATTAATTCAAAAGAATTTAGGATGGCTCACTCTGAAACTAATTTAGGGACTAATTAAAAAAATTATAAGAAAAGACAGGGACCTATTTGAAATAAAAACAAAGTATAGGGACTAATTAAAAATTAAAGAAAACAATAGAGATCCAAATATAATTTTGGGTTTCTTCATTCTGTTGGCCTCGCGTGCGGAACAAAATTCCTGTATGGTTTCCGTGCTCCATTTCTCTGTAGTCCTTGAATTTTCCTTACTATTTTGCTATCATTTCCATAAACAATGCAAAAATCTTTTATTTTTTTCCCGTTGGATTCACTGTTCCATTAATTCATTTGAAGCATTCAATCAAGAAAACAACATTGTACTGCAAATTTACTGAAAATTCAAACCTTCTTCCCAAAAACGAAGTAATTAATTAAGACCTTAAACTTTCTTGCTGAAGCTTGTCCATCTGCAAAGGAAGTTGAAGCTATATTTTCTTAATCTTCTCTCTCAATTTACCCAAACTCCATATAACCACTTGAACCAAAGTCCCTTATTCAAACTTCAAACCTTTGAAATGGAGTATGAATTCAGGGGATTCACACATTGAAACTCTTTACTTGTGCTATAATCACACTATTGATTTTCATAGTCTTGAACCTGAAAATTGTTTTGGAAATTAATATAAGTTTCTCTGTAAATCATTACACAACTTAATGGAATTGTTCTTCACAACATATTTTTTCATGGTTGGCTTGATGGAAGGAAAAGTTGAGGAAAATGATTAAATATATGCTAAATTTGGACATGTCTCTCTTCCTATCATATACGGAGGACGACACAACTGGAATTTCTATAGAATTAACAGCAATATATAATATTATGAAGAGACTTAAACCTTGAATTTCAAACCCTTTTCCAAAGTTCAAACCCCAAGTAATACCATAAGCTTAATTGCTTGCAGAATGGCACCTGAAGTGCAAGGGAAAATGAAGCAAAATTCTGAGTAATCTTGTTGGTCAATTCATTTTCTCTGGACAATGTCAAAATTTGAAGGAACTACTGGGATCATACCTGTAAAATGAAAGTAAAATTACAGAAGAATGCAGCTGGAGATCTGGGATGTAGCTATGTATATAAGTAGAGAGCATGATTCATTCATGAAACATGTGTTCAATCCAAGGCTAAGAGATCACTAGCAAATTCAAATCCAAACCATTTCTGATATATTAGATACATATAACAGAATCATGGCTCCTCCAAAGAAGGGTAATGACACAACACATGGTCAAGGAGGCACTGGAACACAAGAAGGCCGATCTCAAAATGATGCAAAGAAGGGTAACGACTCAACACATGATCAGGGAGGCACTGGAACACAAGAACAAGATCGATCTCAAAATGGTGCAAAGAAGGGTAATGGCTCAACACATGATCAGTAACTAAATAAATTAAAGTCTCATCCCTGATTAATTTAGTTATTATATGATTAGGTGTTGTTGTTTTTCTTGTCAGTGTTATAGGGTATTTGATTACAATAAAGGGATGAGCTAGTTGCCTCTTCTTGTTACATATTCAAATTCTGTAATTTATTTTGTAAAAGTAAGTGTCATATAATAGCAGAATATGTATGTTAGTGTGGTGTAGGTGAGGTGGGGTTAATTGCCTTCCTGCCAGCACATTTATGTGTTAATGTCCAGGTTCAAATTAAATTTTTTTTTCTATATAAAATAATTCTCTCTTATTTCATGCTCCAATCTATAAATCACCAAACGTCTTCTTTCTATCTTTTTCTATTTCTTTTCCTCTTTCTCTCCCCCTCTGTTTATCTCAATCTCCAGTGAATTACTTGTGAGCTTGACAAAGAAAGAAAACAAAGAAATTTTAAAATTAAATAGCTCAAGTATGATTTAATATAGAAGTAAACTTATTGATTTAAATTTATAGTGTCAAATCAAATTATATATAATAAGAATAAGTCGATCTTAAAATACAAATGAATGACAAAAAAGATGGAATATAAAAATCCAACCAAAAGGATATATCTTTACAACAGAAAACAAACTTATGAGAGAGGCGTATGATATCATTCACAATTATAAGAAGAACATGAAAATATAATGTTGCGATATCTTAATGTTTCACAAATTTTCTTTTGAAAATTCGCTGTGATCTTTTCCTTTTACAATTGAACTATCATAATTTGCGTTTAGATTCCATAACATTTATTGCATATTGAAATTTTTAAAAAATTGAACTTTAACTATAACTTAATGAAACTTTAACTAATAGTAATTGAATAGAAGAAAACTCTTTAAAACAAGAGAAAAAAACTTTCTCACAACAAGAATAAGAGGAGAAAACTCTCATCTCATAAGAGAGAAAAGAAAAAACTTCATTTTCAATTTATAAAAATGAACAAAAAATTTCTCTCTGCTTAGATGAGAGAGAGGAGAAACAGCGCCGCAAAAAAGAAAAATGTTGAAACTCCAAAGTGGAGAATACAGGGACTTATTTGAAAAAAAGGAGTATAGGAACTAAATAAAAATCAACCAAACCGTAGGGATTAAAATATAATTTTTGGTTTCCTTCTCCCCGTCTGGCACATAAAATACGCCTATAGTTTCCGCGTTCCACATTTCACATTAGTTCTTGAATTTTCCTTACTATTTTGCTACCATTTCCCTAAAAAATTCAATATTTTTTTTGGTTGGTTCAAAATGTTCAATTAATATCCATTTGAAGCAGTCAAGAAAACATTATTGTATTGAAAATTTACAGAAAATTCAAATCTTCTTCACAAAAACCAAGTAATTAAGTAAGATGATATAAACTTGCTGAAGGCTACCCATCTGCAAAGGAAGTTGAAGCAATATTTTCTTAATCTTTTCTCTCAATTTACCCAAACTCCATATATACGAACAAGAAATTTTCCATCCTTAGATGCGGGAGGGAAATTGAAGCAAAATTTTCTTAATTTTTTTGGTCAATCTAATTCAAGTCCAAAGTTATGAAACAGAAAATTTCCATCCCCAGATAGAAGCGAGAGGGAAACTGAAGTAAAATTTTCTCAATCTTTATGTTCACTTTCTGGAGTGTGTACTGAGTACATGCGCAAGAAACCCAAGAATAACAACTGAAATTCTTAATGCATTGAATTCAGAGTTATTTTCTACGAAAAAATATATTACTACAAATTAAAAAGAAGCTGTTCAATTCAAATTAAACTGATTGACTTAGACATTTGCCATAATTTTCTTAGAAACTATGACCACATTCCTGTAAATTAAAGTAAAATGATCATGAATATGAAGATGAAGATGAATTGAAGAACATTGGTGCTCTAAGGATGTAGCTATATATATAATAGGAGCCATCATGTTTTGGCAATCCAAGGAAAAATCAATATTTTTATCAAAACCATTTTTGATTGATATATATATTTATAACAGAATCATGAGTTCTTCTTATGGAAACATTGGAGCACAGAAACAAGGAGACCGTCCTACAAATCCTCCAAAGAAAGGTAATAGCTCAACACAAAAACAACATGACCTCAAGGATATTGGAAACCAGCAAAAAGGGGCCTCCTCCAAAAACCCTCCAAAGAAGGGTAATGGCCTACCTAACAAGCAATTCTGAGGTCTTAATTTGACACACCCTTATGCTGGAAGGACATTCATTGAAGAGGGATCTTCTATGTAAAAGGGATTTAGATCATCTAAAGTGCGTAGAGAAAGAGGTAAAGTGGTGAAATGTAGAAAAAGAGTTAAAAATAAATAAATTAAAGACTTAGTACGAATTATGTCTCACTTTTGTTTTATTTCTTTCTTTCTCTTTCTGACATCACCACTTCATCTCTCTCTATATTTTAGAGGATTCAAATTCCTTATATTTATACATACATACATACATACATACATACATATATATAGTTGTTTAAAGTCTCATCTCATAGTTACTATGATTTTTTATTTGATTTATTTTTGCTTTTGTTTCTTTGTAGGATTAGTGTCAATTGTTTTTGTTTATTTGTAATTCCCAATAATTGGGAGCTAGTTGTCTCTGTATTTGTTACTAATTAAAAATATGTACATGAATGCATGTGTGAAATTTAATGTTTAGTAATAAAATGAGTCATTGCATTTAAATATATCAATCTAGTGTAGGAAAATTTTACAACGCTCTCATATTATGGAAAAGCTTGAAATTATTGTAATTTATATTTTGACAAATAATTGATTCTTGCCAAAAATTTTGGGTTCAACTCATTAGTAATTTAAAATCAAACTTAGGGTTGCTGTTTTTTATTTTCATTTTCATTGGAAACAAAAAATATGATTGAAAATGTGTTTGATAGAATTTAAAAAAAAATATTTTTTGAAAATATTTTTAAAATTAGGTTAAAAACATAATACGTTTAAAAGAAGTTTTCTGCATCACATAATAATCAATGTCTTTTTATAATTTTTTCAGAAAGTAAATTTTTCAATCATAAAAATATTATAATTTAATAATACTCAAACTTAAAAATCAATAAAAAAAAGTTGCAGTCATTAAGGTCATCTGGTTTAGAAATAAATAGGAACAAAAATTTAACATTACATAAAAAACATATTTTTAAAATTTTTAAAACACACAATTGAAAACTATTAATTTTTTTAAAAAAATAAATAGAAAATAAAAACTTAAAATATTTCATAAATCAAACACATCCTTAGTTTCTTCTTCTTCTTCTTTTTCTTTGGTTAAACATCACAAGTTTGTATTCAAGTGGCTTAAAATTCAAGTGATTAGCACGTTAGTAACCAATGGTTTAAATTTGTTGAGCACGACCAACAAGGGTTGATTTTAGCAGGAGGATTAGTTCCTCATAATATGGAGAACTAAAGTTCTAATCCTCGCTTGGAGATGTGTCTATATTTAGTATCGAATAGTGCATCAAATAGGATTGACTCCGACAAGAGAATACCTGTGGAAAACTTAAAAAAAATTCATTGAGCACATGACTTGCACTTGAAATGGACAAAATCTAATTCCTATTTTCGTCCTCTTAAAAATAGAACTCCAATAAGAGAACTCGCCAAAGAAATAGTCACATGCTATGAACAATAAACCAGGACACATAAAAGTAGATTGTCCTTTCCTCAAAAAGGGAAAAGGAAAGAAGAAAGCTATGGTAACAAACTCTACATAGAGTGATGATGAGTTGCTAGCTATTGATAATGAAGGATAAGACAATAAGAAAGAGAATGCGAACCTCTACTTAATGGCAAAATAAAATTCAGAGGAGCAAAAAGCTCTTGAGAATGAGGAGAATGATCAATCATATACTTATGATGAGTTGCTTAATCTTTTGATACTATGTAATAAGATTCTAAGAGAATTATTTTCATGTATAATGAACTTTTAAAAGCTTACAACAAGGTTTTGAACATATTTAATGTGATTAAATCTGAAAGGAATATTTTTAAAGAAAAAATAAATAATATGGAGAAGGAATATTCACTTTGTACATTAGTAAATGAAAATAAGACTCTAAAAAGAAGGTGAATGCTCTAAATCATGATCTAAACAACTTTGTTAAGGGGAAAAAATCTAGAAACTTTGCTAGGAACCAAAAAAGAATTTTATGACAAAACTGGTTTAGGTTATAAGAAAAATAATTTTGAAAAACTTTACAAAACTTTTTATGTGCAACATACACCTAAACCACACAAATCAAGGGTATGCTACATCTATAGGAAAATAGGATACATATCTAGTGCTAAAAGGAAGAGAAGAGTTCATGTAAGACAAATTTGGGTTTTCAATGCTCTCAAGCATGAACCAATGATCTAACCATGACAAGTCCCAAAGTTACTTGGGTACCTAAAGGGTATTATTTGTAACAGGTGTGTCTCAAGCTTAACATAAACAATGAGCTCTGGTTTCTAGATTTAGGATGCTCCAGAAACATGATTGGAGATGCAACAAAATTTCTTATCCCTCACTACTAAAAATTTGCATACAATAATACTCGGAGACAACAGAAAAGGTAAAATTATTAGTATTTGTAAAGTTGGTGTAAATCCCTATCTCACTATAGAAGATGTTTATTTGGTTAATGGGTTGAAACATAATCTGCTTAGTATTAGCTAATTTTGTGAAAAAGGACATAAGGTATCATTTGCTTTAAAAGTAACTCTTACTCACTAGTTAGGCAGCATAAGTAACCACAACCTATTCCTTTTCTTCTTATAAAATCGATCCATTCCCATCAAAAGTAACTCTTACTCACTCCAATCTCTTGTATCTTGAAACATGTCTGTAAACTGCTCTTCTCTTTGCTCACGTTTTCAATGGAGTCCAAGGCCATTATAAAAAGGAAAAGAACTGAATCCTCCATGGCACATGAGAGTAAAAAGGTGAATACGGGGAAGCTCAGAACCTTTGATGGTGAAGAATCTAATGAACAATATGAAAAGGACATCAAACTTCGAGGACTCTAACCAGCCTGAGAGGTAAATTTTGAGTTCTTTGAATATAAGGTTTAACTTACTTTGAATCAATGTCTCGGTTAGGATGGAGGAATTTCTTGGGACTGAAAGACCTAGTATACCCCCAACTAGTTAAGGAGTTATATTCAAACGTAAAATTTGAAGGTGATGAGTTAGCTGCTAATGCGCTACTGAGAGGAAGAAGACTTAGGATAATGTGTGAAAATTTGGAAAAGATAATCTAGTGTCCTAATGAGGGAATAAAAAAATACTCGAGTTATGAGGAGATCACATTTGAGGGGTATTCTCAGTCTTCTGTTATTCTTGAACTCACTGGGCAAAAAATTCATGTGGTGGATATTAACACACTTGGGCTAGATAATAGAATACTCCTCTAAGTTATGAATCGGATGACTATACCTCGTGCAAGACATCCAATAATGCAACATGGCTAGAGATCTTATTTATGTGGTGTACTCTTAAGTCCCTGAAGCTAAACCTCTCATTCACTAAACTAAATCACATGAAGGTGATACTTGGGAGAGAATCACTTAGATGTAATTTTGGAGGATCTTGATTGGGAAAGAGCATCAGTACATGGAAGGTATGATTGAAGACTCTTACAGCACACGCATTTTAGGAAGGTTAAAGGGAAGTGGGTGAAAGCTATTAAAGGTAAAGAGGAACCTGGAGAAGGAGAAGGACCTAAAAGAACAAAGAAGAAAATTGTTGCCTCATCCAGAGGAAAATTCCCTAAGAAAGGAGTATTACCCAAAAATCCACTAGGCTTTATGCTATAAAAGAAAAAGGTAAAGAGAAGGAAGAGAACCTTGTAATGATTTCTAAGGAGGAGGAAGAGACTCAATAAGAAAATCTTGAGTACTCAAAAGGAGAACCACACAAAGCTCCTATTGTACTTGAACTAAAAGTCTCCTTAAAGTGTTCAATAGAAAAAGAATCGACGAAAGAGAGAGGAGAAGAGGTGCATCGAATTCATGAAGTTCCTTGTATAGCTTCACCAAGTCATCTTCCTGAGATTACGTACCATTGTGCATGATTTCAGGGATCTCTTTGAAAGAATGAAGAAATATCACCTTGACAGCACTTCCTCCAAGTTGCCATGATCCTACCTTTATTTCCCTTAAGCTGTTACCTCTGCACTTAGGCCATGCAAACTGTTATCTCTTAGGTACTCTTTTCATTGTAATTGTTCTATTTCTTGCACTTTGTTTCATTTCTCTGAGGACTATTGTGTCTTTAGGATTCTCTTAGTTGTGATTGGTGTCTACTGTTTTAGCCTTTAGGTGTTTTGTTTTTGGCTGCATTTATCTGTTCATACGCTTGACCATGTATGTTGAATCCTATTGGCAATCTATGTTGTGTTTTGTTTCTCTGCTTCTATTAACAATGTTGAATCTTTCTACTCATTTTTTTGGTTACTTTTTAATAACGACAAATGGGTAGAAAAAGATTAGATAAGGTATTTCTGTGTTTGAGTATTTAAGTGCTGAATATTTGCTTAATCCTTTTTGCTGAATATTGTTGAATATTGGTCTAACTCTTGTTACTAACTTGATTTTGCCTTTTTTTTTTTTGGCGTATTTTGTTATGTTTAGGTCATTATTATTTTCCTACTAATGGTTTGTTGTTGGACTCAGCAAAATTTCTTTTTTACCAAGAACGTTTTGAGCATTTTTTTTTTTAAAAAAAAAAACCTTGGTAAAATCTTCACAAAATTTTGAAAATTATGCACTTATTAGGGGGGCGCTTATCTAAAATTATATTCACCAAAACAAAGGTTTTTCATTATCAAAAAGGGGTAGAATTTTTGGAAAATTTTTTGGGCATATTTTTGATAAATGAAATGATTTAAGAAATAAAGAAAATTTGAGTTGGGCTTGTTTATTTAAAAAGACAAAAATTTTCTGGACTTATAATTGAGAGTTACTTATAATTAGCCCAAAATGTTTTAAGAAGCCCATTGGCATTTTAAAATTAAAGCCTCCTTACACTTTGACAAAATAAAAGGCCGAAGCCCACATTTTCATAGAAAGCATTTCAATTTTAAATCAAAACATGTCTCGGTCAAAAGGTTCCAAATTGTTTTTGAAATAATACACTTCAGAAATTTAAGTTTTCAACATTTCCCTAGGTTTCAAGACATAACAAAGCTACAGTACAAGTCTGACATACACCATACAATAAAGGATAACTTCTCTTTTCTAAAATTACACTACACGCTCGAAAAGAAAGCATAACAATAAAAGAAAATGTTTGTCTTTAGTGATGAAGAAGCTTTTATCTCTCCAATACAAATAGTACTAATCAGAAAAGTAGAGGCCATAACTTGGGAAACACTCAAGACCTACCACTAGCTATAACCATACTCATCTAGGTGTCTCCTTTGCTTAAATAAACTTATATCTTTTGCCAAAGCCACTAAAATGTCTAAAGTTGATGGGTGAAGCGTGTTGTATTAAACTCAACACAAGTCTAAACTCCCAACGTCTCTCTTGCATTTATTGCTCCTTCCAACAAGCTGAAACAATTGAATTCTAAATGTTGGTGGATAGTTCAGAAGAATAGAGGTTGAGAAAGAATAATTTGAAGAGTTCACTTATATTTACTGAGAGTTCATTAATTGCTCATGAATTTTTTATTTGATCCGAGTGAGATTATTGTAGTTATATTGTATATAAGTTTGAAATTCTCTTATTCTATTTATTCTTTTATTTAGGTGTCTATTGAGAACTTAGTACAATTAGGTGAGAGATTTAGTGTGTGTTTCAAGTCAATGAATTTTTGATTTGAGTTTGTTTAAAGTAGTTTCTAAGATTGTTCATTGAGAGAATTTTAAGAGGGTAAAAGCAAGTGTTCTTATCATTCTTAGGGTTTTCTAGTGGATACAGACATAAAATAGCATATGCTAATCCCTTAGGTGAAGGTTTTTAAGTTGTATGCTTAGATGATAACCCAGATAGTAAAATACTCTTAGTGTGTGCTTAGGGAGAGAACATAGGATTAAGTTTGGATCCAAACCTCTATAAATCTTTGGAATGATCTTCTCAACCCTATCTCTTTATTTTTAGTTTTAAGAAACAAGAAACTTTTCCTAAAAGTGTTTGTTGAAAAATAGGAGCTTTTGAAAAGAAACAACATTAACCTATTTTTAACCATACACCTAACTTTCAAAACACACAAAAGATTCTAAGGTTAAAAAGAAACCAAGTTAACCTTCCTTCTTGGTTTATTGTCTAGCTAACATATTGCTTTGAAAATAATTTTTCAATGATGATTCTAGTTTCTAAATGAACCTTGATGATGTTGGGATTTAATATGTTGTAACATTGAGTCTTAATGTGATTGGGAATGCTATAAACTTGAGCTTTTGAATAAGAAAATGAATCTCACTCTTTAATTAGCATGTGACAGTATGAAAGCTAAGGAATTAAGTTAGGATGCGTGATGAGTACCTTTTCCTTTTCTAATTCATGAGCATTTCATCACATGCTTGGTATTTAATCATGATTTTTGAAATTAAAGGAAGCACACTCTAATATCCTTGTTTTCTATTGGGTGTGTATGTTGCTGCGAATCAAGTTGAGAAGTAACTAGAGCCACAATATGAGCCAATTCAAAAGCATTACAAGTATTTTGATTTTGTATTATTTGTATTCATTTTTATTTTTATGTATTATAAATAAGCACACATTTTTGGATAAATATAATTATGCCAATTATATTAGTCCAAAAGAACTTATACTTATTATAAGATAGGGAGGCAGCTGACCTTCTACTATGAGGTGGAATGTGGGTCCTCACTTATAGGCATAAGCACTCATTCCATTGTATGCGATTGCTCAGCAATGTTGGTAGAAATAAGACTTAGGAAAGGCGTTAGAGTGCATTATATATTTAAATTATGCACTACTGTGGATTGTATGTGTATGCATGTCATGCTTTTCGATTCCAATGTCCTAAATTTATCATCTCTATATTCAGCCCTTTGGTCCAAATTAGTGAGGAAAAACAATGAAATATGAAATGGAGAGCTAAAGAAAGATAACAAGAGAACAAATGCCATGGGTCAAATTTTTTATGAATTTGCTACATATTAATAGTTAAATAGATAAAATTAAAAATAATATAGCTCAAAAAATAATTTAATATGATTTTTTTTATAACTCTTAATTTAATAGCATGCATAATTTTTCTTTTAACTAAATTCTTAACCCATAACAAATTTATGTATGATTTATATGAAATTAACACTTTCATTTTTGTCAAATTAGCATAACAGGATTCCACAAGGTCCTTTACGTGGCATAATCCCTCAACCATCTGGGTTTGTTATTCAATTTGGTTGAAATCCTTGTACCTTTTGATTTTTGCTACAGAGGCATCGAAACACAACTCTCTACGTTTACTTTCTTTAGGGATGTTTTCTTATTCTGATAAGAAGGTTATTAGCCAGATAATAGACTAAGAAGTAGCGGTTGAATTGGTTTTCTTTGTTGAAAACTTGTTTCTTACAAATTTAAGGAAAAATTGTTGATTAGGTGTATGCCAAGAGTTAGGTTCCTGTTTTCAAAGAAGTTAATTTTAATAGAGAAAAACCTTAAGTTTGAAAACCATTTAGAAAAACTCTTATGTTAATGGTGAGAAAAAGTTTAGAGAAGATCACACACAAAATTTATAAAGGTTCAAATCAAAACTATAATTTTACATCCTTTTTCCAACCACATAGCAAGGGTATTTACTATCTGGGTAATCACCAAAGCATACAACTTGATAACTTTCTTCCAAGGGATCAACATATATCACTTTTATGCAATTATACACTATACAACCTTTGAAGGATTAGCACATGTTTCTTTTACACCCCTATGTATTTAAACTAGACTCTCATAACATACATTAAAAATGAACTAGGAAATTCACCAGAAATACTCATAGGTAACCTTACTTAAGTGATTAACATTCATCACTTTTATGTCGATATACTATGGTAACCCTTTGAAGGATCAACACATATGTTTTTTACACCTTTAGTATTTTAAAATGAAGGACCCAGAAAATCCTAACACAACTTAGGAAACCACTAGAAATACACTTGGGTAGCCTTGCTTAAGGGATCAACATACACCACTTTATGCGAGTATACACTAGGCAACCCTTATGAAGGTTCAACATACTTTGCTTTTATATCCCTTAGTATTTAAATGGAAATCCAAAAGAAAATTCAATAACCACAAATCAAATCCCCTTTGATTTGTACATAATAAATAAATAAACTTTTTAACTTAGGTTTTCTATCATACACCTAGACAGAAAGAAAAAGATGAAGAGAATTAAATGATTCAATGAAAGCACAAAATCTATTATCTCACATAGAGCATAATGAAGTAATAGTACAAGCAGTAAACTCTAAAGAATGGTGAGCTTTTTCATACTTAACCACCTTAGCTTGACAAGAGGATATGCCAGCAAGACTTTGAATTTCTACCTATTGTAACCTTCATAAATGGTAGGAGAGCTTGAATCTTCAACTCTGACGTCCTGCTCCTCTTATCAGAAGTGAGACATACGAGGCTTTGGAGAGGAGAAATTTTTCTTTCTAAGTGAAACAGACGCCTGGAATGGTTTGTAAGGTACTGGTAGTAACAGAGGGTCTTTATTCATTGAAAACATCGTAAAAAAAGCTACTTTTTATGATATTCTCACTCTATCTTGAATAAAGTAAAGCTTCTTATACACACAAGTCAAAAACTCTTTTCTTTTACTCTTCCATTCTTGAGTACCGTGATTGCAAAGGAAAGAGAATTTCCTTTTTCTTTTTTTGATGTCTGTCAAACCAACAATATCCACTTGCGACTTTTACTTTTGCAAAGATTATAGTTTTTGTTATTTGAAAGGCCAATATTTATGAGGGCAAAATATATTTTTCACAAAATAAATTTCCATTATCAAAATATATATTTCTTTTAAGATCTTTAGAGCCCAAATAAAGTTAACTCAATTTTACAGAAAATAATTACATTATTAAAATATTTATTATTTATATGTAAAAATATCCTAACAAAGGTTTTCTTCTTCTAATATGATTCCATTAACAAGGTTTCTTCCTCTACTATGTAGGTATTCCTATTTTGAAGATATTATTAAAGATTGGCAACAAATCTTCAGCTCTGTAACAATGGAAGCTGTCAAAGGAAAGGAAGTTAAAGGTTAAATCCTCATAGAGGATTGAGGAGGTGTGTTACCCCTCATGAAGACCATCAAACTTCTTTTATATTTTTATTTGTTGTAGTTTTAACTAAATATTTTATTAATATTTGTAATATTGCTAATGTCTAATATAAGGTATGTTGCCTTTGTTTCCAGATGTTATTGTATCTGTTCCAAGGAGTGAAGGCCTATTTTTTTTTTTTTTGTATAATGTACGAGCCTTGCTACAGTTTCTATATTGTATGGCCTCAATGCCCTTTTTCATTAATGAAATTGATCTTTCTAATAATAATAATAAAAAAAAAAAGAAGTAACCTTGTCCTTTTGACCAAAAAAGAAAGAAGTAATCTTATCCTTGTAGTTTATTTGAATTAAAAAAAATGGGAAGAAGGAAAAGAAAAAAAAAATTGATGAGACTAGATAAAATTAAAAGAAAAAAAATATTAAAATATATTTGACAAATGTTAAAAGAATTTCATATATATGTTTTTAAAATCTGTTTAAACTGATAAATAATTGTACATAATTTTAGTAAGAAACTGCAAAAAGAAAATAAATAGAGTAAATTACAATTTACACCCCTGTGGTTTGACTTAAAATCAATTTCCTCCCGAGGTTAGAAGTGTGTCACTTGAATCCCCTTGTGATTTGTTCTGTTCAAGTATTTTTATCTAAAAAAATTTCATGATTTTTTTTAAAAAGTCTTTTCATTTTAAATAAACAAAGTTTATCACTAAAATAGGTAAATTTAAAAAGTACATAGTGGTGGAAGTCAAATTTTAGTCAAGCTGAAATTTAGTAATTAATTCCCTTGAATTTAATTCATTTTAGCCCCCTTTCAACTTTAAAAAATTTCCAAAAAATTCTTCTAAACTTATTTTTGTACATCTTATTTGCTTAATGAACTTTTCCCTCCAAATCCGTTAATTCAATAAGTTAAATGATCCAAATCAGTTACAACTTGACAAGCGAGATGGCAAGGAGGGCAATTTAGTCATTTTAGTGCAACTTTTTTTTTTTTTCCAACATCAATCTAGATAGGCTCATAATCAGGGATGAGTAAATAATCAATTCCTAAACCTAAACTCAAAGAAATATTTTTTTCTATTTTCGGATTAAACATGAATTGATAGAAAAATCAATTTTTATCCCCAAATTCGTTCAATCTCCAAATCTTTAAACCTAGATCCTTGTTTAATTGAAGAAATTTTAAAAGAAGTAATTTTATTTATTTATTTAAATCTTATCTATATAAAATTTATTAATATAAAATTAGAAAATAAACAAATTATAACTATATTATTATTCAAATTTCAAAACACAATCATGTCTCACAACTTTTACTATAATATAAATTTGGAAAATATAACTAAAATTAAATTTTAAAAAGTTGTGTGCGTTTTCTGAGGATTTTGAATTTGTGTTTCCCTAAAGTAAAAAGTAAAAGGAAATATAATTATTATACAATTATTATACTATAATAAATTTATATTTAATAATATTAATACTATAAATGTAAAATAATTAATTAAATCAATTTATAATATTTATAATGAATCTAGGTCTAAAGTAAATATTATTCTTCTCAGACTTGAACTCATCGCAATGCTTGAAGAAATCTTTAAACTTGTTATTTAATATCCGAACCAGATTCAATGAGTAAAATTTGTATGTGAAAAATGAAAAAAAAAACATAAAACAGTACCATAAAAAAATTAAGCAATGATAAATATTTTTAAACTTTTCCCTCCAGTTCTAAATACAATGTGGTCTTTAATCTCTATAAAATTGTAATTAATTAATCTAATAACCCCATTATTGCAATAATTCTTACAATGTAAATTAGACATTAAATCCAACCTTTTGTATATGAAATTACTACAATGTCCCATTATTTGATATCCACTAATCCCTAAACTTGAAAATGCCTACCATCTAATAAGACTAAATAGTCACATAACACAATATGATCTCCATAATGTCCAATAATGTAATTTGCCACACAAGAAATCTTCTATATGATATTGAAACTATCCAAATTAATGCAAAAAAAATTTAGGATGGCTCACTCTGAAACTAATTTAGGGACTAATTAAAAAAATTATAAGAAAAGACAGGGACCTATTTGAAATAAAAACAAAGTTTAGGGACTGATTAAAAATTACGCGTGTGATTTCCGTGCTCCATTTCTTTGTGGTCCTTGAATTTTCCTTACTATTTTGCTATCATTTCCATAAACAATGCAAAAATCTTTTTTTTTTTTTCCGTTGGATTAACTGTTCCATTAATTCATTTGAAGCAGTCAACCAAGAAAACAATATTGTACTGCAAATTTACTGAAAATTCAAGCCTTCTTCCCAAAAACGAAGTAATTAATTAAGACCATAAACTTACTTGCTGAAGCTTATCCATCTGCAAAGGAAGTTGAAGCTATATTTTCTTAATCTTTTCTCTCAATTTACCCAAACTCCATATAAACACTTGAATCAAAGTCCCTTATTCAAACTTCAAACCTTTGAAATGGAGTATGAATTCAGGGGATTCACACTTTGAAACTCTTTGTGCTATAATCACACTACTGATTTCCATAGTCTTGAACCTGAAAATTGTTTTGGAAATTAATATAAGTTTCTCTGTAAATCAATACACAACTTAATGGAATTGTTCTTCACAACATATTTTTTCATGGTTGGCTTGATGGAAGGAAAAGTTGATGAAAATGATTAAATATATGTTAAATTTGGACATGTCTCTGTTCCTATCAGATACGGAGGAAGACACAACAAGAATTTCTAAAGAATTAACAGCAATATATAATATTATGAAGAGCTTAAACCTTGAATTTCAAACCCTTTTTCAAAGTTCAAACCCCAAGTAAGACCATAAGCTTAATTGCTTGCAGAATGGTACCTAAAGCTGCAAGGGAAAATGAAGCAAAATTCTGAGTAATCTTCTTGGTGAATTCAGGTTCTCTGGACAATGTCAAAATTTGAAGAAAGTACTGGGATCATACCTGTAAAATGAAAGTAAAATTACAGAAGAATGCAAATGCAGATCTGGGATGTAGCAATGCATATAAGTAGAGGGCATGATTCATTCATGAAACATGTGTGCAATCCAAGGCTAAGAGATCACTAGTAAATTCAAATCCAAACCATTTCTGATATATTACATACATATAGCAGAATCATGGCTCCTCCAAAGAACCGTAACGTCTCAACACGTGAGCAAGTAGGCACTGAAACAGAAGGACAAGGTCGACCTCAAAATAGTGCACAGAGGGGTAATCCCCCAACATATGAGCAAGTAGGCACTGGAACACAACAAGACCGATCTCGAAATGATATAAAGAAGGGTAAAGGCTCAACACATGATCAAGTAGCCACTGCAACACAACGAGGTTGACCTCGAAATGATGCAAAGAGGGGTAATGGCTCAACATATGATCAGTAACTAAATAAATTAAAGTCTCATCCCTGACTAATTTAGTTATTATATGATTAGGTGTTGTTGTTTTTCTTGTCATTTGATTACAATAAAGGGATGAACTAGTTGCCTCTTCTTGTTACATATTCAAATTCTGTAATTTATTGTTTTGTAAAAGTAAGTGTCATATAATAGCAGAATATGTATGTTAGTGTGGCGTAGATGAGGCTAATTGCCTTCCTGCCTGCGCATTTATGTGTCATTTATGTCCAAGTTCAAAATAAAAACTTTTTTTTTCTATATAAAATAATTCTCTCTTATTTCATGGTCCAATCTAGGGCTATAAATCACCAAGGGCCTTCTTTTTTATGTCCCTCTTTCTTTTCTTTTTCTCCTACTCTCTCCCTCTATTTATCTCCATCTCCAATGGATTACTTGTGAGCTTGACAAAGAAAGAAAACAAAGAAATTTTAAAATTAAATAGTTTGAGTATCGATTTAATATAGAAGTGGACTTATTAATTTAAATTTATAGTGTCATGTCAAATTATATATGATAAGTTCAAAATGATTTGGACATATTTTAAAATTTAAACATTTAAAGTATCATTAAATAAAAGATAAAAATTCAATATCTATAAACAATTGTTCTTTATAAATACATAAACAAATAACAATATATCATTATTAACAATTCAAAATTTACAAGATAAAATCATATTGTTCTTTTAAATCTTTGTCCAAATAATAATAAAAGTAACCTAGTTTCAAAACCAAATTAGTGGAGAAAAATAAAACATAGATTCATGAATGAAATTATTCCAGTGCAAATTTTTAATAAATAGTATATGGTAAAATAAGATTATATATATACACTACCAAAAAAAAAAAAAAGAAAATTTAGTGGCACTATACTAGTTCGTGGCAATTAGAGAAGCGTCACTCCAATGGATGTCGAGAGACCATTTCGTGGCGCTTTTTTGTAACTGCTGGAACAAGCGCTAGGGATTAGAATTGTAGCACATGTTAAGCGCCATAACATTTTTTAATGTTTTTGTCATTTTCTTCTCTTTCTCATTTTGTGACGATTGAACACTCTTGTAAAATTTTTTAATTATTTGAAAAAATTTTCAAGAGCTCTAATATTTTGTAGTATATAAATAATTTTGATTATTCCTAGTGCTTTCAAAGCACGATTGTTATTTAGATATATTTTTTTTCATTAAGTAGAGGGCATGATCGTTCTTTCTTTCTTTCCCTTAAATTCCTTGAGACTCACAATCTCAGTTTCCAACCTTTAAACCCGATCAATTGCTACCATAGGTTTTGTTTTGATGTACCCTTTCTAATCATACTTTAAGAATGCAAATTTTAAACACATCAAAATGAGATGAAATGGCAAGTTTAAAACACAAAACAGAGCAACAGAGGGAGAATGGCTTACTAGTAATGAACGACTTTAGTAGACAGTTTAGAGTTGCCAGAAACAACGACTTTAGCTAAAACTTGAAGCAAAATAAGGCAAAAAGAATACAAGGCACTAGAAGGAGGGAAGCAAAAAAACAAAAAATAGAGGGAAAGAAAAATGAAAAATGCTGATTTCGACTGCCAAACTGAAGCGAGTGATTTAGGGTACTTATGAAGTACTTTTGGGTGCTTAACAAGTGCTATGAAATTATTCTAAATTCTTTTAAAAAAATTATAATTGTAAAAAAATTTTGTAATGCCTAATAAGCGCCTTTAAATTATTCTAAAATTTTGAAAAATATAATTATAAATATAAAAGAACTTTTTGGTGATTATAAAGTGTTAATAAATTATTCTAAAATTTAAAAAATATAATTATAAATGTAAAGGAACTTAGTGGCGCCTAATAGCCAATAAATTACGCTAAAAAGTTTAAAATATGTAATTATAAATATAAGGATTGTTTTAAGAGTCGGCTATTTCTTGACGCCTATGTAAACGTCACAAATATGCAAAAATATTGACGCTTTAGGTAAGTGCCACTAATAAAATCTTACGATTATGCATTTTTTTGGTAGTCTACGTGATTTGATTTGGCTATCTAGTATAACAAATTTGTACTGAATCAAATTGCTCAAAAATTACAAATAACAAACCTATTAAATCCAAAAATTGATTGGTTTTATTTAGTTTTTCTTGATTTTAATTGGTTTTGAGCGCTCCTTAACATGTCAATTTTAATTGTTACACAAAAAATATTTTATAGGGATAATCAAAATATTTATGCAAGTATCCATAAATTTATTTTTTAAAATTTAGATTCAAGAAATTCATTCTATATAATTTGTTTAAATATTTATTTTTATACTACAAACACACACACAAACACACACACACATATATATAAATATATATATTATTTTCATCAATTCTTTAAATAATTTAATTCTAATATTTATATTTAAATTGTGATATATATTTGATCATTTTGTAAACAAAAATTAGTTATATTTGGAGATTACATAATATATATGATTAATGTAACTTACAAGTTTCTTTTTATGAATTTATATGAATCGTAGTTTGGGAAAAAATGATTGTAATGTAATTATTTAAATACTTTATTATATATATAATTTATTTATATTTATTTTTGGATAAATAAGTGTGAGTATAGGAATAGATTAATTATTATTCTTTAAGTTCGAAGACAAAAATTATAGTATCATGCTCGTATCCTAGCTATAATTATTCATATTTATCTTATCTCTCTTGGACAACTAGTGCTAGCTTTGTTGTAACTCAAACTAAGGATGGAGAACTTTTCTTTTTTTGAATGATAAAGAAATACAAGGACCTATTTTTTTAGACAAATATTAATATATTACTTCTTCAAAAAAAACTTAGAAAACAATCAAATTTATACAAAAATTTATAATAATATCAAAATGAAATAACCATAATAGAATAAAAAAACTCCTATAAAGAAAACTCTTAAAACAAGAGAAGAAAACTTTCTTACAACAAGAGTAAGTGTAACGATCCCCACAGTCATGCTATACCTTTATCCATTAGAATAGCAGAAGCATACAATATTTTCAACAAATTTTTCACTTTTCTCATGTTAGGAAACGTCAAAATGTCGCTATTGATTGGGTGTAATCCAAATAGACTCTTTTTATAGTCTATTCAAATTTTACTCAATCATAAATCTCATGCAGCATTTCTATTTTCATATTATAACCCATATCATACTATGAAATATAAATTATAACAATCATTCAAATACAATTGAGATATGCTATGTCATATTACTAATTTCATTCATACATCGACAAATAAAATCACAATTCATCATATCCATTATACAAATCTACTCTCTAAAACATTCCCTATTGAAAATTCGACAGAGTTTTACCTAAAAATAAGACATTTTTCCATTTATACAATAGTCCAAATCAACATCTAAATCTAGCAATCTCATCAATATAACCAAAAGTTAGAAATACATATTCATATATTCAAATTCAAGCCTAAATTTCAAATCCACATCACAGCGTTATAATTCTTCAATGATGTCCTGACATCCCTCCTTTTTTCAACTATCTCCTAGGCATCCCTTGTTTCTGGTTATCTGAGTAAACAACTTAATGAGATTATTAGATCCCAATAAAGCAATTTATAATTAAATACTTACAAAATAGTTGAATACTCAGCTATGACGAAGCACAAAAAAAATCTCCCCCCAAATCAGTTTAAATACATGTGAATTACCAGATACTTTTAAACTCATAATAATCATGAAAAATCAATGCAAAACAATATCATGAGTATAGCATCATTAATATGAAAAATTATACTTAAAATCATACCTGAAAATTCTCATATATTCATCTATCACACATCTCATGTGATCATTCATCTCAAGTTGCATGCCATTTTATTTGAAAATATGGTTTTGGTTGAGTGTGATTCGTAACAATAATCACCCAAAAACAACGTCATATTTTGTAAGTGTGATCCATAACACCAATCACCCACTCAAGAACCGATGAGAACCAAAATTCAGGGCGTCCCCCGATATGTGCACATTACTAGTCTCATTCTCATATAGTCTATATAGTAATAAATACACATAGCCGACCAATACTCAAAACTATAGGATATCATACTTAAATCAAAACATCGCCCCGTATAGGTTATCCACCCTTACTCGTTGAACCTTTCATAGAGTTGTCCTGGTTTAATAAATAATTTCCAACAGATGAAGACCAATTCAAATAAAACAAATCAATTTATAAAATAGTATGCATAGGGGATATTTAACGACTGTTCCATACCAACAATTGAATATACACCCTAAGTTAGTCCGTTACTATGGCATATAACCCATAGCCAAATCTAGCAAACATGCAACGAGTAACTCAATACATAGGCAAGTCTTTTCTATACTCATATATAATTTCAAGTAAATCAATCATTTTCAACAATCATTCCCATTCAATACACAAATCATAGTTAAAACAGTAACTCACAATCACCAGTTAAAAGTCAAGCGAGTGTAGATTACTCCACTTTTTACCGTTTGCTCTTATTACGACTAGAGTTTTCCTTTTTCCTTGGAGGTTATCCTCAAAAATCGTTTCCTGAGGAAACCATTCAAGTCTTGCATAAATTTCCATTCAATCATAATTCCTTACAATTAAATTCCTATTTTCTAATTCCATCCATTCATCAAGGACTCATTGGAAATCAAAATTTACAGAAAAGTATTGAAATTCATAGAAAAGTATCAATTTGGAGTATTTTAATTCATACCAAAAGTTTTGGAAAATTTGAAATTGATCCTGGTCTTTTTCCAAGCTACTGACAGCAAAGCACGATAACGCACGGCTAAGCACAGCGGCGTACCACGGCGCACAGCGTTGGTTAGCAACTGACAACCAAATTTGGTCCAAAATGTAGCCTGAAGCATGAGGATGGTAGATCTAGAATTGGTACGATAAAAAAATGGCTGTTTAATGGTGATTTTTTGACGAAATGCGGGATTAGTTTTTCCTCGATAAGAGCACATGGCGACGATTCTGCTCCAGTTAACAGCTGATAGAGGAAGAGGAAAACCTGGGCTAGCTGTCGGTGGTGGCGGTGCGACTGGAGGAGGTGGTTTTGTGGCTGAACAGAGTGGTCACAGATAAAAAGATGTCATTTCTGGCAGCTCACGGCGGTGGGAAGCTCGGTGGCGGTCATAGATAGCTTCACCGTCAACTGGAGCACCAAACCCATGGCTAACCGGTGGCCAACGGCGACAGACAATAGAGATTGAAGGCTCTGGAGGAAACTTCAAATGGAGGGAAAAATAGTTATTTTCGACCGTTTTGGTGATCACCGATGGCATAGGATGGCAGCTGAAGCTAGACGATGACGAGTGGCGCAGTCCAATGATGGTGCAGTGAGGTGATTTTAGGAGGGACGGAGGGCACGCAATGGTGAAGACGGAAGGGAAGGAGAATAACGTGTGAGAGGGAAAAATGGACGGAAAGAAAGGGGATTTTGGACTTTTAGGACATCCAGGGGTATTTTAGTTTTTTTTTATTTTGCTCTAGATAAATTTTAGATGTATTTTCTGATTTAGGCACGAATATGGGATAATATGAAAGGAATTTGAGAATTTTTAAAGTATCATATGCTTTCTAAAATTATCTACTAAATTCCTGAAGATAGATAAAAATTTTCTTGTCAGATAAAATTTTCTTTCAAAAAATTTTTAAATTTAAACTACGTGCTCAAAAAAATGTCTTAATCATTTCCCAATAATATTTCAAAGTGTCTCATTATTTTTGTCTCAATTATTTAATTTTTTAAATGGAATTATTATAGTAAGAGGAGAAAACTCTCATAGAAAAAACTTCATTTTCAATTCATAAAAATGAAAAAATTTCTCTCTGCTTAGATGAGAGAGAGGAGAAACAGGCGCAAAAAAAGAAGAAGTTGAAACTCCAAAAGTATAGGAACTAAATAAAAATTCAAGCAAACCATAGGGATTAAAATATAATTTTTGGTTTCCTTCTCCCCGTCTGGCACATATGCTATAGTTTCCGCGTTCCACATTTCACATTAGTTCCTGAATTTTCCTTACTATTTTGCTACCATTTCCGTAAAAAAATGCAATATTTTTTTTTGGTTGGTTCAAAATGTTCAATTAATATCCATTTGAAGCAGTCAAGAAAACAATATTGTATTAAAAATTTACTGAAAATTCAAATCTTCTTTACAAAAGCCAAGTAATTAAGTAAGATGATATAAACTTGCTGAAGGCTACCAATCTGAAATTTTGCAATTAATTCCCCTGAACTTAATTCATTTTAGCCCCCTTTCAACTTTAAAAATTTCCAAAAATTCTTCTAAACTTATTTTTTTGCAACTTATTTCTTTAACCAAGTTTTCCCTCCAACATTTTAACCTCGTTAATTCATTCAGTTAAATGATCCAAATCGATTACAATTTGGCTTGTGAAATGGCAAGGAGGGCAATTTAGGGCCTGTTTTATAATAATTTTTTAAAATTATTTTTAATTTTTAAAATTATAAAAATAAAAAAATCAATTTGAATAACTATTTTTGACAAAAAATAAAAAAGAGAATATATGTTTAAATAACAGAAAATACAGAATAATTAAAAGATATTCTAAAGTTCAATTTTTTAAAACAAAAAAAATAAAAAAAATAAGTCTTTTTATTAATAACATGTATATAAATATATAAAAATAATAGTAGTATGAATTTTTCAAAACTAATTTTATAAAGCAATTTTAAATAATAAAAATATATAACAACTGTCAAACAGACCCTTAATCATTTTAGTCCTACTTTTTTTCCAACATCAATCTACAAAGCCTCATAATTAGGGATGATCTTGGGTAAGGTACCAATTCTTAAACCCGGACTCAGAAAAATACTTTTTTCTGTTTTTGGATTTAAACATAAATTGATAGCAAAATTAATTTTCATCTCTACATTCGTTGAATCTTCAAGTCTTTCAACCTAGATCCTTCTTTACTTGAAAAATTTTTAAAGGGAGTCATTTTTTATTTCTTTAAATCTTATCTATATATAATTTATTAATAGAAAATCACAAAATAAAAAATTATAACTATATTATTATTGAAATTTTAAAACACAATCAAGTCTCACAAATTTTACTATAATATAAATTTCAAACATATAACTAAAATTAAATTTTAGAAAGTTCTGTGTGTTTTCTAAGGATACTATCAAGTTATATTTAATAATATTAATACTATAAATGTAAAATAAATAATTTAATTAATTTATAATATTTATAATGAATGTAGGTTTGAAATAAATATTATTCTTCTCAGACTTGAACTCATCACAGTGCTTGAAGAAATCTTTAAACTTGTTATTTAGTATCCAAACCAGCTTCAATGAGTAAAATTTGCATGTGAAAAAAAAAGAGAGTACCATAAAAAAATTTAAGCAAAGATAAATATTTTTGAACTTTCCCTCCAATTGTAAATACAATGTGTGATCTTTAATCTCAATAAATTTGCAATTGATCTAATAACCCATTATTGCAATAATTCTTACAATGTAAATTAGACATTAAATCCAACATTTTGTATATGAAATTAATAAAATATCTCATTATTTGATATCCACTAATCCCTAAGTTTGGGAATACCTACCATCTAAATATGACTGAACAGTCACACAACATACTACGATTTTTCATATTGTCCAATAATGTAAATTGTCACGCAGGAAATCTTCTATATGATATTGAAAATATCTAAATTAATGCAAAAGAATTTAGGATGGCTCACTCTGAAACTAATATAGGGACTAATTAAAAAAATTATAAGAAAATACAGGGACCTATTTGAAATAAAAACAAAGTATAGGGACTAATTAAAAATTAAAGAAAACAATAGAGATCCAAATATAAATTTTGGTTTCTTCCTTCTGCTGGCCTCGGGTGTGGAACAAAATACGCGTATGATTTCCGTGCTCCATTTCTTTGTAGTCCTTGAATTTTCCTTACTATTTTGCTATCATTTACATAAACAATGCAATTTTTTTTTCCCGTTGGATTCACTGTTCGATTAATTCATTTGAAGCAGTCAAGAAAACAGTAGTGTATTGCAAATTTACTGAAAATTCAAACCTTCTTCCCAAAAACGAAGTAATTAATTAAGACCATAAACTTACTTGCTGAAGGCTACCAATCTGCAAAGGAAGTTGAAGCAATATTTTCATAATCTTTTCTCTCAATTTACCCAAATCCGTATATACGAAAAAGAAATTTTCCATCCTTAGATGCAGGAAAATCGAAGCAAAATTTTCTTAATTTTTTTGGTCAATCTATTGAAGTCCAAATGTATGAAACAGAAAATTTCCATCCCCAGATAGAAGCGAGAGGGAAACTGAAGTAAAATTTTCTTGATCTTTATGTTCAATTTCTACAGTGTGTACTGAGTACATGCGCAAGAAACCCAAGAATAACAACTGAAATTCTTAATGCATTGAATTCAGAGTTATTTTCTACGAAAAAATATATTACTACCAATTAAAACAATTCAAAACTGATTGACTCAGACATTTGCCATAATTTTCTTAGAAACTATGACCACATTACCTGTAAATTAAAGTAAAATGATCATGAATATGAAGATGAAGATGAATTGAAGAACATTGGTGGTCTAAGGATCTAGCTATATATATAATAGGAGCCATCATGTTTTTGCAATCCAAGGAAAAATCAATATTATTATCAAAACCATTTTTGATTGATATATATATTTATAACAGAATCATGAGTTCTCCTTATGAAAACATTGGGGCACCAAAACAAGCAGGTCGTTCTACAAATCCCTCAAAGAATTGTAATAGCTCAACACAAAAACAACATGGCCTCAAGGATATTGGAAACCAGCAAAAAGGGGCCTCCTCCAAAAACCCTCCAAGGAAGGGTAATGGCCCACCAAACAAGCAATTCTGAGGTCTTAGTTTGACACACCCTTACGCTGGAAGGACGTTCATCGAAGAAGGATCTTTTATGTAAAAGGAATTTAGATCATCTAAAGTGCGTGGAGAGAGAGCTAAAGCGGTGAAATATAAAGAAAGAGTAAAAAAGAGATAAATTAAATACTTACTTTATATACATGATATCTCACTTATATTTTATTTATTTCTTTCTCTTTCTGATTTCACCACTTCATCTCTTTCTATAGTTTAAATGATTCAAATTCTTTATATTTATACATGTATACATACATACATATATAGTTGTTTAACGTCTCATCTCATAATTGCTATGACTTTTTATTTGGTTCTCATCATTTGGTTTGTTTTTTCTTCTGTTTCTTTCTAGGATTAGTGTCTATTGTTTTTGTTTATTTGTAATTCCCAATGAATGGGAGCTAGTTGTCTCTCTACTTGTTGCTAATTAAAAATATGTACATGAATGCATGTGTGAAATTTAATGTTTAGTAGTAAAATGAGTCATTGCATTTAAATATATCAATATAGTGTAGGAAAATTTCACAATGCTCTCGTAGTTTCGAAAAGCTTGAAATTATTGTAATTTATATTTTGACAAATAATTGATTCTTGCCAAAAATTTTGGATTCAACTCATTTGTAATTTAAAATCAAACTTAGGGTTTCTGTATTTTATTTTCATTTTCACTGGAAATGAAAAATATGATTGAAAATGTGTGTATGGTAGAATTTAACAAAAAAATAATTTTTGAAAATATTTACAAAAATAAGTTAAAAACATGAAAAGTTTAAAAGACGTTTTCGCCATCACATAATAATCAGCGTTCTTCTTATAATTTTTTAAGAAAGTAAATCTTTCAATTATAAAAATATTATAATTTAATAATACTCAAACTTAAAAATCATAAAAAATATTATAGTCATTTAGGTCATGTGATTTAGAAATAAATATGAGCAAAATTTTAACATTACATAAAAAACATATTTTTAAAATTTTTAAACATAGAATTGAAAATTATTAATTTTTTTAAAAAAGAAATAGAAAATAAAAACTTAAAATATTTTCATAAATAAAAAAAATTCTTTAGTTTCTTATTTTTTTTTTTTTTTGGTTAAACATCACAAGTTTGTATTTAAGGGGCTCAAAATTTAAAGGGTTAGTATGTTAATAACTAATGGTTTAAATTTATTGAGCACGACTAACTAAAGGTACGTCTAGTTAAGAAAACTTGCTTTTAACATGATGAAAATTAAGATTCGAATTTTTATTAAGATAATGTCTATATTTAATATTTATCAGTATTTTGAACAAAATTAATTTTAATAAAAAAAATACTATGAGAATATAAAAATTCATCGAGCATGTGACTTGCACTTGAAATGGAGGAAATCTAATAATGCCTATTTTCATCATGCACTTTCAGCAAGATTTCTAGTTAATTTTGAATAAAAAATAATATCTATTTGTTATTTTTTATTCATATTTTGCTAACAAATGACATAGAGTAAAAGTCTATAATATTAGCATTTTATCTTTACAAGGGCCTCCGAAGGGACCGTAAAACTTAGGGAACGTTGGAAATGGTAAATTAGATTTTTGGAGGATGAAAATGATGTAAATTAGGAAAAATTAGGCGTCACATGAGTATGCCACTTGAATCATAACTCTTAATTATTTTGTAATATAGCTTATTAGTATTCATCATAATAATTAGTGTTCATCATAATAGAGCATTAAATATGTCAATTGTTTTCTTTCCCATGAGCTCCTCTTCCTTAATCACAAATTTGGGACATAACATAAATAAAAATAGATAAAAGTAATTTTTTGGTCTTCAAAATTTACTATCATAGTCAATTTGATTTTTAGACTTCACAATTACTATTAATTTAATATCATCAAATCTTAATTTCGATCCGATCATTGTTATATCAACAGTAATTCTAAATGGATTATCACTTTTTCAAATTCGTTAATACGAAGGTTTGGGATGAAATATATTTAACATCCAGTAACATTTGAAGACATAAAATACACTCTTGTTATATATTAAATAGGCCAAAATATTGCACGTAACCCATAGATCAATTATGTGCACATAATTAATCCCTCTAAACTTTAAAAGTTGATCCAAAGCCTCAGATTTCTTCGAACATGGCTTCCTCTAACTGTTTAGGGCAGAAGACGCTAATTGAGTGAATTTGAAGGAAAAAATAGGAGAAGACTACTTTGTCCCTATTCCACATCAAATTAAAGTGGAATTAAAATCTTAAGTGGCATTGTCAAAATTGATGCGGCAGTCTTCTATTAAAATTTTGAATGGACAAGTTATCAGAAGATAATATGCGTAAATGAATGGTTATATGCACAGAGGGTTGTGTTTGGGACAAAGATTTTGCAGAAACAGAAAAGAAAATATACTAATCTTTTTATTTATTTTTTAAAATTTTAAAAAAAAAATTTTAAAATTTTATATTAATCCTCTTTAACATTTCTCATTTGTCAATTTTAACTATCTTAAATTAAAAGAATTTAAAAGATTTAAATAATAAAAAAAACTATTATTTAACCTTTCTTTCATTCTCCTTCCTTTTTCCTTCAATTCTTCTCCTTTTCTTTCTCTCATCATTCACAAACACACTCTAAGAGAGTCATGTGTATTTTACCTATTAAATACTACCAACTGTAATTAATATATATAGTATAAAACTATAATAATTAACATAACTTATATGCTAACAAATATTTATTACAACTTCCACAATAATTTACATGGCTCTATATTTTTCTTTTTGCTACAAAAGGAAAACAACTAATTAAAGCCAGGACTATGCTTTTCTAGTAAAGCATTTGCTTTATTTGGCCGAAACAAAGACTTACAATAGTAGGCTGAGTATAGTATGTCAAACCAAAGAGGAAATTGGAGGAATCCAAATAAAGGTATTAGTGAAAATGCTAGTACAGAAATCAAGCTAGGAACCAATTTTATACCATGGTAGTATGTTATAAATAAGGCACTACTAAATGCTACCATCATGCTTGTTATGGAGATGAACAGAGCTACGAGGCCAAAAATCAGCTTCAACGGTAGCAATTTGTGAAAATCAGACTCTGCATAACGTGAGATAAGAATAGAAAGGAAAACTAGGGTTGCGGTTACAGAAAAGATGAGTGCATTTGCATTTGATATTGAAAATGCCAAAAATGCTGTTTTTTTCAAGTAATTAGGGATTCCATTGTTGTCATCACCACCTGGTAAGCTAAACACAGCAGAGAAAACTCCAGTAGCAATCACAGTTGAAACAACCATGCAAGAACTAGCTGTTCCTTTCATCCAATTCTCAGCTTGTCTTAGTAAATTTTTATGCTGCTTTGTGAACAATTCACTAGGAGTTAAGCCTTTAGAATTACGTATCTCTATGTATACTGGCAGCATTATTTTCTTCACCTCCTACCATGTTGAAGATGCCATTTAAGATTTAATACAATGAAATGATATAAAAACTTAAGTATAATTTTTATATTTTTACAATCAAATGCTCTAATCAGAAATAGATATTTGTATAGATTATACAACTTATCTCTGACATAATTTTTTATTTTAAATTTTTTACCTGTTTTATTTTAATTAAAGAACTTGATAACAAAAAAAAAAAATAAGTAACTGCATATATAATTATATAACTATAAATTAGGAAGAGGCTAAATACGATGAAGGATTATCGATAGTGATCTCTAAAATTATACACACGGTTAGTAAATGGAAATTTTAGTTTAATTTTTCAAACACATGAAAAATCTAATTATAATTTATATATGATGTGTTTCATCTTTGGAGTCCTTGAAAAATTATTTAAGATACCTATATAAAGAATGCCAAGAAAATATAAACTAGGAAGCATAAATACAAGGATTGACTACACACATAGGATGAGTGATCAATTCACATTAGTGAATCAAAATAATTCTTATACCATTATATAAATCCTTTTATAGTATGAAATTTTTTTTAAGGGTGTGTTTGGGAATGAGAAGAAGAAGAGAAGGAAAAAAATTAAAGAAAAAGAAAAAGAGAGAAAAGAAAAAGTTAAGTTATGATTTCTCTTTCTATTATTTGGATCTTCTAAAATTTCTTAATTTAAAGTTATTAAAAATAATAAGGATAAAGGTTAAGAAATGTTAACATAAAATTTTTCAATGCCTTTCCCACTAAAATTTTAAAAATTAAACAAAAGAAAGATTATTAGGGTTTGTTTGATTGCAGTTTTTAAATTTTTTTAAAAAAAATAGAAAAACAAAAAACCTTATTTGAATAATTATTTTTACACAAAAAACAAAAAAATAAAATAAAATATGTGTTTTAGGAATATAAAACACAAAACAATTAAAAGATAGTCTAAACTTCAGTTTTTTAAAACAAAAAAAAAACAAAAAATAAGTATTTTTATTAATAGCATGTATATAAATATATAAAAATAATACTAGTATGAATTCTCAGAATTAATTTTATAACAGTTTTAAAGAGTAAAAGAACAAAACAACGTTCAAAGAGGCCCTAAGTTCCCTTGTCTTCTCTTCCCTTCCCCACCCCCCCAAACAAACCTAATCTCTTATTGGATTTAAAGTTCTAGACATAAACATTTTATTTACAAAATTAATGTTTAACAAAATCTTCCAATTTAAAGAGACTTTAAACTATTTGATTACATAATTATTATTCTTTAATTTTTTTAAAATTTGGCATACAAGATCAACATGGTAATTACTTTTAAAGAATTAAAGCTAGTTTGTACACTGATGTCAATTAATCGCTTCTCGCACACACTTATATAAAGTGAGAGGAATGATCTTATATGAGGGGTGAAAACAGAATATAACCATCCCTAATACTAATGTAGCATAAATACTTAATAATATCTTCTTTGATTTTGGCGTTAATGATCTATGCATGAATTAAGAACATTGCTTTTTTATCAAAGGATGACTATTTCCTTCCCTAACTTCTTAAATAAGATGATTGAGTCTAGTGAAAAATGTTAGTCTATCATAAAGTGAAGAATTAATATTTAAATTCTTGTTAAAAATAGTATCTATATTTAGTGCCCATCAATGTACTCAGGTTTCCCCACCTTTTTTGCGTTCTGGGACTTTACTCAAACAAGATTATATCTAATAAAAAGATATTTGTTATTGCAAAAAACTAAAAAGATATGTATAGGTTATAGAGAAGGAGATAGTGAGATACCTCAAACCATAACAACTCGAGCATTAGTTGAAAAGCTGCTCCGGAAACCATGTTTAATTGATCTGGTGGTGCTAATTTTGCAGCCAAATGCAATAAAGTGTTGTTATCATCATCCACAGAAGATACTATCAAATCCTTGATGGAGCCCATTTCATGTATTAGATTAAAGATTCTAGCATGACGATGCTCGACAGCAAAGTGAATTATACTTCGACCTTTGTAGTCTTTTTCCCATATCAAATCAGGATAAGTGCTCATAAGCTCAGCCAGAAACTCAAAATTTCCAATTAATGCAGCATCGAATATCAATGGAGAAGGATTGCGTATGATTTCATGTATGTCTGACTCCTTATCTATTGTAGTGAGTATTATTGTCCAAAGACGATAAACGAGTTGAAGGACTTGAGTCTTATTTGTAACTGGAAGAACATGATTTTTTCAAGGTTATGTTAAATTGTTGAAGTGAACTTGTTACAATATCATAAACACTTTTCTTGTCTAATAATTACATCCCATGCATTTTAGTTTTTTGGTTACATGATATAAGGAGACAAGGTGATAAGTTTTAGTACGTACTTAAAATCCTTTTCAATTGAGTAAAAGAGATATAAGAAGAGTAAAATAGAGACTCGCACAAAATAGAGACCAGCTTGTATGGATTAAAGCTTGTCCTTCTTATACTAACTATAGAGAACTATTATAAAAAATTACTGTAAAAGATCTAATTCCTTTTAGTACTACAGAAGTTAGCACTTTTCGTGGCAATAAAAGTTGCCACCAAAGGTCAGAGTCACTACAAAAGTCTTTATCTAATTTCTCAATGAAGTAATGATAAAGATTATAGGGATCGAATTTACTTACAAGATTTAGTTATCTTCTTTCGAGCCAAGAGATGCAAGCCTGTGTCTTGATTTCTATCTCGTGCCGTAGCTAGCCTGGGCTTACGATCTAACATTTGCAAGGCTAAATCTGCAAAACTGTTTTTAATTACTAGAATTTCAAACATGTTGATAATACTAATATGAATAGTTTTAATAAATGGACCAATATTCTAGCTTTTGATTGACTTTTACTCTAAATTAAAAAATCAAATTGTAAATATTTTAAGAAAAGTAAAAAATTCTTTGCTAGAATTTGGATTGTATACTATTTACATACATATTTATAAACACATTAGGACACATAAACGTACATATATTGTGAATTATCATATACATATTACTATTATAAAGTTTAAAGACTTATAAAGTGATCAAGTTTTATTTAATGGTCCTTATGATATATAATAATGTGTGGGGACTAATTTATATTAATAGTATGTATAAAATTGCTGAGGTGTAAATTACTAATTTATATTCGTCTTAAACAATGCTAGACAATTAATAAAAACCGACAAGAGTATTAGAGCCAGGTTGAAAGAATTGATCTAGTATTGTTTGAATAAAGTTTAACAACTATAATACGATTGTCGAATTAATATGTGATTGCATTTCTTACATTTAGTTTGTGAATAATTGATGCAATCATGTTAATTTATTTAGTAAAACACCAATATAGATGGTGTCTTTAGTTAAACATTTGAAAAACTGTCCATGTTTGAATTAAGATTGTTCTGTGCCTGAAGATTACTGTTGTTTTATAATTGTACAGCAAATGAGACCTATTGTCTGATTTCTTGCGACATAGACATTGATTTCTCTAATCAAACAAGATAATTCTTGTTTTGGTTCTTACGGCTATATCTGTTTGAGCATTATGCCGATATTTTTAAACATAATCATTTGATATTGTCTTTTGATTATGATTTCATCGACTCAAATTTGTTTCACTACATTTGGTTTTCATTCAAATGCTAAATTAATGACTATGAAATACGAACTACATGAATCAAAAGAAGTGAACAAACATGTTGTCTGCAAATAACTATGTAAAAACATTCGTGTTTTGAGCATTTTTGCGCAGTGCTGACCACATTTAAGGCCACACGGTTGCGTTAATATACAACACGGCCGTGTTAGCCACCAGATAAGGCCACACTGCCGTGTTAGTAACCAACACGGCCGTGTTGGCCACAAAAGAAGGCTACACTGCCGTGTTATGTGAAAAAAATGGCCATGTTGGCCATTTAGGCACCATTAAACATGCCACACGGCTATTTCATGTGAGACACGGCTATGTTCTTGCATACAAGAGGTAAAATGACACAGGAAAGTTTAAAAGCTTAAAACAAAGGCTATAAGTATATGCTTTAGTGATTAATCTGGATAACAATAAATTGTAAATACTTAGTTATTCAATTAAATTAGTTAAAACAATATAGTTACTAAAGTAACTTCTGTTGTGAAAACTCTTTTAACTTTGAATAACTAAGACAGTAGTATGTATTTATATTTATGCAAATGATTAATTGACCTAAAGGAAGACTATCGTTTGGCAAAAATTTATACATACATGTAGTAATAAATGAAATGTTTATTAGGTGATCATTGTGAGTATTTAACCAGCCTAAAGGAAAGTTATGTACTTGACTGGATTATATCATTTTTCTTTGATTGCTACACCAAGAAAACCAATTATAAGTCAAACTTTATCCAAAGATTAGAATTGATGTCACATTGGTTATCTTGAGATGGGTTGCTTGTTAAATAATTAATCACTATTTTTTGTTTTATGTAAGCTGATTATGTATTTTGTACTTTTTTGTTCTTTACACAAATGATATAGTTAATGCTTCCTCTGTTATTGCTATTATTAATAGTATTTCTATGCTAAGTGGGAGTAACTTTAAAACTTGGAAAAATAAAGTTACTATGGTTTTGGAATGCATGGACTTAGACCTTGCATTCAGAGAACCACGTCCTACACCTCTTACGGATGAAATCTTTTCTAAGGATGGAAGAATCTTTGAGAGGTGGGACTACTCTAACTGCGTAAGTCTAATGATAATGAAAAATACTATCCCAGAAACATTTCTGGACACTTTGTCTAGGAAAACTGGTGCCCTAAAGTTTTAAATATCATTGAAGAACGCTTTGTTAAGTGTGACAAAGCGAAAACAAGTGGAACGTTAAAAAAACTTGTTTCCATGAGGTACAAGGATAATGAGAACATAAGGGAGTACATTTTGGAAATGTTTTATCTTGTTGAAAAATTGAAATCACTAAAGATCGAACTTTTGGAAAACTTCCTTGATCATTTAGTGCTTATATCTCTTTCTCTGCAATTTGGACAGTTTGAGGTGAGTTACAATTGTCAAAAAGATAAATGGACATTGAATGAGCTTATCTCTCACTTGGAGCAAGAGGAAGATAGGATGAAACAACACAATACTGAGAGTGCTCATTTGGCATCTACCTCCTCAGACCGTGACAAGAAGAGAAAAAGAAAAGAGATTGTGGTGTCTCAAGCACAAAAGAAGTCTAAGCATTTGTCCCAGGGACATATGACAAAAAAATGCTTCTTTTGTAAAGACCATTCTCATGTGAAGAAAGAATGTAATAAGTATCACGCTTGGCGCATGAAGAAAGGTATGTCTTTCGCTCTTCTTTTATTTTCTCTCTTGTGGTTTCCATCTTCTAAAGAGAAAAAGATTGGATACTATCAATCAGAAGACTAACTACCTTCACATCTTCAGTCTATTATGTATTCCAGTATGCTTCCATTTCATCTATTCATCTTAAACAATGCTAAACAATTAATAAAATCCAACATACTTTTCTACTTTCTTTCTGAAACCTGTTGCAAACTCTATTATGTTTTTTGTAGAAATTAGGCTTCATAATCTATCATGAATACACGATGACGTGTGGGATAGTCCCATGGAAATCTAGTTACAAGAGAATTGAATGAACTGTAAGGCTACAAAAAATAACAGTGTCTACATGTTGCGTTCAAGTGTGAATTGAAGTCGCACAATGAAAAACGAATGAACTAGATAAGGACTGTATAATTAAGTGGATAGACCCATCGACCTAATGTCTTGGGTTTTGAGTCAAGGCATGATATCAAATCCATGAGTATGGTTCTCTTTAAGGCCGAATGAAAGGTTTCCTGGATGTTTAAATATATATTACGATTCTAGTAATTAGTTCCACGGCCACATAAATCTACTATCACAAGTGACGTTCTCATCAACATAATTAACCCCTATGTGACAAACATGTTTAACATTTGTGTCAAACACAAGATGAAAATCAATCCTCATTTATATTGATGTATATTATATAGTACTTACCATACATGCCAGCATTGATCCCCGTGAGGAAGAGAACATCCCAATCCCATTCTTGGAATATATGAACAGTTTCGTGATATAAAAACTTTGCCATTGCACTTCTTCCTTGTATGACAGCAAAGTGAAGAGGAGTCAATCCTTTTTCACCCCTAATTGTTGGCAAGTCTTTGTTCTTATTCATCATTATCTGTGCAAGCTCTGGATTCCCAACTCCAGCAGCAAGGAAGAAGGCAGTGTTTCCATTGTGATCTTGCAATTCCAAGTCTTGCTTTTCCATTAACTCCACAAGACCTTCCACAAACTCAACACGGTTTGCTCCTGCAGCCACATGCAAGACTGTTGCCCACCCTCTTGTTATGGCTGTCTTCACAAGTTCCTTATCTCTCTTTAACATGCTTCTACCTTCTTCCCAATTTCCTTTCAGTGCTACCTTATGGAGAGGCACACCCACTTCCATGTATTTTCCTCTGCTTTGCTCTGCATATCAGATATTCACTTATGATGCTAAATGCTAAATGCCTAATACTAGATATTTGAATCTCTAAAGGTGAGGAGAGGGAGGTGTGTGTGTGTGTGTGAGAACCCTGAGATGGTGAGAAAAAATTCTTAGGTGAATATATTGTGCGAGCTTATTATTAGCTAATAAAATTAATTAATTATTTTTATTTTACTTATCATTTGGCCCTTTAATTTGAAAAATAAAAAATTGAATGAATATTACTTCTTGAGAGTGAGTCTTTAATTTTTTCTCTCTCTCTCTCTACACTTTATCATTTTACAACTTCTTATTTCAAAGGATGTAAATCGATTAAATAGGTCAGCCTACAAATTTTTTTTTCTTCATGTTGTAGCCTATTTTGGTAGTATTTTGCATCTAGATTGTCTAAATAAACTTAGAATATACAGATGTATGGTTAATAATCAAGCTACATATTAAGAAACTATATACATATGTTTTCCTTTGGATTAAATGGGCTCTACAAATTGCGCTTTTATAAACCTAAACCTTCTCACTTTTTAATTGCGTTGATTTTTACAAGTTTAAATATGTCCAGAAAAATATTAAATTGGTTGACTACCCATAGATTCTAGTTTATTTTGAAAATACTAATAATTATTTATGTAGAACTAGGGTATCTAAATAAAATTATGGATAAATTATATTTCTTTATTTTTTAGAAATACTAAAATTATATGTCCTTATTTTTCCTATTTTAAAAAATTACACTTTATTTTTCTAAAATAAAAGATAAACTATACAAATTCATATATTTTGATTAAAATATTCTAATATATCGAATATTAAATATGTATTTTGACTATTATAAAATAGTCACTTTTTTAAAATTTGAATAAATTAAATTTATAATTTTTTATACAAAATAAATAATATTGAAATAAATTTTGTAAAAATATATATATTTTTAATAAATTATATTTTTAACAAGAGAATATGTGCATATTTTCAAAAATAAAGAGGAGGAATGTATAATTTAAGCATATCTCATTGGAAAACTGAATTATTTATCCTAAAATTATTTATTTATTATTTTAAATTAAATAATTTTATTTTCTAAAATTGAAAACAAAAGAAGGAGAAGAAAAGATGAAATTACTTGTATCATCAAGTAGATGAAGGAGAGGTCTCCTACAACGACCTGAATCAAGCCTACGCATTTGAATACGTACTTCTGGTGTCGTTGAGTCCATTAGTACTCTACCCACCTCTCTCTGAACCTTATACAGAAAAAACTTGAGGCAAGTTATGATTCACAACTGAACTACCAACATATTTATAATCTTTAAAAATTAACGAAAGATATGAATAAAAATAATTAAGGGTCAATTTATTAAGGACAGAAGTATAACTGATTGAGGAAAAGAAATTAGAAATTAAATTAAGAAGAAGAGGTTAAAATAGAAGCATAGATATAATACACAAGTGATTAATTAGGTACATACATTATAAAAGGAGGAAATTACTGGAGGAAAGAGAAAGAGATCAGAGAAGAAGAAAAGGAAGAAGAAGACTTACCTGTGATCTGAAAACCAGAAACGCTTTGAGTAGCTGCAGAAAGGTAGATGTTTAAGGCCAACATGATTTGGCTATGTTCATCAAATTCTCAGACAACAATAATAAAAGAAAGACTTAGAGAGTAGCCAAGTCAATGGGATACTTGCAGAGAAGCTTCGAACTAAAGGGGAAGACTATTGAAGTCGATGGAAACAACAAACTGGTGGGCTCACCTACAATATGATTTCCAACTTCAATGATATCTCCCATGAAAAATAAATAATTTTTACTGCCATACCCGTTTTGATAATACTAAAATTTATTGGCGAAAATTGATGATATCTAGCAAATATCATTTAAATACTTTTAGGATTGTTATTTTATTTGGAGTAAATTAATTATATTAAATGATAATATTTTTCACTTTTCTATAACTTTTTGTTCAGTAACTCTTCTCTCTTTCACATGTTACATTTCACATTTATACAAATTATATAATTTCAAAAATTAAATATTTTAAAGTTGTATTATATAGTATAAATAAAATCCATTAATCTTAAATGTAATTATTAAAGTTAATAAAATATGATAATTTCTTAGTTCTAGCCTTCTAGGAAATTTCATTGGGGCAAAGCAAAAACAAAGTAAAAGGCAGCAACCGTACAATGATTGAGGACGCGTCTGAGTGGACGGGGCTCAATGCTACTCGGCTCCTGGAAACTTCCCACCATTAATTGTCTCTATTTTAATTTGTTATGTGATCAAGAAGAGCACTATCGGATTATTTATTTATTACATAACTTTTACTTTAATTTTAAGAGTAAAATCCCATAATCTCTTTTCTATTTTTTTTAATTTCACACATATACTTTTTAATTCTTTATTTTTTAAACTTTCATATTTTAGTATAATTCTATATATCATAATATTTATAATACTTATATTTAATATATCAATTAATAATATCTTAAATAATAGTTACATAAGATATAAATATTTAATTATTTATATTAGTTAATACCATTTATTTTTACACTTTTTAAATTTATCCTTATAAATTTAAATAAATCACTCTGAGAGTGTTGCTCTGTTCTTCTCGGTGATGTTGAGCCTCCGAGGTGTGTTTTTGAAGATAAGGCTAGGGATGTACATGAAGGAGATTAAGTATTTTGTGGAGTTATATCATTATAACTACAGAGGATACATTAAGCGAGAAGTAAAAATGAAAAAAATAAAGTGATATTATTAATTTATGTTAAAAAACAAATAAAATAAAATATAAATAAAATTAATATGTTAAATAAAATTCTCTCTTTACCCCAAAAAATTATCTCACTTAATAGTGTGATATTATAATACAATGTTATCTTATATATTCTTATATTATTACATAATATTATAACAAATGGTATCATATAACTATTATTCAAAATATTATATTACCTAAAATAACAACATCAAAATGACTCTATACCAAATGTATCCATAAATATATGTAACTATGTGGTGTGTGTGTGTATATATATATATACACACACATAATATTTAGATACATATTTACATAATAAATTCATGTATGACTATATAAATGTATAATTTTATATATACATATACATATGCTTGTATATATACACATTTAAATACATATATATATACACACATTAATAATAGTTCATACATATATTGTATATACAAATGTATATAAATGTATACATTAATGCATCATATAAATATTTTAGTTACAATATATAAGGAATTTTACTAATATTATAGTTATCTAAACAAAAAATTTAAAATACTAGTTATTTAATTACAACAATTCAAATTCTCTATAGTTGAAATTTACTAAGTGTTTTACTTCAGCTAAGGATTTATTATGAGTGAGATACTAGTTTTTGTCTCCATATTTAAAAAAATATTTTTCTCATTCGGACTCAAACATGAATGTAACAAAATTAATCTCTATTCTCGAATCCTTCAAATTCTAAATCCCCGATCCCAAACTCGTTTATTCCAAACAAAAATGATCAATTTTTTTTAAAATCATGACTCATCTGCATATAAAATTATAAAAATATCAAGCTTATATTCTATAAACTTCAAATATTTTATATATAACCAATATAAAATTTTCAATTCACAATGTATTCATACTAGTTTTACATATAAATTTTGCACATCTACATATTCATATATACTTTTCCCCTTACAATGCAGGATATTTAGACAATTTTAAACTATGCAGTCAATAAATTAAGACAACTTAAAAAAAGAAATTCATAAATGTAATTTTTAGTAAACAATATATTTACTTGGTCGAAATAGAGACTTACAGAAATAGGTGGCGTAAAGTATATCTGACCAAAGGGGAAATTGTAGAAATACAAACAAGGGTATTGGTACAAATGCAAGTACAGAAATAAAGCTAGGAATCCACTTTATGCCATGGTAATAAATTATAAAGAAGGCACTACTAAATGCTACCATCATGCTTATAATGGAAAAAAATAGTGCTACTAACCCAGATATCAACTTCAATGGTAATGACTTGAGAAAATCTTCTTCAGCGTACCGTGAGATGAGGATAGATAAAAAGATTAAGATGGAGGTTGAAGATGAAATAAGTGCAGCTGCATCTGAAACAGCAAATATCAAGAACGATGATTTGTCCAAATAATTGGGAGTTCCTGTATTGTCATTGTTACCACCTGGCAAGCTGAATGCAGCAGAAAATACTCCTGTAGTAATTAGCGTAGAAACAACCATGCAAGAGTTTGCAGTTCGTTTCATCCAAGACTCTGCCTTTTTCAGTAATTCTTCATGTTCTATGGTGAATAATTGACGAGGAGTTATGCCTTCTGAGTTTTTCATATCTATGAATGATGGTTGCATTATCCTTTTTACCTCCTGCCATACAAAAGGAGATATTTATGTCATTTTATACCAAATGTTATATATAAAGTCTGAATTTTTTTCTTTGTTTCTTTCGTATATTCTCCTATTAGAGGCAATAAGATTCGAGACACTGTCAAACACTAGATGTAGACATCTCTCAAGCAAGAATTCGAACTTTAGTTCACCATGTTGACCATGTTGTGAGATACTAACATTTTCTACTACACCTAACCTAATCTCTGTTGGCATATAAAGTCTGAATTTGACCCATGCTATATATATGAGTAAATTACACTCTTTTTCCTTTTATTTTGAAAACGTACACTCTTTTTTTTTTTAAATTAAAAAACTTACAATTTTACTCATTTTGACAAAAATACCTTTTATGACATTATTAAAGTTTTTTTAAAAATTATAATTTATTAGAAAAATATATTTTAAAACTTTTTATTTCACTATTATTTATTTTGAGTTAAAATTGATAAATTTATTTTATTTTAAAATTTTAAAAAATAATTTTTAATATTAATTAAATACATATTTAATTATATAAATAATAAATATAAAGATATTTTAGTCAAAATGAGTGAAGAGAATACAATTTTTCAAAACAAAGGGAAAGAGAGTGTAATTTACTATATATATATATATATATATATATAACAAAGGAGATAGTTAAACTTTAGACTTCTTGCTAGCAAATCGTCATGTTTATTTTGTAAAAATCAAATTATACTCACATAACAACTCTAGATCATAAAATGATGCATATACAAAGTAACAAAATGTTGAACAAATAGATCAAAGAGTCGAGGGAAAGATACCTCAAACCACAACAGCTCAAGCATCATTTGAAAAGCTGCTCCAGAAACCAAATTAAGTCGATCTTGCGGTGCAAGTTTTGCAGCGAAATGCAATAAATTGTTTTGATCAACATCATCTGTAGAAGATACAATGAAGTCCTTGACTGGACCCATTTCATGTATGAGATTAAAGATACTAGCATGACGATGTAGAACAGCAATGTGAATCATACTACGGTTTCTACTATCTAGTTCCCACATTAAATCAGGGTAAGTGTTTATAAGCTCCACCAGAAATTCAAAGTTTCCAACTTCAGCAGCACAGAATATAACTTGTGAAGGTTCTCTTAAGACATCCATCATTTTGGAGTCATTTAGAAGAATAATTTCTTTCCAAAGACGTCTAACAAGCTGAAGACACATATCTTGCTTAACACCTGAGACAAGATAATTTTGTGATAAAAAGTTAGTGAATCAAAACACTCATGTCAATATATAAGGAAATTGTTGAAGGATATTCAGGACTGGGTTTAGGGTTAAGGATATTCAAGATTGGATCAAGTTGGCTCATACCCACAATGGGAACCCAACCAGGTAAGGTAAATTTATTTTTTTGTCCCCAAGACTTAAGGTATAAAACTCACATTCTCCAGATAAAACCCTATTTCAATTTCTCATACTCTTGGTCTGTCCCTCTCCTTCAACCTCCCTTCATGCTTTTCATCTACAATGGCTTACTTCACCATCGGAGTCCACAATGGGGGCTTCAACCCCCCTTGTGGCTCTGACCTTCCGTGTTTTGCAGAACATTACAAGAGCTTTGCCATAACCCATCTGATGACCACCCCAGGTAGCACTTCTTAATGGAAACTTTTCTTGAGCCTTCACTAAACAATTTAAACTTGAGTTTGAAATGGTTCTTGACAATCTGATACTAAACTAATATCAGAAAGAACGGTGAAAGAACAAAAACTTGCAAAAAATTAGGTAAAACTAAAGACTCCATTGGTTCAATTTACACTTAAGACATCACATAACACAACCACTTGCAAAATAGATGCAAAATGAAACTATAATCTAATGTCTTTGTTATCCTAATAGTGCTAATTGTAGTCACTTACAGGATTTCATGATCTGCTTTCGATATAATGGACTCTGGCGACCAGAACTTGAAGGCTTTCGAGCTAAGAGATGCAAGCCTGTCTCATTGTTATGATCCCGCTCGAATGCTAATTTTGGATACTCATTTAGCAGTTTCAAAGCTAAATCTGCAAAATGTTCCAAAACGAAATTGCTTGAATTTCAAATTCTAATACATAGTTGTTGGTGTCTATTTATGTATATTTCAACTTGATTATTTCCTTGGTTATAGTCTCACACAGTGATATTTTTGTGGCATTTTTTTAATCATTGATTTAATCTTCCCTGAAAATAAAGGGTGAGATACATCTAAAATGACAAATCCTCACATGATGGTAGAAAATATGTCACACTAGTTAGCACAGGCATCAGCAGAAGACTAGCTTAAAGAGTTAATAAATTAGTGATCATGATCTTATATAAGATTTGTCTATGACTTGCCACATTCATTTGCAAATTAGAGGCCATATACTTACCATAGATTCCAGTACTGATACAAATGAAGAACAGTAAGTTCCTGTCCCGGTCTTCAAATATTTCAACAGTTTCAGGGTATAGATACGATGCCATCTCACCCTTCCCTTGTAAAGCAGCAATGAGAATAGGAGTCGCTCCTTCTCCACCCCTAATTGTTGGCAAGAGTTTATTTTCTTGCAACATTATCTGAGCAATTCGCATGTTCCCAACTGCAGCAGCGAAGCAGAAGGCCGTGTTCCCTTTGGAGTCCTGCAATTCCAAGTCACTCCTGTCCATCATTTTCACCAACTCTTCCACCAAGTGAGTGTGGTTCGCTCCAGCTGCTACATGGAGAACAGTTGCCCAACCCTTTGTGATGGCAGCATTCAACAGGGCTGAATCCTGCTCTATGATATGCCTGACTGCTTTCCAATCACCTTGCAATGCTGCTTTGTGTAGGGGCACACATAGGTTGAGGTATTTTTTTCTGGCTTCTTCTGAAACAAGCTAATTAATAGATGGAAAATAATTTAGTGGCTAAAGATTTATATGGAATCCTCATAGTCACTAAAAAGAGTGATCCGGTGCACAAGGCTCCCACCAAGTAGAGTGTGGGGAGAGTCAGAGTACGCAGCCTTACCCCTGCAAGCAGAGAGGCTAGTTTTAGGATTTGAACCGTGACTTCCAGGTCACATGGCAGCAACCTTACCGTTGCTCCAAAGCTCACCCTTTAGAATCCTCCTAGTCACTTAACTATACAAAAGTTTAAATGGAAGCACCTGAAAGTTGTGAACTTGTGAATGTAGCATTACTCTTTAAAAATCTCTATTTTGTTAGAAGTTCATTTAGAATGTTGTAAACATGGTGCTTGAACCATGAACCAGAAATCAAAGCACTACTAGTCATAATGTGATATGGCACTTTGTAAGATCACACTATCTGTCTTTTAGTTTGACTTTACATTGTGATAGATTCAAGGAACTTCTGCTTCTTCCTCTTCTTTGTCATTTGAGTTCCACTTTTATTGAACTATGTACATGGATACCAAACCAACCAACATATTTCTATGGCTGTTTCTCTAGTGTTAAGGGTACCTTGAATGAATGCAAAATACTGCTTGTAGTTGTTATAGAAAACCTGGGGTTATTTTTCAAAAGCCAGAGATCTTAAATCAGGAAGACATTACCATGTGTGGAACATATAATCAAACATAGTCATATTAATTATTCTAATCAGTGAGAGAGAGAGAGAGAGATTACCTGTTACTGCTAATAGATGAAGGGAAGGTCTTCTGAACTGTGCTGAAGCAACCTTTTGAATTGAAACAGTTGCTGAATTTAGATCTGATTCACCCATTTGTCTGTAAATTAAGCAAGCATATATTATGTCCTTTTAGTAATTACAGCTTTTATTTCAAACTTTTGATTAGTATTTTAGATACTATATCTGTCAAGATCCACCGGTACATCGTAGTTATGTAATTTGAAAATTTTTAATTTTCCTTTTTTGTCATGAGATTTCTTTTTGCGAAAAGTCCTTTTGCAAACATCAACAGTACCATTACAAGCAAAAATTCAAGAATTTCAAAAAAATACTAAGAATTGGCAACTTCCAACCCCACATAAAAGGGGAAAGTTTTTCTTTAACTGTCTTATTTTATTTTTTCTGCTATTTAATAGAAAGTTCTCCTTCCTTTCTCTGTACTGTACCTGAAGGCTTGAATTGATATTTGGGGTTTTTCAGCTCCAACATTCACCTGTGCAAAAGATAAACAATAAGAGTTGTAATATGAGTCAGAAGCTTGAGCAAAACGAGAAATGCTTAGAATCATAGAAGAAGATCTGGATTAATTAGAAGTATATGCAGGAACAGAGGAAAAGATGAAGAAATAAAAATTAAAGAAGACGATTAGAAAAAGACCTGAGAGCTCTGGAAAATTTCATGAATTGTTTGAGCTTGTGGAGATTCCAACTTCAAATGCAGGCCTTCATGTTCATCATGGAAGAAGAAGAAGAAGAAGAAGAAGAAGAAGTAGAATAAGAGTGTGATGTGCCAATGGCAGGCACAGTGAAATACGAAGAAGATTAAGTAGAAAGAAGGCTATTCAGGTCAATGAGAAAATTATTTAAAAAGTAAAAACAAAAATTGTAATATAAAGCAAAAAAGGCAACGAAGTGGTAAGTGGTAAGTGGTAAGTGGTGAGTGGTGACCAAAGTTTGAAAAGAAGCAATGTGGTGAGTCATTTTGTGGTTTGGAAATCTAGAAATGGATGAAAAGCGAATGAAGCATTGACACGTGTCAAGTGGGGCCTACCTTTCAATACTCCATAGTAGCCGCCATGGACCTTCTGAAACGAAGGAAACTGATATATTTGGCAGGTGCCAAAAATTCCAGCCTCTAGATAGAAACCGATATATATCCAACTTAATTTTATAAAAATAAGTTTTAAAATTTGAGTAAATTACATTTTAATTTTTCAAGAGATGTTAAAATCTTTCGTTTTATATTTCAAAAATATACAAAATTAATTTAAATTGTAAAGTAATAAAAATATTCTAAAAATAGTTTTAATTTCTTTTTATTAAAAATATAAACAATTAAAAAATGAAAATTTAAAATTTTTGTTTCAATTTTAATTATTTATTATATGGGTCAAAATTCATAAATTTAATTTGTTTTAAAATTCTAAAAATTAACTATTTGATTAAAATAAGTGAAATTGTAACTTATTTTTTATGAGAGGGTATGCACCTTTTGATTTTAAGAAGTATAAATTTTAAAAATAAAGAAAATAAAAGTATTTCTTTTATATTTATCAAAGAAAAAATATAATTTACCCTTTAATATATAAATAATATATCATTTTTTAAACATATATAAATCTTAATAGCATAGAAATAATGTTTTAAATTTATAAAACGACATGCTGTAAAAATTGATGACAGTTTGATTAATTATGTATTATGTCTCTTTCTTTTGGTCTAATTAAGTTAATCAAATCAATTACAAGAAAATATATAAATGTGTCAAACACTTTTTTTTAATTTGTAAAGCACTATTAGGTATTAAAAATAGTATTTATCTTATTAAAAATTTAAATTTTAATTCGTTATATCGTAAGAGACTAATTCTTTTTATTAAATCTAACATTTTATTAATAATAAAAACTTATATTTGATATATAAATTATATGATACTACTTGTAATACATATAATACTATTTAAGTAATTAATTTTATTCAATAAATTAATTTAATGATATAATTTAAAAACCAAAACTTATTAATTTAGTGACAAAATTTTAATAACACATTTGTGCAAGTGATCAAACATGAAACATATGTACAACTAAACTATCAAACAATATTTACAACTCTTTGAGTACAAATACTCGTTACTACATGGATCCATCATTAATATAATACAAGGCTAGTAAAAGATATATTTACATGGCTAAAACAAATATCTATAGAAATAAATCGAATAGATAATATCGTACCAAAGTGGATATTACAAAAACACAAACAATGGTATTGATAAAAATGCCATGACTAAAACAAAGTTGGAAATCCACTTCAAACCATGATAATATGTTATGAAGAAGGCACTGCTAAATACTATCATCATGTTGGTGATAGACACAAACAATGCCATAAGTCTAAACATCAACTTAGAAGGCAATGACTTGAGAAAATCATCGTCTGCATAACCCAACAAGAGAACAAACAAGAATATTAATATTGAAATTGTTGATAATATGAGTGTACTTGTATCAGATATAGCAAATATTAAGAATGTTGGTTTTATCAAACAGTGAGGATTTCTTGTGGTGTCATCATAGCCACCAGGTATGGTGAATGCAACAACGAACACTCCTGTTGCAATAAGTTTTGAAACAAGCAAGCAATTATTTAATGTTCTCTTTGTCCATAATTCTCCTTCTTGCAACAATTCTTTATGCTCTTCTATGAATAATTCTCGAGGTGTTTTGTCTTTCAAGTGAAAAATTTGGTAGCTTCAAGATGAATACCATCAATGCAATCAATTGTCTCCCTCTAGTGTCACTAGTTTGGAGATGATGCTTTTATTCCTTCAATTTTTGACCAGTGTGTGAAAATACTTAGTATTTCTTTCACCTTGTATCAGCCAGAGTTGCCTAGTCTTTTGGGCCTTTAAGATTTACTCAGAATTCAACAATCTCTCCAACTCATTCCTAATTAGCCTTTCTTGTTCCAGGTTAATTCCTGTTTGATTTTCCATATAATTAATTCTTTCCCCCACATTACACATTTCGATTCCATGCATAGTTAATCACTTGCTTACATTCACCTTGGATAAGCCACATATTCTTAAAGCCGAAAGGTTTACAATAATCAGAGGAAAAGGTTAGCAAGGTGAGTAATTGCAATTTTTGCTAAAGTTTTTTAGACGAATACGTTAATTGTTATTGGGGAAAATATTAATATGAGAGAGAATAATATATAGCATAACAATATTATATATTTAACATATTTTTTTCATAAATTTACATTATATTGTTACTGGGGGCAAATAACAGGACTTATAGTAAATGGACCTCGTAAATTTTGCAAAACTATGAAAAATTAAAAATAAGTTTATACTAAGAATTTAATTTTAATGATGATGAAATAAACTCAGAATATGATACATGAGATTTTTTATGACGTATCAAGCAAAATGACACATGGCAGTGTCTTTAAAAATATAAAAAGAGAAAAAGAAGAAGGGATCAAATTACTTTCATCATCGAGAAAAGTCTTCTAAAATGACCTGAAATGGCCCTATGCACTTGAATATGTAATACTGCTGTTGTTGAATCCATCATTTCAGCAATATCACTGTAGCTACAATTAAAAAAAGAAGACAAATTATAAGAAGATAAGTAAGAAAAAGAAGAAAAAGAGGAGGAGGAATATGTAATTCTCCAGTTATTGAATTCTCTTTTGCATCGATCTTTCTGTAAGAAAGAAGAAGAAGAAGAATAACAAATTTTGATTCCTTCAGTGAAATGAGAGAAAAAAATGCATGAAGGAAATTAATAAAAAGAAGAAGAAAATCATGTAATTCCAGGATTGTTTGATCCTTTACTGCATCTCGGTCAAGAAGTAAAGCAAGAGCAACAAGAAGAAGAAAATAAAGAGGAAAACGTAATTTTGAATTCAATTTTTCAGCAGCAAGAAGAAAAAGATGAAGAAGGAGAGGAGGAAGAAGAAGAAGCAGAGGAGGAGGAGGATTATCTGATTTTGAATCCATTACTGAAGAGGAAAAAGAAGAAGGAAAAAAAAAAGATTTGAGACTCTCAGGCGATGAGGCCTTCACAATCAAATCCATGTAAAGCCATGTCTGGATGAATTTCTTACCATTGCATACGTCGTTTTAATTATTTTAGATTTATAATAGTCATAAAAACATATTATATGATTATGACTGTAATCAAGCGGAAGTTTCATATATGTTCAAGCATGTTTATTAAAAAGAAAAAATTTTATGATTTTTTTTTAAAAGCCTTTTCATTTAAAATAAACAAAGTCTACCAACAAAATAAATAAATTCAAAAAGTACAAAATGGTGGAACGCATATTTTAGTCAAGCAGAAATTTTGGCCAAAATGCAATTAATTCCTTTCAACTTTAAAAAATTTCAAAAAAATTCTCCTAAACTTATTTTTGTACAACTTATTTCCTTAACCAACCTTTTCCTCCAACATTTTTCAATCGAACTCATAGTCAACGATGATAGTGGGAAGGGCACCAATCCCCAAACTTGAATTCAAAGAAAAATATTTTTCTATTTCTGACTTCAAACTTGAGTTGACAGTAAAATTAATTCTTGTCCTTAAAAGTTGTTAAATCGTCAAATTCTTAGATTAGACCTATGTTTACGTGAAGAAATTTTAAAAGGATTATTTTTTGTATTTATTTAAAACTTATCTATATAAAATTAAAAAATAAAAATTTTATAACCATAATATTATTCAAATTTTAAAGTAATCACGTTTCACAACTCTTGCTATAATATTTCAAATATATAACTAATATTAAATTTTAACAAGTTGTGTGTCTGTTTTCTAAGGATTTAAATTTTTTTAACAAATTTATATTGATTAAATACATATTTACTTATATAAATAGTATTTGTAAAGATATTTTGTTCAAAAAAATAAAAATAAAATTTTTTTTATCTCTATATGTTTTTAAAATAAATGATAATATAATATAATTTTATTATCTATTTCTTAATTTTTACATGTTTTACAAGTGATAACTCAGCTCTTTTTTCTCAATTTGTTATAAAATTTTTGAAAATAAAGAAATGTTGTACTGAATTCAATTCTATGTTAAAGCTTGAGAAGCTTGCCGTGAAGTAATGGAAGGGCTTTCGTGAAAGATTAGATCTATATACAATTTATTATATATTTATTATCAATTTCTTTAATTAAAATAAAATTAAATATACATGTAAAATATGCAAAACTATATATGACAAATTGAAAATAAGTTTATAGTAGGAATTTAATATTACTGAGTTACATATTGAGGATGGAATAAACTTAATTAGAATATTACAATACTTGAATTTTTTTTATTTTTGTTTTTCACAAATGGTGACGCTAACCTTTTTAAGCCGAGATTTAAACATTAAAATTTATCACATATCTTGTTGTGTGAGAATATTCCATCTATTTGACCATGAAATTTTTTATGACCTACCAAGTACCTAGGTGCATCTTTTGTTCGGATCAGAGCGTGAGAGCAAATTAAATTATTCATTATTATTTTATACTAAAAGGAGAAAAAGAAGGATGAAATTACTTGTATCATCGAGGATTGAGAGGTCTTCTGAAATGATCTGAATTGGTACTATATATGCGCTTGGATATGTGATTCTCTGGTTGTTGAATCCATCACTGCAGCAATATCACTGTAACTCCAACTGAAAAGGAAACAGAAAGAGTAAAAAGAACACAATAAAGAAGAAGAGGACGAAAAAGAGGAGGAATTTGTAATTCTTCGATTATTTAATTCTTTCCGTAAACAAGAAAAATAAGAAGAAAAGGAAGAACAAGAATTAAAAATTTTAGATCAGTCAGTGAAATAAGAAGAAAAAAATAACAAAGAAAAACAAGAAAAGGAAAAGAAAAGATGATGAAATATAGTTTTGCGTGAAGTTAAAAGAAGAAGAAAAAAATAAAGACAAAACCGTAAAAGAAGATGAGTAAAAAGAGATGGGGGCGATCTTGTCAATTAAGTCTACTTTCTACAAGAATATTTTGGGTACTAACAATTTTATGAACTCGATACATGTAAATTGTAGAATAAATTTTACTCTTCTAATGTTATTATTTTAATTTTTTTATTATTGCCTTTTATAATTATTTTATTAATCATTATAGTCATTATTATATTAATAAAATAAAATTTTAAAAATTCTTTAAATGTTATTGTGGCTTTCGTACATAAATATATTTTTTTTAATATATTTAAAATTATTTATTTTAAATTAAATTTACAAAAATATATTATTTTTATAGTATTGTAATTTCATAAATACTATTAGTGAATACTATTTAAAATTTACTCAAATTTATTTTTACTAAAAGTAAATTGTTGGTCAACCAATTTAATTACTAATTCATCCTTAATAAGAGTGAATTAGTTTTTTTATTCTAAATTTAATTTTAATAAAAATGAATTTAAAATATTTTGTAAGTTCTGTTAATATTTTAATAAAAAATTTGCAATGGTGGATTATTTTAAAAAATTTTACAGAATAACTTTTTAGCGGCAACTTTCGTTGTTACTAATGAGCATTTCAATATTTTAGCAATAAAAATTATAGCTACTATAGATTTTGTTTAAACAATTAATTCAAAAAATAATTTCACAAATTAAGTTAAAAAATTTATAATTTAAAAAATATTAAGATCAAAAACTTAAAAAAAGAATTAATGAAATTATATATTAATTTAAAAATTACATTAAGTTTAAAAGCTTTTACTTATATTAAATTATTTTTATTTAAATAAAATCAAAATACAATATCTAAATATATTGATATTTCTATTAATATATTAAAAAATGGAAAAATATATAAATCAAAATATAAATTATTATATTTTATATTAATTAGTAAATTTTATTATTTTATTATTAATCTATTAATAATAAATAAATTAATATTTAATATATTAATATAAAATAGAAATATATTAATTATTAATAATAAATATATTAATTATTAATATAAATTATTTTACACTTAATGTAATATCTATTTAAATAATTTTTAAAGTTATAAGTAGATGATTATTATTTTACTAATTTTTTAAGTTATTTTTTAAATTACAAATCTTTTAACTTAATTTGCAAAAAATAAAATTTTAAACTTTTTTTTTTTTGAATTAATTGTTTAGACAAAAATTATAGCAGCAATAATATTTATCACTAAATAATTGAAACACCCATTAGCAACGAAAAAAAACCGCCCCTAAAAAGTCTCTCTGCAAAACAAAAAAAAATCCACCACTAAAGACTTTTTATTAAAATATTAAATAGAGTTCACAAAATATTTTAAATCCACTCTTACTAAAAATAAATTTAGAATAATAAGAAAAGTGATATATTTTTATAAATTTAATTTAAAATAAGATAATTTTGAATATTTTAAAAAAAGTTATTTTTGTGCAAAAGTCTTGTTATTGTATTAATAAATTAATTTTTATCAAACATAAAATAAAATAAATAAGTTGTTGACAATATAATTAGTAATTTTTTTTATAGAAATTGAGAGAATTACTTGGCTTCCTTTATCTTTTGTAATTTTTTATTAATACCATGATAATCTTAGCTAGATTAAATCAAGTAATTTTAAACCTATTTATTTAGATAAATAATAAATTCAAATTTAATTAGTTCACACTACTTCATCCATTTCTAACTCTATAAGTAAGTCCACAAATTGAAATGCTCGAGAAAGCTTGTATTAGGATCGAAGATCTCTTCATTTCCAAATCATGAGAAACAATTACAATGACAACCCTGCATTATGTCGTTTTGCGTAGAAGCAACTAACTTCCCCTTATGTCGTTTCACACACTTCATTCATGCTTCTATATATAAAATCAACCAACTCTATCCAGAACACACAAAATAACCACAAGAAGCACGACAACATTGTGATTGAACAAGCTCAATTTGCATATAAAGTTACTGATTGAAGTCCTGTTATATCAGTATTAACAGTTAGTACTAACACACCAAAATGGTCATCATCATCATCCTCTAAAACGAACACACTGAGACAAGAAACAGTAGAGACACAAGCACATCAGGCAAAAATAAAAAATTAGGAAGGAAATGAACTACCCTTCATTTCCAACTACCATCGTCTTCCTCTTATAATTCCTCAACCAGCTTGTCACCAACGACGGTCACACTGAACTACCCTCCCTCACCAAATTCGCGCTCTCTCAAAGCATTAACATTCAAATTTTACATGATCCTAATCTAAATGGCACAAAACAAATAGATCTAAATTAGTAAGGAAAAAAAATGAAATAACGGAATGGAGAGCAAAAGAAAGATAACGAGAGAAAAAAAATGGCACAAGTAAGAATCTTACTTTGATTTTTAATTTGAAAAATACGTTTACAAATTCAAATTCGTTAAATTTTATATAAATTCATTGGATGTCCTCTACGTGGCATAATCCTTCAACCAACTGGGCTTCTTCAATTCGGTTGAAATGCTTATGGACCCATTTAAGATCCACAGCAGCTGTCACAGAGAACATCCTTTTATGGCCCATTCATTTGTCCATAAAAATATACATGGCCCATTCATATCTATTGTTAATTTGTTATCCATAAAAAATAACTCTGTCCTGACAAAAAAAAACTTATCTTTAGAGTTTATTTGAATTAAAAACAAAATGGAAGGAAAGAAAAGAAAAAAATTATTATTATTATTTTTCAAAATTTACATCTAAATTTCATATATATGTTTCTATAATATGTTTAAATGGATGAGAATGAGACTAGATAAAATTAAAAGAAAAAATATGTATGTATGAATGTGTATGTATGTATACACACACATAGGTCGTTTTAATTATTTTAAATTTATAAAAGTCATAAAAACATATCTATGAATAGGACAGTAATCAAGCTGAAGTTTCATATTAATCATATATGTTCAAGTCTTTTTCATTAATTTTTTTAAAAATACCTTTTCATTAAAAATAGACAAAGTCTATCACTAAAAATAAATAAATTAACACAGTACGAAGTGGTGGAAGGCAAATTTTAGTCAAGCTAAAATTTTTCATTCCCTTAAACTTAATCCATTTTAGCCCCTTTCAACTCTTAAATTTCATGCAAAATTTTTTTCTAAACTTAATTTTGTACTACTTATTTCCTTAATTAACTTTTCTCTCCGATATTTTAACCCGTTAATTCAATCTGATAAGTGATCCAAATGGGAGATGGCAATGACGGCAATTTAGTCATGCTATTCTTTTTTCCAACATCAATTTATCTCTAGACTTGGACTCAAAAAATTATTTTATTTTTTTAAAATTTTTGGATTTAAACTCCAATGGATAGTAAAATCAATTTTAATCTTCAAATCCTTAGGTCTATACCCCTCTTTACTTCAAGAAATTTTAAAACGAGTAATTATTTATTTATTTAAATATTATCTATATAAAATTTATTAATAAAAAATTACAAAATAGAAAAAAAATTCATAACCATAGTATCATTTAAATTATAAAACACAATCAAGTCTCAAGACGCTTGATATAATGTAAATTTTGAACACATAACTGACTAAATTATTGAGTTAGATCTTGAAAAATATTATTTGTTATAATTTAGTCTTTAAATCATAAAAATATTTAATTTAATCATTTAAAATATATATTATGTATTAATATTTTATTATTGTAATAATTCTTACAATGTAAATTAGACATTAAATCTAACTTTGTATATGAAATTACTAAAATCTCCCATTATTTGATATCCAATAATCCTTAAGTTTGGGAATACCTACCATCTAATAGGATTGAACAGTCACACAACACACTATAATCTCCATATTATCTAATAATGTAATTTGTCACATAGAAAATCTTCTATATGATATTGAAATTATCCAAATTAATGCAAAAGAATTTAGGATGGCTCACTCTGAAACTAATTAAGGGACTAATTAAAAAAATTATAAGAAAAGACAGGGACCTATTTGAAATAAAAACAAAGTATAGGGACTAATTAAAAATTAAAGAAAACAATAGAGATCCAAATATAATTTTTGGTTTCTTCCTTCTGCTGGCCTCGCGTGTGGAACAAAATACGCGAGTGATTTCCGTGCTCCATTTCTTGTAGTCCTTGAATGTTCCTTACTATTTTGCTATCATTTCCATGAACAAAGCAAAAATCTTCTTTTCTTTTTTTTTTCCGTTGGATTAACTGTTCCATTAATTCATTTGAAGCATTCAATCAAGAAAACAACATACTGCAAATTTACTGGAAATTCAAACCTTCTTCCCAAAAACGTAGTTATTAATTAAGACCATAAACTTACTTGCTCAAGCTTGTCCATCTGAAAAGAAAGTTGAAGCTATATTTTCTTAATCTTTTCTCTCAATTTACCCAAACTCCATATAACCACTTGAACCAAAGTCCCTTATTCAAACTTCAAACCTTTGAAATGGAGTATGAATTCAGGGGATTCACACTTTGAAACTCTTTACCTGTGCTATAATCACACTACTGATTTTCATTGTCTTGAACCTGAAAATTGTTTTGGAAATTAATATAAGTTTCTCTGTAAATCAATACACAACTTAATGGAATTGTTCTTCACAACATATATTTTCATGGTTGGCTTGATGGAAGGAAAAGTTGAGGAAAATGATTAAATATATGCTAAATTTGGACATGTCTCTTTTCCTATCAGATACGGAGGACGACACAACTGGAATTTCTATAGAATTAACAGCAATATATAATATTATGAAGAGACTTAAACCTTGAATTTTAAACCCTTTTTCAAAGTTTAAACCCCAAGTAAGACCATAAGCTTAATTGCTTGCAGAATGGCACCTAAAGCTGCAAGAGAAAATGAAGCAAAATTCTGAGTAAAATTACAGAAGAATGGAAATGGAGATCTGGGATGTAGCAATGCATATAAGTAGAGGGCAGGCATGATTCATTCATGAAACATGTGTTCAATCCAAGGCTAAGAGATCACTAGCAAATTCAAATCCAAACCATTTCTGATATATTACATACATATAGCAGAATCATGGCTCCTCCAAAGAAGGGTAATGACTCAACACATGGTCAAGGAGGCACTGGAACACAACGTGAAGAACGATCTCAAAATGATACAAAGAAGGGTAACGGCTCAACACATGATCAAGGAGGCACTGGAACACAACAACAAGATCGATCTCAAAATGGTGCAAAGAAGGGTAATGGCTCAACACATGATCAGTAACTAAATAAATTAAAGTCTCATCCCTGATTAATTTAGTTATTATATGATTAGGTGTTGTTGTTTTTCTTGTCAGTGTTATAGGGTATTTGATTACAATAAAGGGATGAGCTAGTTGCCTCTTCTTGTTACATATCCAAATTGTGTAATTTATTTTGTAAAAGTAAGTGTCATATAATAGCAGAATATGTATGTTAGTGTGGTGTAGGTGAGGTGGGGTTAATTGCCTTCCTGCCTGCACATTTATGTGTTAATTTCCAGGTTCAAAATAAACTTTTTTTTTTCTATATAAAACAATTCTCTCTTATTTCGTGGTCCAATCTAGGGCTATTAATCACCAAACGTCTTCTTTTTATCTTTTTCTATTTCTTTTCCTCCTCTCCCCCTCTGTTTATCTCAATCTCCAATGAGTTACTTGTGAGCTTGACAAAGAAAGAAAACAAAGAAATTTTAAAATTAAATAGCTCGAGTATGATTTAATATAGAAGTAAACTTATTGATTTAAATTTATAGTGTCAAATCAAATTATATATGATAAGAATAAGTTGATCTTAAAGTACAAATGAATGACAAAAAAGATGGAATATAAAAATCCAACCAAAAGGATATATCTTTACAACAGAAAACAAACTTATGAGAGAGGTGTATGATATCATTCACAATTATAAGAAGAACATGAAAATATAATGTTGCGATATCTTAATGTTTCACAAATTTTATTTTAAAAATTTGCTGTGATCTTTTCCTTTTACAATTGAACTATCATAATTTGCGTTTAGATTCCATAACATTTATTGCATATTGAAATTAAAAAAAAAATCAACTTTAACTATAACTTAATGAAACTTTAATTAATAGTACTTGAATAGAAGAAAATTCTTTAAAACAAGAGAAGAAAACTTTCTCACAAGAGTAAGAGGAGAAAACTCTCATCTCATCATAAGAGAGAAAAGAAAAAACTTCATTTTCAATTTATAAAAATGAACAAAAAATTTCTTTCTGCTTAGATGAGAGAGAGGAGAAACAGCGCCGCAAAAAAAAATGTTGAAACTCCAAAGTGGAGAATACAGGGATTTATTTGAAAAAAAGGAGTATAGGAACTAAATAAAAATCAACCAAACCGTAGGGATTAAAATATAATTTTTGGTTTCCTTCTCCCCGTCTGGCACATAAAATACGCCTATAGTATCCGCGTTCCACATTTCACATTAGTTCTTGAATTTTCCTTAATATTTTGCTACCATTTCCCTAAAACATGCAATATATTTTTTTGTTGGTTCAAAATGTTCAATTAATATCCATTTGAAGCAGTCAAGAAACCAATATTGTATTGAAAATTTACAGAAAATTCAAATCTTCTTCACAAAAACCAAGTAATTAAGTAAGATGATATAAACTTGCTGAAGGATACCAATCTGCAAAGGAAGTTGAAGCAATATTTTCTTAATCTTTTCTCTCAATTTACCCAAACTCCATATATACGAACAAGAAATTTTCCATCCTTAGATGCGGGAGGGAAATTGAAGCAAAATTTTCTTAATTTTTTTGGTCAATCTATTCAAGTCCAAAGTTATGAAACAGAAAATTTCCATCCCCAGATAGAAGCGAGAGGGAAACTGAAGTAAAATTTTCTCAATCTTTATGTTCACTTTCTGGAGTGTGTACTGAGTACATGCGCAAGAAACCCAAGAATAACAACTGAAATTCTTAATGCATTGAATTCAGAGTTATTTTCTACGAAAAAATATATTACTACAAATTAAAAAGAAGCTGTTCAATTCAAATTAAACTGATTGACTTAGACATTTGCCATAATTTTCTTAGAAACTATGACCACATTCCTGTAAATTAAAGTAAAATGATCATGAATATGAAGATGAAGATGAATTGAAGAACATTGGTGGTCTAAGGATGTAGCTATATATATAATAGGAGCCATCATGTTTTTGCAATCCAAGGACTTGAAAAATCAATATTATTATCAAAACCATTTTTTATTGATATATATATTTATAACAGAATCATGAGTTCTTCTTATGGAAACATTGGAGCACAGAAACAAGAAGACCGTCCTACAAATCCTCCAAAGAATGGTAATAGCTCAACATAAAAACAACATGACCTCAAGAATATTGGAAACCAGCAAAAAGGGGCCTCCTCTAAAAACCCTCCAAAGAAGGGTAATGGCCCACCAAACAAGCAATTCTGAGGTCTTAATTTGACACACCCTTATGCTGGAAGGACATTCATTGAAGAGGGATCTTCTATGTAAAAGGGATTTAGATCATCTAAAGTGCATAGAGAGAGAGGTAAAGTGGTGAAACGTAGAAAACGAGTTAAAAATAAATAAATTGAAGACTTACTCAGTATGAATTATGTCTCACTTTTGTTTTATTTCTTTCTTTCTCTTTCTGACATCACCACTTCATCTCTCTCTATATTTTAGAGGATTCAAATTCCTTATATTTATACATACATACATACATACATATATATATAATTTAGTTCTAATATTTATATTTAAATTGTGATATATATTTGATCATTTTGTAAACAAAAATTAGTTATATTTGGAGATTACATTAATATAACTCATTAGTTTCTTTTTATGAATTTATATGAATCATAGTTTGGGAAAAAATGATTGTATATAATTATTTAAATACTTTATTATATATATAATTTATTTATATTTATTTTTGGATAAATAAGTGTGAGTATAGGAATAGATGAAATATTATTCTTTAAATTAGGAGGACAAAAATTATAGTCTCATGCTGATATCATAGCCATAATTATGCATAATTATCTTATCTCTCTTGGACAACTGGTGCTAGCTTTGTTGTAACTCAAACTAAGGATGGGGAACTTTTTCTGTTTTTTTGAATGATAAAGAAATACAAGGACATTTTTTTTAGAAAAATATTAATATATTACTTCTTCAAAAATACTCTCAGAAAACAATCAAATTTATACAAAAAATTATAATAATATCAAAATGAAATAAACATAATAGAATAAAAAAAACTCTTGAAAAGAAAACTCTTAAAACAAGAGAAGAAAGCTTTCTTACAACAAGAGGAGAAAACTCCCATCTCATGAGAAAGAAAAGAAAAAACTTCATTTTCAATTCATAAAAATGAAAAAATTTTCTCTGCTTAGATGAGAGAGAGGAGAAAAAGCCGCCAAAAAAAAAAATACAGGGACTTATTTGAAAAAAAAAAGTATAGGAACTAAATAAAATTAAAGCAAACCATAGGAATTAAAATATAATTTTTGGCACATATGCTATAGTTTCCGCGTTTCACATTAGTTCTTGAATCTTCCTTACAATTTTGCTACCATTTCTGTAAAAATGCAATATTTTTTTTTTTGTTGGTTCAAAATGTTGAATTAATATCCATTTGAAGCAGTGAAGAAAAAAATATTGTATTGAAAATTTACTGAAATTCAAATCTTCTTCACAAAAACCAAGTAATTAAGTAAGATGATATAAACTTGCTGAAGGCTACCAATCTGAAATCTTGCAATTAATTCCCTTGAACTTAATTCATTTTAGTCCCATTTCAACTTTAAAAAATTTCCAAAAATTCTTCTAAACTTATTTCCTTAACCAAGTTTTCCCTCCAACATTTTAACCCCATTAATTAATTCAGTTAAATGATCCAAATCAGTTACAATTTGGCAAGGAGGGCAATTTACGGCCAGTTTTATAATAATTTTTAAAAATTATTTTTAATTTTTAAAATTATAAAAATAAAAAATCAATTTGAATAACTGTTTTAAAAGGAAAACAAAAAATAGACTATAACTGTTTTAAAAGGAAAACAAAAAATAGACTAAGTGTTTTGATAATATAAAATATAAAATAATTAAAAGATGTTCTGAATTCTAATTTTTTAAAATAAAAAAATACAAAAAATAAATCTTTTTATTAATAACATATATATAAATATATAAAAATAATAATATGAATTCTCCATAATTAATTTTATGAAGAAGTTCTAAAGAATAAACATATAAAAAACTGTTAAATAGATCCTTTGTCATTTTAGTCCCACTTCTTTTTTTTCCAACATCAATCTACTGAGGCTCATAATTAGGAATGATCTTGAGTAAGGTACCAATTCTTAAACTTGCACTCAAAGAAAAATACTTTTTTCTGTTTTCAGATTCAAACATAAATTGATAGCAAAATTAATTTTTATCTCTAAATTTACCGAATCTCGAAATCTTTAAACCTAGATCCTTCTTTACTTGAAGAATTTTTAAAAGGAGTCATTTTTTATATAAATCTTATCTAAATAAAATTTATTAATATAAAATCACAAAATAAAAAATTACAACTATGTTGTTATTCAAATTTTAAAACACAATCAAGTCTCACAACTTTTACTATAATATAAATTTCGAATATATATCTAAAATTAAATTTTAGAAAGTTGTGTGTGTGTTTTCTAAGGATACTATAAATTTATATTTACTAATATTAATACTATAAATTTAAAATAAATAATTTAAATAATTTATAATATTTATAATGAATCTAGGTCTGAAATAAATATTATTCTTCTCAGACTTGAGCTCATCACAATGCTTGAACAAATCTTTAAACTTGTCATTTAATATCCCAACCAGATTCAATGAATAAAATTTGCATGTGAAAAATGAAAAAAAAAAAAAGAGAGTACCATAAAAAAAATTAAGAAAAGATAAATATTTTTGAACTTTCCCTGCAATTGTAAATACAATGTGCTCTTTAATCTCAATAAAATTGCAATTGATCTAATAACCCCATTATTTCAATAATTCTTGCAATGTAAATTAGATATTAAATCCAAAATTTTGTATATGAAATTACTAAAATGTCCAATTGTGTGATATCCATTAATCTCTAAGCTTGGGAATGTCTACCATTTAAATGAGTTTAGATTTGTGGCGAGCTCTCTATTATTTTTTTAGCGGCGGTTGTTTTCGCTGCTAAAGTTTCTTGCAACAAATATCATTGCTGCTATAACTTTTTTAAATTAATTCTTTTAACAAAAGTTATAGCAGCAATAATATTCGTTGCAAGAATATTGAAACGCGCTTTAGCAACGAAAAAAACCGCCGATAAAAAAGTATGGCAGAGCATGAACAAAAACCTTACGACAGAGAATCCAAAGTCCATTTAAATATGACTTAACAGTCACACAACACACTATGATCTTTCATATTGTCCAATAATGTAAATTGTCACACAGGAAATCTTCTATATGATATTGAAAATATCCAAATTAATGCAAAAAAATTTAGGATGGTTCACACTGAAACTAATTTAGGGACTAATTAAAAAAATTATAAGAAAATAGAGGGACCTATTTGAAATAAAAAAAGTATAGGGACTAATTAAGAATTAAAGAAAACAATAGAGATCCAAATATAATTTTTGGTTTCTTCCTTCTGCTGGCCTCGCGTGTGGAATCAAATACGCGTGTGATTTCCGTGCTCTATTTCTTTGTAGTCCTTGAATTTTCCTTGCTATTTTGCTATCGTAAACTTACTTTGTAGTCTTTGTATTGCAAATTTACTGAAAATTCAAACCTTCTTCCCAAAAACGAAGTAATTAATTAAGACCATAAACTTACTTGCTGAAGCTTGTCCATATGAAAAGGAAGTTGAAGCAATATTTTCTTAATCTTTTCTCTCAATTTACCCAACTCCATATATACGAAAAGGAAATTTTCCATCCTTAATTAGATGCATGCAGGAGGGAAATTGAAGCAAGATTTTCTCAATTTTTTTGGTCAATCTATTCAAGTCCAAATGTATGAAACAGAAAATTTCCATCTCTAGATAGAAGCGAGAGGGAAACTGAAGTAAAATTTTCTTAATCTTTATGTTCAATTTCTGCAGTGTGTACTGAGTACATGCGCAAGAAACCCAAGAATAACAAATGAAATTCTTAATGCATTGAATTCCGAGTCATTTTCTACGAAAAAATATATTACTACAAATTAAAAAGAACTTGTTCAATTCAAACCTGATTAACTTAGACATTTGCCATAATTTTCTTAGAAACTATGACCACATTACCTGTAAATTAAAGTAAAATGATCATGAATATGAAGATGAAGATGAATTGAAGAACATTGGTGGTCTAAGGATCTAGCTATATATATAATTGGAGCCATCACGTTTTTGCAATCCAAGGAATTGAAAAATCAATATTATTATCAAAACCATTTTTGATTGATATATATATTTATAACAGAATCATGAGTTCTTCTTATGGAAACATTGGAGCACAGAAACAAGGAGACCGTCCTACAAATCCTCCAAAGAATGGTAATAGCTCAACACAAAGACAACATGACCTCAAGGATATTGGAAACCAGCGAAAAGGGGCCTCCTCCAAAAACCCTCCAAGGAAGGGTAATGGCCCACCAAACCAGCAATTCTGAGGTCATAATTTGACAGTCCCTTATGCTGGAAGGACATTCATGGAGGAGGGATCTTCTATGTAAAAGGGATTTGGAACATCTAAAGTGTGTAGGAGGTAAAGTGGTGAAATGCAGAGAGAAAGTAAAATGATATAAATTAAAAATTCACTCCGTATATGTGTTTCATTTCTTTCTTTCTTTGACATCACCACTTCATCTCTCTCTATACTTCAGATTATTCAAATTCCTTATATTTATACATATATACATACATAAATACATATATTGTTGTTTAAAGTCTCATCTCATAGTTCTATGATTTTTTATTTTTTTTATTTTTTCTTCTGTTTCTTTGTAGGATTAGTGTCAATTGTTTTTTGTTTATTAATTTGTAATTCCCAATAAATGGGAGCTATTTGTCTCGCTACTTGTTGTTAATTAAAAAAATGTACATGAATGCATGTGTGAAATTTAATGTTTAGTAATAAAATGAGTCATTGCATTTAAATATATCAATCTAGTCTAGGAAAATTTTACAATGCTCTCATAGTGTCGAAAAGCTTGAAATTATCGTAATCCATATTTTGGCAAATAATTGATTCTTGCCAAAAATTTTGGATTCAACTCATTAGTATTTAAAATCAAAATTAGGTTTGCTTTATTTTATTTTCATTTTCACTAAAACGAAAAATATGATTGAAAATGTGTTTGATAGAATTTAACAAAAAAAAAATAATTTTTGAAAATATTTTAAAAATAAGTTAAAAACATGAAACGTTTAAAAGACGTTTTCAGCATTACATAATAATCAGCATTCTTTTTATAATTTTTTAATCATAAAATATTATAATTTAATAATACTCAAACTTAAAAATCAATAAAAAAGTACAGTAAATTAGGTCATCTGATTTAAAAATAAATATGAACAAAAATTTAATATTACATAAAAAAAAATTTTTAAAATTTTTAAAACATAGAATTGAAACTATTAATTTTTGTAAAAAAAGGAAATAGAAAATAAAAACTTAAAATTTTTAATAAATCATAAACATCCTTAATTTCTTCTTCTCCTTTTTTTTTTTTAGGTAAAGATCACAAGTTTGTATTGAAGTGGCTCAAAATTCAAATAGTTAGCATGTCAGTAACCAATGGTTTAAATTTGTTAAGCACGACCAACAAGGTTGAGTTTAACAGAAAGAATTAGTCTCTCATAATATAGAAAACTAAGGTCCTAATCTCTTTTTGGAAATATATTTATATTTAGTGTCCTACAATACCTCAAGTAGGATTGACTCTAATAAAAAAATATCTATAAGAAACAAAAAAAAATTCATTGAGCATGTGACTTGCACTTGAAATGGAAAAAATCTAATTCCTATTTTCATCCTCTAAAAAATAGAACTCCAATAAGAGAACTAGCTAGAGAAACGGTCACTTGCTATGAGCAACAAACTAGGACACATAAAAGCAAATTGTCCTTTACTCAAAAAGGGAAAAGGAAAGAAAAAAGCTATGGTAGCAAACTCTACATGGAATGATGATGAGTTGCTAGCTACTAATAGTGAAGGAGAATACAATGAGAAATAGATTGCGAACCTCTACTTAATGGCAAAATCAGATTCTGAGGAGCAATAAACTTTTGAGAATGAGGTGAGTGATCATCCATATACTTATGATGAGTTGCTTAATGCTTTTGATATGGTGTAATAGGATTATAAGTGAATTATTTTCAAGTATAATGAACTTTTAAAAGTTCACAAAAAGGTTTTGAAATTCTTTAACATAAATCTGAAAGGGATATTTTTGAAAAAAAAAAGAATATGGAGAAGGAATATTGACTTTGTACATTAATTGATGAAAATAAGACTCTGAAAGAAAGGTGAATGTTTTAAATTGTGATCTAGAAAACTTTGTTAGGGGGGAAAGAAAATCTAAATACTTTGTTGGAACCAGAAAAGCATTTTATGATAAAACTAGTTTAAGTTATAAGAAAAATAATTCTAAAAAATTTTACAAAAATTTCTTTGTGCAACATACATTTGAACCAAACGATTCAAGAGTATGCTACATATGTAGGAAAATAGAATACATATCTAGTGCATGCAGGATTAAAAGAGTTACTCTAAGACAAATTTGGGTTCCAAAGGTTTCAATGCTCTCAAAGTATAAACCTATGAGTTTAATGCTCTTAAGGTTCAGGATTTAAGAATTAGACTTTAAAATTTGGATTTTAGAGTTAAGATTTGTAATTTAAGATTTATTTTTAAAATTTAAGATTTAGAATTTGGAGTTTAGGATTTCAAGTTTAGAGTGGTTAGTAAAAAAACTAAGTTTTAGTGAAAAAAATAAAAGAAAACCAATTTTTTAAAATAAAAATGGATTTTTTGAAGAAAAAAGATGATTGGTTTTGAAAAAAATGATTTTTTGGAGAAAAACATGCTTTTGGGGGGGGGGGATTGTGCTTTTTAAGAAAAAAAATGAAGAAAAGACAGGGACCTATTTGAAATAAAAACAAAGTATAGGGACTAATTAAAAATTAAAGAAAACAATAGAGATCCAAATATAATTTTTGGTTTCTTCCTTCTGCTGCTGGCCTCGCGTGTGGAACAAAATACGCGTGTGATTTCCGTGCTCCATTTCTTTGTGGTCCTTGAATTTTCCTTACTATTTTGCTATCATTTCCATAAACAATGCAAAAATCTTTTATTTTTTTCCCGTTGGATTCACTGTTCCATTAATTCATTTGAAGCATTCAATCAAAAAAACAACATTGTACTGCAAATTTACTAAAGTTCAAACCTTCTTCCCAAAAACGAAGTAATTAATTAAGACCTTAAACTTACTTGCTGAAGCTTGTCCATCTGCAAAGGAAGTTGAAGCAATATTTTCTTAATCTTTTCTCTCAATTTACCCAAACTCAATATAACCACTTGAACCAAAGTCCCTTATTCAAACTTCAAACCTTTGAAATGGAGTATGAATTCAGGGGATTCACACTTTGAAACTGAAAATTGTTTTGGAAATTAATATAAGTTTCTCTGTAAATCAATTCACAAGTCAATGGAATTGTTCTTCACAACATATTTTTTCATGGTTGGCTTGATGGAAGGAAAAGTTGATGAAAATGATTAAATATATGCTAAATTTGGACATGTCTCTGTTCCTATCATATACGGAGGAAGACACAACCGGAATTTCTATAGAATTAACAGCAATATATAATGTTATGAAGAGACTTAAACCTTGAATTTCAAACCCTTTTTCAAAGTTGAAACCCCAAGTAAGACCATAAGCTTAATTGCTTGCAGAATGGTGCCTATAGCTGCAAGGGAAAATGAAGGAAAATTCTGAGTAAAATGAAAGTAAAATCACAGAAAAATGCAACTGGAGACCTGGGATGTAGCAATGCATAAAAGTAGAGGGCATGATTCATTCATGAACCGTGTGCAATCCAAGGCTAAGAGATCACTAGTAAATTCAAATCCAAACCATTTCTGATAAATTACATACATATAGCAGAATCATGGATCCTGATTACTATGGAGGCACTAGAACACAACAAGAAGACCGATCTCAAAATGGTGCACAGAGGGGTAATCCCCCAACACATGAGCAAGTAGGCACTGAAACACCACAACAAGGTCGACCTCAAAATGCTGCACAGAAGGGTAATGACTCACCATATGGTCAAGTACGCACTGAAACACCACAACAAGGTCGACCTCAAAATGCTGCACAGAGGGGTAATCGCTCAACAAATGATCAATAACTAAATAAATTGAAGTCTCATCCCTGATTAATTTAGTTATTATATGATTAGGTGTTATTGTTTTTCTTGTCAGTGTTTATAGGGTATTTGATTACAATAAAGGGATGAGCTAGTTGCCTCTTCTTGTTACACATTCAAATTATGTAATTTATTGTTTTGTAAAAGTAAGTGTCATATAATAGCAGAATATGTATGTTAGTGTGGTGTAGGTGAGGTTAATTGCTTTCCTGCCTGCACATTTGCGTGTCATTTATGTCCAAGTTCAAAATAAATATTTTTTTAAAAGGAAAACAATTCACTTTTATTTCATGGTCCAATCTAAGGCTATAAATTATCCAACGGCTTTTTTTTTATCTTCCTCTTTATTTCTTTTCCTCCCTCTCTCTCTCTCTATTTATCTCCATGTCCAATGAATTACTTGTGAGTTTGACGAAAAAAGAAAGAAAACAAAGAAGTTTTAAAATTAAATGACTCGAGTATTGATTTAATATAGAAGCAAACTTATTGTTTTAAATTTTTGGTATCAAATCAAATTATATATAATAAATTCAAAATAATTTGAACATATTTTAGTTTGGTCATATTTAAACGTTTAAGTATTATTAAATAAAAGAAAAAATTCAATATCTATAAACAATTTTCTTTATAAATACATAAACAAATAACAATATAACATTATTAACAATTTAAAATTTATAAGATAAACTCGTATTGTTCATTTAAATCTTGTCCAAATAATAATAAAATTATCCTAATTTTAAAAACCAAATTACTAGAAAAGAATAAAACACAAAATCATGAATGCAATCATTCAAATGCAAATTTTTAATAAATAGTATATGGTATAATAAGATTATATATATATATATATACACACACACACACACACACACAACCAAAAAAAAAAGTAAATTTAGTGGTGCTATACTAGCTAGTTCGTGGCAACTAGAGAAGCGTCACTCATATGAGTTTCGAGACACCATTTCATGACGCTTTTTTGTAGCCATTGGAACAATCGTCAGGGGTTAAAATTGTAGCACATGTTACGCGCCATAGTATTTTTTAATGCTTTTTGTCATTTTCTTCTTTTTCTCATTTCATGATGGTTAAATGCCCTTGTAAAATTTTTTTAATTATTTGAAAAATTTTCAAGCATCCTAATATTTTGTGGTATATAAATAATTTTGATTATTCCTAGTGCTTTCAAAGCACTACTGTTATTTAGATATATTTTTTTTAAATAAAATATACATTTCCTTCTTTCTTTCTTTCCCTTAAATTTCTTGAGATTCACAATCTCAGTTTTCTACCTCAAAACTCGATCAATTGCCACTGTAGGTTTTGTTCTAAGGTACCCTTTCTAATCATACTTTAAAAATGTGAATTTTAAACACATAAAAATTAAATGAAATGGTATCTTTAAAATACAAAAATGAGCAACAGTGACTTACTAGTAATGAACGACTTGAATATATAGTTTAGGGTTTCCAGAAGGAACGACACTTTAGCTGTAACTTGAGGCAAAATGAGGCAAAAAGAATACAAGCCACTAGAAGGAGGAAGCCAACCAAAAAAAAAGTGGAGGGAAATAAAAATGAAAAATACTGAATTTCGAGTGCCAAACTGAAGTGAGTGATTTAAGATACTTATGAAGTATTTTGTGGTACTTAACAAGCATCCTGAAATTATTCTAATTTTTTAAAAAAAATTATAATTGTAAGAAAACTTTTGTGGTGCCTAATAAGTTCCTTTAAACTACTCTAAAATTTTTAAAAAATACAATTATAAATATAAGAGAACTTTTAGTGACTATAAAACGTCAATAAATTATTCTAAAATTTTTGAAACTATAATTTTTAGTCTAAAGGAACTTAGTGGCACCTAATAGCCAGTAAATTACGCTAAAAAGTTTAAAATATGTAATTATAAATATAATGATTGTTTTAAGTGTCAATAACAGTTAATAAGTGCCACAAAATAAAGCCTATGTAAGCGTCACAAATATGTAAAAATATTGACGTTTTAAGTAAAGTGCCACTAATAAAATGTTACAATTATCCTTTTTTTGGTAGTCTACGCAATTTGATTTGGTTATCTAGCATAACAAATTTGTACTGAATCAAATTGTTCAAAAATTACAAATAACGAACCTATTAAATCCAAAAATTGATTGTTTTTTTTTTAGTTTTTCTTGATTTTAATTGGCTTTGAGCCTTCCGTAACATGTCGTCTAGCTATGACTATGCTCAACAAAAGTTGATTTCCATTAATTGTCCAGTAATTGTTACACAAGAAATTAATCTTTCATAGGGATGATCAAAATATTTATACAAGTATTCATAAATTTATTTGTTAAATTTGGATTCAAAAAATTCATTCTATATAATTTGTTTAAATATTCATTTTTATACTAGAAACACACATACAAAAATATATATATATATATATATATATATAATCAATTCTTTAAATAATTTAGTTCTAATATTTATGTTTAAATTGTGATATATATTTGATTATTTTGTAAACAAAAATTAGTTATATTTGGAGATTACATAATATGATTAATGTAACTTATTAGTTTCTTTTTATGAATTCAGATGAATCATAGTTTGTGGAAACTGATTGTATATAATTATTTAAATACTTTATTATATATATAATTTATTTATATTTATTTTTGGATAAATAAGTGTGAGTATAGGAATAGATGAAATATTATTCTTTAAATTCGAAGACATTAAAAATTATAGTATCATGCTCATATCATAGCCATAATTATGCATAATTATCTTATCTCTCTTGGACAACTAGTGCTAGCTTTGTTGTAACTCAAACTAATTAAGGATGGGGAACTTTTTCTGTTTTTTTGAATGATAAAGAAATACAAGGACATATTTTTTTTAGACAAATATTAATATATTACTTCTTCAAAAATAATCTCAGAAAACAATCAAATTTATACAAAAAATTATAATAATGTCAAAATGAAATAAGCATAATAGAATAAAAAATTCTTGAAAAGAAAACTCTTAAAACAAGAGAAGAAAGCTTTCTTACAATAAGAGGAGAAACCTCTCATCTCATGAGAGAGAAAAGAAAAAACTTTATTTTCAATTCATAAAAATAAAAAAATTTCTCTCTGCCGAGAAAGGAGAAACAGCCGCAAAAAAAAAAGAAAAAAAAGGTGAAACTCCAAAGAGGAGAATACAGGGACTTATTTGAAAAAAAAAAGTATAGGAACTAAATAAAATTCAAGAAAACTATAGGGTTTAAAATATAATTTTTGGTTTCCCTTCTCCCCGTCTGGCACATAGCTATAGTTTCCGCGTTTCACATTATTCTTGAATTTTCCTTACTATTTTCCTACCATTTCCGTAAAAATGCAATATTTTTTTTTTGTTGGTTCAAAATGTTGAATTAATATCCATTTGAAGCAGTCAAGAAAAAAATATTGTATTAAAAATTTACTGAAAATTCAAATCTTCTTCACAAAAACCAAGTAATTAAGATGATATAAACTTGCTGAAGGCTACCAATCTGAAATCTTGCAATTAATTCCCTTGAACTTAATTCATTTTAGTCCCATTTCAACTTTAAAAAATTTCCAAAAATTCTTCTAAACTTATTTCCTTAACCAAGTTCTCCCTTCAACATTTTAACCTCATTAATTCATTCAGTTAAATGATCCAAATCAGTTACAATTTGGCAAGGAGGGCAATTTAGGGCTTGTTTTATAATAATTTTTAAAAATTATTTTTAATTTTTAAAATTATAAAAATTACAAAATCAATTTGAATAACTGTTTTAAAAAAAATAAAAAATAGAATATATGTTTTGAGAATATAAAATATAGAACAATTAAAAGATATTTTGAATTCTAATTTTTTAAAATAAAAAAAATATAAAAAATAAATCTTTTTATTAATAACATGTATATGAATATATAAAAATAATAATATTATAAATTCTCCAGAATTAATTTTATAAAAAAATTCTAAAGAATAAAAATATATAACAACTATCAAAGAAATTCATTTTAGTCCCACTATTTTTTTCCAACATCAATATACTGAGGCTCATAATTAAGGATGATCTTGAGTAAGGTACCAATTCTTAAACTTGCACTCAAGGAAAAATACTTTCTTTCTGTTTTCAGATTCAAACATAAATTGATGGGGAACTTTTTCTGTTTTTTTGAATGATAAAGAAATACAAGGACATATTTTTTTAGAGAAATATTAATATATTACTTCTTCAAAAATAATCTCAGAAAACAATCAAATTTATACAAAAAATTATAATAATATCAAAATGAAATAAACATAATAGAATAAAAAAACTCTTGGAAAGAAAACTCTTAAAACAAGAGAAGAAAGCTTTCTTACAATAAGAGGAGAAACTTCTCATCTCATGAGAGAGAAAAGAAAAAATTTCATTTTCAATTCATAAAAATAAAAAAATTTCTCTCTGCTGAGAAAGGAGAAACGGCCGCAAAAAAAAAAGAAAAAAAGGTGAAACTCCAAAGAGGAGAATACAGGGACTTATTTGAAAAAAAAAGTATAGGAACTAAATAAAATTCAAGCAAACTATAGGGTTTAGGGTCTAAAGAATAAAAATATATAACAACTGTCAAATAGACTCTTAGTCATTTTAGTCCCAACTTTTTTTTCCAACATCAATCTACTGAGCCTCATAATTAGGGATGATCTTGAGTAAGGTACTGAATTTTAAACCTGCACTCAAAGAAAAATACTTTTTTCTGTTTTCAGATTCAAACATAAATTGATAGCAAAATTAATTTTTATCTCTAAATTTGTCAAATCTCCAAATCTTTAAACCTAGATCCTTCTTTACTTGAAGAATTTTTAAAAGGAGTCATTTTTTATTTAAATCTTATCTAAATAAAATTTATTAATATAAAATCACAAAATAAAAAAAATTACAACTATATTGTTATTCAAATTTTAAAACACAATCAAGTCTCACAACTTTTACTATAATATAAATTTCCAACATATTTCTAAAATTAAATTTTAGAAAGTTGTGTGTGTATTTTCTAAGGATACTATGAATTTATATTTACTAATATTAATACTATAAATGTAAAATAAATAATTTATAATATTTATAATGAATGGAGGTCTGAAATGAATATTATTCTTCTCAGACTTGAACTCATCACAATGCTTGAAGAAATCTTTAAACTTGTTATTTAGTATCCCAACCAGATTCAACGAGTAAAATTTGCATATGAAAAAAAAAAAGAGAATACCAGAAAAAAATTAAGAAAAGATAAATATTTTTTAACTTTCTCTCCAATTGTAAATACAATGTGATCTTTAATCTCAATAAAATTGCCATTGATCTAATAACCCCATCATTGCAATAATTCTTGTAATGTAAATTAGATATTAATTAAATCCAACTTTTTGTACATGAAATTACTAAAATGTTCCATCATTTGATATCCATTAATTTCTAAGCTTGAAAATGCCTATTATTTAAATACTTTTGAATCTTCTGCTGGGCGCTTTTTGTAGGCACCTGCTAAGCTTTTTAGCGGCGGTTTTATCCGTCGCTAAAGTATATTTTAATATTATTGCTCTATAAATTTTGTTTAAATAATTAATTTAACAAAAGTTATAGTGACAATAATATTTGTTGCAAAAAATTTTAGCAACGAAAAAAACCGCTGCTAAAACACCTAGCAGGCAAGAAACTCTCAGCAGAGAATCCGGACGCCATTTAAATATGACTCAACAGTCACACAACACACTGAGACAAGAAACAGTAGAGACACAAGCACATCAGGCAACAAATTCTCAGGACTAGGCAGCCTCATCAAGCTTCTTCCAACTACCATCGTCTTCCTCTTATAATTCCTCAACCTCCTTGTCACCAACGACGGTCACTGAACTACCCTCCCTCACCAAATTTGTGCTCTCTCAAAGCATTAACATCCCTATCTATTATATATCATAATAGCTCAACACAAAAACAACATGACCTCAAGGATATTGGAAACCAGCAAAAAGGGGCCTCCTCCAAAAACCCTCCAAAGAAGGGAAATCGCCCACCAAACCAGCAATTTTGAGGTCATAATTTGACACTCCCTTATGTTGGAAGGACATTCATCAAAGAGGGATCTTCTATGTAAAAGGGATTTGGATCATCTAAAGTGCGTAGAGAGAGAGAGGTCAAGTGGTGAAAAATAGAGAAAGAGTAAAATAGAGATAAATTAAAAACACAATCTGTATGAATTATGTCTCACTTGTGTTTTATTTCTTTCTTTCTCTCTCTGACATCACTTCATCTCTCTCTATACTTTAGAATTCCTTATATTTATACATATATACATATACTGTTGTTTAAAGTCTCATCTCACAGTTACTATGATTTTTTATTTGGTTCTCATCATTTGGTTTATTTTTTCTTCTGTTTCTTTGTAGGATTATCAATTGTTTTTTTATTTATTTGTAATTCCCAATAAATGGGAGCTAGTTGTCCCTCTACTTGTCGCTAATTAAAAAAATGTACATAAATGCATGCGTGAAATTTAATGTTTAGTAATAAAATGAGTCATTGCATTTAAATATATCAATCTAGTGTAGGAAAATTTTACAATGCTCTCTCGGAGTGTCGAAAAGCTTGAAATTATTGTAATTTATATTTTGACAAATAATTGATTCTTCTCAAAAATTTTGGATTCAACTCATTTGTAATTTAAAATCAAACTTAGGGTTGCTGTATTTTATTTTCATTTTCACTGGAAACAAAAAAAATGATTGAAAATGTATTTGGTAGAATTTAACAAAAAATATTTTTTGAAAATATTTTAAAAATAAGTTAAAAACATGAAGCGTTTAAAAGATGTTTTCAGCATCACATAATAATCAGGGTTCTTTTAATAATTTGTTAAAAAGTAAATCTTTCAATCATAAAATTATTATAATTTAATAATACTCAAACTTAAAAATCAATAAAAAAAGTACAGTCTTTTAGGTCATCTAATTTAGAAGTAAATATGAACAAGAATTTAGCATTACATAAAAAACATATTTTTAAAATTTTTAAAATATAGAATTGAAAACAATTAATTTTTTTAAAAAAAGAAATGGAAAATAAAAACTTAAAATATTTTCATAAATCGAACACATCCTTAGTTTCTTCTTCTTCTTCTTCTTTAAACACCACAAGTTTGTATTGAAGTGGCTCAAAATTCAAATGGTTTTCACGTTAGTAACCAATGGTTTAAATTTTTTTAGCAGGACCAACAAGGGTTGAGTTTAACAAAAAGGACTAGTCTCTCATGATATGGAGAACAAAGGTTCTAATCCCCGCTTGAAGATATGTCTACATTTAGTGCTTCACAATACCTCAAGTAAGATTGACTCCAATAAGAGAATATTTGTGAGAAACAAAAAAAAAATTCGTTGAGCACGCACTATAAAAAATAAGAAAAATAGTAGTGCTTTAAGTAATCATTTAGTGGTGCTTGAAGCGCCACTAATACAATTTCATGGTGCTTGTGCAAGCGTCATGATTTTTGGTGTTGAGACCAATTTTCCTAGCGCTTCAGTGCATCAGCGGGAGTTTGCACAATGATTTTAAATCGTGGCACATGTTGAGCACTGCAATAATTTTTGTGATGTTTTTCTGGATTTTTTTTTGCATTTCCTGGCGCTGATCCACAATAATTTTTGGGTTGATTTATTTTGTTTAATAATAGTGTCACCTTTCAAGCGCCGTTATGTTTTGGTTGAATTATTTTGTTTAATATTAGTGTCATTTTTTAAGTGCCACAATGTTTTTGGGTTAATTTTTTTTATTTAAAAATAGTGTCACCTTCTAAGCACCACGATGTTTTAATGTTTTACTTCCTAGAGCCTTGTAAGTGCCACTATTTTGGTCTAAAAGGTGCCATTAATTTAGTTTGAAAGGCATCACTAATTTAGTCTATATTTTTACTTCCTTTCGCCACTGTTTTGGTCTAATTCATATGTATATATAAATTTTTTTATTCGATTGTTCCTAACACCTTTTAAGCGTTATTTAAAGTCAAGTTTTTAAAATCATTGTTCCTGAAGTTTTCAAAGTGCCAAATTATTTAAATTCATTGTTTGAAATAATCCATACCACATTTACAATTCCTAATTAACATCAAACAATATAAACTCAATATATGATACATTCAAAATAATATATTAATTGCATAAAATTTCTATATTCAAAGCTATATAAACATAACATATACAATTCCTAATTATAATTCAAAATAATTAATAACAAGTCAGTACCCTAAGTTTCCTTGTGCCAAGAGGATTTTATACTATATACTTACTACTATAAATACCAAAATATATAATGCCCCATTTACTGAGTGGGATCTTCTCCTATTGATGAGTGAGGTTCACTTGAAGGCTGCCCACTGTAATATCTGCATTTTTTTAAAATCTCCAAGGATGTTTTAGATGTTAAACTTTTGTGATTTTTGACTAAAGATTTGACTAAAACCTCCCTGAAAATTTTAAAAAAGGGAAAAAGGGGATAAAACAGTCAAATTTTAACTAGGGGCAAAATGGTAATTTTGCCCACAGGGTAAAATTGTAATTTTACCTAAGGAATAAGATTATTATTTTAGTTAAGAAAATTGGAAAAAATTTTCTTAAGAAATTTTCTTCAAAATTTTGAAGCAAGAGAAGGGTAAAACGGTCATTTTAACTAAAAAAGGCAAAATGGTAATTTTATCCCAAAGGGTAAAATTGTCATTTTTTCACACAAATAGGATGACCATTTTATTCCATATATTTCATAATTTTTTTTACCCAATTAGGAGACCTCTGTGTCCAAAAAGAATGAAAAAAAAGAAAGAGACAAGAAAAATGAAGGGTAGAAAGGTAAATTTACAAAAGGGACACATTGGGTATTTTAAATTTGTGTTTAAAAGTCTTCTTCCTCCTTCTTTCTCAGCAAAATGCAGCACACAAGAGGAGAAACTCAGCCATACGAAGAAGACGCAGGGGAGGGAAGAGGAAGAAGGAAATTTTCATAAAACTTGAAGAAAACATCATTTGCATTGGAAAAGCAAGGTAGTTAAGCAACTTTCTAGTATTTATTCTTGGTTTCATGGTGATTTTCATAGAGTTTGTCAATTATCTTCAAGATGATGAACAGTAAAATTTTTTCTCTCCACTCCATTTTAAGCTTGAAACCTTGTTGCAATGCATTTATATGAGTGAATATGTGAATTTGTGTTAGTTGTAAGGTATGATTGAGCTTGTTTCATGGGATTTATAATTATGTTGCCTCTACCGACAGTAATATTTTCTTGATGATGAATGATGATTAAGTTGCCAATGGTGTGTTCTAAATATAGTATGATATTATGGTGTTGGATGTAAGAAAAATGATGAAACAACTCTTGAAGAGGAAGAAAGGAATTGAAAATGCATTCTCTCCTGTTTGCTGGAAAATTGGCCAAGATATCACTGCTGTAAGTTGCTGTTTTATGCTGTAAAATGCTGCTGTGGGTTGCTGTAAAACTGTTATGTGCTGTAAAATGCTGCTGTAAGTTGCTGTATGTTGCTGTAAAACTGTTTTGTGCTGTAAAATGCTGCTGTAAGTTGCTGTATGTTGTTGTAAAACTGTTTTGTGCTGTAAAATGTTGCTGTATGTTGCTGTAAAACTGTTTTGTGCTGTAAAATGCTGCTGTAAGTTGTTGTGAAATGCTGTAAAACTGTAAATTGCTGTAAAATTCTGCTGTAAGTTACTGTAGAATGCTGCAAAATGTTGCAAAATGAGTGTTAAATAAATGGGCAGCATTAAAATCATGATGGCCCAATGATTTCCTTGAATTGGTATGAAAAGAATATTTGAAGAAAAAATTAAGAAGGGTGAAATAAATGTTATATTTTGTATGAATATGCCTGAGTTGCTTTTCTCCCTTCCTAAGGCTGAATGAATTTATCTCTTCTTTTAAGAAGAATTCAAGTTCCATCATTTAATGGAAAAGAAGCCATGATTAATAAATTTTGACAGAAAATTTAAAGAGAAAGGATAAAATAATGAAATGTGTACTTGATGCAATTTGTGTTGGCACAAAAATATGATATTTAAATAGATAGCTTGTAGATGCTAAAATGAATGGCACCATTTATGGCATTAAAGTTTGATGAATATATATATGTATTGATTGATGCTAATGGCATGAGGATGTAAATGCCAAATTTATGTGGTGTGTTTAATGGTCCTAAATGACGTTGTGGTAATATTATATTGTGATAATGTGGATTATGGCACTAAATGAACACCTAAGGGAGGAATGGCACTGAAATACCCCTTATGGTGAAGTAGTATCAAATGGCACTAAATGAATACCTAAGGGATGAAATGGTACTAAAATATCCCTTATGGTAATGGCACTAAAGGAAACACCTAAGGGATAAACACACTAAAAGAATCCCTGAGGTGAAAGGCACTAGGTGATGGCTTCAAAAAGTCAAGAAATGATTGAGATGCATTCCTTGTGAATGAGTTGCTATAAATTAATTTTTATTGATTTATGTTTTAATTATAAATTATAGTTTAATTGCTGAAATGACTGGATGCTACATAAGTTCATATAATTCATTCATATTTACATTGCATAAATTTAAAGAAGAAATGTTTTTCCGTAGTAATACGGTGGTACATGTTAGATGTTTTATGAAATTAATAAAATTACTTAACTACTGAGATAATATTCTCATGATTATATCTGACATGTATCAGATGCTTAAATATTTGGCGAGGATCGAAGTGGACACATTGTAGGTGGGAATTCCCTTTTTGGGAATAATCAACGTTGTCTAAGGAGTTTATGTGGTGACTATCGTAGTAGTTCACCCTTAGTAGGGTGGATAGATAGATATGTTTTGAATATAATGCTAACATGTAGGAATTAGCCCATTTTATCCTAATTTCTTTATATTTTGGAAATAAAATCAGGATAAACAAAATGTTTGGATGTATATAGTAAAATGGGCATATATATATGTCGGGATAGGTGAAAGTGTGAATTTTGACAGAAAGAGGGTTCGAGTGGCAGGGTTGTTGCCTCCCTACCCTTAATATATGGCAATCACTAAACATATCCTGAAATATGTGTGTAACAATGTATAAAAATGATAATAGATGCAAATATATGCAAGTTTTATTTAGGACGTTGTAACTAAATTTGATTATTTATTTAGTTTTGCCGCTGCGAATTGTATGAATGTAATACCGAGTAATTGATCCCAAACCTAATTTAATTAACAGATGGGTAATATTGGAATAAGAAAAATTTTACTCAGGTTAAAAATTAAGGACGAAGGTAAGGATAACATGTCAATCTTACAGCTAATTATTTTATTTAAGAAATTATTTCATAAAGAAAGGCTATAAGATTGGGATGTTACACCCACTATTTGCATAAGATGGTTGAAAGGATTAACAAATTTTTTATAGCTTGAATCAAACAAATGAAATAATTTTTTTGAATAAAAAAATAATTATTAAACCAACCTGAGTATTAAATAAGTGTGCAAACTGAGGTGGAACATTTCTTAAGAAATTTTGGAAAATGTAACCTAAGGCATTTCTCATTTCTTGATTCAATGATTTTAACCTTAAAACTTCTTGTTGAAGAGCGACATTAGAAGTATTAGCACCTTAGTTTATTTGCAACCAACCAAACCAAGTTTTATTCACACCAAATACAAGAGTTAAACTAGGGCTAAATCCTAAACCACAAACTCTTTCAGAACGTTCTTTTTTCAACACTTGTCCTAAAGAATCTTGCTTAGAAATAGCCTTAGATGAAGTTCTTTAACTTTCAATATCTAATTTTTTCCCTAAAATAACAAATTATCTTGTTAACTAAGAGGCAAAGACACAAAGTGAAGCAATTGGTCCAAATTAGCATAACATACATTCAAACAGCCTAAGATTAAGCTAGGAGTTGAGTTTAAATAGTTCTTTCATGTATTTTCCCATCATGCCTAAAATACCATACAAAAATCCAAGCAACAACATTTAAAATTAACAGTTGAAATAAGGAAAATACAATAATAGGTTTATACCACTCCTACCATATGAACCCAACATCTGCATGATACACACAACTAGTAAAAAACCAAAGAACACAAGACATTGGTAATGAGGTAAATGAATTCCCTATGGAGATAACCTCAAATGGTTAGGGTTTAAGCACTTTCAGTCAGTAAAAATACTTTCAACTAAGTATTTATAATACTTACACTTACAACTCTAGCCTCATCATTGACATAAGATTCATCCACCTTCTTGTGTGTTGCAACAAATGCAGCTCCCCTACTCACAGGCTTGCCATTTGCCAATTCCTAACATATATTTATTGAAAAATATCATTATCGTGAAAAAATAAGCATAACAAAAGTGTTTTATTACCATTTCATATTTTTTCTTGCGATGCTTTTAGACCCACAAATATGTGGCATCTTCAACTTCTATCGATTGAGTCGGTTATTATTGCTTATTTCCTACAAAGTTTAAAAAGAAAATTAAGTTGTATTGTTGTAAAACCTCTTTGATTTAAAAATCTAATTTGAACCTTACTTGGGTCTTTATATCTAATCTATAATTAATGAAGGCTATCCACATGTCTTGTGGTATGAAGTCAGGATAGCTTAAAATGTTTTGCTCCTTAGTGGCATAACACTTGTAATACATGTTATACAACTCAATTCAATAATTCCTCCACTTTTTTCCTATCTTTTTCAACATAGTTTTTTACAACCCAATCATCTAAGCAAAACTTAGCCTTCAAATCACAATATTAAAGATTAGTTCATTTAAAGTATATGCCAATAGAAATATAATTTCTTACTAAGTAAAAATTTTATATTACCTTTAAATTATTGAAACATGCATCCTTATAGCTATCAAGAACTTTATCCCATGAATGATAGCTTATAGGAAATGCATTTAAGTCAGTCTCAATCACTCCGATGACACCACCCAGAAGGCCAGCAGCTTCCCTAATTGGTTGGCCTTATTCGTTAGAGGGTACAAATATATGTTGCCCTGCAAGAAGTGTCCAAACATCATGCAATCTTAAATGTCCTTCTCTAGTATTTCCTTACTTATTTGTAAAATGAAAAGTATATTAAGATAATATCAATAATTTGATTAATAAAATGAAAAATTTTCAATTACTGATGATATTAACAGTCCAAAATGAACTTCTAGGTCTTCTACTTGAGGACTGGGCTGAGGTAATAGTTGAAGCTGGTTCTGAGGTTTGGGCTAGGGTTGGCATTGATTCTGAAATATGGGTTGGGGTGGAGATGGCATTGGCTTAAAAGGTTGAGGAGTAGGGATGGAGATAGAGTAGGAATAGTTGAGGACTCCCCACTTTTTCTACAGGCCTTTTGCTTTAATCTTCTCATGCCTACAACTTTCAATGTATATTATAGAACAAAGTTCAGATAAAAATAAAAGAACAGAGAATCATGAAAAGCATAATTGTTTCAACAGAGAATTACTTGAACAAGTAAATATTGATAACCATAATGCTAGTCTTAAATAAATATCGTATAGGATCTTATATATTCATTTAAAAAAAGGAAAAATCAACCATTAACAACACAATATTTGATCCTCATCATTGTTATTCACACTATCAACAACATCTATGACAGGCAGTTCTTCTTCTTCAAGTCCCTTTGCTAAAGGTATGCTCTCTACATCATCATAAAAAAAACACTACTAATTGTTGTTGTGGGTATGGTTCATTCTCATGGACATTCTCTTCATCTCTTATCTCATACAAATCCTGTGGCTTTAAGTGAATAGGAATGCACCCCTCTTTGCCAACTTGATCATCAATGTAATACACTATTTGAGCTTCAAAAGCTTGAATATAAGGCTTATCATCTGCACGTATGCTAGTGTGAATCAATTACAAAAAATTTATCAAATCAAACCCAAGGGCATCCCTTTTGATTCCTAGTGTTGTTGTTGTATTAGCCCATTCACACTTAAACATTGTTATCATGAATTGACCATGATAATTTAACTCAATCATATCTACCAACTTTCTATAATAAGGAACACCCCAAAAAATTGGTCAATTATCACTGCTACTTGCATAACTATTTATATCGAATGAGCTAAATACTCTATTATTTTGTGTTTTCAACCCTTGTTCTCGAGCTATGGTACGAAATTTAAAACCATTGATGTTAAATGCACTAAATTGTCTAGCATTTGACAGTGGACCTTTTGCTAGACATTTGATGTCCTCGGAATGAGTTACACTTTCATCATTCGCAGCCTATAATGAACACAATGATGCGTTATATTTTTTAGTTGTCATATATAATAACAATCACAAAAAAACAGGACACCACTCACTCGACCATAAAACCATGAAGTAAATTCCCTATGAATTATCCTTTGGATAAGTGAAGCAGAACGAGTGTAATTTCTCAACCTTCTTCTCATAATCTCCTTAAATTCTTTACATTTCATTAACAAATTAACAAATTAATTTCAAAGGATTGAAAACATCCATCAAATTAGCAAATCCATGAAATTACTTACTAAACAGATCATTCTACGTGTTTACAATTCATTAGTACATGGTGATGAGCTTGATGTTTCTCTATATCTGTAAGTTTGACATATGAGTAACCTCCAACCAGCTTGCCTATTTGAGGGAAAATTGTTTCCACCTGAGATGATTCAACTTCATTTAATTAATCATCAACACGTCTAAGGCGATTAAATCTTGTCTCAGTTTCATCTAAGTACCTTGAAGAAAATGTAAGGCACTCTTTAGCAATATAACTTTCCGCTATAGAGCCTTTAGGCTGTGCCTTATTGTACACGTAGGACTTTAGCAATCCTAAGTACTCGTAAGTTTGACATATACTTGATATGATATGTCTTATTCCAATCATGAAAAAAAATAATGGAATTGCATAAAATTATTTTGAGAATTTTACCTTTCTATTGGATATATCCACCTGTAATGAACAGACCCTCCACACTTAGCTTCACCAACTAATTGAACAATCAAATGAACCATGATTGTAAAGAATGATGGGGGAAATAACACTTCTAAATGACATAGGAATTTTGCAACTCTCTTTTGAAGATTTTCTAACTCAGAAGCACTCAGTACTTTACTACATATATGTCAAAAAAATGAACACAGCTCCGCTGAGACTGTGCATATATGATTAGGTAACACAGTTCTTAATGCTATTGGTAACAATTGTTCCATTAGAATATGAGAATCGTCTCTTTAGCCCAGATAACTAAAGATTTTTTAAATCGACACATCGAGAAATGTTGCTGGAGTAACCATCTAGGACCTTCACATTCTTCAAGATACTAAGAAATTTATCCTTGTTTGAATTTGTCAATATGTATAACATCCCAATCTTATAGCTTATTTTGAGAAATATTTTCCATAATAAACCATTTAACTATAAGACTGGTATGTTATCTATACTTTCATACTTAGTTATTGCCCAAGTAAAATTTTATTTTCAATTTTCTTTTAATTGACATTTCTTAGGCTTGGGATTATTTACTCAATATTACATCTATACAGTACACAGCGAAAGACTACATAAATTAAAATAATAACGCAACGAAAAAATTTAAACTTTCTTCATCTATTTCCATACAACTAATGTTTGCAACGCTAAACAAATCCAATTAGTTTCTCAGGGTAAGGAGACAACAATCCTGCCACTCAAACCCTTTTTAATAATATTTCTATATCATTTTTTTCATTGACTACCAGAACCCCCATCCTCTTGCCAAATTGATGTTCCGATCAAGGTTGCTTCTATCTTCATTTGTAGATTATACCTGGTTATCTGATACATACCAGGATGACTTATGAGAAATAAATTCTCATTGGCTAAACATTCCTAATTTATTTTGAAAACATTGGTATGTACTACTGTAGTGATACAAAAAATAGTTCTACATTCTTTATAAAAAATTTCATATTTCATTCTATAGGATTAAATAAATAATTCTCTTAAATGTGTATGATCTACATATATGATTACAGTATATGGCAATGTATTATGATAATTTTGACCATTCACCTTATACATTTTCCAGCAACATGATTATATGAAATTTTTGCTGAACATCAATGATATATAGGGAAACTATTTATCATTCATAGGAAAACAAATATCAATCATGAGGAAAACTGTAATAAATCTGTGGCTAACAACAAATTCTCTAAGAAAGAAAGACTTAAGAGTGTCGAGAGCGTCACCCAATGAACTACTTATGTATCACTACTTATATGAATGAGATAATTTTATTCTCTATGTGACAATTCTACCACTAGTACTATCTGAGGCGTCCCTCAAGGGATCTAGTATCCTTCCGTGTATCTATGCCTGGAGGCAACTGTATGTCTATGCCTGAAGGCAAATTGTTAAAATTAAGCTCATGGGATCACTACTACTGCGTATATCATTTCCTCTTCGCTTTCTGGGTGGATCATGCTGCTATGAAATCACCACCCCTTACCGGTGGATCCTATTCCCAATACACTATCTCTTATATATAATCTAGGGTGACTTAGCTTGTACCCATGATTATGCCAAATTCTACGTAAATGTCTCCTTCTTATTGGCCATCTAAGTTACACTAACTTAGAATTTGCAACCATCACGGTATTTTTTTTAAATCTTTATTCCAAGTAGATGTTTGACCATCCATAATTATGATACAACCGTGGAATGTCCAATGGCCATCCCATACCGACAATTGGTCACTCGATTACAAGCTTGTCTATCCTAGAACATATATCAGAAATACTTTCTCTAAGTTTTCTTTCTTATATTTCTATGTTTTCCTTTCTTGCTATGTTTTCCTTTCTTTACCTATGTTTCCCTCTCTTTTTCTTTAACTTATCATGATACTATACCTTCACAATTTATGACCCTTGTAACAATTTCAAGGTCAAATTACATAGAAATGGAGGTATTATTCTCGGCCAAGAGAAGAAAATAAGGAAAAAATAGCAATTTCTTAATTTAATTTCCCAATTTCTACTCTAGCCCTTTTCATAAACGTAATTCTATAATTTTCCTTCCATTTCTATACAACTTTTCATGCCATATTTTGCCCTTTCACATTTAGGGCCCTAAAGTGAATGTTTCCCCTTTTTTCTTTATCATATAATTCCATTTCCTTCTTTATCTATCTATACATACCTAAAAGTATTTTTTTTTTCATACATACTTATCGGTATATATTTAACAATTTTTCCCATTCTTTAATGTACATTTTAATTACTAGGATAACATGATTTTGAAGTTTTCAATAAGAAATCCAATAACATAAGGATTTCCATTTTTCCATATCTTTGGCCAATATCTATAAAATATCTTTGTAAATAAATTTTTCCAAAGCAATCCATTATGTTCTTGGTCAAAGATTTTAATGTAGAGAAAATGGAATAACTTAAACATCAAGTTTCCTTTTTCTTTTATTGTTAGCCAAATTTACCAAGGGAAAGTTTTGGCAAGATTTTCACAATATTTTCCCTTGTTAATTAACATGGAGCTTTGGCTAAGTGAAGGAAAAAGGAAATTAATGTTTAAATATCAAATGAAAACTCTATTTCTCTCCTTTAGCCATAATTAACAATGATACATTTTCCATGCAAATTTAATTACATCCTTTTCTTGCCTATCAACATACCAGTTCGGCCAAGGAAAGAAGTTTAAGGAAAATCCATTATCTTATCAAAATGTATAATTTTTCTTTCCCCATGGCCAAGATACTAACATATTAAATGGAAAGATTTAGCAAATTTAACAAAATTTCCTTCCCAAGTGTTTCAATGCTCTCAGTCAAGGGTGAAAGGAGAAGAAAACCATTTTATTTCATTACAAACTTATTCTTTCTTTCCCCTTTCATCTTTGGTCGAAATAACACTAGGAAAAATAGGCAAATTTCAGCACAAATTTCCCTTCCAAAAGAGGGTATAGTCACCGCTAACAAGAGAGGATTTAGGAGTTAACATGGTTTCCATCTAATCTCTTCATTTATCTCATTCTCATCACAAATGAGTTATGAAACATCATTTACCCAACAAAATCATGTTCATCCAAGCACCATATCATCATCATTCAACCATAGGGGATTTTCATGGAAATGGAATTAAAATTGCAAAATTGTCACAAACACTTCAAAGCTTTAAATCAACACTCAAATATACAACCATACATCATTTTAAGCAAATCCCAACAGAATTTTTGACATTTTAAGCATGTAGAAAGGAAAATGGTACTGTTCATGGTAACCATGGATGACATTCAAGAGCTTGAAAACAACCATGAAACATGAAATAAATTGCATAGGAATGTAAAGCTACCTTAACTTAGCATTAAAAGTGAATTTATCTTAGAATTTCCTCCTCTCTTTCACTTCCTTCTTCTCCCTTCTTCTTCCTTGGTTTCACGCTGCTAACTCTTCTGCTTGCTCTATTTTCACGTCTCATGCCCTTACTTAAAATTTTCACTTTATTCTTCATTTTTTCCACCTTTTCTCTTCAAAATTTTGACAAATGATACAATATAAATTCCATAAATATTTTTATGATAAAATGGTAATTTTATCTCCAAGGTATAAAATTAAAATTTTACCCTTAGTGTAAAATTATCATTTTACCCTTTTAGCCAAAATGACTATTTTACCCCTTTATTGGCTTCCAACAATTTTGAAAATTTAGGGGAATATCCTTGAGGGAATTTGTCACCATTTACTAAGTAAAATGATAATTTTACCCTTGGGTAAAAATAACCATTTTATCCTTGGGTAAAAATTGTCTGTTTTGCCCTAAGATATTTTTCTATAGTCATGATGACTTTTAGATATTTTACCGACATAATCATTATGCTTTCAGATATTTTCTCGGCATCACAATGACGTATCATAAATGCGCAAGATATTTTGAAGGCATAATGATTATATTTCGTCCTTTTATGAAACATTTATTTTCTTCACTTTAGTCCCTAACTTTTTCTTTCAATTAGTCCCTTTCCTTAATTTTGAAATTCTTAGGGCAACTTTACTCAAATCTTTAGTCAAAAAATTGATAAATTCTTAAATTAAAAATATATCTAAACTCAGGAAAATGCGGTTATTACATTATGTACAAGGCCAAAGGATATTTTCCATTGTTATTCGGTTAAAGGTATTGACGAATTCCTATAGCACATAAGTCTTTTTGAGCATTGAGATGATCTTTTGTCTTACTAGCTTCCTTGAGTAATGTATGTATGACATTGTCACACACATTTTTCTTAATATGCATCACATCAAAGTTGTGCCTTACCAAATTAAATTCCCAACACAGAAGCTAAAAAAATATACTTTTCTTCCTCTACTAAGAATCACTTCCTTCGGCATAACTATTACGAGTTCTTTTCCCTTTAACATCTAAATCTTGTCCTTTCCCAAAGGTCACATCAATATTCTCCACTTGCTTCAATATTTCTAAGCCTGATAGTGAAATTGTTGGATTCCTCATTTTTGGGTGACCATCAAACCGGAGTTAATTCAATCTAAATCTATGCCTAGGTTCCAAGAAATGACGGTGGCCCATGAAGTACCATTTTCTACTAAAAGGCAATGGACAAGTGTTTGAGTCATTATTGCAAGATGGAAAAACTAATCCCGTACATGTGTTCCATCTAGATAAGGTACCGAGACCAGGAAAATACTATATTAGAATTGATCATTAATCACACTCTCCAATCTGTGAAACTTTGAGATGAACAAAAGGGTGATTAGATTCAGAAGCTTATAAAGCTAAAAATGAAAGCACAAAACAAGGCACGTTCAGAATTCTAGTTTCAAAATGGAAGCACAAAAAGGGAAGCTTATGTAATATATATTCATTCATTCATTCATTCTTGACTACACATGCATGTTCAAAATTCTGGTTTCAAACCCATAACAATAAAAATAAAAGCAAGCCAGCAATGGAAGCCAAAAAATGATGAAACCATAAGAGTTAGATGCTTTGTATCATTGTATAGTTGATACTTTAAATGTATAGTGGACACTAAATTAATTAGATTTTTGGGAAGATATATAATTTGGTTAACTTGCTCACAAAAGCCAATAAAATATACCCTTATTCCAATATTCTCTATTTATTCAACAACTCACGAACATTAAATTTTCTTTACTTGGTAAGTTTAAATCCCTCAATGTTACAGAGGTTTAGAGTGCATATGGCAAGAAGAAGAAGAAGAAGGAGAGGGAGAGAGTATAAAATTGCTACACATTTGCATTAGCATGAAAAAGTAACTTGGTAGAAGTCCTCTAAAATTGTGATTTAACCTAAACTATTAATCTTCCCATGAATTTGTTCAATATATTTTAGTGGGAAAAATGGAAAGCGTCCCTAGGTAGTAGGTACATTTACAGATATAGTAGTGACACAATGAATGGACAAGGTTGTGTTATATAGACATGTATGGTTTGTACTTGGTACATTGTGAGAATAAGAGTGAGAGGTAGATAAAATAACATCTATTGCTATTCCTACTGTTGCTATTGCTATTGTTGTCCTTATAATTTAGGCCAACAATATACTGCAGCACTCTACTTCCTCTTTCTCTCTCTTTTTATTTTATATATATATATTTAGAAGTTACTGTTAGTGAAATAAAAAATCAGCATCTATATCCTTGGAGGAAGAGAGAGAGATGGAAACAAACTAGAAACTTTAATTACTGATTGATTATATATATATAGTATTTTAGGGATAAAGAGAGGTTACGAAAGGCTGTAAATGGTGAAGCAAAAGAAGATATTTGAGGTGATGAGACTAATGAGATTAGAGTGTGCAAGTGTGTGTGTGTGTGAGTAGACTATATTTTTGTTTGCAGTTGTAGTTTTATGAGTGGAAAGTTCCTAAGCTTGTGGCAGTGCTCGTTCTTGATCTTTACAGTAGCATTTTCAGCAAAATTAAACACTCCCAAATAAGCCCAAAAATAGTCACATGAAAGTGCAGCACATAATTTTAAATTTTAACACTGATTTACCTAAAATATTCACATACACATACACCGTATGAAATTTACACATAGAGGCTCGAGTTTTAGGGGCATTTGCTACAATAATTACAAGGACAAAACGTAGCATAATAGGGACAATTTATCACTCATTGCAGTAATCAATTGTTATAAACTCAGCAGTACATTTACATACAACACAAGTAATTCTGATTCAATGCTGTCAGGAATATATTTCTTAGAGTCTGGGATTTCTGAATGTCTAAAAAATGGAGTTCATATTAGCCATTTTTATTGATTTGTCCTGGTTGAAGAGTGAAGATAAGAGCAGATATTTTATGTTCATTTTTGAAAATGAGACAAGATTTCCTTTTTGTTTATAGGAAAACCCCAAATGAAATTTATACACATAATGAGTCTTTTTTTTCCATTTTAGGTTGAGGGAGAGAATGATTCTTTATTCTAAAGTTCATTATATTATAAAAATAAAAAATTATGATAGGAAATTAACCTAAATGAATGCCTAAATGAATTGGCCTTTGGTACTACAAATCCACCATCTAAAACTAGTTCTTTCTCATTATTAGATGATGCCATTTCCTATGCTTCATCCCCTACCACTTTGAAATAGCAACATTCCAAAACATTATGTATTTTTAGAAATCTTTAAGAAAGTTAAAGACATTTTTTTAGAAAAAGAAAAAATGCAATACAATGTAAATTATTTTCCTATGAAAGTAAAGAAGAGTTAGAAACAAATTACCAAACTAAAGAGATTGTTGAATGAGGATAGTCATGTTGACTCAAAGTCACAAAATGAAAACAAAGAAAGTGAAGAATATGCCCCTTTATATTTTCTCCAACACATTTTCAATATTCAACTCCACACATACATGTATATGCATATGTAGATATATAAACTAATTGTCTCTAAACAATAAAATGTTTTCTTTTACTTTGAAAGAGAAGTTTCAATTTTCCACTTCCTTACTACAATAACCATAATTCATATATTCATTGTATAACAAAAGGTGGTCCTAACACCTTTCAACAAAAAACATTACAAACACCTAGTTACTTTGAGCATCAAGCTCCAAAGGGCACTCTGTTTGCAAATAGGAGAACATGGATTCTCACTTACCAAACAAACAAGAATCCCCCAATTTATATATATCAACCTAGCATTAGTATATAATCACTAACTTTATAATACATACCATACGATGTAGCAATCAAGGATTAGCAGCGATTAGCATTAACTAAATCACATAGTCAGACCACTCAGAAATATGTGAAGTATGGTATATAGTGAAGCTAGGAATCTTGTCTAGCTTTATAGGATTTTCCTTCCCTCTTACCAGTCTATTTCAGAACTCACTGTCTCAGAAAAGTGGAAGATGCCATTGCCAACAATAGTAGTAGTATATATAGTATTAATTAGTACATAAGAATACTTGGATATGTATTACAGTATTACAACATTACTTACCAACAAAAGGTGCAAATAAAACTCCCAACTATAGCAAATCCTTAGTCAACAGATAGCTGATAAATTGTTTACAAGAAGGTGAGGTTGGGAAATTGAAAAAGAAATGAGGATAATATTAGAAAGGAAGAACTTGAAAAACTAGAGATGATGAAACAAATGTTTATTTCATCAACATTTATGTATTTCACCATTCATCAAAATGATAGAGGCATAATGTATATACCAGGTAAGACAATGTCCAGTTCTCACTAATCATATAGAAAAAACAACGTGCTAGAAGAAATACCATTTCTAACAGAATTTTTAGGTGACCTACATGTTGAGGTATATCTACACCTTTGATAGCATGTGGCTACACAGAAAATAGCACCTTAAGAGAAAATAGACTCAAAACATCACATGTGCTAGCATTTCTTTTGTCTATCAATTTATTTGGCAAGTTCTTGGGCATATCCTAATTTGGAACTGTCCTACGATTAGTAAAAACACAGGGAAATGAAATAGAGAACTGGATTATAGTACAAAAAACTAAATCAGAGTATACAGAGTACAAAGTTTAGGCAACTAGTAAATCAAATGAAAAACACTCACAAAAAAATTAAAACCTACAAACAAATTGAAGCCCCACCGTCAAATTAAAACGCACAAACAGGCTAACCACCACAGATAAATCGAAACCCAACAAACAAATCAAAACTCCCCCAAAAAATCAAGCTCCACAATCAAGTCCGCAGTCCTAAACAAATCAAACATGAAAAAGAAGAAATAGATTGAGTATTTGGCTGAACGATTGAACGCCGCGATGCTGGTGGAATGTGTGAACGAGTAATAATGTGGGAAGCCCGAGTGAACGATTTAAAGTCCCATGTTGGTTGGAAAGGAGAACAAAGCATGCCTTATAAGAGGGTTTGGATACATTTCCCTTGACAACGTGTTTTCCCGTGAAACCTTAAGGTCTGGGACTAAGAGAGGGGGTGGGAGAAACAAAACCGTGAAGGTTGAGCCCAAGCGGACAATATCACCAAGTGGGTAGCTGGATTATTACAAATGATATCAGAGCTGAGACCCAGATCGGTGTGCCAGTGGGGATGCTGGTTTTCCTAAGGGTGTTGGATTGTAAAGTCCCACATCAGTTAAAAAGGAGAATAAAGCATGCCTTATAAGAGGGTGTGGATACCTTTCCTTTGACGATGTATTTTCCCAAAAAACCTTGAGGTCTGAGACCAAGAGAGGGGGGCGAGAGTAACAAAACTGTGTGGGATGGGCCCAAAGTAGACAATATCGCTATATGGGTAGCTGGACTGTTACAAATGGTATCAGAGTCGAGACTTAGATCGGTGTGCCAGTGAGGACACTGGGCCTCCTAAAGGGGTGGATTGTAAAGTCCCACATTGGTTGGAAAGGAGAACGAAGCATACCTTATAGGAGGGTATGGATACCTTTCCCTTGACAGCACATTTTCCCATAAAATCTTGAGGTTTGAGACCAAGAGAGGGGGGCGGGAGAAACAAAATCATGAGGTCTAGGCCTAAAGCAAACAATATCACTAAGTGGGTAACTGAACTGTTACAAACTAGGGAAAATGTCACGCCAAAAATGTGGGAACTCCAAAAATGCTTGACTGAAATGTCACACCAGAACGAGGGAAAATGTGGAAGGGTTCTGTGAAATTTTGGATGGAAGGCGCCAGAAAATGGAATCCTGGCACTTCCAAGGTGCCACTAAAATGGAAAAAAAGCCAAAAATTAGAATTTTGCAATGCTTATTAAGTGCCATAAAATTTTAAAAAATAAAAGTATTTTATTTTAAATGTACTAGCGCTTTAGGCGCCACAATTCATTCATAGGCACCAAAAATAAAAAAAATTTCTTGGTGCTTCTTTAAATGCCAGTATAATATGAATTTGGCAACGCCTTTAGTGAAGTGCAAGTAAATAAGTGTTGCTAATAAACTTCTTTTTGGTAGTGTTGGTGGCACTTGTTAAGCGCCATTAAAATTTAAAAAAATAATTAAAGTAATAGGGGTACTTACAAGGCATTAGTAAAATGAAAAAAAATTTGGTTGACAATTTTGGCACCATAAATATGGAATTTTGCGGCGCCTTGCAAGCGCTAGTAAATTAGAAAAAATAAAAAAATATTATTTTAAATTTAAGGGTGCTTTAAGTGCTAAAATTCATTCATAGGCGCTTTAAAATAAAAAATTTCTCTGGCGCCTCTCGAAACGCCACTATTATATCAATTTAGCGATGCCTTTAGTTAAGCGCTATTAAATAAGCACCATAAACACGACCCTTTTTTGTAGTGACGTGACTTGCACTTGAAATGGACAAAATCTAATTCCTATTTTCATCATCTAAAAAATAGAACTCCAATAAGAGAACTCGCCAGAGAAATGGTCACCTGTTATGAGCAACAAGCCAGGACATATAAAAGCATATTATCCTTTACTCAAAAAAGAAAAAGGAAAGAAGAAATCTATGGTAGAAAACTTTGTACAGAGTGATGATGAGTTGCTAGCTACTGATAGTGAAGGAGAAGACAATGAGAAAGAGATTACGAACCTTTACTTAATGGCAAAATAAAATTCAAAGGAGCAATAAGCTCTTGAGAATGAGGTGAATGATCAACCATATACTTATAATGAGTTGCTTAATGCTTTTGATATTGTGTAGTAAGATTCTAAGAGAATTATTTTCATGTATAATGAACTTTTAAAAGCTCACAAAAAGTTTTTGAAAATATTTAACATGATTAGATCTGAAAGGGATATTTTTGAAAAAAAAATAAAAAATATGGAGAAGGAATATTCACTTTGTGCATTAATAAATGAAAATAAGACTCTAAAAGAATGGTGAATGTTCTAAATCTTAATCTAAAAAACTTTCTTAGGGGGAAAGAAAATCTAGACACTTTTCTGAGAACTAGAAAAGCATTTTATGTTAAAACTAGTTTAGGTTATAAGAAAAATAATTCTAAAAAAATTTACAAAAATTTCTTTGTGCAACATACACTTGAACCACATAAATCAAGAGTATGCTACATCTGTAGGAAAATATAATGCATATCTAGTGCATGTAGGATTAAAAGAGTTATTGTAAGACAAATTTGGGTTTCAAAGGGTTCAATGCTCTCAAAGCATAAACTAATGAGTTCAATGCTCTTAAGGTTCAGAATGTAAGATTTAGAGTTTAAAATTTAGACTTTAAAATTTGGTTTTTAGAGCTTAAGGCTTAAGATTTGTAATTTAAGATTTAAGGTTTATTTTTAAAATTTAGGATTTATACTTTAAGGTTAAGGGTTTGGAGTTTAGGATTTCAAGTTTTAAAAGGTCAGTAAAAAAACTAAGTTTTAGTGAAAAATGCAGAATTAGTAATCTAATCTAAATTTAAGGAGATATAAATTTAGATTTATATTCATAATACAATTAGCCATTAAGAAAGAGTTATAATACATACCTATTGAAGCCATGATATTAATTGATAAAAGGGGTATAATCTGCAACCATAATTAACCTATGCTTCAAGGAAAATGATGGAGAACCGAAGAGAGAGAGAATGAATTTCTGACGACAAATTAATTTTCATATTAAGGTTTCAGATTGATAATCCTAATTACTAATAACCTCTAGTAAGAACCACAAGAAGCACGAAAACATTGTGATTGAGCAAGCTCAATTTGCATATAAAGCTACTAATTGAAGTCCTGTTATATCAATATTAACAGTTAGTACTAACACACCAAAATGGTTATCATCATCATCCTCTAAAACAAACACACTGAGACAAGAAACAGTAGAGACACAAGCACATCAAGCAACAAAAATTCTTAAGACTAGGCAACCTCATCAAACTCCTTCCAACTACCATCATCTTGCTCTTATAATTCCTCAACCTCCTTGTCACTAACGATGGTCACTGAACTACCTCCCTCACCGACGTCCTTCTCGCCTTCTATGCCTTCAACTACTGCTTCGCCACCTTCACCAATAGTTACCCTAGCACTGACGGTACCCCCACTACGCCATCACCACTGCCAAAGGGATCTGGCTGTCCCTTACGACTGAGGCAGTAGATTTGCCAGTGTATATGTTGTAGGTGGGAGACTTTGTGCATGCCTTGTTCTTGTTAATGGTGTTTGCAGTGGTAAATAGAGGGCAATTTAGTCATAAGAAATAGTTTGTATTGGAAGTTGAATAAAATTGGCAGTTTGGACAACTTTTTTTTATTGGAAAATGAAGTTTTGGATTATAGTGTAGTAATTTTTTATTTTTTAAGGAAGATAGTGTAATTTTTTTAATTAGAGAGGAGGAGAGTATAATTTAGTGTTTGTTAGGTGAGAAGAGTGTAATTTACTCTAAATTATATAATAAATTATTTGGATTTTGAAATAAAATTCTCCTAATTTAAAAAAGAATTTTGTTAATTAATATTTTAAAAATACTGGTTAAGATTTGTTTGATTGGTTGAGAGGACATTTAATGTATTAAAATATATAAAAAGTTAACCAAAATAATAATTTTTAATGTTTAAAAATTATATTAACTAATTAAATAAAATTTAATCAATTTTTTAAGAGCTTTGATTAGCAAAATTTTTTAAAATTTTAACTTATATTTTTGCTAAAAAATTTTGCTAACCAACATTCTTTAGCATTGGTTGAAGTTTTATTTGATTAGTTAATATAATTTTTAAATATTAAAACTTATTATTTTTATTAACTTTAGCAAATTTTAACATATGTTTGTACATGCAACTTCTAGTACATAGGAACTGACAAAATAATCGTTGAAAAGGAAGAGACAAACAAAACAAATCCATTTCTGATAACTTTGGATCGTTTGTCATTACCTTAGCTGCCATGCCATCACTTATAGCGGCGGTTTCTTACGTTGCTAAATATTATTGCAACGAAAATTATTATTGCTATAATTAATTAATTAAACAAAAATTATAACAACAATACTTTTAGTTGCAATAATATTTTGCTAACCAACACTCTTTAGCACTAGTCGAAGTTTTATTTGATTATTTAATATAATTTTTAAATATTAAAACTTATTATTTTTATTAACTTTAGCAAATTTTAACATATGTTTGTACATGCAACTTCTCTAGTACATAGGAACTGACGAAATAATCGTTGAAAAGGAAGAGACAAACAAAACAAAAACCATTTCTGATAACTTTGGATCGGATGCCATTACCTTTGCTGGCCTGCCATTACTTATAGCAGTGATTTTTTGCGTTGCTAAACATTATCACAACGAAAAAACCACCGCCAAAAGTAATGCAGCAAAGGTCATGGCAGCAAATCCGAACACATTTCTGATACATATATTTATAGCAAGAAAATCATGAATTCTTCACTGGTTTAATGTATATATAAACAATTCTGCAATTCACTGTTTAGCAACAAAGTATATGTCATACGCAAATGAATTATTTATAATCTCTATTTTAAAATTAAACAATGCCACATTTATTTTTGAAAAACGTCTGTTTCATCCTCTAATGTAGGGCTATAATATAAATAAGTTCATCAGTTGAGTCAAGCCAAATTCAAGCCATATGAATTTTTTTAAAAATCAGAAAAAGGAGTTTTATATCACAAAAAATGATATATTATATGATTTAAAAATTAAAAAGATGAAAGTAAAAATATATATATAATTTAATATAATAATATAAATATTTATATATTTAGATTAAGTTATGAGACAAGACATATATATAAGTTATCAAATTCGTGCTCTCTCAAAGCATTAACATTCAAATTTTACATGAACCTATCTATTATCATAATATCTAATCAAAGGTGACTTACCTAATCTAAATGGCACAAAACAAATAGATCTAAATTAGTAAGGAAAAAAAAATGAAATAACGGAATGGAGAGCAAAAGAAAGATAATGAGAGAAAAAAAATGGCACAAGTAAGAATCTTACTTTGATTTTTAATTTGAAAAATACGTTTACAAATTCAAATTCGTTAAATTTTATATAAATTCATTGGATGTCCCCTACGTGGCATAATCCTTCAACCAACTGGGCTTCTTCAATTCGGTTGAAATGCTTATGGACCCAATTAAGGTCCACAGAAGTTGTCACAGAGAACTTCCTTTTATGGCCCATTCATATCATTAGAGTTTATTTGAATTAAAAATAAAATAGAAGGAAAGAAAAGAAAAGAAAAATTATTATTATTTTTTTCAAAATTTAGATCTATATTTCATATATATGTTTTTAAAATATGTTTAAATTGATGAGAATTAGACTAGATAAAATTAAAAGAAAAAATATGTATTTATCTTTGTATATAGACATAGGTCGTTTTAATTATTTTAAATTTATAAAAGTCATAAAAACATATCTATGAATGGGACTGTAATCAAGCTGAAGTTTCATATTAATCATATATTTCAAGTCTTTTCATTAATTCTTTTTTAAAAAAACCTTTTCACTAAAAATAGACAAAGTCTATCACTAAAAATAAATAAATTAACAAAGGACTGTCAATAGGACTCAACAGTCACACAACACACTTTGCTCTCTATATTGTCCAATAATGTAATTTGTCACATAGGAAATCTTCTATATGATATTGAAATTATCCAAATTAATGCAAAAGAATTTAGGATGGCTCACTCAGAAACTAATTTAGGGACTCATAAAAAATATTATAAGAAAAGACAAGGACCTATTTGAAATAAAAACAAAGTTTAGGGACTAATTAAAAATTAAAGAAAACAATAGAGATCCAAATATAATTTTTGGTTTCTTCATTCTGCTGGCCTCGCGTGCGGAACAAAATTCCTGTACGGTTTCCGTGCTCCATTTCTTTGTAGTCCTTGAATTTTCCTTACTATTTTGCTATCATTTCCATAAACAATGCAAAAATCTTTTATTTTTTTCCCGTTGGATTCACTGTTCCATTAATTCATTTGAAGTATACAATCAAGAAAACAACATTGTACTGCAAATTTACTGAAAATTCAAACCTTCTTCCCAAAAACGAAGTAATTAATTAAGACCTTAAACTTTCTTGCTGAAGCTTGTCCATCCGCAAAGGAAGTTGAAGCTATATTTTCTTAATCTTTTCTCTCAATTTACCCAAACTCCATATAACCACTTGAACCAAAGTCCCTTATTCAAACTTCAAACCTTTGAAATGGAGTATGAATTCAGGGGATTCACACTTTGAAACTCTTTACCTGTGCTATAATCACACTACTGATTTTCATTGTCTTGAACCTGAAAATTGTTTTGGAAATTAATATAAGTTTCTCTGTAAATCAATACACAACTTAATGGAATTGTTCTTCACAACATATATTTTCATGGTTGGCTTGATGGAAGGAAAAGTTGATGAAAATGATTAAATATATGCTAAATTTGGACATGTCCCTTTTCCTATCAGATACGGAGGACGACACAACTGGAATTTCTATAGAATTAACAGCAATATATAATATTATGAAGAGACTTAAACCTTGAATTTCAAACCCTATTTCAAAGTTCAAACCCCAAGTAATACCATCAGCTTAATTGCTTGCAGAATGGCACCTAAGTGCAAGGGAAAATGAAGCAAAATTCTGAGTAATCTTGTTGGTCAATTCATTTTCTCTGGACAATGTCAAAATTTGAAGGAACTACTGGGATCATACCTGTAAAATGAAAGTAAAATTACAGAAGAATGCAGCTGGAGATCTGGGATGTAGCTATGTATATAAGTAGAGAGCATGATTCATTCATGAAACATGTGTTCAATCCAAGGCTAAGAGATCACTAGCAAATTCAAATCCAAACCATTTCTAATATATTAGATACATATAACAGAATCATGGCTCCTCCAAAGAAGGGTAATGACACAACACATGGTCAAGGAGGCACTGGAACACAAGAAGGCCGATCTCAAAATGATGCAAAGAAGGGTAACGACTCAACACATGATCAGGGAGGCACTGGAACACAACAACAAGATCGATCTCAAAATGGTGCAAAGAAGGGTAATGGCTCAACACATGATCAGTAACTAAATAAATTAAAGTCTCATCCCTGATTAATTTAGTTATTATATGATTAGGTGTTGTTGTTTTTCTTGTCAGTGTTATAGGGTATTTGATTACAATAAAGGGATGAGCTAGTTGCCTCTTCTTGTTACATATTCAAATTCTGTAATTTATTTTGTAAAAGTAAGTGTCATATTATAGCAGAATATGTACGTTAGTGTGGTGTAGGTGAGGTTAATTGCCTTCCTGCCTGCACATTTATGTGTTAATGTCCAGGTTCAAAATAATTTTTTTTTTCTATATAAAACAATTCTCTCTTATTTCATGGTCCGATCTAGGGCTATAAATCACCAAACGTCTTCTTTCTATCTTCCTTTATTTCTTTTCCTCCTTCTCTCTCCCTCTATTTATCTCCATCTCCAATGGGTTACTTATGAGTTTGACAAAGAAGGAAAACAAAAAAATTTTAAAATTAAATAACTCGAGTATCAATTTAATATAGAGACAAACTTATTGATTAAAATTTATAATATCAAATCAAACTATATATGATAAGAATAAGTCGATCTTAAAGTACAAATGAATGACAAAGAAGATGGGGTACATCTTTACAACAGAAAACAAACTTTTGAGAGAGGTGTATGATATCATTCACAATTATAAGAAGAACACGAAAATATAATGTTGTGACATCTTAATGTTTCACCAATTTTCTTTTGAAAATTCGCTTTGATTTTTTTCTTTTACAATACTATCATAATTTGTGATTAGATTCCATAACATTTATTGCATATTGAAAGTAAAAAAAAAAAAAAAATTAACTTTAACTACAACTTAATGAAACTATAACTAACAGTAATTGAATAGAAGAAAACTCTTAAAACAAGAGAAGAAAACTTTCTCACAACAAGAGTAAGAGGAGAAAACTCTCATCTCATAAGAGAGAAAAGAAAAAACTTAACTTTCAATACATAAAAATGAAAAAAAAAAAATTTTCTCTCTGCTTAGATGAGAGAGAGGAGAAACAGCGCCGCAAAAAAAAAAAAAATGATGAAACTCCAAACTGGAGAATACAGGGACTTATTTGAAAAAAAAAAGTGTAGGAACTAAATAAAAATTCAACCAAACCGTAGGGATTAAAATATAATTTTTGGTTTCCTTCTCCCCGTCTGGCACATAAAATACGCCTATAGTTTCTGCGTTCCACATTTCACATTAGTTCTTGAATTTTCCTTACTATTTTGCTACCATTTCCCTAAAAAATGTAATTTTTTTTTTGTTGGTTCAAAATGTTCAATTAATATCCATTTGAAACGGTCAAGAAAACATTATTGTATTGACAATTTACTGAAAATTCAAATCTTCTTCACAAAAACCAAGTAATTAAGTAAGATGATATAAACTTGCTGAAGGCTACCAATCTGCAAAGGAAGTTGAAGCAATATTTTCTTAATCTTTTCTCTCAATTTACCCAACTCCATATATACGAGAAAGAAATTTTCCATCCTTAATTAGATGCATGCAGGAGGGAAATTGAAGCAAAATTTTCTTAATTTTTTTGGTCAGTCTATTCAAGTCCAAATGTATGAAACAGAAAATTTCCATCTCTAGATAGAAGCGAGAGGGAAACTGAAGTAAAATTTTCTTAATCTTTATGTTCAATTTCTGCAGTGTGTAATGAGTACATGCACAAGAAACCCAAGAATAACAACTGAAATTCTTAATGCATTGAATTCAGAATTATTTTCTACGAAAAAATATATTACTACAAATTAAAAAGGAGTTGTTCAATTCAAAATTGATTGACTTGTTAGATTTACTCAATTCCAGAAATTGTTTGAATCTAAAAGTATTAAAACAGAAGCGTACCAGAATCCATGATGAAATTTCTGGATCAGGAATGTCGGTCTTCTGACTGATGGTATCCTTTGGGTCTCCTGTAGGCAGATGTGAACCAGAAGGAAAAGAACCAAATGTATCTGAAAATGGTGTCAGGATACTTCAGTCAGGGATCACACCCTTTATATATAGGTCCTTATGTGTCAAATTACCAAATTGCCCATCATAAGTCTGTAATTTACACTTCAAGTATTCTACACATTTTATTAGTCCCCACACATTATTATTTATTATAAAGATCATTAAATCAAATTAGATCACTTTATCGGTCCTTAAACTTTATGATAGTAATATGTATATGATAATTAATCCACAATACATGTACGTCTATATGTCCTAATGTAGTTATGAATATGTATGTACATAGTATACAATCCAAATTCTAACAATCTCCCACTTGGATTGTATAACTATGTATCCATATCATAGAACTTTTAATCATATACAAATCACCATAACTTTATGTGCACCTTAATTTTATCAATCTCATCTATTAGTCTTATCAATGTAAGGACCAAAGAGGCATTCGTTGTCTTTTTGCAACTAAACCTATAATGATCACAGACATCAACTTAACTAAATGACATAGATCATGTGTGGATATTTAGCATGGAAATTACATGTAATGTGATCCACACATGTCTATTTTCAACTAGTTCAACTTAAACAAATGAGATCAAAGTTTAGAGTAATTTATCTAAATTGAAAAATAAATACTTCATTGATGTAATCAATAATGTCATGACATCAAAATACAATCAAATACAAACTCCCACTATTTTAAACAGCATCTAATGGAACAACACCCATTGGAGCAACATGCTCATGAAAGGCCAAGGGTGTCAATGCCTTAGTAAGCGGATCCGCAAGCATGGAGTTTATTCATATCAACTCAATATTAATGAAGCCACTCTGAACTCTTTCTTTCACAACAAGGAACTTTATATCTATATGCTTAGATCTAGAAGAGCTCATGTTGTTATTTGAATACAAAATTGCTGCTCTATTGTCACAATATAATTTGAGTGGCCTTTCAATACCATTGACAATGCGTAGTCCCATGATGAAGTTTCGCAGCCATATAGCATGATTGTATGCTTCATAACATGCTATGAATTCAGCCTCCATAGTAGAAGATGCAACAAGTGTTTGTTTGGCACATTTCCAAGATATTGCACCTCCTGCTACCTGAAATATATAACCAGATGTCGATTTTTGACTATCTTGGCATCCAGAAAAGTCAGAGTCAGAAAACCCAATGATCTCAAGTCTGTCTGACCTCTTATATGTCAGCACATAGTCTTTAGTGCGTTGCAAATACCTGAAAAGTAAAGTCAAAATAAAAAAATCCAATGATTTCATGTTTTCCTGACCTTTTATATGTGAGCATATAAACCTTAGTGTTTTGTGAATACCTGAAAACTCTTTTGGCTGCTACCCAATGTTCTCTTCCTGGATTACTTTGATATCTACCAAGCATCCCCACAATATATACAAGATCAGGTCGAGTGCAAACCTGTGCATACATCAAACTCCTTACTACATAAGCATAAGGGATATTTTCCATAAACTTGGATTCAATATCACCTTTTGGACACTATTGTAAACAAAACTTGTCTCCTTTAGATATAGGGGTATCATGAGGTCTATAATTTTGCATGCCAAAGCGTTCAAGTACTTTTTCAATATAACCCTTCTGTGATAATCCAAGAATTCCTTGTGAACGATCACGATGAATTTGGATTCCTAATACGAAGGATGCTTCACCAAGATCTTTCATTTCAAATTTATTTGATAAGAATTTCTTGGTTTCCCGAAGTAATTCTATATCGCTACTGGCAAACAAAATGTCATCCACATATAAGACCAAGAATATATATCTACTCCCACTGAACTTATGGTACACACAATTTTCAATAGTGTTCACTTCAAAACCAAATGAAAGAACAGCCTAATGAAATTTTAGGTACCATTGACGAGAAGCTTGCTTGAGGCCATAGATGAATTTATTAAGTTTACAAACCAAATGACTAGTTTCTTTAGAAGTAGCTAAGCCCTCTGGTTGTTTCATAAAGATAGTTTCCTCAATGTCTCCATTGAGAAAAGCTATCTTTACATCCATCTAATGTAGCTCAAGATTAAAATGTGCCACAAGTGCCATGATTTTCCTAAAAGAGTCTTTCGAAGAAACTAGAGGGAAAGTCTCTTTAAAGTCAATCTCTTCCTTTTGGGTAAATCCTTTAACGAAAAGACGAGCTTTATATCTTTTCACATTACCTTGTGAATCCCTCTTGGTCTTAAAAATCCATTTACAAACAATTGGTTTCACACCTGTAGGTAATAGGACAAGATCCCAAATGTCATTGTCCTTCATAGATTGCATTTCTTCGTTGCATTTCTTCACCCATAGCATTGATCCATTTATGAGAATTAGAACTATTAATTGCCTCATTGAAAGTGAGTGGATCATCTCTCAAGATCATTATATTCCTCATTCTCAAGAAGATATACAAAATAATCATTAGAAATTGCATTTCTCTTTTTCTCTTGAAGATCTTCTTAAAGGCATTGGTTCTACTTGAATTTGAGGTTGTTGAGTTTGATCCTCATGGTCCTCAAGAACAACTTGTCTTTCATGTTAATCTTGAGGAGTGGAAATATTAACATTATCTTGAATTGGAATTGAATGTTGTTGATGAATCCTGTTAGGTATGAAAACCTGATCATGATCATGTCTCACCACAATTGTAGGAAGAGGAATGGTTACTAAATTCTCTTCACTAATAATGTCATTCAAATCCTCTTTAAAAATAATGTCTTTTTCCTTATCTTCCCCCCTAAACTCAACATCCTCAAAGAACCAGGCATTTCTCATCTCAAAGAATGTTCTTCTTATGGGATCATAGAATTTAAACCCCTGTGACCTTTCAGAGTATCCTACAAAATAGCTACTAACAGTTCTTGAATCCAGTTTCTTTTCATTTGGCTTGTAAATCCATGCTTCAGCTAGACATCCCCAAATGCGTAAATGCTTGAGTACTAGTTTCTTACCAGTCTATAACTCATAAGGGGTCTTGTTTGTAGCTTTTATAGGAATTCTATTCAGAATGTACATTGTGTGGTCTTTAAAGCATCGCCCCAGAGTGAGTGAGGTAAGGTAGTACGACTAACCATACTTCTTACCATATCCTGAAGGGTTCTATTGCGCCTTTCAGCTACACCATTCATGCTTAGCGAACTGAGCATAGTGTATTGGGGCACAATCCCACACTCCTCTTAAAATTGAGCGAAAGGACCTGGACATTGTTCACCTGATCCATCATATCGACCGTAGTATTCACCACCACAATTAGATCTAATGGACTTAATAGTCTTCCCAAGTTGATTTTCAACTTCAGCCTTAAAAGACTTAAAAACATACAACGTTTGAGACTTCTCATGTATCAAGTATAGGTAGCCATATCGAGAGAAATCATCAATGAATGTAATAAAATATTTTTGACCATTCGAAGAGGCTGTAGGAAGTAGCCTACATACATCTGTATGTATTAATTCTAAAACATCCTTAACTCTCGCAGCTCTTAATTTTCTCTTGTTTGTAATTTTGCCTTTAACACATTCAACACAAATATTATAATCTAAATCCGTAAGTTTTTCAAGAATTCCTTCTGACACAAGTCTGTCAATTCTCTGTTTAGATATATGACCCAAACACTTATGCCATAATAAAAAGGAATTCTCATTTGAGAATTTGCGTTTAATGCCACTGGTTTCAGTATGATTAGACTCATTATATGCATGTATTGAATCTAAGAAATAAAGGTTGTCATGAACAGATAAAGTACTAGTTCTAACAAGCATAAAATTAAAATACACATTACATCTTCTATTTTTAAATGAACAAACATAACCTTCTTTGTCCATTACAGAAATTGAAAATAAATTTCGTCTGAAAGATGGTATAATAAAAGTGTTATTTAATTCCAAATAAAAACCAATACATAATAACAACCTAAAATAGCCTATGCCTTGAACTTTAACCAGATTCCCAGCTCCCATATAAATGTACTTTTCATCTTCATTAGGTTTTCAGTAGTTCAGGCAACCCTGCATAGATATAATTATGTGAGTTGTAGCACCAAAATTAAACCACCAAGTATATCTAGGTACTGAAACCAAATTTACCTCAGTGCAAACAAGAGCGAAAGACATGCCTTTTATCACGCGCCAAGCATGATACTTAATGCAGTCTTTCTTCATATCAGAAGTGTCCTTACAAAAGAAGCATTTCTTTCCTATATATCCCTTGGACGAATCCTTAGGCTTATTTTGTGCTTGAGACACCGCAATCTCTTTACCTTTTCGCTTCTTGCCACAGCCTGAGGAGGTAGATGCCAAATGAGCACTCTCAGTCTTATGCTGCTTCATCCTGTCTTCCTCTTGCACTAAGTGAGAGATGAGCTCATTCAATGTCCATTTATCCTTTTGACAATTATAGCTTACCTCAAATTGTCTGAATTGCGGAGAAAGGGAAATAAGCACTAAGTGAACGAGCAGGTCTTCCGAAAGCTCGATCTTTAGTGACTTCAACTTTTTAGCTAGATGAAACATTTCCAAGATGTACTCCCTTATGTTCCCATTACCCTTGTACCTCATGGAAATAAGTTTTCTTAATGTTTCACTTGTCTTCGCCTTGTCACTCTTGGCAAAGCGCTCTTTCAGGGTATTCAAGAACCTTAGGGCATCTGTTTCTCCAGAAAAGGTGTCCAAAAAAGTCTCTGGGATTGCATTCTTCATGATCATAAGACTCACGCAGTTAGAGCGGTCCCACCTCCTAAAGACTCTTCGATCCTCAGAAGAGCTTTGATCTATAAGAGGTTGAGGATGTCGCTCTCTGAATGCGAGGTCCAAGTCTATGCATCCCAAGACCATAGTTACCTTATTTTTTCAAGCTTTAAAATTACTACCACTAAGCATGGAAATGCTATTAATAATGGCAGTAACAGATGATGCATTTACCATATCAACTGTATAGAGAACAAATGCACAAAAACACACATTCATCTCACATGCAACAAAATTAGTGATTAAATATTAATAACAATAACCCATCTCAAGAAAATCAGTGTGACATCAAATCTAATCTTTGGATAGAGAGTTGACTCATAATTGATTTTCTTGTTATAGTAATCAAGTAGTAATGATTGGATCCAGTCAATTATTTAGCCTTCCTTTAGGCCGACTAAATACTCACAATAGACACTTAATAATCATTTTACTTATTACCACATGTATGCATAAATTTCTGCCAAACAATAGCTTTCCTTTAGGCCGACTAATTATCTGCATGAATATAAATACATACTACCTACTTAGTTATTCATAAACAAAAAAGTTTTCACGACAGATGTTACTTTGGCAACTATATTGTTTTAACTAGTTTGAATGAATAACTAATTATCCTTAATTTATTGTTATTTAACCACTAATCAATTAATTAATTATATAATTTTAATATATATATCATTTAAATTAATTATATATAAAACCCAAAACAAAACCTTACTAATATATTAGGCTTGCCATAGTGGTCACGAGTGTTTTAGGCAAAGGAAATGACACGAGTTTGAATCCAAGTGTGTGCAAAATTGCTAATTTTTTGCTTCACCAAAACAACATCGTTTCCTTTAGTTACAAAACGACACTGTTTCCATTTAAGTGAAATGACACCGTTTCCCTTCATTATAAAACGACACCATTTTTAGTTTAAATGAAACGACGCCATTTTCAACAGATGAAATGACGCCGTTTTGAATATTCGAAATGGTGAGTCACGTGAGGAGTCATCTTCATCCTCGCACCGGGTCGCGCAACCTGATCGGACGATTACGCGTGACCCAAACGGAAACCTGCCATTCTGAGGTAGTTTCCAACACCTTTTCGGGCGGTTTAAGCGATGGTTACATTGAAAACTTAACGGGGACCATTTCTGTGATTTCAAAAATGCCAGAAATGGTTGAAAATAGATTGACCCAATTCCCCAAAATTTTACTTGAAAAAACTGCAGTTTAAAGCCAATTTTCGGCATCCTTCGCTGCAGTTCCAACAGTGGTTGTACCGTGGGTTCAACAAAAAACGTGCCCATGATTTGAAAATGCTTTAAATTTTAGTTTTTCATCATTAGATCACCCACTGTCCATATCACCATGCCCAGAAAACTCAAATGTTCATATGATTTTTAACAAAACAATATATATATTGAAAATGGAAATTCATAACTAATTTCCAGAATCAAAATGTACAATTAGTAACATATATTTAATGCAAGATACAGAAATCCAGAACAAGATGAGAAATTAAAAACCAAAACATAAATGCAAGCATAGATACAATTTCTGATTCATGAAGGACACTGCCTCTATTAATTTAATTAGCAATTTCTAATTCATATGATTTCAAGATTTTTCATACATTCATGGCAAGTGGAAATTTCCAGATTTGAATGCATGCATTACATGTAAATTTCCAAAACTGAAAGTAATTTTTAGATTTGAATTATGCATACCGCAATTTTCAAAATCAATGACAATTTTCATATTTGAATCTAATTTCATGATGAATAGATTTTCATACCAAAATCAAAAAATTTCTAGAAATTAAACCTAGCTCTGATACCATTGTTGGATTTACTCAATTCCAGAAATTGTTTGAATCTAAAAGTATTGAAACGAAAGCGTACCAGAATCCATGATGAAATTTCTGGATCAGGAATGTCGGTCTTCTGACTGATGGTATCCTTTGGGTCTCCTGTAGGCAGATGGGAACCAGAAGGAGAAGAACCAAATGTATCTGAAAATGGTGTCAGGATACTTCAGTCAGGGACTACACCCTTTATATATAGGTCCTTATGTGTCAAATTACCAAATTGCCCATCATAAGTCGATAATTTACACTTCAGGTATTCTACAAATTTTATTAGTCCCCACACATTATTATTTATTCTAAGGACCATTAAATCAAATTAGATCACTTTATCAGTTCTTAAACTTTATGATAGTAATATGTATATGATAATTAATCTACAATACATGTACGTCTACATGTCCTAATAATGTAGTTATGAATATGTATGTACATAGTATACAATCCAAATTCTAACATGACTTAGACATTTGCCATAATTTTCTTAGAAACTATGACCACATTACTTGTAAATTAAAGTAAAATGATCATGAATATGAAGATGAAGATGAATTGAAGAACATTGGTGGTCTAAGGATCTAGCTATATATATAATAGGAGCCATCCTGTTTTTGCAATACAAGGAATCGAAAAATTAATATTATTATCAAAACCATTTTTGATTGATATATATATTTATAACAAAATCATAAGTTCTTCTTATGGAAACATTGGAGCACAGAAACAAGAAGACCATCCTACAAATCCTCCAAAGAATGGTAATAGCTCAACACAAAAACAACATGACCTCAAGGATATTGGAAACTAGCAAAAAGGGGCCTCCTCCAAAAACCCTCCAAGAAAGGGTAATGGCCCACCAAACCAGTAATTCTAAGGTCATAATTTGACAATCCCTTATGCTGGAAGGACATTCATGGAGGAGGGATCTTCTATGTAAAAGGGATTTGGAGCATCTAAAGTGTGTAAGAGGTAAAAGTGGTAAAATGCAGAGAGAAAGTAAAATGATATAAATTAAAAATTCACTCCGTATATGTGTTTCATTTCTTTCTTTATTTGACATCACCACTTCATCTCTCTCTATACTTTAGATTATTCAAATTCCTTATATTTATACATATATACATACATACATATATTGTTGTTTAAAGTCTCATCTCATAGTTACTATGATTTTTTATTTTGTTTATTTTTTTCTTCTGTTTCTTTGTAGGATTAGTGTCAATTGTTTTTTGTTTATTAATTTGTAATTCCCAATAAATGGGAGCTATTTGTCTCGCTACTTGTTGTTAATTAAAAAAATGTACATGAATGCATGTGTGAAATTTAATGTTTAGTAATAAAATGAGTCATTGCATTAAAAATATATCAATCTAGTGTAGGAGAATTTTACAATGCTCTCATAGTGTCAAAAAGCTTGAAATTATCGTAATCCATATTTTGGCAAATAATTGATTCTTGCCAAAAAAATTTGGATTCAACTCATTTGTATTTAAAATCAAAATTAGGTTTGCTTTATTTTATTTTCATTTTCACTAAAACGAAAAATATGATTGAAAATGTGTTTGATAGAACTTAACAAAAAAAATATTTTTTGAAAATATTTTTAAAATAAGTTAAAAACATGAAACATTTAAAAGACGTTTTCAGCATTACATAATAATCAACATTCTTTTTATAATTTTTTTAAAAAGTAAATTTTTAAATCATAAAAATATTATATTTTAATATTACTCAAACTTAAAAATCAATAAAAAATTACAGTAAATTAGGTCATCTGATTTAAAAATAAATATGAACAAAAATTTAATATTACATAAAAAACATTTTTTTTAAATTTTTAAAACATAGAATTGAAACTATTAATTTTTGTAAAAAAAAAGAAATAGAAAATAAAAACTTAAAATTTTTAATAAATCATAAACATCCTTAATTTCTTCTTCTCCTTTTTTTTTGGATAAAGATCACAAGTTTGTATTGAAGTGGCTCAAAATTCAAATAGTTAGCATGTTAGTAACCAATGGTTTAAATTTGTTGAGCACGACCAACAAGATTGAGTTTAGCAAAAGGAATTAGTCTCTCATAATATGAAGAACTAAGGTCCTAATCTCTTTTTGGAGATGTATCTATATTTAGTGCCCTACAATGCCTCAAGTAGATTGACTCTAATAAAAAAATATCTATAAGAAACAAAAAAAAAATTCGTTGAGCATGTGACTTGCACTTGAAATGGAAAAAATCTAATTCCTATTTTCATCCTCTAAAAAATAGAACTCCAATAAGAGAACTCGCTAGAGAAACGGTCACATGCTACGAGCAACAAACTAGGACACATAAAAGCAAATTGTCCTTTACTCAAAAAGGGAAAAGGAAAGAAGAAATCAATGGTAGCAAACTCTATATGGGGTGATGATGAGTTGCTAGCTACTAATAGTGAAGGAGAAGACAATGAGAAAGAGATTGCGAACCTCTACTTAATGGCAAATTCTGAGGAGCAATAAGCTCTTCAGAATGAGGTGAATGATCATCCATATACTTACGATGATTTGCTTAATACTTTTGATATAGTGTAATAGGATTATAAGTGAATTATTTTCATGTATAATGAACTTTTAAAAGTTCACAAAAAGGTTTTGAAAGTCTTTAACATAAATCTGAAAGGGATATTTTTGAAGAAAGAATAAAGAATATGGAGAAGGAATATTGACTTTGTACATTAATTGATGAAAATAAGACTCTAAAAGAAAGGTGAATGTTTTAAATTGTGATCTAGAAAACTTTGTTGAGGGGGAAAGAAAATCTAAATACTTTGTTGGAACCAGAAAAGCATTTTATGATAAAACTAGTTTAGGTTATAAGAAAAATAATTATAAAAAATTTTACAAAAAATTCTTTGTGCAACATACATTTGAACCAAACGAATCAAGGGTATGCTACATATGTAGAAAAATAGAATACATATCTAGTGCATGCAGGATTAGAAGAGTTACTCTAAGACAAATTTGGGTTCCAAAGGTTTCAATGCTCTCAAAGCATAAACCTATGAGTTTAATGCTCTTAAGGTTCATAATTTAAGAATTAGACTTTAAAGTTTGGACTTTAAAATTTGGATTTTAGAGTTAAGATTTGTAATTTAAGATTTAAGATTTATTTTTAAAATTTAAGATTTAGAGTTTAGAGTTTAGGATTTCAAGTTTAGAGTGGTTAGTAAAAAAAACTAAGTTTTAGTGAAAAAAATAAAAGAAAACCAATTTTTTAAAATAAAAATGGATTTTTTGAAGAAAAAAGATGATTGGTTTTGAAAAAAATGATGTTTTGGAGAAAAACATGCTTTATTGGGGGGAATTGTGTTTTTTAAGAAAAAAATGAAGAAAAGACAGGGACCTATTTGAAGTAAAAACAAAGTTTAGGGACTAATTAAAAATTAAAGAAAACAATAGAGATCCAAATATAATTTTTGGTTTCTTCATTCTGTTGGCCTCGCGTGCGGAACAAAATTCCTGTATGGTTTCCGTGCTCCATTTCTTTGTAGTCCTTGAATTTTCCTTACTATTTTGCTATCATTTCCATAAACAATGCAAAAATCTTTTATTTTTTTCCCGTTGGATTCACTGTTCCATTAATTCATTTGAAGTATACAATCAAGAAAACAACATTGTACTGCAAATTTACTGAAAATTCAAACCTTCTTCCCAAAAACGAAGTAATTAATTAAGACCTTAAACTTTCTTGCTGAAGCTTGTCCATCTGCAAAGGAAGTTGAAGCTATATTTTCTTAATCTTCTCTCTCAATTTACCCAAACTCCATATAACCACTTGAACCAAAGTCCCTTATTCAAACTTCAAACCTTTGAAATGGAGTATGAATTCAGGGGATTCACACATTGAAACTCTTTACTTGTGCTATAATCACACTATTGATTTTCATAGTCTTGAACCTGAAAATTGTTTTGGAAATTAATATAAGTTTCTCTGTAAATCATTACACAACTTAATGGAATTGTTCTTCACAACATATTTTTTCATGGTTGGCTTGATGGAAGGAAAAGTTGAGGAAAATGATTAAATATATGCTAAATTTGGACATGTCTCTCTTCCTATCATATACGGAGGACGACACAACTGGAATTTCTATAGAATTAACAGCAATATATAATATTATGAAGAGACTTAAACCTTGAATTTCAAACCCTTTTCCAAAGTTCAAACCCCAAGTAATACCATAAGCTTAATTGCTTGCAGAATGGCACCTGAAGTGCAAGGGAAAATGAAGCAAAATTCTGAGTAATCTTGTTGGTCAATTCATTTTCTCTGGACAATGTCAAAATTTGAAGGAACTACTGGGATCATACCTGTAAAATGAAAGTAAAATTACAGAAGAATGCAGCTGGAGATCTGGGATGTAGCTATGTATATAAGTAGAGAGCATGATTCATTCATGAAACATGTGTTCAATCCAAGGCTAAGAGATCACTAGCAAATTCAAATCCAAACCATTTCTGATATATTAGATACATATAACAGAATCATGGCTCCTCCAAAGAAGGGTAATGACACAACACATGGTCAAGGAGGCACTGGAACACAAGAAGGCCGATCTCAAAATGATGCAAAGAAGGGTAACGACTCAACACATGATCAGGGAGGCACTGGAACACAACAACAAGATCGATCTCAAAATGGTGCAAAGAAGGGTAATGGCTCAACACATGATCAGTAACTAAATAAATTAAAGTCTCATCCCTGATTAATTTAGTTATTATATGATTAGGTGTTGTTGTTTTTCTTGTCAGTGTTATAGGGTATTTGATTACAATAAAGGGATGAGCTAGTTGCCTCTTCTTGTTACATATTCAAATTCTGTAATTTATTTTGTAAAAGTAAGTGTCATATTATAGCAGAATATGTACGTTAGTGTGGTGTAGGTGATGTTAATTGCCTTCCTGCCTGCACATTTATGTGTTAATGTCCAGGTTCAAAATAAATTTTTTTTTCTATATAAAACAATTCTCTCTTATTTCATGGTCCAATCTAGGGCTATAAATCACCAAACGTCTTCTTTTTATCTTCCTTTATTTCTTTTCCTCCTTCTCTCTCCCTCTATTTATCTCCATCTCCATCTCCAATGGGTTACTTATGAGTTTGACAAAGAAGGAAAACAAAAAAATTTTAAAATTAAATAACTCGAATATCAATTTAATATAGAGACAAACTTATTGATTAAAATTTATAATATCAAATCAAACTATATATGATAAGAATAAGTCGATCTTAAAGTATAAATGAATGACAAAAAAGATGGGATACATCTTTACAACAGAAAACAAACTTTTGAGAGAGGTGTATGATATCATTCACAATTATAAGAAGAACACGAAAATATAATGTTGTGACATCTTAATGTTTCACCAATTTTCTTTTGAAAATTTGCTGTGATATTTTTCTTTTACAATACTATCATAATTTGCGATTAGATTCCATAACATTTATTGCATATTGAAAGTAAAAAAAAAAATCAACATTAACTACAACTTAATGAAACTATAACTGATAGTAATTGAATAGAAGAAAACTCTTAAAACAAGAGAAGAAAACTTTCTCACAACAAGAGTAAGAGGAGAAAACTCTCATCTCATAAGAGAGAAAAGAAAAAAACTTAACTTTCAATTCATAAAAATGAAAAAAAAAAATTTCTCTCTACTTTGATGAGAGAGAGGAGAAACAGCGCCGCAAAAAAAAATGTTGAAACTCCAAAGTGGAGAATACAGGGACTTATTTGAAAAAAAAAAGTATAGGAACTAAATAAAAATTCAACCAAACCGTAGGGATTAAAATATAATTTTTGGTTTCCTTCTCCCCGTCTGGCACATAAAATACGCCTATAGTTTCCGCGTTCCACATTTCACATTAGTTCTTGAATTTTCCTTACTATTTTGCTACCATTTCCCTAAAAAGTGCAATATTTTTTTTTTGTTGGTTCAAAATGTTCAATTAATATCCATTTGAAACGGTGAAGAAAACATTATTGTATTGAAAATTTACCGAAAATTCAAATCTTCTTCACAAAAACCAAGTAATTAAGTAAGATGATATAAACTTGCTGAAGGCTACCAATCTGCAAAGGAAGTTGAATCAATATTTTCTTAATCTTTTCTCTCAATTTACCCAACTCCATATATACGAGAAAGAAATTTTCCATCCTTAATTAGATGCATGCAGGAGGGAAATTGAAGCCAAATTTTTTTGATTTTTTTGGTCAATCTATTACGTCCGGATTCTTTGTCGGCTGCCTGCTGGGCGTTTTAGCAGCGGTTTTCTCCGTTGCTAAAGTGTTTTGCAACAAATATTATTGTTACTATAAATTTTGTTAAATTAATTATTTAAACAAAAGTTATAGCATCAATAAAATTCGTTGCAATAATATTAAAACACACTTTAGCGACGGATAAAACCGCCGCTAAAAAGCCCAGCCCCCCAGAAGATCCAAAAGCCAATCTATTCAAGTCCAAATGTATGAAACAGAAAATTTCCATCTCTAGATAGAAGCGAGAGGGAAACTGAAATAAAATTTCTTAATCTTTATGTTAAATTTCTGCAGTATGTAATGGGTACATGCGCAAGAAACCTAAGAATAACAACTGAAATTCTTAATGCATTGAATTCAGAGTTATTTTCTATGAAAAAATATATTACTAAAAATTAAAAAAAAGCTGTTCCATTCAAAACTGATTGACTTAGACATTTGCCATAATTTTCTTAGAAACTATGACCACATTACCTGTAAATTAAAGTAAAATGATCATGAATATGAAGATGAAAAGCTTGAAATTATTGTAATTTATATTTTGACAAATAATTGATTCTTGCCAAAAATTTTGGATTCAACTCATTTGTAATTTAAAATCAAACTTAGGGTTGCTGTATTTTATTTTCATTTTCACTGAAAACAAAAAATATGATTGAAAATGTGTTTGGTAGAATTTAACAAAAAAATATTTTTTAAAAAATATTTTCAAAAATAAGTTAAAAACATGACACGTTTAAAAGATGTTTTCACCATCACATAATAATCAGCATTCTTTTTATAATTTTTTAAGAAAGTAAATCTTTCAATCATAAAAATATTATAATTTAATAATACTCAGACTTAAAAATAATAAAAAAATATTATAGTCATTTAGGTAATCTAATTTAGAAATAAATATGAGCAAAATTTTACCATTATATAAAAAACATACTTTTAAAATTTTTAAACATAGAATTGAAAATTATTAATTTTAAAAAAAAAGAATAGAAAATAAAAACTTAAAATATTTTCATAAATCAAAAAAATATGTAGTTTCTTCCTCTCTTTTATTTTTATTTTTTTGTTTTTGGTTAAACATCACAAGTTTGTATTTAAGGGGCTCAAAATTTAAAGGGTTAGCATGTCAGTAACTAACGGTCTAAATTCATTGAGCACAACTCATGAAAGGTAGGTCTAGTTAAGGGAACTTGTCTTTAACAATGTCGTGAAAACTAAGATTCGAATTTTTATTAAAAAAATATTTATATTTAATATATAATAATATCTTAAATAAAATTAATTACAATAAAAAAATACTATGAGAATATAAAAATTCATCGAGCATGTGACTTGCACTTGAAATGGAGGAAATCTAATAATGCCTATTTTCATCATGCACTTTCAGCAAGATTTCTAGTTAATTTTGAATAAAAAATAATATCTATTTGTTATTTTTTATTCATATTTTGCTAACAAATGACATAGAGTAAAAGTCTATAATATTAGCATTTTATCTTTACAAGGGCCTCCGAAGGGACCGTAAAACTTAGGGAACGTTGGAAATGGTAAATTAGATTTTTGGAGGATGAAAATGATGTAAATTAGGAAAAATTAGGCGTCACATGAGTATGCCACTTGAATCATAACTCTTAATTATTTTGTAATATAGCTTATTAGTATTCATCATAATAATTAGTGTTCATCATAATAGAGCATTAAATATGTCAATTGTTTTCTTTCCCATGAGCTCCTCTTCCTTAATCACAAAATTGGGACATAAAATAAATAAAAATAGATAAAAGTAATATTTTGGTCTTCAAAATTTACTATCATAGTCAATTTGATGTTTAGACTTCACAATTACTATTAATTTAATCTCATCAAATCTTAATTTCGATCCGATCATTTGTTATATCAACAGTAATTCTAAATGGATTATCACTTTTTCAAATTCGTTAATACGAAGGTTTGGGATGAAATATATTTAACAGCCAGTAACATTTGAAGACATAAAATACACTCTTGTTATATATTAAATAGGCCAAAATATTGCACGCAACCCATAGATCAAGTATGTGCACATAATTAATCCCTCTAAACTTTAAAAGTTGATCCAAAGCCTCAGATTTCTTCGAACATGGCTTCCTCTAACGGTTTAGGGGAGAAGACGCTAATTGACTGAATTTGAAGGAAAAAAATGAGAAGACTATTTTGTCCCTATTCCACATCAAATTAAAGTGAAATTAAAATCTTATGTGTCATTGTCAAAATTGATGTGGCAGTCTTCTATTAAAATTTTGAATGGACAAGTTATCAGAAGATAATATGCGTAAACAATGAATGGTGACATGCACAGAGGGATGTGTGTGGAATAAAGATTTTGGAGAGAAAGAAAAAAATATATATTAATTTTTTTATTTATTTTTTAAAATTTTAGAAAGAAAAGAATTAAAAAATTTTATGTTAATTCTCTTTAACATTTCTCATTTATTAATTTTAATTACCTCAAATTAAAAGAATTTAAAAGATCCAAACAACGAAAAGAAAAATTATTACTTAACATTTTTTTTATTCTCTTTCTATTTTCCTTCAATTCTTTTACTTTTTTTTCTTTTCTCATTCACAAACACACCCTAAGAGAGTCATGTGCATTTTACCTATTAAATATTACCAGCTGTAATTAATATATATAGTATAAAACTATAATAATTAACATAACTTATATGCTAACAAATATATATTTATTACAACTTCCATAATAATTTACATGCCTCTATATTTTTCTTTTTGCTACAAAAAGAAAACAACTAATTAAAGCCAGGACTATGCCTTTCTAGTAAAGCATTTGCTTTATTTGGCCGAAACAAAGACTTACAATAGTAAGCTGAGTATAGTATGTCAAGCCAAAGAGGAAATTGGAGGAATCCAAATAAAGGTATTAGTGAAAATGCTAGTACAGAAATCAAGCTAGGAACCAATTTTATACCATGGTAGTATGCTATAAATAAGGCACTACTAAATGCTACCATCATGCTTGTTATGGAGATGAACAGAGCTATGAGGCCAAAAATCAGCTTAAACGGTAGCAATTTGTGAAAATCAGACTCTGCATAACGTGAGATAAGAATAGAAAGGAAAACTAGGGTTGAGGTTACAGAAAAGATGAGTGCATTTGCATTTGATATTGAAAATACCAAAAATGCTGGTTTTTTCAAGTAATTAGGGATTCCATTGTTGTCATCACCACCTGGTAAGCTAAACACAGCAGAAAAAACTCCAGTAGCAATCACAGTTGAAACAATCATGCAAGAACTAGCTGTTCCTTTCATCCAATTCTCAGCTTGTCTTAATAAATTTTTATGCTGCTTTGTGAACAATTCACTGGGAGTTAAGCCTTTAGAATTACGTATCTCTATGTATACTGGCAGCATTATTTTCTTCACCTCCTGCCATATTGAAGATGCCATTTAAGATTTAATACAATGAAATGATATAAAAACTTAAAGTATAATTTTTATATTTTTACTATAAAATGCTCTAATCAGAAACAAATATTTGTATAAATTATACAACTTATTTCTCATTAATTTTTTATTTTAAATTTTTTACCTGTTTTATTTTAATTAAAGAACTTGATAGCAAAAAAAAAAAAAATAAGTAACTGCATATACAATTATATAACTATAAATTAGGAAGAGGCTAAATATGGTGAAGGATTATCGATAGTGATCTCTAAAATTATAAACATATGGTTAGTAAATGGAAATTTTAGTTTAATTTTTCAAACACATAAAAAATCTATTTATAATTTATATATGATGTGTTTCATATTTGGAGTCCTTTAAAAATTATTTAAGATACTTATATAAAGAATGCCAAGAAAATATAAACTAGGAAGCGTAAATACAAGGATTGACTACACATATAGGATGAGTGATCAATTCGCACTAGTGAATCAAAATAATTCTTATACCATTATATAAATTCTTTTTGTTTAGTATGAAATTTTTGCTAAGGGTGTGTTTGGGAATGAGAAGGGAAAGAGAAGGGAAGGAATTAAAGGAAAAGAAAAAGAAAGGAAAGGAAAAATTAAGTGATGATTTCTTCTTCTATTGATTGGATTTTCTAAAATTTTTTAATTTAAAGTTATTAAAATTAACAAAAGATAAAGGTTAAGAAATGTTAACATAAAATTCTTCAATGTCTTTTTCACTAAAATTTTAAAAATTAAACAAAAAGGAAGATTATTATGATCTATTTGATTGCAATTTTTAAATTAAAACAACAAACAAAAAAAAACTTATTTGAATAACTATTTTTAGACAAAAAACAAAAAAATAAAATAAAATATGTATTTTAGGAATATAAAACACAAAATAATTAAAAGATATTCTAAACTTCAATTTTTTAAAACAAAAAAAATATAAAAAATAAGTTTTTTTATTAATAACATGTATATAAATACATAAAAATAATATTAGTATGAATTCTCAAAACTAATTTTATAAAATAATTTTAAAAAGTAAAAGAATAGAAAAACATTCAAAGAAGCTCTAAGTTCCCTTCTCTTCTCTTCCCTTCCCCTCCCAAACAAACCTAATCTCTTAATGGATTTAAAGTTCTAGACATAAACATTCTATTTACAAAATTAATGTTTAATAAAATCTTCCAATTTGAAGAGACTTTAAACTATTTGATTACATAATTATTATTCTTTAATTTTTCTAAAATTTGGCATACAAGATCAACATGGTAATTACTTTTAAAGAATTAAAGCTAATTTGTACACTGATATCAATTAATCGCTTCTCGCACACACTTGTATAAAGTGAGAGGAATGATCTTATATGAGGGGTGAAAACAGAATATAACCATCCCTAATACTAATGTAGCGTAAATACTTAATAATATCTTCTTTGATTTTGGCATTAATGATCTATGCATGAATTTAGAACACTGCTTTTTTTATCAAAGGGTGATTATTTCCTTCCCTAATTTCTTAAATAAAATAGTTGAGTCTAGTAAAATAAGTTACTCTCTCACAAAGTGACGAACGAAAATTCAAATTCTTGTTAAAATATATGTCTATATTTAATGTCTATTAGTGTTTTAAATAAGATTATATCTAATAAAAAGATACTTGATTGCGAACAACCAAAAAAATATGTATAGGTTATAGAGAAGGGGATAGTGAGATACCTCAAACCATAACAACTCGAGCATTAGTTGAAAAGCTGCTCCGGAAACCATGTTTAATTGATCTGGTGGTGCTAATTTTGCAGCCAAATGCAATAAAGTGTTGTTATCATCATCCACAGAAGATACTATCAAATCCTTGATGGAGCCAATTTCATGTATTAGATTAAAGATTCTAGCATGACGCTGCTCGACAGCAAAGTGAATTATACTTCGTCCTTTGTAGTCTTTTTCCCATATCAAATCAGGATAAGTGCTCATAAGCTTAGCTAGAAACTCAAAATTTCCAATTAATGCAGCATCGAATATCAATGGTGAAGGATTGCTTATGATTTCACGTATGTCTGACTCCTTATCTATTATAGTGAGTATTATTTTCCAAAGACGATGAACGAGTAGAAGGACTTGAGTCTTCTTTGTAACTGGAATAACATGATTTTTTCAAGGTTATGTTAAATTGTTGAAGTGAAATTGTTACAATATCATAAACACTTTTCTTGTCTAATAATTACATCCCATGCATTTTAGTTTTTGGTTACATGATATAAGGAGACAAGGTGATAAGTTTTAGTACGTACTTAAAATCCTTTTCAATTGAGTAAAAGAGATATAAGAAGAGTAAAATAGAGACTCATAAAATAGAGACCAGCTTGTATAGAATAAAGCTTGTCTTTCTTATACTAACTATAAAGAACTATTATAAAAAATTACTGTAAAAGATCTAATTCCTTTTAGTACTAGCACTTTTCGTGACAATAAAAGTTGCCACCAAAAGTCAGAGTCACTACAAAAGTCTTTATCTAATTTCTCAATGAAGTAATGATAGAGATTATAGGGATCGAATTAACTTACAAGATTTAGTTATCTTCTTTCGAGCCAAGAGATGCAAGCCTGTGTCTTGATTTTTATCTCGAGCCGTAGCTAGCCTGGGCTTACCATCTAACATTTGCAAGGCTAAATCTGCAAAGCTGTTTTTAATTTCTAGAATTTCAAACATGTTGATAATACTAATATGAATAGTTTAAAAAATGGACCAATATTCTGGCCTTTGATTGACTTTTACTCTAAATTAAAAAATCAAATTGTAAATATTTTAAGAAAAATGAAAAATTTTTTGTTAGAATTTGAATTGTATACTATTTACATACATATTTATAAACACATTAAGACATATAGACGTACATGTATTATGAATTAATTGTCATATGCATATTACTATTATAAAATTTAAAGACCCATAAAGTGATCTAATTTTATTTAATGGTTCTTATGATATATAATAATGTGTAAAAATTAATTTATATTAATATTATGTGTAGAATTTTTGAGGTATAAATTACTAACTTATAATAAAAAAATTAATAATTTATCAAATAAGGCTTAATATAAATAGGGTGTAGTCTCTAATTAAAGTATCCAAAATGAAACATAATACAAACATTGTGGTTTACTCTCTTGTGGTTCCCATCTGCCAAAGAGGAAAAGATTGGATACTATCAATCGGAAGACTAACTATCTTCACATCTTTAGTCTATGATGAATTCCAGTACGCTTCTATTTCATCTATTCGTCTTAAACAATGCTAGACAATTAATAAAATTCAACAATAGTATCAAAGCCAGATTGAAAGAATTGCTCTAGTATTGTTTGAATAAAGTTTAACAATTATAATACGATTGTCGAATTAATATGTGATTGCATTTCTTACATTTAGTTTGCGAATAATTGATGCAATCATCTTAATTTATTTAGTAAAACGTCGATATAGATGGTGTCTTTAGTTAAACATTTGAAAAATTGCCCATGTTTGAATTAAGATTGTTTTGTGCCTAAATATTACTGTTGTTTTATAATTGTACAGCAAATGAGACCTATTGTCTGATTTCTTGTGAAATAGCCATTGATTTCTCTAATCAAACAAGATAATTCTTGTTTTGGTTCTTGCAGCTATATTTGTTTGTGCATTATGCCCATATTTTTAAACATAATCATTTGATATTGTCTTTTGATTATGATTTCATCGACTCAAATTTGTTTCACTACGTCTGATTTTCATTCAAATGTTGAATTAATAACTGTGAAATATGAACTACATGAATTAAAACAAGTGAACAAACATGTTGTCTATAAATAACTATGTAAAAACATCCGTGTTCTGAGCATTTTTGGGCAGTGCTAACCACATTTAAGGCCACACAGCCGCGTTAATATACAACACGACCGTGTTGGCCACCAGATAAGTCCACACAGCCATGTTAGTAACCAACACGGCCGTGTTATGTGAAAAAAAGGGTCGTGTTAGCCATTTAGGCACCATTAAACATGCCACACAGCCATTTTGTGTGAGACACGGCTATGTTCTTGCATACAAGAGGTAAAATGACACAGGAAAGTTTAAAAGCTTAAATCAAAAGCTATAAGTATATGTTTTAGTGTTTAATCTGGATAACAATAAAGTGTAAATACTTAGTTATTCAATTAAATTAGTTAAGGCAATATAGTTACCAAAAAAACCTTTGTTGTGAAAAACTCTTTTAAGTTTGAATAACTAAGACAATAGTATGTATTTATATTCATGCAAATGATTAGTCGGCCTAAAGAAAGAGTATCATTTGTCAAAAATTTATACATACATGTAGTAATAAGTGAAATGTTTATTAGGTGTCCATTGTGAGTATTTAACTGGCCTAAAGGAAGGTTATGTACTTGACTGGATTATATCATTTTTTCTTGATTGCTACACCAAGTAAACCAATTATGAGTCAAACTCTCTATTCAAAGATTAGAATTGATGTCACACTGGTTGTCTTAAGATGGGTTATTATTGTTAAATAATTAATCACTATTCTTTGTTTTATGTGAGCTAATTATGTGTTTTGTACTTTTTTGTTCTTTATACAACTAATATAGTTAATGCTTCCTCTGTTGTTGCTACTATTAATAGCATTTATATGCTAAGTGGGAGTAACTTTAAAACTTGAAAAAATAAAGTTACTATGATCTTGAGATCATGGAGTTAGACCTCGCATTCAGAGAGCCACGTCCTACACCTCTTACAGATCAAAACTCTTCTGAGGATCGAAGAGTTTTTGAGAGGTGGGACTGCTTTAACCATGTAAGTCTAATGATAATGAAAAATGCTATTCCAAAAACATTTTTGGACACTTTGTTTAGGGAAACTGATGCCCTAAGGTTCTTAAAAGCCGTTGAAGAGCGCTTTGCTATGAATGACAAAGCGAAAATAAGTAGAATGTTAAGAAAACTTGTTTCCATGATGTACAAGGGTAATGGGAACATAAGGGAGTACATCTTGGAAATGTTTCATCTTGCTAAAAAATTGAAATCGCTAAAGATCGAGCTTTTAGAAGACTTCCTCGTTCATTTAGTGTTTACATCTCTTCCTCTATAATTTGGACAGTTTGAGGTGAGCTAAAATTGTCAAAAGGATAAATGGACATTGAATGAGCTCATCTCTCAATTGGTGCAAGAGGAAGATAGGATGAAACATCACAAGACTGAGAGTGTTCATTTGACATCTACATCTTCAGGCCATTACAAGAAGAGAAAAGGAAAAGAGATTGCGGTATCTCAAGCACAAAAGAAGCCTAAGCATTCATCCAAGGGACATATGACAAAAAAATGCTTCTTTTGTAAGGACTCTTCTTATGTGAAGAAAGACTGCAATAAATATCATGCTTGGTGCGTGAAGAAAGGTATGCCTTTCGCTCTTCTTTTGTTTTCTCTCTTGTGGTTCCCATTTGCCAAAGAGAAAAAGATTAGATACTATCAATCAGAAGAACAACTATCTTCACATCTTCAGTCTATTATGGATTTTGGTACACTTCATTTTCATCTATTCATCTTAAACAATGCTAGACAATTAATAAAATCTAACATACTTTTCTACTTTCTGAAACCTATTGCAAACTCTATTATGTTTTATGCAGAAATTAAGGTTCATAATCTATCATGAATACACAATGACGTGTGGGATAGTCCCATGGAAATCTAGTTACAGGAGAATTGAATGAACTTTAAGGCTACAAAAAATAACAGTGTCTACATGTTGGGTTCAAGTGTGAATTGAAGTCCCACAATGAAAAAAGAATGAACTAGATAAGGACTGTATAATTAAGTGGATAGACCCATAGACCTAATGTCTTAGGGTTTTGAGTCAAGGCATGATGTCAAATCCATGACTATGGTTCTCTTTAAGGCCCAATGAAAGGTCTCCCGGATGTTTAAATATATATTATGATTCTAGTAATTAGTTCCACGGCCACATAAATCTACTATCACAAGTGATGTTCTCATCAACATAATTAACCCCTATGTGACAAACATGTTTAACATTTGTATCAGACACAAGATGAAAATCAATCCTCATTTATATAGATGTATATTATATAGTACTTACCATACATGCCAGCATTGATCCCTGTGAGGAAGAGAACATCCCAATCCCATTCTTGGAATATATGAATAGTTTTGTGATATAAAAACATTGCCATTGCACTTCTTCCTTGTATGACAGCAAAGTGAAGAGGAGTCAATCCTTTTTCACCCCTAATTGTTGGCAAGTCTTTGTTCTTATTCATCATTATCTGTGCAAGCTCTGGATTCCCAACTCCAGCAGCTAGGAAGAAGGCAGTGTTTCCATTGTGATCTTGCAATTCCAAGTCTTGCTTTTCCATTAAATCCATAAGGCCTTCCACAAACTCAACACGGTTTGCTCCTGCAGCCACATGCAAGACTGTTGCCCACCCTCTTGTTATGGCTGTCATCGCAAGTTTCTTATCTAACATGCGTCTACCATCTTTCCAATTTCCTTCCAGTGCTACCTTATGGAGAGGCACACCCACATCCATGTATTTTCCTCTGCTTTCCACTGCATATCAAATATTCACTTATGATGCTAAATGCCTAATCCTCTTATAAATAAGCTATATATTGAGACATCATACCTATTTATATATTTGTTAATAGATATTTGAATGATCTAAAGGTGAGGAGAGGGAGGTGAATATATATATATATCTGTGTGTGTGTGTGTGTGAACGCGCGCATACAATTTGTGTGTGAGAACCCTGCTCTATACAAGCCACATTGTGAGAAAAAAATTTTAAGTGTATATATTGTGAGCTTATTTATACATTGGCTAATAAAATTTAATTATTTATTTTTATTTTACTTATCATCTGGGCTCTTTAATTTGAAAAATAAAAAATTGAATAAATATTATTAGTGAATATATAAGAATTTTTCGAGAGTGAGTCTTTAATTTCTTTTTTTTTCTCTTTGTACTTTATCATCTCACAATTTCTTATTTTAAAGAATCAAAATCGATTAAATAGGTCAGCCTACAATTTTTTTTTTCATGTTGTAGCCTATTTTGGTAGTATTTTGCATCTAGAGTGTCTAAATAAACTTAGAATATACAGATGTATGGTTAATAATCAAGCTACATATTAAGAAACTATATACATATGTTTTCCTTTGGATTAAATGGGCTCTAAAAATTGCTTTTATAAACCTAAACCTTCTCACTTTTTAATTGCGTTGATTTTTACAAGTTTAAATATGTCCAGAAAAATATTAAATTGGTTGACTACCCATAGATTCTAGTTTATTTTGAAAATACTAATAATTATTTATGTAGAACTAGGGTATCTAAATAAAATTATGGATAAATTATATTTCTTTATTTTTTAGAAATACTAAAATTATATGTCCTTATTTTTCCTATTTTAAAAAATTACACTTTATTTTTCTAAAATAAAAGATAAACTATACAAATTCATATATTTTGATTAAAATATTCTAATATATCGAATATTAAATATGTATTTTGACTATTATAAAATAGTCACTTTTGGAGAATTTGAATAAATTAAATTTATAATTTTTTATACAAAATAAACAATATTGAAATAAATTTTTTAAAAATATTTTTTTTAATAAATTATATTTTTAACAAGAGAATATGTGCATATTTTCAAAAATCAAGAGGAGGAATGTATAATTGAAGCATCTCTCATTGGAAAACTGAATTATTTATCCTAGAATTATTTATTTATTATGTTAAATTAAATAATTTTATTTCCTAAAATTGAAAACAAAAGAAGGAGAAGAAAAGATGAAATTACTTGTATCATCAAGTAGATGAAGGAGAGGTCTCCTACAACGACCTGAATCAAGCCTACGCATTTGAATATGTACTTCTGGTGTCGTTGAGTCCATTAGTACTCTACCCACATTAGAAGTATAATTGATTGAGGAAAAGAAATTAGAAATTAAATTAAGAAGAAGAGGTTAAAATAGAAGCATAGATATAATACACAAGTGATTAATTAGGTACATACATTATAAAAGGAGGAAATTACTGGAGGAAAGAGAAAGAGATCAGAGAAGAAGAAGAGGAAGAAGAAGACTTACCTGTGATCTGAAAACCAGAAACGCTTTGAGCAGCTGCAGAAAGGCATAATGGAATATATATACATATCAAGGCAAAGGTATACTTGCAGAGAGACTTAGAGAGCCAAGTCAATGAGATACTTGCGGAGAGGCTTCGAACTAAAGGGGAAGACTATTGAAGTCAATGGAAAGGACAATATGATTTCCAGCTTCAATGATATCTCCCATGAAAAATAAATAATTTTTACTGCCATACCCGTTTTGACAATACTAAAATTTATTGGCCAAAATTAATGATATCTATCAAATATCATTTAGATATTTTCAGGATTGTTATTTTATTTGGAGTAAATTAATTATATTAAATGATACTATTTTAGAGGAAAGATTTATTTAAATTAATTTAATTTTGTATAAGTTTATATTTATTAATTTTTTAAAAAATTTAACAAAAAAATTATTTTTATTAAAAGAAAATCTGTATAAGATTAAATTAAAAAATTTTATGTTTAAAAAATTAAATTAAAGAAATAATATGTCACTCTTTTATTTAGAACATATTATATTAAAATTAGTAGATTCATCAACTTATTTTTAAAATAAAAGTAATATAATTATAATAAAAAATCATTTAATTTTTCACTTTTCTATAACTTTTTGTTCTGTAACTCTTCCCTCTTTCACACGTTGTATCTCACATTTATAAAATATTATATAATTTGAAGAATTAAATATTTTAAAGTTGTATTATATATTATAAATAGAATCCATTAATCTTAAATGTAATTATTAAAGTTAATAAAATACGATAATTTCTCAGTTCTAGCCTTCTAGGAAGTTTCCTTGGGGGAAAGCAAAAACAAAGTTAAAGACTGCAATCGTACAATGATTGAGGACGCGTCTGAGTGGACGGGGCTCTATGCTACTCGGCTCCTGGAAACTTCCCACCATTGGTTGTCTCTATTTTAAGTTATGTGACCAAGAAGAGCACTATCGGATTATCTATTTCATTACACAACTTTTACCTTAATTTTAAGAATAGAATTCTATAATCTCTTTTCTATTTTTTTTAATTTCACACGTATACTTTTTAATTTTTTATTTTTTAAACTTTCACCTCTTTAGTATAATTTTATATACCATAATATTTATAATACTTATATTTAATATATTAATTAATAATATTTTAAATAATTATTATATAAGATATAAATATTTAATTATTTATATTAATTAATATTATTTATTTTTATACTTTTTAAATCTATTCTTATAAATTTAAATAAATCACCCTGAGAGTGTTGCTCTGTTCTTTTCGAAGATTTTGAACCTACGAGGTGTGTTTGAATATAAGGCTCACTAGTATGTTGTGATAACACAACGTATTTATGAAAACATTTGATACCAGAGTTATTTTGAAGATGTTATGTTAGATAATATAATATTTTAAATAATAGAGTTGAATGATACTATTTATTATAATGTTATATGAATATATAATATATATAAATTTACATTTGAATATATATATATATATATACACACACATTAATAGTAGGTTCTTCATATATTGTATATACAAATATATATAAATGTATACATTGATGCATCATATAAATATTTTAGTTACAATATATATGGAATTTTACTAATATTATAGTTATCTAAACAAAAAAAATTTAAAATACTAATAATTTAATTGCAACAATTCAAATTCTCTACGCTTGAAATTTACTTAGTGCTTTACTTCAGCTAAGGATTATTAAGGTTGAGATACTAAAGTTTTTGTTTTCATATTTAAGAAAACATTTTTTTCGTACGGATTCAAACATGAATCTAAATAAGTAACAAAATCAATCTCTAGTTTCAAATTTTTAGAATTTCTAAATCCCCGATCCCAAACTCGTTTATTCAAAACAAAAATGATCAAATTTTTTTCAAATCATGCCTCATCTGCATATAACATAATAAAAACATCATACGAATTATATTGCTTATATTCTATAAACTTCAAATATTTTATATATAATCAATATAAAATCTTCAATTCACAATGTATTCATACTAGTTTTACATATAAATTTTGCACATCTACATATTCATATATACTTTTCCCCTTACAATGCAGGATATTTAGACAATTTTAAACTATGCAGTCAATAAATTAAGACAACTTAAAAAAAGAAATTCATAAATGTAATTTTTAGTAAACAATATATTTACTTGGTCGAAATAGAGACTTACAGAAATAGGTGGCGTAAAGTATATCTGACCAAAGGGGAAATTGTAGAAATAAAAACAAGGGTATTGGTACAAATGCAAGTACAGAAATAAAGCTAGGAACCCACTTTATGCCATGGTAATAAGTTATAAAGAAGGCACTACTAAATGCTACCATCATGCTTATAATGGAAAAAAATAGTGCTACTAACCCAGATATCAACTTCAATGGTAATGACTTGAGAAAATCTTCTTCAGCGTACCGTGAGATAAGGATAGATAAAAAGATTAAGATGGAGGTTGAAGATGAAATAAGTGCAGTTGCATCTGATAGAGCAAATATCAAGAACGATGATTTCTCCAAATAATTGGGAGTTCCTGTATTGTCATTGTTACCACCTGGCAAGCTGAATGCAGCAGAAAATACTCCTGTAGTAATTAGAGTAGAAACAACCATGCAAGAGTTTGCAGTTCGTTTCATCCAAGACTCTGCTTTTTTCAGTAATTCTTCATGTTCTATGGTGAATAATTGACGAGGAGTTATGCCTTCTGAGTTTGTCATATCTATGAATGATGGTTGCATTATCCTTTTTACCTCCTGCCATACAAAAGGAGATATTTGTTATGTCATTTTATACCAAATGTTATATATAAAGTCCAAATTTTTTGTTGGTTTCCTTCGTATATTCTCCTATTAAAGGTAATATTATTCGAGACACTGTCAAACACTAGATGTAGACATCTCTCACAGTAGTAATTCAAACTTTAATTCACCACGTTGTGAGATATTAACATTTTCTACTAGACCTAACCTAATCTCTGTTGGCATATAAAGTCTGAATTTGACCCATGTTATATATATGAGTAAGTTACACTCTTTTTCCTTCTTTTTTTTATTGAAAACTTACACTCTTTTTTTAAAAAATTAAAAAATTTACAATTTGACTCATTTTGACAAAAATATCCTTTATGACATTATTAAAGTTTTTTTAAAAATTATAATTTATTAGAAAAATATATTTTAAAATTTTTTATTTCATTATTATTTATTGAGTTAAAATTGAGAATTTTATTTTATTTTAAAATTTTAAAAAATAATTTTTAATATTAATCAAATTAATATTTAATTATATAAATAATAAATATAAGAATATTTTGGTCAAAATAAGTGATGAGAATAAAATTTTCAAAACATAGGGAAAGAGAGTGTAATTTCAGTATAAGTAGAATATGTAATTTACTATATATGTATGTGTGTGTGTGTGTGTGTGTGTGTGTGTGTGTGTGTGTGTGTATATAGGTATGTATATAACAGAGGAGATAATTAAACTTTAGACTTCTTGCTAGCAAATCGTCATGTTTATTTTGTAAAAATCAAATTATAATCACATAACTCTAGGATCATAAAATGATGCATATACAAAGTAACAAAATCTTGAACAAATAGATCAAAGAGTTGAGGGAAAGATACCTCAAACCACAATAGCTCAAGCATCATTTGAAAAGCTGCTCCAGAAACCAAATTAAGTCGATCTTGTGGTGCAAGTTTTGCAGCGAAATGCAATAAATTGCTTTGATCAACATCATCCGTAGAAGATACAATGAAGTCCTTGACTGGACCCATTTCATGTATGAGATTAAAGATACTAGCATGACGATGTAGAACAGCAATGTGAATCATACTACGGTTTCTGCTATCTACTTCCCACATTAAATCAGGGTAAGTGTTTATAAGCTCCACCAGAAATTCAAAGTTTCCAACTTCAGCGGCATAGAATATGACTTGTGAAGGTTCTCTTAAGACATCCATCATTTGGGAGTCATTTAGAAGAATAATTTCTTCCCAAAGACGTCTAACAAGCTGAAGACACATATCTTGCTTAACACCTGAGACAAGATAATTTTGTGATAAAAAGTTAGTGAATCAAAAACACTCATGTCAATATATAATGAAATTGTTGAAGGATATTCAGGACTGGGTTTAGGGTTAAGGATATTCAAGATTGGGTCAAGTTGGCTCATACCCACAATGGGAACCCAACCAGGTAAGGTAAATTTATTATTTTGTTCCCAAGACTTAAGGTATAAAACTCACATTCTCCAGATAAAACCCTATTTCAATTTCTCATACTCTTGGTCTCTCCCTCTCCTTCAACCTCCCTTCATGCTTTTCATCTACAATGGCTTACTTCACCATCGGAGTCTACAATGGGGGCTTCAACCCCCGTTGTGGCTCTGACCTTCCGTGTCTTGCAGAACATTACAAGAGCTTGTCAGAACCCATCTGATGACTACCCCAGGTAGCACTTCTTAATAGAAACTTTTCTTGAGCCTTCACTAAACAATTTAAGCTTGAGTTTGAAATGGTTCTTGACAATCTGATACTAAACTAATATCAGAAAGAACGGTGAAAGAACAAAACTTGCAAAAAATTAGGTAAAACTAAAGACTCTATTGGTTCAATTTCCACTTAAGACATCACATAACACAACCACTTGCAAAATAGATGCAAAATGAAACTATAATCTAATGTCTTAGTTATCCTAATAGTGCTGATTGTAGTCACTTACAGGATTTCATGATCTGCTTTCGATATAATGGACTCTGGTGACCAGAACTTGAAGGCTTTCGAGCTAAGAGATGCAAGCCTGTCTCATTGTTATCATCCCGCTCGAATGCTAGTTTCGGATACTCATTTAGCAGTTTCAAAGCTAAATCTGCAAAATGTTCCAGAACGAAATTGCTTGAATTTCAAATTCTAATGCATAGTTGTTGGTGTCTATTTATGTATATTTCAACTTGATTATTTCCTTGGTTATAGTCTCACACAGTGATATGTTTGTGGCATTTTTTTAACCATTGATTTAATCTTAACTGAAAATAAAGGGTGAGATACATCTAGAATGACAAATCATCACATGATGGTAGAAAATATGTCACACTAGTTAGCACAGGCATCAGCAGAAGACTAGCTTAAAGAGTTAATAAATTACTGATCATGATCTTATATAAGATTTGTCTATGACTTGCCACATTCATTTGCAAATTAGAGGCCATATACTTACCATAGATTCCAGTACTGATACAAATGAAGAACAGTAATTTCCTGTCCCAGTCTTCAAATATTTCAACAGTTTTAGGGTATAGATATGATGCCATCTCACCCCTCCCTTGTAAAGCAGCAATGAGAATTGGAGTCACTCCTTCTCCACCCCTAATTGTTGGCAAGATTTTATTTTCTTGCAACATTATCTGAGCAATTCGCATGTTCCCAACCGCAGCAGCGAAGCAGAAGGCCGTGTTCCCTTTGTAGTCCTGCAATTCCAAGTCACTCCTGTCCATCATTTTCACCAACTCTTCCACCAAGTGAGTGTGGTTTGCTCCAGCTGCTACATGGAGAACAGTTGCCCAACCCTTTGTGATGGCAGCATTCAACAGGGCTGAATCCTGCTCTATGATATGCCTGACTGCTTTCCAATCACCTTGCAATGCTGCTTTGTGTAGGGGCACACATAAGTTGAGGTATTTTTTTCTGGCTTCTTCTGAAACAAGTTAATTAATAGATGGAAAATAATTTAGTGGCTAAAGATTTATACGGAATCCTCATAGTCACTAAAAAGAGTGGTCTGGTGCACAAGGCTCCCACCAAGTAGAGTCTGGGGAGAGTCAGGGTACACAGCCTTACCCCTGCAAGCAAGCAGAGAGGCTAGTTTTAGGATTTGAACCGTGACCTCCAGGTCACATGGCAGCAACTTTACTGTTGCTCCAAAGCTCACCCTCTAGAATCCTCATAGTCACTTAACAATACAAAAGTTTAAATGGAAGCACCTGAAAGTTGTGAACTTGTGAATGTAGCATTACTCTTTAAAAATCTCTATTTTGTTAGAAGTTCATTTAGAATGTTGTAAACATGGTGCTTGAACCATGAACCAGAAATCAAAGCACTACTAGTCATAATCTGATATGGCACTTTGTAAGATTACACTATCTGTCTTTTAGTTTAACTTTACATTGTTATAGATTCAAGGAACTTCTGCTTCTTCTTCTTTGTCATTTGAGTTCCACTTTTATTGAACTATTTACATCGATACCAAACCAACCAACATACTTCTATGGCTGTTTCTCTAGTGTTAAGGGTACCTTGAATGAATGTAAAATACTGCTTCCTGTAATTATAGAAAACCTGGGGTTATTTTTCAAAAACCAGAGATCTTAAATCATGAAGACAGTACCATGTGTGGAACATATAATCAAACATAGTAATATTAATTATTCTAATCAGTGAGAGAGAGAGAGAGAGATTACCTGTTTCTACTAATAGATGAAGGGAAGGTCTCCTGAACTGTGCTGAAGCAACCTTTTGAATTGAAACAGTTGCTGAATTTACATCTGATTGATCCATTTGTCTGTAAATTAAGCAAGCATATATTATGTCCTTTTAGTAATTACAACTTTTATTTCAAACTTTTGATTAGTATTTTAGATACTATATCTGTCAAGATCCACCGGTAAACCATAGTTATGTAATGTGAAAATTTTTAATTTTCCTTTATTGTCATGAGACTTCTTTTTGCGAAAAGTGCTTTTGCAAACATCAACAGTACCATTACAAGTAAAAATTCAAGAATTTCAAAAAAATACTAAGAATTGACAAATTGTAACCCCACATAAAAAGGGAAAGTTTTTCTTTAACTGTCTTATTTTATTTTTTCTGCTATTTAATAGACAGTTTTCCTTCCTTTCTCTGTACTGTACCTGAAGGCTTGAATTGAAATTAGGGGTTTTTCTGCTCCAACATTCACCTGTGAAAAAGATAAACAATAAGAGTTGTAATATGAGTCAGAAGCTTGAGCAAAACGAGAAATGCTTAGAATCATAGAAGAAGATCTGGATTAATTAGAAGTATATGCAAGAACAGAGGAAAAGATGAAGAAATAACAATTAAAGAAGACGATTAGAAAAAGACCTGAGAGCTCTGGAAAATTTCATGAATTGTTTGAGCTTGTGGTGATTCCAACTTCAAATGCAGGCCTTCATGTTCATAATGGAAGAAGAAGAAGAAGAAGAAGAAGAAGAAGAAGAAGAGTGTGATGTGCCAATGGCAGTCACAGTGAAATACGAAGAAGATTAAGTAGAAAGAAGGCTATTCAGGTCAATGAGAAAATTATTTAAAAAGTAAAAAAAAAAAATTGTAATATAAAACAAAAAAGGCAACGAAGTGATGAGCGGTGAGTGATGACCAAAATTTGAAAAGAAGCAATGTGGTGAGTCATTTTGTGGTTTGGAAATCTAGAAATGGATGAACAGCGAATGAATTATTGACACGTGTTCAGTGGGGCCTACCTGTCAATACTCCATAGCAGCCGCCAAGGACCTTCGGAAATGAAGGAAACAAGTAGGAAACTGATATATTTGGCAGGTGCCAAAAATTCCAACCTCTAGATAGAAACCGATATATACACAACTTAATTTTATAAAAATAAGTTTTAAAATTTGAGTAAATTACATTTTAATTTTTCAAGAGATGTTAAAATCTTTCTTTTAATATTTCAAAAATGTACAATATTAATTTAAATTGTAAAGTAATAAAAATATTCTTAAAATAGTATTAATTTCTTGTTATTAAAAATATAAACAATTAAAAAAATGAAAATTTAAAATTTTTGTTTCAATTTTAATTATTTATTATATGGGTCAAAATTCATAAATTTAATTTGTTTTAAAATTCTAAAAATTAACTATTTGATTAAAATAAGTGAAATTGTAACTTATTTTTAATGAGAGGGTATGCACCTTTTGATTTTAAGGAGTATAAATTTTAAAAATAAATAAAATAAAAGCATTTCTTTTATATTTATCAAAGAAAAAAATATAATTTACCCTTTAATATATAAATAATATATCATTTTTTAAACATATATCAATCTTAATAATATAGAAATAATCTTTTAAATTTATATAACTACATGCGGTAGAGATTGATGATAATTTGATTAATTATGTATTATGCCTCTTTCTTTTACAAGAAAAATGAGTACTTTTAGTCTAATTAAGTTAATCAAATCAATTACAAGAAAAACATATAAATGTGTCAAACAATTTTTTTTAATTTGCAAAGCACTGTTAAATATTGAAAATGAGTACTTTTATCTCATTAAAAATTTAAACTTTGATTCATTATATTGTAAGAGATAAATTCTTTTCATTAGACCTAAAGTTTCGTTGATAATAAAACTTATATTTGATATATAGACTATATGATACTACTTGTAATACATATAACACTATTTATGTAATTAATTTTATCCAATAAATTAATTTAATGATATAATTTAAAAACCAAAACTTATTAATTTAGTGACAAAATTTTAATAACACATTTGTGTAAGTGATCAAACATGAAACATATGTACAACTAAACTATCAAATAATATTTACAACTCTTTGACTATAAATACTCATTACTATATAGATCCATCATTACTATAATACAAGGCTTCTGCTTTGCTAGTGAAGCATATATCTACCTGGCTGAAACAAAGACCTACAGAAGTAAATCGAATAGATAATATCATACCAAAGTGGATATTGCAGAAACACAAACAATGGTATTGGTAAAAACGCCATGACTGAAACAAAGTTGGGAACCCACTTCAAACCATGATAATATGTTATGAAGAAGGCACTGCTAAATGCTATCATCATGTTGGAGATAGACACAAACAATGCCATAAGTCCAAACATCAACTTAGAAGGCAATGACTTGAGAAAATCATCGTCTGCATAACGCGACAGGAGAACAGACAAGAATATTAGTATTGAGATTGTTGATGATATGAGTGCACTTGTATCTGATATAGCAAATATTAAGAATGTTGGTTTTATCAAATAGTGAGGACTTCTTGTGGTGTCATCATAGCCACCAGGAATGGTGAATGCAGCAACGAACACTCCTATCGCAATAAGTGTTGAAACAAGCAAGCAATTCTTTGATGTTCTCGTTGTCCATGATTCTCCTTCTTGCAACAATTCTTTATGCTCTTCTATGAATAATTCTCGAGGTGTTTTGCCTTCAGAGTTTTTCTTTTCTATGTCTGATGGAAGCATTATTTTCTTCACCTCCTACTCCAAATCAACATATATATATATACACACACACACTTTATTATCATGAATTAATAGTGCATATGTTTAGATGTATAGAATAAATAAAAAACATAACATAAACAAACAAAAAATAGAAATGAGGTCTAGGATAGGCTACACAAGTCTTATCAACAAGTAGAGGAAAAGCAAGCTCGATTGGCTTGGAGGGTCTTTCTTCAAATGCAAAGGCTAGAGGAATTATAAACACTCAACTTGACAAGAGTATCAATACAGAAGTACATGAAATTATTGTTGAAATATGTGTAAATATATTTAGAAGTATGAAGTCTGATAGTTGGGTAATTTCTTAATCTGATAGTTGGGTAGTTTCTTAATTTTGTTTTCTGTTTCTTTTAATATTTTACAGTTTTAGCCCTCAACTAGTTAAGTCTTTCACCTTTTCACCCCTGATTAATGTATATATGGCACTAACCCTTTAAATAATATACATGAAATATTCATATCATTTTCTATATCTCCTAGTTATTCGACATACTAATTGAGTTGTAAGAGTTGTTACATGGTATCAGAGCAGTGATCAAAGTCTGACACTACGTTCATTACTACAATGGAGGAAGATAAAAATTCAAGACCAGGTTTGGGTGAATGAATTAATAGATCTGAGACAATGATGGACTTCAATTACAGGAAAGATCCACTCTTCATTCAACCATCAAATAATCTAGGCTTGCAGTTGGTTTCAAGTCCGCTCATGTTAAACAACTATCTTACATGGAGTAGATCCATGAAGATAGCATTGAAAGCAAAAAACAAGCTCAGTTTTGTAGATGGAACTTACAGACAACCAAATGATTTCCCCTTCGATACATACCCACAATGAAGTTATGTAGACTTCATGGTAATCTCGTGGATCTTGAACACTATATCAAAAGATCTCACGGAAGCTTACATTTACACACCATTTGCAAGAGACTTGTGGATAGAATTAGAAGAGAAATTCAAAGAAAATGACAAGTCACAGATTTTCAACTTAAAGAAGGAATTGGCTTTGATAAAGCAAGGTATGGATTTATTGGCCTTATATTCGAACAAGTTAAAGAAACTAATAGATAAGCTTAATTGTTTAGAACCTAGCCACGATGCACTTGTAATGGCTGTAAATGCAGAGCATATAAGAAAATTGATGAAATTAATCCAGAAAATATAGTAATGATGTTCTTAATGGGCTTAAATGAATCCTATGATAGTATTGTAAGTAATGCGTTGCTAATGGAGCCTCTGCCACCTTTGAATAAAGTTTACTCTGTGATTGCTAAAGTTGAAAAATAGAGACATATGTCTAGCTGTAATAATAGTGCTATAGAAGCAAGTACACTAGTTGCCAAAGTAAATGAGCAACAGAAAAATATAGTAGGAATTTTTAAGCCATTTTCTAAGAAGAAAGATAATGCAAAGAAAGGAGATAGGTATTGTGTATATTGCCATAAATCAAGACATATGGAAGAAGCTTGTTTTAAGAAGAATGGATATCCTGATTGGTACAAGGAAATGAAGAATCAAAAGAAGGTAGCTTCTAATTCTAGTTCTCTTGTTTTTGCTGCTTCAATTTGGGAGACAAAACAGACTAAAAAATCTCTTGATGTGGATCTATCATCCATCTCAGAGATTGTTCAAAGAGAATTGAAGAAGCTTAAGAAGAGCAAGAAAGTTAATGAGAAAAGTCTAGTAAATGCCAATGCCAGTTACTTTATAGATTTTACAGGTAATATGATTCAAGGTAACTTTTATATAAATGAAAATAGAGAGAAATGGATTATAGATTCTGAAGCTTCTAGTCACATATCTGGAATTTTTTATCTATTAATATATTTAAGAGAAGTTAAGATGAAAAATGTAGTTCAGCTACCAGATGGAAGTATAAAAGTAGTGAAGTACATTGGAAATGTGGTAATTAGTGCAGAATTATAGCTTAAAAATGTCTTATATTTGCTAGATTTTAAGTATAGTCTTATCTTAGTAAGCAAACTGATGTCTGAGTCCTTTGTGAGAATAATTTTTCACTCTTCTAGATGTGATATGAAGGACCAGTTGAGTGATCAAGTTATGGCTAAAGGAAGGATAGAGAAGAACTTGTATGTGTTAGATAAAGGTATTATATGTCTAAATGTAGCATGGAATAAAATTGAGGGACTGTGTATGAATTCGAAGGTAAGAAATAATAATGCCAAAAATGATGTTATTTGGCATGAGAAGATGGGTCACGCATCAAATATTGTACTTAATCATTTACCTTTTATGAATAAGTGTAGTGAACACAAAGCGTGTAACAAATGTCATTTGGCAAAACAAACTAGATTGTCATTTCAATCAAGTTATACAGACACTTATGCATGTTTTGAACTTATGCACATTGATATATATGGACCATATATAATAGCTTCTCTCACAAGAGCACGCTATATGTTGGTTATAGTGGATGATCACTCTAGAGTAGTGTAGATTTACCTTATACAGAGTAAAACACAAGTGACCACGTTGCTAATCAATTTTTTTAAAACATGTTGAGAATCAATTTGGTTCCACTATCAAGAAGGTCAAAATTGACAATGGAGCAGAGTTCTTGAGTAAATAATGTCAAGGCTTACTAGTAGACAAAGGCATAATTAATCAAAGAACATGTGTGTATACTCCCCATCAGAACGGGGAGTTGACAGGAAACATAGGCACTTGGTACAAGTGGCAAGGGCATTGCTCTTTCATGCAAGATAAACAAAAAGTTTTAGGGTGAGGCAATGATGATAGCAACATACATCATCAATAAATTGCCAACTAAAAAATTGGGATGGAGAAGTCCCTTTAAGATATTAATAGGAAAACAGCCTATTTATTCTCTAATGAGAGTTTTTGGGTGTCTTTGCTATGCAACTAATGTCAATCCACAAAAAAGAAAATTTGATGCTAGAGCTAAAAAGTGTATGCTTGTTGGTTATGTTACCGAATGCAAAGGATATAAGCTAATGGATTTAGAAACAGAAGAAGTTTTTATATTAAGATATGTAATTTTCTATGAAGATGTATTTCCTTTGAGGAATAAATCTGAGGAAGGAGAGTTAAGTATTCCTTTACTTGCAAGAGATCTGGGTGAAGAAACTAAGATTAAGGAAAGTTCTTCAAGGAACAGTGAAGGTAATAAAGTGAATAAGGATGACGTTGAAGGGAATGAAAATGCAATTGAAGTACAAAGACACGAAGAAAATAATGTTGAAACTTATATTCCAGTTGTTCAAACTAAACATGGCACAAAAGTAAGAAAACCACCTCTGTGGATGAAAAACTATGTGAATTGTTCTATCCCAAGCTCATCTACACATACACCTTTGGCTTTTCCTTTTCTTAATCCGACATATTTTTCTCAGTCATATAATAGCTTTCTGGCTAGTATTTCACAGGTGAAAGAACCAACAAGTTATGATGAAGCTAAACAATATTTATAATGGAGAGAGACCATGGAAAAGAGATTGATGCACTAGAAGCTAATGACACATAGACCTTGATATTGCTACCATCTAATAAAAAAACAATTGGATGTAGGTGGGTCTTTAAGACTAAGCTGAATCCAGATGGCTCGATTAAGAGGTATAAGCCAAGGTTAGTTATAAAGGGTTTTAACCAAGTAGAGGGTATTGATTATATTGATAGTTTCTCTCCTTTGGCTAAAAATGTCACAGTCAAAATTTTCTTAAGTATGGCAGCCACGAAAGGGTGGCCATTGCATCAGGTAGACATCAATAACGCTTTCCTACATGGGTATTTGGAAGAAGATGTGTATATGATGCCTCCTCCTAGATATGAAGTAGTGAAAGGAAAAGTTTGTAAACTTAAAAGAAGTTTGTATGGATTAAAACAAGCATCAAGGCAGTGGAATATTAAGCTGACCAAGAAGCTTGAAGTAATTGGTTTTAGCCAATCATCACAACCATTGTCTTTTTACTAAGAAGAACGGAGAGGGTTTTGTGGCATTACTCGTGTATGTTGATAACATACTAGTAATAAGCACCTCTGTGTTTTTTATACAGAAAGTTAAGCATTTTCTCCATAAAGAATTTATTAATTATAAAAGATTTAGGTCCAGCTAAGTACTTTCTTAGATTGAACATTGCCCATTCTCATAAGGGTACATATATCAATCAAAGAAAGTATGCATTGGATCTAATAGGTGAAGCTGGTCTTACAAGTTCAAAATCAGTAGATACTCCTATGATCAAATCTCTTAAGCTTTTGACAAATGATGGTACCAAGTTGAAACAATATACTATCTCTCAAAGTTCAACTAAAGCTGAATACCGTATGCCCTCTACTTGAATAAAAATAACTTACTTTAATTTTTACTTTATCTCTCAGTAGTATACATATAAAATCATGTCAAATCCTTCTGAAAACATAACTTAGAATCTATTTTCATTATAGAAATGAACCTAGAACATACCATTAAGAAGTGATTGAGTAATTAAACCCTCATGCCATAGTATGTGAACTGAAATGGATTTCATATATCTTAAGAGATTTATAGATTGAAATATCAAGAGCTATTCCTCCTTGGTGTGATAACCAAGCTATTTTACACATTGTGGCTAATCTTATGTTTCATGAATGCACGAAGCACATTGAGATAGACTGTCATTTGGTTCGAAATCAATATAAAAAAGATTTTATGGCTCCAAAGTATATTGCTTCCCAATTAAGGCTTGTAGATATCTTTACTAAGCCACTAGCTACTCCACATTTGACACATGTTATCCAAGTTGGGTTTGGTAGACTTTTACTAGCCTCCAACTTGAAGGGAGATGCTGAAATATGTGTAAATATATTTAGAAGAAGTATGAAGTCTGATAGTTGGGTAGTTTCTTAATTTTTTTTTTTTTTAGTATTTTACAATTTTAGCCCACAATTAGTTATGTTAAGTCTTTTACCTTTCTGCCCCTAATTAATGTATATATAGCACTAACCCTCTAAATAATATACATGAAATATTCATATCATTTTCTATATATATATATATATATATATGAAGTTGGGGATGACAATACATACCTCAAACCATAGTAGTTCATGCATCATTTGAAAAGCAGCTCCAGAAACCAAGTTAAGCTGAGATGGTGGTGCTAATTTTGCAGCACAATGCAACATGTTATTTCCTTCATCATCTTCAAAGGTTACTATGAGATCCTTGATTGAACCTACTTCATGTATTAGATTGAATATGGTAGCATGACGATGCAAAACAGCAATATGAATAATACTTTGCTTTTTCATATCCGTTTCCCAAATCAAATCAGGGTAAGATCCCATAAGCACAGCTAAAAATTCGAAGTTTCCAACTGTTGCAGCATCAAATATCACTTGAGATGGATCACTTATTATTATCCTAATCTCTGTCTCTGTGTAATCAAGATTAAGAAGCGTTGTCCAAACACATCTAACAAGTTCAGCGGCTCTAAGGGCCTTTGCATCTGTAATTACATATATATATGTTTACACCATCATCAAGCATATATATATGATCCTTTGAAGTGTATTTTTGTTAAAGTATTAAAGCGTGCTGTTTTTACACATTAACCTATATGCGAGTTGATATGTAAAAACAACGCAATTCAACACTTTACAAACAAGCACACTCTAAAGGATCTTTTATATATATATATAGGCACCAACTAGAGATCATGTAGAGTGATTGAAAAGACTTACCACGAGAACTAAAATCTAAAGGCTTTCGAGCCAAGAGATGCAAAGCCGTTTCATCATTTTCATTCCGAGCAACTGCAAGCATTGGCTTCGTTTCTAACATTTGCAAAGCCAAATCTGCAAAATCTCATGATACCATCTTGCAAATGTTGGTGGTAAGTACTTGTTGCTTCAAATATAGTTAGTACCTAAGCTGTTACATTTATTTAGCTTTTTAATTGAAAATTAATGAGTGCACAAGTTAATCTTTGAAAATTTCAGATGGATTAGACGTTTTTTACATCCCTAAACATTTAGACTTAACACACTTGACAAAAATAAGTTTAAAAAAAAAAAAAGAAAGAAAGAATTCAAACTATTCTTTAATAAAAAACAATAGAGAAACAATCAACCAACATAATTTTTTTTGGAGGGTCTTCCGATCCCAAAGTACAGGTATCATAATTTTTTAATCAACTTTAGCAAGAATATCACCAATTTCAACAAAAAGAAGTAATATAAAACAGAAGTAGTGCACTCACTAATTTTTCAATACTAATTAAGCTAAACCAACCTAACAATTAGGAAACATAGTTATTAGTTTAAACTTCCAAACATATCTAACAAGTAATATATATATATATATATATATATATATATATATAACATCGGCGCTGGTTATAATTTGATTAAAATATTCTCACACTTTCACTAAAAAAAATAATAATTAAAGGGGTTTAAATAATGAAGACATCATTAGTAATGATTGTTTTAATAATTTTCAAAGCTAGATTAGATTGCAATGACTAATTTGTCTTTTAATGAAAAGAAAGATAATTTGTTATCTATCCACCCATTTTTGCCTTTAATTTTTACAATGTTATTTTTTAATTTAAAAAAAATTAAAATGTACACAATTTATGTAAACTATAAAAGTATTTATATAATTTTTGTAAATTTTAAAATTTTAACAAAAGACTCTCTTAACTTTTTAAATTTTTACAGATAACATCATCTATTAATTTTTATTCGATCTTTAAAGGTCAAACTCTATGTCTCCAATGTTGACTCCAAGTAGAATAATTAGTTGAGACATTTTGGTCATTTGGCTTATTAAATAACCCCCTCATACATTAATTCATGAACCCAACTCTGACCATGTTAGCCTTGACCCAAAAACTCGATTACCCCATTCATTAGACCTCCACATCATCTTCTTAACCCATCATGCCCTTACCTGGTTCCATGTTTACCTCTGCGATTTTCATCCATGGCTGCCACTTAGATGGTTGTCAAAATATCACAAAGATCCAAGTCTTACATCTGACTGTCCCATATCACAAATATCCAAGTCCTCCTTCCTTCTCACAAATATCCACCTAGCTGCAACTTGAACTAAACCCAAGTCCTACTTCCTTCTCTGATAGTGGAGAGGATTTTTCTTTTAGAACTGAGTCGTCCAAGCAAGAATGACGAAGCGATGATACAAACTACGTATCTTTTTTTCAAAAAAAAAATTTAATTCTTTTTTTGAAAGTTTTGCTTAAGAGAGAAAATGGGTAGTAGGAACTACTTCTACTTTCTTATTCTTGTAATCAAACTTCAATTTTTGCTTTATAAATTAAAACTGTTGTTACCAGTACTAAAGTTTCTGGAATCGAAATGAACTGTATCTTTAAAGCTTTGAAATTGGGGTTTCTAATTTTTCTTCTTTTTTGGGATTTCTCGTTTGGGAGTTGAGCGAGGTGGTAATTGATGGTCCTTTGATTATCTGAAATGGAATTGTAGAAAGTTGAAGGAGCTAATTGGAAATTATGATGAACATTTCGACAACCATTTAGGTGACACCCGTGGATGAGAATTGCAGAGATAAAAATGGAAGCGGAAGTCTGGGGTAATCGGGTTTTTGTGTCAAGGGAAACCAGGCCATGGTTGAGTTAATGGATAATTTAATACGTAAAATGACCAAAATGTCCATCCTTTTAACTCAGCTAATTACCGACTTGGAGTTAATGTTAAGAACCATCTTTTTTAAATTTTAAAGTTAAAAAAAATTATGTGTAATTATTTTATAGTTTAAAAAAAATTTTTATTTTATTCTTTAAAAAATTATTATTAACCCCTTATTTATTAGATCTAATGCACTAAATTTACTCCTATCATTTAAATTGAAAATTTTCAACCATGTAAAATTACAAAAATATCATCCCTCTACCCCTCCTCTTAATTTTTCCCACCCAAATTGTCTATCTTTTCAAATATATGATTGATGAACAATATATTTGAAGAAGAATACCAGCTTGATTAATTAGAAGCTAATGAAAGCCATGACTACATGGATTGAAGAAGATGAAACAGAGGAAAAAAGAGAAAGGAGGTATTTTAGTACTTTTAAATAGTTAAAATTAGAAAAAAAAAATAGAGGATATTTTAATACTTTTATATAGTTAAAATTTTTAAATTCAGATGAGAAGATTTATTGTGATAAAACTAATTGATTAGAGGGTAAGTCACTCAATTGATTTAGAGTCTATTTGTGAAAATCAGAATAGAGAATGGGAAGAAATAAAAAGTTAATAGCTACTTCTTTTTTCTTTGTTTGAAATTATTCCAAAATCTTTTAATTAAAATAACTAAAATTAATAAAAAAAAAAGAGAACTAAAAAAAAGTTAAAACAAAATATTTTAATTTTTCTTTTTCTAAAATTTTAAGATTTAAATAAAAAAAATTTCTCATTTTTTTTCTTTCCTTTCATTATCATTTTTTCCTTTTCAACTATACCCTTAAATTGGAGTGTGTGTGTGTGTGTGTGTGTATATATATTTATGTACAGTATATGCTTACCGTAGAGGGCAGTGTTGATACAATAGAAGAAGAGCAATTCCCAGTCTGCGTCTTGGAATATATCAACAGTGAGAGAATAAAGATAATTAGCCATTTCGCTTCTTCCTTGCAAAGCAGCCAAGTGAAGAGGAGTGACTTCTTCTCCACCTCTTATTCTAGCTAACCCTCCATTCTTATCCATCATTGTGCGGGCAATTCTGACATTTCCCACAGCAGCAGCAAAGCAGAAGGCAGTGTTGCCATTGTAGTCTTGCAGCTCCAAGTCTTGCTTATGCAGTAATTGCAGAAGCTCATTCACAAAGTGAAAATGGCTTGATCCTGCTGCTATATGAAGCACTGTGTCCCATCCCCTTGTTATGGCTGCATTTACCAATCTCTTATCTTTATCTATCATCACTTTGGCTGCTTTCCAATCGCCTTTTAATGCTAGTTTATATAGAGGTACACATTTCTCAATATATTCTCCTGCAATTAATTAAAAATATATTACTCTTTTAATTCTTAAAAAATATATTTTTTTTAATTTAATTTTTTAAAAATAGAAATTATTGATTTTTATCCTCTGAAAACAGTTATTCAAATCATTTAGTTCTAATTAGTAGTTAATATAAAAATATTTATATAATTAAAATAGAATTAAATTGATTGAAAATATTTTTTAAAAAAATAAAATTGATCGTTAGTTTTATTTTTTGGACATTAAATTGAAAAAAGACAGTATAATTTACTCATTAATTAATGAAGTTGAAAGTAGAGTAGAAATTTTTAAATGGACCCATCATTTGGACGTTTTGATTGAAACACTGCAGTAGTGAATTTTTGCTTATTTTCAAGAAAATTTTAAAGAAAATTTATAAAAAGTACAAGAAGGAATTTGTTGGGCAAAATTATTAATAAGTACTTTTATCAATTGTGTTTATCAGTTTAAAAAAAAACATTTATGAATATCAATTTACTATAAAAAATATATATTTAAAAAGGTAAATAAAAGATATTATATACAATTATAATAATTAATAATTTTAAGTAGTGGCATAATTTTTTTTGAAAAAATACTTTCTAATCTTTATAATTTTTCTGTAATAAAAAAATCATTTCTGTTGTTATTTAAAAACAATTTAGTTGTAACAAGTTTTTATCAAGTACGTCATTTTTTGAATAAAATACTTTTTTAAACAAATAAATAACTTCATCTTTCCTAGTAGGCTAGTACCTAGCTAAGCAAATAGACAATACATAGTATTTTTATGCCACTAACGAATATGATTACATAATTAAATAAGCATTTAATTTACAAATTTTAAGCAAGAATATTCACTATAAAAAATAAGAGAAAAAAATTACATTTAATATATGAAATTTTTTAAATAAAATTATTTCTAATAAATAATATACTTGAAAAAAAAAATGAGAGAGAAAAAGATGGTAGAAGGTAATTACTTCTATTTTCTAGTAGTTCAAGGGAAGGCCTCCCAAATCGAGCTGAAGCACCTCTCTGCATCATCTGTACTTGAGATGATGATAAATTCACGTTATCAATTACTACACTGGCCATCTTCGTAATAACCAACCTACAATTTCATTTTAACAAATGTAAAAAGATCAATAGAAAAAAATTATAATATTATTATTATCAATGTCATCATCAAACAAAATTGATTTAAACTATTCTGGCGAAAAAATTAATTTAAATTAATTTTTACATGAAAGTCACTTTCATTGAATTGATCAATGATTGTAATTGATGTTACATTTAACTTATATTGATATTTAATTCACACATTTCTTTTTGCAATCCCAAAAAGAATTCCTTATATATCTGCGTAATACCAATTTTTTTAAAAACCGAATAAATTGTAATATAGTATGTATATATACTTTCTTTTTTTTCCCTTATATATTTAGAAACCAAATCACACAATATTTGGTGATGAATACTTTTTTTATGCTACGATTTTAAACAAATAATTTTATTATCTGATTTAATTATTTTTGTTTTTTTTTTCATGGAAACTGCAATTAATAATCACTATGTACGTTTTGGTATGCGTGTGTGTGTGAACTTATGAGCTTTAATTGCTTGGTGCAATAAGACAAGAGAAAAAGAGAGAAAAACAAAAACGCATTTTAATTAATGTGGACTAAAATTAACTTTTTTATGCTTAAGTACCTTTTATTGTATGAAGTTTTAACTTTATTCTTTGTTTCTGTTAATTTTATCTCTAGTGAAATTTCTTACCTCTCTAAATATAGTCTATTATATGAGAAATTCAGGTATGCATGTATTATTATTCTAATTAGAGTGTGATTGAGTTTGTATTTAAAATCCTAAATTAAAAGGGTCCAAAAATTTTTGAAGGGGACAACTTACCTTGCACATCATTTTAATTTGGTCTTATTTAAACTCCCGTACTCACATCACTCTTTTTTTAAAATTTTTCTCTTATTATTTTTTTTTTCTTTGCATCACATATTTTATATTATATTATATTATATTATATATTATTTTTTATATTAATGACCAAAAAAAATCAAAATCATTATAATATAAATATTTTTCTTGTTAAATTGAATTAATTAGTAATGATAAAAAATAAAATTAAAATTAAAAAAATATAAGAGATAAAATTAAAATATTTTAAAAAATTAAGAGATAAAAGTTAATTTCTCCATTAGTGTGTGACAATAAGTGAACTTTTCAATTTGGTCTTCGGTAAAAAAAAAAATTTCATTGTAGTCCCTTATCTCCTTCCATCTTATCTTTATTTAAAAACTCAAAGCTAAATCATCCAATAGTGTTCTGCCTTGAACGTTATTTATTTACGGATGTTATTAATTGGAATTTTCTGTTCGTGATTATTAATATTTTAATAATGAGAAGACGAAATTAGAAGAAATTATTTATCTACGTATCCAATCTCTGAAAGAAAAAAGAAGAAAAAAAAAATAGAAGAAGAGAAAATAAAGAAAATAAAATTGAAGAACAGAGAAATTAAGCAGGATGACAAAACACCGACTTGAGATATCCATGTATAAATTTTGCCTCAAGAACTTGTTTAACATATGCAATTAAAATAAAGAAATAACCCATCAAAAACATAAAGATCGTCCAGAACTATATACGTACATGTGAAAGCAAGAAATTAATTACAGATATTCTCGTATGCTATGGTTGTTGAAGAATATATATATATATATATATATATGAAGAAGAAGAAGAAGAAGAAGAAGAAACGACTAGAATAGTAAAGAAGAGAGATAATTGACAGTATATATATAAATATATATCAGAAGACTTACCTTAATAAGGAGTTGAAGTTTAAGCATGCATGAGTAAGAGACACATTAACATTCCTTAAAATTTCTGAGGTAATTAAAGTGTGCAGTGAGGATAGAATATACAGAGCCCAAAGACTTTGGAGAATATATCTGCAAAAATGGAATCGAAGTCTTGTGGAAGAGTGGTGAAGTTCAATGAACCAGAGAATATACATCTATATAAAGACAGACTTCTGTTTTTAGTCAATTGAAAAATATTATATTACTAAGTCAACGCAAAAATTGCAAGACACAATTTGATTAACACTATATGCTTTATTATGTGGTTAATTTATAGATTAATATATATATGCACTAGTGTTCCACTCTAATTTGTACCAAACTATGAGAATTAATTAATTAGTACTTTAGCAAAAAGAAAAGTAAAGTGAAAAAATATGGACTTAATTGTTATTATTATATATACTTGGCATTAATTTGTTTAATTAGAGTAATTAATAAAAGTTTAGAGTGATAATGTTAGGAGATTATTAGAACAAGAGCTCATTCTTTTAAAAGATGACAACATGTATACATAATTTATATCTCGTTCTCTTCTCAAATAATTATGTCTTTTTTTTTTTTAATGAGAAGATCGAGATCCATTGTACTCTGCACATTTACTCACGCATTTATATAAAATTTAAATGAAATAACCTTTTAAAATAGAATTTTCAATATATATACCCCACTCCTCAAAGCTATATATATTGTTTTATTTATTGCCGCTTTGTGATAAAGATTTAATATGTTTATTTTCAACTTCATTAATTAATGTTAATTTCAAATCAGGTTTGCAAGAGTTCGATCTCTAATCTCAAAATTAAATAATCAAAGCCTAAATTAAACCTATAGATTTTAATTCTTTATATTGCAGTTAGGTCCAATGTTGTCAAATTTGACCAAAATTTACACCACAATCACATATCATGATAGGACACTTCTCTAAAGATTATATTTAAATCTAGAAATATTTTTGTTACATTAGTTAGAAATTTTGAACCTTTAATAATATTCATAATTGTTTTTTTTCCTTAATTGAAATTTTTTTTGTTTTTATACATTATTGCACCTTTTTCCCGTATACTTTTCTTGTGAGCAAGTTGTAGTTGGGTTTAATTTAATTATTATATCCATCCCTCACATAAATGTCATTGTAATTTATTTTATTTTTCAAATTTTGATTAATGAATATTATTGTCTTCTAGAGATAAAGAGGAAAAAAAATACAAAAGAACTTGAATCTCTTGACTCATGATAATGATATATAGCTAAAACCAGATGTCTTCTTTGTTGTAGTTATTGCATTTGTATAAATGTCGATCCCTATCATTTCTTTTTCTCACATATATTCAAACGTCAAATTTAATAGCATATGAAATTTATTTGGACTCTTTATAAAACTTATGAATTTATTTTTAAAAAAATTAGGACTAATGTAAAATCTTAAACATACATTAAGCACTAAAATAAATTTTTTATCTTTAAAAAATTTAAATAACTTCAATTAAAAAAATAAAGAGCAAAATTCAAACATGCTTATATAGTTACTAGAGGCTTTTTTAAAATATAATATAAAATTATTATTATTATTATTATTATTTTGAAATAATAATAAATTAAATAATTTTTAAAATTATTTAATATATGTAACTTTTCATTATCTTTATTTTCTCACTTTCATATTTTCACATTTTATATTTTATATTATAAAATATATCATTTGTGAAACTACTTACTAAAAATTTGAGATTTATTATAATATAGATATTAAATATATAAAAAAAATTATTGCACGTTCTCTTTTCTAGCTAGTGGTAGTCGCACTTGCAAAAATTTAAAATTAAAATAATATAAATACACCATAAAATAATATACCCAATTTACTAATATTAATTATAATAAAATGGCGGGCTCCATCTGTTTTATTTTCCTTCAACTTTGTTTGGTCGACATGAAGCCCCTTGGAATCTTACCTCCAAAAAAGTCCAAAATATTTGACCGTAAGCCTCCAAAGTTCAATTCCAACCAAAACATCAATTAAAAGCTTTTGGTTTTTTTCTCTAATCGCATAATTTATGCTTTGATAAGCAGTTTATTATCACATGCAATCTTTCTCGATAAAGTCGGTTGATTAGGATAAAATTTTATCCCTTATAATTTAAAAATTATCACTCAAAATACTATTAAGCATTTGACATAGCTAGCTTGAATATGATAATTTAAATAAAGGTTTCTCCCAAAAAAGAAGGAAAATAATTCACGCATAAGGAGAATATCTAAAGATTTTTTCCTTGGGTAAAAAAATGAAGGGTATATATGTATGACAAATAATATATTTTGGTAAAAGTATATATTTTTGTCTAAAAAACTAATTTTCACCTTTTATTTTTGTCTAGAAATAAGTTCTAATTAATTTTTAATTGATACTCAGCAGTTGAAAATTACTTTTTACTATCATTTTAAGAATACTTTTTATAAAATATCTTGACAAAAGATTTTAAATTTTTAAAATAAATATTTTAAAAGAAAATAAATAGATGAAGCTTAGCCAAAGAATCTGAGTCGTTAGATGCAAAAGATGGTTATTAGTTACGTCATGGCCATATGGTCCAGCAGACGCAAGCAACCACAACCGATGTTGACTTGCTATTTTGTTTGTGTTGGCTGTGGAAATCACCTTAGAAGACTTGAAGGTTAGAAAAATTGCGTCCATTCAATTATTTTATTTATTTATTGATTTGTTTGTGGCCATTCAATTATTGAAGTAACAAACCTCGAAGATAATAGGAAAAGCAATTGAAGAGGGCCCCAAAAATTTAGACCCACAACCCCACAAATAAGATTCTTCCAAAAAGTAAGGTGGAATTTTTTTTAAATGGAGTAATGGAGTAGTATAAAATGAAATAAAAAAAATAATTCATTGATTTAATTTTTTTAATATTACTTTTTGTAGGGATAATATTGATTGTATATTTTAGAGTACATATACTAATGTTTTGGAAATTGGATTGAATTAGTCGTTGAGCCATCAGTCCTCCCAATTAGACCATATTGCAATTCTAGAAAGATGCATATTATTTTAATTTAATTTTTAAAAGATAAAATATTTTAACTTTGTCTTTAAAATATTAATTTTTAATTATTTTTATTATTTAATTATTAAAATAAATATAAAATTAACTGACAATAATATTAATAGATGCTAATTGTTAAATGATAAAGTGAATCATATTAAAAATATATAAATAATATATTTTGACATTGTGTATCTAATTTGTAAAATAAAATGTATTAGATTACAAATTATATATAAAAAACTGTGAACTCTGCATTCTAACAATATTTAATTTAAAATTTTGATGTATTTTATTTTTTATTATTCATTAAGATCCTCATTTAACAATTAAATCAGTATCTATTAATGTCATTGTATATTAATTTGTTTTATTCATTCAATTAAATAAGTGATCAAATTAATTGAGGATTGATTTTTTTTTTCTTAGGATCAAATTGGCATTTTATCTTTCAAGAATTAATTTAAAAAAACTCGCATCTTTCTGAGATTAAATTATTAATTTATTTTAGAAGCCTAATTATGCACATTTAATTGTAAATATAATTATATTTTTTTCCTACTCTTTTTATCATCTTTTTTACGCCTATATATTTACTTTTGCAAGTTCATTTTTTTTATTTTTTATTATTTACAGTCAGCTACCAAAAACCATTCTCAATAAAGAAAGAGACATAACTAAATTGTAGTTTTTCATCAAAAATCATATTAAAATGTTGATAAAAAAATTATTGTTAATCAAGAAGTGTATATATATATATATATATATTTAAATGTAGTTGTATGCAATTGATCTTTAAATATCATATAATTTTGAAAATCTTTGACTTATAGTACACAAGAATCATTCAGGCCTCGCTTTTCCCCAAGACAAAGTGGGTGAGCAAATTGGGCATCTAAAAATTAACTTTGTGATTTTTAAAGTTTATTCTCATAATATTCTAAGAGAAATTTGAAGTCAATATTTTTTAAAAAAGAATGTTGCTGCCACATTGTTAATGACAAAATGTTCACTGGGTTATGGCTATTTTGTTTGGAATTTTGGATGTACGAACTCATCTTACGAAGCAGAAAATGGTGGGACGAGGTTTTATATTGGCACACCTATACTGTCATTGGAATTATATGCTTTTCCAGAAGAGAAACACACTTGGGTCTAAGTAAGGTGAAGAAGAAGAGTTGAATTAGCAAGCAATGTCTAGCTTATTAGTCCCACATCGAGAATATTAGAGTACAGTAGTGTGATGCAGTACAAAAGAGAAGGGAGGAAGACAATTAAAACGTAGTTACCTGATCTAGAAGGTCCATGGCCTGGGTTAGTCATCTTTATTGCACATGGGAGGGGTGTTAATGTAAGGCCTTCTCAAGTACAAGAGTCTATGTCATAATTTGGGATAGTGGGGTTTGGGTTAGCGCAGTCCCTTTCAATTATAGTATTTTTAAATTTTGATATTGACATAATTTAGATAAACATAGTTGTTAAATTGATCAAAATATAGTTTTTAAATATTAAGTTATGTAGTACCAACGATAAAAGTAATTTCAAAGAGACCCTTAGTTCTTTTTATGTTATACTTATCACTCATTGATAAATTTTTATTTTCAGACATGTATTAATATTTCATGAATTATGTTATCCATAACTATCTTCAAAAGAGAAGACAGTTTAATAATGATATTTTTTATTTAGATTTTAAAATTTTATGTTAATTTTAAATATTCTTTTGGTTAATTGTAATTATTTTAAATTAAAATATTTTAAAATATCTAAAATAAAGAGAGAAAAAAATTATTATTTAGTCTTTCCTTCCCTCTCATTTCTTTTTCTTTTCCTCCTCATTCTCAAACATACATTAACTTTCATTTTGTTTCAGCTCAACCTCCAACGATTCACATGGATGGTCCTACAGCATATAACTTACTCACCAATGCTAATCACATTTAGTACCTGAATGATGTAGTAGCAGCAACATCAACAATATGCATGTTTGGATCCAACACCAATTTCTAAGCACCTAGCTTAATTACATTCAACATTTGCTTATGTTCAAATGTCTAAAACTGCAAAGCCATCATCACTAGATGTTGTTGTCAATACCTCTCAGTAGCCTTCTCACAGAAAAGCACTTTATTAATTATCCTCCCAAGTTCCATCCTTTGATTACAAGGCAAAGGCAAGGATTTTCAAACCTGAAGAGATTTGCTAGCTGAGAAGGAGCCTATTTTTTTTAGAGATGCTTTAGCATCACCAAAATGGAGAGAGGTAAGGATTAATTAAGGAATGAGGAGTAGCAAGCATTTTAGCATAATGGTATTTAACAATTAATTTCTTATCTTGAATGTTGTCCATCAAGAAAGAATATTAAAATGTTCATTAAAAAGGATATTAAAATGTAGTTTTTGTACAGTTTATCTTTAAATATCATTTAACTTTGAATGCCTTGTTGTCTGTTATTTTCTTTTCAAGCAATTTATTGAAATCTGTGACTTATCGTACACAGGAGTAATCCAAGCGTCGCTCTTCTTCTCCCCAACACAAAAACGGTATGCAAATTGTGCACATGGAATCTCTAAAAATTAACTTTGTGATCTTAAAAGTTTATTCTCATAATATTCTAAAAGAAATTCGATGTCAAACTTTTTTTAAAAAATTTTCTGTTACATTCGAATTGACAAAACATTCTCTGGGTTAAGGCTTTTTTCTTTGAATTTTTGGATATTTGAACTCATCTTACAAAGTATAAATATGGTGGGACATGCCTTTATATTGACACATACATGTGAAAGTCTCGTCCAGAGTTTCAGGTGAGAATTAGACACAATGTCATTGGAATTATATGGTTTTCGTTGAGTTAGCAAATAATGTCTAGCTTATCTGTCCCACATCGGGAAGATTAGGGGACAGAAGTACTGTGATGCAATACAAAAGAGAAGGCAGCATGACAATTAAAACATACTTACCTGGACGGGGCCAATGGTTGATCAGGAAGGTCTATGGCCTAGGTTAGTGACCTCCATTGCACTTGGGAGGAGTGCTTACCTAAGGTCTCCCCAAGTGGGAGAGTCTGCGTTATAATTTGTGATAGTGGGAGTTTGCGTTCGCGCAGCTCCTTTCAATGCTAGTCTTAAAATTTATAGTTTGGGCTTTAGCTAAATAAATGAAGTGAGTGCATTTTCACTACCAATCCAGAGACATACCCAATGAACATATATCTCCTTGCCCTAGCATCAACCTTTTTCTTCTGTGAACTAGTGTTTGTTGCAGAACATAAATATCCAAATGTTCTAATCATATTATAGGTAGGTTGCTTTCCCCCCAAAATTTATTAGACAGACCTGCATGGACTGTGGAGTGTATATATAAGTCCACTGATGAAATATACCTTTATCTGCAAATAAGGTTATAAGGTCTGTTTGGAATGAGGAAGCAATGAGAAGGAGAAGAATTGAAAGGGAAGAGAAGGGAAAGGTAATTAAGTAATAATTTTTTCTCTATATTTAAATCTTCTAAACATTTTAATTTTAAAAAAATTAAAATTAACAAAAAAAAAAGTAAAGAAAGTTAATATAAAATCTTTCAATTCTTTTTCCTCTAAAAATTGTACACCAATTCAAAAATTGTATTCCTTTGTGTGGAACTCTAGTGAAAAGACAATCTAGTTTGTTTTGCAAGATGACAAATAGTACAAATGTTGTTCTCTGCACCCTTATTTGCAAAAGACAAGTGACAAAGTAGATTGTCCTAACCTATCATACCATATGGCATTAGTTTTTTTTTTTTTTTTAATTTTAGTAGAAAATTGAGGAATCTCATTCACTGCTTTATTATTTTCCTCCATTACATTTAAAGCACATAAAACTTCTTTGCTCAACACATAGATTCTTCTCCAATCTGCCCATTGACACAAATTTATTCAACCGGTCCTGCATATATAATACACCCAGATGAGTGAAAGCTAATCTGCACAAAGGATTCAGAATTCAGTTTGCTTATTGAAATTAAGTTGTATTTAGATTCTAGCACATAAAGCACACTTTTTAAGTATGGAATTCTGCGTAATCACTACATCTTGAATAATACACCCTTTAGTCTCCTTCACCTAACATAATAATTCAAGGTTTCCACATATATGAGACTTGATGCTCCTAAATCTATTATTCATTTTATATTTATTCCAGAATTTTCATTTACAATCAGACTACTATTAGTCACATTACCTGCAAAATCCAAAATCTTTGGTTTCAAAATCCAAAATCTTTGATTTCAAGTTCCAACTGCACCAAAATTCAGTTTATTTGCTTAGATTATGACAGTTTGGTATTTGCTTTCAATGTAAATTTTTCATGTTGTCTCCATTCTCTCTTATCTAATTACTTAAAATCAATACCACCTTAATAAAATCATGAAGTCTAATTATGCACAATTTAATGGTAAATCTAATTAGATTTTTTTTTTCTTTTCACTCTTTTATCATGATTTTTGACCTGTATATTCACTTTTGCAAATACCTCCTTTTTTATTATTATTTACGGTCAGCTACCAAAAATGACACAAAACGATTTTTATTAAAGAAAGATACATAAGTAAACTGTAGTTGTTCATCAAGAAAGCATATTTAAATTAATGTAATTGTTGTACAATATATCTTTAAATATCATATAATTTTGAATGCCTTGTGGTCTTTTTTTTTCCATGCAATTACTGAAATCTGTGACTTATCTGTGAAAGTCTTGACCAAAGATTCAAGTGAGAATTGAATATAATGTCATTGGAATTATATGCTTTTCCATAAGAGAAGGGTCTTGGGAAAATAAGTCAAAGAAGAAGAGTTGAGTTAGCAAGCATTGTCAAACTTTTTAGTCCCACATCGGGAAAGTTAGTGGACAAAAGCAGTGTGATGCAGTACAAAAGAGAGGGAGTATGACTGAAGAAAGGAGTATGAAAATTTGCGTTCGCGTAGTCCCTTCCAATGTTAATCTTAAAGTTTGTGTTTTAGCTTAAAATAATTTTGATTAATAATTGGTAAACATAGGTGTCAAATAAAACCAATTACATTAAAATGTAACATTTAAAATTCTTAAATACTAAGATATTCAATATATAAGTGGTACTTTATATGATTGTCACATGCCTAATGATTCATAAATAGGCTCCCAAGTTTTGTCCTCTAATAGAGATCACCATTCCTTTAACTAGACCATTTTGTTTTAGCTCAACCTCCAATAATTCACATGAATGGTCCTTCTGCATAACTTACTAGTGATGGCAATGAATTTTAGACATTTGAACAGAAGCAAATGTTGAATGTAAACAAGGTGCTGTTGGTGCATTTTGAGTTGACTGAATGTGGTTAGTGGGATTAGAAATTGGTGGTGGATTCAAACATGCATGTTTCTGCTACATCACCATTGAGGTACTTTGTGTGTGATTAGTTGTAATTGACATTGGGTGGGCATTATGTTGTTCCCAATACTTCTCAGTAGCCTTATCATAGAAAAGGCACTCATTTTCTCATCCTATGACTATAAGGGCAAAGTCAAGGCTTTTCAAACCTAGATGTTTGCTAGCTTAGAAGAAACCCACCTTTGTTAGAGAAGCTTTAGCATCACCAAAATGGAGAAAGGCAATGAATGAGCAATACCAAACACTTTAGCATAATAAGACCTGGTCTCTTGTTCCTTTTCCTGCCAGAAGAAGAGTAATTGGCCGCAAATTGGTGTTCAGAATTAAAAATCCAAATGGCAATATGCAGAAGTAGAAAGCAAGGTTAGTTGCAAAGGGATTCTACCAAGTTGAAGGCTTTGACTAGTCAGAAACTTTTAAGTCCAATGATCAAATCCACCACAATTAGGGTTGTCCTAACATTAATTGGCCCTAGCAAATTAGTGGGATATTCATCAAGTTGACTAAAACAATGCCTTTTTGAATGTGGTGATCAATGAAGAGGTTACATGCAGCAATGAAGTGAATTTGAAGTGCCGAGCAAAACCTGTGTGCAAGCTCCACAAGTCCTTTTATAGGCTAAAGTAGGCTTCAAGTCTTATAGGTGTGACCAATCCTTTTTCTCAAGAATTAGCTTTTCCAATGTCACCTACATGTTAGTTTACTTGGATGACATTGTTATTACAGGAAGCTCATCCATAGACAAAGAGTTTGATTACTCAACTAAACTAGGAATTCCCTCTAAAGAACTAAGGCCTCTAAATTATTTGTGGGTCAGAAGATTAGAACTAGAGGCTTAATCCTCTCCTAAAACAAATACATTAGAGATCTCTCGGTCAAAGTCAAGATGGAGTCAATCATTAGGGGTGAAAAGTTTTAAGATCCAAGTGTTATATTTTCATGGACTGAGAATATTTTTGCTAAAGTGAAAAGACTAAATTACTTCCTCTTTATATATTATTTTCACATTTAATTTGTCACCATTATGGTTTTTGCCAACCCTACCACCACTTCCACCACCTCCATCAATCATCACTTACACCTCCGCCACTATCACCACTGTTGACACCGCCATCACTGCTGCCATAGCTACCACATTTATTTTTTCAAAAATTTCTATCATCGTCATTAATATGTTTTTTTTAAAAGTAAATAATATATTTTTAATAAAATGATATTAAGGTTATTTTTGAAAAGTTATATATGATTCTTAAGAATCTTGTGATTGAACCAAGTACATGAACGAGATATTTTTAGGAATGTCATTCATTAGAAAAACCTATATTTCACCCAAAATATCTTTATATTTAATATTTATATAACTAAATATGTATTTAACCAATATAAAAAAATTTATTTTTTGAAATTTAAAATAAAATAAAATTATTATTTTTAACTCAAAATATATAATATTTAAATATTAATTTTTAAAATTTATTTTCTAATAAATTATAGTTTTTTTAAAAATGTAATACTATCATTAAAGGCATTGGTCAAAATAGATTAAATTATAAATTTTTTTATCTCTTAAGAGAATAAAGTGTAATTTGTCTTAAAATTAATTTTAAAAAAATAACAAAAATAAATATTTATTACTTTCTTAGCCAACAAATTAGAATTCAAAATGTATTTCTATCCATTTATCAATTTTGTCATTTAATTGTTATAGTTATATATGTATTTTCCGAAAGCCTTTTCACCTTTCAGCTTTAAATATTTACCACAAAATTTTCAATAAAATTATAATATTCAAATTAATTTGTTTCAAAAGAACCAAGGATATTGTGTTAATTATGAGTAAATTATTATAATTCTTATCTTTGGATTGAAAAATAATACTTATTTTATCCTTGTAAACTCAAGCGAGTAACAAAATTATTCTCTAACTTTAGACTTTTTAAATCCTCAAATTCAAACTCGTTTAATTGGAGAAGGTTTACAATGATCTATTTTTCTTTTGAATATGACATATCTTTAATTAAAAATATTTTACAAGTTACATTAATTAAATTATATAATTTTTTTTTACATGAATTTTTTATTATTATTTTATTTATTAATAATATTTATTTATTTTGTTGAATTAAATTCAATAATCTTTATAATTATATTATTAAAAGAAAAAAGTGACTTTCTTTGGTAAGGAATAAGTGACTCCTTATTTTAAAAAGAAGAGACTCCTCATCCTAAAACATAATGACTCATCCTTTTAAGAAAAAGTAACAACTCCTCTCTTTAAGTGAGGTAACAACTCATCTCCTTGAGAAGAAATAAATCCTCTCCCTAAGAGGAAGTAATTTCTCTCTCTAAAAAGAAGTGACTCTTCTCTCTAATATAAGGTGACGACTCTTCTCGTTATGAGAAGGTGACTCCATTCCTTAATAGGAGGTGAGTCCACTCCTTAATAAAAGGTGACTCATCTTCCTAAGAGAATGTGACTCTTCTTTTTAAGAGGAAATGCTTCTATTTAAGAAAAAGCAGTATCTTTACCTAAACAATAGAGATACCCCCCCCTAAGAATAGAAAACACATCTACCTATCTTGTTTCATATAATCTGTTCTTTGGATAGTAAACATAAGTAAGGCCCTAATCTATTTAGTTATGTGATACCACAACTTAATACAGAGCACTTTGTCTTAGGCTCTCCAATATTACATGATCTTTGAAATCTAATCCCAATACAATTCTTAATAATAAATCTCTCGTTGAACAAAGTACTTCAGGGTATCTAGTGAATTTACCTTTTAGATAGTAAACTAAGATATTTTACTCTCCCCTTCTTAAGAAGTATAAATAGTGGAGAGAGTGATGGAGTCATCCCTTTTCTTAAGGCCAATACAATGCTATTTTGAAGAAGAACAACACCAAAGTTACTTCAATTTCAAGAGGAAGCAATGCTCTCAGAGTAGGTTTAGTATAGACCAAACGCCACCCACGACACTCAATTTAGACAAGGTTTGAGATGCCTTGAAGAAGAGATTCTCATTCTCCTTTCCTTGAAAAAAATTCTAAGGAGTAGTTTGGTAAGATTGAAGTGAAGGTTATTTGTGCCTATGTACGATTGCTCGAAATAAATTAGGTAAAAGTTTAATACTTGATAAATTAATTGTTGTTCTATTGAGTTCAAACTCTCTTTTCCTAGTTAAGTTAGCACTACTAACTACTCTCTAGCCTCATAAAAAAGTCAACCTTTTAGTATTGACTACTTCACATTTTATCATTAGACACGTCATTAATAACTGACATCATCTATATACCTTTCATGTATTAATCACCACAATCTCACACTTTCCTTAACTTTAATTCACTATATAACCTCACTATTAATTAAAGAACGTGCATATAGTTATCCACTTTTTTTAGGATATGCCCTATCAACTAGTAATTATCACTCATATCTCTCACTATAAATAAACTCCCATCAGATATTTAGGAGAGGAGAACACTACAAAAAAGAAAGACTTTTTGACAACACACAAAAGTTAGAGATAAATCTACGCATTATTTTTTGATACTTTTTTGAATCATTGAATTTAGTAAGAATATATTATATTTATTAATATTTAAACTATCTTATCTTACTTATAATTTTTTAAATATTTTACTTCTTTTCTATTAAGAATTTTCTAATGATTGATCATTTAATTGCTATGTACCTCTTAAATTTAAATATCCTATTTTTATATATAAAATTTTAACAAATTTATCTCATAAAATTGTCAACTATAGCGACTTACATATAAATATTAGAATTAAACAATCTTATTAAAAAAATTGATACAAATAATATAAATTATATATATAATTTTAGAAATCTAGTAATAAATCCTTACAAAATTTATTTATTCTTTTGTTCAATAATTAATCGCTAATTCTTGTGAGAAACTAATATCGGATTTAATTTATCAAAAACTGATGTGTTAAAGTGTTAAAAATAAATAAGTCAATTGAATGATAATTATCAAATTTAATTTAAAAATATTATATTTCAAATATGTACGAAAATTATATAAACTCTAAATATACAATTAATAAATGTGTGACGTTACCATATGTGATAGCGAACAATATATCCTTGACACAAACTCCTTATTGAAACTCCAATGGTTGTTCCAATGTTCCATTCCATAATATAAATACAATCTAAGCTATGTCCACTGTACTACTCAGATACCATACCTTTCGTTCCCGAGGTGAAAGAAAGAGTGGTGATTCTGTACTCTCCCTGCGCACGTTATCAAAGTGCGCCACATGGACGATCGACCATACGACAAGACCAGAAAACCCAAGCCCACTTTCCTTACTTCTTCTTCTGCTTCTTCCTCTTTCATCGCTCAATTACAGTTCTCCGCGATGGCGCGAAAATCGTTTCTGAAGCAAACCCTAGCCACCTTATTCTTCGTCTTGATCATTTACGCCCTCTTCAGCTCCTTCTTCCATCCCACCACGGTCGCCGATCCCTCAATCAAGCTCGAAACTTCTCTACCCTTCAATTCCGCCACCGCCACCGCCGCTTCCGTCGTGCTCCGCCAGAGTAATTTCCCCGGAAAATTGCGCGTCAAAGTCTACCTCTATGATCTTCCTTCCAGGTTCACCTATGGAGTCATCGAGCACCATTCTTTGGCGCGTGGTGGTAGTCCCGTCAAGGATGTGTCCGCTCTCAAGTACCCCGGTCATCAGCACATGGGGGAGTGGTATCTTTTCTCGGATCTAATGCGACCCGAATCCGAGCGGGTGGGCTCGCCCGTTCTTAGGGTATTGGATCCCGATGAGGCGGACCTGTTCTATGTGCCTTTCTTCTCTTCTCTGAGCTTGATTGTGAACCCAATTCGCCCCCCTGGTGCGACAGACGCTGAGAAGCCTGTTTATAGCGACGAGGAGAATCAGGAGGCGTTGGTGGAGTGGTTGGAGAGGCAGGAGTATTGGAAGAGGAACAATGGGAGAGACCATGTGATTGTAGCTTCAGATCCTAATGCACTGTACCGGGTGATCGATAGGGTCAAGAACAGTGTGCTGCTTGTGTCAGATTTTGGCCGTTTGCGGTCGGACCAGGGCTCAATTATGAAGGACGTCATTTTACCATACTCACACCGAATCAGAATTTATGATGGTGACATTGATCTCGACAATCGCAATACATTGTTGTTTTTCATGGGCAACCGATATCGCAAGGAGGTCATAATATCTATTCTTATTTCTATATGCGATGCTTACAAAATTGATAGTATCATTTATGCCATTTTCAGCTTAGTTTAATTAGAATTTTTTTGGTTTTTGGGTAACGTTTAGAATAGTGTTTGTGATTTGTAGGATTGATCTTCATGTCATAAATGAGCGATCTCATGGACATGAGATGGCGAGTGGTTGTTCTTGAGAATATGTGTGACTGAGTATGGTAATAGGAAAATGTTACTCTGAGTTTATGAGATTTTGGATTTTGAAAGAAAATTTGAAGCTTTCAAGTTTCAGCGTGGTGGATGTTTAAAGGGGTCCCGTTGTTAAATTTGTGTCTGGGATATATAAAATGGACAAGCTCTAGTATTGAACCCTGACGTGATAATTGATAGTCCTTTATGTTCTATATCTTGATCATTAATTACCCGTGTTGTCACTTCCTCAGATATAAGCATTAGAGTGGGGCTGGCTTTGTGCATGTGTTGAGAGCTAGTGCCAACGGCTATCTTAAACATATTTCTTTAATTCAAGGGCCATGATTTGGATTATTCTCTGCGAAATTGACTAAAGATGTGAAGCACTATTTAGTTATCATTTAGAATATGTAGTCCTGCAGTTCTTCTGTAATATTCTATGATGGTATAACAGAGTGGGGACAATGAGAGAATGGTAGAAGTCTGGGATAGATCAAGCTAGTTGATTGAGAAAAATCTATGTCAAAAGACCACTGTGATAACGTAGTGAGCCAGAAGCATCCTTTTGAAATGTAGTTATTTTATACTGATACACTGACATTGGTTATTCCATTATGTCCACTGAAAACCTTTGGAGTATCATACTGTGATATATATATATATATATTTTTCTATTTAACCTTGCCTTTGCTTAAATTGCAACTATATTCCATGATGCAGACACTTATTTGCGACAGCTGCCTTCCTGACATTGATTTCTGTCTGTTCCAATCTTTTTAATAGGGAGGTAAAATTCGTGATATACTTTTTCAAATTCTTGAAAAAGAAGAGGATGTCATAATAAAGCATGGAGCACAATCTAGAGAGAGTAGACGGGCAGCTTCACAAGGAATGCATACATCAAAGTTCTGTTTACATCCTGCTGGAGATACTCCATCGGCTTGTCGACTCTTTGATGCTATTGTTAGCCTGTGTGTTCCAGTGATTGTTAGTGATAGTATTGAATTGCCCTTTGAAGATACTATAGACTACAGAAAGATTGCAATATTTGTAGAATCTTCTACTGCTATAAAGCCTGGATATTTGGTGTCAGCATTGAGAGCAATAACTCCAGAGAGGATTCTTGAATATCAGAAGGAACTAAAAGAGGTTAGTAATGCTGGAATAATATACTTTAGTCCATTCTGTATTTCTGCACCTATTTTTACTTCTGTTCTATTGTACCAATTGCATCTCCTGCTGCTAATTTAGTATGGAATTTTAATATAAATCAACAAAAAAGAGAAAAGAAAGGAAAGTATGAGAAGTGATTGCTCAAGTATGACAATATTAATGTGTGAAATGATAGAGATTTATTGCATTATTTATAGGGTAAAGGCATCAAACTTACGAGGCAGAAACTGATTTGTGTGTTTACTTGTGACCTGTAGTATTCTCTTTTCTTGTTCTTCTTGATTTTTATCATATTATACATGCAATACTATGCTGTTGGTTGCAATGACCTGGTCACTTTACTGCATTGAGTTTGTTAACTGAAGTATTGAATCATCATTTGTTTATGCTAGTTTCTCACTGATTTTTCGTTATGCTTCATGTTTGTTTATTTTGTGCATTACTTTGGGCACAACTAAAATCCTTATTTTCCCTCTACCCGTCCAGCTTTGAGCTTCTGGATCTGATCCTTAAATCAACAAATACATTTTTCTAATTTGCATTAAGGCATGTTGTTGACTAACCTTTTCAATTTTTAATGATTTTTTAAATCAAACAAAATTGTAATAGAGAACTAGAATTCTCGCTGATTTTCCCTATGTTATTTGGAGATTGGGCTTTATGTTCCGGTGTACTTGGGTTGCTTGCATTCTTCCTTCTCTCTAGCTGCTTAGTAAATATCATATATTGTATAGCTCCAACATCTGTTGTAAGTTGTAATCATTTGTCATCTGTCAATCTGAATTTTCAATAGCTTCATTAAATTTTAATTATACAGTTCCATGTCAATCTCTTAATCTCTATGCTTTCTGAATTTTGTTGTTAATGGAGAAGGAATCTTGTTTGCTTCAACTTGGTTTTATTCTTTTCATTTTAATGACAAGGTACTTTCTTAATATGTTGATTTTAGGTGAAGCGATACTTCCGATATGATGAACCGGATGGAACGGTTAATGAAATCTGGCGACAAGTTTCAAAAAAGCTACCCTTGATTAAACTCATGATTAACCGTGAGAAAAGGCTGGTCAGAAGGGACGCCGAGTGCTCTTGTGTATGTATAAATGGGACTGCCACTAGAACCCTATAGATTTCTCCTCAAAACTATTTGGGATTTGACATCAATGAAGCCTGTGGCTTTTGTCCGTCCTAACTTTTGAGGATGGCATTGACATTTCATTCATACTGGCATGCAAGGGGCTACAAAATTGGCGGCTAAACTGATCTATTGAGGGTGAGTGAATGTATCTTTTCTTTTCACTCATGGAGGGCTTTCTCACTAGTAGTCATTGTACCAGTTCACCATATTTCATGATTCTTGGCATGTTTTGTTGTAGATGCCACCATACGAAATATAAATATATGTTGTCAGATGAGGCTTAGAAGACATCAATTTGAGTTGTACCGTAATTAATTTGTACAGGGAAGAGTATAAACTAATTTGACTATTTTTTATTCTTTGAAAAGGTATCCCTCTCTTCTATTCTTTATTTGCCTGGTGCCTATGTTACTGCGTAATGTAGCATGCCCTCTATATATTATTTAGCACTTGATGGATTGTTAAGGATTTGCAATGCAGATTCGCATATTTAGGCCTTGCCTATGTTCATTAGGTATTTACATAAAGTGTTTTTACCGTATACAGAGATACCTCCCTCTATATCATAGGAAGGGACATTATGCTTTTAGAACGTAAGTTTCTCAAGAAGTTGAGAAAATTCTCATTTGTTCTGGTATTGGGGATAATGCTTCAAGAGCTAGACCTTTCCGGTCTTTAGATGGAAATAATTTAAACTGCTAGCTTTTATTTTTTATCTTTGATCATTTATTATTATTTTGTTCTAAATCCAGTGATTTGGAAGCTCAAGCTCACGAGAAGGTTCCAAAAACAGAACTCCTAACATATCAAGCTTTTTCTAAATAGCATATTAAAATTTTTTTTCAAAACATTTTCTAAGAACATGACCCTTGACTCACTCATCACTTAAAATCTTTTCTCAAAAGCACAGTTCAACTAGCTCAACCCCTTTACTCCAAAAAGCAAAAAAAAAGTACTAAGCTCAACTCGCCATTATAAGCTTGAGCTAGGTTATCTTCTGACATAATACATATCGTTTTAGAATTTAATTTCTATTTTTTTTTTTTGGTTATTTTGGTCTGATTAGAATGTAATTTCTAGAAAGTTACAAAACTAAGTACTTTTTATTTTTGGAAGGAAAGAAAGAATAAAAGCTACTCTCTAAAAAAACACAAACAAAAGACTTAACATAATTTTCCTTGGCGAGTCTTCTTAGAGGTATCATGTTTTTTGAATCAATTTTAGCAAGTCCATCGGTGTATTGGTTAGCTTCTCTGAAAATGTGTTTGATGGTATAATCTTATTGTTTGCCATAAGTTTCCTTACATCACTGATGATGGCACCCTAAGGGTGTGTAATGATGTTGCCATGCAAAATAAGGTGCCATGCCTATAAAGAATCTGTTTTCGAACTACACATTAGTAGCCCCTAGATTGACAGGCAAGAGCATTCTTGCTTTATAACATCCATTAGCAGTTTTGATGGATTAAAGAGAATTTTAAATCGAAGTCCTCATATCGATTTAATATAATAATATATTTATTAATTTGAGTTTACATTATTGAATCAAATCATAAATAATTAATTTTGATCAGTTTGATTTGGACAATTTAAACATTTTTAATTTGTCAATTTTATATATTTAAATTTATTAACCAAAGAAAAAAAAATTCTTATATATATATATAAATACAAACAAATAATAAAAAAATATAATAATATTCTATTCGTTAACAAGATAAAATCATAGAAATTCTTAGCTAATACATATTTAAACAAAATTATAAAATAAGTAAATAACAATTACATTATTCTTTTAAAGTTAGTTCAAATACTTATAAAATTAAACCAATTTCAAAGTTAAATTTTTAGAAAAAAATATAATATAAACTAATTAATTTAATTTTTTTAAATAAAATTTTTTTAACATTGTTCCTTAAAAAAATCAATATAGTATAAGTGAAAATAGAAAATAAGAATATTAAAGTAAAGTAATTTAATATAATTTATTTTAAAAATTATAAATATTAAACATACATATACATCATCTTAAAAAAGTAAAAAATTTAAAGATAATATGTTTTATATAAAAAATATTTTTTAATATAAATAACATATAATTTTTGACACGTTAAACTAAATTTTGGTCGATTTTATTTAATTTTTATTTAGTTCAATTTAATTTGATTATATCATATCAGTTCTATTCCCTAACATTCAGTTTGGCATACAAATTTGTAGAGAAATAAACTGTCCAATTGTCCTTCTCATCTCTGCAAATACCTCCTAAAGAATACTTAATCACAGATAGTTAGATACTAATAATTCTTGTATTGGTAATTAATTGTGTTGCGTAGGGTCAAAGAACAAATATAATAAATAATTATTAATGGTATTAAATTTTTTTAAAGAAATTTTTAATTATCAAAATGTTTCTTGCGCGCAATAATAGTATTTATTTTCTTTTAAACTATTTGGCACAAATCTTCTCTCAAACTAGTCAACAAATAATTATTGAACTCATTAAATTAGTCAATTCAATCAATAACTCAATAAACTAATAACTTGTCCAATCCAAACAATCTATCAGACCGGGCCAGGGTAGCATGTAAGACGGTCAAAATCACACTTGATAACGGAAGCAGATGGAATAAAGAAGCTGTTGTTGCAGCTACTACTCAAGACTTAGAAGAACAAGGTAATTAAACTATGAAATTACTAATGAAAATTTAGTTTAACAAAAAGGACTAACCCTTTGTAACATATGAACTAAAGTTTAAATTTTTATTAAAGAAATGTTTACATTTAACAAAAAAAAGAATCATGAAATTAGGTTACAATAAGTGTAAGAGGCAACTGGAGTGCTTCCCATGATGTTTTGCTGTCAAGGACATAAAAGCTCTCATAAATTATCTCAATCCTGTGGGATTTAGACCAAGACCTAAAAGTTATACTTATCATCTAAAGGGCTCCTCTATCCAAGAGCTCGAGGCTTGAGCTCCTATGGAAGATCCCAGGATTTTTTATTATTATTTTTAAAACTTTTCTAAAGCGTCAATAGAGACTTGTAAGAAGGGAGAGCTTATTCATTCCCCATTATAAAATTCTTTTTACGCAGGTCAAGCGTAATTAGGGATGGTCATTACTGGTAGGAGATGAATATAGTACTATAGTGGCTTACTTTAAACTTGATAAATATTTTCCTCATTTTGGAACTTAAATTTAAACGGGTAATGAAATTAATCTACATCTCTATCTGTTAAATTCTTAAATTCCTAAACTCAGATCCATTTACCCAAATGAAGGTTATCCTAATAACATTATTTTATCATCCTATTCAATTAAGTGAAAGGTGTCAACAGGCAGATCTTACCCTTTGACACATCTACCTTATTGGAATGAGATATATTAATAGAAATTCATCGAAACAAATATACTAAAAAACAAGCTATGTTATGATAACTTGGGAAAATGGATCCCTTCCATAGAGACGAAGTTTTTAACAAGCCATTTACTTTCAACCTTCAACCTGGTGGCCAATTCATCTGTCTCCCACCTAGGACATGCAAGTGCAGATGATACACAGATTGACCTAATCATAATGAGAGTACAAGATGAGAAGGATTGGGAGTATAAATGGCACCATAATAAGCAACTCAGTATAATCCAGAGAGATATTGTTCACAAGAAACAAGCTTACAGGCACTGGCACCACTGTTGATGACGACACGAAATCCATCAAGTATACCTTCTTTCTCAGCTACTATTTTGGCAGCATAGAGAAGTTGACCTAGTATCTCCTCGTGTCTAGCATCAGCCTGCAGAACGAGATGCTATTTATCACATCAAAACGCTTTTTTGTTTGTGAATTCAAGGAATCCTGGTTGAGTTAGTAATCAGTGAAAATTAAGAAAATGGTCATTGGGTAAAAATGATCCTGTTCCCCTAAGAAATGATACACAAACCTCCCATAAATATAAAAAACTTGCTACAACTAAATCTGAATTTGAATCTGACATTATTGCTTTGTGGTGGTCAAAGACCTAATGACACATTTTTTTTAACTAAAATACCATTCATTAACCTGCATATGTTAGGTCCCCTTTATTTGTAAACAAATGGAAGATGTGTAATGTTAAGGAACTTCTTCATGCCATCACCAGCCACAGATCTTCTATTTTCCTGCAAATGATGGACCCAACCTATGTAATTGTAGAAGTTAATGAAAGATAATTTAGTTAAAAAATGGCTTATGCTCCTGAGCACTAAAAATAGAGCCGAATGGATCACTTGAATCTAAAACTGAGTTTAGTTGTAACTTGCACCACATTTTTTGGTTTTAAGGGAGATTTGTATATATATTATAATAGGGGGAGGGATGTTTAATTAAGCCAGTATTTTACCCTTTTCAGATTAGTCACACATTTGAATATTTGATGAGGTGATAAATCTCAAGGAGGGAATACATTAAACTAGATAGCACATAGTGGGTGATGTGGCCTTCTGAACAAAAGCATGCTCACTTATTGGTAACTATGCACTTGGAGACCTTTGGACCACCAGACCATAAAATTCCCAAGAGTAACAATCACTAATTACTATCTAATGAGATGACCAAGTTACTTGAGCTAGAGACACATAATAAAGATTGAGAATCTCAACAATTGTATGCTTATTAAGCATATTAAAAAAAAAAAAATTTGTAGAAAAGATGAATTGGAAAGCCATCTGTATCTTCAGACAAGGAGAGAATTACACATCTAAAAACCATGAATAAAACATATCATACTTAAAAAAGAACTATCTATACCTTGGATCAAAGAAAAGCAATCTAACATTTTTTTTTCTTCTAATTCTTATTCTCATTCTTAGATAAGCACGAGAGATCCCTATGCTTTCTGTCTATCAAAACTTGTTTCCTTAGGGGATCATGAACTATAAACTATGTTGTCTCTTTTATTTAAATTTAATTACTTATTTTCTCCCAACTTCTACCTCCACATCTCCTTACAACTAAAATATCATGACATGACAAAACAACAGAAGTTTTGCTGAACTCATCTCTGTACTAAAATTTAACAAAATGATTCTTTCTGTCAGTAGCCAGAAGGGGGCAGGGAAGCAAAGAAAAGCACAGAACAGAAGAATCATGCATAACTTTCTTCTATACACAAATAACAAGGGAAAAAGGGTGATAAATGACCTTTCCAAGTTCTGTTAGTCCATCTCTAAATTTTGGAATGACAAGAACATGAACTGGAGCCTGAGGATTAATGTCACGAAATGCTAAGACCTTTCCATCTTCATACACGATGCTTGAAGGGATTTCCTTATTTATGATCTTGTCAAATCTGAAAGGAAAATCAAGGTCACTTTAGATTCAACAACAGGGGAAAAAAGACAGCAAGAAAGAAACATTACCCAATGATTAAGAAATTATGTTTCTACTTGATACATTATATATGGCATTATCCTGATGCCTAAAATATCAATGGTGATGCAATGGAAACCACCATTATGTATTAAGTACATATGGAAGACCTGACTACAGTCTGCCCCCAGAGGGTTCTCCAAGAGTTCACTAATTATTTTTGCCAGAACCAATACAAATTGACAATCAAAGTTCCCATTTAAGTGAAGCCTTATAAAAGATATTTAAAATCATTACAACTGATCAACAACAACAACAAACAAAATTTTTTTTCACTAAGTGAGGCCGGCCACAAGGATCAAAAGACGACAACATATTCTATCTTGGCTCATTTCTATTGTTAGGTTGTTAATAGTTAAAATCATTACAATTGATCATTTACATTTTTTTCAACTCAGTCTTGAATATCATTTTTTTGGAAGACAGACAGAGAACTTCAATATTGGTGGGCAATTCTGGAAATTTTCCATTTGGAAATTACATTAAGTAACCCAAAATTTCATGTTTCATCACAAAAATTTACTTCTACTCAACAAGGAAAAAGTTCAAGCCAAATAGAATCCCAATGTTTTTCAAAAGTGTGAAGAATTTGCAAATAAGGTCTTCCAGAATGATAAGTAAGCAATAAATTAAATACAAGAGTTTGAAGGGCTATTACATTGTTGGAGCTCCACTATCAGCATTGACTGCTGCGGCTCTGGCTGCAGCCTCTTCATTATTTGTGGCACCAGTACTAAAAGGCAATCTGTAATAAAAGTTAACAGTTAGAGCTATTCCAGACAAGAGACAAAAAGAAGATTTTGAAAATTCAGCATACAATATTTGACACCAAAGACAGGTGTTGGTTATCCACAGCATTATAATGAAGACTAAAGCCCTATTTTGGATTGTGAACAGCCTATTTTTCATGTTGGTCCCTCACATGTCAAAATCCGTCCCTCTAGTAGAGAATTGCTAACTTTGCTAACAGATGTGAACCCTTTTTATGCCAGTTTCCACTAGCTTCCACCATTTTTTAGTGTCTCTTTTGCGATCTGAGGGCAAGAAACCTGCTGATTGAAGATTCAAAATGGGTGGGGGGAGGAAATTTTCATGGTGCTGGAAGTAGGCCATTTAGTTACTAGATCTGCGAAGAAGTTAGCAGTTCACTAGTAGCTAGATGGACTTAGTTGGATGGATTTTGACACATAAAGGACCAAAATGAGAATGTGAGAGACAAATTTGAGAATTGGTTCATCAGCAGAGAGGCAAAATAGGGTTTTCGTCTTAAAATAAAATTTTGTAAAATTGTTACATTTTATCCATTCATAAACCCACAATTATGGCATCCTAAAAAACATGGACAAGCTTTCTCCCCTACTCAAGATGAGAAATTTTATTAGATACACTAATTTTATGGTACAACAGCTTCAGTTAGGTTGAAATCAATAAAATCAGTTGATATCAAATTTAACTAATAATCTGCAAGAAAAATATTGATTCCTGCTGTTCTGTTTATAACAGGAATGTAATATCTTCTTTGAGGCAATTAAGCCTTAGTTCTCTATAAAACTGTCATCCATCCATTATTTAAAGCTCATCTTTCTTTCTGCATTTCCCCCCATTTTGCAATTTTACAATTCGCAAAATTAAAACTAGCATAAGACTGATTACGAGAAGGTTAAGAGCTAAGACTTATTCAATTTGACGATTATTAATCAAGTAAGAAGATTCCTAGCTCAAAATATACAAACGAGGCCAAATAAAAAACTTCATAATTTTTTTTTTTAAAATACCTTCGGGATTGAAAAGGACGAACAAACGCGGAGAAATTGTTACGGTTTACTGCTTTTACGAATGGCGCGAAAGGTCTCGGCGATATCAATGCAGAGTAGTTCCTGACAATTTTTCGAAGCCAAACTCAATATCACATACCTTCTTGACATTATCACAAAAACACAAGCCACCAAAAGAGAGATTGTAGTGTATTATACCTAATCAGAGAGAAAGGAATTGTTGAAGCCATGACTCCAACTCCGAGTGAAGCAGAGTTGATATCAATTCATTTTCTCGGGAAAATTTTTGTGATTGAAGTATTGAAATTGAACTATAAGGAGTGATTATCTAGTATGGACGGTCCCTCCAGACAATAAGGAGAAAGTGTCATCTGGATCGTTAGTGAGTATATATAGATTTGGTATCTCCAATTTAACAGCTTATCTTTGTAAGAAATTTCCATTTTGTCTTAATTTTTTTAATTTCAATTTTATTTGTTATTTTTATTAATTGATGTATTTTTTTTCTAATGTCATTTTGAGTAGAATTACTTCGATAAATTGAAATTTAATTGATGCCTAAATACTTTTAAAAAATTTTTAACGTTCGTTTAAGCATTCCAAACCCCAAGGTCTTAAAATTTTTAATATGGATTATTTATACAAACGGCGTTTGATTAAGAAAAAAATGCTTAAAAAAATTATTTCATTAAATTTTTTGTTTCAAATTTTAACAAAACATTGACACGTAATACCAATCAAACCATAAATTTAAAATTAAAATGTAAAAAAAATTAAAAATTTTTAAATGTTGTATAAAAAATTTGTTAACTATTAACTTAAAATTTACAGACTTAGTCTTCAACGAGAAATTTAACAAGAAGCTTATTTTTAAGAAAATAAAAAATTTTAGAAATTTTAAATAAAGTTTGGTTTACAAAAATGAATTTTTGTATTTTAGCCTTAATTACATTAATGAAATTTATCAACAAATTAAAGAAAAAAAAATAGTTAGATGGACTAAACTGAGAAATTGTAAAATTATATAGACTGATTTAAAAGCATTGAGAATATTGAGACCGAAGAGTAATTAACCAAATTATATCTATTGGTTCTCATTTTTCCATATTGCAATATACTCATACAAAGAAAAGGAGAATCTGAGAATCAGAGGAACAGAAATAATGGCGAATTTTGTGCTACAGGTTCCAAGTAGGTTGAGGAGCTTCACTGTGTCATCTTCATCCAACGGTACTTAAACCATTCCCTTCATTTCTCTCTGTCAATGGAAATATAGTAATACTTTTCCCTTACATTATTGGTACTAAACCATTCATGAGTATTTTATGGTTTATATGATTCAGGGGCTCCTCCTACTGCTTCTGGAAGCAGTGTTGGTGGTGGAGGACCAGTGATTCTGGAGCTTCCTCTAGACAAGATTAAGAGGCCTCTGATGAGGACGAGAGCGAATGATCCAAACAAAGTTAAGGAACTTATGGATAGTATCGGTGATATAGGGCTTCAAGTTCCTGTAAGCTTTTGCTCTCCCCTTGTTAATTTCTCTTTCAACTTTTCCGTTTTCCTTTCGGGGTCTTGTGTAATTGGGTTTTCCCTCCGTTTGGTTTCTTGGAAAATGGTTCTGAGGGGAATTCTGATGGGTTTGTTGGAGCAAGGATTTTCACTGCAAGTGGTCTCTAGTAATACTAATGGCTATTGTTTGTGCCAATATTGATGGTGAAAGCACTTCTACAACTGCCAGTGGAAAGATTATTAACTCTGGGTTTTCCCTTTGTTTGGCTTCTGGGAAAAAGGTTTCTGAGGGGAATTGAAAGAGGGAATTCTGATGGAATTAGAAAGGATTTTCTCTGCAAGAGGTCTCTAGTAATACTCATGGCTGTTGTTTGTGCCCATAGTGATGGAGAAAGCACTTTTGCAACTGTCAGAGGAAGGATTTTTAACTCTAGGTTTTTCCTTTGTTTGGTTTCTTGGAAAATGATTTCTGAGGGGAATAAAAAGAGAGAATTCTGATGGGTTTGTTTGGAGTAAGGATTTTCACCGCAAGTTAGCCTCTACCAATGTACAATTCATAGCCATTATTTATACCAATTCTAATGGACAAACCACTTTTGCAACTTTCAGCAGAAAGGCCATCAACATTGTGTTTAATATGGGAATTTTTTGTTACTAAGAGTTAGAATAAAATCTGTGTTCTTCCTGAGTAACCAGCAGAAGAACTCATGCCTTCCTTCTCAATTTCGAATAAGCATAAAGGTTAAAGTGTTACTCTTGTGCTGGTCATGTAGATCAATGAAAACTTAAAGCTTTACTGCTATTACCAAGCATCTTTCTAACGGTGTTTTTCACTAAACACATTCAAGTTCTTCAGTTGCTGAAGTTCTATAAACACTTGATGTCACTGGGAATCAAAAACATATATAATGATGATTGAATAATTAATTATGCTTAGTAACAAAAGTTTTTCGCATATGAAATCTTATGTCACCAGGAAATAAACACACACACACACACCCCTATATATAATGTGAACTGTGAAGTTTTATGTTTGTGACAGAGCTGCTAAGTTAACTGACTCCTAATTGGTGCAGATTGATGTTCTTGAGGTCGAAGGAGTCTATTATGGTATGTGCTTATCTGGACTGTTGGTGAAGTATTGTACTTTATGCTTGAGCAAAATACTTTCATCTTTATTGTTCTCTGTTTTTGGACATATACACAAACCTACTATCAAACATGTATGATGTATGAAGTCACTCTAAACTTTTCAATTGGATATTGGTAATGTCTGAAACTCTTATATACAGTTCAAGAGTGTTTTAGGCATTTCATTATCAAATACGACCTTTGGCATTGATAAATGACTTAAAAATAGTAAGAATAACTTGCACCAACTTAAGTTTGGTGAAATTATACTTACTATCCCTTTTGTTTCAAAAATTACACTTAGTATTCCTAAGGTTTCTTTTTAGTAACAAAAATGGTGGTAAAGGGAGACACCCCCAAGTTTATGGGCAGGGTTCCGTTGGTATATTGGAGAAATCAAGAGAGATTCAATTCAAAAAATTATTACACAGGCCTAAATTATAAGCAATTTTATCCATTCTCAACTATTCAACTAACCCTTGAGTGTTAGGGCATCTCTCTGGGAAAGGTTACCCATCAAATAAGATTTTGGATAGTTTTAGAAAGATTCGAATCCTCGCTTATGAATAGAGGGAGAGTTTTTTTTCGGATCCTTAACTATTTGTGTCAACTTATATTGATTTTCTAAAGTCTGATACAATGTTATAAGAACATCCCTTCTAATATATTTTCTGTCAATAAAGTTAATATGTGTTTATTCTAAACAATAAAATTACTTAACCCGTTTTATTGTTACATTAAAAGTGTGATGTGCATTGATATTGAGAGAGATATAGAACACAACGAAACTGGTATTTAAATGCAATTGAAGTGCTGCATTGAACTTGATACAATGTCACTGTTAGACATGTATTATAACAAAATAAAAAAATTTGTTACTAGACGAGGTGAGTTACATCAAAAGGATGACAATATATTTTATTTTAATTACTGTGAGACATGTATTATTTTATTAGACACGATAAAATTTCATTTTCAAAGTATGGGTGCTTTACAGTTGTCTTTTGTTTGAAGGTTTCTCTGGCTGTCACCGCTTTGAGGCTCACCAACGCCTTGGACTCCCAACCATCCGATGCAAAGTTCGTCGTGGTACAAAAGAGACTCTAAGGTTAATTGTCTTGTTTCTGTGAACTCTTTACAAAAGCTTATGTGATCTCAATTGTCATCTCTGCTGATCAAAGGCTTTGGTTTATCATCATGCAGGCATCATCTACGCTAGCATCTGGTCCAAAAATTTAAAGATATCAAGTTTAGAAATATATATATTTTTTATAGGTTAAATCAATCGTAAAAATTAAGACATATGGACACACTTTGTAAGAAAATTATGTATAATGTTTATAGATGATTGGCTTAATTTATAATGTCTCTATCTAGTAACCTTGTACTCCAAAAGCTGGTGCATGCCAATAAGTGGCTCCATATATATTATATATAATATATACTCGCTCACTTATAAAATTTTACCAGCATGGGTGGCTTGGTATGATTCTGTTATGCAAATTTTCAGAAATTTAAAGATATTTTAAATTCAAATCTATATACCATAATTTTTTAATCAAAACTACCAGTAGGTTTGACAAGTGTGTTACCTTTTCGTGTATGTCTTTTTATTTTTTTGTATTTTCTATAGTTATTTTTTATAATGTTTAAATTATAAATTTTCTTTGTTTTGAATAGTGCATTGAGGTTAACTTATTCTAATCTAATATATTTTTTGTCTTGTAATATTTTCTATGGCCTTGGTGCTTTTCTTTTTGTGAAATAAAATATATACTTTCACTTAAAAATACTGGATCAGCTGGGTCAAATCAATTATAATCTTTTAAAATTTTTTATAAAATATAAATATCAATTAAAGTTATAATTTTTTAAAAATAAAAAATTTATCTTAACCAATTACTAAAAATAAGAAACAGGGAATAGAACATTTTTTAAGAAGTGAATTAAGCACTTTTAAATAAAATCATCATCACATCTACAAGTAACATGTAACAAAGGCCGAAGGCATCAGCAAATTGAACCAGAAACTCCATACATTAAGATAAATATATATAAAAACCAAACCCTTTTCTTGAGGGTCGGGTTTAAGGGTCTTCTTCTTGTTCTGTCTGTCTTTGTGAGACTGAGATGGAGGGAGTATCCTACGCGCGCACTCCCAGAGTGAAAATCCGAGAGCTCAAGGATGATTATCTCAAGTTCGAGCTCCGAGACACCGACGCTAGCATTGCTAACGCGCTCCGGCGCGTGATGATCGCCGAGGTTCCCACCATCGCCATTGACCTCGTCGAGATCGAGGTCAACTCCTCCGTCCTCAACGACGAGTTCATTGCTCACCGCCTTGGCCTCATCCCGCTCACCAGCGACCGAGCCATGTCCATGCGCTTCTCTCGCGACTGCGATGCCTGCGATGGTGACGGCCAGTGTGAGTTCTGCTCCGTGGAGTTCCACCTCAGGGTCAAGTGCATGACCGACCAAACCCTAGATGTTACCAGCAAGGACCTCTATAGCTCCGACCACACTGTGGTTCCTGTAGATTTCACTGACCCTGCTGGGTTGGATTCTTCTGAGAATAGGTATTTCACCACTTGGGATGCTTGCTTTTCGTTGTAGCGAGATTTCGGGAATGTTTGTCTGGGACTTGATTTTAAGTTTTTTTTTTTCTTTTTAAATAAGTAACTGCTTCTTTGGCTAATTATCTTCTAAGGACTTCAAGTGATGGAACATGTATCTTTGAAGGACCTAAATAGTAGTTAACTCTTTTTTTTTTCTACCTGGATTTGTATTTTCATAAATGTGATTCAACTGGGCAATCTTGGTTATTTGTTCTGCTTAATACTGTGACATAGTTTGCTGTTGGATCTTGGGGGGGATTATAATTGTTATTAGTTTTTGACATTGTTGGTTTGAGTTGTTATTAGAGGGATTATAATTGTTAAGTTACGCCGAGGACAAGAACTGAGGCTGAGAGCAATAGCTAGGAAGGGAATTGGCAAAGATCATGCAAAGTGGTCACCAGCAGCAACTGTAACTTTCATGTACGAGCCAGAAATTCATATTAATGAAGATCTCATGGAGACATTGACACTTGAGGAGAAAAGAGAATGGGTTGAAAGTTGTCCTACCCGTGTGTTGGACATTGATCCTGTAACACAACAGGTGGTTTCTATTTGCCAATAGTACTTACACACTCTTTACTGATTTCATCAGTATTCATAGGATATTAGTTTCTGTTTGCCTTTCCCCTTAGATTCTAGTATTTTGTGAACATTCACGTAGTCTGTCTTGTGGGTCTGGTGCTGACTAAGTTGTATGCATTTCAGTAGTATTTCTTGTTGGAATTATCTCTAGATATGCATATGCTGTACTTTAATAATTATTTTTGAGTAGATTTTTTATGATCATATTAAGCAACTCTTGAATGTTAGGTAATCTGCTTATTTGGCCTTTTGGGTTAAAGTAGAGAAGAAAGTAAATTGAAGGTTCACTGCTTCACGATGCAGTAATAGGCTTGATACAGTAATGTGAAAGGTTTACTGCTTGACAATCCATTTAGAAGTATGTGTATCAAGATTTGTTATACAGCTCACGATAGATGTTATAGCATCCCCAGGCACATTTTCTAGAGAATATTGACACTTAGATCAAAATTGCTTAAATGTTTCTGAAATTGATGTATTAGATCTCAGTCAGCCGACTGTTCCTACCTCATAGCCCTTTACAATTGTTTGTGAATCTTTGGTGTTGGTGTTTTATAAAATGTTAAGCATAAACACTACATTTGCAAGCTTACTTGAAATGCCTTGACCTGAGGTTGACCTGGTCTATACAAGATTAGTCAACCTATTCAACCATAAATGGATATGTAATTATGTTTGGCATGCTTTTCAATAAAACCTTCTTTTGACAAACTTATTATGATTAATTTGGTATATCTATCAGATTAGGTTTATCTAAGAATCTCTTGTGCTGATGCAACTTCATCATAACTAACTTGTTAGCATTTACTAGGTTATGGTGGTTGACCCTGAGGCTTACACCTACGATGATGAGGTGATTAAGAAAGCAGAAGCCATGGGCAAGCCTGGGCTTGTGGAAATCAATGCAAGGCAAGATGCCTTCATATTCACCGTGGAATCTACAGGTGCAATCAAAGCTTCTCAATTGTTATTGAATGCCATTGAAGTTCTTAAACAGAAGCTGGATGCAGTGAGGCTATCAGAAGACACAGTGGAAGCAGATGATCAGTTTGGTGAATTAGGTGCCCATATGCGAGGAGGATGATTGAACGGCCTTCTTTGTAAGAAATTTTAGATAGACCTTGTTTACAGAAGATTAAAAATTAAGTTGATTATAAATAGACATATAAACTGGTTAGAATTAAGTTCTACTAAAAAGTATGTCTAAAATATTTGTATGTCTATTTATGATTGGTTTGATGAACTAATTTTTTGTTGATCAGGCTACCTAAGAATCTCTCCTTGATATTGTTTAACTTTTGTTCCCTGGAATATGATTATTGTATCTTGTATTTAAGTGAATAGCTGCAGCATGTGCTGCCTCAATGAACCGGGATGCTAATTTTTATCTATCTAAGACACTTATCTCTTCTAGCTTCTGAATCGCTTGTTCTTTACTTTTAAAAAAACATTGAAACAGTGGTTATCATATGGTATGCCTTACCACTTCAAAAGTGCTTTCATAATGAGTAAACTACAGGCATGGTTAAATTATATGTTGTTTCAAAAATTAAACACGGTGCCCTGAACACTTAATTGTAAATTAGAAAACTTTTCTTACGACTTACTTTCTATCAAAATGTAAAGGTAAATTCTTTTTTCAGGGATACTCAAATTACATATTTCTTCCTATTTTAGAAATACATCCAATATCTTTTGATGCTTAAAATTGTACAACACACCTTATTGCCTTTTAAGATCATATAATTTTTTTATTAAAAATATTATTTAAAATAATTGTCAAAAATTATAAATTTAATTTTTTTCAAATTTTAAGAAAGGAGTTTGATTTTTCAAAAGAGAGATGAAGACTTTGGGCCTGTTTCATTTAAAAAAAAAACATTTTCTATAAAATTAGTTTTAAAATTTTATATTAATATTATTTTTATATATTTGTGTACATGTCATTAATAAAAATACTTATTTCTTATATTATTTTTATTTCTAAAAATTAAAGTATAAAAATTTTTTAATTCTGTATTGTTTATTTTCAAAATACATATTTTATTTTTTTTGTTTTTAACTAAAAACAATACATTCAAAGAGGCCCTATATAATTTATCCAAAAAGTTAACTTTCACACAATCAAATTGTAATTTTATTCTTAATAACAATATAGGTAATTAAGTTAATATTTAACTCAAATTGTAATTTTATTCTTCTATTGTTTTTATTTGAGAATAATTCGTTTTTTTTTTACCAAAAAATATTTCTTAGGTCAATTTCAGAAAGTTTCAGGTCCTGGTCTTGCTTCGTTTTATGATATCATGCACCTTATTAGGCATTAAAATTTGCATGATGATATGACATTTGAGCATGACATCTCAACAATATCAACACTTAAAAAATGATAACTTAACTCACTTCGTGTTGCTACGTTTCTTTTGGATGACAACACGTCATATGAACATATGTTCTGACGTCTGAGAAAAACTATCACAAAACCCATTAGTACTCTTAAGGGTTGGGGTTTTAAGATATTCAAATAAACACCTACTTTCAACATAATTTTTCTCTCAAAAGTTGCATATCCCCAATCTCTGTATATGCGTATACAGATTTCCAAAGAAAAATAAAGGGTGAAAACCTTAAATAATAAAAGAAAAAATCTAATTTGCCTCTAGATTACATTGATTAATAACAATTTTACCTTCACCATTTCACAACTACCATGTTATCAGATAGCTATAAATAACTACTAAATAATTATGTTCTTAGAAGCAATATATTCTTTTATAATAACATATTTATGACTGGACCTTTGACCCATTGGTCTCTGTCCCTGTAGAGATCCTAATATATATCCTATTCTTCCATAGACCTATAATAACAAAGCAATCTTAGTAAAATAGGAATTGACTTGAATTGAACTATTCAGGCAACTACAGAAGGAAGCTTGAGTGTGATATACATTATGCCAAAATTTGTGGGAACATGCAGGATGCTAAGTTATGGTGACGAATACCTGATCACTAGCAGCAGATGAAATAATTTACTAGCCCCTTTTCTGTTGAGCAGTTTCCTCATCTTACCTACTTGTATGCTAGAGGACCAGATCTAGATACTGCAAACCTTGGTAGTGGACTAGGTCCAGTACTCCCAGAAGTTGAACCTTCGACGAATTTTGTCCTGCTTCGGCTTGAACTGTAATCCAAAGGTCCAGAGCGACGAGCATTCCTGTGCTTGTTCTCCATGCCCCTCAAGCTGCCACTATCAGCTTCATAAAGGTGGTGTTCCTGGCTAAGTGATGATGATCCTTTGAAGAAACCTGAATCATTGCTACCATACTGTGGTGTGGAGTCCCCACGAGGCTGCCGTAAGACAGGTGATGCATGTGCTAGCAATATCGAAGGTGAATGGCGGGGCGACGCGCTCAGTATTGCTAAAGGAGTAGAAGGAGTATCTGCATAGTATTGGCTGTATAAAGAACGAAGAATGGCATAAGGAACGTGGGTTTCCAGTGAGCTTCGAGGAAGGTATGGTGAAATTTCACAAAGTTGGTCAAGGAATATAAGCTGTGCCACAAGATGAGATCTGAGCAGAACAGAAAAGGAAAGAAAGACAAAAAGGTTAGCTTAGCATAAAAACATGGGACAGGAAATGCTTCCATAATAACAGAGCACTCATGCAGAAGAAAGTCTTCTGCAATATATTGCAACCATATGTGTGTGTAGTTTTCATATGATATATACTTGGACCAATCAACCATGTGTTGAAGACAATTTGTATTGTTTACCTATTAAGTTCGCTCCAAGAGTCCAGTATAATCTCTGCCGAGAGTTTCACAAATAACTGCAATGTGGACTTGATGCTTGCTTCAGCTGACATATGACTTAGTAACTCCGCATCCATTGCCTCACTAGCATGCCCATTTGATAAAGACTGTCTCTGCTGATGTTCATGTTCCAATCTAATAAATTCACTTCCTGCGACCACCGCAGAAATGCACCTGCCCAGTATTTACTAAATCAGTCAGGAGAATGAGACAAAATGGTAACAAAATCTCTAGAAAAATTAGTATATACCAATCCATAGTTCAGTTTTAGATTTTAATCTACACAATGAAACACTAGGATATTTTCTCAATCCAAGCCAGGTAAAATTACTGGATGGAAATTAATCCAATGGCATTGGACCAGATTATAAGCATGCAAATACAAACTACAAACCATCTTAAAATGCATAAAGCTACAAAAAGTAAGATTCATTTGAGCCAAGAGATAATGCTGACCTTGCCAAGCAATAAATATTGTTACTAAAACCCTCTGTATCAACATTGAATGCGGTAGTGGTCCAAATATTAGAAGTCATGAAAGTAGCAAATAAGTATGGTAGCAAGCTCCATGAACCATCACTTGCACCGCCAACTTCTTCAAAAATTGATCTTACCCACTGTGAATCATGATCAATTACCACACCAACAGTATTTGCCACTCTTCTCATTCTTCTGATCTCTTCCTTATCAGGTACCTCATCTGGTAGATGCTTAACTACCCCAGCTAGTAGTGAATGTATCAGAGGAGCTCCTTCTTCAAGTATGGCACCAGCAGCCTCAGCTAGTAACCGATCAAAAGCCAGCGCTAGTCCGGCCTGAATACAAAAGCCAATTACAGTGTCCAAATCAACTATTTGTTTCATAGAAGCTTCTCTTTCAAATCTATCCCCAGAATGAAGGCTGGTGGCAACTGCTTCTAACACATCACGATTTGATCTAAGTGATGTATCAATGCAATTCAAAAGTGCAGCTGTGTGTTCTTTTAGCATTCGGTCCAGCCTGTCAACTCCATAGCCACCAAAAATACGTACAAAAGACTGCAGTTCCCTGAGATCAGTAACCGAGTCTGCAAAATATCCACCAACAGGCCTTGTACTCTTAAAGCATTTATGAATCGGTACAAACAATATCCCAGCACCTGATACGTCCTTGATTATATTTTCTATATACCAATTGCATACAGATTCTGTAGCTGATCCAGTGTGTTGCTCTGCTGGCTTGTCAAACAAGTGCAGAGAAGAAACTGGTCCTGAAAAGGCTTCTGATAGCAAAACTTCTCGAATACCCTGGGTAAGGTCCATACTGATGTGCTGCTCCGCAAGATGCACGATGCTGACATGTCTTCGTATCAGCGACTCCAGAACAGAAGGTCGTTGAAGATCATTATCAGTTTTCAGCACTCCAAGCAATCTTCTCCTGAAGTTCCCAAGGATGCATTCTCTCATGTACTGCATGAGTAGCTGTGTTAAAACTAAAAAGAGGACATGAATTTATTTGGTTTAAAAGAGTACTTTTTCAGAGTGGAAGTGGATGTATCTTAAACTTGTATGATGGATTCATTACATGAACAAGTCAATATCCAATACAGTTATATGTTAAAGCCAGATAAAGCATTTAAGTGATCATAATAAAACTGACAAAATACCTTTTTTTCCCTAAAAGTTTGGGGTCATTTTCAATTCCATCCCAAATGTTTATTTTGTGTCAATTTCATCCTATATGCTTACAAAAATTCTCAATGTCTAAATGCTAACAGCATGCAATTGTTTAACCGAGTAGCCTAGCAAATGTACCCACATCTACTAATCCAGTTAGGAATGCTTATGAAAAGACACCTATAGGAAGTAAGTCTCGATTAGGTTAAAGGTAGTAATAGAAAAATTAGAACAACATAATTTAAGGGCTAGGGTGATAACATTAGGTAGTGTAATATCTACAACTGCATCCTCTAATGATTTTCAGGCCAGAGTATGACAGTTCAACTAATTCTATTAAGCAATTGGATGCAGTTAACAATTAGGAAGATAGAGGGACAATATTGACACAAAATAAACATTTGGAATGAAATTGAAAATGACTCCAACCTTTCAGGATGAAAGAGATACTTTTACCTAAAATCATTCATGGGCCTTCACTTAATTTAATCTTTCGAATTAAAATGATCCTTACATGGTATAATAGCCTCTATGGTATGATAAACTGATAGGGATGAGGGTAGTATGAGCTACCCAAGTCCCATATCGAATAGAATGGGATGCTCGATGGGATATTTAAGCAGCTTGGTTCTCCCCCTTCAATAGCTAGCTTTTGAGGGAGCATTCCCAAGTCACTTGGGTTCCTATCAATTGGTATCAAAGCTGGTTCGTCAACGGCACGGAAAGGACTACCTGCGAAGGGTTCTAACCGGCAGAGGGGCTGACCGTAGTAGAGTGAAGCAACACCGAGTGAAGTGTTGCAGAGTGCAGTTGTTGGGACGTCGACTCTTCAGGGGCGGTGTTATGATTGGGATGAAGGTAGTATGGGCTATCTAAGTCCCACATCGAGTAGAATAGAATGCTCGATGGGTATATAAGTGGCTTGGTTCTCCCCCTTTAATAGCTAGCTTTTGAGGGAGGGTTCCCCAAGTCACTTGGGTTCCTATCATAAACCTATGCTTGGTCCACACTTCTAAGCCTATGCTCGTGTGAGAGGGAATGTTAAAAATCATAATAGAACTATTCATGTAGCTTGAATTAAAGTGGTACTTGACAAAGATTTTTTATACACTCACATGTTGTACATATATAAACAAATTTATGGGTAAAAGGAGAATGCTAACCCCGTCAACATTTTGTTTCACAAGAAAATTACACCTAAGAGGAAAAAATATATATAATATACAAGTAAAATTATGTTCTCTTGTTTTTAAGCCTTTTCTCTTTCATTTCAATATGGAACATGTTATCCAAGTAAAAGAGGGTGACTTTTTTATAGGCACCATTCTATGTAAAATTGGCCAAACACAATCTGGTTCTCAGAAACAGCTTCTGAAAACACCTCATTTAACTTGACTGGGAGAGTCTGAGTGATAGGCTTATACTAACAGGCCTATTGCGATTGTTCACTGAATATCTAAAAAAAAGACCCCTCCTTTTCCTATTTCCTTCCTGTTCCAATCTCTGCTTTCTGTTAGCCTAGATCTCCACAATAGTTTTCTCATCTTTCTTCCATGACCCACATTTTAAAACAATTCATATATATATATATATATATTTGTGTGTGTGTGTGTATCTGTATATTGAAGATAGTTATATACATGTTAGAAATGTCCCCAAAAAAATTAGCAGTATTCAATAATTGCTTTCTTACAAGACAACCTTTCTGTGAGACAATCTATAGACTGTTTGCCTCAAAAATTTTGAAAAATAACTAAACCTCAGAAAGTAAGAAAAAGATGATGCATGCCTTACCTCCCTGAGAACAAAAACGTGGTTCAAAACACATATAGGCTCCATATCATTCAAAACTGAGCACAAGTTAGTCAGCCTCTGCATTGCAGCTTCTAACCTGTTGTTAAAGCAAAAGGGAGAAAAAAAAGACACTACTTAGCTCCAGAAAGTTTTGATTATGTGGTTTCACATATGCATTTGGCAGTAGATTACAATAACATACATTTTGATAGAACTGTTATTTTCAGGAAAGCTCTCATGGCCAGGTAAAGGAAAACCAGCTGCTCCTTTTGGAGATTTATATGAAGGAATAGAAACTCTAGATGCATAATTCAGATAAGAAGCTGCTTGCTCTGGAAGAAGCTGATACAGATATGATGGTAAGTTCTTTGAAATAATACTAACTTTGTAACATAATTATAGTATATACCTGATTCTCCAGAGCGCCAAATCCTCCTTCAGAGTCAAGAATATTAATTAATCCTTCCAGTCCTCCCATGATGGATTCAATCAAAGATTCAACATAAAGAACAGCATCCCTACCAATTTTCGTTACCTGCTTGTGAAAAAAAATGAAGCAACCACTCATGTTTCCCACATCTTTCTATCATCATGCATGCAGCATAGCATAATGATGAATTGTGTGATAGCAAGAGAGTTTACAAGACCTCAAGATTAAGTCAAAAATTATGAAAATCCATTTCATAACAAGGAAGTGCTATTTATTATATTTTGAACCTAAAAAGAGTCATTTTTCAGGGCCCAAAAGTTGCATGAAGCCAATCAGAAATGTAAGGCATCCCCTTCTGCAGATCCATTGGTATAATAAACCCTTATCATTTTGCTGTAACACCAGCATTTTATATGTAAGTATTCTCCATTTCCCTAAATAAATGGAAAATCGCTATACAAATTTAATATCTATCAGATAACATCATCATGTTAGCAAAACTGAGTATTAGTGAGGCTACATCATTATATCCAGTTATTTGTTTCAGATAAGTTAATATTGTCAGTCAGACTGCAGGGGAGGAATAGGTTCTATGCTTCTACCTCTTCCGGTACAATGGGAGAAGCACACTCTGGAAAACTGCTAGCAATTCCAAGCCATGCACAGCAATGTTGAGGACGTCCTTCTGGACCAAACATGGTGTTTCGAAAGACCTAATTTAGGAGTATAGTTCAGTTTATTAGTAAGTAAAGTCGGATTTTAGGATGAAAGGAATGAAAAATGTGAATCAGAATGTAAACCATATTTAATGCTGCCACAGAAAACTGGCCTTTATATTACAAAATTTTAAAGAACTAAGGAGAAAGTGGAGGTACTAACTGCTGTGAGGTGCTGATGATAGAAATACAGCTTCCTAAGACTACCATGCTTTGAGAGAAGGGATTCCAATTCATCTACACATCTGCAAAAAAAAGAACAACAGTATAAGTATTGTGTCTTTAAGGTTTATTTTTCTTTTAAATAGTTTTTTAACAGAGAGAGATTTGCTAGGAATCAGTAGCTCAACTCTTTGGCTCCTGTAAGGGAATTAATAATATACACAATGGAAGTATGGTTCCAGAAAGATTGCTGCCATGACACAGATTTCTTAGAAAGTTCCAACTCAACTTGGGATCCTAAAGTGTTTTTCTACATGCACTGCAGAGAAGGTTACAGACAATAATAGCTTATAAGCCCAAATCCCAACACTACAAGAATGTCTTCTTGACATATAAAAATGAAAACCTCATCGAACAAGAGAATGTTAAAAGATAGAATGTTCAAACATCCTCCTAGAGCAACCAAAAGACAAGAATTGGATATCTGACAAATTGATCCTCCATACAAGCCATTTGCTTTAACACACAAAGAGGCTATAAAATCAACTCTATCCAATAAAAGAAGGCTAAAACTATAGACAAATGTGATTATGAAGTTCTCCATGTATTTGTTTAGAAGGGAATGCTCACATTTCAAGGATGCCACTTTGACATTAGATTTGTTATCTAGCTCTTTTATGGGCTTTGGCTTTTGGTTCTATAAGGGGTTTCCTTCTCCAATATGCAGAGGGGCTGGGTTGCTTTTATAAATAAATTTCTTTTTCTTTATTTGTTGCATTATTCTCTTTTAGAGGAGGTTCCTTTATTTTACAATGAATCTTTTGTTAAAATTAAATTTGTTGTTACTGTTGTCACCATAGAGACTGAAATTAAACTTTCGATTATTGCAAATTACTGAAGCAAAGTACTAGATTAGATCAGCATTGAAAAGCAAATCAAAATCAGAGTGAAAACCTGGACCAGTTGTATGCAGCATTTCCCTCAGACAATAGGCCTTCTTTCCCTGTGGAAACTGTAGCTTTCTCCAAATGCCTAATGTTTATAGATGACCGTGAAGAAGTGACTATCATTAAAATTGATAGCCAATCCTTTCGAAAATCCTGAGAGAATTATTGAAGATGATTATCTTAGAAAAATGTTCTTACAAACAAGATGCCTCAAAGGCAAAAACAAGAGAAATGCTAAAAATATTCAGAGACTCAGAAAATAAATATTCATATATCAGAATCTCCTTATGGGAAAGGCTCTTAACTCTTGCTACCGTTAGTTTTATGTTCACAGTTTGCTTCAGTTTCTTTGACTGATATGAAAAGAAATTGCGAGGGATTAATATTGCTTAAAATGTTCTTTATTCTTCTTTTTTTTTTTTCTTTTCTCTTTCGTTTCTTTCTTCTCTTTTGGAATTTGTCTTATCCTCCTTTCTTGTACTTCTCTTCCTTTCTACTTAAGATTCATTTTCTTCATTAAAAATAAAGAAAATAGCTATAATGAACAAATAAGCACAATATAATGTCTGTATCTATCAGTACATAAGCATGACTTCGCAACTAAAGCCTTTCTGGCATACAGATTTGCTTCTTTATAAGCAAAATGACATATTGAACGAGTTAACTTTTATTCACTCCAAAGTGGCAACTCTGTGATGTTATTAGCTCAATGCCAGTATATTGATATGTTTCTAGTATTTGACAAATCAGTAAAATGACCAGAACTGATGTCTTACATACCGATAGATCACAAGTAATAGCAGATATATTTTCACCCTGCGGTTTTGGTATATTTTCAAGGTGGTGGACAATTTGCTGTAGAAGTCCCTTCAAGCTGGAATCTATATCAAGAGCTACCATTCCAGGAGTTCCCAGTAGAAACCGGATTCTCCCAGCACAGGATGAAAGATATGACAATGAGTAACCTCGAATTGCTGCAATCAAATGTAAAAACTAACAATGTTAAACATCCAAATGAAAACAAAACAACAAATAAGAGGAAAAATAAACTAGTGCATTAACTAACTCTAGCACATAAAAGTACAGAAAGCATCCAATATCATATGAATCAAAATTAGAGAATATATTGAAATAGCATCCAATATCAAAAATTTCTATATTTGTTCCCTGTTTCACTACTCCAAGTCCAATATTAGATATTTACCTTAATTACTAACATCCCAAAAATAGGAGCGATTTGACAATCTAATAAATTGAAAAAAGAAGACAGATACACGTATGCCATTCATAATGTGAAATTTATATTAGACAACACAGGTCTTCAAGTAGTAAACACAATATAACCACAATCTTCTCATGTATTTTCTAACATTTTTTTTTTCTTTCTCACAGAAGAATAAAGTGATTGATGGAAAGGAAAAAATGTACAACCAGGAGGATAATGATCAGAAGGAAGCAAGAAAAGAAACGAGTGTTTCATATACAGAGCTTTGGCATGAATTAAAAAACATCCAAGAAAGATGGAATTACACAAAATTACCAAGTTTATTATAGCTGGATTATAGGAGACTAAAAGGAAGGAACCTAAATCTTTGATATGCTTTGGTACCATAGTGATTGGGGAATGAACTGAGCTGAGACACATTAACCTTATCCACCTTTCTTCTCTCAAATTAACTCCTCGCTTATATGGGATTAGACTTCAAACTTCTATATTAAGTTCACAGACTTAAGCTAGCATATTCAAAAGCATTCATTGTCAAAGATTTATAACAACCTCTTTATGAATTATGAGCCTCCATTCAACAATTTAAGCTTGAGTTGAAATGATCGTTGACATGGTATCAGCCTCTATGACCAGAGGGTCAAGAGTTCAATCCTTGCCACCCATTCTTATTTATGATGGACATTTGCTTGGTACAAACTTCCAAGCCCAAAGATCATTTGTGCAAGGGGGGATGTTAAAGATTTTAATAAAACTACTCATAGTCCATCACTTAACAACCTAAGCTTTCGAGTTGTAATGGTCCTTGACAAGCATCGTGCCGCCATCCCTATGGTTGGCAATTTTTAAGAGAACACCATGGAGATTCCATGGTGTGGCAAATTTACATGGCAGTGCCATGGCATACACAATCCTAAAGCAGACATTATGCATATATGTTGCTTCTCTTTTACTTTCAATTTGTGTTTTTTTATGAAAAAGCATTATAGAGCCATGCCTTAGAAGGCACCATGCATGTACATCACTCCATGGTGGTTTTCTTGGCTTCCTGATATTTACTGTCATTTGCCATTAACAACACTGATTTGATGCAAACTTTCAACCAACAGTGACTTCTGTGAAAAGTTTATTTTATAACTGATGCAATTTTCCGATGCTTTCACTTGATACCCACCCTTGCTTATAAAGTCATTAATGTTAGCCTATTTTTAGAGAACCAGACAACAACATTTTAACTTAAGCAATATCAGAACAATGTTCACATAAGAAAAAAATCAGAATAAGGAAATTAAAGTACATTTAACACTTCTGGGCATACATAAAAGCCTATAGCAGTTTAAAAACTCAAATATATATATTCTTTCTGTATGTAATTGAAATAAATGCTTCAACATTCTATGATGATAATGTTAGTTATTAAATATATGCATTCACCTTAGAAGAAAATGGTATATAAAAAGTTAATCCAACCTGCAATATATTTTCGCACTAAACAACATAAACAGTCCATTCCATCAAACAGAAACCCAATAGTTATTAAAAATCAGAATAACGAAACTAAAGTACATTGAACACTTCTGGGCATACAAAGAAGCCTATAGCAGTTTAAAAACTCAAATGTATATATTGTTTCTGCATATAATTGGAATAAATGCTTCAGCATTCTATGATGATAATGATAGTTATTAAATATATGCATTCACCTTAGGAGAAAATGGTATATAAAAAGTTAATCCAACCTGCAATATATTTTCGCACTAAAAGACATAAATGGTCCATTCCATCTAACAGAAATTCAATAGTTATTAAAAATCAGAATAACCAAATTGAAGTATATTTAACACTTCTGGGCATACATAAAAGCCTATAGCAGTTTAAAAACTCAAATGTATATATTCTTTATGTATATAATTGAAATATATGCATTCACCTTAGGGGAAAATGGTATATAAAAAGTTAATCCAACCTGCAATATATTTTCGCACTAAACAACATAAGCGGTCCATTCCATCTAACAGAAATCCAATAGTTGGATCATTCGGGTCCTGCAATCATGATAATAAAAGTCAAAATCAAGATAACCACTTAATTAACAGATTAAAATTATAAAATTGAGGGAAGTAGACCCCATGCAATAAAAGAATATTGAAACAAATACTTACTATGTCCACTGGTACCACCCGAGAAGTTTTAGATCTTGATGATGCAATTCCTACATGTTGGAAATACCAGATCACTTCACATTGAGCTAAAGCCAAGGCAGAAAACACCATCTGTAGGAAACATTACATCCTCAGAGAGAACAAATGAAATAATTTAATAAAAGATGACAACACAGAAAAATACAAATAAAAAAAAAATCATTTCTAATAACATTGAAAAAGTATAATACTGCACTCACGTTACCAATAAAAGGATGCAAATTATTATACCATATGTTGCCCACTGGAGAAGAGACTAAGAATGTATATGAAGGTAAACCTACTAAACTACCTTTTATAGAAAAGAAAAGGGAACAAAATACAAAACCTCAATCCAATGACAAATTGCTATGATTAAGTGGAAAGAAAAGTCAAAATGTAGATTAGAACAATAGCCTCAATTGAACAAAACATAACAACAACAACAAACAAACAAACAAACAAATTAAAGTATTTTCCCATTAAGTGAGATCAACTATGGATCAAGCAACGTCAATATGTTTTATCTTTACTCATTTCTACAGTTAGATTATTAATAATTAAATTCATCATAATAGTTTATCCTATTATTATTTTTTTGTCTTCCTCTACCTCTAGTTATTGAACTATCTTCGATCTGGTCAACTCTTCGTACAATAACCTCTAATAGTCTCCTCTTTACATGACCAAACCACCTAAGACATGTTTTTAATAATTTTTCTATGATAAGTGCTACCTTGACTTTCTCTCTAATGCACTCATTCCTAATTCTATCCTTTTTAGTGTGAACACTCATCCAACGCAAGATTCTCATTTCTGAAACGTTGAATATTTGTTCATGTTGACTTTTTATAGTCCAACATTCAGTATCATACTATAATGCAGGTCTTATAGTTGTCCGTTAAAATTTTTCCTTAAACTTGAGTGGAACTTTTCTATCACAAATAACACTCGAGGCCTTCCTCCATTTCATCCACCTAGGCCCTCGCTTGAATCATGTGATTTACGTGCCCTTCTATTTCTCCATTGTTTTGTATTATCGTTCTCAAATACGTAAAACTTGTGACTTCTTGTATGGAATAACCTATAAGTTTCAGCTTTGCTCTAGAATCAGTGTTCCTTTCACTGAATTTACATTCTATATATTCCGTTTTGCTTCGACTTATATGGAATCCGTATATCTCCAAAGTTAGTCTCCACCTCTCTAATTTTTCATTTACTTCTTCTTTGGAATCTCCAACAAGGACTATATCATTAGAAAAATACACCTTGGTGTTGTCTCTTGGATATGTTCAATGAGCATATCTAATACCAAGTTAAAAAGGTAAGGGTTCAAAGCTAAACCTTGATGTAGTCCTATAGTTATAGGAAAATCCTTCGTGGCTCTACCTTGTGTTCTCACACAAGTTGTAACCCCTTCATACATGTCTTTGATTACTTGAATATAAACCACACAAACTCAAACATACATGCATATTATTAAATATTTTAGGAAATAATTAATAAGAAATGATCAACAGATCTGCTCTTTTGGAAATGCCAGCCAATCTTAAATCAGCATCAAGACACGACTATTTTTTTCATAACTTTGATACTAACTAAATAAATATGTAAAATATATAATAATGAAGGTATACATACATAATACAGTACATACATAATACAGTGCTAAACATGTTCACCAAAGATCTCATTAGTAGTAAAACAAAACAATGCTGTAAAAAATTTTATAAATTCCATGAATAAAACATAAAAACCAATGGAGCTATCACATTCAAAGCCAAAAGGAAGGGGAGAGGTTGGTCAGAGTGCTTATGGAAATTTAGACATAAACTGCATAACTCATTGGTTTTTATGCAGTCAATCAGACGGACAGTGCATGTTGGAAACATTTTGATAATTTATTTCATCAAGTACCTCTTAAAAATAGAGCTACACTTTTTTAAAAAAATGGAATACCACCTATTTGGATAAGTCCAGCAACCCTAAAATTTCAACTCCTTGAATTATGCATAGAAGGAATACTATCCATAGGATCTGTATTAAGCACAGATACATAGTCACCGGCCAGTGTCATCCTCAATAAATGCTAAATGAGGGACTTCAGCTAAGTATCTACTCTAGGAAGATAGAAAAGCTATATGGATTTTCTTCATTAATAATTGAGGGACTCTATCAAGGTATTTAAAAAGATGCCAAACTACCCTTGATCAAGTTCACCTTAGGACCATAAGTTTCAAATTCCAGAAACATGGATAAGACATGAACAAAACTGTCCTTATCATCACACCACAAACAATAGCATCATCATAAAATTGGAAACAGAAAGGATCAATATTCTCAAAACCAACATATAAGCAGTAAAGCTAGTATGTTCTGACACAAATTTAGTCTCTTATAATTGCACTTATGTACAAGTGAAAATGATAAGTAAGTTTGCAGAAATTAATGTCAGATTTCGGATACAATATTTCATAGTTAAATGTAAAAATAAAAAAATACCTGAATGTTAGGGGCTAACAGACTGGGTTGATCTGTAAAAAATAATACCATTCTCCCAATCTCTTGTTTAAGTAATATTCTCCTTTCACGATGTATGGCATCACAAGATAACATTGCTTGATCATGAACTTCACTGAAATAGCCAATCACGTTTAAGCTTAGCACATTCTAAATGGCACCATAAACAATTTTATTAAAAGATAAAAGAAAGAAATTGTACAAAGAAGAGAAAAGGATTATAAGTGAGAATGAAGCATCTCCAAAATAGACAAAAAGAAAGCAAACTATAGTTTAAAAAAAAAACACAATCATATCGACAAAATCAAGCAAACCAATCCCTCAGCACAGATCAAACAGCAAAGATAAAATCCCTGTAAAAATAATAATCACCTACACCATAAAGAGACTAAGAATTAAGAAAAATCACCCACACATCACCCTGTAAAATACAGTGCCACAAATAAAGCATCTTTTACACCTACCATCAGAATAAGGGTCAAATCCAAAAGCTCCTGATAGAAACCCTAGGATTCCATCAGAAATTAAGGTAGAACAAAAAAAAAAAAAAAAAAGAAGAAATTCCAAAAACCCTAATTCTTTGAGGAGCTAGAACCTCCCACAAAATTTCCCAATTATCTGACTCCCCCTCCCTCTCAGCCTATACCCTTTTTAATTCCAAACTCCTTGAATCTCCTGAAACAGCCTCCATGTGTCCCTCTTCCTCCTAGATATTTCCAAGCTATTATCCAATGCTTTGCAGCACATATATCATAATGGAGGATCCCATCACTTCCCCCACCCTAGATAAAAGCACTTTCAGCACTAAGTACTTTGCACTTCCCAAAACATGACCAGGCAGTTAGCAAAACCTTCACCAAAATCATATAATTAACTCTAAGGGCCAAACTAATGGGACTGAACAATATTACAAAATTGACAATCTATTCCTCTTTTGTGTTAAATTTTAAATTTTATAAAAATGCTTCAGGCATGCCCAATACAAGAGTGGGAATATGAAATAATACTGATGAAGCCTTTCTTGGAACAGACCCAGGATCTTTAGATCGCAAAAAACTTTCAAAAGTATTTCAAAGTAACTTTATAATTCAATAAAAATAAATGTCAGCAACCATATTACTAAGAAGAGTCAAAATGCATGATCACAGACAAGTCACTAGATTCTCTGTCTTACTCTTCTCTACTGATTTCAGTAATTCCCTAGACTTTCACCTTCAGCTATGCCCACGTATTGGATTTGATAGCTGATAAATGATAAAATATTTAAACAAGAACTTTGGAATTTACCTTATCATTTTCTCAACCTGCTTTGCAACATTATACTCCAGATCTGCCTCTTTTTGCTTTGTACGTCCAGATTTTGCCATCTTCTTAGATTCTAAAATTCGAGGGAGAACATACAACTGGTAATCCTCGTGCAATAGTATGTACTGTATGTAGAGCAATACAAAATTTTTAAGCACTGCATTCAAGGACATTGTACCAAAGACAATACGTAAAGATTTACCTCATTCCTGAATAATGCGAGAACTAAATTTTCCTTCAATACAACCTGGAATTCCATGACAACAAGCAAACTAAGTTTAGGAAGTAAACTCAGCATATTTAATAGTTAACCCATTAACAATATGAAGTCTTATCCATGCTACTTTATCATGGTATATGGATGACTAATAAAAAATATTATCATGAAAAATTCAATTAAAAGTACATGGCAAATTGAGTAGCTCTAGTAAAACTACTTATTAGGATCAGATGAATTACTTCATACAAAAAGAAGTTTAAGGCTGCTGAGACAAGATCAAAACCATTCATAACCAAACAATGAGAAGATCATTCTCCTAATTAAATTATGGCAGAATGTTACTTCATCCACACTTTAAGCCCAAAAAGCTTTCAAATGAAGGGGTGTGTTTGACGTGTGATGCCAACTGCCAAGGCTAATTGCATTCTCATCTTCTAATCTATTTTCTTCCTTTCTTCTATGCTTCCCATACTTATTTCCCTGGGCATACAGCATTAAAAATTTACTCCTTTGAATATTAATTGTTTGTTGCCAGAATATGCTATAAAATACATCAAACAAAATTTATCTTCCCAAAGATACTGCTCAAACAACCACCAAACTATGTAACCTTGATTCACCCAAGAAAACCCCAATCCCAACCCTTATACTGTCCTAAATCATAGTATCATACCATGTTTTCAAACTCATATCACATGTATAGAACTATTACATGTGTACCATCTACACTCTAAACCAAGGTAGTCAAAAGTAAGTTCATACCAAAATGTGTTTGAATGCCTATAAAAGCAAATTCTAAATACTTTATAAGATCTTCTTCAGAAATGATAATGATACAAATAACTATTGAATGACATATGCTTAAGTCACATATTAAATATATTCCAATCTTATGAACATAAAAAATACCATCCAACCAATTTTTTATCCTTTTATTTTTCTGTAGACCACCCTATCTCTGGACCCTCAGAATATCCGAATCCCTAAACCCGTCTACCCAAAAAAAGTTCAAAATGATCAAGATTTTTCCTCAAATTATGACTCATCTACGTATAAATTCATAAAAAAAGCTTATAAATTATATCAATTATATTATATAATCCCCAAATATACAATCAATATAAAATCTTAACTAGCTTATTTTTAAAAAATAATCAAATATAACAATTTATATATAAATATTAGAACTAAATAATCTTATTGAGGGAATTGATGCAAATAATATAATTTATATTTATTTGTTTTAGTATAAGAAATTATATATATGTATTTATAGTATAAATATTTATTTGTCTTAATCTGCTTTATTCAGAGCATTACATTTTGATAAACCCCAAACCAACCAGTATTATAGGAGGAAGAGAGGACACAGAAGTGCAGAGGAGAAGGGCAAGGCTGTAACGCAAGTTTACTCTAGAAGGAATAAGAAAGGTGAGCTGGCAGAAGGGGTGGAAGGAATTGGTGTTTCCAATAACTAACTTCCTAACGGCTCCAGTGGAAGGTTGTTAGAAAGGTGGGGACCACCAGGTGGGGGAGAGAGCGAAGGAAGTATTTACTGTCAGTCAGGATTGAGGAGGAGGCATCGAGAAATATTAGGCAATTGGGAGAGAGCTAGCCTCTCGAAAGCTAGCCACCATTTTACTTTCCAGTTGTTCTGTTTTCTACCTTTTCTTCATTATCATTCTGGTTGCAGTGTGAGTGAGTGAGCAGTGAGAGTATTTTGGCTGTGATTTTCCATTTGGGACTTTCCTAATTAGTAATAATAGAACAGTATTATCCAGCAACCTTATCTCAAAATCGGGCTCTAACACATTTATACAGACAACATAAGCTGCATAAAAATTAGGATCATTAATCAGTCACTGTTTTTATCTTTGTTTATTCTCAAAGTTGATATATTTGATAGGCCATAACTCATAACAGATTAAGACTTTAGTACAATACGCTATGCAAAACAACACTATCAAAACTAAGGTGTATAAAGGATATTGGTTCAGGTCTCAAGTTTCAATAACTATATCAGTAACACTTGTAAGGCAGACATATCCAGTACACTCCATATGGTAAGTTTAAATGGAAACCTGTAATATAGGTAAAAGATGCAGTTACACAAGCATAGACTTTACCAAAGCAATATCAATGCTAGTGACACGAAGCAGCTCATCAGGGCAGACAAGATATCCAAGTAAAACCCATTCTCGATAAGCTGTTACATTGGCCAGATCTTGTGCTCGCTGCCAGGGTTAAATGACATTAAATAATCAGTATAGTTTTTAAGAAACAACAGTCAATGTCAAGAATTCAAGATAGACAAGAAAAATTAACCTTACCATGGGGTGAGCTGAATTTGTGAGTATATCTGGATACCGAGGATGATATGGACTTAAAAATCCCTCATTCCTAAGTTTCCTTGTGTCTGTTGATAGAAAAATAATAGGACCCACAGCCTCTAATACCTGGAAAAAAAAAAATTTCAGAATCTTCCATTGCAAAATTGCAATGTATTAACAGGTGGCTAAACATACAGTCATTTATCAGCAGAGGAAAAACACTTTTCCTTGAATTAATGGAAAAGGATATCGTGTATTATATTAAAAGAGAACTAAGATGCTGTTTTTGCATTACAGGCACGGTTCTAATTCTTTTGGAAGGATTATATTTGATAGGGTATGTAAGTTTACCATGTAAGAAAATCATTATGGATCTGGAAGGATAAGGGAATTGTAGTTTGGTTTATGTTTTAATAACTGAATAGCATATAACTTCTATAGTAATCTAGTAACCACAAAGATGGAGGCCAAAATATCTTGACATCATCCAATGTTAAGCGTAGAGTTTCTGGAGACTTAGTCAGTGATGGAATGTGTTTTCCTTATTACACCCAAGAGTATGTGCCATTGTTCAATCAAAGTGTCAATACAAACATTGGAGTAGATATCATCAGTTTTAAAAATTCCTTCCAGTTATTTGTCATGTCTCTTACTTTCCTTTTCAGCTTCTCCTCTCTCTTTCTTTCACAGGAAAAATGACCCCACCATCAAAATACATAAAAGGGAAAAGAAAACCAGGAAACACAGAAGCTGACAAGAACTGAATTTCATCAGAAGAAACAATTTAGATAACTAAAAGACTAGAAAAAGGTAATGCACTCATCATCTTCATCATATTAACTGTTTAGGATATTAAAAAATACCGTACGAATATATAAAAGGATGAGAATAACCTCTCCAATACGAGGGCTCACAAAATTTAGGTCTTCCTGTAAGCCTTTCAGTGGGGGATCGTAAGAGTCAATAAATTGAACCAAGCTGTAACAGTTAAAAAAATTTACATAAGATTAATGTAATGAACAGTTATTTGTTTAAAAAACAAATACTAAAATGGATAATGTAAAATATTGTGACAAAAAGACAATTGAATGCTAACCTATCATCCCAATCCTTTAACTAGAAAGTTGGAAAAGTATCAAAGTGATTTTTCATTGAATGATAGAGATAATAAATGTAAAATCCCTTTACTTACAGAGATCCCACATTCAGAAACCAATATAGGCAAGAAGAATGGGTGTGTCAAGTGATTTCCCATCAATTGGTAGAGATGACAAATTTAAGCCCCCTTTAGTTAGAAAGAACCATATTCACAAACCAATATAGGCAGGGACATGGGCGTGGACGTGTTTAACACTATTGTGAAGTATGTTCATACAAAGGTTTTACTTTGGAGGGTCTTCATTTGCAGAGGACAGAGGTGGCAACTGGCAACGAATATGCGAATAGCAATCATCAGTGACATTAGTATGGTGTTCAACTTTTCTATTTTTTTCACTGGAGTTAAAATTGGTGGGATGCTTGGATCTTTCTTGTACAGAAGGAGCAATGAATATCTTTGAAAGATGTTTCCCAACTAGTTTCGAATTTCAGAAAATTAAGAAGCTGTGTGTCTGACTAGGTACAAAATTAAGGTAATGTCACATAGTTGAATACAGAGGTTGAACTTGGGAATGATGCTTTCCATCGATAATATTTTTCTGGCCATCAAATGTCATCCAAAGAGGATAGATTGTGTTGCAGATTATAGAGTAAGAGAATTCCTCAACAAAGAATTTCCAGTGAGGGAATAGGACAGTGTGTTTTCTGGTAGTTTACTCTGTGGGAATATAAAGGAAAGGAAAATATATGAAGTCCCAAATCGGCTGGATAAGACAAATTTAAGCACTATATAATGTGTGAGGATGCTAGACCAAATTGCCTTAGGTATTTTGAACATAAGGCATCTTCCACACTCAAACTCATACTCAAACTCAACAATATTATGGACCAACACTCCACTGTGTAAACTTAGACTGGACTTGTTTAAACTCTAACATTCTCCAACTAAAGCACATAAACCATCATACCATAGATACAGGGCTAGGCTACATTAGTTGAAAGCCTTTTCCAATAGTTCTTTATTTCCTGCCCCCTTCTCTCACTTGACATGGTATAGAGCATCTATTCAAACCTGATCAAACTATTATCAAGCTTCATAGAAATACTAGACTGTTAGAGAGGATAGCAGGAATGGCAGAACTGCCGAGAAGTTATAGGGCCAGACATCTATTTTGCCACTATGCTCGCAAGCCAGTTCCTAGAATCTCCTGGTACTAGACACCAGGATGCAATTGTGCATACAGTACATAAGATGCTCCTGATATACCACTGCTTGATTGATCTCGTAGTATCTCAAAGGTTCCCTCAATTAACACCTGTTTTATTCAGTTCAAGACCATGGTCACATCTCTATTCAAGAGTATTCAGATACAAGGTTGAACTAGGTTCATCATGGATAGTCTACAGCTGGTTATAGTATTGTCTACTTTCCTTTCAAGGGTACACTTAAGAGAGTATCTATTTATAGCTAATTACATGTTGGAGATTGCCAACCATCTAAGTTTCCTTTTACCCCTTCCCTTTTCAGTAACATGAGCTATGTCTTCATGTGTTGAAGATTATAATAAAATTATCCCTTGTCCTTCACTTAATAGCTCAAGCTTTTGAGTTGAAATGATCCTTCACATGGTATCAAAACCTGTATGATCAAGTGGTCAAGACTTGCCGCCTCTCATCTCATAATAAAAAATTAAGTTTCATCACAAGGTATGGTAGGCCCATCCTTCGTTAAAAGAAACTTTTTATGCAACTCTTTAAGATAAATTGTACAACCTTGTGTGTGAGTATATGTACCTATCTTTTACCAGTTGCTACTAGCAGGAAACAAAGGACATATTTATACTAATAATGAAAAAATCTTACCCATGATAAAAATCACAATCCCGTTCATTTCTTGACATTGCATGCAGAAGGTTATAGACTTGTAGCAACATCTTCCTTGGTATCTGCTATGAAAGCATTGGTTTATCAAAATCTAAGTTCAAATATAGTTAAAAATAAACCCAAAAAAAGGTCCCATAGCAAAACATACTCTTTCATAATTAAAAGAAACAAAAATTAAGGAGCAAAAGAAAAGGAAGTCAACTTGCCTTCTCAGAGAAGAGGTTAACCCGCACGAAGGAACAGAAAAGATCCATAAACGCATGCAATATAAGAGAATTCTGATGGGGCTGAAAAAAACTGTGCCCAGTTATTTGAGATATGAAGGAAAACAAAAAAGTGGTAATATGCTCATATTTTTTCCAAATGCTGGGGCTTCAAGTGAAAGAATAGGCATTTTACTTGCAATAATATTCCCCATGCATCAATGCTTTGCACAAACTTAACATATTTATACTACATTATAGAATTGTACCAAAAAAATAAACTATATCATCGAACAGTTATCAGTAGACATAACTTCAAAATCAAATATTAAGGAAAAATATAGATACTAGAAAAACCCTATCAGAGATCAGGAAAGACTTATGGAGCATGCAAGCAAAGATATAGACATTTAGGCAGCTCTTGCATATATATGACTAAGAACTTGCAGTTTATGAACAGCCTTTTTATCTTCATATATCATGCCCTTGCACTTAGACAATCTCATTACATTAGCAGATGTAGACAATATGGTGAAGGACCTAAAGGACACAAACAACAATACAAATAGTAGAAGGCTATCTTGTTGCTGATAGAAATGCTTCTAATGAGTGGAATATATCAGAGAGAAAAAAAAAAAAAAAAACTCAATGTTGGGTCTTCTTCATTCCTCCTTTTATTTTCCATATCTTTCATTCTGTTTCAAAACACTGAACAACTCCAAAAGAGACAGTTACAAGATGACAGACAGGGAGCTAAGGCCCTGTTTGATGACAGTTTTTTATTTGTTTTTTTTTAAATAGTTTTAAAAACAAGTTTTGGAAGAATAAAAAAAAATTGTTTGATTAATTTGTTCTGGGAACTGTTTTGAAAACAAAAGAATAAATAAATTTGTTTGATAAAATTAAAAAGCTGCCATTAATGAAAATTGCCATTAATTACAAAACAGTTTTGAACGCTAATGGATGCCAGCCTCTGCAGAAAGTGAGGAAATAGAGTTTTAGAAGAAATCGTTAAAATTACAAAACTGCCATTAACAAAAACTGTTTTCACATGTTGTTCTCCGTGTATTTACCAAAGTCTAAAAACAAAGACCAAAACAAGTTTTATTTGTTCTGGTTTTTTTATTTTTTAAAAAACCCCATTTTTTTTTTTAGTTTTTAAAAACAACTTTTGAAAAAAAAATTTCAAACAAGTTTTTTGATTCTTTTATTTTTAAAAACTGTTAAACAGTTTTTAAAAAGTGTTATCAAACAGGCCCTAATTCACTCTGCTCTGTTTCCTATCTGAAATTGACTTGTGACAAAGGTATTTCAGAAACATGCATAAAATTCCATATATCATATACATAGAATGGCATCTCCTATTTAGTTAAATATACAAACCAGTGTCAATAATTGTATCATCAAAAACAACTTCATATTGTTAGACACAAACTTATTTCACATGGTAAGAAGCAACAAGATTAAGACTCACCAACAAGGTAATTACAGTGCTACTTAGATCCAATATAAGTCGCAGGGCTTGTTCGCGAAACACCATTAAGTCAAGAAGTAGCTGGTACACAGAAGAATCCATACCAAGTGAATTCATGTAACATGCAGCTGAATTGAAAATTTTAAAGGCATGGAGCCTTATGGCCTAATTAAGCAATCCAAAAGTCTAAGTAGACATAAAATTAAACCGAAAGAGGGCTCTTACATTTTATTGACCCAAATGATAAATTACCCCAAAAAAAAAAAAAAGTGGATCCCATATTCTATCTCATGCATGCCAATTAACGATGGTAACAAGAAAAGAGAAAATATTATTAACATAACAGAACACCATATGGAAGTCAAATGCACAACCTTATCTGAAATTAGCTAAAAAGATATAAACTTATGTTAAAAAATTTAGTGTTACAATCTAGATAAAGAAAGGCAGCAAAATCAAGGGTAAGTTAAAAGTATGCAGTGGCAGCAATTGTTCAATCATGATTATGCACTTAATATTCAAGAGAGAGCATAGCACATTCATAATGTGTCTACTTTACACAAGGTAAAAATGAAGGCTTGAACTTTCGTAAGAGGTTTTCCCATAGTTTCCATAGCAACCACAGAAGATGATGCAGAACATCAAATATGTGGAATGTGGAAATGTTACAATAGAAAAGTACTTTCGTTCCAAAATGTCCCAGGGTTCATTTTGAATAACAAAGACACAGAGAGTACGAAAGCTAGAGTTTCTCATAATAAACTACCCTTTTTATGACAAATTATTTCTTTTCAATATCAAGATAATACATGTTGCAGGTTCACAGGCCTAAAACAACTTTTTCTTCTGATATTTGTGTCATGTACATGGAAAATTTTCAATTAGGGAATGAAGTAGGAACATGGAAAAGTTTCAACCAATCATATAATATGTTTGAAACTTAATGATGAATGTGAAGTGAACATGATGGAAGAATCAGTCAACAAAGGTAATTAAATAGCTCACCTGCACCCATTGTTCCAGGCTTTGCAAATGAAGTTCTGCATGATCTTGCATTGAATCCCAAGCAGGCTTATCAATCTGCATCCACTCTCTTCTCAAATGATGAAAATCATGAAGGCCAAAATTAAAAACAAAATCTAAAGCATATTAAACTTCAATTCTTACGCGTTCAAGTTGCAATTTGCTGAAATGCTCTGGAAATTTCTTAGACAGCAAAACACAGATTCTTGGATGGTTTGGGAATACACCCGCTTTCCAAAACCCTTCTGAAAATACATGATTGATGGGATCTGGATAATCCAAAATCTGATTTAACCTGTATATTTTAGCCATAAGACCTTCAGCAACTTCAGTGAGTTGGACTACCCATTGCATGTTCAGACCCCTATGGGATTGGGATCCTGCAGTGCTCTGAGCTTGCCCATCACTGTAGAAACTCCTCGAGCTGCCAGAAGATAATGGTGATGTCGTTTCTGCACCCAGGTAGTCTGTCCATCTAGATGGGCCCTCTCTTGATCTTACAGCAGTAGGTGACAGTGATGAATCGTGGTTTGATGACTGTTGTCTTGATTTTGCCATTGACTAACCAACCAATTCACTCAATTTTCAGCACATCAAGCTGTCAAGGAATCAATTTCTGTATAATCACCAACTGATCTCCATAGCTTCTCCAGTTTATAAATTTTATTATTTTGATGTACAATTTCTAATAAGTTGCCAGAGAAGACAGCGTAAGAGAAATCCTAAAACAAACATCAATTATTTTCTTTTCTAGAGTTTAAGCCACTAAGCAATATACTTTATTCTCGCTCTATTATATTTGAAATTTACTAACAATTTCACAATGCACTAATGTTCTATCAAGAAAGCTGGCAAAAACAAACGATGCTTCACCCAACGGAATTAACGAGTTCTAGGCATCAAAACGTTGAAGTTCTTAAGCAAAGCACTCCACAAAAGTCAAATGGAACTAAAACCCAATTCCATTTTCTTCCCCACTCTTCCATTTCCACAAGTAACCGTAACAGTGATAAGCAGCAGAATAACCCACCACAACAGAAAACCCAGGTTTTCCAAAATTAGTAAAAACCAAATCAGCAGAATTTCGTTACCCAGAAATGAGACAAATGCCAAGAAAACAAAACTCTGCACCCCCATTACTCCATCCTCCCGGGTCCCTCAACACAACACTTTCCCGCAAGCACTAGTGAGCTAATTTACAGAGAATCAAACATCCTACTCCACAAAAGCGACTTTCCCTTTTCAACAATTTCCCAAAAAGGCGCAAAACAAGAGAGAAAAGAAGAGCAAGAAAGAGGGAGTGCTTACACTGGAGAAAGAGCTCGGGGTTTAATAACAGAGCGCGTGCAGATTACGGGACTGCATTACACCATAGAGGTAAAGCTCCTCAGATCTGAAAGTGGTGCTTCTTCGATTGGAAGAGAAGTTTCAGAGAGAGAGAGAGAGAAAGAAGGGGCAGTTGGTCGTGAGCAAGTGCAGGAGCTGGATTTTCATCACTGATATTATTGTAAGCTTTGGTTTGTAATAAACTAATACTGGTTAAATTGCTATTTTATTTGCATAACTTTATTTGAAATTTTAAATTTGTCCCTCAAATAAAAATTAACTTTTTATCTTTTTTCTTTTGTTATATAAATATTTTATATGATTAAATTTATTAACTCAATTACTGCTCTAACTTTGTTAAGATAATATTTTGTTTTATTGTCAGTAAGAGTTGTGTTTAGTGAAATTTTGTTAAAAAAACATGTTCATATTTAAGGTTTAATTAATAACGTTTAAAAAAATATATTGTTTTACTATTAATTTTTTTAGTTTAATCTATAATTTTCAAAAATCAACAAATAGTAAATGAATCAAACTTATAGTCATTGTTTATATTTTATTATCAAATTTTTTAAAATATACAAAAATTAAAAAAATAAATTATATAAATTATATACAAATCAATTTTTAATTGTAAAATTTAATAACAAAGATAAAAATTAAACCTAAATAAGTTTACAACAAATTGCAAAATCTTTGTGTATAATAATGAAATTGTGGTTTTGAGGGCAAGTTCGTCGCTTATGAATAATGACCTAATGAGTTAGATTTGTAAACTTAGAACACGACGTGCGTCCTTTAATTCTCCTCACTTTCTTTTTTGTTTTGTGGAAATTGGATAATTATAAATATATCCAGCTGATAATTATGGAATAGACTTTTATTTTAATTACATCTTGATGGACACAGGTTAACAAATAGTAGAATAAATTTCATTAACTTCTCTGTATTTCATTAATTATCTTTATTATCATAATAAAAATAAAATCACATTTTTATATTATATAGAATTAAATTTTATTAATAAAAATACATGAAAGGGAGTTTTTTTTACATATTTAAACTGTCGAGAAAATTAAGTATAATTTTTAAATAAGAAGAATGTCAACTACATACTTAAATATTAATAGAACAATATTAATAAATTTTACATCCATACAAAATTATAATATAATTCTTTATCACCAATATACTAAAATAAAGTGTTGTATCACAAATCCATAGATTATTCCTTACTTTCAAAACCTTATGCCTCACCTAATAATAATAATAATAATAATAATACTTTACTTTCTTTTTTCAATTTTTTATTTTATTGTGTGAATGACATGTTTCTTCTCCTAATCAAGTGTTGGATTTAGTGGCTGAATGATGCAAGAGAGTGGTTTATGTACAAAAGATAGAAAAGTCAAAGGAAATTTGAGTTACAAGGCAAAAGAAATGGACTTTTATATTAATTTTATAAGTTTATTATAAAAAAATAAATTCATAATTATTTCTTCTAAAATTAAAAGATGAAATATAACTTAGCTTGTCAATTAAAAGTGTTAATTTTATAAATTTGAGGCCATATAAACTATACATAAATATAACACATGTTAATAATTTAATAAAAAATAATATGCATATAATTACAATTAGAGAAATTAATAAAAAATTAATTTTTTAAAATTATATTATTCTCTATGGACTTGAATCCATGATAACTTTTTTTATTAAATTATTTTTATAATTCTTGTAATTTTATGTAATTTTTAATTAAGTCTTTATAATTTAAAAATTTATAATTTAGTTCTTGTAATTTAAAAAATGTTTAAATTAGTCTTTGTTGCCAAATTTTTATTAAAATTATATTAAATTTTGTTAATATTATCAACACATCATATATTAACACTTTAAATATGTATGATTTATGTTAATAAATAAAAAAAAGACAATAATGTAAAATAACTTGCATATAAAAAATAAAATATAATTTATATTAGATAATACGAGTAAATTAACTTAAATTAAGTAAGTTCATAATATTAAGATAATGTGACAAAATTTTAAGTTTATGAACTAATTTAAAAATTTATTAAATTATAAAGATTCGATTATAAATTTTTAAACTATAAAAATTTAATTAAAAATTAAGCAAAACTTAATGATGATATAAATAATCTATTTTTTATTGTTAAATGATTTGTAATCTTAAAAATAAGAATAAATCATTGTTTTAATTCATAAAAAATATAATTTGTTTTAATTTAATTTTTGAATTATAAAAATATTTAATCCTTAAAATTGTAAATTGACACATAAAAGATATACAATATTTATATATAAAAATTAAATTGAGACAAAATATATTTTTTAAAGATTAAATTAAATAATTTTTATAATTTATAAATTAAATTAAAATAAATTATATTTTTTAGAAACGAAATAATAATATACGCCAAAGATAATTAACCTTGTTCACTGATAAAAATTGAAGGTGACATCAGTATGATATCATTTATGGAATTAAAGTGATTTTATTATTAATATACATTCTATACTCATGGTAATCATTGTGTATATTACAATTACCCATGTATTACTCTTAAATTGAGTGAATGATATGAAAAGGTGTAAAATCTAATTGTATAATAGTGTAGGGCCATGAGCTTATTAATTAATATATGTAATTATGACATTGCCTATGTCATGATGGTTAAAAAAAGAGTAATCACCATGTCATTTTATTGTACGAGGTACATACATAGATTATGGCCTAGATTTGTATCATAAACAACATTTTTTATATATATATAATTGGGAGATGAATTGATACTAGTATCAATTAAAAACTTTTATAATTAATTAAAACCTATTTTATATGAAAATATTTTTATAAAATTTACCATTTTTAATAAATATTATATTTAATGCCCTATCAATTAACTATTTGATTGTGAAAATGATTGTGGAAACTATTTAATTTTTATAAACTTGACTTAAAAGTAAATGAAATAATTACTTTTAAACTAACAAGTAGAATAATAAAAATATTAAAATATTGAATTTTATATACTAATGTCAATTCATCCTCTATTAATTATTTTTTGTCTCATTATGCTTTTATGTCTACCAAGAGTACTAACTAATTCAGAAGATGGTATGGTGTAGTGGGTGGTGGGCCATCAACAAATTATGAATTGCTAAATAAGACATACTCTTATTTTGTTTTCACATATATTATTTTATTATATATAATTATTTTTTATCAGATATTAAAACTTTTTATTTATTATATTGTAATTTATAAAATATATATATATAAAAACATGAAGCATTAATTGGCTGTACTAACTCTACAACTAGGTCGCATTGATTATTATTTGTTAGTGTGATAGAAACTTTAGAAGGCAAGTGGTGCGTATCTTAGAAGCATTTATTTCACTTCGTGGCTAACATACTTAGCTTATACATCAAGGCACCATCATTTCAATTCTTGCTCCTCTATAGAAACTTTTTTCTTTTTTTTTTAAAAAAAAAAAGATGTTAATTTTCATCAATTTTATATTTTTAAATAATTAAGGAATAATTACTGCCTATTTTCTATTGATTAGGTTATAATAAATTATAAAATCATGATTCTTAGTAAATTATCATATTTTAAAAATTATATAATTAAGTTTTCAGATTTCATATATTTTTTATATTTTATAAATATAAATTATTTATTTTTCACTTCTTTTTCTCTTTGACTAATTTGATTAAGAGTTTTATCTTATGTTAAACTTGTTTACTTTTTCTATAAAATAAATTCACTTTTAAATATTTTCTAAAAATTTTATTTCAAAATTTTTAATTAATGAAAGAAAACTTATATGCCATGTATATAATAAAAAATTCAATATGTTAAACAGTATATCTCATAAAAAAAATTAACATATATGTTTTCCTATCTTGAGAAAAAGGAACATCTCTTGTTTTTCAGCAGGGAGTAATTTTTGTTAATTTTTTCAATAAAAATGATAATAAGTAGACATTTAAAACATCCCTCATATTATATAATTGCTAAATTACTTGATAAGAACATTTAAAAAACTTATATATTTGCATGAAATAATTGTTGAGACAGATTTCATAGGAAATTGGAAGGAAGTCTTACAACCTGAAAGGTTCAATACCTGCTTCTTTCTTCCTTTAAACAAATGATACTAATGATAATGGGTGTTGTCATCCTTAACAAGTTATATTAAACAAAAGAATAGGTGGGAGTTGATCAATAATAATCACAGAATATTCAATTAAATATAAGTATTTAATTAAAAAAATTTGTTAACCAATTAAAAATATCTTAATACATATCTTAAAGGTATTGGTTAACAAAACCCTTAAATTGCTAATCTTTTTTCACAAAGAAAAAAGTAAGAGTAAGTATGAGTAGAGTTTAGTTTAATTTAAAAAGTTGGTGAGTATCTCAACCAAAAGGTAAGATTGATTCTTTGAGAAAAAAATAAAATGGTTTAGAATCTCACCCAAACAGAAATGATTTGGTTCAATAGTTCACTCTTATTATGACATTTTTACTCAAGTTAGTATACATTACTTTCATTAGAGAAAGAAGAAATCTTAATAGAAAGCAAGGTAATTGATAGTTGTTGGAGATACTTGTGTTGTTGATTAAAACTATTCTAGATGTGGAAATCAAGTCAATAAAAATCATATTATTTGATTGACTTTCATAATTTTTTTAATATTTTTTATTTATTGAAAATAATTATATTTAAAATATTATCAGATAATAAATATAAATACTTATCAATAAAAATTTAAATTATAATTCATCATATTATTAAAGACTAATTCTTTTTATTAAATTTAACTTTTATTAATAAAGAAGTCTTTAAAATAAGCTAAATACATAAACTTTGATACAATTTATTTGTTCAGACTTAAATTAAGTGGCATTGTTTTATTAATTTGGAAAATTCGTGATTTGAGAAGTCAATGTACCTCTTCATAAGTCATATTGATGTCATTGGGTGTTGTTAATTAATTAATTAACTGTGTTGAGTCTACCTTTTCTGTAATAAAAATTTGATGTAATTATATTTATTATTACCAAAATTATCCTATATCTATTATTTATATAATATAACAATTATTAAATATGCATTCAATCAATATAAATTAGCCACTTTTTCTAAATTTAACAAATTGCATTCAAAAAATAATTTATTAAGATGAATCAAATAAATGATATTAGTTAATAATAATATTTAATTTCAACCATAAGGTATTTATTAAATATATATTAATAAATATAAGTGTCGTGCTGTTTTGAATTTAATAAAATTTTATAATAGATTAAATTTATTATTTTTACTCAAAATTATAAAACTGGCTCCTCAAGGAGAAGCGGGAAGGATCTATTTTTTTGTTTGGACAAAAACATTCATTGAAAAGCCCAAATAATTGAGCTTTTTCCTAATTGGGCTTTAAGGTTTATGTGCTTAGCGTTTTTGAATCTTTATAACAAAACACTTATTTCTAAGTTTATTAAGATTAATAGTTATTAGACTTAATTGTTTTGTGTTATATATGATACTTGGAAACTTTTTGGGTAAACTCAATGCATCACTTTAGTTGCACTATAATAATCAAATGATAGTTTATTTGAAACTTCCACATTTAAGTCTCATATTATTGTACTTATGAAAGCAACTCATTATCCCTATTCATCTACTGCATAACCAAGTGATGGATACAATAAAAGAAAATTTAAAATTTAGGGTTTTATATGAATTGTGATCAGAACTTTTTTGCATTAACAAAAAAATTTGGATTCAAACTTTAATTGTGTGAATTAATGAAATAAACACACAAAATTAGGATTATATTGCAAAAGAAGAAGCTTGTTCTCCCTTTATCCTATTTCTTTTTAAATTTTTATTTGATTATATTTTTTATTCCCTTAATTTGTTCATTTGAGATATTCAGCACCTATAATTTTAAATAAAATAATGTTATCCCTTTATCTCTTTCTAAAATTGATATGATTAATTTCGGAAAGAAATGAAGGAGATCCATATCCATAAAAATTCACTTTAGCATAAGAGCACAAAATTTTGTAATAAATATCAAACTGCACAAAAGTTTTGAAACAAACATTTTATCAACTAGGCGAGAATATAAAATGGATCATTGAAAATGGATATATAAACACACACAAAATGCCCTTCTTGTAACCCATGAAATTAAATTAAAAAAGAAATAGAAAGAAAGAAAGAAAGGACAGGAAGAAGAGCTTCAGTAAAATGCGTTTAAACTTCACCAGTTGTCAAATTCTTCATCACACCACTTCTCGTGTATGGATTTCATCAAGTCATTGCCAAAGCACTTGTGTAAGAAGCAGCAATCTATGGCTCTCCCATCCTTGGAAAAGATATACCTCACTGCTTCCTCTGAATATAAACCAAGCCAAGGGACATTCACAAGGTTCAACCAAGGGCAGTACATATACAAAGAAGACTTCTCTTTGTTTTCTCCTTCTTTAAGGGGTTATCCCAGGGACTAGGGGTATAGATGGCTTAGGTGTCCTTATTTTGTCCACCATTATAGCTTGAGTTGTTAGAATCACCCCAGCAACTGAAACTGCAATTTGAAGAGCACATCTTGTGACTCGACAAGGATCTGCTACTCCCGCATTTAAAAGATCTTCGTAAACACCCGTCATTGCATTATATCCCATTCGCCAATCATATGTTTTAGTCTTCTGGACAACTACGTCTCCATCAGCTCCAGCATTAGACGCAATTGATTTTGCAGGTTCAAGGAGTGCCTGCATGTACCACGATCAACTTCTTAAATATAACTGAAAGCATTAGAGAATCAGGACAAGTTCCATAAGGAACATAGTTTTTCACAGAAGTTATCCTTATTATATAAAGAGAGAAAAAAAGGGGATGGAAAGAAAAAAGAAGTCAACATTACTATTTGAAATTAAGCACAAGAAATAAAATAATTTGCCAACTATATCTCAAAAAAATTATCAAGATGACGATTTTCTAAAGAATAAATAGTCCAGTTGGTTTAAAAATGCAAAGAAAACATGCCGCAAGTTTTCCTACTGCTTAAGGTAAATCTTCTCTGCAATTTCTTAAGACACAATTGTTGACTGCGATGTCTTTATTTTTATTACAATACAGATAATGTTTGAAAGAAAATTGCATACCAAAATTCTACTAGATTTCAGCAATTATCAGTCCTGAGAAAAAAAAAAAAAAGTTACATGTTACATGGAAATCATCTTAGATCATTCAGAACACATTATTAATATCTATATGCAAGAGAAGAAACCTAAGGACATACGAGAGAAAGAGATTAAAGCAGCACCATACCTTTGCCACAATGTCGGCACCAATTTGCTCATCTAGATTTTCCATGTAGTTCTTTATTGTGGGTATCAATTCTGACAGGTGAACATATGTGGCACCTCCACCAGGAACAATACCCTCATCTATGGCAGCAAATGTTGCATTCTTGGCATCCTCAATTCTAAGTTTTCTATCTTCAAGTTCGACCTCAGTGTGTGCACCTACCTATATGATGTGACATATCATGATCAAAATTTTATATGAGAAATTGCTATTTCCAAAGGTGAAGAGAAAGATGATGCAGGCAATATTAAGAAAATATTTCGACTTGATCCATAAGAGTTTTTCATAAATTAGAAGAAAATTTATTGCAGAGAAGAGAAAGATGATTCAGACATACACCATGGCCAACTATGGGATAGGATTAATTTTTTTTAAGGAAAATGAAACATTAATGAGAAATAAGTTAAAAAAAGCTAGGTTCCTTCTTTTGTGAAGAATGACAATGATGGTTAATAGGCACCAAGAAATCAAGCTACAAATATAACTAAGTCGACTAATGTTGAGCCACATTGATCATTCCATACCACAAGTTACAAACCAGTGGCTATATACATTGGGCATAACACTATGATCCAGTAAAACCCAATAAAAAATATTCAACATCTCAATGTCATGACAGTTTAATACACCAAGAAATATTGAAGCAACAATAGCAAAACAAGGGGCTCAAGTCATCACAATACAACAATACATACTGTCTTTACTGAATTATATACCTTAATGACAGCTACACCACCAGAGAGTTTTGCAACTCTCTCTGAGAGCTTTCTTGACAGGTATGCATTATCTGTTTCAATAAGATCCTTCTTAATCTGTAAAATTCTAGCCTGAATTTCTGCCTTCATGATAGGATCAGCAATAATAGTTGTTGCATTACTGGTTATTGTCACTTTCTGTGCAATGCCAAGCTGATCTGAAGTTGCACCTTCAAGTCCCAGACCCAATTCTCCAGAAAGAAAATCAGCACCTGAAATGTTAACATGATGTAAAACAAGCAGAGGAGAAAAAGTGATTTCCTCTTTAAAGATGCTAGAGTGGGCATAAGGAAATATCATTGTAAGCGCAATACAAATTAAAGAGAAGATTACATGATGAAACAATGGAGTGGAGTAAATATGATGGAAACATAGGCAAAGGCCATTCCAAAATTGACAACATCAAATACTGTGGAAAAACACCAAAACAAGTTCAGAACTAGTTAAGTTAATTAAAATTAGGACCATAAATAACTAAACACCTGAACTAATTTAACATCAAATAATGCTTAGTAAATCTTGGCAAATTTTCTTTTTTCAAATTTTAAATAATATAGAAAGTGATAGAAGGAGAGGAAAAAAAAAAAGAAAATTTTATTTAAATAAAAACTGATTAGATTAAAACCAAATTAGTGTAATTTTTCTTTCAAGAAAATTTTAACTTAAGATGATTTTTTGATAGAAATAACAAAAACAAAAAAAAAGAGAAAATATCCAAAGCTATCTAGGTAAGGAACAAGAAGAAGCGTTCGGTACCCTCAAACAATTCATGATTTAGCTTAAGATGATTAAATAAGAACTGGTTTTTCAACATTTGAGTGGTGTCCAAACAAGTAAGGTTTTTAAAGCCAACTACAACGATGTACCTAGTTCTCAGTTTTTTAAATTTTGGAAACACCAACTAAAATCAGAACCTAAATCAAGTCAAGATTGGTGAGGACCTGTGCTTTATCCACACTTCAAACCAAAAAGGATTTCATATAAAAGCGTGTTTGTGTGTTAGAGATATTAACAAAATAAATCATGAACCTTTCCTAACGGCTAAAGCTATTGGGAAGCACATGGTTCTTAATACTGACAAAACAAGCAACTTCCTAATCTGTAAGATTCATGAATATAATTCCAAATAGAAAGCATCATCAAGTTGGCAAAGATTCATATCAATCAAGTAATACTTTAGCAAAAGTCGTAGAAGCACACCTGTCATAAGTGCAATATCTTGTAACAAACCTTTCTTCCCTTCTCGAAATCCTGGACATTTGACTACAGCAACTCTTAGTAATCCCTGCATTTTGTTCACCACCAGTGTTTCCAACACTTGTCTTGTGATGTCTTCCGCAATAATTAGAAGTGGGGCACTCAATTGCATAGCCTTTTCCAGCAAGGGAACGATTTCTTTGACACTTGAAATCTTTTGATCAGTTACTAAGACTTTTGCATTGTCAAACTCCACAGTACACTTCTCCTGGTTTGTAATGAAGTGAGGAGACATGTAACCCTTGTCAATCTGTACAGAAAGAACTAACAGCATCAGTAACAGGGCAAAACACAAGAACAACTATCATTCAAAAATTAGAACTAATATCACAAAGTTTACATCCTTTTTCCCACATTGTGGAGTTTTTTTTTTTTTTTTGTTGGGGTGGGGGGGGTGGGGGTTGTAAGCACATAGCGTACTTAGCAGATTCATAGATCTTATAGGTAATTGACTAATTCATCATACATGTTTTTGGTCCAAACATATATCAGCAGTGGGCTACAAGAAACTGGAAATAAGCTCCTTTAATAAAAATTACTTGAACTTTAGGCATCTTGCCAGAAATTAATAAGAATGTTACACAATAAGCAGAAATAAAAGTCAATATAGGCCATTACATACTAAGATAACTTCAAGCTCTTTATTGATGAGCAATAAGGGCTAAAAATATGGCCTCAGTATGTGGCAATAAAGAGAACATGCTAATCAAGGAGAGATGTGTTATGTGAACATGGGAAAGGTAGAGGCAGAAGCATATAATATGCACCCCCAAACACCAGCAGGATCTTAGAAAGCAAATAAGAGTATCTTGTTTCAAGTAGGTTGATGGCAGGAAAGTCTTTTTGTGACTTTCTCATAAAATATGCACCCTAATCCATGACTTCTTTTTCTCCTCAACTTCCTTGAAGTTGTAAATTATTGCATAGCCATCCAATGTACAAGATTGTACCTTTAGGTGACTTCCAATGACTTAGTGCTCCAACGAAAAATATCTCCATTAAGAAATGATAGGAAGGGGCAGCTTTGTATGTAAGGGTAAAAAGGAAAGTAATCTTCAAGGAAAAATTGTTTTTGGTGTTTCTTATGCTCATTAGTTAGAAATAAACGCTAAAGTTCATTGGAGTAGTCTGGACTTTGAGTAGGCAATCAAAGTAATGGTGGAAATTTGATAAGTAATGACTAAAGGTCCAAGACTAGTGGCCCTCTGTCACAAAATGCTAACACAGGCAGTTAGCAATTAGCAATCACCAAGGAATAACTTAAGGGAATAAAAATATCAGTTAGAAGAAATGAATGCACCCTTGAAGAAAGTAGGCCTTTTCAGCTGACCAATAAAATGCCTTAAAGACAATTTCCAGGTCATTTTCTATTAAATAAACATCCACTCGTGTTTTGATTGAGGGGAAACAATCTATAAATTACCCCATGTACTATTGCCAGCAACAGCTTCTTTTCATGCGCCTTTCTTATAAATGAAATCTCAATACCTTCATCCCTTCTTCAATTATTACAGAGGTTTCTGATGAGGCAGATGACTCAATAGAGATTACCCCATCAGAACCAATCTTCTCTATAGCTTCAGCAATCAAGTTACCAACATACTCATCATTTCCTGCAGAAATTGAGGCCACAGCTGCAAAAAAGGAAAGATAGAAACTTCAATACTTTCTTATAAAGAAAACCTGCTACTTTGACGTAACTCAGAAAATACCTTTAACATGATCCCTTCCTTCTACAGGAACACTTCTCTTCTTCAAGAACTTAATCAAATCTTTTACAGTCTTTTCCATCCCCTTTTTCAATGAAATGGGGTTAGCCCCAAATGCAACTGCTAATTGTCCAGATTTAATCATAGCTCGAGCCAAAATAATTGCAGTGCTAGTACCATCTCCGGCCAAATCATTCATTTTACTTGCAACCTATAAGCAGGATAACTAAAAAAACAGTTACATATATGGTTATTTGTTGTCTAATAATTCACCAGTGTAAACTGAAAACAACCATTATTAACCTCTTGAATTAGCATGGCACCTGCATTCTCTATTGCATCAGAAAGTTCTATTGACCGAGCAATTGTAACACCATCATTAATTACTTTGAGCTCTCCAGATTCAGAAAGAATAACATTACGTCCTGCGTGGTTGAGTAAAATAGATAAACACATTAAAATATCATAAAATAGAATGAAAAGTCAATTAACAATGGCAATCAGCCAAGAAAACTTTAAGACAAAGCAATACAGAAGAAATTATGATTTGCCACCTTGCAGAGTTGCACAAAATCAATCAAATTTGATAGATTAGTTCCAGTAGGCACTAATTGACCATTTGAGCAGCATTTAAATATCCAACTCAATGAAGCTTTGCCGGCTAAACAATTTTCAACTTCTTAAAGCTTGACTTTTTTTTTTTTTTTTTTTTGGGGTTCTCCTAAAGGTTGTTGCATTCCTTGTAATGCGGTTATACTATAATCATAGTAAGCTCCATTCCACCCTGTTATTCTACAAAACTTGATCTCTTCTCCTATGTCTTATGAGTAATGATAGCTGCACATTTTTTTGAAGTCATTCCATACACTATTCAGTATGACAGGTTTTTAATTATCAGTGCCAGTGGGGCCACTACACACAAATCAAAATTTGCCACAAGGCAAAGTGTGAATGGTGTGACTTCAAAGTAGTGTGAAACATCCTGTGTGTTTTTAAAAGTCATCATGCAATAGTTCTCACTTCTCACAAATTGGATAAGACTAAGGAAAGAACAAGGAACCGTTTTCCCACTTTGCTAATAAATCTCTGCCTATAAGAATGTCCATTACAAATTATTTACGGTAACCAATCTCCAAATGCAAGCATTTCCAGTTTAAATATGCTTAAGAAACTGTGACTCTTAATCAGTCACATAATAGTCATTCAAATTTTTCCTCTTGGCTTTACTTTGGACAATGATGTAACTGAACACTAAAGGAAAAAGAAAATAACAGTCATTACAGAGTGACACATTAGGAACAATTACAATCATTACCCTTTTATTTGGGTAGAACAAAATTTACTCACGTAGAGTTTTTAAATATATGCTATCAGGTTTTTCAATACAAATATGACAAGTAAATATTTTCTACAACTAGCACCACTTGACTTATCTTTCAAGATTTTTCCTTCACATCACGTGTTATGTTTTTAATAAAAAAACCTGATAGCAAAAACGCCTAAGTAATTTTACTGAGTCTTGATTCTTGTCCATTTGGGTAACTTGACTAAGGAAGAGTGTCCCATGACAGCAGAAAACTTCAGGTTATCAAAACAAATTTCAAAAATAGGATAACACCCACATATATACCTTTGGGTCCTACAGTAAGAGACACAGCATCAGCGAGCTTATCAATCCCCGCTTGTAGAGCTTCCCTGCATTCTTTATCAAAAGATATCTTCTTGGGGCCAGCCCTTACCACAAAGCTGTTGACAATGTGCGAATTTTTCCAAACCCCATATGCCCTTTGCTTCCAAAAACAAGGCTGCGACAATATCGAATGGCTTGAAGTCACAGTAGACATAGTAGACATACACATAGACATAGAAATAGACAAGCACGCACGCACGCACAAGAAGTAAGCGAGAGAGATACTTACAGAATATAAAGCCTTCTGAGGGAAGAAGAGAGAGGGCGTAGAGAAAGAGATAGACATTCTATAAGCCAATATTGTCGCTTCCGAGTTTAGAGCTTCGATTCTCAGGGAAGTCTCTATTTTTGCTGCAGAGGTTACATGCTGGATGCTTCCGTCGACACAACTTGAATAATCCCAATTAATTCCTCGACAGAACTTATTTTTACTTAATAGTCCTCGAAGAATAATTTTACTTACGTTTAATCCCTAAAAAATTCATAATGTACATTTTAATATATAAAATATCACAAATTGTTCCTGCGTTATGAATCCTCAGAGACTCACATACACGGTAAACGTTAATGTTAGCTATTTAATATTGTGTGAATTGTTACATTACAATCATACTACTCTTATATCATTATTATATTATTATCACATTATAATTATATCATTCTCACATAATTATTTATAAAAAAAATTAATACACATTAGTTATTGAATAAGTGTTTAGTTAATATTTAAAAATTGATATAAACATTTATTATGTTATATTAACAAAAAAAATTTAGGTACACATATTATGTTATTGTTATTTCATTTATATATTAACTAATAAAATTTAGAAAAAATTCACTTTTTGGTCTTTGAAAAATATATCTTCTTAACATTTAGTCTCTAAAAAATCATAAAACACCTTTAAGTCTTTGAAAGATTTAGAAGTTCAATTCGTTAGTACTTAGAACGTTAGTAGATAACAACTTAACTGAAGTGATATGTTATTTACACAATTGAATGTCTAATCAATATGCTTATGTGTCAAAAATGTCCATTAACCTCCACATAAGCCATTGAAAAAAAAAACACATTAAAAAGATAAAAAAGGGGAATTATAACCAATGTCTTGCGACAAAATCCCCATTGTCTTATTCTTCTTTTCTGAGTTAGGGTTTCTGAAGTAAAGAATTGCATCTTCTTCCCAAATCTCAACCAAGTATCATGAATAAGTACACCTATTTACACCAATGTCTTCTTCATCCAAATAAGCAAATCGTTTCATATTAATGTCAGCAATTTGAAGCCAATTACAACTTATCTTCCTTGAAAAACACACAATTATGTGATTGTAGAAGAAACTTGCTAGTGTTGATAGCAAGAACTGAAGCAAACTATGGGCATCCATTCCTAAGATACCCTTTGTACAAGGTATGAACTTAAGAGAAGTTGGTAATGTTGTTTAAGAGAAGTTATTTTCTTTCTTCATTACCTTGAATATTTATTGTTTCGATGTCACTCTCCCTCTTAGAGTTCATGAATGTGATTAGATAGTGAAAAATTCAGTTTTTGATATTTCTTAATTAAGTGAAATGAAAGGGTGTTTAGACTATAATAAAATATATAAAGTTTGTTTATATCAAGTATTTATATAGCAAAAGAATAAACTTGAAAAAGAGGGACAAGAAGTAGCTTTCATCCTTAACTTGTACATATTTTCCTTTTGTATGAATTACATTGCTGCAATAGGACCAAATGGGACTAAATGTTCCTATTTTATTATTTGGTAGTTTTTTTTTTATTTTCGTGCAATGGGACCAAATGAATAAACCTACTGCATTAATTATGAAGAAAGAATTTGGTAGTTCACATTAATGACTATGCTAATACATATTATGAATTTTGGAGGACAAGCTAGTTATATATAGGTTCTTCAAATAGGTGGATGAGGATATATCTTTTAAGATTGACTAAGAGCCACCACCACTCTATGATAAGATGCCTTTCATCAAAATAAAGAGGAGGTTGTTTGAGTATGAGCATCAAGTGAAGACATTGAAGTTAATTGTTGACATTTTGATTGTCATTGTTTCTATGCTTGTGTTTTACATAATGAAATATATGTAAAGTCAAGCATTTAGTTGTGCAAAGTTTAGGATTTGGGTGTTCAAGTTTAGGAGTTTGTGTTCAGGTAATTTTGTGAACCTTATATGTAATGAATTTAAGAATTTGTATGTAGATACTTGTAAGTAATGTAAAAGCTTTTTTGTTTCTTGTGGCTTGTATGATACTATTGTGTAATGTATTTTGTTTCTTATGGCTTGTAAGAAGATTTTGTGTATCTTTTTTCTTGTGGCTTTTAAACACATTTTGTTCCCTTATTTTCTCTTATAATGTTTTCTCATTATTGGAGTTTTATCATCAAATGCCATAAATGTCTTTACTTAAAATGGATTTGTGAAGACTTAAAGAACACTAAACTTATTATTGAATTTGCCAACCTGCATGTAAAATTAATAGACTAAAAAAGACATGTAAAATTAATAAGACATGAACAAAATATGTAAGTCATTTTATCATTATATTGAAAATTGTCATGTACAAAATAATGTCAATAATGACATAGTATGAGTCATTTCCTTACATAAGTTGTTTTCCATCAAAATACATAATCAAATGACTAAAGACATTTTCAACCAAAATAGATAATTAAAACACACTTACAAGATCAAAATACACATCCAAATCACTAAATACTTTTCCAACCAAAATATGAGGCAGACACTAATATAGGTTGTTGAACTTTTTAAACCTTGTGATATAGACATTGATTCTTGTGGGCTAATAAAATCTTAAAACTTTGCCTGTGTTGCTAAACTCATTGTCACAAGAGTCTCTCTACTAACTCTAACTTGTCGTGGCCTCATAGTAGTTTCAAACCTACAGTGGTCCCTAATTTCAAAATAGAGTGCTACATTTCAGTATCAAACTTACAATGGTCCCTAATTTATGTTTCTCATAAATTTAAACCAAACAATAATGCACTAAATGTTACAATAAACCAAAAGTTATAATGCACCAAACCAAAACATATAGTTACTTTACTTTTAGCATCCAACAAGTTTAAAACTTGTGTGGTGCACACAAAAATGCATCAAATTAGAATTACTGCATCAAACCAACCCTGAATTACTGCATCAAATGACCAAAACCAAACCAAAATTACTTTCAAAAGAGCAGCACAGATGTAAGTTCATTTCTTTGATGATACAAATTTCTTTCAAATTCTACATATTAGAATTCAAAGTATGAATACTTGTGAAGAAGATCTTCATTTAAAGTAAGAAAAAGTTATGCATATATTTGTAAGAAAGGGTAATTTGGTAGCACATAACATTTGCCTATCCCTCTTCTACATCACTATCTTCTGAGAAAGAATTAGCCAAATCAGTGAATTCAATTTCAACATCTTCCTCCTCTAATTCAAATTCTTCATTTACTTGATTTTTTCCCTTGTCTTTTGCTTCAGATGTAATACTAGCATTCCCCTTCCTTTACTTGGATGTACCACTAACACTATTCCTTTTCTTAGCCACATCAAGTAAATCATCATCTTCATCTTCCAAAACTCAGCTCTAGGCTTAAAAACCTCATCCTCTGCACTATCATAGTCGTTAGAGCTAGAAGATGAAGAAGATTGCTACTCACCTCCAAACACTTCTTGTACCTCAGGTTAGGTTTCTTCTTCAATTCTTATAACCTCAGTGCCTCTACGAAGAGTCCATCTGCATAAATGAGAAGTTGTAATTTATATCAACATTGAAGAGTCATACATAACCTCAGAACAATATTAGACATTACTAAAGTTTCTATACTCTATTCCTACACGATTTTACATTACACTCTGTTTTCCAAAGTTCTTTTAAGGAAAAACAGTATGACTTTAACCTGACATAAGGCACATTGATTCCTAAGAGAATCATAAACCAATTATTTATAGCAAATACCCACTATTAACATTAAACTCTATTAAACAAATTTTTAATAGATATTTACAAATTTTTAATTATTAATGTATCACTTTTTCTAAGATGATTCTGTCTTCTACTGATTATCGATTTAATTCTCTATCTGTAGCTTTTGGTATGCCTTTAAATGTTAATAAGAAGGTGTGTTTATGAGAATATCTACAACTATGGTACATATTATGACATTTTTTTTCATCTAGATTGAGTTGATGTACATATAATTTATTGTAGTTTTTTTCCCTAATTGAGCTTTTCAATTGTTGTCAGGACACAACATCAAATGGACAATAACATAAGGACATAGGAAATAAATGGAATGTGGAATTGCTTCCAATATCTCTTATATGTAATGGTATGTTGAGTTAAAATATGTCGCTTTTATATGTTACTTGGCATGCTTCCTAGTAACAAAGTTGGCCTAATTAGCAACTATATGTAAGCTCTTGTGTTTGACATTTTAAACTAAGTATGGTCCATATCTTAACTAGATGAATATGCTTAAAAAACACTGTATTTTCTTCACATGTTTGTTTAAGGGGAAATAATATTTGAATATTGCAAGACAGAGCATCCTTAACTCTGTAATTTGTATTATAACAACCACTTGATTAAGACAAAGCATCCTAGTGCTAAATCCTAAATCAATTTCCCAAGAAAGAAAAACCTCTTTGCATCAACAACAACAATGTCAAGACAATCCTACTTCGATTCTTAAATTGTGCAAAATTTTCCTACTCTATCAGAGAAAATCGTTTAAAATAGAGGAAAGAAGATGATGATTTAAAGACCATAATGAACCATTCAAACTCGAAAACATCAAAGACTAAGCAATGAACCATTCAAAACCAAAAACATCAGTTGACGAGAAGTGCATTACCTCAGATAACCCACTGTCTTGATCTTCATTCGACCTGATTAGTTACTTTAACGGTGGAGATGTGATGGCGATGAAGCTCCATAGTTGCTCTTGTGCACCTTGCCCTAGGGGAACTTTTAGAACCACAACTTTTGGGAGACTTTTTTGCATGAATGGTTTTGTTTGCCCTTTTAGATTTTTTTTTATTTTGTGTTTTTTGTTTAAATTGCTTAGGTGGATGTTCAAGAGTGATGAGTGAGCATTTTTAACACAGGCATATTTATCGGGTATCTTATTATGTAAATAATGTGTTAGGTTAGCATTTAACGTGACATGTCAGCTAGCATGTTATCTACTAACGTCACTAATGTCCTAATAACTAACGGGTTAGATGTCTAAATCTTTTAAGGACTAAAATATATATTATGATTTTTTAGAAACTAAATATTAATAAAGCGTATTTTTCAAAGACCAGAAACTAAATTTCCTCTAAAATTTAACTATTTGTTTTTATTTTATTTATTATGTGGACCATCTAGTTTAAAATAAAAAGAATTAAAAGAAATATTATTAGTCAATACATAAATAACATAGTACAATTTATACACCTAAAAACATCTTGATATCAATGAGTTTGCTAAAGCTTTAAATTCCAATTACTAACATGCATATTGTTATGAACTTTCATGGGCTAAAAAGCATATGACACAAAAAAATATATTATGTTCCAATTATTTTTTAAAATTATTTAGAATTATTTGTAGTTATTTTATACTATATAATTAATATTAATTTCATTTCATTTTATAAAAAAGTAAAAAAAATACTTTTTTAATGGTGGTTTCAATATATATTAGAGAATTTGCGGTTACCTCATAATTCAAATAATAGAGTAATAATAAAATCGTACTTGACTAAAGAATATTAAATTTATATATTTATTATTTATATGATTAAATATATATTTTTGACCAATATAAAATTTAATAATTTTTTAAATTTTTAAAAAATTAAATTTATCATGTTTAAGTCAGAAATAATATTATTAGAATAATATTTTTAAAATATAATTTTTAATAATCATAATTTTAAAAACTGAATATTATTATTAAAGATATATTTATTAAAATATGTTAAATTGTAAATTTCTCTTATATATCAAAAAGTAAGAGTGTAATTTATCATTTATATTATAATAGTTTTAGACTCTTATGATTAGTGGTATTACAAAATAATATATTTTACAATATAAAATAACATATGTGATGTGAGAATAAGAGAAAATAAAATAATTAAAAGTTACAAGAAATAAATGGATTAAATAATTTCTTACTATTTAAGTTATTATTTCAAAAGTATAATAATTAATATTTTTATTATATTTTAAAAATTGAAAAAAAAACATGCACATCCTCTAGTATCAAATATCACTGTATAGTTCAAAACTTGTTTAGATATTTATATTTGTATCAATTAAAACTGAAAAGAGTAAAATAACTAGCTCGGCTATTTGTTTAAAAACTACTCCTTTTTCACTTTCATAAACTCAGATACAATTATATATGTAATAATGCATAATTTAAGAGAGATTTGATTATTCACTTCTTTTTAATTCCCTTGTATTGTATAATCAAACATTAGATAAACTTGTTGAGAAAGATAATGCACTTATTATTATTATTTTAAAAATGTTATAATTATTAATTTAATTTGATCAACATATTAAAATTTTAACATATAACGAATTACTTTTTATTAATTAAATTAGAAAATAAATGAGATTTGAAATTTTTTCAAAATTATAAGGACAAGTGAAATGTTACATCCACCTGTCTATTTATGTAATCTAACTAACCTAGTCTCTAATATATCAAGCTTAAAGATTAGTTTTATATTATTATTATTAGTAATTTCAAGTCTTTTTATTTTAATTTTCATCCTGTGAGGAATATTCTATACAGTAACGGAGAATTTTGTTGCATGCAAACACAATAAAAAGAAATTTAGAGAATGTCACCTTTTCATCTTATCCTACAATAAATTCAAGTAATTTGATAACAACCGTTTTATTGTAAGAGTTTATTTTATGGAAAAAATTTAAATATAATTTTTATATTTTTACTATCAAGTTCTCTTCATTAATTTATACTACTTACCTCTCTTATGATTAACTCTTTTTAAAAAAAAAAATTTACTTATTATTTTAATTAAAGAACCTAATAATAAATATACAAAATTGCATATAAATTTAATCCTAGGCACAATCAACAAATTTAATTAGCATAAGGTAGATCCTCGAATCATGTGTAGCAGAAAGAAGATACCTACCAAAAATTGGCATCAGTACTTCAACTTTTATACTCGTATACTCCAAAACTTCTGATTTTTGGTGATCAAATTTACCAAATTATCAATTAACATTTTCGAAGGAAAAGCGAAAATTATTATTCCATTGAATTTGAAGCTCATAAGAAACCACAAAAGAGCAGTCTAGACACGTGGAGGAAAGGAAAGGAGAAAGAAAACAAGCACTTTCCAGATCTAAGGATTCCCAATTTAACACAGCAGACGATCATCAATGCTTGGAATCTTCTTCATCACAGAACTTGGAGTAATATTCTGAATCCATTAGCTTGTTTAGTTCGCCACTGTCACTCATTTCAACTTTAATTATCCATCCATTTTCAAAAGGGCTTGTGTTGACCTATCAGAAGAAAATCATCATTATCTACAACACTCAATGAATGGTTTATGATCATCATTAATTCTAAAGTACATTCATCAATCCTGAAGATTTTGAAATCTACACCTGCTACAACCCCCTGAATTTTATACAACCTACACCAACACCCCCTCTTAGTTTTAGAAATATTACACTATCCTCTCTTATTTTAAGCTTTTATTTAAATTGGCCTTTTTGGTGAATCGGTCTGCATTAATATAGGCAATTAGGAGTTTCCAGGAAGAAATGTGCATAGGATATAAGCTCTGGTAACAAAGGAGAAAACTTGCATAAAGTTCCATCAGCATTTACTATCAAATTATCCAATAAAAGTATAATATGTGAAAAAAAAAACATTTTGAAACAATCAATTATGTGGTGCTGAGATGGAAAAAAAAAATCCTAGTACGTTTTTATTGGACAACTTGATTTTGTCCTAACAATGATGTTAATAAATGAGAGAACTCGAGGAGGTATGAGTGTAAGTTTAAAAGAATTCAGGAGAGATGAATGTAATTTACTCTTAATTCTCTTATGTAAAAGTGATAAACAAATCACTAAAAAAAAAGTGAAAATGCAGAGAAACTCAGCTCAGAACTCACATATTCTGTTGTTCAGGTAAAAACTTAAAGATAAGGTAATGAGACTCACCAAGCCAGGAGAGTGGCTAAGCCTTTCATTAACTTCAACCACTTTTCCTGAAACAGGAGAGTTGACATCACTAGTTGCCTTAACGCTTTCAACTGCACCAAAACTTTCTCCTTGGGTTACAGTTATTCCCACTTCCGGCAATTCAACATATACAACATCACCCAGATGATCCTGGGCATGATCAGTTACGCCAACAGTTGCAGAATTTCCATCAACTTTTACCCACTCATGAGAATCAAGATACTTCAAATCTTTCAGAACTGCAGGAATAACAACAGGGAGAAGATAAGCACAAGAAGCAGACAGATTTCTCACAAAGACAATAAATGACTTTATTCACAAGTCCCCCAACATATCAGTCAACATAACATTCTCGCTTCTTGTATCAGTTTTCATGAAGAAAGGGTAGTTTATTAGATAAGAAGGCTAGAAGACCTAACAAGGCTTTATCACCCAATGTGTGTGTGATGTGTTTTAGAAGTTTAGAGACAAACAGCCATATTTCATTGCATTGTGAGGTGGCTAGGCATATTTTGAATAGAATGTATAGTCTTTTCAAAGGGAGAAGGGTTTGTCCATCAGTTCTTGGGATTTTTCTAGCTATTAAGTTAGTAGGTTTTGGGAGGGATAAGGAGTATAAGGTTCTTTGACAATGTCCAATCTTTGCAAGTTTGTGATGTCTTTGGTTGGAGCATAATGCAAGAGTTTTTAACAATAAATTCATCCCACCTCAACTTCTTCTAATGGTCTCTTAGAGGAGATTCCCCTCCGAATCTCCAAAGGGATTGGAAGGGTTTGTTGAGTTTGATCTTTTCTTTTGTTTTTTGCTTTCATTATCGAGGATCTCTTGTCCTTTGGTAATACAAATCAGCTATATCATAAGAATATTGCCCCCCTTGAATCTTATTTTAATAAATAGAGAAGGTAAGCACGAGAAGATAGATTTATCACAAAGCCAATGAATGAATTTGTTAACAAGTGTCTCTCAACATATCAGATCACATGACCCTTTTTCTTGTATCAACTTTAACAAGAAAGGGTAGTTCATCAAATGAGGACTCCCTTCTGGGTGAATGGGATTTCAATCAGCTAATAAATGTAGGAAGAAAGAGAGAAAGCAATAAAAGGACTCATTTATTCAATTTATCCAAATTCTTTCTTGTACCCTGAACAATGGAAAATATATTGAATTGCTATCCCAATAGCTGGCATCACAGAGTAAATAGTAATGATTTAGCTGTAATTAGATATACTTTATGATAGAATATTCGTTCCATCTAATTATATATTTTATGCAATGTGCTTTAGATAGATACTTAGATATAATAAATTAAAAACTACTAAGCGAAAATAATCATCATTTACTAATTCTGAATGCTTGCTAAGCTTAAAATGAATGGCAAAGATGGATTTATCAAAGAAAACAAGTCCAAGTATGCATTTAGTATCACAATCCACAAAAACACAGCCCAACTTTACCTTTTTACAGTTTTGCAAACTTTTACCACGTAACATTTCTTTGTTTCATATAAATGGAACTTCCCCATTTTTTATGTTCTAAAATCCTTTCTTTCTCGTGTCACTATCCGTTTGTCCCTAGCTTGTCATTCTCTTGCCTCAAACATAATCGGGCCAAGTTGAACTAAGGCCCACCACACACAGCCTGCAGCCCATTGACTACAGTTCGTACTCACTCTCAGAATAAACCAAAACTACACTATTCTTTTTTTTGTTTTTTAGGTAGAAAAACTACACTATTCTATTGTTCTAGTCTCTAGAACACCGAAGGTCGATTTAAAACATTAAAAATTAGAAATAGGGCATCGCAAATCCCAGATGCTAATGCTGGGGAACTTTCTTGATCCCACCCGCACCTATCTCTATCTCTTTCCTCTCCCCCAGAAAGTTCCTATCATTAGAGAACCTTAAAAAGCAAACTAATAATAAATAATAATAATAATAATAGACTGAGTAAAGCTCGAACAGTTCTTCTGACATTCAAGAAAACCACTCATGAACGAATCCCACCCAGATCGCCAACCATGGCCGAATCGCAGACCGAAGAACGAATCCATCAGAAAACATCCCAAATTTGCAATGATCACCAAAGAACGATAAAAAAAAAAAAAAACGCATCGACCATTCGTGTTCCTGAATCTTAACTAGCGAGACGCACAGATCAAGATCCACATATTGTAGCACATACATGCACATATCATATAAGAAGGAACACATCATATCGAATAAACCAAAAGCAAACAATAAATTCAAGAAGAAACAAGAAGAAAAAGGAAAAATTACCAGTAGCGAAGCCTCTGTGAGAGACAGAGATCCTGAGGTAAGAAGCAGCCCTTGAAGCCCACAGAAGCCTTGACGCCATTTTTTTAGGTATTATTCAATTCAAATGATGAAATGAAGCTTTGTGCCTGTGACACTATTGGGTAGAGCGTTTTCTAAGATCGTAGGGTTGGTGAATGAATGATGTTTTTTCTTGAACTAAAAAAGGGAAAAAAAATTTGTTTTAATTTTGGGTTATTAAATACAAAATCAATGAATTAATTTAATAATTAATAGTAAGTGAGTGTGCTATTGTTAAGTGCTAAGGTGTTGTTTGGTGAGAGCGAATGTCGGGGGCTTTTTAGAATTAAAATTGAAAATGGGGAAGTGGGACGGGTAAAGGGTCCATTTGTCAACAAACACAGATAAAGTTGGTGAAATCCCTTTGGACGATGATCCACTGTTGAATTCATTAATGTATTTTTTAAAATATTTATTATTTTTATAATTTTAAAAATTATACTTAATACTTTTAAAATTTAATATAATATTATAAAAAAATTTTTAATTTATTTCTCATTCAAGTGACTGAAATACAAAAGGCCTTTTAAATTATTTATGGTGACAAATACTTTTCTTTAACTATTATTTATAAAATATTTTTATAAATTATAAATTGTAACAAATATTATTTTTAATTATAATTTAGTTATAAAGTATTCTTATATATTATAAAGTGTGACATATATCCACGTTTAATTATAATTTAATTATAAATACTTCTTTTAAATTATAAAGAGTGCAAAATAGCTTTTTATGTTTTTCTTACGTTTGAATTTAATTCTTATATTACAACTCTATGTTAAATCTGTTAAATCTTTTATATATTAGACTTTTACATAAACTGATTAATTTTTTTTTTCAAAACAAGAGCAGTCCCTCTCCAAATAAACTCTTAGCTTAGAAAAAGTTATACAAGATTTTCAATAATACTATTTTTTTATTAATGCTAATTCACATGCCTCAAATTTTAGAATTTTTAAATTTTGTCTAATAAATTTGAAATAACATGTTGAGAGAAAATTGGAAATTATAGAAGTTTAAAATTTATTTTGAACATTTTTAAATAAAGAAATAGTTTAGAGAATATTTTTTTAAAAAAATTAATATTTCTAAATAAAAGTTTGATTAAAAATAAAATATTTAACAGAGTTAATAGAGATGTGTGAAATTGAAGTTAAATTCATGCATGTAAAAGTATAAAGGATATTTGTCAAACTTTACAATTCAAAGAAATACATTTTGTAATTGAATTATAATCAAATGAAGATATTAACCAGACTTTATAGTTTAAAGAGATATTTTGTAGTTAAGTCCTCATTGAAAGAATGCATTTGTCACACTTCATAATTTAAAAGATATTTATAATTGAGTCATATGTAAAGAGATATATTTGTCATACTTATTAATTTAGAAGATATTTTAATTAAGTCATAGTCGGAAGAGTATATATATTTTTTCTTATATATATTATTATTATTATTACATATGTTATTTATTAAAAAAAATTACTCTCTTTTATGAAATGCATCATTAAGCTACTAAATTTGTCCCTTTCTTTGATTCTTCATTAATTGATGTTGTATTTTTTTCTAAAATTCAACTTAAAAAATAAGGTTTATTTTATATTTTTTGGACTATATTTAAAAAAATAATAATATAATTGTTGTCTTCTTACATTATTATTTGATTATAAATTAATTAAATTATTAACAATTACAAATGTGTTTCAAGATCATTCAATTCAGTTCATGTGAACTGACTCACTACAAATTAAAGAAAAGTGATATGAGGTAAATTGACTTGTTTTCAAAACAAAATAAATGAGACAACTTGGTTATATTCGGGCGAGTCGTGAATTATATAATCTAAATCACCAACTCTCAAGAAAAATAAAAAAAATCATAAAATAAAAAAATAAAACATAATCATCCTTTTAATTATAAATTGACAAATAACGCAATTTAATCATATCAATAATATTTTTTAAATATAAAAATTAAGTCAAACAATATAATACTCTTAATATTTAGCTCTAATAATAATATTTAGCATATGTTACTTTGTTAGATACTTGAAATGATTAAATTAAAATGAAATATTAATCTTCCATAAAGATAAATAAGAAACGTATTAGGTCTTGAACCAATCCACCACAATATCCACTAAATCCCATGAATTGAAAGTATTTAATTCACCAAGTGATTGGTTAAAGTAGTCGATATTTTATTTTCTTTAAGTAAAATCTTATGTTTGAGTATTGTATATAAAAAAATTTTTGTTAAGAGAGCTCTATTTTTATTATGTGACTTCTGTTAATTCAAACCAAATTAGTCAGAGTTTAATGAGTTTTTGAATATTAGTAGTTTCAACCAAAAAAATAAAAGTATTCAATTCAAATTGAATTGGAGTTACTTTTTTTTTTTATCATAGATGTTTTTTATTAAAATTTTTTATTCAAAGTACTATCAGATATTAAATATGAATATCTCTCAATTTAAATATTGGTTCATTATATTGCGAGGACTTTTATTTCGTTAGACTTAACTCCTTAGTATTACATTTCTTTTCTTGTAGCAACCTAAACATTCCAAAATAATTTAGGATATGTCTTGAAAAAAAATTAACTGCACTTGTTACTTCATTTGATTTGTGTTTTAACTAATAAAATTTAATTAAAAATTCTTATAAATATATACATCTAAGATATTTTTGAGACAAAGCTTATATAAACAATTTTAAGGACAAAATTAGAAATAATCAAAATATTTAAGGAAGAAAAAGATATTTTTGCTTAAAATTCACCAATCATTGATGGACTATTATGTGATCTTTAAGTCAAATTATGAGTATCCAAAAACTTATTCAATTGACTCAAGCTATGTAAACTATCCTTTTAGTTTTTAGTTTTTTCATACTCAAGCATTTATCCAATTAACCACTGTTTAGACTAAATCAACTGGTCTAATTGTTGGATCGGTCACTTAGTCATCAAAGTAGTTCAAATCCTTCAATTTGATAAGTGCGTAATCAACCGGGGTCGACCCGTTGATTTTACTACAAATTTGTGACCTGATAAACCTAATGAATCGATTTTTATTTGTTTTCTAGAAACTTTGCAATGGCTGAAGATAAAAAAATCTATCTAGGTTTTCCAAAAAAAGAAGCTGAAAAAGAAGGAAAAGCTTATATGCATTTTTCAGATCTGATATCTTTTTAGATCTAATTTGCGTTTTCCATCGTAGCTTGATGCATTTTTCAAATTTAGTTTGTATTTTTTGTAGATCCAAAAAGAATAAATGAGATATTTTACAATGAAGAAGAAAATGTGGTGGGTGTTTTCTATATCCGAAGAAGATACAATGTTTAGGAATGAGTTTTAAAAAGAAAAAGCAAAAGAAAAAGAGTGATTTATTTACAAGTGCATTTTCTTCCATATATAAAGCAGTGCGTATGTTTTTGGAATGAGGAAAAGAAAGAATAAAACTTGTTATCTTTTATTTAATTAAATTATTTTAAAATATATTGATTAATATTATTTAATTATTTTTAAATCACATAGTTATTAATTATACATAATTTGACTATTTTGCATAAATTTTATTTTTTAAATATAATTTTAAATATTTATTGTAGAGAATTATCTTATTTTAGAATTATAAAAAATAAATATATATCATAAAATAACACAAATGATTTATTTTCTTTGTTTTACTTACTTGAAATATATTTTTATTTAATAAAATAAATAAATTTGTAATAAAATTTATTTATTCAACAGGTTAAACCAATTTTTGAATGACACAGCGTTTCAACCAGTGGTCGGATGACCAGACACTTCCCCAGCTCAACGACGGTCCGGTCCAAAAACTATGCAATTAACTATTGCCTAATGGTGACCATTTTGTAATTGACCAAGTTCTTCTCTTCACTGTGCAGTTTTACAAGTCCTGCTCTTCACTGCCCATTATCTCCGTTATTCGGCTGACCCAGGTTCTGCCGATCCCTCTTCTTCTCTCTCAAGTTGTTTTTGTTTTCCAAAACCGTCTCAGCATTTTCCATGTTTTCTGTTTTTTCTTTGCCTCTTGGTTCATATTACTTTCTATTTCTCATTTTCTTATTTTCCGTTCGATTCCCTTTTCGTCTTTCGGAAGAAGATACGTGTTTTGGTATCTTTTACATCATAGGTAGCTTAAGTTGGTCGCAATACAATTTCAAAACTGCACACGAATAACATCATTTTGCCCCTGTTGAATTTTTTTATGGTCCCAATACATTTCTTTCGTCTCATTTTCCCTGTGTTGTATGACAGGTGTTTGATATATTGCCTTTGTGGAAAGGATCTTTTTTTTATCATTCGAAGAGGATAACTTATTCAAATCTTTCCTTAATTTTATTATATTGCAATTTACAATTTATACAGCTTTTGCAATTTTTTTCTTTTGGGTTGTAAGATTCTGCTAAGAGGTAGGCAAATGGAACATAGTGGTGCAGAAGCAGTAATAATTGGAGGCATGGTGTTGGATATTCATGCCAATCCTTCGATTCCTCCAAATCCAAGGACTACTGTACCTGGCAAGGTCAGTTATCTATCCCATTCCCATCTTGTGAAAGAATCAACTTACTGCCCACCTCAGTGTTTCATATGTGCATTATTCTGTCATTATTCTTTGCTCTGTGTGTGTGTGTGTGTGTAACACCAACTTTTATGTGCATAGTTACTAAGATTGAGCAGTTGATTATGATGAAGTTGATTCTCCTCAGTAGAAGTGTTCCATTTACCATTTATTATCAATTAGGAAGATATAAAGCCAAAATTTAGTGGTTATTTAAGCTGATTATGTTATGTGAAGCTGATGGAATATGGAATATTAAATTGCTATGCTGATAGAGGAGTGAGTCAATCCATTCCTGTAAAAAATATGAAGAATCTCTAAAGTTCTCTTGTGGGATGAAAATTCTTTTCATTCTTCTATTTTCCTTCCTTTTTACTTTTTCAATCATCTCTTTTCTACAAAATTTTATTTTGGATAATTTTCAGGTCCGTTATGTCCTTGGAGGTGTAGCAAGGAATGTGGCAGAGTGCATGTCAAAGCTAGGAGAAAAACCATACATGATTAGTGCTGTCGGGTTTGACATGGCAGGTAAATTTTTATGATTGAACTTTGTATTATTCATTGCCATAAAAATCTGTAGTATTTACTATGGTCCATAGACTCAATTTTATTACAACTCCAATTGGCCTATAATACTATTTGTTAGATATTCTTAGAGGAAAGTTTTCACTAATTTATTTGAATCTGGGACATATATATTTTTATCTGATTTAAAGATCAATGCAGTGAACTTGTGTTGCATTTCATTGAAGGAAAATTAATATAATATAGTTTCCCGAAGAAGTTGCTCTATTTGAATAGTTTGGCTAGTGCCGGTCAGAAATGCATATTCCTGTGCATGTAAAGCATAAAATAAGTTTCCAGAAGTCCTATATATAAAATATCTATAGTTTGCAATATTTTTTGAAACTAATATCGTTTTAAAGATGTGCATGTGAATTAGAAAAGAAGCTTATATGGTTAATTCATTAGGATGTGGGTATTAAAATTTGCCTCTTTCTTATCTTTTTTTTTCAAAAAAATTTAAACAGGAAATCTGCTGTTGGAACAGTGGAAATCTGCTGGACTACCTACAGAAGGCGAGCTCTATTGTCTTCACAACTATTTATCATATAGATATGTTATAACAATGTTTATTGCAATACTGTTCTCCTTTTCTTTATTTTCCCTCTTATCTTCCACCCCCTCTGCCCAAAAAAAAAAAGGGTTGTCTAGGCTTGTTCCCTTTTTCTTATGTTTGGAAGTTAAAATGATTTTTTTAAAACCCTAATAATGATTTATTATACAATTTTGGATTTTGGATAGGTATTTTGCAGGACAAAAATATTGAGACTCCAGTTGTATGTATTATATTTGATGCCAATGGTGAATCAGCAGCAGCTGTTGCTAGTGTGGAAGCTATTGTAAGTTGATCATTCATTTATAATGCTTAAAGTAACTTCCAAACTTATGTGAAACAAAAGATGCACCCTATATGATAGTATAATGACAGTAGTTATTATAAAATGAAACAGAAAAGAGAAAGCTTATAAAATCATGTTGTTGCAGGAGAAACATTTGACACCAGAATGGATCCTTCACTTCAAGGGCACTATTATTTCTGCCCCATTGTTAATGGTTGATGCAAATCTAAATCTTCCTTCCCTAGAAGTTTCTTGCAAAAGTACATAGCATGTTGCTACACTATTATGACTTTTATTGAGTGGATTATAAATTCACTACTAATAATATTTTATCCCTTTGATTAAATATTTGCTTTCCCCAGTAGCTGCAAACTCGGAGTGCCCTGTCTGGTTTGAGCCAGTGTCAGTTGCTAAGTCCAAAAGAATCACTTCAATTGTCAAGTATGTGAGTTCTATGCTTGATATGAAGATTTTATTCAGTCTTAGATTTCTTTTAATGGTGTGGTTGAAGGAATTTGTGAAAAATTAAGAAGTATAATGTTCTGAAATAAGTTTTAGCAATTGTTCAGTGTCAACAACTATCATTTTCATTGTCCAGATCCAGAGTATCATTATTTTTAGGGTAAATTACACTATTGAGAGATGCTTAAATTACACATCTGTACTCTCTGTTTTGAAAATATACAAAAACCCCTTTGAAGCTCTAAAATGACCAAAATATCCTCAGATATTATTGATTTTTTAATTGAAAATATAACTTATCAGAAAATGTATTTTTAAAATTTTTATTTCAATGTTATTTATTAAGAGTTGAAAATCATAAATTTAATTTATTTTAAATTTAAAAAAGTGACAATTTTATATTGGTCAAATACATATTTAATAATAGTAACATTATAGAGATTTAGGGTATTTTGGTCAAAATAGGTCAAATTGTAGTTTATCTTTTGTTGCAGGGGAGGTTAGTGCAATGCATTTTCTGGTTTCAAGAGAGAGGAATGTAATCCTTCAAAATAAAGGAGAGAGAAGTATAATTTTCACATCTATTAGGGAGAGGCAATTTACCTTTTTTTTTTTCCTTTTCATGTTGTCCTCAATATGCATTGAATTCAACTCTTGGTAGCATCTACTAAAAAATATTTTTGATACTTTACATTGTGCCTGTCATACTCACATAAATTTATTAACACCTATGGTTTCAAATTTCAATTCATGCTCATAAACCTCATTCCCCATATCAAATTTCTTTTTTGACACACGTAAACATTTTGTGTAGGTAACTTTTACTTCTCCAAATGAAGATGAACTTATTGCCATGGCAAATGCTTTATCTGGCAATGATGTGTTCCATGCACTTAAAACCAAACATAACCTTTCAACACTATCTTTGTTTCATTTGCTGAAACCAGCAATCTGGGTTTTGCTGGAGAAAGGTATTAAAGTGGTTGTTGTGACCCTCGGTTCAGAAGGGGTGATCTTATGCAGTAAAGCAGGGCAACAATGCATTAAATGTCCCGTAGAGAAAGCCACCCGAAGCGGATATGGTGGACAGTTATATAGGACCATTATGCATAAGTGTCCACCAAATCTTTTTGGTGTTTTAGACTCTGATAGAAGCTCTCTTCTTTTTGCCATTCATTTTCCTTCACTTTCTGCATCAGTTGTGAGGCTTACCGGGGCTGGTGATTGCCTAGTTGGTGGAACACTCACATCAATCTGTGCAGGATTAGATATCATGCAAAGTATATCAGTAGGCATTGCTGCGGCTAAAGCTGCCGTCGAAGTAGAGGCTAACATTCCTTCTGCTTTCAGTTTGGCTACTATTGCAGGTAACGTTCCTTCCGCTTTACTTTAACGTTCCCAGCTTGACAGGGAAGTTCCAAGTCTAATGTGACTTGGAGATACCTTGAGTTTTCATCAAGCTATGCATTTTAGTTATAAGTAAAACCTCCTCACATAGGCTACGGGAGAAAGTAAATCATTTATATCTTGTCATCAAAATGTGGCTCTTACTGTTTTAGGAAATTGTGGTATGTGTTGACTTATGAAACACAAGAACAAATACATTTTCAGCGCTTCTTTAGATAAGGCAGAGTCTTGAGTTGCACTCTTATTCAAGAACGTTCTTATAAGGTTCTGTTCATAAAACGTTTGTGGGATACTGCAGTTATGATTATAATCCTATCTCTTCAATTTTGACCTATGTCTGACCGCTTTATTATTTTTATTTTTCATCATTCAGATGATGCCAAAACTGTATACTCTGGTGCCAAGGTGCTCTTCCATCAGTCAATGCTGTAAATTGTGAATGACAGAATGAGGACCTTGTTTGTTAAACTGCTTGATTTGTTATTGAACATTGGACTAGAGGAGAATGTTAGTTTCCTTCAACTTTTTCTTTATATTACTTCTTATTTTGCTTTAAGATTATAAGTGACAGCAAATTGGGAAGACGACATAAATCTCGTAACTTGTAAGCCTCTGATTCAAAAAGATTTAAATAAGTGAAATATGTTCTGAATAATTTTGCTAGTGTGAAAGATATAGATACTAACTAGGGGTTTAGTATGTAATCTTTAATACAAAATTATTGTTGAAAATTCAATTTCTTTTGATCCAATGATTAGCTAGCATGAGCTTCCTAAGTGTTATCCAACTGATCTCTTAAACTATATAATATATTAGAAATATGATGAAAATGAGAGTTATTGAAAGAAAAGTTGAGAGAAGGGCACAAGAAAAGTTATTTGTCTTCTTTTTTATAAATTTTTACAAATTAGCATATACTATAGTGAATGTTATGTCAACTCTCCTCTCTCATAATTATTTATCCCTCAATTTCTTCATTTTTCCATAACTTTTTTTCTAACTATTTATCCTCAATATTTATTACGTTATTAAATAATTTAAAGACTAAAGGCTTGGTTCAAAGTTTTAAAATGAGAGTTAGAGTGATTAATAATAAAGTAGTATGAAGTGGAGTTGAATAGAGTAGGATATATAACTTACTCTGTTGATTGAAATTTTTTAAAGCAAATGGAAGGGTAAATCACTATTTATTGTTTGAAAAGTTGTTATATTATTAATAGGGTGAAATATTTGGGAAGGGAAAATTTTAATATTACCTTAGTTCCTTCCAAATTTTTAATACAAGTTATTTTTATAAGACTTAGCTCATTTTATATTTTATTTCTATCTCTTTTAACTTTTATAGTCATATTTCTTTTTTTTTTATATAAGTTTTTTTTTATTTTTATTGATCTAACTATTAAATATAAAAATATAAAAAAAGTAGTAATCTAAATAATAGACAAAAGTACTTTTTCATGCCGAATTGCATTTTATTTTGTGATGAGCTGAAAAAAGCATTGGAAAAGTTAGGAGCAAACAAGAAAACTACTTGAGTTTAAGCGAAGACGGAGTTGTGTTTTTGACAAGAATAATTAGGATAAAAAAAATAGGCAAGTGAAAAATAAACAAATAAATTAGGTCATGAAAGAAGGTTAAAAATGAAATTAGGAATTCTAAAAAGTTAAACTATCACAACTTCATAATTTGGAAGAGTTTAAAATTAAGGTGTTAGATGATTTGGATTTAGTTTTAAATCATCATAAATCATTCTATCTCACCTCACTATCTTTTTAAACACCAATCAAAGTTTTAAACACTTAAATCACTTTAAAGTGTCAAAAAGAACTTGGAGTATAAAGTCTAAACTTATAAGCCATTTTTAAAATTTTTTTATATTTTAAAATTATTTTTTAATGCAAATAAAAATAATATTGTTATCTTTTAATTTATTTAACAAATAAAAATTAATTAAACTTATTATAATAAAAATAATATATCTAAAGTAATATATTCATTTTAAATAATATCTTCATTTTAAATTAATTTTTACTAATTTTTATTATTAATTAAATTTTTATTCACATAATAAAAATAAAAATAATGATATAACATATAAAATCATCTTAAATTTATACACTTATATTCATTTTAAATTAATTTTTACTAATTTTTATTATTAATTAAATTTTTATTGAAATAATAAAAATAAAATAATGATATCAGATATAAAATCATCTTAAATTTATTCACTTATATTCATTCTAAATTAATATATATTAATTTTTGAAATTTTTTTAATTTTTAGGACCCAACCCATTTTTATACAAATTAATTTTCTCCTTCCCACTCTTATTTAACGGCTAAACATTCTATCCTGCGAATCATAACTCATTATAACGGTAATAATCCTACAATAATCTCAAATCATATATTGAATCGATATTGTTATACATTGCTCTATAATATAAATATAAATATAGAAATAAAATATAAAGATTTATTAGCTTACGTATAAACAAGTTACTCAATCCTGTTCAATTCTAATTCCAATTCTCACTATTACTTGACGTAGCGATACTGCAATACGATACGAAGCACGAACTGCCACCTCGCGTAGCTGCGAGATTCACAGGAGATTTCTCTCTCTAAAATCAGAGGGTTTTCTCTCTCTTTTCGCTTATATATACAAATCCAAAAAACTGAACTAACCTAAACACGTCTCGGTTGCTTACTCTACGCATTCTCTGACGTAGCCCTGCAAGTCGCAACTCCTCAAATCTCCTTCACCATAGCGGTATTCGCTTCAATCTTCCTTTTCATTTTCTCTTCGTTTTCTCTTTCGATGTTACTTTTTTCTAACGTGTGGATTTTTGTATTTTCGGATCACTTTAATCGACTTTATTTATGTTCATCGGTGATATTTTCTTTTGTTCCTTTTTTGTTTCGGATTCCGTTTGTTAATTTTGGTTATTTTCTTTGTTTCCAATGTCACTAGTGGGGAGATTTTGTTAGGCTATTTTTTTTAATAATTTGTTGAGTTTTTGAGTGATAGTTACTGTTCCAGTTAGAATATAGTTTTTTGTCCTGTTCGGTGTTTGAGAGAAACTATAAACTAAGGTGGTTGAGCGACATTGATTTTGTATATTAGCGGCTGTATTGTGGTAATTATTAACCGCTTTCTAGCTTTTCACTTAGATTGGAGAGGAAATATTGCTGTCTGGTGTTTCATGCATTTGAGTAGCAAAAGACGTCTCTGAACGTACTTCGCCCTACATATGTAGTTATGGGCAGTGTTCCTTCCGAATGCAAAGCTTGCTAGAAAAAAAATGACTAAGGAGAATGGTTGTTGATTACAATAATTGGAGCATGTTTAGAATTGCCAACACATTTTGGCTAGAAAACAGAATATGATCCACACTTTTTACATTCAGAGTTCATTTCTAATTAAGGATGACTATATTGTTGAATATTGTAGTGGCATGGATTCCATAGTGCTAAAACGAAAGATGGTGAAAGTGAAATCTGAGTTTAAGTTCATTAAAGGGGCTTTTAAAATATGAAATAGGTGGGAATGGTTACGAGAGAACAGGAGATATATATGCAACGGATAATAAAGGTAGGTACATGTTTTGTTATATATGTTAAGAGGATGAGTTAGAGATAAAAATGGACCATCTATTATAATGTTTATGTAAGAGATAGTTGGCCACAGAAAATTTTATATGCTATTATCTTTTGAATATAAGAAGGGGACATACGTATTGAGACAATAGAGATACAGTGATAGGTAACTTTGAGTACAAAATATGATCTTTTTTCAAAAGAACTGTTGTGAAAATTCTATTAAAATAACTATCGTTTTCAATATTTTCTCTATATGATACTTAAGATTGTATAAATTTTGATGATGTGCTGCTATGTATATGTTTATGAACAAGAGTACGAGAGGAATAGAAGATTAACTATGTTTATCAAGAAATAAAATGGAATCTAATATGTTTGCTATATGATTGATAACATATCCTCATCTCTTGTACTTAAATTTTGTTTTAATATCATCTTTTTTCTATTTAAAAATTGCCTTTTTGCTACTCTAGGAGAGGAGTTTGAGAAGAACTGAAAGCTCTCTTAAAAATAAAGAAGAGTGGACCTCTTATTGTCGTAGCCTCTGAAATTTGGAAGTGAACCTGTACTTTGAAAACAATGTAAACAAAAGAGGTTTATGTGCTCTTTTTTTTCCTTGTAATGATTCACAATGATTAGAGCAGTTCTTAACAGTGATTTTGGTGAATATAATTTTTAGATAATTATTTGTTAATTGTTGGGTGACCAGTTTAGGGATTGAGTGATTGAGTGATCCAAAATGCATGGACCTCTCTCTGCTCTAGGTCCAAGTGCCTCTCTTTGTGTTCCAAGGTAAAAGAAAAAAAAATGTAGAGAGAAATTGATAGGATGTGACAACTGACAAGTGAGAAGCATTTAATGAGAGGCATGTGTAGATGTTTTTAATTTTTAATGTATAATATTCATATTATTTTAATTTTCTCAATAAATAATGTTTATAATTTAAAGCAATCCATACAAACCAATTAAGTTTACCCTCCGGAATTGCAAATTATACAAAGTGGCATACCACGTATTTGTACCATAACATACCATAACTGAATTAGGTAACACTAATTCAGTTCAAGGCCTGTTTAAGGGAGTGTGTCTTTTGGTTATGTAGAGGGATAAGGCAGCTCTTCTGCATGTTTAATTTTCCTTTTTTGTTGTTGAGATCTTTGATCCTACTCCAAGGAGGATACCCTATCCTCCTCATTTGTATCCTTCTTTCTTAATACAATTTCTTCTTTATCGAAAATTAAAGAAGAAAAAAGCATGCAAATCATGGTGTCTATTATGTGTTTTTTTTTTTCTTGTGCCAGCATATCATAAATAGGGATATCCATGGAATCTTATGGTAAGCACAGAAATGCTGCTGGAAGAGATCCAGATATTGGTGCAATTTTTTTGACAAGTAGTGCAACAAAACGAGAATGTTTCAAAAGGGGTTTGTTTGGCCTCCCTTCATCTTATAGCCAGTTTGTAAAACAGATTCAAGCCGGAATGATTTTATTTCTATTTGACCATGAGAAGAGAGTACTTCATGGTGTATATAAGTCATGTTGTGATGGTGCTGTGAATATTGTGCCTGATGCCTTCAGTTCATCAGGGAATCAATTCCCTGCTCAGGTAAGAATCCTGATAGGTCATTCTCTGAATTCCAACTAGAGGAAGGCATTTTAGTTCAACTTTGAGGGGAAGAGGCAATGTTTGATTAATATTATGATCTTACATTTTCATTTCTCATTTATTGTAGGTTAAATTTATTTCAATATGGCACTGTAAGCCACTCAAAGAAAGTGAATTCTGTGATGCAATCAAAGAAAATTATTTTTCAGCTAAGAAGTTTTACTTTGGGCTATCTGAAAATCAGGTCTGGTCTTGGACATAATTAGATTGTTATGAAGTCAGTATTTTTCTAACGGAACTTAGATCAATTCTTTTTTCTTAAATTTTTGAGCTGTTGTGTAGGTCCGTCGACTTCTCTCTTTGTTCAGTGAGAGAAGGCTAGATCTGGAGCTTCCTGGGAGACAATTGGCTGGAATGAAAGGTGTGAAACCTGAAAGCTACCCTGTGGATAGAGTTGGAAGATCTGTTGATGGTCGCATGCACGTGGAAATTGTTAAAAATGAGCTAGATGCAGTTGCCAACTTACCCTTCAAAAATTGTAATTACAGAGGAGATTCCTTCCTGTACAATGGAGAAGATGATGATATTGGGCTTAATAGGAGTGGTATTTTAGAAAGTAAGCGTAGAGGGGATGATGAGATTGGGTTGGATTCTGCAAGTGGACATGTTAGTGACTATCTAGCTTTAAAAAATCATTGCACATTTGCTGGACGTAATAAAGAACATTGTACAGATATGCCGCTCAGGTCAACTATTCCAAATGGTCTCTCTGGAGATCTATCTGGTGAAGCTAGAGTTCGGAGAGATGACAAGTTACGAGTGGGTGATGGGATAATGAGTGAACATATTACAAAACCTCCTCAGAGGATGGTATTTTTGACTGGTAGACCTGGCATACGTGATTCTGATTTCAATCAGTCTCTCTTTTCAAATAAGCCCATGCTAGATCATGATTCTTTGGTTCAAAATCAACTTAGGACAACTTCTGCTATGCTTCACCCAATCAAGATGCAGATGTCAGACAATTTACATGTAGCACAAGGAGATTCAATTTCTAGGAGCATTCATCTGTATGATCCTGATGCCCCTGATTCTGATGTTAGGCATACATCATTTCTTGGAATTAGGGTTGATGATAGTTGTAAGCCAATTCTAGCAAGTGCTTCTCCTTCAAACAATTATAGAAGAAATAGCATTTATTCCCTGAGTGATCGACCACCTCACATGCAGATGGAGCAGAGAGTTACAAACCAATTTCAAGTTGACAGTTATGGCCCTGTGAATCATGTTCCGTATGAAAGCAGCAGGACTAGCATGCCTTTCTACGCAGTTCAGAATTCTGAACGGTTGGCAGCTAAAATTGTTGAACATGAAGGTCGTGACTGCTTTCCCTTAAATTACTCATCAGTTCCCCCTTCTCCTTTGAATATTGGAAACCGTAGTTGGGAAACTGAGCCCTTTTCTTCCTTGTATCACAACTACAGTTCATCTGTTTGCAATGATGCTCATTCCATAGCATTGCAAGAAAATCTGGGTCATGAAGTGGCACTACAGAAGAACAATGAAACATATTCTCCTGCATTACCTTGGGAAAATGAGGATCATGCCCAAGTACAGTTTGGTGACCCATTAATTCATGAACATGATCTGGATTATGAATGTTGTCAGAATTCTGGGAGTTCTAATTCTGGTTATAAGAACAAAAATAGTGTTTTTTCTCGTTTATCTTTTGTGCAGGGTCTTAACAACAGAGAATATGGAAGCAATAATTTGCATAGGGAACATCATGTCTGTACTTCTAATTCAGTCAATGAAGTGATAGAAATGGTTCGTCAAAGTCACAAACAACATATGAAAAGAAAGCTGAAGCCAATGGTTAAGGACAGCAAAGCTGAAAGTTTGAGGGATAAAAAGCAGCATATAAGTTCAAGGTTAAAAAGAGCTTCCTTTGAGAAGAGCTTGGATGATACAAATATGGATATGACTACTGCAAGTGAAGGAAAAACTCATAAAATAGCTGAAGATATAGGGTTTGTGGATTTCAAGCGTCGTAGTCATGTGAGGAAAATTAATGAGGAGACCGAGATCAGAGGCTCCAATAAGACCTTCAAGAGTGAAGACTTGAGGATTGTGCAACAGAAGAAAAGAAAGTTGATCCGTCCAAATTTCAGTAAGAGCACAACTTCTGATAACAAGGACATCAATCTTGGTGCTTCTCAAAATCTACAAGTATCATTGTCACAAGAAAGTTCAGAGACCAAGGATGACAGTAAAAGCTGTAATGCTTTGGCTCAAAGTGAGGAAGACATTAAAAAAGATGGTGAAGATGGTGAAGATCCGGATTTGGTTTGTCAAACACAGTTGGAAGATAAAAGTAATAGTAATGCTAGGGGATGCATTGACTGCCAAGGAGGAGGAAAACAGACTGATGGGCAGTTCATATATAATATTGGATTTAATGATGGACCAGAATGTCCCGAGAACTTAAACAACCAAAATGCTTCCTCTTCAGTTTCACGTGAAACCAAGAGTTTTGATAACAAGGAAGGCTTATGCATGAAAAATGACATAAAACTTGTATCTTCTGACATGGCATTACAGAATTCAATTTGTAAAGCACCTAAAGAAGATGAAGTCATCTGTAGCGGCACAAGTATTAACATTGAAGTTATTAAAGATGACAGGCTTCCTTTTACTATTGAAGTTAAAGATAGATCTGAGTCTTCACAGGATTTGGCTAATGAAAGTGCTCTAACTACTACATGCAAAAAGATTAACAACTTTATTGAGAAGGCCTCAAATATTCTTTCTGAAAAGGAAAAGGCATTACCTTCCGCTATTGACAATGTGGATAGACATTGCGGTTATTTTGAAGAGACAGAAATTGGGAGTAAAATGCCAGACTCCAGCAATAGCGGTTTAAATTCAGTGGGTATCAATACCACTGTAGAAAAGAACTAATGATAAAGTATATCTGTGTTTTGGGAGCTCTCATCTCAGCTGTCTCAGGAATTTAGCATACCTCTAAAATGGAGCTCAAGTCCACAAATTCTATTGGCTTCAAATGGTGGAAGGTAAGAAAAATGAATGTTGTTCAACCGGTTAAGGTATTGGTTTTTGGGAGTTAATGTTGGGAAATGATAGCAGTCAAGTCACGAGCTAGCTTTTGCATATGAAGTTTAATTCATTTCTTTTGTTGCCTTTTGTTGGTACTGCTTCCCTCTGTAGTTTGTGCATTGACCCTACTACCAGCTAGCTTTGCATGTTAGCCTTTATGGCACTTTTGCTTTTTACGGTGAAGAATGTCATACAAAATGTCAAATTGTAGTTTTTACTTTTTATAATGACACCTCTGGTACAGTATTAGTATTTAGGATGCTTAAACTGTGTAGCCTTGTCTGACCAATATTTTAGTTTTTGTGCATAATTAGAATCTGGTACACCCCCCTTCTAGTGCCAAGTGATCAGTGGTGTGTTGGGAAATGAAGAAGAGAAGGGAAGGAAAGAAATTAAAGGAAAAGAGAAGGGGAGCAAAAGAAAGATTGGGTGTTGGTTTTCTTTTCTTTGTTTAAAATTCTTTTAAAAAATTTTAATTTAAAATAATTAAAATTAATAAAAGTGAAAGATTAACAATTTTTTCAATTCCTTTTCTTTTAAAATTTAAAATTTTAAATAAGGAAAATGTTTTAATTTCTTCTCTTTCCCTTTATTATACCCAATTGAAGCACACCCTAATCATTTGTCCCAATGAAAGTTTCACCGGAAATAAAAACTTGCACAGTCAAAAAATATATTTACAGACATTTCCTCTATTATCTAGAACCTGGAATCATTAGTTTGTAAGATAGATGCAACAATCAATAAATCTAAGAGGGATTAATACTCGTTTATACAAGGATGCCTTATTTGAATCATTAGATAAATACACATACATTAAAGCTTGAGATAAGGTTTTTGAGAATTTTTTCCAAATTTTTTTTTATTCCTGTACACCTTTTTCACTTTTTTTGGGGTGAAGACGAAAATTTTATTTTTGAAAAGATGCTCAAAATCATATAAAGAAAATATAGTAAGACACAAATATAACACTTTTAAATAGATAACAAACAAATAGGAGAAAATAAATTACTCTTAAACAACACATGTATGAAAAATAAGATCTAAATCTCTTACATAAATTTTAAAACATATATTTCTTTCTAATCTACAGTATTTCTTTCACATAATGAAAAAACTTATAAATATAAAAGAGGCAAAAACATTTTTTATCTCTTTAAATTTTATATCAATTTTTAATTTTTTCTTTAAATTTTTTTGTGATTAATTTTATTTTTAAAATTTTAAATTATAATTGATTTCGTCTCACGATCTAATACAATTTAAATTATTAACAAAAAATAATGATGTGATATTTGATAATAAATCTTAAGAGTATGAAAAAAATTTTAATAACATTCAAATATTAAACAAAAATATATAATCTCAAATTATAGTATTTTTACTCTTATTTAATCATTATTAGACTTGAAGAAATTCTTTAATGGAGAATTTAATAGATATTTCGTATATAACTTGAGAAACTTTAATGGAAGCTTCGCATTTTCTTCTAAATATAACATTATATTACTAATTTTTGTTAGTAATTTAGACAACATTAAGTTATGAGATAAAATCAATTATAATTTAAAATTTTAAAGATAAAATTGACCACAAAAAAATTAAAAAAAATTAAAAATTAATATAAAATTTAAGAATATAAATGGTGCTTTTGCCAAATAAAAGAAGAGGCAAGGCACCCATTTTTCCTATTGGAGGAATTAATCTTCCTTGTTGTTTCTTCTATTCAATGTTAAGTTCATACATCTAAACCTGAGCATGTTGTTATCTTCAATATATCTCTGTGAGAAGGAACTCTATGGAAGAAAATAGAAAAACTCATAAAAGAAAGAAAAAACATTTTTTAATGAAAGGAAAAAGCCTTCTCTAATGGAAGGAGAAAACCTTCTCCAATAGAGAGAGAAAATTTTCCCTAATGGAAGGAGGAAACCTTCAGAAAGGGACAAGAATAAACTAACAAATAGAATCTGGGGAGGGGGTTATCGCAACTATTGCAACAACAAACAAAGAGAAATGTCACTAAGAAGAAACCCTAGCAGAACATGTTTATGCTAACTAGAGGTGTTAAAACAAGCTAACCTGACACACATGGACTGGCCTGTTACGATTCACGGGTTAAGTGGGTCGAATTAAACATGCTCAATTTTAAACGAGTCAGAAAACATTCAACCCTGCTTTTTTAATATTTATATAGGCTGACCCGTCAATTCTCTATAACTTTTTTAAAAAAGTTCAAATCTCTATTTTTTTTTGCTATAATAGTTAATGGAATTGACAAAAATATTAATTTTAACATATAAAATAGATAAATAATATAATAAATCCACAATTACAAATATAACACAGTCTCAAAGTTATTGAATAAATGTAAATAAATAAAAATCTAAAATAAAGTCTAACAAATAACAAATAATAAAGGCTTTTAAAATTTTTTTATTAAGAATATTGAAGTCTTGTCTCTTTACATAAGTTAAAATATCATCATCAATGTCTTTAAAGTAAAAAATTTAATTTTTAAAAATTAAAAAAATAAACCCACTGGCTAGCCCGTATAATAGATGGTTTAAGTGGATCGGGTTGATTTTAAGATTAGTATTATACGAGATGAAAAAATCAAAACTCAATCCACCTAATTGGTGGGTTAAACAGGTAGCTCAGTGGGTTTGGCCTATTTTGACGGCTCTAATACTAACTTTCTCTCCTCTGTAACTGTTTAAAGTTTTTTTATTTGCACCAATTTCATTTAAAGGTTGGCCTTTTAACTATCCACCCAACTTTGTTCCTATAATTTACATCTCTCTTTATTTTTTTATTATTTTGTATAAATATTTAAAATTTGTAACTTCTTATATAAAATAATTTTCAAGTTTCACATTAACCTTATAATCAGTGCTTCTTTTATTAAATTTATATTTTATATATTCTGTTTTACTTTGATTTATATAAGATCTTTAGTATTTTTTTATCAATATTTTTAATAAACATATCACTTTTATAATTGACCTCTATAACATAAAACCAAATTAATTCTTAGTAATTTGCTTATCCAACCTTAATGCCTAGTTGATAACCTATTCCCATAACTTTATAGTATAGCTTATGAGTTTGATTTCCTTATAATTTGCACACTTTTGTATATTTCTCTTATTTTAATATATTGGAATTAAAGTATTCTTTTTCTATTTATCCGATATCTTCTTGGACCTCAATATCATATTAAATAACTTTATTAATTAACTTACACTTTTTTTAATGTACTATATTTTATTTAATAAAAATTCAGATAAATTGATTTTTTATTATTTAGAACTAAAACTAAATAAGGTATTCGGCAAAAAGCAAGAACTAAATAGGTATTAATAATTCATATAAGTTAAAGAATCAATAAATTCTTGACAAAGATGTTGTTTTCACTTGTCAACTACAATAAAGGGACATGTTAACAAAATTAAAGTCATGTCTTATAAACATATTCCTTTATGTATTATATTTTTGTTAAAGATTCAGTAACTTCAATTAACCATTAATAAGTCTCTTAAAAAATTCAGATAAATGCTTTTTTTAAAAGAAATTGAGAACTATATAAGATATTAATAATTAATATTTTTTTAAAAATTAATAATTAATATAATTTAAAGAATCAACAAATTCTTAACAAAGACAAAGACGTTGATGTGGCAACGGCCACAATATTGGGCTTTACAGCTACAGTTTATCAGGGCCCACAAAAGATGATCTGGCACTGTCACAACAACAGCATTACCCATACCAGCCACGCATGCAAAGTCCCCTTCGTCAACCTCAAGACCTTCACAGTCAATCTCAAATCTCTGATTGTTTACTATGCAATATGCATTACACTCTCCGTGTACGTTACAGTCATATAAAATAATGCTGAGATACCTACGATCCCGGCGACGTCCTCCTTCCGGCGCCTACCTCTGCGCCGCCATCTCTTCCCTTCTTCTCCTCCTCTCAGTCTCCCTCCTTTACACTCGCCTCTCTCGCTCTCTCCCTCGCCCCCACCTCCACCACACTCCCTTCCAGGAATTCGATTCTCGAGGAGAAGATGCCTCTGGGGCTGCAAGAGGCGAGGATAAGATCGATGAGCTTGGTATCGTTGACCAGGATCAACAAACGGAATATGCTGGGTTTGATAATCAGGATAAGGATTCTGGGTATTTCTTTGATCATGTAAGTGGGTCAATTAGGAGGGCTTTCAATAAGCGTTCCATTGAAGAGTGGGAGGATGAGCGTGTTGGGTTTCTTGTGGGATCTAGGGTGGAGGATCGGAGTAAGACTGCATTTGCCTCTGACGATTCACCCGTGGACGAGGAGGGGAGGAAGAAAGCAACCCAGGTGATGGGAATCGAGGATGCGCTGTTGTTGAAAATTGGAAAGAGAATTTCGCCCTTGAGGGAAGGGTGGGGTGATTGGTTTGACAAGAAGGGTGAGTTTTTGAAGAAGAATAAGATGTTCAAGTCGGATTGGGCTGTTCTGGATCCGATGAACAATATGATACTGCAAGATCCTGATGGTGTTGGCGTGACCAAGTTGACAGAGGTTGACCAAGATGTACGGAATTGGTGGACGAGTGAGTTTAAGAGAACCCCATTTCTCGGTGAAAAGACTTTGGACATACCCAGGGTGACCCGTGGTGACTCAGAGTTGCAAGAAAATGATAATGAGGCTGTAAATTATAATGCTAATGCTTGTGAATGTAAGAGGGATAGTGAGTCAAGAAGTGAGACAAAAGAAACAGAGCGTAGAACTTTAAATGACAATGCAAGAAATGGATTAGATAATGTTGGTACAGGTGCCAAAGCTGTGCACGAGGTTTTTGATGAAAGTGTAGATAATGGTAGAGATTTGATCAGTGTAGATAGGAATACTGGTATCCAGAAACATTTGGTAAGTGAGGAACATGGCAGTGGGACAAGACAAGGCAATAGTGTTGATCACATTGGCGAACTGCATCGGTCAAGTGGCTCTAAGATTCAGAGGGGACCTGAGTTTATGAATCATATATATGCAGATGGTAAGAGGTGGGGATACTATCCTGGATTGCCTCCACATTTAGCATTTACAGAATTCATGGATGCCTTTTTCAGGATGGGAAAATGTAACATGAGGGTATTTATGGTGTGGAATTCACCACCTTGGATGTATGGTGTGCGCCATCAGCGTGGGCTTGAGAGTTTACTCTTCCACCATCAAAATGCCTGTGTAGTGGTGTTCTCAGAAACAATTGAGCTTGACTTCTTTAAAGATAAATTTGTGAATGATGGGTACTTCTCCTCCTACCCTTGCCTCCCATTACTTTTAGACCAATTTGTTACCTTTATTTAAATTCCATATTCTCAGCTAAAGCATTACTTTTCTCAGTTACAAAGTTGCTGTTGCTATGCCAAATCTTGATGAACTGCTGAAGGATACACCAACTCACATTTTCTCTTCTGTCTGGTTTGAATGGAGAAAGACAAAGTTCTATTCTACTCATTACAGTGAGCTTGTCCGTCTTGCAGCTCTTTACAAGTAAGTTTACTTCTGTTGGCTATATGTTTTTCTTCTGCAATTTGCACCCGTAATGTCCAATATTGTTACTTGTGATTGTGATCTGAAATTCCAATCTAAAATTATTTTGAAATTATTTTATTGTTTTCTATTTCATAGCATAGCCAATGCATATGATAGTTTCCTTATGACTTTTCCTCCACTCCATGAACCAGACACGGATGTTTAAGTATTAGCTCTGTAAGTACTTTGTCAGTTTAGTCTATTGAGAAAATGTATCAGAACATCCAAGACAGATCTTGCGCTACAATGAACCTTTACCAACTGAACATGATTTTGTTCTAATAGAGAAACAGACATTCAATGAGGTGATCCTCTTGTTACCTGTAAATTCTAATCAATGATAAAGATGTCATTTACTATTAAATATCCGTATGCTTCCACAAGGCTTTGTAGCTAAGGTTGGTAAAGATTGCCTTGTTGAAGTAATTTTGTGATGTAGTCACAATGCTGATTATATACTTCATCTCTGCAGTGTATAAATTGGATTAAGCTGCAAACTTTCTATTTCTGTTTATTTCTTGGGAAAATCATAATAGTCTATTATAGCCATTACATTTGCTTTTGTTTTTTTAGGTATGGTGGGATCTATCTAGACTCAGATATCATAGTTTTGAAACCAATCTCTTCCCTCAACAATTCTGTTGGTATAGAGAATCATGTTGCTGGAAGTGCTTTGAATGGTGCTGTGATGGCATTTAGACGGCACAGGTATTGATAGCTTGATCTTTAAATGTAGAAGTTCATATCCCAGAATGATTTCATTTTGGATACATGATGCTCATGGAAGGATGTAAAAAAGTAGACTATGTCCTAATTATATTCTATCAGTAGAAACTACATTAAGTGACTGAAGAGCCTCATCTTTTGGGGGGTTAAAAGAAGAAATTTTTTTTGGAAGAATGGACAAGAAATACAACTAGGGAATGATAAATATTTAGCAAACCAAACTAGAGAAATACAACAACAACAACAACAACAAACCAAGCCTTTTTCCACTAAGTGGGGTCTATATAGATCAAGTGATGCCAACGTGTTCTATCTACCAAACAAGAGAAATAAAATAGAAAAAATTGCAGACTTATTGGAAACTGCCTCATTGCCATACTTTGTTCCCTTGCATCTTTTTTCTACAACTATACTTCCTTGATCCTTGTGCATGAAATCTATTTGGTGTTTGAGTTGATTTTAATTTGTTTTACAATCCTATAGAGTATTTATTGACTATGTGGCCATTGTGTGCATGCACGCATCTCTAGCTCATTTAAAATTACTGTGGGGCACTTTCTAGTCGTTACATAATTTTATTTTTCAATGCTTATGCAAGTTCATTTTATGCCAAACTGATGAACTCCTTGATTGATATCCTTCATTGTTCATTTAATTATGAGACTTGGATGTCAGCCATTTGCTTTTTCTTTAGATTCCAACATATTATGTCTCCTTGATCACTTTTTTTTAACACATTTAGTTGCTACAAGTACTGCTTTTTGTTGAAAATCTCCTGGACTGATAGCCATGAAGGGGATGTCAGGGTATTTTTATGATGTTTTGATTTTTTTTTCCTGCCCTAGTAAACCTAAAACCATTTGTTATAAGAAACAGTTTACTCCCAGCATGAGTGAAGAAAAACTTGGTTTGGTCAGGCCTCATTTATGGCTAGTCTAAAGACTTCAACAATGTAGCAAAACTAGAGGTGTCAAATGGGTTGATTGGTTGGATTATAGATTAGTTTATGATGGGGGACAAACCGTATACTAGATCTCCTAACTCCAGTGACAAAAACAAAATGCACAAAAAGCAACAATGTGTTACACCACATGATTGCAAATCTGGTTGTTTAAAAATAAATTATCATTATTTGCTTTTGGTTTTCTGTTATGTAAATATATTTGTGCATAATTGTTGGTATTAAATATGGAATAATAATATTTTATAATTCATAAATAATAATGTAATTATAGTTGTCATACTGACAGAAAATGTATGCAAATTATGAGAATTTAAAAAAAAAATTCTATTGAAAATTTATTTTATAACATATACGTCTAAGTAATGTGGTAAAGTGTAAGTTTATAAATTTCGATATAAATTGCAGTGAGTCATTATTGGAGTCCAAACTACTTGAAATTTGATTAAAAATAAGATTTTGGACTTTGGGTTTGGCCTATCGGATTGGGCTGATTGAGCTGCCCAGTGAGCTAAGCTTACTTTGTCCCAAGTGCACCAGAGTCTTCATAGACTCAATTGCACCCAGAAAAGCACCTTAAGGGGACCTCGTACCCTTGAAGTCATCCATGCTGCATTTCTCAGAGCCAACATCCTATCATCACGTGGCCCACTACTTTTCTCTACAATCATTACCATCTTGCCCTTAGAAATGCTTTATGTATTCTTAAATTTCAGTACCTTCCGTGCTCTTTTAACTCTCTGTTCCAACTAAGTATCTATTGACTTAGGCATGGGAGTATTTATAGCAGCCATTACGATGCGGAAGTTACCAACAGTTAAGGAACTTACACGTTGACCTGTTAACAAGATACCATTTGCAAAAAATAAACTCTATATATCCAAAATACTATTTAAAAAATTAGGTCATGTGTAATCTAATCAAAATTTAAAAAAATAATATATAACAAACAAAGTCTTTTCTTATTGGATGGGATCAATTACATGAATCAAGTAATACCAATATGTTCTATCTTAATTCATTTTTATGGTTAAATTATTTACAGTTAAATTTATCCCAATAGAAAAATAATATATTTGTATAAAAATATTTTATCTATTATAAAATATATAAAAAAGACTGTGACTTGATTATGATAACAATTCACATTCAATTATATATAATTAATTCCATAAAAAATGACTAAACATTTAATTTTTGCAAATTCATAATGCATTGATAAAAACTAAATTTTGCAACCAAGATGTATACCAATTGCTGGCCAAAGAAGCTTGGGGGCGTATATGGGAAGAAATAGCACATTAGAGAAATTAGTTTCAGATTGATATGAAATGTGTCATTTTATGGTCAAAAAGCCTAATTAATTTTGCAAAAATGTGTAGGACACTGGAATTCCTCCCAGGTCACTGAAACCAGCTTTTCTATTCTCATTAGCAGAATCAAAAGACAAATCACCATAATTTAGCAACTGATTACTTACTAGTGGAAGTGGAAATCATTGATGCAGCTTTTTGCAACTCCACTGCCACCAAATGACAGTGATTTACAGGAAGAGTATCAGCAAAAAGCCAATGTGTATTATCAATGGACATGCATTTTTTTCTCTGATAGTGACCCAGAGATTGGTAGCTGCATGAAAATAACCTGTTACTTATGAGATTCCAAAAGTTTTATGTTTATGATGGAAAAGAAAAATCCACAGAGCGTTAGAGATTTGTTCCATAGTAGTATGACAAGAAGGGGTGGAAGAAAACTAAACCCAGTTGGTAACATAAGAAGAAAGAAAAATGTACCTTCCTTGCTAAAAATTTCAAACCACTTATGGAACATTTAGGACTTACACGAGATACCTTCATCAACTACTTTACAGGAATTGCCTTCAAGTAAGTTCCCAATCACACCAGTCCACAGACATGAAATTATTTCACCATCTGCTCCAGAGTTTGGCAATATCCTGGTTTAACCATATAAAGGCCAGAGTTAAGTCATTGCATTTGAGACAAATAACAAGATGCTGAAGCTGGGAAGTAGGGTGTCTTTGTTTATTAGCAACAATACGAGATTGAGCTGAAATTGCAAATCCTGAATATCTCTAAAATTCTGATCAGTAAGATCTTGAACTTCTATAAGCAGCCACAAAAGCACATATGGGTTTGAAGTTTGAAACATAAATGTGACGGTATTGTGCTTGGAGAAATTCAAAAGAAGTGGACACTGAAATGTTGCGTAATGACATGCTTTTTTTGTTTTCAATTTGAATGATAGAACGATAGGTGCAATTGATCAGTGTTTTTGCATTGTTTGGCATTTTTTCTGAGTTTACATTTTCAATGCAGTCTCTTTATAAAGGAGTGCTTGAAAGAGTTCTACACGACGTATGATGATACCAGTTTGAGATGGAATGGCGCTGATCTTTTGACAAGGGTTGCAAGAAGTTTTTTGAGAGACAAGAATGAAAATGTTAAGCTGTTGGAGTTGAAGGTGGAACCCACGGAAACTTTCTTCCCTATTAGTTCTCAGAACATCACGAGGTAAACCTGACACTTTCTTCTCAATTGTTTTGGAGTACATTTATGATATAGGATTGATTAGGAAATAACTATCTGCATATTCTTCATTGGTTGACACAAAGTCTGATTTCGAGATTATAGTTTTGTTATTCAATCTCATATATGCCTTAAATTGAGCTGTAAACAGATACTTTATGGAACCAGAAACAGAGACAGAGAAAGCCCAGCAAGATGTTCTGTTCGAAAAACTTCCTCGGGAGTCATTGACATTTCATTTCTGGAACAGCTTGACATCTACTCTCATCCCAGAACCAGAAAGCCTTGTGACTAGGCTTATCAACTATTCCTGTATCCGATGCTCGGAGTTGCTGTAAATTTCACCTCACACCTATTCTGTCTTGAAATCGGTCTAAGTTGAATAACTCACGCACCATCAGATCTTATGAAATCACTAAATCTTTCACTAACAAGCCTCAATTATAATCCATGAAGCCATATTACAGGTCCTAATCTTGCAGTTCAGAAGACATTAGAACTTGTCCATGTTCATATAGTTGTACAGTTTTGCCGTAATGAAATTCTAATTGACACTGACACCAAAAGAAAGCTACAATACACAATTTTTTCTAGAGCATGCATTAAATATGCATGGTTGGTTTATTTGTATATAGTTTTGGTGGCACTGTAACATGTGTACAACAGATAATTGTCAATCCTCAATAGTCAATTGTGGAAATAAAGCAAGATTTTGTTGGCCATTTATTGAGATTTTGGAATTCAACAGATAACTTTATGTGTGATAATCAATGCATGTTGCTTTCTCTGATTCAAAATGTGTAACGGACTCCCTTCATTTGGAAGTTGATGGTGTGGAAAAGAAAATCTTGTGGACACCACACGTACGTATATAGCATAGAGAATAATGAAAATTTTTTAGGTACGTGTGTTGAAAGGTCTCTCAAGATAGAATATGGTTGGCGTTTAATCTATGTAATGGATTTCGCCTAATGAAAAAAAGTTTTGTTTTTTGTTGTTGTGTTGAAAGATCTGACTGCATAATAAATCATAAAACTTCATCAAAATTGTTGTTTCAGAAGGCAAAGTTCACTCCCTATTCATTTGTTTTATAAGCTTTACGCCTACAACTCTACTCCTCACAAACACAATAAGCTGAACTCATGGGCCCAAAACAGTACTGAAGATTTTTATTTACAAAATGAATATTATAAAACTGTCTATTTCATGACAGTATTATTATTTTTTATATGAGAGCATTCACATATGAGTTATGTATATATAAACTCTTTTTTTTTTTCGATTGATGTACGTGATTATTTTAAGCATCGATCAAGATTATCAAATTTCATACTTAGTATGTTAAATAATCTAAAGATTTCAAAAGTAATATACAATAACTATATTATTTTTTAAGAAAAATTTATGCACTCGCTGTTATTTAGAAATTAAAATTAAATAAATAGCAGAATTTGAGAAGCAAATTGTAGGATTAGCGATTAGTATTTGAGTAATTAGTGTGAATGAATTTTGAATTTTGAATTTTGATAAATATTTGTGGCCAGATTTGGGTAAGCGTGCAGTGAGGAATGACGTTATGAGCAGCCATATGAGACCAACGAATGGTGGAGCCCACACCATTCCAATAATTGCTTTCTTGAAGATTTTCTTTTCTTTTGGAAAAACTTTTCTGTGCTTTCTTTTTCTTATTATAATAAAATAAATTATTAATTTTTATTTATTATTATCTCTGAAAATGACTTTTGGGGGTTGCAGGATGTCTTATTCCGTCCTTCTCTGTCCCAAATAATCTAACGCCTGAGAAAGGCGAGTCATCATAAGCTTCATTCGTTTCAACATTACAAAGCACAAAAATAATTATTTTGCAGCAACAAGAAGCTCTGAGTCTCAGTCTGAGAATGAAATATCATTTTTATTTTTGCTTGTGGCTAGGATGTGTTTGGATTGAAAATGAAAGAAAAGAAGAAAAGATTATGGGAAAATGTGTTTTATTTATTTTTTTATTTCTTAGTGAATTATCTATAAATATCCTGTAAATGTTCAAACATGTCATCTTTGTGTATAAATTTTTATGAGAAGAGGAAGTATAATTTTAATATTTTTTAATAAAAAATGTAATTTATTTTTTTAATTGTAAACATTAAAAAATTATTATCATTTAAAACTATAAACTCTTTTTTCCTTTTTGAAATCCTTCCATCTCTTCCTTTTCCAAATATACTCTAAAAAAATGGACAGATCCAGCAAAAGATGAGAGACTTTTTTTATTGAATTAAATTTGATTAAAGTTAAAGGGCATGGAATGATTCATGTTTCTCTTGGTTTGGGTGAAATTAGTGATACTGATTCTTGATTATGTATGCAAGCGCACCATGTTCGAGTGTAATATTTATTTATATTATTATATATACAAATAATAATTTAAGTGCCTTCAGTCTATGCATTTATGATTTAATATAGAGTTGAATGGTATCATGATTTGATGATTGAAAATTTGACAAAAGATAATGTGACTAATAAAAGTTGAAGATAATGTGCGATTGGACGCAGAGAGAGAGAGAGAGAGAGAAAGTGAGACGGAGACAGAAGGTTGTGAAGGTTGTTGTTTTTAAGTTTCTAGAAAATGATTATATTTTGTTTCTTTTTTAAAGGTATATATTTTAATTATTTAGTCCATAAATATTAAAAATAAATTATTTAATTTTTAAATATTTTAACTCACTGCTCATTAGTCACATGAAAATTAATAATATGGTAAAAATAATTCAAAATTTTTTAAATGCTAATTGTATATTTTTAAGATTCAATAATTAAATAATTAAAATATGTATTTTTATATGAATATTTGTGTTATTATATATAATTTTGGGGGTTTTTAGTCATCTTTCTTCAAATTATATAATAATAACAAGTAGATAAAATAAATATAAATCTAATATAAAAAAATTCAAATAGAAATAAAAGCAGTAAAAAATAAATAATTTTTTATTACTTTAGACAATAATAATTACTTTATTTTATATTAAATAATTAAATAAAAATTAGCATACATTTTAATATACGCTAAGCTACTATATATGTATACATTTATAGGAAGTGCATCAAATTAAAAATAAATAAATTTATATCTTTTAAAATATGAAAGAGAAATAAAGTTTATAAAGTTAAAAAGAGTTAAGAAGTAAAAAATTTAAATATTAATTTATTTATGATAATTTTTTTTATTTTTATATTAATTATTTTTTTATTTAAAAAACTTTACTCTATAGCTAATGAAGCTAAGGTTAGTAAAAAAAAATTATTTAAATTTTTATTAAAATAAATATTTAAATTTTAGTATCTAACAATACTTTAAATAAAATATACTTAAAAAAATTTCATCTTATAAAATATTTTTACAAATATTTTTTTGAAAAATTAATCTTATATATGAAGTATGAGAAAAAGAAATAACAGATATATACATATGTTAATAATGCTATGGTAATAAGCCTTAATTTAAGGAGCGAATTTATGGAGGACCACATGACGATGGACATAGCCTTTATTATACACGGATGTACCATCAATATATATATATATATATATATATATAAAGTCAAATTTGATAATGTTTTATAAGTTTTGCTTAGTGCATCATATCATCATATTGAATTAATTAGTCGAAGTTAGATGGATCAGATATGGTTATGGTACAAACAAACCGAAAAGGATGTCTGAAAAAAAAAATTATAAAAGAAATAAATAAAGGATACAATTAGAATTTAAATTTATTTTTATTTTTTTATATTTTTAAAACTTTACTTCCATCTCTTATTTTAAAATATCTAAATTTTAAATAAACATTCATTGTGTGTGCTTTTTTTTTCAAATAAACTCACCATATAGAAAATGATAAAAATAAGTTGTTAGTAATTAAGATTAGAAATGATCATGAGTATGACATTATAACCTCTATCATTAGATTTAAAAATATATATTTTTTACATACCCAAACCTAGACTCAAGCATATAGTAAAATTACTTTTCATCCTTTAAATCTTTTGAATTTTCAAATCTCCAAACTTGTTTTATTTAAAGAAAATTTAAAATAATTAATTTTTTCTTTGAATTATAACCAATTTACGTAGAAATTCATAAAAAAAAATATTATTCAAGTTCTATCAATTATATTATATAAATTTTAAGTATATAATTAATATAAAATCTTAAAATATTTATCTTTACAAATTATTAAATATAATAATTTATAGATTAATATTAAAATTAAATTATCTTATTAAAAAAATTAAAATAAATAACTTAATTTACATGTATATTTATTTTAATTGAATAAATTTAATATATATTTATAATATAAAAATAATATTTAAATAATTTATATAGAATTACTACGCACTCGAGTTGAATATCTTTTTTGCTCTCTCAAGATGCGGCATGTAAAATTATTCAAAACAATGTTCATTTTACTTTAATATCAAAACTCAAAAAATAAATTTTGTAATTACTTATAAATATAAATACTTTAATCATCTTTAATTAAGATCCGAGTAACATAATAATTTTTTTTCGACGACATGCTAATATTTATCTTGTAAATCCTAATATAAAGACATAACGTATGAAAAAGGAGGTAAAAGTACACCGAGAAAAATTAAAATAAAAAAGAGACTAAAGTGTTAGCAAAATCTCTTAACAAATTTGTTTATTGTTTAAATAGCTTGACTCTTATTTATACATTTATTATTTAACATGTATTAAAGTGAATATGAAAATTCTTAATTACTTTTTAATTTTTTTAAATATATTTTTATATTTTAAAAATGAGTTGCAAGAAATTAAATCTCACATTTATCTTTATTTAATTATATCATAATTTATGTCAATATTTTAATTAATGTTTAAATATTTTCAAAGATCAATTAAATTATAGTAACTTTATGTTAAAAAAATAATAAAAAGTAGTGGAAAATTAAATAATTTCCACTATCTCCCACATATGTTTGAAGTTGAACATTATCATAATTTATATTTATGTTTACTTTTTAATATATAAGACAAAAGAAATGATATATTTTGAAGTCATATATAATAATATAAATCAACAATTAGTAGTTTGACTTGTACTAAAATATATAATTAATTTTTTTAAAAAAATATTTTATAATAAATTTTATTATATGAAAAAGATAATAATAATAATAACAAAATAACTTCTCAATCTATAACCTAAATTTTAATTTCTCTTTCTTATATTATAGTCATATTTTATTTTACTTATGTGCTAAAAAATGATTCTAAGAACTAATAATTAGAAGATCTTAAGCCAAATATTAGTATAAATATATAAATAATAGTGTTATTATATATAAAATTCTTGCTTAGTGGGCAATCCTCACAAGGAATTCCCTTTGCACCAAAGCCTAATTGAATAATTATTTATGAATAAAACTAATTACAATTATACCACTGATGACCTACTTAATTATCTTTAATTAGTGTGTATTCCCTTACCATTTTCATAACAAAACATGATTTTAAAGGGTTTACTAACCTGCCTTTATAAAATTGATTAAAGTTTTATTTAATTAATTGATGAATTATTTAATAATTTTAAAATTATAAAAAGTCAACAAAAATTAATAATATTTAATATTTAAAAACTTTATCAACTAATTAAATAAAACTTTAATCAGTGTGTAAATATTGATTAGCAATACCTTAATTTTAAAAGTAACATTGTATTTTACTAATTGACTCCACTTTTTTGCATTGATATGATCGCATTACTTGTATTCATTTCATTGAAAATTCCATCATAGTTGGCCTGCAATAGTTTCAATCATTTTTTTGTTTTTTATTTATTAAGGATCAACAACAACAATTAATAAGTAATATTTTATTGAAATGTATGCCAATTTTTTAATTTAATTTTAATTTCTAAAATATAAATAAAAAAGTCTAATAACTTTTTATACTCTCGTAATTCTCTATTCTATTACAAATTTATATAACTTATAATAGTTTTGAATGTTTCCCTTCTTTGATATTCTAAATTATATGATATAATAAAGAGGTATTAGGGGGTGGGGAAGAACAATTAAGGGAGAATGAGAAGTTATATAATTTTGTAAATATTTTATACTTATATTTAAAATTAAATTACAAATTTAACATACATTTTAATATATGTCAATTAAGTCCATTAATATATTATATAATTTTAAAAAAATTGAAAGAAATGAAGGTTTTAATTCACATACGAGTCTTTCTACTACCAATTAAAGGAATTATGAAAACTACCTACAAATTAAAACTAAATTTGCATGTATTCAAATTATAACCCGATTCGAGAATGATGTTACCATGCTATCAGAAAATTAAAAATACATAAACAAAGTGTTTAAGAAAATCAATTCAAATAATAAGTAAATATAGTACTTTTTTATTATTAGATTAAATTACACTTTTTATCTCTTATTCCTTTATATTAAAATGTAAGTCTCTTTCTCTAATAATATATATTTCTCCAATCAATTTTCTTTTTCCAAACGTTATAAGTTTAGGGAGATTCCATGACAAAGATAAAAACTTTTCATCTAATTTTTGTATATACAAAATTTAAATATGAAATATTGTTAAAGAGATTGAAATACTAGTCACTCTAAACCAACCATTTGTTGGTAAGTAATCATGTTTAATATAAAAAAATTGTATAATGTTTATGCATTTAATGCATAACTATATGGTTCAATTTTAAAACATTTGTGTTCACAATTCCATTTATTTAATGGCTACATAACTATCTTTTAAGCTACATAAGTTAAATTTAGATCAATTTAACAAATAGAAAAACTAAATTAATTGAGGAAAATTTAATGTAGATAACAAACTTGAGATACTTATATTTTCAAAGACAAAATATAATTTTTTGTATTCAAAGAATAAAAGTATAAAAAAATATTGAATAAAATTAAAAAATACCCTTAATTGTAGCAAGTTCTAAATTTCATTGCAGTGTCAATCCAAAATTGAGGAGGGATAAGATATTATGCGCTATAATTGGAGAGGCTGCTTGAAAGGATGCAAATGATTGGTGCATAGGAATAGCACAGTCTCTTGGATTTCATAGAAAGTATTTAAAAAAACAAAATATTCTTAATAAGTATTATATTTAATATATATTTTAAATTATATCTAGCTAATTCTCGTACTATTTGATATATATTACAAAATCCTCCAATTCAAATTACCTTTTGCTAATAAGACTAAATTTCTGTACAATATACTTTTTTCAAAAACTAAAATTGACTATATTTATTATTATTTTAAAAATAAAATCACATTCTAACAGCAAAACTTAACATCAATTTACCTACTTTTAATCTCATATATGTTTTGTAAAAAGTTAAATTTATTAATAAAAATAAGTTAATTTTTTTGTATATATATCAAACATTTAAAACGTCAAATTTAATTATTAAAATAAAAAATATCAAATATAATTTGATAAGAAAAGATATGAGCATAATTTAGTATTTCTATTATTTAAAAATTGAAAGACTGTGCTACTTTTAGGGAGCAAACAGGGATGGCCCTCTAAACCCCACCCACATAAATTGATATATATCTATACTCTACACTCCTCCCTCCATCTTCCTCCTTCATATTTCCTTTCTCATAATTGTGTCAATCCATACTTGAAAAAAAAGATGAAAAAGAAGAAGAAGATAATAAAGTAGCTCAAAAGGCCAAAAGAAATACTAAACAACAATAACAAATAATTTTTTTTTTTGAGATCACTTATATAAATTAAGTGACATTTGTATTTTTTATTTTAATATATTCTATGTCGGTTGATTTATATTTATAAAATTTAATGTCAACTATTTAATATAACTCTTTTCTTTTATTTGAGTTCAAAATTGATTATACAAATTAAAACTTAACATAAACAAAGTTTTTAAAAGAAATACTATTTTCAAAATTTTTAGATATATATATATCTTTTAGGCCAAATATGTGTGTGTATATATATATATATTTAAAATTTATTGAGTTTGCAGTTTATGACTCTAGTTTCAATATTTAATTATTAGGTAAGAGTGGGAATAGGAAAAATAGGGTTTTACTATTATTTTATGAAAAATTTAAAAAGGCAGAGACACCTTAATTTTATCATAATTCAGAAGAGATAATAATATTACTAAATCATTTTATATGGATTTAAAAATATATTCTTTATGAATAATTTACGTTTCTTTTAGTAGTGTTTGAACTTTATCTTTACACGTTTTGGTTCTTTAAGATTATTTTTATACAATTGAGTCTTTAAAAACATTTTAACTTTTTAGTCGTTGATCATTAAAACATGTATATTTGTCCAAATTTTTTCATATGTCTTTAAGGGATGAATCAACTAGTAATCAATTTAAAACTTTTAGAACTAAGAATCTATTTTCTCAAAATTTTCAAAATTAATTGCATTAAATTTTATATTTATTTTCTTCTATTTATTTCTTTGTATTTATCTTTTACAGTGTATGATAGCAAGGATGGTTTATTTCCTCCAATTAAAACATTAGTGTGAGAAGAAGTAAGAGAGATGAGACTCATCTTTTACAAAAATTTCTATTATCTATACATCTATTATGAGATTTATCACTAGTAAAAATTTTAGTTAGTTATAATTTTTGTGATGGTAGATCTATTATTAAGTATACCGTATCACAAATGATAATTAGATTAAATTTAAATGTAATTTTTATGTTTTTATCATTAAATTTTTTTATCATCTGTATTTAAGTTTTGTATAAAATTATTTATTTTCCAAAATATGAATTTCAGAGATAATATTTCCGACAGAAGTATGTCTGTCTCATCCGAAATTCATACAGTAAATTTGAGAAGAAAATTTGATCCATTTCTGTATTGTGATGTATAGATTGTAGATGGCAGATATTTAAATACTGATTGAGGACGATCCATAAAGTATATTGCTCTTTCTTCATCTCTGTTAGTATTATTTTCTCGTACGTACACAGTTTGAGAGTTGAGTCCTTCTCTTCTTCTCGGAGTCCGACACTAGTAGAAGGGGAAGCTCAGGCTTCGCTGAAAAACTCTCACACTCTATTCTCATCATGCATCCTATCAATCCTGTTCGTTTCAGAAACTGAAAATCTTCTCTAATCTTAATCTGGCAGCTGATTGGTGGTGCTGGTGGTGTGGTATAGAGATTCTTCATCTTCATGTACTAGGGCATGATTACCTTCAAGCACCTCTGTTTTGAGTCTATTTCCATAGCTCCAACATTGCTGATCGGTGAGTTTTGTTTGGATAAGCTTGCGAAATTGTGCCTTTTTACTGGGTTGCGTTTTGTTTCTCCACAGATTCTGCCTACCCCGGGCTCAAAACTTTTATGGGTTGTCGTTTTGTGTGCAGTATATGTCCATTGGTCCATTCTATGTTTACCCATTTCTTAAAATGTTTTTCCCAGTTCGTTCTTTTCCAATTTTGCTCCCTTTTTATGGTATTACAGCATCTAGCTTATGATATGCTTCGGTTCTGTAGAGGGTGGAGACTGCATGATTATTTGTAAATTTCAATATCTTCTAATCTTTTTCTGGTTTACTTCTGTATGTATCTTAGGATTTTTTTTTCTTTAAAAATAATTTTTGGACTGAAGCAAGTGATGGTCCTAAGCTTATGAATGCTTGTTTTGATTAAAAGCTTCAAGTTATCGTTGATCTTTTGCATATTAGTTTGAAGCTCCATAATATTTGACAGATTATATTTCATATCGTCAATTAATTAAAAATTTTAGAGTGGCGATGCACTTTGTAATGGAATAACTTGTTAAATAATCTCTCTGTACAAGTGTCAACATTTAGCCTGCCTGTTATTATTATTATTATTAATTTTTGGTTTGGTACAAGGAGGAATTTTGTTTTGTCTTGGGGTTTTCTAGTGGGTTCGTTCTTTATTTTCCACAAACTTCTTAGGTTTCCAGTTCATATGTAGTGGGACTTACCATTCTTTGTGATTTATATGTACCTGTAATGATGCTCTTTTACTTGTGGGTTTTAATTTGTACAAATAAATTTATTTTGTGCTAACCTTATACTTTTACTGGACAAGTCTGTATTCAATTATATACAGATTTTTACTTTTCTAGAAGTTGTGTTCAAGAAATATTGAAGCTTTTGTGAGAAATGTTTGAAGACTGGGCATAGAAGGAAATTGAGCTTTGATTTAGTTGACTGAATTTAGCTTCCAAATATGTTTTTTCTAAACTGCACTACCTGTGATGTAGGAGAGCTGATTGATGGACAGGACTCACTTGGATTTAACAATTCATCACTCTGGATCAACACAATCAGAGGAGTCAGCCCTGGACCTAGAAAGGAACTACTATGGTCGTCCTAACCCTTCATCAAGTCCATCACCCTTGCAACCTTTTGCATCAGGTGCTCAGCATTCTGAGAGTAATGCTGCCTACTTTTCTTGGCCTACATTGAGTCGTTTAAATGACACAGCAGAAGACAGGGCCAATTATTTTGGAAACCTTCAAAAGGGAGTGCTACCTGAGACTTTGGGTAGATTGCCAACAGGACAGCAAGCTACTACCTTGCTTGAACTTATGACTATTAGGGCATTCCACAGCAAGATCTTGCGTCGATTTAGTCTTGGCACTGCAATTGGCTTTCGGATGAGAGGGGGTGCCTTGACTAATATTCCGGCTATTCTTGTTTTTGTTGCTCGTAAAGTTCACAGGCAATGGCTCAACCACGTCCAATGCCTACCTGCTGCTCTTGAGGTGGGGACTTTTTGGTTCTTCTGGCTATGTTGCAGGTTTCTACATGGCTTTAGTGGATCTCCTTTCTATTTTTCTTTTTGATTTTGTTGGTTGTCTTTGCATTTTCATCTAGGCATATTGCCTTTATGCTTTGGATTTATATATTGGAAAAACTGAAAAATGGTGACAGGGGAATCCTTGAAAATTTGAAAATTTTTATTTAATTGTTCGTGAGTGTGTTTATTTGCTAATAAATCTGTGATTCGGTATAAGAAGCAGGTGCTATTTTTTTTTTTTTTTTAAAAATCTAAATATTTCTTGGAACTTTTATTGTAGTGCCAGCAGATGCTTAAAGTTAAAAGTGGATAATTGTCTACTTGCTGACAAGGAAGATGACTATGAATGTCATTTTTTCCCCTTGGCCTATAATGCCCTTCTTTAATTGAAAATATTATAGAAATTGCTAGTCTGCAAAATTGTGCTTCTCTCAAATTTCCACCTACCTCTCTGTTGGTCATTTTCCCTCTCTAACTTATAGTAATATGAGTTAATATATATAACTCCTAGTTGCACGAGCATAAAATAATTTCTATTCTCTATTGTTGTCAAAGTCTAATAGGATGTAGTCTATCGAAGAAAGAAAAAGGGACAACGAAGAAAAGAAAAACTACATGATTCTGTGGGAAAAAAGCCATGATTTTTAGTGATGATATAAAAATAATTATAACTATATATTTTCTTAAAATGATTATCTTAAACTACAATGGAGCTATATCAGTATTCCTTGAGATCTAAAGGTTGTACTAATCTTTCATTGAGTTATTCTATCTAATAAAGTTGAATTCCTCATTTGTAAAATAGGGGCCTGGAGGTGTTTGGTGTGATGTGGATGTTGTTGAGTTCTCCTATTATGGTGCACCTGCAGCAACTCCTAAAGAACAATTATATACAGAGCTTGTTGATGGCTTAAGGGGAAGTGATCCATGCATTAGTTCTGGTTCTCAGGTACTTCTGCTTTACGCAATAAATTTCTTTTATGTGTTGCATTTTCTGTTTCCTATATGCAAGTCAATGAAAAATAAATTGCCAGTCAGGTTATTTATTTAATACCTGATATTAGAGATATATTATCTTGTCATCGTGGCTATCATCAGTATAATTGTTATGGAGTTGAATTTAGCCAAATCAAACATATTTGTTAATAAGTTGTAGTGCTCTAGGGGGAAAGCAAGGTGTCAAAGACGTATTAAGCTAGATGGGTTGGTTAATTTAAATTTAGTTTTTTGCAAACTTGATATTTCCTCTTTGTTCTATTAGTAAATCTGGCATCAAATCAATATTTATTTAGAAGGACTTTGATAGTTTTGAAAAATGTTATTCTTTTGTTATTATGTAGCTGGTAACTCTATGGGGGATATATGGTTTACAGGTTTTTGACCTGCGAATTACATTTATAAGAAGTTATTTGCTGAGCTGAGACTCACCCTTTTCTGGAAGGGACCAACATAAATGCCTTTATATGTTATTACTTGAAACTTAACTTTTACTAAGCTTCGTAAAATTTTATCTTTGCTAAGTTTTATTGGTGTATGATAGAAGATATGGAGTTAGTGTCATTGATGAATGATAAAAGATATTAAATAATTATTGTTGATGATTAAAAGTAGACGTTGCAGAGCAGTAATGAGGAAATGATACTAAAACTGTATAGTTGTTTTAAATATACATTTGAGATTAACAAATTGCAAATTATAGTTGGCTTCCAAATGGGAGTTTTCCTTCAACAGTTCAACCTTTTGACTGCCCCATGTTAGAGCAAACTTTGTTGCACCTGTTGAGGTCTAGGGTTCAGTTGTTGTCTTTCTCTCAGCTTCTGCGAGTAATTCATGCATTTGTAGCTAACCAAGTCAATGAAAGGAAGTTTTGAATTTCTTGTTAAATGTAAAAAGATATTAGTGTGCCATCCTAAATATCTTTAAATACCTTCCACCATATGAAATTCTTCATAACTGAAAGGCAAGAATGTGAGATATACTGAGACATCATTCTTAAAGCTTAAGATGATGCAGTTGGTAACTTCTAGCTGGTTTTGTAGGATTTCATACTTTGTTTTCTTTTATAGTTTTGAGTTTTGGTCCATATGGCATATTTTAATGATTTTATAAATAATTGATCTGGCGATAATTTCATCCTTATGTTTGAGATCTAGTGTTTTTGTATCTTGCTCATATAGTCCCAATTCTTCCATGGACTTGAAAAGTATAGTCCAAGAAGCTAACTTGCCAAATAAGGCAGCCTACTTGAATAGAATTTGGGCTTTAATTCTATGTCATATTATAGGGTTGCTTAAGAGGAGGAATAGTTAAATTATAGAATTCAGAGGTCAGGGCCAGAGAAATTATCAAAGATTCTGTTTTGGTGTTTTACCAGGTCTTTCTTTGAGGAGCTAGAATTGGTTTTGTGTTAATGGTGATAATAGTCTTGAGCGTGGGGAGGAGGGGAAGGAGATTTTTGAGATGGATGAAAATCGAGTGCCAAGTTTCAATGAGTATTACCAAATTCATGCTAATAGATGCACTGGTTTGAGCATGAATAATTGCTTCTTAGTCTTGTGTGAAAGACTAATCATTCTAAGGATGCCTATCCTTTGTTGTTCTAGCCTTTTGTTAAAAGGGCTCCTAAGGCAGATTTTTAGTAGTGGATTGAGTAGAAATTAGTTCATGTCATACAGGTCTGTTTATACAAAGCAGAGGTATCGTATCTTTAGTTTTCTTATGATATGTTTGTTTTGCTTTTGGATGATAGAGTTTGTGTTGTCTTTTCATCCAAATGGGAAGGTGCAACCTATTCCAGCTTCTACGCCTAATGTCTTTTCATCTTTCATCATATATTTGTTACTACTATTTCTTACATCTTTCATGCCCTAGCTTCATATTACAGCGAAGTGAAGTGATTCATGCTGTTTTTGGAGTTTGCTTCTAATTTTACTCTGCTTTACCTTTTATTTTTTAATTTTTTTAAAAACTTTTAGGATTTTTGTTTGGCAATCTAGGTTTCATTCACCATTTAAATGGCCTAAATGGGTGCAAAAATCAAACTTGTAACTCATGTAGACTTAAAAGTTCAAAGAGCTTCCAGATTTTTAACTAGTTTGACCGCTGAGCTAGTTAAATATAGTTGGATATATTCATTCATAAACTATTAAGATTTAAGAGTTTAAGAGTTAAGTCTAGAGTTTGACAAGAATAACTTGGAAATTAGTTGGACTTAACTCAAGATCAAACTGACTTAGCAAGCACACGGTCCTGGCTCTTTACAACAATGAGTTTACATGTCTAATGCTTAGTATATAATGCATTCCAGAAGTTCTTTATGATCATTCAATATAATGGTAGGAGTACTGCTATCATGAAAGGATCACTCTATTGAGGTGCGTGATTTGAGACCTATTAGCCTGGTTTCTAGAGTCTATAGGATCATCTAAGTTTTTTTTTTTTTTTTTTTTGTGAGGTTGGGGGAGGTGCTTGGGGATACAGTCTTTGAGAATCAATGCTTTTGTAGCAGGAAGGCAAATTTCAGATGCTGGTTTGGTTGCAAATGAAGTTGTGGAGGACATGAAGCATAAAAAGCAAAAGGGCTTGGTTTTTAAGTTGGATTTTGAGAAAGCATATGATAGATCAATTGGGGGTTTCTATATAAATTTCTGTGCTGCAAAGGGTTTATGGTTAGGTGGAGAAGTTGGATTCAAGGACGTCTTTTGTTTGTTGCCTTTTTTGTTATAGTCAATGATTAGGGATAATTATGGGTATGGTATGAATAAGGTACTACTATAGTCTCTGTCCCTAGACTTAGAGAAAAATATTTTTCCCATCCCCAAACTTGGACTTGAGTGTGTAAGAAAATTAATCCCCACCCGCATTAAATCTCTAAATCTTTAGACCAAGATTCGTTTACTTGGAGAATTTTCAAAGAGAGTAATTTTTTTTTAAAGTTGAGACTTGTTTGTATGAAATTTATTCTTACAATGTTACGTAAAAGGAAAATTCTCACTGCCATTATATTATCCAAACTCAAAATACGCAGTCAACATAAACAATGACAACCCTCCTCTTTTATCTGGACTTGGGACTGGCTATGAAAGTCAAACTAAGCATGGGCAAAGTTACATATAATAAATATTCAAGTAACCAATCTTATATATATAAAATAGTATATTGTGGGCTTGGGTCTAGGAAAGGCGGTGGACCTGTAAAAATTTCTGAAATAACACCTGGACCTGAAACTATACCCATACCTAGGCCTGATGGATAAATTTTATGGCTACCTGTGAGGTATGGTAATTTTGATCCTTATCATTGGTGAGTATAAAGAGTGTTCTAGAGGACTTAAAGGTGTTAGGCAAGGAGATCTTTCCCCTTTCTTGTTTACCCTTCTTGTTGATGTTTTAAGTTGCACGTTGACCAGGGGTTTTTTGATGGTGCAAGAGAGACCATTTGGTTAGCTGGGAGGTGTATTGTAGATTGAAGGAGGAAGGAGGGTTGGGTCTAGGTAGTTTAGTGTCTAAAAAATTTCCCTAGTAGTGAAACGGCTCTGGCAATTTCCATTGGAGGCTACGTTTTTGTGGCAATGGTGATTAGGAGCAAATATGGCGTCCAACAAAATGGTTGGGAACATGGGATGCCAATTATGGGATTGGTGCTACACATGCTACACATGCAAGTCTCTGTAAGTTTATCTCTCATGTATATCATTCCTTCTCCTTATTTCTATCTTTTTGTGTAGAAGTCTTGTAGATGCTACCCGTTTTCATTTTTGGGAGGATTTTGGATTAGTGAATTTTCTTTTAGCTTAGAGACGAATAGCCATCACTTTTTGCATTGTGAGGTGGCTTGGCATGTATGGAATAGGTTGTTTAGTTTATTTGATTTGAGTTGGGTTTTTCTAACCCGTCTTCGGACTTTTCGAGCCATCATATTTGCAGGTTGTGAGGGATAAGTAGCTTAAAGTTCTTTGGCAGTGTATTGTTTTAGCTAGCTTGTGGTGTAGTTGGATGGAATGGAGTGCAAGGGTGTTTAATAATATTTTCCTAATGCCACATCTTATTTGGGATGGGATTAATTTTATGTCCTCTTTGTGGGTCCAATGGTTTCTTTAGAGTAGTGTCACTTATGGATCTCCAAAGGGATTGGAAGGTTCTGTTGAATTAGAATTTAAGACTCTTTCTTTTGTTTTTTCTTCCTTTGATTTGAGAAGATCTCTTGCCCTCTATTCTTGTAACTTTCTTTGTATTTTCTCTCTTCTTTTCAATAAGTCTTTTTTCATCAAAAAAATATAAAAAAATGTGTTCTTTACTATTTTCTTTTTTAGTTGAAAATAAATATGTAGCACTTCTGGTTTTATATTATTGGATTTAAATAGGCCATTGTACCCTTATAGTGATGATTTATGCATGGTGTTGATATTTTGGACCAGCAATTGGCATGAGTAACATTTCCCTCAAAAACAATTTTCAATGACTGAAACAAAGATTTTTATTTTTTGGATAAAATAAGAGAATTTTATTAATGAGAGAAAAGATACAAGTGAATACAAGAAGGAGGACAAGCTGTCCTAGAACAGAAGAACAAAAGAAAGAAAAGACAAGAAGCTAAATCAATAAAGCCTTCCAATCCCTTTGGAGATCCATAAGGGAGATCCTTCTAAACAAACCATTAGATGAAACCACAAAGAAGTCAAGAAAGTGATTCTATCCCAAGGAAGGTGAGGTGAGAGGTGTTTATTTTTAAAGACTCTCGCATTCCGCTCCATCCAAATACACCACAAAGTTGCTGGAATTCCACATTGCCAGAGTGTTTTATGCTCTTTATCCCTCCCAAAACCCTCAAATTTGATAGCAAGAAAAGTGCCAAGATTAGCCACACAAATACTGAAACAAAGATTTTTCATTTCAATACGAGTATTTTCAATGAACCTTGGCAGTATTTTCTTTTGTAATTGGTTAATTTGTGCATTTAAAGTTTAAACGACACTGGTAACACCCCTTTTTTTAAAAGATAGAACACCTAGTAGCATTTATCATTTATTGTCTAAATGGTTTTAGATACTGATTCTAATGAAACTGTTTCTTAATCTTCCATATATTCTCTTGGTTTTCTCTTTACCTTAAACCTTGATCTTATGCTGGTGAAGCTTGATAATTTGACTTTTCTCTTTGGCCATAGTATTTTTAATGCAGTATGAGATGATAGAATTACTATTTATTTTATTATACAGCAGTTTATTATTTAGGAATTAGGGTTCTGTTAGCTTTTGGGGCCCAAGATTATGTTCATGTCTTTCCTCTTAATATGCTTCTGGTAATTCACTGTCGTTACTGCTTGGTAATTGATCTTTAAATTTTGAGAATTTGTTTTCTTTTTTATTTTCCCATTCATTTTCTGCATTAACCTTTTTAATTGCTTCTATTCTGTGAAGGTTGCAAGCCAAGAGACATATGGAACCTTGGGTGCTATTGTAAAAAGCCGAACAGGAAATCGACAAGTTGGCTTCCTTACAAATCGACATGTAGCTGTTGATCTGGACTATCCAAACCAGAAAATGTTTCATCCACTGCCGCCCAGCCTTGGTCCTGGTGTTTATCTTGGTGCAGTAGAGAGGGCAACATCATTTATCACTGATGATCTTTGGTATGGCATTTTTGCAGGAACCAACCCAGGTAAAGTAGTTCCAATTGCAGTTTATCATGAATATCTTACCTATGGTGGTCTACAATTGGAAGTTAGTTTTAGCTACAAGTTATCTGTCAATTGTAAAATTGTCTCTGGATTTCTTGTTTTTAATTCCATGAAATAGATACCTTGCTGCTTTTTGTGAGTTACCTGAAGGAACACTAAGTATGTAAAATTTTGAACCCTGAGGCCTAGGCCAGGGGTTTAATTAGTAGGGTTCCCAGTTGAGCAATTAGTCTTTCTTCAGAGCATTATCTTAATTATGATCGATTATTGAAATCATATATCCCATGCTTTTTCTGCAACTATAGGTAAGTTATCTAACTTTTTATCTCTTGGACAAAATTAACAAAGTTCTTCCTCATAGATGGAGAATCAAGTCTAAGATTGGTTTTGTTATTTCTTGAAGTTTTAGCTTGTTTGATATTGTATCACTTTTTGACCTTCTAATCTATTGGCTGATTGAATTCCCAAAAGACAAATACTTCTATAGCAGCTATAAGAACTAGAAAATTGTTAAAGGAGAACTATTTATGTCTTAATTAACTGAAATAGGCTATGTGTGATATAAGCCGTTTAAGATGATGTTAAATAATTACATTATTTCTATGAGAGACTAAAATAAAAACTAATGATGGGCTTTCATGTGTTAGACTTTCAAGTTGAGGTGGTTGTTGACACGGTATTCAAACCTTTATAATTTAGTGGTCACAAGTTTGTTCCTTGTCGTCCTCCATTCTCTTAATCTTTTCCTTTTTTTCTTCTTTTTTGGTGTCAAATCCCCCATTCTCTTTATCATACATTATGTTTCAACACAAGATATGATGTCCACCCTTCAGGCCCAAAGGGCTTTTGTGTAAGTGAGGGTGCTACTGATTATATTACATACTATTCATGGGCTTTCACTTAACAACTTCAACTTTTGAGTTGAAGTGATCCGTGACAATTTCCAAATCATCAATTTCATCTAATTCTTCTAACAAGCCTTGATACTTGGGGATCTTGCATAATTGTAGTAGTTTAGCAGAGAAGAAAAAGGCAGCTGTTTAGTAAATAAAGACACTTTATTAAGTTTTTTTAACAGTTCGGCCAACATTTAGAATTACCTATAAATGACTGTAGAATGCGTTCTTCTGTTTTTGAAGAGAAATAAAGAATCACATATTCAACTGTGAAGCAGAATCAAAAGCAAATTTAAAATTATATATGACAAAAAGCCCACAATTAAAATTAATATGTACAAATATTTTTCTTGGATCTTTCTTAAGGTCATTACTTCTATCAGTGGCACTACTGCCGCCACTGTTACTACCCACCCCACCCCTCTCGCCTCTGCTACCATTGCAACTGCCATCCACCCACCCCTCCACTAACAACAAAGCTCTACCACTGTCATTGAAACTACTACCATGGTCGTCATTGCCTCATCACATGTGACTACCATAATAACCACTGCCACTCAGCAACCACTTTGGTGGTTGCCGTTGCCACTGCCACTGCCACTGTGTGCACACTGTCCCATCCCCCTTCTCCCCAACAACACATACAACCCCAAACCCAATACCTCCTCTTGGCACCTCCACTAGCTACTCCCACCACCACTTTTATGGCAAAGAAATTTTATAACAGAAGAAAAATATTTAAACATTTTTGTATCCAGAATGGTATTGTCTATAAGTTCACTTTTGTCGATAGCCTTGTAATTTTATGAATATAAGAATGCTAAACTTGCTTCCTATTGTAACAATAAACTACTTCTTCATAGTAGTCAATTTTCAAGAAGTTGATTTTTTTTTTTAAAAAATGATTTCTCATAAAAAATCAAATTTTCCACTATTGCCAAGCAGACAGTAAGTTGTTATAACGAGTTAAAAGATTGTATTTCAAACACATTACTGTCTTTTAATCATGGTTGCAAAACTCATGATAATCTATCATTTTAAATTTGTTAATTATAATTTTATGTTTTTGTCTCTGAATCTCATTGCATCTGAACTCCTACACATGCCATAACAATTTTGTAATTGTGCAGAGACATTTGTGCGAGCTGATGGGGCCTTCATCCCATTTGCAGAAGATTTCAATATGAATAATGTAACAACATCTGTAAAAGGTGTAGGTGAGATTGGTGATGTCAATATCATAGACTTGCAGTCACCAATAAACAGTCTGATTGGAAGGCAGGTGATTAAAGTTGGAAGAAGTTCTGGTTTGACTACAGGGACTATAATGGCCTACGCCCTAGAGTACAATGACGAGAAAGGGATTTGTTTTCTCACTGATTTTCTTGTTGTTGGTGAGAACCAGCAGACATTTGACCTTGAAGGTGACAGTGGAAGCCTCATTCTCTTGACTGGTCAGAATGGGGAGAAGCCACGTCCTGTGGGTATTATCTGGGGTGGGACTGCTAATCGGGGGCGTTTGAAACTAAAAGTTGGCCAACCCCCAGAGAATTGGACCAGTGGAGTTGATCTTGGCCGGCTTCTCGATCTCCTCGAACTTGATCTCATAACAACAAATGAAGCACTCCAAGGTTTGTTTTAGAAAGTTTTTAATCTTTCAATTACCTTATTACTAAGCTGTAATAAGTTTTTTGACAGAATTTTCAGCATTAACATCCTGCAGAGCAGTGTGCTATACTGTTCCATAAACAATGTTGAGGGATGAATAAATTTTGCATACATGTCAAACATGACCAAAGTCTGTGTTAAAGACTACCTATGACCTGTTGCATAAATGAAAATCTGATTGTCATAGCTCAAATACATAATATAGGGTTTTAGGGATGCATGGGGAGTACGCTATGGTGGAGGAACTAAAAGTATTATATTGCTTTGTTGGTATTATAGCAAAGTGAAAGCATTTAAACTGCAGTTTAGATCTCATAATTTCTGTTCTTTTTTTTTTTTTTTTTTTTTGGTTTGATTTTTTGTTTGATGACTTGACAACTTTAAAATGTTCATCGTTTGCCATCTGGGTTCAACTCTTCTATCTAGTGGCAAGGTACTGGGGCCATTATCTTGGGGGAAGTTGTTGGTGGGAGCACCACAAAGGAAACTCTGTTATCTCTTGTCCATTTGTTTTTTTTTTTTTTAAATTTTTTAATTATGACCTACATTTTCTGTGCCTACTATAGGAACTCCTGTTTTACACAATTCTTTTGAAAGTTGAGAAATCCTGTCGTTGATACTTGATGAATTTGAAGGTTGGTCTTAAGTATGATTTCCAAGTTGAAATCACTATTCAGTATCATAAAATATTACGTGGGGGTTTTTGGTCTTTCAGAATCATTAAACCCAATTTTAACTTCAATTGGAGTTCATCATATGTTTGGCTAGCAATGAGTGCATTTATGTTTTCAACCAAAAAATATAAAGCTTATTCATTTATGATTTAAATCTTTGTTAGGGTCTAAGGGAAAAGCAACTGGGTTTCTGATTTTTTAAACACGAAGTTTCAAATTTCAATGATAAATATGACCAAAGATGTCTAAAATGGCTTTTTTAAAGTTTTTAAAATCCTGTAACTTTTGTGGTAGATAAAATCCACATGTACTCTGCTTGTATAGCATAAGTTATACCTTCTTGAATGAGCTACACTGGTCTAAATTCTCTTCACCTTTTTTTGGTCCCTCTATCATTTAATCTATATTTTTCTCTTGTTTGAATTTATTGTGTTCTAATTGGATGCATATGCATATTAGATTTAATCTAAATATCTCAAGACATGAAAATTTTATATAGAGGGAATGTCTTTCGACAACTTATTTTTATGAGTTGGTTTAATAAGATAGAAGAATGCATAAATCCTTCAATGTAAGTTTAAAAATTGCAAAACATACAAAAACACATTATGTAAAACTTTTTGAAAAGTAATTGTTACCTTGTGGACTTTTGGATTGTATGAATTTCTGCCTTTATTTATTTGTTTTTCTAAGTTCCTTGAGACTAATTTTTTTTTTTTTTTTGGCATATATCCTGCACATAGTTGGGTTTCATTCCCTGTGTGCTCCTAAATGCATCTCTTATCTAAACTGACATAGTGCATGATTAGTCAAAAATCCTAATGAAAAAATAGAATTTTCTTGATCCTCATTACTTGATAAAAGGATTTGGAATTAGATTCATTGAGCTCCTATACTGGCTCTTCCTTCTTTAAATTTTTTATTAGCAGCCCAAATACTATTTTCTATTCCTTTGTCTAAGTTTTACTGGAAAGTCAAAGCCCCTTCTAAGGTAAAGGTTTTTGTTTGGATAATGGTACTTAATGGAATTAATGCTTCAAACTTGAAGACCGAATAAGTCTTTATCTCCTGATGTGTGTGTAATGTCTTTTAGAAGTTCAGAGATGTAGCCATCCTTTTTCGCATTGCGATGTGGCTTGGCACATTTGGAGTATAGGTTGTTTGGCTTCTTTGGTGAAAGTTGGGTTTATGTATCTAACAAGTTTGAGGTTTTTGGGAGGGTAAAGGAGTATAAAGTGCTTTGGCAGTGTGCTGTCTTTGCAAGCCTGTGGTTTCTTTGGTTGGAGCCAAATGCAAGGGTGTTTAATAATATTTTCTCCCACTTTATCTTCTTTGGGAAATGATGATTTCATGTCCTTTTTATGGATTTCTTTAGAGGAGTTTTCCAAAGCGATTTGAAGTGTCCATTGACTTAGATTTATGGATACTTTCTTTTGTTTGGAGATGATCTCCTGTCCTCCGTTCTTGTAATTTTTTTTTTGGGTAATTCCTCTCTTGTCTTTAATATCTTTTATTTTAAAAAAGAATTTTAGGGATGAAAACATGCTCGATGTGAATTATTGAAAAACCGTGCCTATAAACACAATTGTGGAAAATATAGTGGTAACCTCTATTTTGTTATGGTTGTTTTAACTTTTGGAGACTATGAATTATATGTAGTTTATTTTCATTATAACTTATAAATGTATTTCATGGTGGCTCTGGTATTTTATTTATTAGTAAAATTACGGGACCATCTTTATAGAAGATAGTTTTCTTCATATATCCAACTTGTTTGAGGCATGGGGCAGCCTTGTGCATTACTGCATTCTGGTTGGTAAAATTCGGGTTTTAGTTTTACCTTATTACTAAGTCATTAATTTGAAGGGTAGTATGAGCTACTCAAGTCCCACATCAAATAGAATGAGATATTCGATGGGGTACTTAAGTGGCTTGGTTCTTCCTCTTCAATAGCTAACTTTTGAGGGAGGGTTTTTCAAGTTACTTGGATTCTATCATTTGGTATCAAAGCCTGGTTTGGCGATGTCACAAAGAGGGCTACTTGCGGAGGGTTTTGATCGATGGAGGGGTTGACTACAGTAGAGTCAAGCAACGCTGAGTGAAGTGTTGCAGAGCACAATTCGGGACGTTGGCTCTTCAAGGGCATTGCTATGATGGGGATGGGGATAGTATGGGATGTCCTTAGGGTAGTATGGGCTACCTAAGTCCTATATCGAGTAGAATGAGATGTTCGATGAGATACTTAAGTTGCTTGGTTTTTCTCCTTCAATAACTACCTTTTGAGGGAGGGTTCTCTAAGTCACTTGGGTTCCATCATTTAATGATGGGCCCCGATATATACTAGAAAATATAAGCAAAGGTAAAAGGAAGAAATGTTGTGAGGGGCAAGATTGGGAATGAGTAGAAAAGATGAGGGACATGTATAGGCTCTCTTGAGAAAGTTCTAGAAGGAGTTGGTTAGGCAATTCTCAATAAAGAGTGAAGGAAGAGAGAGCCAAAGGGGAGGAAAATTAGGAAGGGACTTGGGAGAGTGCTAGCCTCTCGAAAGCTAGCAGTGCGGTTGCATTCTGTATGTTTGCTGGAGTGTTGCTATTTATCTTTTTATTCTGTTATTTCCTTTGTTCTATTTCCTTGAGTGTGTTCTGTTTTGGAGCTGTGAAGTTGGTGTGCTGTTTTGTTAGTCTTTCCAGTATATTCCGGGGATTGGTGTATGTTTTTGAGTGTTTCATCTATAATATAAGTATTATTCAGTGCAATGTCCAGGGCTCTAACAGTATGTAACCCAATAATTTATATTCTCTGTATATTTGAAGAGTATATTGTACACTAATTTTTTGATATATTGATGAAGTACAAAATAATGTTGACTTGATGTAAATTTGTTTGAATATGATATTTATGATTAGAGGTTTTAATCCAAGGGCATGCTGTGTATGAAATTCATCCGGTAAAAAGGCTTTTGAGATTAATTTTGGTTGATATTCTTGTCAGTCGATATATATATATATATATAATATCTTTGTTTGTGTTGTATTCATATCCTAATTTTGTAAACTTTCATTTAGTGAGCTATTTCTAAAGAGAAATACAATTGACATTATCCTATATTTTGAGTATCTTACACTATTATATTCCAAAATTTTAAAAAGGATGTTGAACTAAGTTACAGCTGACAAGCCCTTTGTTGCTATTGTCCTTTTATAGCTGCAATACAGGAGCAAAAGAATGGTTCTACTGCAGGGTTTGATTCTACGGTAGGAGAATCCTCTTCCACTGTGCCATCAAAAGATAAGCTTGAAGAGAGCTTTGAGCCATTTCGATTGAATATCCAGCAAGTTCCGGTCGAGGATGAACCTTCCAGAGGATTCAAGCCGCCATTAACACATAATGATTCTCATGTTGGAAATTATACTGAAACAACTCCAAATGTGGAACACCAGTTCATTCCTAGTTTTGCAGGCAGGTCTCCGGTACATAAAAGCTACCAAGGAGACCTAGAATTGAGAAATCTTTCAGCATTACAGAATGGCTCAGATGAAGATAATTTTGTTTCCTTGTGCTTGGGAGAGCCTGAGGCAAAGAGAAGAAAGCAATCAAACTCTTCTTTTACCATTGAAGAATTATAATGAAGTAATAAGAAATATTACAGTAAATTATTGACTCACTGAAGCAAAACTGTTAAGTTCCACTCCATCATGCTTCAGAATTTGCCTTCAGCTAAGATGGAGGTGTTTCAAAATGAAAAGGATAAATCAGGTTCACATCTTCTGGGTAAAATTCTTATTCTTTTTTCATGTTTTGGTTTAGTGATGATGATAGGTCACATGGGGAATTATATAATATATTATAGTGCAGATTTAGCTAGCACTGTGTTTAATCTGTGATTTCTAGTCTACTACTTTTGCTGTAGCTTTTGTATTTTAAGCACCCTGAAGTGAAAGAACTATAACCCCTCCCTATTCTAAGTTAAAGGATTGTAAAATATATCCTTGTCAAGCAGCACCATTTTGTTCATGGTCAATCCTTGTATCAGTATGTTCATTAGGAAATATTTTGTGCATATTTACTCTGTTCAAGATTTTAAATTGCAATTGAAAAAAAAATGTGAGAAAATGAAGAACTATACAACTGTTAGGATATGCAGTGGCTTGTTTGATGCTGTAAAATTTACTACATCATTATTGTGGCTGCAATTATGATTCCAGGTTGCAATTTAAAATTTTCTTTGAAGATTTTAATGATGAAACAGTAAAATTGGATTTTGTTTTTTGTTATTATTTATAGAAATGAAATTACTTCTTGGTTTAGATTGAAGTTAAGAGAGTGGTATTATCACTCAAAGGCCATATTAGGTTATTTATAATGAAACAGTAAAATTGGATTTTGTTTTTTGTTATTATTTATAAATGTTCCAAATTGAATATTAGGTTTCTCAATGTTTTACACTCTACAAAATAAATCCTTTTATTTATTTTACTTTTAAAATCGTTACTTTATTTCTCTCCTCTAGCATGTGTATCAAGTGGGAATTTGTCATATCCATTGGAAATTTGAGGTGATAGAAGAGGTTATCAAAAGAGAAAAAAAAAAAAAAGAGAGGTGATAGAAGAGGGTAATAATGTTGAAGATAAATTAGGAAGATTTGTTTTATAGAAAGTAAAATTGAGGGACTTAATCTCTTATCTTGAAGTGAACTAAAATTCGAGGAATGCAATGAATTAGGAAGATTTGTTTTATAGAAAGTAAAATTGAGGGACTTAATCTCTTATTTTGAAGTGAACTGAAATTCGAGGGAAGTTATTGCATTTTTTTCCGTTAATTTTTCTTTTATATCACCTTGAAGTTTTTTTTTTAATCACCTCTGAGATCCACACACACCCACACACAGAGACAGTGCAAAAATATACGTGATTTTTTTAATTTTTAAAATATATTATAAAATAATAATTATTAAATTTTAAAATAATAAATTAAATAATAAAAATTTATTTAGCTCTCTATACATTTTTTTAACTTCTTATTATTTTTATTTTTTCTCTCCCCACTCATCATATCAGATATTTTTTTATTTTATATAATATATATTTTGTAAAATTAATTACTAAAAAATTTTAAAAATATTATAATATATTAGAGAATTTGCATGTACAAAATTGCATGCTAATTTTTCTTTTATGTTTAGAATATAATATAAAAATAATTATATTTTTTATAATGATAAGTTATTTTATTTCTCTATTATAACTTCTCATGATCTATACTTTTTCTCTTTTATATCTTTACATTACATAATTTATTTTATATTATATATTGTATAATATATAATTTTGAATACTCATGATAAAAAATCTAGACTCATTAATATATATATATATATATATATATATGTAATGGGAAAATTGAGAGTCCAATAAAGTACATTAATTCCTATATATATATCAAGTACTTTTTTTAAAAGAAATAAACCTTTTGGTTTCAATATGTCTTAGTTATTAAGTTTTTAAAAATTTTAAAATATACACATTTTGGCAACTTGTTTTAAGGTTTTTGCACAAAAGATATCTAATTCTCATATACATGCATTTTCACATCGATCTTCAGTCAATTAATTTTATTCTCATTTCCGATTAATTAGCTCAAAGGAGCCAGTTTTCACTCATTTTCAAAGTTCTACCAATTTTAAACCACTTAATTTGCCTTTAACTAATTAACCAATCTTGAATTGAAAACAAATTTTGCGTCAAAATGAACTAAAAAGTTTGGGAATATTGTGCTAGAAAGAATTAAGGCGTTAAGTTTTTAGAGAATAAAAATTGTGTAAATTAGGTGAATAAATAATGTTCAATACCTCAATTTTTAAAAATGATTTTGGATCTTCTGCCATAAATTTTGCTTGGTGCCTGCGCTTTATAGTGGCGGTTTTATCCGTTGCTAAAGTGTGTTTTAATATTATTGCAACGAATATTATTGCTGCCATAACTTTTTTTAAATAATTAATTTTAAAAAATTTATAGTGGCAATAATATTTGTTGCAAGAAACTTTAGCAGCGGAAAAAACCGCCGCTAAAACGCCAAGGAGGCTAGCAACAAACGCTAAACAGAGAATCTGGACGCTTTTAAAACTCCTAATCTGAGAAATTTGAGATGATTTGGATTTCTTTTTATAAATTTTAATTTTTGTTAAGCGTCATCTCTACTTACCAATTATTTTAAACGAGTTATCACGAAAATAATATAAAAAATTTCATTCTTTAAAGAAGATAATCTTGAGAAGATCACACATTTAAAACCTATTAGTCTCTCTCAGGTGAAAGGTTATAAGTTTAAAATTATATGCTGATTTATATGTACAGAAAACCCATTAATCTTTTTTGTTAATCTGTTATTTGAATCTTTTTTTTCATCAGTAAAACGTGACTTTGCTAATATCACTTAGGTCTTTGATCTCATGATTTCAAATTACCTGCTTATTAAAAATGAATGCCTTACAATTTAAGTACAATCATATATATCTTTACTTCTGTTGAATGCTAAAAGAAAAGAAAATATATTAAATCCACATCGATTGATAAAGATAAGTTTAATGGCTATATATTTATGCGAATGTTAAATTATAGAGAAATAACCAACTTGCAAAGCTGTTTAGTAAATGTTGGTTTGTGAAGATTAACATTTGACTTATGATCAAAATTGCAACTAAAAGCTCCGATATGAAAAGAAGACAACTTCAGAAGACTTACAGAGAATTAAGAGATGTGTTGCCTCTTTGTGTGTGTCTTTTATCTTATAGTTGTTTTCTATAATGTTAATTAGGATGTAAATTTTATTGAGAATAATAAAAATATAATTTTTTTTAAAAAGTTTGATCAAGAAATGATCTAAAGGTTTAAGCTTTAGTGAATGAAAGTACTAGAATTTTAATCACGTAAAAAACTTTTTGGTACTAAACTTCAGTATATAAGATATATATGACTGAGATATATATTAATGACTAATTGAAGTTCTTATTTGTTTTAGAAAAAAGAGATCAAGCTTAATTGCAATCCTTTATTATACATATGAACGAGTTAAATTTACACAAGTCTAATAGCATTTAGACACTTGATAATATACACAACTCGTACTAATTATTAAATCAAATATAGAACTAGTATGAATAACTCCAAAAAAGAGAGAAAAAAGTACAAGAAAATACTGAAGCCCATCTTGATAAGGCAATTAAATTTCTTTCTTAAATATTTTTATTATACATGAACAATTTAAATAATATAAAATAATAGTTTTTTAAAATAATAAATTTCAAATATATATATATATATATATTATCATGGCAAGTGCTTGTGTTTGATATTAAATAGAATGTTATAATCTAATATAGGTTAAATTATTCTCATGATTGTTAATTTTGCTCAATTTTTAATTGAATCTCCTATAATTTAATCAAATTTTAATTTAGTTCATAAATTTAATTTTTTTTCAATTTATAAATTTATTTATTTCAAATAATCATTAATATTATCTAATATAAATTTTATTAATTATATATATAAGTTATTTTTATGTCATTATTTATTTTTTATTAATATAAATTATACATATTTAGAATATTAAAATACTATACATTAACAATATTTTACATTATTTAAACAAAAATTTGAAAATGAATTAATTAAATTAAAAATTTATTAACTATAAAAATTCAATTAAAATTAAACTATATATCATAATTGATTGTCAACTTAGGCTGTTATACATGTAACGTGAAGGTGGTTTTACTTTTTATTTACAATTCCAACACAAGAGACGAATTCTATTGAATGCAACACCAAGACAAAACTGAGAAAATGAAAAGTAAAAAATAGTCAATGATCAGGTTTGGCTACACACACACACACACACACACACATATATTTATATATATATGTATGTCTGTATATATAAAGTTCACAAAAGTTAAGCCAGGCTTGCACTGCACTGAGTTGATGATAAAACTGTAATTGTGGAATATTATAGGACCACATACAATATATAAACAACAAATAAATTCAAGCTGTCTTTCATACAGCAGTTCCCCATATAGTTAAATAAAGGTAATCAATGTTGTCACAATCACATAAATTATAAGTAACTTTTAATATATAAAAAGCGAAAAAAATCATCTTTAAATCATTAATTAATTGTCAAAATTATTACTAATTGAGGTATATATATATATATATATAGAGAGAGAGAGAGAGAGAGAGAGAGAGAGAGAGGACTAGTATTAATCAAAATAATTCTTATAGCATTGAGGTATATATTCTGCAAATTACATAGAAATCATATAGTTATATACTCCAAAGAGAAAAAATAATTAGGAGGGAATTTTGTGTGTGTGTGTGTGTATAGGAAATCAGGTATAGAAATTGAAAAAATTAAAGGAAATTAGAGGATGTGAAAGCTATAGCTTAGACGTACCTTGAATTGGTATGAGAAGAATCCCAGAGTTTAACACTAATGAGAAATTAAGCTGTTGATGATTGAGTGATTGAAGCTGCAAGATGACCTGATAATGATACACACACACACACATATCTTCTAATTATAGTGTCTAATTAGCTTTCCTAATTACAAATCCTCTTAATTTGTTTAATTCAACTATACAATCTCCACAATATTTTGAGTTCTTCCATCGATCTATTCTGCAAATTAATTACTAGTTTTCTAATCAGAGAAAATAGCTCGTATAGATGACACCATTTTCAACACCCAAGCCCTAATACATGAGAGGAGAGCTTGATGTCTCATCTGGTAAGTTAATAATTCGAAAAATTTCTTATAAAATAAAGTACAGACACAAAAGAATACACAGATCGATCAATGATGGATCGATTGAATTAAAATTTACCAGATCATGCTGGCAGCTTCAAGCTCTCAAACCAACATATATATACATATTAATAGTACTTGTGATGAAGAGAGAGAGATGAACCTAACAAGAACCCTAAAGGCGATGGACATATACATAGATAGACGCCATAGCTTGCCCTTAATTTGATGGGAAATTAATATATAGATCCCATGCATATATATAGATTTTAAGAAAGAGCGAAGAAGTTATAAGAAGAGTTGAAGGTTGTGATCATTCATGGAATTGAATAATAATGATGGTTTTGTGGAGTTGAATAGAGAATAGTGAATTGTGTGTGAGATCTCTATCACTGTGCCTTAGAGAGAGGAAGTGAGGGAGTATATAATGCTGCCTTTGGTCCTCCCCTTACAGCTATTGACATTGACTTCTTGCCCCTCTCTCTCTCTCTCTAGGTTTATGATTTGGATTAAACCTAATATTATAGGGACCATTTCGCCTTTTTAATTTTTTACAAGTATATTTATATTAAAATAATAATATTTCAATCACTATTAAATATTAAATATAAATATTTTTTTTAACTGATCACTTTATTTTTAACAAAATAGAAACACATAAACAAAAAAAGAAAATAGCTAGGGCATAGAAGAAAATTGTTCTTGTATTAACATATTGCATTTATTGCTTCCAAACATTTTTTTTAAATACTAGTTGATGAATTGATTAATTAACAAGGGGAACTAAGATATGGTTGATTGTGCAAACCTAGGTTAATGAAGAAATAAGAAAATATCCAAAATTTGAATATATATACATATATATATCTTTTTATATATGTAAAATTTAGTGTATTTATTTACACACACTCCCTAACATAATATTTCACTCAGTAAATAGCGCAAACTTGCTTGCGGAGAGTTATTAATTAATTAATCCAATAAATTAATATATATTTAAAAAAATTCCTTCATAAAATTATTTAACAATATTGTAATTCATCAAAAAATGTACTTATTTTTTTTATATTTAACGCATATATATAAATAAAATTCATTTCATTTGGAGAGCAGCATCCAGCTAGTGTGTGTGTGTGTGTGTATAGTAACTCAATCATTAGAAAAAAGTTCATATACAATTTCTTAAAATATAGTTTGATGCTTCTCTTTGATATATTATGCATGTGGGGTCCAAAATGGTTTCTGATTTATAAGAAATTGTGTGCATGATCAAACTAATTTAATTTGTGTTATATGCAGCATTTTTTGAATGAAAAAAAATGCCCCTATAAAATGAAAACTACTATAATTAATTTTTTAATCATATAAAAAAGTGCAACCAAGATATATACAATTTTATATCGGTATCATCATGTGCTACAACTGTCACATGCATATGGTCCTAGTCCTCCAAGCTAGCTATATATAATTATATATAAAAGCCTCACATCAATTACATTAAATCAATTAAAAATCTTATTGTTGACACAAATATATATATATATATAGAAATATAATTGGCAGCAATTAGCGAGAGTGTTGTTGATTTGATCAATCTTACTCTAAACAGCTAATAAAGATAGTGTTCCCATGTGCCTTTGAGACCACTTTGGTCCCTACAATTACAACCACATATATATATATATATTATAAAATTATAAATTTGAATTAATATAGTTTGTCTTCTTAGATTTATATATAAAAGTGCATGAATTGGGCAGGTTGGTTTGGAATCACTTAAGGCTTTTTGTCTTTAGCTTTGGTTGGTTCCTATGTCTTTGGTTCTAAAAAAGTTGACATATAAACACACCCAAATGCAAGCAAGGACCACTATCATCTATGCCTCTTTCTAAACAGTTCCTAGAAAATGAAATTATATATATATATATATATGTATTCATTTTTTATTTATAACCTAATTATAATACTAATGTTAATATATATTCATATACATTTTTAAAGGTTATATATAATTAGCTAGTTAATCATGTTATACCTTAAGATTCCATTATTTATTTATTTTTTTTCTAAATTCTTGCTTTAATCATATGGTTTTTTCTAAGTATTTTTACTATGTGCAATTTTTTTAAGATATTGTCAAACATTAGATATGAACATATTTTTTTAATAAGGATTCAAATTGTGTTGTATAATGAAAAAATATTGTCTGAAATATTTTACAAAGTAAAGTTTTTGAGATATTAGAGAGATAAAAAAAATGAGAGATAAATAAAAAATTTATCCTAAATAAAATAGAGCCCCTTTTTTTTATTTATCTCATTTAAAAAAATTTACGATCTTTCTCTTACTTCAAAAATTCAAATCAATTTACTATAATGTTCCATCTCCCAAACCAATTTTGGATGTTCAAAATCTCATATTTATATATATATATATATATATATATATATATATATTATCAAGTCAATCAGGCATGTTTTGATTAGAGTAATTTTATTTTAGGCTTCACATATGATTTACAATACATTTAGAGAAGAAAAATTTATATTAATTAATACAAATAATAGATAAAATTATTAATGAAAAAAACTCAAACTTCAAATTATAATTTAATATAATATTTGACCAAAAAATAATTTAATAAAAAAATGCCCAAAAAATCGAATGAACACTAGCTCCATTAATTCACTTGAGCAACACAAAAACAGCTAGCTTATGAAAAATATTACAAAATAAAATGAAAATAATTAAACGAATTTTAAGTTAATTAATTAATCTGTCTTAGTTTTTCTCCAAAAAAATTAAAGACAGACATGCGAATGCACTTTTTTGTCTCTCAAATTATATGTACTTTAATTCAATATTTAACTTGTTTGCTAAATGTGTGAATTGTGAGACTAAATTCAAATATGTCTTTTTTGATAATTTGATAATTAAAAATACTTTTTATACAAATTAGTCAAATATAAATTTCTTCTCAAATATTAATAAAAATATTTTGTAACTAAAGTAGTCAAATACAAACTGCTTCTCTCTCCTAATTTAAACTCTATTTGAGAAATATATCAAATCAAATAATAATTTGATTTATTAATTTGGATTCAACTTTTAAGAAAAAAATTATAAAACTAAAATATCAATAATCCACTAATAAATCATAGCATAAGGATTATATAAAGTGAAGCATACGTAAATTGAAAATTTAATTTTTTTTTTTAAAATAAAATGATAAGAATGAGCAGAAAACATGAATAGCTTTCAGGACCCATGAACAGCATCCTTCACGTGCCGCATGCGCAAGTCATGAAGTAATGACTCGTCACTGACATTGATATTTTAACCACATTCCACACAAACTGATTCATGCGACATTGACATTTTGGAGTATATATATTTCACAAAAAAGTTACATCAATTTCTTTTTTAGGTTTTGTTAAATTATTTATTTATCATATAATTTAATTTTGTTAATAAACTTTTTAATATATTAAAACTGTAATTTTATTTTTAATATAATTAAAATTAAAAAATTTAATTAATTATAATTGAGGACCATCTGGTAATGTGTCTGTCTTGAATAGGAAAGATCGTTGCAGGCATATCCATTCTGAAAACTACTTTGCGAAAAAAACTAAACATCATATATATAAATGCATGCAGGCCTCCACCATATTTAATTAAATCAAGAAACTTTCTTCTTAACTAACCTCAATGATTCCCACACATCAAATAGAGACAAAGTATTTGAATTTGAATGATCAAAATGTCAATTCACTTTTTTTAATTTCAAGTGTTTTGGTCAAGGGCATTATTTTGAGAAAAAAATATAGGTGTAATTTTAATACTTTTATTATTAAAAAATTGATACGTATATAATTTATATAATTTATTTTTTTATAATTAATTTTTATTAAAAAAATTTATATACTTTATTTTGATTAAAAAATTTGATAGCAAAAATAATATAAAGAACTTCATATAATTTTATTCTTAATTTTGAGCTTATCTTTATATATATATATATATATATATGTATTTTGATATGTGATGCATTTAAAATTTTAATAAATATTTTTTAATGGAATTGAGAATCCATAATTTTAACCTTTTACTTGTGATGAAGTACTTTTAGACTAGGTCACCAAAGTTATGCACATAGAGCATACAAAGGAAAGTAAAAGGGAAATAACTCTCTGATTATACTTTTGATGCTAAAGTCAACAAAAAAAAGTCAAAAAGCAAAATAAAGCTGTTTAAGTTAAAGTATTCACATGCTTGAATACTAGGGTCTAATCTTATATTTATAAGTTCTTAAGTCACTTATAGACACTTAAGTTAGTTGAACCCATAACCTTAGACGAGGTCCTGATTTAGGCAAGCTCGATGTAAGGAAACAGGTGCCCAAATGTAATTAGATATAGAATTATCAACTTTTAAAAATTGAAAAGAGATTCCAGTTAATTTTCTTGCACAATCTAAACTTTGATTGCCTCACGCTTGTGTTCTAAATAATATTAAGGAAAAAAATAGTTTATATATCCGCAAACTTAAATAAACTTAGGTGGGGATGGAGATGAAAACAAAGATAGTGAGATATGTAATATAGTGTTGCTTTATGAAAAGCCCAACACAGGCAACACTTGTGTTTTTATAATCTGAGATCCTTGTATTTGAAGTAAACAAGTTGAGGCATTTTGTGATGTAGTGTTATAATTTACCTATTAAATTCAGATTCTCTAAATATTCCAAAAAGTAGATTTTAGCTAGGGAATATTAACTTCAATTGCAAAACCACTAAATAAAATAAAAATATGGTAAATGTAAAAAGCATAATTTTCTTTGAAAACATCCAATTATTTCATTTTTTTTTTTCAAATTTTCAATAATTTTTCCTTCACAAATTACCTTTTCAGTTCTAGTTAGCCAATCTTAACTTACAATTGTGCATACAAATAAAAAAAAAACATGTACATGTGAACAAAATAACATAATTGAATTATATTACATTATATACCCGATTATGATGATACAATTAGTGGGGACATGCATAAGCTCATACTATATAATTGAATCAATCTTGTTGACTTTCTATAGTTGGCCACCCTTGATCAGCTTGTAACTTGACAAACTCAGCTAAGATCTTGATCTCTTCATCTTCCAATCGAGCACCAAATGTACATTGGCCACGTGGCGTACAGTCCTTGCCAAATCCCTGTATGTAACTGTATGTGTTAAGACATTCTTGCACAATATCTATGAGGATTTAAACCCAATAGTAGAAAATCTGATAGGTACGTCATGTCCATCATGTGCTTACATGTAAACATGTCTTATCTTATAGACTAATGTGTTTCAGTAAGGGCAAATTACAACCTCTAGCACTGACATTATGATCAATTTAATTATTGAAATTAAAGATTTTGGGGTAGACCCAATTGACCAATTCATAAAAGATGGATAAATTAAGTTAAATAAAGAGATTTGACATGTTTATATTCTAATGTATAATGTATGACATAAATTTGTTTAGGGACAAATCAGTAAAGGAAAATTATGCCATCAATCAATTTATAGACATGACATGACAGTGTTGTATAAAGAAAAAATAAACAAAGAATGAAATATATCATTTACTCATAGTCTCTATTATGTATAATACTATTATATTATTTTCTCACATTAGAATTTGAAATCTTTCGAGAGACTTCATTACTGTTTTGTATTATTTAGTTCACTTACAATTAATTATAACATCAATGATTGAATCGTTGAATTTCTTTTCTTTTTTTGGTGTCTTCATCAAGCACATTAACACATCCTTAGACTGCAAAGAGAACTTACAGGCATTCTTCCTTTGCCATAGTATGTGACACGGTAGATCTCTTCTTCTGTGTCAACTCCATTTCTGTAGGATCAATCAGCAATTGAATTATTTGAAGGCATTTTCAAAATTTGGACTAGACCACTAAAGAAAAATATGAAATAGTTAATGAATTGTCATATAGTTTGTGGAGTAAATTAACGTTTTAGTTTTCAAATTATAGGCACTTTCTCAATCTGGTTGTTTATTTTCCTTCGAATCACGTTTTCTTTGCCATTACTAACATAGTCTCTGTTTCCAACATAATCAAATAATAGACAAATGCACATTTTGTCCATCTATACCAGCAATGTGGCTAGCAAGATGTAATTCGAGTTCAGATAAGGATTAAATTGATGAAAGAATGATGAGTGAATACTATCTCAAAAAGGTATCAAAATATTAATTTAATCTGCAATTTGTCAAAAAGGTGTCCTGAAAATTGAGTTTCATCTTACTGGAGTCCTGGTGCTTTCTGTTTTTATCTTGTTCTTCTTTATTATTATCATTATTTTGTTCCATGAGGATACCCAGATTTCTTGTTCATTACCTCTGTAAATCCTTTATAAAGAGAGTTGCTCCCTGGAAGAAAAATGAAGGAAAAGAATGTGAATCAGAGTGCAAATTAACATGAAAAAATATACATATATAAATTACTAGATTTCTTGGACAAAGTAATGCTCACTGGCTGTATTATGTTTCCACCAGCATCATGACACCCAATACAAGTTCGACGAAACAATGTGGCTCCTCTCTGGATATCTATGGTTTGGCCATTTGAAACTGTAGCAGTAAAAAGATCAGGAAGTATGAAAACTGCATGGTTCTATGGCATTCAGAACGATTCACAAATCTAGAACGAGAAACATGATAAAGCAAAGGGAAAAAATTACTTAACGCAACATTAAAGGAAGCCTTTTATTCAGTTGGTGCTGTGAAGGACTATTTCAGCACAAAAGTTTAGGAAAAACTACATCGTACCCCCTTAATTATAGCCCAATTACAATATTGGTACTTGAATTTTGAACGTAACACTTTGCCCCTTTAAATGTCATAAAAAGTGAAATAGCTAAATATTTTAAGCATTCAAAGGTTAGCTTCTACTATCTATTTTAAGAAAAAAAAAAAAAAATTGTTTCCAAATGCTGCTCCTATTGATATCACTTCGGAAAAGATTTGATTTTCACAACACAGATAGCACAAGTTGACTTTCAAAATCCCAAAGGTTGGCTTCTGTTGATCAAATGGTTATCAGATGTTAAATTTAATAGATTGTTCACCATTTCACTTTTTGTTATAATTTAGGAGACAAAGTGTTCGATTTTAAACTTCAGGTATCAATATTATAATTAGACTATAGTCTATAGTTCAAGGGATAAAATATAATTTCCTCCAAGAGTTTAAGTTAGGACCAGACTTTTATATAATTCTTTTTATTTTTTGTATCATGTTTTTTAATTAAAATAAAGCATGTAAAAATTTTTTTTAAAAAAACTAATCAATACGTTGTATAAACCATACATGAGTCAATTTTTTATTAGAGAATTTGATGACAAAGATAACAAAATTGCAACTAAGTTTTCTTCTTTAAGCTATTAAGTGAAGATCTATGCTAGTTTAATTAATATCTCTAATGTGCTCTCCAACTCAAGAGCCTTTTGAACATTAAGTGTGGATAACACACTGGCCAATTGTTACTTGTACTAAAACTTAATTTAAATTAATAGAATGGATGCAGCAAGGATCAAACCCCTGACTCCTTGGTCAGTGAGGCTCAAACATGATATCATATCAAGGATCACTTTAATCTAAAAGTTTAAATCAAGGTTTATAATTGATTTTATTCATATTTATAACAGGTGCAAAGGGCAAACCAAAAATAACACCAACAAACATATTCACCAACCTTTTAATGAATTTATATTTCCTTATAGCTTCTACCCAGACATATTTAAATTCTGCTAATTTCCTCTTTAACCTCTTCAACAAGGATATTGTCACTATTTTTTACCAAGGCATTTTCTTCCCTACATGGTTAATAACAAATGTAAGATAGTTTTTTTTTTTTTTTTCATGTTTCCCATATTAACAAACCTAGCATTATCTTAGATATTATTCAATCACAATTTAGAACAGCTTTTCAACAGCAGCAAGCTTTCCAAAATTTTGTTTGATGTTGTCCCTTTTTACTTTTTTCAAATGATGTATTCATTAGGCATCTAATAAAACATTCATTATTAAGGATTCACTCAAAACTAGACATTAATTTATACTCGAACTTCATGTAATTTCCCCTGTTACAGGAACAATGTGACATACTTTAACCCAAGAAAATGCTTATGATTAAAAATAATGTAACGTTTTTTTTTTTTTAAATTACTGGAAATAATTTCCTCGATTATTCTACTTTTTACAAAGCCAAAGAGAGCCTTAATTAATTTACATAAAGACATCAAATGACGACCATCCATAACAACATACTCTTCCATTTCCGGTTACCACTCAACTAACAAGACAACAAAACGAGGCAAAACAATAGGCAATGGCATTTGGGAAAATTTGAAGCAAAAGCAGGGGCACTTCAGTATTTACTCTTCAGATTCGCTTCGAGTGGCTTACCTGGAGTGATGCATATAGGAGATAAGGCCACAAGCGCAGCCATCAGAGGTGAAACCAAGCTCTTGACTGAGAACTTCACTTCTTGTGCCTTAAAAGGAATGGGGTTTCCTCCTCCCTTCACAATACCCTTCATTGAATCAATTTCACTCTCAAGTCTCATAAATTGCATATATAATGAACAAAGAAGAGTATGAGCAGTGAGATGTATAATACCTTAATCGAGAGGGGAAGAGCAGAATTACTGCAATTAGGAATCAGAGAAGCAAGCTGCATCATCTTTGTGGAAACGAAACGAAATGAATAAAGGAGGGAAGAGGTGGAGTACTATATCAATATATCATGATGCGCGAACAAAATCTTTGATTTTATTTTATTTTTAAATAATATTTTAAATATTTTAAAAGATAGTATGTTATTTATATTTTAAAAACAGCTAAGCCCATGTTTAATAGTAATTTTTAAAAATTATTTTTAATTTTTAAAAATAAAAATAAATATTTTTATTAATAGTATATATATAAATATATGAAAATAATATTATCAGAACTAAATAAAGTATTATAAATTATTTTAATTTATTATATTTTTTTCTATTGTATTCTTTAATAAAAATAAAAAATTCTTTAATAAAAATAAAATATGTGAAAAAAAACTTAGTTATGAATTGAAAAATCTAATAATAATGACTAAAAACAAAAATAAAGTTGAGTATATTTAAGAAATTAAAGATTACTCTAATTTGCTCAAAATGTTAAAGAATAAACTTAAGTAAAAATTTGAAAGTATTTATCATCATATTCATCAATAAACATATAAATCATATAATACTGAATTCAAAAAAATAATTTATCTATTATATTTTGATTATAAATTTTAATAACAAAATTCTAAAAACTATTCTCTAATTTTGTCCAAATGTTTATGCAAGCTGCAAAGAGATTTTAGCCCTATCACCAAGTGTCTCAATTATCACTTTCACTTTGGTATCACTTTAATTTGAAAATGACATCTTGTAGGCAGATTAGGCTTGCAAATTGAGCATTTTCATTTTAAATATAAGTAAAAAGTTAAATTTTTATAATATTTTTAATATTTTCCATTTTATTATAATTTTTTCTTTCATAATTTTTCACTCTTTTATTTATATTTTTTGTACTTATCTATAACTTTTTTAAAATATATTATATAAAACAATATTTTATTACAAAATAAATTGTTTATAAATTTTAAAAAATTATCTTTATAGCATAAAATAATATGGTGTAAGATATTTCAACTCATTTATGGACTTATATATGTAAAAGATATTGAAAATAAGCTACATTTCTTAAAAAAATTAATTAATGATGTGAGGTAGAGGGAAAATAATAGTTTGAAACTTTCAGTTGACATTAATTAAATTATATTCGATAACATCATATCTCAAGATAATTTTTAGGGGCAAACTATGCATCTTTCTTTGTTTTAAAAATATCCATAAACCCTTGAAAGTTAAAAAAAATCTTTAAAATACCCTTAAAATAATATTTATTTATTTTTATTAAAAATCTATGTTTAAATTTAATGTATTTATTTTGGTTAAAAATTAAAAATTTATTTTATTTTATGTTTTAAAAATATAATATTTTATATTGATCAAATATATATTCAAATACTTATTACTTACATAAATAATAAATATAAAGATATTTTAATCAAAATAAGTAAAAAAAAAAAGTAATTCTTTTATAGAATATTTGTCACACTATAATTTTTGCACCTAAAAATTTTTTTACCCTAATGTTTATAACAAATTTAATTATTTATCCATACAATAAAACTAGAACATTCTCTCACATAGAAAATAAAGCTTTTGTTTGTTTTTTTTTTAAAATATATTTGCAGTGCATCATCTCTCTCGAAGTCTCCCTCCATTCTTATTTCCCATTTCACAATCTCAAAGCAGAGAAGCTCAGAACAAAACAAGGGACACATTTAACATTCACAATTGAACTCATCAATGGTCTTCTCTGCGAGTTTGAATCTTGAGCCCATGTTTTCTCTGGTGCCCAGGTCGTCGCTATGCACTCCAAACAAGCTTTCTCAGGCTTTCCCGCAAAGTTACAGGAAATTCTATCGAAATTGGAGCTCGATATCGAGGAGACCATACTATACGACCAAGTCTTTACTCTCCGAAAAGTTTCCGAAAGTGGGTGCCCAATCAACTGGACCCATTGCTCCTGCTGAGCTTATTGAGGTGGTCAAATCTGCTGCTCAGACTGGTGCCCAGGTTTGTCAATTTTCTCCTTCGATTTTGATGGTTTAGATGATCGCCATTTGAATGGTTTATTTTTGGAAATTTGTTAAGAAACAGTTGAGGCAATCTTATTTTTGAGATATTTGAACTGTAAGAGCTTCGGTTTCGTTATTCAAAGTCTCATTCAAGTCATTGTGAGCCTGTGATTGTCTGTAACTAAGAAGACACTTGAAATGGAAATAGCGCCGTAGTGAGAAAAATAAGAAGAGAAATCACTGGAGGCATAGAAGCGGAGATGGGCAAGGTGATGGTCTGATGGATATGGGTTAAGTTATTAATTTGACTTAAATTATTGGTTTATTATGAATTAGTTAATAAATTACATTGGGCCTTTTCGAATTTTCAAGACTGAAGAACCATTTCATCCCTAAAGCAAGCTGTTAAGAGAAAATATGTGGATAATTTTAATAATTTCTCTAGCATATTGTCACATGTGAAAGGTCTCTGAGCTTGAGGCTGGACAAAGTATAAGCTCATCATATCTTAAGTTGCAACTTGAAATTTAAGTTAATAATTAACAACGGGGTTGACAAGGATTGAAATACTTGGTAGAAAAGGGTCTTAATGCCATGTGAAGAGCCATTGCCTCCCATAAGCTTAAGACTTTGAGTGAGGCCTAAATATTTATAACACCATTTATAGCATATCTATTTTTATTATTTATTTTTTTCTCCGGGTATATAAGGTTTTGGCATACTAAATTTGTGAACTACCTTACCATGGTTGTTTATGTCTTTCTGTTATTTCCAGGTTGTGATGGATGCTGTTAATAAGCCTCGGAATATTACATATAAAGGATTAACTGACTTGGTGACTGAGTAAGGTCTCATTGTATCTCTAATCAGTGTGAGCTTAGATGGTTGTTTGTAATACCTCTCTTTCTAGTGTAAAGTACCTTTTACATTCAGTATTATAAACTTCAGATGGTTTTACTTGAATGTATATGATCTTTGAAGTTTGAACTCCAAGTTTCTTTCATGGTTGATCTCCAACTTTTTTTGTCTTTGGAGTTATTGCATTGTTTATTTTTCAAACAGAATACGATTATTCTCATTTCTATCTTATACTCACTTAATTTTGTACTTATTTACAGGACAGATAAAATGAGTGAAGCTGCCATATTAGAAGTGGTGAAAAAGAATTTTAAAGATCATCTTATTCTTGGGGAAGAAGGCGGGACTGTAGGAAATTCAGCATCTGATTATCTCTGGTGCATTGATCCTTTAGGTTGAAAATTCAGTTAATACTAATTTTTGGTTACCCTTGTTGAGACAATAAGGAGAGTGAGCCTGAAAAGGGAGGGACTAAACAAACTATATTACTGAGTCAATGATGGGAAGTATAACACTGACAATCAACCTCTATTTTACTTGTACTATAACTAAACAAAGACGCTTTACCCATTTCAGTTAATACCAATTTTTGCTTACCCATATACGTTTACTTATATCAGAGAGCATGTTCCCTGTGCTTTTCTATTTTTTTCTTGTGTTGTTTACAATAGTCATGCTACTTTGATAATTTAGTTACAAATCTCTGATATTTATGTAGATGGGACAACCAACTTTGCGCACGGTTATCCTAGCTTTGCAGTTTCTGTTGGAGTTCTATATCGAGGGAGCCCTGCAGCTGCTGCTGTGGTAATATAGTCATATCATTGGTTTTTATTTCTTGTTATTTGCACAGCTGTTTAAATAATTTTGGGGGGGAAAAAAACTGCTTCAGTAACAATTGACTCTCTAAAAATATGTCACTAGTTAGAATTAACATATCATTTTTTTAATTGATATAATTGAAACTGAAACTTAGCTGCCCCTTGTATTTGGCAAAAACAGAATGGCTATGTTCATTATACTTAATCTATACTCTTGCAACTTAAAAAAACAGTTTCTTTTAAGTCTAAGAATTGAAATGATGCAATTCTACTGATCACTGAATGAACATATCTGCATATAAAACAGACTTTTTGAATTTGCACATAATATTGCATCCTAAAAAGGATCATTTCTATTGATTGATTGTGTAGAAATCATATACGTTGTAGCTTTGGATGTGGTTGGAATGGTTAATTGCCAATATCAATATAGTCAGAATTGACAAGTTCTGTAAATTACAACACCAAAGAATGGTTTATTCTCTGGATATCAAGAAGGGCTTGATTGCTTGAATTTAATTTTACTGTAAGTGATGGAAAATCAGAAAGTACACTATGTCAAATGCTTTGAGTAAACATTTTAGTTATTTACAATTTGATTCAAATATTGGATGATTTCAAATTCAAGTTAATGCATATATTTATTATGAGACCCTTAGTTACTTGAAGTACCCTATGGCTTGAAGCTTGTAGGGTAGATCGTTTGGTTTATGTTGGGAGTCTGGTTGTGCCTCACCTTTCTATGATTTCTTGTACATTGCACAAAAAGGTTCTAGGAAGAAGAAGAGTTTTGTGGAGATGTGCATGTTTGCTATTATATATTATCTTTCTTTATTTACTTTACTATGGATAAGATTGTTTATATTGCTTCTCTATGTTTCTGGGCTCATGATTTATTTCTTTATGTGGATATCCAAAGAGATGGAGGGTGGCATTATTATTTTGATTATTTGATATAATTTTAGATGTTGGTCCTTTTGTGTCATCTTCTCTTCTTCTTCTTCTTGCTTTTTTTTGGGAGGATTTTTTATGGAACTCAAGCAATTTGGGGAACCCTCCCTCAAAATCTAGCCGTTGAGGGAGACTTAAGTAAGCATCCCTTACTACTCGATGTGGGACTTGGGCACTACCTTGAGAATATCCTATACTATCCCTATACCCATCAATTTTACTCCCTTTCTTATATTTTCTCTTTTCTTAATGAAATATTCATTTTCTGTAAGAGAAGCACATGGTTGCAGACTTGTAACCACTCATCAGATATGGAAAATTACTTAATCTTCTACTAAACTCTCTATCTTGGTAGATTAAGTAGGAATGAATATAGTTGATACAAAAAAGGATATATTAATATGAGGTTTAATATATTTCAGGTTGAGTTTGTTGGAGGTCCTATGTGTTGGAATACCCGCATTTTCTCTGCAACTGCTGGTGAAAAACATTTTATTTTAGCTGCTATTTCCCCCAAAAAGAAATGAAATGATTTATCTAATTAAATTTATCAATAAACTTTATATCATTACTCTACAACCAGTTCTCTTTACCTTCTAGGCGGTGGAGCATTCTGCAATGGTCAAAGGATCCAAGTGAGTGCAACTAATCAGGTCAGTGACAGTGTAAGGTACCTTTGACGTTGTGCCTAATCTAGGTTAATAAGTGTAGCACTAGATTGTCACTGGCATTTCTTCCTTTAGTTTAGGGTGATACTAACGAATGTAGAACAAACCATATATCATTGCAAATTTGTTACGAATCATGATTAATTTCTTAATTTTATTAGGATTGCAGTTTTCTTTCTTTCTTTTATATATATATATATATATATATATATGTATGTATGTATATATATATATATATATTTTGATGATATGTATGATAAGTGATACAACCTAAGGGGGATGGATTCTTTTAGAGATTCAAATTTCAAAATGAGAAGTACTAAGCAAATGAGCATGCCTTTTGATGTATTTGATGGTTTCATTAGTGTGTGGTGAGGATATTGTAATTATCCTTGATATGGTAGATATTGTATGAAGTTTGTCTCACGGTTTTTCCCTCAACATTGGAGGTTTTTCCATATTAAAATTCAATGTTCTTCATATGTGAGTGTGCTTTGGGCATATTTACTATTTCTGCGTAGTAGTGGTTAGTTCATTTAGATTTACCAATATATTATTTTAAGCTCACTTGTCACTTGTGATTTTTAATATTTATTGAGGAAAAAAATCCATTTTCCCAACATTATGTGTTAACTATTATTCGTTTTCTTGTTTATAGGTGGAGCAATCTCTTCTAGTGACAGGATTTGGGTATGATCATGATGATGCATGGTCTACTAATATAGAATTATTCAAAGAATTTACTGATGTCAGCAGGGTAACTATATAAATTCTAGAATGTACTCTTTCTCAAGAGTCTATTCCTCATTTCTGTGCCTCTCACTTTGCTCTCTCAATTTTGATGTTTAGGGTGTAAGGCGACTTGGTGCTGCTGCAGTTGATATGTGCCATGTAGCTTTAGGGATTGTAGAAGCCTATTGGGAATATCGTCTAAAACCATGGGACATGGCTGCTGGTGTTTTGGTAAGTTCTGAGTTGTATATTATTGATTCTTATTCTCACAAGTTAGCCAGCCCTGCATAATTGACATTGAAGCAAGTGCATGAAATTTGCCTGAAAAGATCCTTTTTCTTTCCTAAGAAAAGCTGAAATTTGGTTTTGACAATTTGTGTAATGATAATCACAGGCAACCAATATCGAACATGCTTTAAGGAAAATGCTTCCATCGACGACTATATAATGAACTGAGTCTCTCTTTTTTTTCTTTTGTTTTGGGGGGGGGGGGGGGAGAGGGGGTGTTATTAAATTTTTGTCATGCAGAAAAGAAAATTAATTATCTAATCTAGATAAGGAAATGAAGATGAAAACAGTCAATGACTTCTAGTTCTAGTACCCTTGAGAGAAGAGGGAAGGTGAAATTATGGTCTCAAATGCACGAATCTAACTGTCCAATGAGAAAACAAGAAATGTTTAGTCTTGAGGCATCTGGAGTTCATCTTTTAATAACTTATGGACTTTATTACTTAATGAAAATATTACTTACTAAGTTTCATCACATTTTTCCTTTTTTTAGATGGTTGAAGAATCTGGTGGGAGAGTTACTCGGATGGACGGAGGACATTTTTGTGTTTTTGATAGATCTGTTTTGGTTTCGAATGGTGTGATCCATTCAAAGGTTAGTGTCTTGGCTTGATTATTTCTTTTCTAAGATACTTGATAACTTTTTCCAAGTTAATTTGCCAATAGGGTTCTCTGTTCATGCTCCCAGTATGTAGCTTGAAATATCTGCAATTAAGGAGATGTGGAAGACAATACTTACAAATTGCATGAAAATGAAGAGAGATGACATATATACTTATGTGCTTTTGATGGGTGAACTCATTCTTGGTCATTATGCCAACCCAAGTGTATTAATTTGCACTCTGACAGTCCTTGGCTCCCAACTAATGATGTCATTCCTCCTGGTTTTTTGACAATGTGCTCTTGACTTTGTGTGCTTAAGTTGGTGATTGCTTAGTGGACGAGTGCAAGAAAGGGGCACTGGGAGATTCCATTAATGCTGAACCATGTTCAAAAGAAGTAGAAATGTAGACCTTGTAAGTTGTTAATCCCACACATAATTGATGAAGAGAAGCTCATGACTATAGTAGATGATGAAGAAATTTTGTCTGATTAAGGTAGAGTCGAACACTCACATGTGAAGAGGAGATTGTTGGAAACAGGCATGTACAAATCTAAAGTCATATGAAAGATTAATGGTTTGTTTGGGAGATGAAAAATGAAGGGGAAGGGGAAGAAATGAAATTTTAATTTGGACATTTTTCTTTTATTTAAAATGGAATTTTATTTTATTTTTCTCTAATAATATGTTTGGATTAAGAAATGGATGAAAAGAAAAGGGGAAAAGTGTTAAATTTAAACCTAAATAAAAGAAAATTTCAAAATTAAAATTTCACTTTCCGTCTCTTCTTCTGTTTTCCTCTCCCAAACAAACCTTTAATTTCCACATTGAATAAATATTAAGGGAAGTGGCATATATACTTGGATTGGCCCTTACTCATGAGCTTAAACTATTTGATCAAGTTGGTCCCAAACGTAGATGAACAAAGAATAATACTGAAGGGGGTTTTCTGACTTCATAATTAGGGAGGCATCTTGCATGTCTATGTATAGTTCTCAATAACCTAACATACAAGTGTAAGAACTTTATGTACGCCAAACATAGGTGCAATTCTTTTAGTGTTCATTATCAAGTTCTTCAATTGAACCATCACTTGTAAAGGAATTATTTTTAAGGAGTCAATACAATCATGAGCTGTAAAAACTGTTCACATATTATGTTTTATTGAAGTATGCCCAATGAACTGTACCTAAGTTTTGTTTTGGTGAGGGTGCTGCTTAATTTTTGTTATAACCCCTTTCATAAAAGAAAATATTATTATTATTATTATTTCTAAGCCTATTGAGTTTCAGGTTGTTTTTCCTAATTGGTTTTCTGTTGGACTTATTTCCTACTTTCTTTAAGGGTGGAATATGATGAAACTACAATTCATTTTCTGAAATCAATTTGAGTAACTATGGAGTTGTAAGTTGTTACAAAAAGTGTAAACATTTTTCTTTTAACTATCAATTGTTGATCTCTATGAGCACAGCTGCTGGAAAGAATTGGACCAGCAACAGACAAATTAATAAGCAAAGGGATTGATTTCTCATTGTGGTACAAGCCGGAGGGTTACAGAGCAGACCTTTAAAAGCACCATGCCATTGCTGTTTTCTATTGAGAGACTTCTACACTCTTAACAGCTATCAGATGGATGTTATAGATATTTTTCTTTCTTTTCTATTTTTACGAATATTCTAGTAATTTCATACATTTTGTAAAGTTTATGCTTGAATAAAATAACTTCTGCACTTCAATAAAATATTTGTAATTTGTGTGTGGTACATAATTTTGACATAACTACAGTATTTCAAATTACTTTTATCCATAAACATCTTCATTATACTATACATATATATCAACTTTGATTCTCCATTTTGATGTATTAATTGTGCACCTGTTTCTATCACAAAGCAATGCTGTAGTCCCCAGAATTAGGGTTGATGGAGACAGCTTTGATGAGAAGCCCTTGTTTCCAAATCCCACTTTCATAGTCATACATTGAGAACTCCATCTCACCACCATCTTCATCTACTGATGCTACAAACTTGCCTACTGGAATCTCTGTCCATATATCTCTTAGCTTGTTTTTGAAATTCTCCTTATGCTCTTGCTTCTTCCCTCCTGGAAGCACAAGCCTCACATTTATTGGAACCTCCCAACCTTGTGCTGCATCTTTCAGCATCACATGGAATGAGACTTCATAAAGGATTCCTGGTGAAAGTTTCCTTGTGTCAAACCTTCCATGCACTTCCAGCCAGCTCACTCTTTTCAGTTCAGCCACCTCTATCATTGTGCCACTGCATCATATAAATTCATGTGCTTCAATTTTTCTTAAGATTTGGTAAACAACATTTATTATATAATTGCCTCTTTCTCATAATTTGATACTTGATGTTGCACAATGAAAGAAAGAAAAGCAAATAATTTTTGGACTAGACTAATTATACGTAATTTCTTATATATTTGTTATTAGATTCTTCAATTAAAATAAAATATGTAAAAAAAAATTTTTTAAAAATTAATCATGAGAGAGATGAATTGTATAAATCATATATGTATCGATTTTTGATTAAAGAACTTGATGACAAAAATATAAAAATTATATTTTTTTTATAATTTTTTTCATCATTTGTTTTTCTTATATATATATATATATATACTTCGTTTAAATTGAGAACTACCTGAAGACTATATATATATATTGAGTATAAATGAGCATTTAGGTTTTTACATAATAAGAAAAAAAATTATTTTATATAAATTCTGAGAAAATTAAAAAAATGAGACAGCTCAACCTTCTAACTTGAGCTCTTCATAACATTACTTTTGATATTGTGTACCTTGTTTCTTCTATAGACACCCATCTCCAATAGCTCTGATTTTCTGGCCATGTGATTGAAAGAGCCCTTGCATACAACATGAAGCTGTTGCAATTGGACTTCTTGTTGAGCCAATATTTCTGCAAATAGTTTTAAGACGTACAAAGGGTAAATTACACTTTTATCTTAAAAAATTTTAAATTATATAGTTTTTTATTTTTAAAATTTGTAATTACAATCTCTTCACTTAGAATTAAAATACATATTATATTAACTCTTCGGACAACAAAAAATAATTAAAATTTCGCATATCTTTGCAAAAATACTTTCTTATTTATTACTTATATAATACAATATAAGATAATAAATAATAAAAATATATTTAATCAATATAAAGTAGTTTTTAAAAGATAGAATGAATTAAATTTAGAATTTTCAAAACAAATTAATTAACATTAAAGCAGAATTTTAAATAAAGATAAAAGTTTCATCTAATAAACTAGGCTCATGATCGAATCTGAACTTGGTTTTAGATTTCATTTTATATTAAACCAATATTTTAAAATATATTTTGGGAAACTAAAATAAATTTGTAACCATGTAAAAATTAAAAGAAAATTAATTAAGGACTTGCCTTAGTTTTGTTGTTCAAGAAGACCCCAGAATGTAGTTGATCATAGAGGTTTTGGTCAGAAGATTTATCAATGGGTGAGTCAGCATCCTTCAATATGTGTTGTAAATTTAGTGCAAGAAAACAAGGTTGTTTCACAGTTTTTTTATCATCATCATCAGCTTCAGGTGGCTTTATGGTTTTAGACATAGTAGCTTTGCTCACATCTTTATTATCTCTCTTGTTCAATATTGTTTGTTGTGCAGCAAGTAGCACTACTGGTAGCGATGATGGTTCAAGATAAATATTGCTGCTCTTTTCATTTAGGCCTAGTGACAGATGTTGAGGTGCTGGTGCTGGTGGTTGTGGTTTTGGCAGTGACGATTGTGGTAGTTGTAGCTTCGGCGGTGACAGCCATGGTGGTTGTTGAGGCTTTAGCTGCAATGGTGATTGTGGCTTTGGTGACGGTGGTTGTAGCATTTTTAGTAGTGAAGATGATGTTAGTAGTGGTTGTGGTTTTGGCGACGACGGTGGTGGCGATTGTAGTGTCTTTGGTGATGGTAGCTGTGGTTGTGACTTAGAAGGTAGTGATGGGGATTGTTGCTTTTGTGGCGATGGTGGTGGTGGTGTTGGTTGTGGCTTTGGCGGCGATGGTGCTGGTGGTGGTTGTGGCTTTGGCGACAGTGGTTGTGACTTTTTTAGCGGAGAAGATGATGTTAGTTGAGGCTGTAGTTTTGGTGACGACGATGTTGGCGATTGTAGTGTCTTTGGTGATGGTGGCTGTGGTTGTGACTTAGAAGGTGGTGATAGTGGTGGTGGTTGTGGCTTTGGCGGCGATGGTTGTGGCTTTTTTAGCGGTGAAAATGATGTTAGTTGTGGCTGTGGTTTTGGCGACAACGGTGGTGGCGATTGTTGTGTCTTTGGTGATGGTGGCTGTGGTTGTGACTTAGAAGGTGGTGATGGTGGTGGTGGTTGTTGCTTTTGAGGCGATGGTAGTGATTGTTGTGGCTTTGGCGGCGATGGTGGTGGTGATTGTGGCTTTTTTAGCGGTGAAGATGATGCTAGTTGTGGCTGTGGTTTTGTCGACGACGGTGGTGACGATTGTTGTGTTTTTGGTGATGGTGGCTGAGGTTGTGACTTAGAAGGTGGTGATGGTTGTTGCTTTTGTGGCGATGGTAGTGGTTGTTGTGGCTTTGGCGGCGATGGTGGTGGTGGTTGTGGCTTGGGCAACGGTGATTGTGGCTTTTTTAGAGGTGAAGATGATGTTAGTTGTGGCTGTGGTTTTGGCGACGACGGTGGTGGCAATTGTTGTGTCTTTGGTGATGGTGGCTGTGGGTGTGACTTAGAAGGTGGTGATGGTGGTGGTGGTGGTTGTTGCTTTTGTGGCGATGGTGGTGGTGGTTGTGGCTTTGGCGGCGATGGTGGTGGTGGTTGTGGCAATGGTGGTGACAAAGACGGTTGTGAAGGAGGTGAAGGCGGCGGAGGCGGAGGCGGAGGAGGAGGAGGTGGAGGCGGAGGCGGAGGTGGAGGTGGCGGAGGCGGAGGAGGTGGAGGTGGCGGAGGCGGAGGTGGAGGAGGTGGAGGTGGCGGAGGCGGAGGCGGAGGTGGCGGAGGCGGAGGAGGTGGAGGTGGAGGCGGAGGCGGTGGAGGTGGAGGTGGAGGCGAAGGTGTGGATTGACTTTGGCCCATATCTCTTGGTTTATTATTCTTGTATTGAGGCGATCTTAAATGAGAGTAAATTTTTTGGCATGTTGGCCCCAACAAAGATTTAGCGTCAATACAATGTCAAGGTAAGCCAATATATATAATTGAGAATTACATTCCTTAATTATTCCATGTTTTTCAAAAATCAAATTTATTGAATTGAGTACATAATCAAAAATTATAATTATTAATTAATATATATAATTCTTTTTATTTAATTGTAACTCTAAGTACCATAAGTTTAACTAGACAATTATTATCACATAACCAATAAAATTAAAAGCAAGTTATATTCATACATCATGCAAGACATAATTAAAGGAGAAAAAAAAAATGAAGTTTACTGTCCCAAGATATTAAGGCATCTGGTTCTGGTTGGTTTCTTAACTCTCTGAAAATTCTTGTTTCAACAACCTTTTATTATTTTTTAGCTAATTATATATATATATATATAAATGGATATTTAGTTTTATTTTCAATATAAAATAAAAAAAGTGATAAATATAATTTATCAAATATCCAAAAAAAAAATTAGTTTCAAGCAAAATTACTTTTAATAAAATATATTTGTAAAAAATCAATAAAACTATTATTATTAATTATATGCCAAGTTCTCTCTAGTTTCTTCTACGAATTGAATAATCCAAGGCATGATATTATTAGGAGCTTTGTTTCCTTTTGTTTTGCATACAAGTTCTTGCTCTACACATATTTATTGCCTAAAATCGACCATTACTAAAAAGCTCATCACTAAACTTCTTTTTTTTTATCATATATTTGTCAAATTAAAAGCCATTATATTAAGTATAAGCAATATATACAAGCCCATGATATCAGAATTTTCATTTAAGTTTGTTTGGGAAGATAAAAATGAAGAAGAAAAGAAGGGAATAGAAAACAATAAGATAAATTCTTGTTGGGATTTTAGAATTTTAAAGAAAAATAAAATAGAGAATTTTATATTACCTTTACTTTTTCGTTAATTATAATTATTTTAAAATGTAAACTTTTAAAAGATCTTAAAACAAAAAGAAGAAAAATTAGTATTTAATTTTTCATTTTACTCCCGTTTCCTTTCTGTTAATTTCTTTCTAGCTCTTTCGTTTTTCATTTTCAAACATACCTATTATTATAGGCATACATAAATGATTATGGGATAGGCTGCTATATAATCCATATATCCCCAAACTCATATTTAGCACATAAAAAGTCCTTGTCCACATTAAATTCTTGAATCCTTGACATGAACGCATGTACCAAAAAAAAATTTTTAAATGAAATTTTTTTTCTCAATTTAAGACTCATTTACATGAAATATATTATTATAAAACTAAAACAAAGAATAAACCATAAATTACTTATTTTATTAACTTTTAATAATACAGTATTTTGATAATATATGTATAATATAAATAAGAGTAAATTATTATTTTAATCTTTAAAAGATATAATTTATTTTAATTTAGTTCTTAAATTATAAAAATATTTAATTTAATTTTTTAAAAATATATTATATCTTAATTTAATTTTTAAAATCTTAAATTGAAATATAAAAAATATATAATATTTATACATAACGATTAAATTAAGACATAATATATTTTTTAATAATTAAATTTAATATTTTTATAATTTAAAGATTAAATTAAAACATTATATCTTTTAAAGACTAAAACAGTAATTTATTTTACAAATAAATAAATATACATTGTAGGTTTAGGGGCAAGTAGGTATCTATACCAACCCAAACCTTGAGTCTTTAAAATTCATAAAACTTTCTATACCCAAACCCAGCAAATACTATAAGGTATAATATGTGTATTTTGTACTTCATTATTATAAAGGCTTTAATATTATTTCAATAACTAATTTAATTATCATAAAATTTTAAATTATTAAATAAAACATGGTTAATGAAACTAATTAGTAAAGATCAATAAACGACTTTATTGTTCTCAAACAAAAAGCAGACTTGTGTATATATATAAACCAACTCCATTTTGATGCATCCATCCATCACAGAGCAAGTTCATAGTCATCAGAATTAGGTTTGATGGAGACACCTTTGATGAGAAGCCCTAATTTCCACATCCCACCATCATATTCATACATTGAGAACTCCATTTCACCTCCTCCATCTTCATGTGCTGATGCTACAAATTGCCCTACTGGAATCTCCATCCATCTCCCTCTCACTTTGTCTTTGAAATTCTCCTTATGCTCTTGCTTCTTCCCTCCTGGAAGCACAAGTCTCATATTTATTGGAGCCTCCCAACCTTGTGCTATATCTTTCAGCATCACATGGAATGAGATTTCATATAAGATTCCTGGCGAAAGCTTCCTTGTGTCTAACCTTCCATGCACTTCTAGCCAGCACACTCTTTTCAGTTCAGCAACTTCTATCATTGTGCCTCTGCAATATATATGTATATATGAATTCATTTGTTCAATTTAATTTTTCTTAAGATTTGGTAAGCAACATATACTAGATGCTTGATGTTGCACAATAAACAAGATTGAAGGACTAAATTGAAGGTAATTATACGTTTTAGACCAAATTTTTTTAAAAAAATTTAACATAATTTTTATATCTTTGTCATCAAATTTTTTAATTAGAAATCAATACGTGCATGGTTTATACAACTTATCTCTCATATAATTATTGATTCTTTTGTAAAAGAAGAAAAACTGACAAGTAATCTTTTTTATTGAAAAATCTGATAGAAAATTAAGATATAAAAAATTATATATAAATTTAATCCATTGAAAAAGTAATCATCTTTTAAAGACTAAAACATACTTACTTGAGCCAATATCCAAAAATAATCCAAGTTCATTATTAAACTAGTTTAAGAACTGTAGAAGTCAAAAATCTCTACTATTGAATTATCTTAAGATCTTTAAATTTGATAATAAAAAATTACTTTAGATAGATTTTTTTAAAAAAATTATTAAAAAAAATCTAAAGTTCTGAGACTTTGCCATAATGTTTACTTACTTTGATTCTTCCAAAGGCACCCATCTCCAATACTTGTCAGTGTCTGCCCAGGTGATTGAAAGTGCCCTTGCATACAACATGAAGCAATTGCAATTGGACTTCTTGTTCATCCAGTACTTCTGCTCATACCATTCAAACAAATTATCATTTTCAAAGTTTAGAACCCTAATTACCTTCTCTCTCTCTCTCTCTCTCTCTCTCTCTATATATATATATATATAGATATAGATATATGAACCTTGTTTATTAATAGAAGAGTGAAATTAAGGTGTGATCAATGCTAATTAAGTTAAAATAAGATATATTTTCAGTTCTGAAACTGAAATTAAAGACTACTACATATATATTAAAATAAAAAATATTTAAAGGACTTGCCTGAGTTTTGTGGTGTAAGAAAACCCCAGAATAAAGCTGATCATAGAGCTTGTGCTCAGAAGATTTATCAATTGGTGAGTCAGCATCCTTCAATATGTGTTGTAAGCTCTGTGAGAGACTTGGTTGTTTCACAAGTTTGTGATCATGACCAGAAGAAGAAGAAGAAGATGATGATGATGACTTTAAGTTTGAGGTTTGAGACCCACCACTAGGTTTTTCAACTTGCTTCTTTTCTCTGTTGTTCACTCCTGTTTGTAACTTGTTTTGTGGAAAATCATTATTATTAGGAGTTTCCTTCAATACTTGTTTGTTGCTATTTCTCTCATCCACTTGCCTTCGTAATTGTTCTTGTGCTTCAGATTTCTTTAATTCCTCTTCAGGCTGTTTGGAAAACTCAACCCCCATAATTTCTCTTTATGCACTGTATTATTATACTTTCTGAAGTGCAATTCCAAATATATATATATATGCTAAACTAAGCTACACTAATTTTTCGATTTAGGTTGGGTGAAATTATATTAATTTGTTATTCTTTTTATTTAAAAATTACATCTGATTCTCTATCTAACTTATATGTTTTTTTATTAATGAAGTTAATTCGCATAATATATGTGTTTATTCTAATTAAAATAAAATGACTTAACAATTTTTGTCACTTTTTTGAATCGATTAAATCAATTGATTTATGATTTGCTAACATTTTTGCTATTGGTTTGATAAATTCTTCAGAATATTAATTTCAAAAGCTTGAACCACGTATAAATAGAGAATATTTAAAGCACAGAGCACATCCAATAATTTATCTATTTTTTGGTAAAATCAAAATATGCTATATATCAAGCAATTAAAACGAGGATTGGATACAATTGTAAGCATTGATTTATTATCAAAATTTTCAACATAAACATCAAGACACGTAGAAAAACCTTTTTAAAAAGTTAATAATGTAATAATAACTTTTAAAAAATAATGTTTACTCATCAATTTATTTTTAATATTAAAAATTTAATAAATATATACAAAAATTATTCAAATCTTGCACCTAATTGAAATAAGGAATCTTATTCACATACATATCTAGAAGAACATGGAGAAAAGAGACAAGGGAACTAGATTCCTTATTCCAAAGTTTTGAACATCGATCATTAAATAAGCAAGTTGGTGTTCATGTGAAAGCATCAAAGATATATTCTTCTTAGGGAAAACATTTATAAAATATTTCATATTTTTTGTGAAGTGAATCAAAGCTCAAGTCTTATATCCGTTTTCCACATTTTATTTGAAAAGATTCTCCTCTAAAGATACTATTAATTTCTATTACGTTCCTTAGGGTTTAGTTTTTTGTTTTGTTTCTCTCCTTTTTAGTCAAAATAAATAAATAAAATAAAATAAAACCAACTTGGTGTATGTATATATATAACTATTCCAAGATAAGGCATCTGATTCTGGTGGGGTTTGAGAACTATCCATCTGAAAGCTACACTAATGGTGTTAAGTAAATAAAAATATAAAGAATAATAACTAGGATGAGTTTTATATATAATTTCCTATCAAATCATAAAATTAGAAAAAAAACATGATTTTTTGTTTTTTTATATAGCACTAGAGATTGGATCTTTTGAATAAGATTGTCCACTACATGTTATATGTTTATTGATAAACCTAATAACAAAAATAATTAACATTAATTAGCAAACGATTAAGCTCTGCATTAAATTTAGAAATAATGATACAATATATTATAAGGGCACAATTAGATTATATATTATCTTACAAAACCAAACAAAATTATACAATAACCAAGAATAATTATATTAATTATTAATGCATGTAATTTAAACAATATTAATTATAGTATGGCCTTAATCTTGACTCCTGCAAGGACCATATTGCCCTTCCACCAAGCACTCTCAACTTCAAACATTCCAAACTCAACAAAGCCATCCTTTTTAGAGACTGAGAATTGGCCTCCTGGGATCTCATGCCACACATCTTGCTTCTTCCTGTATGGTTCAAGAATTATGTTCTTTTCATCACCTTCTGCTTCTTCCTTTTCTTCTTCTTCTTCCTTTACATTATTATTACTATTATCAGTATTATAATTGAGTCTAACTTTGAACTTGATTGGTGCAGAATGCCACCCGAATGCATCAACCCTAAATTTCACAACATAGTAAATCTCATATCTTGTGGCTGAGCCTTCTCTGAAGAGCAGAGACAAAGGCAGCTTTCCTGTCACTTCTATCCAATTCACTTGAACCAGCAATGCACATTGGTTGAACCCTATCAACCTTAAGAAAACAATTAAGAAAGATATCAATTTTTTTGTAATTATAGATTAGGAAAAATATTAGACAAAATATTGTGTTAAAGGAGGTGTACTTTTATATATGCTTCATTATTTGTGATTATAGATTAGGAAAAATATTGGACAAAATAGTTAGTGTTTAGCAAAATTATTTGGTAAGAACTTTCATCAATATTATTATGGTTAATCAAATTGTCAAAAAAAAAGTTTTTTATTGCGAAATTATTATAAAAATAGCATATATAGATTTGGCAAGAAGAGGAAGCTTTTGGCCAAACACAACAAAAACTTAAAACAAATATTTTAAAATAATAATAATAAACTGCTTAATTCTAGAAATAAGCAATATAGCCCAAATTTCTTACCTACTTTCCTCATCCTTAAGATACATAAATTGCCAAAATCTGGTATCATTACCCCAAACAATGTTCAGACCCCTCGCAGGAACCCTAAACAATCCTGAAAACTCTAGATCTCCTTCATAAGTTCCATCCTGAAACAAAAAGAAATTTCATATCTTCTAATAACTTTAAAAAAAAAACCTTGAATTTTGCTATTATATATACATTTAATTAATGACACTTGACAATAAAAGATTATTAAGTTTTATTTTGTTTTTTTCACTCGGAATAATTCATCAGCCATACTATCAAATGTTAATTTACTTCTTTGGTTTCTATAATTTTGCTCAAATTTCAATTTGACACTTATAATTTAAAAATTTGTAATTAGATGTTTATTGTTCTAAAACCTTCTAATTTAGTCTCTACTATCAAACCTCCATCATTATGCTATTAAAGTATGCTGTTGAGGCCAATCATGGTACATTTTGATATTTTGAATAATATGTATTCATTTAAATTGCATAAGATATTATATATGCATGCATGTCTATAAGAGAGACAGAAAAACACATAATTAGCACTTTTTAAAACTATAATCTAATTATAAATTTGTAAACTATAGAAACCAAATTGAAAATTGAGTAATTAAGCATTATAATGACTTAATATTAAACTCTTAATTCTAAGAATTAGCAATTATCTTAGGGAGGAGGAAATGGAATAAAGAATATAATACACAAAAATTAAAGAAAGACATGCACTTACTCCCTTCCAGTGAGCATTACTAACTTTATGCTGATCATGAGAATCCATAATGAATATATGTTATAAAACTTGCACCAAAATTAATTCTCCAAATTTTGAAGTATGTCAAAACGCTGCAATGTGAGAAGAGTTTTATTGGCATTCATGGTAGCGTAAAGTGGTAAGTGATAACCACCAATTTTGATTCTGTGATATCTTATAGATCAGTTAGGGTAAGTCTTGTAGAAATCTTCATCTTTTTCCCTTTAATTTGTCTGAACTTGTAGCTGCCTATATGTTCAGCTTTGAGTTAAAGCTGCCACCTAGTTGGTACCTTTAACTTTCTTATAAGATAAAAAACTACACACACACACACACACACATAATTCATCTTACTCATAATTAATTTTTTTAAAAATTTTTATTAAATATAAATTTAGTCTTAAATTATATATATATATATACATATATATATTATTTTAAAAGTAACAATATATTCACTTCTTTCAAATGTGATATATTTTTCAAGATTTTATATATATATTTTTTTTTAATGAAGACTTTTCTTTATGTAACATCATAGTTATACAAATGATTTTTAATTAACTGACAAAAAAAAACTAGTAAGGGAGACTTTTGCAATATATGTCAAGGGAGCTAGTTAATATTTATAAATTATAATAATCAAATGGAATATCATGTGTAACTTAGTTAATTTTAACGGTACAAGTTCATAAATTTAATTTACTCTTGTTGTTTATTAGGCCCCTAGATCTGCTAAAAGAAGAAAGAACGAATGGAGTTTCCTTTTAGATAAAGTAATGTGAACAGTTTAAAGTGAAGCCATATATAACACGAAAAGAAAAAGAAGCATTGTACTGTAGGAATATTAGAGTTTGTGAAGACATTAAATTTATATATATATATATATATATATATATATTATTCTATCTTTATTGATAATGTATACATATTCCTTTGTCTTAATCTTTATCTTGAGGTGTTTGGATTACTTGTATAGTTTATAAGATTCCACTTCGACGCTTTCAAGTTTTCCGTTTATACAAACACCTCAAGATAAAGATTAAGACAAAGGAAAATGTATACATTATCAATAAAGATAGAATATATATATATATATATATATATATATATATATATGTATATATATAGGACTGTTAATTAGAAGCATTTATTCCAAAAAGTCACTTAGATTTCCTTTTTCGCTTTATGACTCATCCGGTAGGAGAAAACTTAGATAGGACTAGTAAGATGCTTGTTATGATAAGGTTTTTCTTTAATAAAAATAAAGAATACAGTATGCATTTATTTATATATAATTCAAAGCACCACCAGCCAAGAATTTTGAAAAGTAAAGTATAATTAATTAATAAATTTCTTAATTTTTTTATTAGTATAAATGAATTAAGATTGTCTATACACATATTGCTATATATATATATCCAATTATTATTTACTTAACATTAGTAATTTTAACAATTTTTTATAAAATAAATTATGATATTTATTTATATATCCTCATTAATTATTTTACTCATAATAAATAATTTTATGTATGTTTCTAATAAAAAAAATTTGTAATACATAGATTTTTTATTATTGAATCTGAGAAATAAATTTTACTTATCACAAAAACTAGAGTTAGGAGAATCAAGAAATAAAATAAATTATATTCCGTTCCCTTGAATGATCCTCATTTTAGAAATTATAAAAAAAAAAAAAAGAACTTATATTTTTATCATTTTGAATTAAAAATAATGCTTTGTTGACAAAAAATAAGAGAATTCAAAATTTTGAAGTTGTCAAAAGTGACTCTTTCGTTAGCTACATGAGATATAATTAACGGTATTATATTTAAAGTTGGAAGCGACTTGAAAACCTTCGTAAAATTTAAGAACTTTATTAAAAAAAAATAAAAAGAATAATAAATTATAATCAAATGAAAAATTCAAATAAATTATAGTATAGGAACTAAACATTTAATTATAAAATTATGAAAATCCATAACAAACAAACCTAGTAAATGACTATCTACAATATTCAAAATACTAATAATGTCCAAACAACTTAATATAAACTAATCTGAAAGACAACTCACAAATTAAAGCCCTAGTTGATAATCAAATCAAACACAGCAATTAAGAAACATGTACATACCAACCTCAATCTTTAAAATTAAGATAAATTTTCTTCTCTTTTTATTTTTTTTTAAAGAAAAGTCTCTTTATTTTGTTATTAGGGAGGTTTTTTTTTTCCATTAGCTAGAAAAGTTTTCTGATTTCATTAAGAAAGTCTTTTTTCTCCCTCTACTGCAAAGATTTTTCTTCGTTTTTGAAGAAGTTATTAAATATTGATAACAAGTTTTCAAATTTGTAATAATAGAAGCTCCCAAAAGAAAGGAAGTTGTAAAAGTTAGATCTTCAGAGAAAATTAAGAAGTGCGTTATCTCTCATAAAGATCATTGAACTTTTTTAGTATTTTTATTTTGTTGTAGTTTTAACTAAATGTCTTGTTAATCTTTATAATATTGTTAGACTTTACTAAGAGGTATGTTGCATCTTGTTTTAGTTAGTATTGCATCTACTTTTAAGAGTGTAAACCAGTGTTTTCTTCATATAATATATTAGTCTTACTACATGACCTCAATGCCTTTTTTCATTAATGAAATTGATCTTCTAACAAAAAAAAAAGACAAATTTGACAGATGAACTCAAAACTTGAATATATATATATATATAAAGAAAATCCACTTTATTCATTACAAATATATGATATTCTGAGAGCATCATCCTCCCCATAGTAATATGGTGATATATCCTTACACACCAAAATACAAACATAGCTTGTGTTGCGTTCTGTTCTAGCAGACAAACGCAAACATAATTAATTAATGGTACAGTGAATAATCACGGATGATGATTGATGAAGATGAAGATGAAGACATTAATAAGTAACTAATTAATTAGTCGCTAATTAATCTTCTCCACTATGGCAGAGTGAATCTCAAGGCCTCCCTTCCATTTCTTCTTGCTGAGTTCATAGAGGCCAAAGTGGATATCAGGGTTGTCTCCACCAACATCAATCACAAGAGCATCAGATTCAAAAGGAATCGTCCGAGGAGAAGACGACACATCGCTGAGATTGACTTCCTTGTAAGAGTACTTGCCTGTTTTGCCAGCTTTGGCAGCCACAAGAAGAGGGGTCCCATCCCAACCAAAAGCGTCATCCTTCAGTGACACTCTGAACTTCACTCTGTACTTTCCCTTCTGAGCAGGCAAAATTCCAGACACACTCAGAAGCAATACCTGAACTGCCTTAGCAGGACCATTGCTGAAATCAAATATATATATACAGTTAATTCCATTAATATTAATACTATGATGTTGAAGTTTTCTGACGATGTATATTTTGATACTTACTCAGGTATGATCCAATATCGAGGGTCATTGCCATATACAAAGTTCAGTTGTCGTGGGGTCAACTCGTTGGTTTGCTGCACGTAGAATTGTCATATTATTTATATTAGCTTATGACTCTGTATGTGTGAATTATCATGTATAGCAGCATGATCATATATTGGTTCAGAGCAAGTTAATGTACAAAAATAACGCACTTTAACATTTTACAAGATGTAAACTTTTGAGGAACGGTTGTCATCATATATGTGTGTGAGCGAGAGACAGAAAGAGAAAGATATATTTTTAATTCACAATTTAAAATCTGTGTCATTAGTGAATATTTATATACTCGTTGTAATAAAGCCAAAGAAAAGAATATATACATCTTCTTGACTACTATATCAGCCTTTATAAAGTTCTATATATATCACATTTGTTTCGGAGTGAAAACTTTTCTCTATCAAGACATTTTATATGGAGATTGTTATCATCCAAAGAACATTCCCTTGTTTATCTATCTCCACACTAGTATGTATTTAAGCTTTGCTTTTATTATAAAAAAAAATAAAACGGAACATTTCTATTTCTATTTAAAAAAATAAAATTTTATTAACTAGTGTTCTAAAGATTCTAGTTGGTAGAATATTTAATAATTTTAAACTTAAAAAAAGTCAACAATTTTTATTAACTAAATATTTTATCAATTAGTTAGATGTTTTCTCAATCAATATTTTAAGAACACTAGTTACTAGTTAGCAAGACAGAAATAAAAGGAGGGAGTTTTTACAATCCTTCTTGTACATATGTGTCACTCTCAATACGATTGTATTTATTGTCTTATGAGAATGACCTAAAAACACCTTTATATTTATTAGGCATTTAAGTGATAAAAGTGAAATATAAAAAATAAAATATCTAATGTGACTTAAGAGATAGACAGACAAGAGAATGTTAACAATTTCAATAGTTTTTTGGAAGTTAACAATCTCTATATGTCACGTTTTAAATAGATTGAACGGACCATAAATAAAATATTTAGGTTGCTTCCTCGTAAACAAATTTCTAAAATTTTGAGTAACCTAATGATTTAATCATAAAATTAAAAATTACTTTTTTCTCAATTTAACTCTCTAAAAATAAAATCTCTTAATATAATCATCTTATCATTTTCCCCCAATTAAAATAATTCCTTGTGTAAATAAAACTAGAGTCACTTAACATACTCACTAATATGGTACAAACAATTGCTCATATGACCATTACCTGATCATCTAGACCTATCCAAGTGTCATTATCCCTTAAATAGCATCATTTTTCCTAATTTCCTAAAGCCTAACTATTCTAAAAGATAATAGAAAATCAAGCAAAATGATGCCAATTGGAAGGAAAAATAACACTTTGACAAGTCCAGATCATCTATTAACAGTGACGTGATCAAGTTCTCACTTTATGTTATGTCAACTAATCTAGACTTTGCCTCCCTAACATTAAGAATCAGAGAAAATAATCAGATAACTAAGAAAAATTGTCTTGAGAAGAATCTTTTAAGAAGTAAATCATTAATTTATTATAAAAATTTTGAATTCATTGCTTTGTGAAGAAATAATCAGATTATTTTTGCATTTATAGTATCTCTATAGCAAAAGAATTAAAAAAGATAGTCAATACACCTCAAGGCTACCTAAGCTTCACATAATATATTAGTGGGAGAAAGAAAACCACTAGTAAATTTTGTTGTCCTATTTCTCTGTATATTACTGTTGTGAACAATTTGTGAAATAAATTATAAAACTTCTCTTCACTTTGTCGCATATATATATGCCAGAAAATAATTAATAATCAGATAGCATAAATATCAATTTAAATCTTCACACATATTTCTCTAATGCAACATTTAAAATCTAAGAGGACCTCAAACGTGACAAGCACAAACCACATGTCAGAATTGATGTATCTATAAGGAAACATGAACTTGCCTGTTGTGCCATTGCAAAACTGGTCTTTAGCAGCTTCCTTCTCTCTGCTTCTTTAAGGAATTATATGAGGAAACTTTTAAGTTAACCTTTTGAATATATAGTGTCATGAAAGGAAGAAGGAATATTGTTCTGTTTGATCATATCATCAAGAATAAAACTTGTCTTAGAAAAAGGAAGAATCATACAGCAACTTGAAAATAACCACAGAAAAATAAAAAAGGAATCAAGAAAAATTGAATGAAAGATATAATATAAAATATATATACATATATCTTCATTACGTTCCAATGACAAATTGTTGATTCTCCAATAAAAATAACAACAAATAAAATCTTTTTTATTAAGTGTAATCAACTTTATAAATTAAACAACACTAATGTATTATTAATAGTTAAATTTATTATAATAATTTAATTCTTTAATTCCTAAAAATTTATCCTTTTGGGGTGATTAATATACTAGTTGGAATTTATTCGTGTATATCTCAAAATGTAATCGAAACCTTTTTAACATTTGTCAAAGTATAAAACTCGTAGGTAAACTCAACGATTGATGTATTTTGACCATAGGTATGATATATCTAGATAAAATATTATAGTCCTTATAAAACTTTTTCTTATGAAATGAAAAAAAAAAAAAAATTTCACAACCATTATACTATCCAAACTTCAAACACAAAATCAACATTAAATCTCAACAAATTTATCACTATATATTTATCAAATAAATACATATCGGAGGTCCAAAGGGGAGGGGGGTTAAATATGTCATCAATTAAATTAATGAAAATCAATGACACATTGTTACATATGGATTATATAGACAATCATTAAGATGGATTATACATTATCTATCTGAATATAACACTAGCTAAGCCAGTTCTGACCATGTCACAAGAATGTGCATTTATAGAAAGGATAACATTAATTAAGAATTAGGATTATAAAATTATAATGTAACAACATATATAAAAGTTTTTAATTCATCTCAACATGTTGTAATAAATTTCAATTAATCATTTTTTGTAAATATTAATAGAATTAGAGTTTAATAATATTGAAAATTTTAGTAAATATATAAAACAATTGACACAAATATTTGGAGCACAATTGATTATAACTGTAAACTTCTAAGAGGAAAAAAGGTAATTTTAGAATATTATACATGCTAATGAAACATCTAATATCTTCTTTAATAAAAAGTATAGTAAAAATTTATTTTATAATAAAATAACTATATCTTTATTTCAAGTTAATATCATATATTATCGACAATCACAACAATTTTTAAAATTAATAATGAAAGATTTCTTGGATGCACATCAGTTTTTTTATTTTTAGTTTTTTAAAAAGTATTGTCAAAACATTTACTAAATATATTTTGTATGATTTTTCTATCAAAAAATGTTTAAAACGAAAATCATAATATTTCTATTGATGCCATTTATACAAAAAAAAAGTTCACTTTTTTTTTTAAAAAAATAAACATAGTTGTCCATGTACAACTAAATTAAATTAATTTGTAAGGAAAATTTTTTTAAAAAAAATCATCCCATCAGGTCCTTGATGGAAAATTTCTATTCTAACCGAAAGCACCAGACAGCTAAATTCTTTGAAAAAAAAAAAAAAAGGTGAAATGGAACCCCTCATTAGGACCTAACAATTTGAATAGCATCTTCTACAAGGGTACTAGCCACAACTTTAGGCGATGAGACCCAGAATGATGCAAAATTGCACAAATTCACCTTTATTCCTTTGCATTTTTGTAGCCAAATTCTCCAATTACTTGCAACTTGCTAGTCATTTTCTATAACTTCTGGTAACTTTAAGCATCAAAACAACGAGTGGAACTTCATGTGATCAGCCAACCAATGCTTAGTAAAAATATGATGACGTGGAAATTATTCTTATGATTTTAACCAAAATAGTCTGGTGTTGTCTAAGTTTTGGTGTTGTCTAAGTTTTAGTGTTGTCTGTGCTGTCTCTTTTATTTTTTTTTTTCATTTATATCAAAATGATGCATTTTACTCTCAAATTATTGAAAAAAAAAGGGGAGAGATATCACAGACAACAGCAAAACTTGGACAGCACGGAATCTATTTAAATTTTAACATGCATTAGCATTAGTATCTGTCAGGCCTCAGATTCTAGCTCATCGTACCACCCACAAGTCCCACCGTCCATTAGGTTTTGTTTTCTTTTAATAAATAAATAAAAATTATTTGTTTGGCATATATATCTTTCTCATATTCCATACAATTTCAACTTTGTTTTATATTCTTTAAAGCCTTCTTTTTCAAGAATGGGCAAAACATAAATGTAATGGTTTAAGTATTTGTTAAATTCTTTCATACAAAATATTGCACATCTACGCAATGGATGAGATTGCGTGTACAAGTAAGGCTCACGAACAAATGCAATTTCGTTTGTTGCTAGTACTTCTTCAATCTATAATATAAAGTACTTGGTGTCGTCGAGGATTCAAAAGGGAACATTACTATAGCATCTTTCAGCTACCATGTCAATTATTAATTACTGTCTTCTTTAGGAGGCCACTACTATTCCAGTGCAAGCCACAAAAGATTCATTCGCTATTCAAGAATGGGGAGAATGTATCTGTAGATTCTCTGACAGCTCAGCGTATAAACTTCTTAGAGGTTCCTTAGGTGTTGTTTACTATCAGATTCTTAAATAAACCTGTAACGTGTGGAAGAAATGTTATAAAAAGAGCCAATTAAGCGATGACCCATCAAAAATCAAATCAAGTTTTGTTTGAAATTTCAGAAAGAGGTATACTTGGCTCAGGTTCAAACTTCAAAATAGAATTTCAGAGGTTGTAATGTTTTTCCTTTAGGAGTAAACTTAAATAAAGGTCTTTATGTGTTGTTTACTATCAGATTCTTAAACAAAAATGTAGCATGTGGAAGAAATGCTTGTAAAGAGCCAATTATGTGATGACCCATCAAAAGTCAAGAAGCTTAGTTTTACTCAGTTTGGGAATTTCAGAAACAGGTGTACCTGGCTCAGGCTCAAACTTCAAAATAGAACTGCACAAATGAATATCCCTGAATCAAATACAGATTAAATGAGTGAATTTTTCAACCTTGGTACTGATTCAAGTGAACAAGACTCTGGGTATATCACACTTCTGCGGGTATACCATCCTTCAAATATGCATTTGGTAATGAAAAGTTGTTACTTGATATTATTCAAATTGCTATGTACAATAAAACAATGAAGAAAGAACTTTAAGTATCTCATCAATATTAGTTCTCTAGTCTTTTACTTATTTTCTTGTCTTTTTTTTTTTTTTGAGTCATCTCACGTTCGCTTGAATTATATTTGACTTAAATATAAATCATTTTTGACGTGTCCAAATCACATTTAATACATATCAGAATCAAAAAAATAATTATTTTATTTTGACATATTTGTACTTGTTCAAATGTGCATTGTCAGTGTCAATGGCAGACACAGCACACCTAAAGACATCTGTGATCATGCTTTATAGTTTAGCATTTTGTACTTGAATGTAAATGTGTAATAAACGATAGCAATTGTGTGAACTTGTAAAGTATAGACACATTTATCTTTAAACATATCATGTGTTTAACACATGACTTGACACCAACAAGTCATGATACATTGTAAATAAGCATTCAACACATATACATGTGTGTCAGAATAGAAAAAAAAAAATTCAACTCGAATACGCACCCAATGCAACTTAAACAAGTGTCAAACATAGCTCATATTTAAACTAAGCAGGAGATGACTTAAAAAAGATACTATAAAATAAATGAAAAAAAGTCTAAATAACTCATTTTAATGAAATTATTAAAGTTTTTTTAATTACTTTTGTTATATATAAGATTTAAAAATTAATAAGATAAGTTACTTTAAATATAAAATGTTGGTTATTTTTCTTTTTTACAAGTATATAGAAAACTTAAAATATATATATCTCGCGTCATGTCGTGATCTATATTTTTCAAAATTTGACATTTCAATGTGTTAGTGTAAATGGTTCATAGGTGTCAACGAAGTAATAGAAGCCAAGCCAAATGATGCATCAATGCATGCTTTTGAGCTTGAATCCCATAAGATTGAAGGATTTTATTAATTAAATGCAATTACTAGTTTTGTATGCCAAGATTTAAACATCATTCTAAACATGCACCTACATTTCAAAGCCACCCCTCAAGGATCACGATTGGCAAATATTGTTCTCAATGAATACACTTCAAGCTAAAAGTTGTATTACTAGTAAAGCTTCTGATTTCATTCTTATTTCTGCAAATTATCAGTAAAAGTTAAGTTCCCTGCAAACAAATTATTTTAAGCACAATGAATAGATATGATGAGAAGCTAAGCACCCCAGGATCACTTTTTCTTTTCCCAAACGTGGAGAAAGACAGGAAACTGAAACTATGCATTTGATATTCACATAGATATGCAGATACATAAATGTAACATGGGAAGTAACAGAGCTTCAATAAACTTACATTGAATACAAATCAAGCAATAAATTTCACTGATAAATTAGCTCAAAATTACGATGGTTACAACACTTGCTAAACAGACAAGTCCGGCCTCTAGAGAGCAAAGGATGTTGAGGCTAAATCCTCAGGTGTCACAGGATTGTGTAGCTGCAATTACAAGAAAATATCTAGTAAAGTTAGTTTATATACCTAAGGCAATAACACATTAATTTTTTTATCTATCTATATCTCTCGGGATTATTTGAATCAGATTTAATTTCCATATGTTACTATCAGACATTAACTATCAGGCATTAACAATAAGAAGGCGATAAAAAATAGTATAGATGACACAGGAATCTAGAACGTGGTAAAAACATGTCTCTTATTCCCATCCACAAATATATTTATGGTATGTTACGTCTTTCCACAAGATAGGCTGTCATATGAATTTAGTTCTAGATTGATAAAAGCAGTTTAATGATCAAAAAAAGAAATGACCCAATGTGTATTAACGCCCTATCACAATTCACATTGAAGTGATTGATTTTCAATGACACTGGATGTATACCCTAAAACAAAGACTGACAACAAAGACACCTGCTTGAGTAACTATTGAATTTCGTTCCTATCAGCATATGTAACAGATAATCCACATAATCTGTTCAAATGCAAGGTACAATCCACATTTCTTTTCATGCATCAAGAGATTAATCTCATGAGCATAATTGTCACTATATTCAAATATGCAATACTTTATCATAAATACAATTTAATAATATGCTGAAGCAACACGGCCTTTATTTAGGAATCCACTTATATTCCCAATCCCAAGTAAATTAATAAGCCAAAAAACTTACAGCTTTTGCAACAGTAAGCCAATGAAAAGCACGCAAGAAATCATCATTCTGTGAAGGAAGGCAATCATGGTTCCAACAAGTCACTTTTTGAAATGTCGCCTTCAACTCCCAAGAGTTTGAGTTATCTTCAGAAATGTCACGTGATTTTTTCCTGTCAAGATTTTTCTTTCCTAATACAAAACCTGCAGAATCATATTTAGAAAGAAAATTTTTAGACAGATTTCAACTATGATGAGCATGTAACCAATTCTCATAATCATTCAGTAAGACCTCACTGAAGTCTTAGTTCACTGAGGTCTTTCAGCATCATAATCTGTTATCAGATGCTCCAATAAAAACACATGTATTTTATTTAAAAGGCCAATCATGTAGTGCTATGCTGTATTTATTGGAGAACCAAAAAGCAACACCTAAAAATTGTACTAAATGTATTGTCCAAATACATAAGAACAAACTATGGAAAAACCTATTCGGCACTTTTGAAAATCTAAACGTCATTTGCATTTTCAGTTAGATTTTAGTTTTAGGGCAGAAGCCCCACCCAACAAGAGATCCAAAATTCCAAAAAAGAAAAAATAGTCAAGTTAACCCATTTTTTGAAAGACCAAGAGCAACTGAATGGAGCATAAAAACAACGTTAAAACTAGTAGATTGTGCAGACTTGGGTAATGTAGCACTGATTTCTGAAGTTTTGAAACAAAGAAAACCCCGTACCACAATATCCATCGGGAAGACCAATCGTCGCTCCATCAAGCTTCCTGCCTCTGAAATACGCTTCCTCTACCGGTAAACCCTCAACCTCAATCCCTATTCCGATGTCACAGAAAACTCAATCAGCAAGCAAAAGAAAGGCGAAATTCACAACAGTAAGGCGGAGCAAGAGGGGAAATTACCAGTGGATTTGGGTTTGAAATAGTGCGAAACAGAGGCAGGAGCAGTGGATTTGACGCAACAAGGAAGCTGGTGAACGTGGCCCGAGAGATCCTGAACACCGTCTCGCTTCAAATCTATGGTTGTTAGGGTTCCATTTTCCATCTCTGACAAGAATTCGTCGCTTCAGATCCTTCGGCGCTCTTCCAAGTGTAGCCCTAAATCCCAAATTCCTAATCTCTCTTTCCCGCGCTTTCTCTTCCAAATTCCAAGTTCCAACAGTGGACCTCAACCCCCACTATCAGGTTCAGTTGAGATTGCTTATTTATTTGCCTCTGTTTATTTTTCACGCCTCATAGCCAAATTTCACTTCGATTTTTTATCAATTATTTTTTTTATTTCTTTATACAAAAATTGTTAAAGTATTTTGTAATTCTGTACTTTTTATTTTTATTTAAAATGTAATTATTTTTTGACTTAAACTACAAATCTAATTAATAAAATAATAGTATTAGATGAATAAATAACATTCAAGTCAACCCACAATTAAAGTGGATATAAAATTTTAGTTAGACATAAGATACATCAGCAACATTTTAAATATTTTAATAATTGAGAAAAAAAATCATTTGTAAATGACAAATAAAAATTCATCTTTCCAAAATATGATTTTTATCTGAAAGTAATTTTTTAATAACCAAAAGTTTTTTTTTTTTAATGAATAAGATCTTAAAGTTAAATTTCTCTTCATTTGCATTTCCGACTTTGACATTTTTTTACATTAATAATTACTTTCAGATTAAAAAAATAAATATTCAAATAACATTGTTTAAATCCCATCACCCGCATTAAGACAGACATATAAAACTAAGTCATTTCCAAAAACAGATATTGCAGTAGAAGATTGGATGAGATTGAAATTTTTTTCTCGAGTACTTGTCAGTCATTATGTAGTTCACAGTGAACCATTACTTGCTCAATTCACCAACAATATCATGCCGTTTTGTGGAGTATGCTGAAAATAATCAAATAAATTATATATATAAAAACATAAATAGTGAATTAATAGTCCTAGTGACACCAAGTTCAGTTTTTAAAATTGAGATGAATTTACTGTTCAACATTCCATTCTTAACCATTTCTTTCCCTCCGCCTCCAAAGTTTGGCATCTTTTTGTTTTATATATATATAATTCCAAACCTGAATTAAAAAAGAGTTATGTTGCCCAACAATGTGCTGTATAATTTCAACACTTTAATTATAAATAATTTAATCATAAAATTAAATTAAAATAAAACATATTAACGTCGTTTAATTTGTATAACTAATTTTACTTAATGAAAAAAAATTTATCTATTGTTGTTGTATACATAGACAGACGCACTCTGCTATACTACTCTAATACTGCGTCTAGCAAGCTCATCAGGTGGACCTAGTTTGTGAGACATCAGAAAGAAAACAACAAGAAGACCAATATGATATCTATGTAAGAGACTGCGTGCAAAATAAAGAGCCATACAAGAGGTGTTAATAAAAATGCAGATTTTTCCTTCCTTTCTGTGGCACATAAATACTTCCATCCCTGCAAGGATCTTTTGCTTAAGAGGATGAAAATGTGTACAACAAAATTTGATCACTCAGTTTTAGTAGCATTTGTTGATTCATAGGCAGCATCAGCAGAAGAGGTGTCGATATCATTCAGACCCAATTCTTCATTTTGCTCCCATGACCTCACATATTCCTCAACTGGACATAGATGTTGATAAAATTACCAAAACAGAAAACCATGAACAGTAAGTATAACATATGGAAGAACATGCAGCCAAATGCCTAGCTTTTGGTAATGAGAAGCCAATATAGAGAGATGAATAATCATAGTTATATTCCATACACCTTGATTCAGATTATGCACATTCAGAAGGTGAAAGTCACAGACATCATATAGTAACGCAAAAAGTTCAAAATGCGAACTAAGTATTATTGGCATGTTTTCCTATCAATCATTTTGTTTATTTCTATGGAATATACCAGATTTCCAAGGAATTCTTATAACTAAATCAATATCTTCACTTCAGATTCTCCTAAATAACTTTTATTGCATTAACCATGAAAACTGTTTTTATAAATACTGAGCACTACCACAAAAGACATTATCTACACTAGCAAACTTCCTGTAGGAAAAATTATACCACTTCAGTTTCAGCAGCATTTACTACGACTTCAAAAGAACTGAGATTGTTAGAGGAAACTTACATGTTAATTGGTTGTCATCTTTTAGATCATCAGTTGCTGGTGCAATGAAAGAATTAGCTAGGGCATCATCAAGAATTAGAGTCCAGGGTTCTTCCAAACTAAGAAGCTTCAAAATATCAACAGAAGTGGATCAAACAAATGGGGTCAATTCAAAACACATGCAGACAGAAATTTTAGAAGGTTAAGCCAAATGAAAATCTTCATATACAGAAAGAAAATGATGGTATGATAACTTCTCTCTCTATTAAAAATTATATGTTAGAGGAAGCATCTTATATGTAATGTCATACGACTCTAAATTAGCAATGAATATTCCCAATAACACCTATTCCGACCATTATAAAGGACCTATGGAGTCTGAATAGACTTGATATAAGAGATCTTCTTTCATATATACAGGAGCTTCTTTATAATGAGAATGATAAAATTCACTTTTCCTATAGTTCTATGCTAGTTCTTCTCCATACCTCCACTCCAGCCTCAGAAATTTTGCGTGAAGAATAAATCATCAAAATACTGTCATCTGATGGTAATTGGATCAGCAGAATCTTACTGGACTGCCAAAGACGTCAAGGACTATTTAAATTCAGAAGCTTAAGCTATTAAGTGAAAGTTCATAAATAGTTTTATTTATAAAACCTAATACGCCCATCAGATGAAAATCCTTTTGGGCTTAAAGAGTGGACAAAGCAGAGGCTCGCCATACCTTGTGCTTAAAAACAATTTTTTAAGTGAATGGGAGGCATCTAGGACCAAACTCCTAACTACTACGACTACTTGATCATAAAGGTTATGATACTATGTCAAGGATCACTTTAACTCAACCTTCAGTTTTTAAGTGAAGAACATGAATAGTTTTATTATAATCTCCAATGCAGAAAGAGAGAAAATTAAGCGAGCTACCCATATAGTCTTGTGCTACCTTATTTAGCCTAGCTTTAAAGTCTAGCCACTTGCTCCTTCTTTGTTCATCAAGACTATCTCCAAAAGTAAATCCATGCACCCTCTCAAGGCCTGTACATGCAAATCATATCAAATTATATTGTATCCATACAAAGATCAATAAATCATAGTATCATGCAGCAAGAGCAGGAAAAACCAAAAACTTAATGGAGGAAAGGAGGAAAATGAACAACTGAGTGTAAATCTACATCCATAAAGCTGAAGACTTTCATAATGGATGGCAGGGAAGTTAGGTGATTATCTCATATTGCAACCAACAGTTATTCCAAAGGGGTGGAGATTGTCTCTCAGAGATCTTTGATCTATTGATGAATCTTTCTTTGACTTTTTAGTTATTGCTTTTCTTTTGTTCACTGTACAAGAAAACACAATCCTCTACATATGTATTTCCCTCACACTTCCTTTGAGATATATTCCTCCCTCTATAAACAAAAAGGTGGTTGTCTCAATATAACCAATTTCACTAATAAACTATATTTTCTTATTACTTAACCAATATTCTCCAGGGAAACTAACAAACAAAATCAGAAGGGGATGAAATTTTAGAACTCATTAAAAGTGGAGTAAATTAAAGAGATGCATTGTTGCTTGGCAACCATACATGAATTTCACTTTTCAGATCCCTTTCTCATCTACCAAAATACTTAAGTATTTGTAAGTATTTGTAGAAGGGACATTACTGACAGAAAAATAGAGATCCTTAGAGAAATTATTGGGACCAGTCCTTGATCTTCTTTGCTTCTCTTATTTTCTACTTAACGAGAGTTTACTACTTGTAATTAGTAAACACCCAGTTTCCAAGGGCTACACAACCTTGATGTATATATAAAATATATATAAACAATTTTGTGACTAAAGAGGGAGAGGGTTGACAGAGGAAGCTTTTATACTTACTTTCACTAATTTTTGTGATTAAACCTTCAACAGTTGTAACAATTCCTCCTAAGGTGCCACTGGCCAGCTCCAAGTCAAGTTCGGGAACTTTTACACTTGCAGTATCAGACTAATCAAACCCAGAAAACAAAGTGTGTAGATAGTCAGACAAACAAAAAAGCAACCCAGGCTAACCAGGGAGGAGGAAAGCAAAAAATAACAACATCTGGACATGGTTTTACGGGTTCTTCTTCACCAGAAAGACATATATATGTATCAATAAATTTTTAATCTATGGTATACTATTAAATGATTCTTAGAGCAACCTCATATTTGCAAGCAATAGAATAAAAAATCCAAGGGTGCATACTCATTACCCATCAGAAATAAAAATACAATAGATCCATTAAACAAAAAGTAAATAAAATTAATATTAAATCAATCAACATAAAAGAAAAACTAATCCAACTGCATATTTTGAGATTACAGCAAAATCTACACAGAAAAGATGACAAACCTTTATTACATCACGGCTTAGATCATTAACATTTTCCACCAATAGAGTAATCTTCTTTCCTTTCTCAGGAATTGGCCCTCCAGGTTTTAACTGCATGGTGAAGAACAATAATTATCCCAACTCTAAAGAGAGAGAATCACTCAAGAGTAACCAGCATATACCTCAGAGTTGCGATAACCACAAGCATCACAGGTGGATGCCATAACAATGACTTCCTGGAAGTACGGAATTTCTGTATGTTGTTAAGAATAACAAAGTGCATACTACATAAATGATCTAACAAGACATACAGCTGATGCAGACTATTAAAAAATAAATTAATATTGACACAAACTGAAAATTTCACAAATGTCAGGCTCAAATGCAACTGAATAATTTATAGGTATCTCCTTGACAGCATACTAGTCAATGTTTGAAACAGATGCTTGCCTTTTCTACAATTCAATAATCTCTATAATCCAAAATTGATCTTGAATAGCTAGTCTAACTCTATGCCCAAATTAGCTAAAAATATAAAACAAGAATAATTCTCAGAATTTTTGTCTGACACATGGTTTTCATAATATTATTCACCTGAAAATATTGCATCAAATATGATATATGAAGTGCTAAAAACAAGTTTTACTACCAACCAGCGAGTATATGATTCTAGTTTTTGTTCATGAGACCTTGTAACTCTCGCATATACAAAATATGAAATCTTAATGCCAATTAATTTAACTATAATTGTCACTGATGTTAATATCACAGATAATCCTTTGAAACAAATATGTAGACATTTTTCTTAATCCCTCTTGGTGAGACCATGTCAGAAATACAGGCCAGGAATATTTCAAGGGCAACATGAAAGAAGTTAAAAGGATACTGGTGACAAACATTCGAGTCTCACACCTAGTGGCACAAGCACCACAAGTTGATGGGAAAGTCATGACCTGTCAAAAGCAAGCATTGTTATAAACTGAGAAAACAGAATGGACCATACTTCAGTAATATTTAATTCAGCATCACCTACCTCTTCTGGTGCAGTATATCTGAATAATGCTTCTGCTATTTCAGCACTATTACTCTGTGCAATGGCCCGATGACCAGCTGCCGCACCCACTGACCCATGTGGTTCTCTCCTTACTTCATTAGCAACCCCAGCTGCTTGCCCTGTTGATGGTACCTCACGACTCCCTTCAATTTGTGATGAGTCAACAAGATATCCCAATGATGCTTGTTGCTCAGGAGTACGGTCATAGAACTTGATATTGAGTGATGGATCAAGTGATGGAGCAAACCTATACACAGTTATTTCCTCCATTAAAGAAAAAAGGACAGAAAGAGCTATATATGTTCAACTTACATCAAGGAGCACCAAACAAGGCCCACAGCTGCGTCACTTAAAAATAGAGGTTTCTGTCACACTACATGTTAATTTATAATAACTATAAGGTGCATTTTTAAACAATTTAGAAAACAATCCAATACAACTGCTCATCAAGCACTTGAAAATGTAAGTTTGAAACAAACCATTTTCTTTTTTGAAATTCTTTCATGCTTTGGTCTTATCTCTTTAGGAGGATCCTATCCTCCTCTCTTGTATCCTTCTGTCTTGTTAACATAACATTTTGTCCAAAAAAAAATCTTCAACTAGAAATAATCTCTTACGGATTTTCAATGAAGCTGTTTCCAGCAGGATCATCAAGAATAAATGAGAATGAAGACTCTCCAGTTGCACAAGCTCTCAATTTCATCAAGAAGTGATCAATTGCTTCAGCCGTTTGTGGATCGACTTTCTAGAAGGTTTAAAAGACAACATTAAATTATGAAAAAGGAAACTACACTATAACCAAAAAAAAAAAAAAAAACAAGGCAGGAACAAATTTTACTTTGCGCTCCTCTTGAAGGGCCTGAAGTTCATCAGCTGCTCGTACTAGTATCCCTTCGACCTATAATTACACCAGAAATTATCAAACCAAACATTCAATTAATCATGATTCAAACCTGAATCTAAATGAAATACTCATAGTTACTGCTTCAACATCCGCAATTACAAAGTTTTATTTATTTATATAAGCACATTATTCTTGTGGCTGAACAATATGAATGTCATAAAAGGGGGAAACCACCAATCTTTTGATTGATGAAGGGACAAACTAAAGTTTCAGAAATCTACTAGAAGTTCTTGATTCTAATTTATGCAGCAAAAAATTAAAGTACATAGACAAGCTTAAATTTCTATTGGAACTATTGTTTTAACCTAATAAAACTACATGTTTATTTGCTCCTTACAACTTTTTCAGATCTACAACACCATCGACTAATATGCATGACAAATAAAGGGCTGAACCAAGTTGTTTATTCACAAATGAAATCAAGCATACATGACTACATGACAGAGAAAGAATAATAAAGAACATGAAGCCGCTTTCAAGTTTCAACACTACAATTGGGAAAAGAACAAGTGAATTGAGATATTTAACAGAAATACCGTTGAAAGTGTACCACGCTGAGCCTCTGGAGGAATCTCAAAATCCAATTCTGGTATCTGCACACATATAAGCAAGGATTCCATTACATAAATGATGCAAATAAATTTATTGTGCTTCAGAATTTCAAATATAAAATCATAAATATTACGTAATTGTAATTTACAATGAAAAATGCAAATAACAACAGATGTATAGAAACACAAACAAGGACAGTTTAAGTACCTTAATAGTAGCAGATTCCGATTTTACTACTTGTCGGTTGAGAATCTGCATTCATTAAACTCATCAATGTGGCACTCTTAGGCAAATAAATTGACTAAAGAAATCAAGAAAGATTATTTTTGAAGATCAAAATAAGCAACACTAGTATCTTATCCAAGCATAAATACATAATTTATCTCTTAGAATGACGTTCAATCTTTCCAATTTCCCAAATGTCCTGCTTCATATTAATGTTCTGGACTCTTTCCTTTGTCTGCTTATAGTGTGTGTTACCGTTTCAGACCTTGGGCTATTTAAATCCACTACTCTTTTACAACAGAAATTCTGTGTCATCTTGGTTAGTCATTATCAGTAAGTTTGAATAGACACAGTGGATGAGATCAACCCCCCCCCCCTTTTTTCTTCACCCCAACTCTAATCTGCTCTCCCTTTCCTTTACTGGACTATGACAATAATTTCAATGTATCAAGATCTGAAGCAGCAGGTATATCAATTTTCTTAAATCAATGAGCAGGGGAAAAGGAAATCATTTCAAATCATATGCTATATAATTCCAATTGACACAACCTTCGGATTGCCTGATGGGATCTCCAAATTGTAGCAGCAACCACGTGGTTGAATTTCTCCAGCAAACTGTACTTCATTGTTCCTATTTAATTAACATGCATAAAATAATAATAGCTACTCAGGAAGATCAAGAAGAATATTTATATTCAAAATCCTCACATTTTAAGGAAGAGGGTGTAGCTCACCTCTCACCACAATGAGGGCATTCAAAAGCTGACAACAAAATCTGCACAAAATGCAAATGTCGCAGCGGATTTAATGCTTAGAGAACTAGTGGATAGAGACAGACAAAGACAAGAGACAGAAGATAAAGATAACCATATCTTATAAAATCAATCTTCTACTTAATCAAATTATTAAAATAGATATTAAAAAAAATAAGGCATACTAAGAAAAGATGTGATTTGTAATAATCTATACAACTACTTACTAATGAAGCAATACAACAATGACCCACTAAAACAGTAAAAGTGACAATAAATAAGGGACATACCTTTCTGAAGTGTGGAATTAGTGTCAATAAAAATCTTGTCATCCCCTGAAAGGCACCATAAAATTTCAAGTCAGATGGCGAGCTAAAGTTAAAACATTGGCTGAAGCTAGAAATCTAAGTCTATGAGTGCTTTGCGGTTCACAGACAATAACAGAATGTTAAAGTGACTTGTAGCCCCTTTAAGCCAGATACAGTTCAGTTACAATCTTCCCAAGGTCCAAAATAAGTTCACATATCTGAAGACAAAACAGCAACTTGAAAGTGAAGACAAGAAAAGAGAAGCATAGTTAAACCCAATTACCAACACTGATGGCTAAGTAACAATATTGGTCTAAGCATACAGACAATAAAATGAGAGACAAACCCGATTAGAAAGTTGAACGATAGAATATAGAATATTTCAGTTATGGAAGAGAATTACATACACAAAGTCAGAAACAAAGAGAAAAAGCAACTTAAACCCAATGAAATTCAAGAACCCAATTTTTTATTCTTTGAAACTAAAATCCCAAATTCAAAATTTACTGAAGGAAACTAGAGGGTGAGGGACCATACGTTTTCACCGCAACGCATGCACAAGCTTTCAACCTGGTACACAGGAGCATCCCCATCGTCTGCCGAAACAGCTTCAACCACCGAACGAACATCCACAATCTGCTCTCTATTCCCATCATTGGGTTCCATGCCTTCAACTTGGAGACTTGGAATAACTTCTGAGCTTCTTCCTTTGAGGTGAAACACTAAAGAGCCTTGTGTCCAAAGTGCTAGATTTATGGCTTCAAATGAGGAAGTTCCACAATTACAATGACAAAGAAAGTAGCTTTAGCCTTCGAGAAACGAAGAGAGGTTGTAGATGTGTTACGTGCTGCTAATGATGCCGTTGGGAGAAGGCGCTAGAGAGTAGGGCATAAGCGGGTCGGGTCATCAGGTGATTACATATAATATAAGTATGGTAAAGATAAACAAATTTTTAAAAAAATGACACGTATTTAATATAATTATAATTTTTGTGAAGGCATAATTATTTTTTAAAAAAGTTATTTTTTTTTTACTTTTAGTTTAACGAGAGAAGTTTTATTTATTTTTTCTTTACTTTCTATCTACAATAGAAAATTTATTGATGTTACCACTCATAAGCAACTTCGTTGGGAATTTGAGGGTTAGATTTTACATTTGGATTTGGGGTTTTTTAAAATTTAAAGTGTAAAGTTTAAGACTTAAAATTTAAAAAATAAGCTTTTAGTGCTTTAAGTTTGGAGTTTTAGATTTAGAACACGTTTGGTATACATATTAAAAAAAAATTTTAAAATAAAAGTTTTGGAACGTTAAATTTTTATATTTGATGCATAAATTAAAAAAAAATATTGTCAGAAATATTACATTATCGAGAATAGATTACTTTTATACTTTTATATATCTTTATTTTTATCTAAAGAGATATAAATTTTATATTTTTATGACATAGAAATATTTTTATATTAATAAAATTACTAAATTATCTTTCTAAAACTTAATCATATTTTATTATGATTTATTTATTATTTGACTGATTTTAAAATTATATTCAATTAATTTTAATGTTAAAAATTTACATTTATCATGATTCAAATTTAAAAAAGATAAGTATTATTAAAATTTAAAATTGCAAGATTTTTTTAAAATTTAATAATTCAATTTAATTTAAATTGACCAAAGTTAATTTAAATTAATTTGATTGAGATAAAAAAAATTTAGATAATTTTGATTAGATAAATAAATATAAAGTAAACCAAATCGTAGCAAAAAGATATAAATAAAAATTTTAAATATTAAAAAATGTTTATCTTACTACTTAACTATGCATCTAAAAAATTAATTCTTTCTCCGATATAATTTTGAGATACTTTAATTTTAAAAAAATTATAAAAAAATAAAAATTCAAGCTTGTCAAAGTTGTAACTATTAATATAAGATTTTCATAAAATAATTTTATTAATATTAATTACATAACATTAAAATTTTCCAATAATAAAAAATTGGACTAAAAAAATGATGGATAGCAATTAGCATGATAAATTTTGTATTCTCATAATATACAATTGTAAAATATTTTCAAGAATATTTTAAATGAACTAAACAAATTTTTTAAAATTCTTGAGAATCATATTCCTGAAATAACTTTTTCAATAATGTTTTTGGGAGTAAAAAAATATATCTATGTACCAAACACCCCTTAGGATTTTATTGTTTAAGGTTGGAATTTAAGGTTCAAGTTTTTGGATTTAGGGTTTTTAGTATTTTTAACGTTTAGTGTTTGGATTTTAAGGCTTATTAATTATGTGTTTAGTCTTTTCAAGTTTTGGGTTATAGGTTCTGAAAATTACACTTTAGGGTTTAAAGTTTAAGTTTATAATTTGAGGTTTGCATTTGTTTGTGGATTAAAAAAATCCACTTATATGTTAAATAATAATAGATAAGTCATAAAAATGTAAAAATACCAAATTTAGTCATTAATCTATTTAATATAAAATAGAAGAGTTAAAATACTCAAGAATAATAGGAAGTTAAATAATTTTTGTTATTTTTTACCATTTTAAAATATAATAAAAAAAAATTATTTTATTTTGAAAAATTATTAAAAATTTATTAAAAAAACTAGCATGTATACTCTAATGCATTTCAAAACACTATTAGATATACATATGTGTATACATTTAACAAAAAAATATCATTTTAAAATAAGAAAATAATTAATATTTTCGCTAAATAAGTTATTCTCCCCTTTTAAAAGTTTTTTTAAATAATTAATGATCTGGCTACATTGCTTGCCATGTAATTTAAAAGTTAACATTTGAGTGGGTTAAGGTTTAAACTATTAACTATCACATTGATATTTTGTGATAACCTTTTTTTTTAAATTATATGCATGTCATGTGACTCTAAAATTGCCCTATTCTAGTCAAATTTCATCCCTACAATGTCTCAAACTGATCTTCAAAACCTGATTCCAAATTTTTTTTGATAGAAATATTCATATAGAAATTGAGCATTTGAATAAAATTAAGAGCAAAATTAGAGTTTTTTTTTATAAGTAAAATTTTAGGGAAATTATTATGTTATATGTGTTGAATTTGAAATGTTGTTCGATCCAGAAAAGAATTTCAGTTTTCACTATATAGAAAATGAAAATTTTATGTTAAAATTGGGGACCAAATTAGAGATTTTGTTGCAAGAACAAAATTTGTGAAAAACATTGTGTTGTGTGTGTAAAATTTGGAATTTCAATTGCGTAAAGAAGAAAATTTTATTTTCAATGCATATAAAATTAAGGAGTTTGTAAAGAGAGATCAAAGAATTTAGGACAAAATTAAAAATAAAATTGAGGATTTCCTTAGGTACAAATTTTAGGGGATATTGTGTTTGCTTAGAATTTGGAATTCCAATTAACTAAAAAATGAATATCAATCTTAAAAAATTAAGGGATTTCACAAACAAATTAGAAATTTAGGACAAATTTGAGCACATTCAACCAAGGGATATTAAATCTAATGAAATGGGTTAGTTTCCTAATATAGTGAATCAAAGTTTGAATTTTTATTGAAAATATACATATATTTAATACATCTACAATATTTTAAATATAATTATTTTTAATAGAAAATACATGTAAAAAAATCAAACAAAAAAGTGGAAGGTTAAGGAAAATTTTAGCACTTACAATTAATTAAGATTAAATCTAGTAAAAAGAATTAATTTTTCATCACCAAATAAATTAAAAAAATATTTACATTTAGCACTTTGATAATATCTTAATTAAGATTACTTTTAATAAAAGATACTTATGAAAACAAAAAACAAAAACTCGAGAAATAATGCCACATAATACCAACATTTTAACAATTTAAAGCTCAAGTTGCTTCAATATTAACTTTTAACCCATAGCGTTATAGTGTAAATGGGCTAAACTGGATTGTCAAATTATATTTTACTCTTATCATTTTCTTAAAAAATATTTTTAAAACTATTCTATTTTTTAATTATTGAAATTTAAATTAAGTGATAACCTGAGCATATCTATGAATTCAGAACGTTTACAATAAACTTGTAATGAACGTTTATGCTTTCATGTTGGTTCAAACCTCTTGGTCCCACGTTTAAAGATTAACATTAATGCGCTGCAAAAGGCCTACATCATGGAGGTATTATATATTGGTTGTGTTGCTCGTGATAATTTGGTTTTTTTTTTCCCTTTTGCCTAAAGATAAATTGGGTATGTTTAAATGTATAAAATTATGTTTTTTTTAAAAAATATTTTTAATACTCCAGTAGTATCAAAAAGTTCAATACTATAAATAATTATATCTTCAAATAAAATTAAAATTAAAATGTACAAAATATTTTTAAGCTTTGATCTTGTTACAAAGAACATCATTGAGTTTTAAAAGTCAATAAAAAATTCACTAAACTTTTTAAATCGTGTAAATAGCACCCTTCTGTTAAATTTTTTATCTAAAAGCTAACAGTCAAACGCCACGTCAGCATTGTTAACTCCATGTAGGCAAAAATGCTAAGTTGACACCAGGGATTTTTTTTTCTTTTCTCCTATTTCTCTTGCTTCCTTCCTCTTCCTTCTTTCTTCTCGTTTTTTGAGCCTAGGGCGATGCAGATGAGACAACAAGGTGAGGTGAGATGACCTCAAGTAGCTACAACCTGTCGCGTTGGATAATAAGGCTGAATCGCAACGCGTTAAGGCAATTGGTGACACCTCTAGCTGATAATGCGACGAAAAGGACGTGGGCGTGACAAAGGTCAAAGGTCGCTCAAGCATTCACTGCGAATCATGATGGATCTATCGCGATTTGTGGCCATTGTTGATAAATTTGTCGCGAATTGCAGTTGCAAAAATGGCTCCATAATGTTTCCTACAGATTCATCCGTCACCTGCACATGTTGATCACGTTTGTCATTATCGTCCATCACCATCGCCAGTGACAAAAGGAAGAAGAAGAAGAAGAAAAATATGAGGAAAGAAAGAGAAAATAGAAGAAAATACGAAAATACCTTTGGTTCTAACTCAGTATTTTCGTCTACATGGAGTCAACTATGCTAACGTGGTGTTTGACCATTAACTTTTAGATGAAAAGTTTAATATAAAAGTGTTATTTGCACTATTTAAAAAGTTTAAGGAATTTCTTGTTGACTTTTAAAATTCAAAAGTATTCTCTATAATGTGATTAAAGTTCAAAAAAAATTTATGTATTTTAACCTAAAAATAATAAAATACTAATGCTAAATACCATTCTAATGTTAGAAATGGAGTAGTTACTTAGAACTTATTTCATACCCACTTTATGTAGAATGTTTGAAAGTATTAATGGTAATGAAATTTTTTTAAAACAACTAGGTACATTATTTTTATTAAGAAAAGTATTATATATAATGTATAATAATGTTTCGAATAAAATTATTTTGAATAAAAAATATACTTGTAGAAAATAATAAAAATGAAATACATTAATTCATTTTTTTATTTTATATAAGTATTTTTTTGTGAAAATAATTTTATTTAAAATATTATTAGATATTAAATATAAATATTTTTTTTAATAAAAATTTATATTTAAGTTTATTTCATTATAAAAGATTAATCCAGTCATTAATATTTACTCATGCTTTGAAAGTGACTGTAGACTTGCTATCGAGGTAACAAAATTTGGTCGAGATAAGGTACACTATTTGATAGTGACTATGGACTAGTTATTGATCGCATTGATGGCTTAAACTCTTCTATGATAGATCATATAGCTGTTTTGATATGTTTCTTTGTGACGTTTGTGATTTTGAATTTTTATTTTGAGTAAAAGGTAAGAAATATTAAAATTATATTCTTATTTTTAAAAAAATTAAAAAATTTATAATTATTTATTTTGACTAAAATATCATTAATAAAATTATTAAATTTTTTAAAAATTATAATTATTAAAATATATATTTTAAAAATTATTATTATTTTATTATTTATTTTGAGTTAAAAATGATAAAGTTATCTTATTTTAAATTTTAAAAAATAATTTTTATATTAATCAAATATATATTTAGTTATATAAATACTAAATATAAAAATATTTGGAATAAAATAGATAAAATTATAAATTTTTTTATCTCACATGGGAGAGAAATATAATTTTTAAAACAAAAAAAAATTAATTTCAATATTTATAAAAAAAAATGTAATTTACTCTTTCTTGTTTTTAATTAAAGATGGACTCTAATAAATTTTAATAAGGCTGCTTACAATGTTGCCTTCGGGAGATTAGTACTAAGCTATTTGACATAACAAATTAACAATCGTCCTCCTAAAGTTTCATTGTGCAAGTTGTAAATTTTTGTTTATTTTAAAACCATTTTTTAAATAAAAGTAGTTTGTGTTTAAAAAATTATTAATAAATATATTTATTAATATTTGATAAATAATTATATTTTTCAAATATTCTAACAAATTTACTTTTAATTATTAAATTACAAAAAATGACATACCAAAAAAAGCAATGGCTGATTTTTTTTTTTTTTTTTACGCTCTATTAATCTATTTTTTATTTTTGTAACTTATCCTCATCCTCTACCCTTACAAGAACTGCAACATCATATGATTACCACTAATTAATGGAGGGAGGCAATTAGAGAATATTCTATAAGATAAGGATTAAGGAGTTTGGATAGAATCTATCTTTCAAACTAAAATAGTGGTCTATAAAATGAAATTTTTTTTCTAAATTTTACTTGAATTAAAATTTAGGTTTTGTTATGACATTCTTTTTCAAAAATATAATATATAGATTATTTATGAAATATATTTTGCAAGATTGTAAATTGCTACGTTGAGGATAAATTTGAATAATTTACATAGTTATGTATTATACAACTTGCAAATCTCATGCATCAAAACTTTATTCTATTGTGTATAAAAAAATTATAATCATTATAAGATTAAATTATTTTGTTAATGCTATAATTATATTCAAAATTTAATCCAACCTCTATAATTTAAAAGTTTGTGATGGAATTTTTATAATTTAAAAAAATTTTAATTTAATACTTGTGTCATTAAATTTTTCCTAGAAAAATGTCAAAATTTGTCAAAATGGCAACCATATATCATGTTAACACTTTTTTTTTTTTCTTGTTTTTTACCAGTGTTCTCTGTTAGATGTAATATTATTCAAAATAGAGAAAATAAATTAAAAAAATTCTTTTAATCAAAATTCAAATTATAATTCACCAAATTATATACATTAACTTCTTCCACATAACACTTTGTATGACTCATATCAATCAACTCCATCCACTTAACTTATCCTCCCGCACATCACTTTCCATACATACGAATATTTTTCACTCTATTACTTATTTTTATCATTTTTATTAGCATAGATTATACATATTTAAAATATTAAAACAATACATAATAAATTATGTTAACAAAATTTAACAATACACTACCAAAAAGTTATGACATTAACCAAATAGAAAATTTTAATACTGCAGGAATATAAAAACAATTTTCTAAATAACAAAGACCAAATTAAAATTTGAATAAAATTATAAATAGAGAGAACATATCAACAATTTAACCTTACCAACTAGCATTATTTATTAAAATTATTTTTTTGGTGGACAAAATTATTTATTAAAATTATTTAAGAATAACTTACTTAGTTACTTTAATTTAAATTTTGGAAGTTACAAGAGTAGGAAATGGTGCATGATCTTGCTTTGGTTATTTCACCTCTCACTAAAACCACAAAACTTCGGAAATAGAAACACTTTTGATTTTGAAACTCAATAAACTCTCTTTTTCTTTTCCCTTTCTTCTCTTATAGAAAAAAGCAAAGCCAAAGAGAGAGAGTGTGAAGATAAAGACAGGATTTTGATATATCATCGAAACTCAAAAGCATAAACTGTTTCACCAACAAAAAACAAACAAGCAAGCAAAGCATAGGCATATCATAATCTCATCTCAGATCTCTCTCTTTGAAATCCCCAACAAGCAACAGTCTCAATCCCAAGGAGAAGAGAAGATGAGTCAGAAGCCTCTGATCTATGCCTTCGTTTCTCGGGGAACTCTGATTCTTGCCGACTACACCGAATTCACTGGCAACTTCAATTCCATCGCCTTTCAGTGCCTCCAGAAGCTCCCAGCTACCAACAACAAGTTCACTTACAACTGTGATGGTCATACGTTCAACTACCTCGTTGATAATGGATACAGTAGGTTTTTCTTCCTTGATTTTTCCCTTTCGGCTTCTGGGTAGGGATAGGGTGATGAAATTTGTGACTGGGTTGTTTGATGTGTGATTTGGGTGTGATTTCTCCCAACCCAGAAGGGGTTATATTGGTAGAGAATAGAGATAGTGATTTCTGATAAAGGGTTCTCGATGAGAAGTTGAAGTGCGATGGGGTAGTTGCTTGCTCAATCTCTTTTTGCTAATAATTCGTAAATAACTTGATCATAGTGAAATCATTGTGTTATGTTTCTTTTTTGCTTTTGTAAGTTGCTGTTTTCCTTTGCAGAATAGGTTCTGCTGTGATAGGTTAATAAGTACGAACAAGAGGGAAATCCTGTTGTCTGACATTGACAATCGTCTTAGTCAATAATTTGGCTGGCTGTAATTGCATAAAACGATTCTATTAGCTTATTCTCGTGAGATTAATTAACAAGAGGCAAATCCTGTTGAGTGTTGACAATGAAATTTCTTTTACATCACTTCTAAGCAATGAATTACTCATTTCACTTGTTACCTGTGATAAAATTGGCTAGGTCGTAGACTCTTTTTGAAAGACGTGCTGCTTTTAAACTTTTCATACGATGGGCTGGCCAAAATTATTATAGAAAATCTAGCCTTTCTATGCTTGCAAGCTTTAGACCACCTCATGCTTTAACACTACCAATCATTATGCATTTTTATCTTTTTCACCTTCTAACCTTGTCAGTTTTACGTAATTTGAAGATACATGTATTGGTGGAAGAAGGACAACAGTCATCTGCTGGCATATGTTGGATAGTTTTTGGCATGCACGATGCTATATAAGGAAAGAAGGAAAAACAAAATTTTGTGCAGTTTAGAACTGAATTGTAAATTTACAAACGAAGCCAAAGAAAAAAATTACTGAATAATATTTTCATTTTCTTTGCCTGTAATATCAAAGTCAGAAACCCCCTGGACTTCAGTTATACATAATTTAGGCCTTTTCCTGTTGACCAAATATGATAGAAATTCCATCCTATAGAACATCTTCATATGCCAATAGGCAAGCCATTATAACAATATATACTTCTCAATGTTAATGCTTGAACTCAGAGGTTGGGTTCAGATCATTCTTGGAAGAAATTTTCCATATTTCCGTTATCTGTTGTTGCAGTCTTAGTATCAATTGTGTGTGTAATTTTATTAGAGGCTAACCTTAAATTTCTGAAAGTTGTTACTGTGTTGATAGATGACTGACTTTGGGGATATTGTAGCATATTGTGTTGTCGCAGATGAATCAATTGGAAGACAGGTACCCATGGCTTTTCTAGAGCGTATCAAGGATGATTTTGTGTCAAAATATGGTGGTGGGAAAGCTGCTACAGCTACTGCCAACAGCCTTAACAAGGAGTTTGGGTAATATGCTTTGTTTAAGGTTAAGAAGTTAAATGCTGGAGGATTTATCCTGTGTATAAGCTGGTATAAAATGGTCTTTACTGCAGGCCAAAATTGAAGGAACATATGCAGTACTGTGTTGAGCATCCGGAAGAGATAAGCAAGCTTGCAAAGGTGAAAGCTCAAGTTTCAGAAGTTAAAGGTGTCATGATGGAGAATATTGAAAAGGTAGAGATTTACTGCTTAGTTGCATTGGTTTTAGAAAATTACATTACAAAGATTACCATAGCTTCTTAAGTATGAATTTGATTAATTGTGTCAAAATAACTAAATAAAACAATAACAACAGAATACTAAGAGTGAAGCATCAGAAATATGAGCACGTGACACTTAAACCTTCTACACTAGATTTATAGATTAGTTTTTGCTAGCATTTTACGAGATTCTTGTGTTTGAGAAAGAATTGCTTGGTCTTGAACAATTTTAGTTTGTGTATAGCTGCTTTAGACGTGAACCAACTACATCTATGTGTCAGATTACCTCCAAGAGGTTCTGTTTGGTTTGCTCTTCTAAGTTGACAGGTCCTGCTCAGTTTCCAAATATAGAACATTGACCTCGTGAGTTGGGTCAGATGGAATTGTCAAAACTGACCGCACTGAACTGGTGAGCACCATGTTGAATGATCAATGATGTGATTTCAAAATGCTGGGATACAACATGAAAGAAAATTGGATTGGTGGCTTATCTTAAAGTTGCTTGAAAGCCTAATCTAAGAAGCAAAAGTTGGGGTGGGCTGGAGAGAAAAGAATTTAAAACCTAGAGTCTCTGGGCTACTTATATGAAGCTTTTAATAATCATTTGGTCAAAGGTTCAATCCTGGAGGCAATTATTAATAAATGTAAACTGTAGTTGGGATTCTTACTTAATGTTTAAACTTTCTTATTGTAGTCGCATATACTGCTGTGGTTTCTTTATGCCCCAGTTGGCGAAAAACAAGAAATAAATGTAGTCATATATTTGGCATTCTTTTACCTCGAAGCAGATGAAGTATCATGCACAGTGACATTTATTCTTATTATATTAACATGTGTTTATAATCTAATATAGGTTCTGGATAGGGGAGAGAAAATAGAGCTTCTGGTAGACAAGACTGAGAACCTTCATCACCAGGTTAGTGTGTTATAGTGTGTCTATGTGGATTGACTGTTTTTGAGTGCTTTGATGGTGCAGGATTTATTTGTATGCATGTTCTGGAGAATATGTGACTATTTTTTTTCCTTGAATATTTCCATTATATTCTACTAAAACACGTCGACATTGCTTGATATATGTAGCTGACTTTACCTAGTGGGAAAAGACTTTATTTATTATTGTATTTCTATTATATTCTATAGAATTCCTAGTACATTGATGTTCAAGCATTAATGTAAAGAAAAAAACTTAAGTGTACAATTTTTATATCTTTGTTATCAAGTTTTCTAATCAAAGATTGATACTTGTAAAATTTATACAACTCATCTCTCCCATGATTGATTTTTTTTTTTACAAAAGTTTATATATATTTTATTTTGATTGCAGAATTTGATAGCTAAGATATAAGTAACTACATATAAATTTAGTCTCAATATAAACGAGTTTCAATATTTCATGACACCTTGATTTTTATGACAAGAGGTCCCCTGGGCCTGCAGGAAGAAAAGAATCCGAAAGAGTCATCTATTTCGTAATTCCAATTTTAGCTGAAATGTAAAATACGTTTTCTTGCCTTGCCTTTTGAGGATAAAACAATTTTGTTTCAGGCACAAGACTTCAGAAATTCTGGGACCAAAATCCGTCGGAAAATGTGGTTACAAAACATGAAGATCAAGCTGATTGTATTGGGAATTTTGATAGCACTAATTCTCATAATCGTCCTTTCTGTTTGTCATGGGTTCAACTGTGGAAAATAAGCACCATTCTCCTCGAAACATTTGATCTGTTATCTGAAACATTTTGTGATTATGTATGAGGGAAAATATCAAATGTATGTCATATTGACTTTGTAGGTAGTAAAGTTAGCAAATCGAATTCCATATAATGGAAACTTCTTGCTAGTTACAAGATATGATAGAAGAGTGTTTTTACTTCAATATTCATATTGATGCATCTCAATTCTCTGTGTTATTGATTTAGAAGGAAGATGGGCTTACTCGAAGCTTGGCCTGGGATTTAGTTGCAAGTTTTGAAGAGGATAAAAAGAAATAGTTATTAATAGAGTAGTGTTTAATGGGTTAAACAAATTATTCTATTGATTAAAAGTTTAAAAAAAAATGGAGATTAAACTATTTTTTACTGTTTAGATATTATTATATTATTAATAAAGTGAAATAGTTTGAATGGTAAAAATTTTAATATTACTTTTGTTATGATAGCTTTTTTTTTTAATTGTAATATAAGTTATTTTAATAGACTAAATTAATTATATATATATTTTAATTTTTATACTTTATTTTTTTAATTTTTAATTTTTATTATTTATTTATTTATTTATCTAACTATTTAATATAGAAATATAAAAAATAGTAATTTAAATAACAAAACAATTAATCTATATAAAATAAGGAATAAAAAAATTGTAAATGATAATGACATAGAAAAAGGGTTTAGGCTTTATGATTAAATTACAAACACTTGCTTATTGTATTATTTATACTTTTTGTTGCATGTTATTTTGTTAGGAATAGAAAATGTAAACAAGGAGCTATGAGCAAGCTTTAAATTTGTGCAAGTTTAATAAGAGTTAAAATGAAGAATTATACTTTTGAAATGATTAAAGTTAAAAAAAATACCTAAGTAAGAAATGAAAAAAAAAAAAAACAAAGAGAGGTTTAAACATGAAACTAGAAATTAAAAAAAAAAATACAAATCATCCCAAGTCGTGGTTTGAAAATTAGAGTATTGGATGGTTTGGAATGATTGTCAAATCATCCTAAATTATCTCTCTCACTCTATTAGTCTTTTAAACATCTAACAAAATATTTATAAACGCAAACTATTTCATCTCATCCCACATCACTCTCAAATCATACTCCTAACTAAGCCCTTAATTAAAAAAAAAATAATTAGATCGAATGAATCATGAAGAAATGTGAAACTATGTCTGAGTTGGGTTTATTAAAAAGTGTTTAACTTGCTTACATATTTGTTCCTCTTATTTGTTGTTGTTTAAATTATACTGCATGTGTGACAAATAAGAAAATTTATTATTTTATTCAAATTTTGTTTATATTTATTATTTACATAATTAAATATTTATTTGACTAAAATAAAAAATTGGTTTTTTATTTAAAATAAAATAACTCTGTTGTTTTCAACTCTAAAAACAATAATGAAATGCTTTTTAAAATATATTTTTTAATAATTTATAACCTTTTAGAATATTAATATTAAGGGTATTTTGGTGTGAAATTGTAATTTTTTTATCCTTCCAAAGGATAGAGCATAGTTTACTTTTTGTTATTTAGAGTTTGACAGAATTTATGAAGTTACAGATTTGAGCTTCGTTTGCAAATTTTCGTGTGTAAATGGTAATGTTGTTAGAATCGAACCAAATTAGATGGTTATATTAGTTAAATTGGTAATCGATTAGTTATATGATTTGATTTGTCTTTAAAAACAAAAAATAATCAATTTGATCAATCTAACTCAGTTAAAAATTTAAAAAATCAAGAATTAAATAATTTTTTAGTGAGTTAGTCAAGCCTTTAATTTTTTTTTTTTTTTAACTTTTGGGTTTGCAATTTTGAGTTGGACTAAGTTATATGTACTGTAGATCTTAAAATTTAAAATTTTACATAATTGTAAAACAATGATATGATATATAAACAAAATAAATACTTAAACTATTATTTACATACATAAAATTAATGTGTTTAAATTTCATATATTTAAAAGTATAAGTAAAAATATAATTTTTGTAATATAATAAATATTTAAAATATTTAAAATATTTAATTATTATTTTTATATTATGACATTATTTAATTTGACTAGAATTGTTCATTTCATGACCCAACAAGTTTTTTAATTTGATAATCATTTTAATTTTTGAAACACTAATAAACAAGTCAACCATACGTTGTACTTTACCCTGTATTTTTTAAACAAAAACAAAAATTAATTTATTTTAATAGTATTGATCATGGCTAATTTAACTAATGTGGGTTAGCTCATTTATCTAAAAAAATGCCTTTAATATTGATCCAATCCACTCCTTGATAGGTTATTGGACATTTTTTTTTCCTTTTTCCTTTTGAAGTCAACTTTATATGTTGTTATTTTATATGATATACCATAAAGGTAGGAAAATAATGCTTCACATATAGGCATAGCGATCATACAACATACATTTTTTTTTTTTTTACCAATTTATCATTCTAAGTCCAAAAATAATGTCATAGTATAAAATTGAACAAAAATCAAGTATCATTTTTAATTGACAAATGATAGATCATGTGTATAATATAAAATTTTCATTATAATGATTCAATTAATTATATGTATTAAAGAAATTCTTAAATATTGATTTCTAGTTTGGTTAACTCAAAAAATAAATCTTACATGTATTTTAGTAATTTTGAATCTTTTGCGTTTAAAAAATAATGTATTTTTTGTATTTAAAAAAGATAAAAAAAATTAATACTAATAAATACTCACTCTAAATAGATTATAAACTAAAAGTATTATTTCTCTAATATAAAGATTCAAACCCTATTTTAGTATTTGACTAAATATTTGGTTATGTTTAGTGAGATATGAATTGTATTTTATTCAATTTAATACTTATACTATCAAACTATGTTAGAACTACTTAAATGACAAATTAATAATTAATATATATATAAATTATGCTATTTTCAATGTCATGAATAATTTTTTTTAATCTTATTATATAACCATTATAGGGTCAACGAATACTAGGTAAATTTTAATATATCATTATGTTACTTGAATTTTTTTTAAAAGGCCTAACTTAAAAAGCCCAACCTAACCAAATGGGCTAACCTAAAAGCTTATCTGAAGGAAAAGGCCAATATATCTTTAGCCCAATCCACCATATATATCTTGGCTCTTTTGTCATTCAGATTTGAACCTTGTTCTTCTCAAAAACCTTGTTCTTGTTTTATTTAACCAAAAACTCTGTTTTATATATAAATTAGATCTTAACCAAAAGGGCAAAATTTTAATTACATTAAGCATCACACAAGTTTTTAATATTAATTATTCCATCAAACAATTTTTTTGGTTTTCAAAAAATTGAAAGTATAGATGCAAGTTTCAACTTTCATTGCATGGTGTGTACTAGTTAATTAGTGAAAATTTATGAATATATAAAAATCATTAACAATAATTAAACTAAAAATCCTTTGTATGGATTTAAACATTAATTACTTTTGCTGATTAGATTATTTGTAGGAATATTAACTTTATAAGCTTTTAGGTTGAAGAACAAAAAAAGAGTGCTTATTTTATAAATTTGAGTTCATATAAATGGATTATGGATCTTTTGCTTGTTGGATTTTTTAGCGGCGGTTTTATTCGTCGCTAAAGTATGTTTCAATATTATTGTAACAAATATTATCGCTGTTATAATTTTTGTTCAAATAATTAATTTAACAAAAGTTATAGTGACAATAATATTTATTATAAAAAAATTACTGCTAAAATGGCTAGCAGCCACTCATCAAAAAATTCAGATGCATATAAATCATATATGAATTACGACATATTGAAAGTTTACTAAAAATAAAAGAAATGTGCATGAAAAATCATATTTTGAATATGTAATATACCTTATAAGAAACTCTAATAAACTATTATCATAATTGTGTAATTATAATCAAATGAACAAGGCATAGTCCTCTTCTTCCAAGGGAAAAGTCTAAATTCAAATGTGTACTTCCATTTGTTACACCCTCTATTGAAATCCAACTAATTCATTAAATATCAAGGAAATAAAATATTAAGGGAAAAAAATCACCTGCCTATGAGTATGACTCATTTTCAAATTTGTCATGATCAATGACTTATCATATAAAGAAATTAAGAAACGAATTTCATTTTTTTAAGCAAAGAAAAAAAAATACAAATTCTCTCTTCAAAGTCATTTATAAAAACCCTTTCAAATTATTATATTATCCATCAAGATTAACACCTTTTATCCATTTATGGGTAATCTGTATTTTTCGTTTTTTAGAGTTGATGAAAATATTTACATTTTTATAATTTTTTTAATCAAGTAGAAGAAATTTAAAAAATTTGAGAAATCATCAATGATGCTTATATTTATTATTTGAGATGATTTTGAGAAAGTCAAGATTTATGTTGTTTTTATTCACATGGACTGCTTCACGGGTCACGTAAATCCAAGAAGATTAAACTAAAAATAGTTGTAGAAGTTAAGGAGACTGGAGAAATAAAATATCAATTAATTATATTATTAAAATAAAAGAAAAAAATCAACAACGAGAAAACAAAATTATTAAAAAAAAAACTAAAGAACATCAATTCAGGCGGCATTCAATTAATTATTAAATGGCACATTGGATCAGAAAATAAATAGAGATCAATAATAATTAATTGTCATTGTCTTCTCATTAATCAACCTTTTACCTAACATATTAATGGGTGTACGTGCACCATTTGATTTGATTCCTTTCTTCTAAGTTAGGCAATATATATGAATGAGCATGTTGTTAATTAATTAATTGATTAAATGAGCATGTTGTTAATTAATTGAGTGATTAATTAATTATATATATTATATGAAAATTACAATAAAATAGATACAACTAGTGACAAGGGGTGAAGCAAATGAAAATGGGTTCAAATAATTTTTTCAATTAAAAAATGGATGCAGTTATTGAAAATGACTAATTAATTTAAATAAATGCATCCCCTAATTGAATGATTTAAACATCTCATTATTATGATCTTTGAAAATTTGAAGTAAAATTAGAGATAGACAGATAGATATCACAAACAAGCCAAAACTAATGAATTCTTCTATATCTGCTTGTTGGGTAAAAAACACTAATGATGAAAATATTTGTCACCTTAAAGGTGATATGTGGGACCTAATCAAATTGCCATAATTAAATTGAACAGTTAAAAATTAATTATGAAAACCCATTCTTTTAAGGTATTGAATTAATGATGATCTCTTGGTTTAATTTGGTTTTTGTTTAATTGTCATCAATAAAAGTTTATTAAGTATTTATTCTAATACAAAGGAACGAAATATATATAAAATTTGGAAATATATATTAATTAGATCAAATTGTCTTAAACATTTTAGTTATAAGATATTTTTTACAATAAATTCATATTCAAGACCTCTACTTTATCTTATAAATTTAGACCGAATTTATTTAAACGTTAATAGTATTCAACATATAAGCTTGATATATAAAATTTAGAATAATCCAATTAATAATTTATAAAAAATGCATATTTATATTAAACTAAAGTTATACTCAACATTATCTTAAAAGTCTTATACCAAGACCTTAGATTTTCTTTTCTTTCATAAAGAACAAAGGAACCAAACAAATATTTTTTAAGGAATTTATTTTCCAATGTGTGTGTGTGTGTGTGTGTGTGTGTGTGTGTGTATGACAGCCATGAATGATTTGTCATTTTGCCTCACAACAAAAGGATGAAACCAATTTCATTACAAGGGATTAATTAAATTATATTAATTTTTAATACCTTTTTTCGACAACGAAAAGTTGCATTTGCATCATACGTACGAAGCCATTAATTAATGTTGCTGATATCATTTGAAGAAGGGCACTTTGCTTCCTCTATTAAATGATATTATATACCTCTTTTATGTATAGCAACATTAATAATTTTAAATTATAATAATGTTGCCAACATGAGGAAGTTTCTAGATTCCAAGAACATGTTTATAGCAATTAAATTGAAGTATGAACATAGTTTGAGATTCTCTCTTTAATGTTTTAAATTAATAAATTGAACATTTCAAAATGCATCTATAATAATATAAAAATTCAATTTCTTCATATATAGTTTTTATCAGTCAAAATTCTTAATTACAAGAGATCCAATTCTCAGTATAAATTATGATGCTCAAATAACATAACCCTCTAAACTATATTATTTAGGCTAGTGTATTTGGTATGTTGTCAATTTGACCTAATTAATATATATAATTAAGAACAATAATTTATATGTAATTTTTATATATTTACTATCTAATTTTCTGTTAATAAAAAACTGAGATATAATTCTTTTATAGTTGAATCTTTTCAAGTTTAGTTTTATAATTAAACGCTAATCACCATCTAATTGCATATTAACTATTAATTTTATACCAAACGTACTAATGTTGAACTTCAAATGCATGTATGCTACGTGGTACGTGGTAGCCCTCTAACATGCTAAGTACACGTTGATTACGTAATTACTTAATTAATTAAATCGAAGTTCAACAAATCGATCCATAGTGCAATTAAACAAGTAATTAAATCATGCGAGGGTCATTTTTTTTTAAAAAAAATAAGGTTTTCCCCACTAGATTAGTTTAATTTATATAAGAAAATAGACCTGTAACTACAATAATAAACTCTTTAAAAAAATCATGGTGGTGCAGTTTTCATGGGTTTCCACTTGTAAAACACACATATTAAATCATATCAACTTCGTCACTAAAGCCAAATACTCTATACCATGAATTACAAGTTAGAGAAAATTAGTTAATTAATTAGTTTTAACATAAAATTATATTATTTTTTACAAAAAATAGATTAAAAAAATTTTGTGTGACATTGTACCAATCTTAAAGTATTAAGTATAATTTTAAAACTAAAAAAAATAAATATAATTTTATTAAAATTAAGAAATAGATGATATAATTTAATTTATATATGAAAATGGATGATTTTAAATTCAAAAAAGGATTTTTTTTTAAATAAAAAGAAAAGAAAGAAAGAAGAAGCAATCATCCATATATATACATATATCTACGTCACTACAAGAGATTGATGTTAAAGATTGGTCCACACCTTCTTGCTCATTTATATATAGTAGTTTCAAAAAAGTATGTGACTCGTGACAACACTAAAGAGATTGAGATTATTATTATTATTATTTAAAAAATATTTATAATACTTACAAATTCTTCCCTATTGTGTTCATCCAGCAGCCTCCATTAGAGAAATTCCAAGAAAATGACGCATTCCTATCTCTGTCAATTTGCTTCTCATTTATTGTTCTTCTTTTCCAACATTGTCTCTGGACAATTCATTAATTATTTCTGGATTTTCATGAATATATATTGCTCTAGCTAACTAATTTGTCAATCAAATTTAATAATATGCACATATTCCTTTTCATATTAATATGTGATATTTACTATATATATTTATATAATTTTAATAATAAATAATACTTACAGTGCAATGTATGCCGTAAATACATGGTTAAAAAAATAAAATAAATTATTCCCATGATCTACAACAATCAATTTTTTGTTTTTTTTAATAAAAATATTTGTGGGTGTTTTGAAATTGCAGCTATACGCGTGAGGGACCAAAACCTCATGAATTGTCGTTGAAATGAAAGAAAGTGAAATGATGATAATTGGACAAAAATTTTCAAATGTCTAATCATAATTCTTGTTCTGCCACTAACTTGGAAATTGATTTGTTTGACAAATACGATAAGGTCATGTCTGCAAGAAACTTCTGGGAAACAAAAAATAATCAGTTTATAATTTATTAATTCATCATGCTTATCATCATTATCGTTTTGGACCAAAGCTTTCTCTGAAAACTTTAGTCAAATTTCATGTAGAAAAAAATTAATTAATTAATTAGGACAATGATCATTCGTGGGACACCCATGCATGACCATGAAAAAAATTGCCAAATTAAATAATGAAATTAAACAGTGTAATTTTTTTTAGATAGAGATATATAACTATTTCAATTTTTAAATAATTTAATTAATCCTTTTTTATTTATTATATATTCATCAATTAGTCTCTATATTGATTCTAAAATTTCTTAAGTACCCAACAATTTAAATAGGTATAACTATTTAAAGGAAATTGAAGTATGTAATTTTTGTTTTAGATATATAGATATATAACTATTTTAATTTTTAAATTATTAAACAATTTCATTAATTCTTTTTGATTTATTATATATTCATTTAGTCTCTATATTGATTCTAATTCATTTCTAGGAATCTAGACATATCTTTTAAAAATTTAAGTACCGAATAATTTAAATGGCTAATTTTAATTTCTAGATTAAATCATATATTTTATTTTTTTTAAAAATTAAAAACTGTATTTTCTTCTAATTAATTAATTCACCGACCAGCATGATCTTGCAGCAATATATATATATATATATATTGGTAATTGCAAAATCATCAAATCTGTCACTACCGCACAAAAATTCAAAGAAGTAGCAAGGTCTTTATATTTAGTAGGGACAAAGGAACTTAATTGTCACATGGGTGTGGACAATTCTTTCCAGTTAGTACATGAAAGCATTTTATGACTTAATTGAAACTTGAAAGAGAATGTATGTGTCTGTGTAATGTCACATATATATATCTCCAAAATAAAGTTAATTTGTTCTTTTCCCTTTCTTGGATTTTACTTTGGTCCTACACCAATTAGTTAATGATGATTCATGGCAGTGTCTACATGCAACTTCTCAAACAATAAAAAGCAAGGAATCATTTAACTTGTTCAGATTTCTTTAAAAAGTTATAATCAACTTAATTGCAAATTTATGAACCAGATTAGATCTAATTGAATAAACTTCACAATTTTATGAATAAGGTTTTAAATCTCTATTAAAAAAAAATTCACATTTAATAAAAGTTTGAGAGCATCTTGAATATGATTGTTTTCTTTAAGAGAATTTCGATGAAAAACTAAAAAAATTCAAATTTTCTTTGATATTTTAATAATTATATATTACACAATATCAAATTTTTTATGATTAAGCTTTTTTATATTATGATTCAGGGTGTTTTTAAAATTTACCTTTTTATTTACCCAATCATCTTAGTCAGTGTATTTTCAATACTCATATATTACTAAATATGTGAAGCTACATTTATTAATATTTTGATATGTAATCTTATTTTTTTTAAATAGCCACATAATTTCATTTTACATTGTTGTTGAATTAGATCTTAAATTTTAGGCAAAAATTACTTATTGTTCCAAAATATAAATGACAGTAATACCGAAACTTTAAATATTATTAAAATATTAGAAATTTTTTCTTTTTTATACTCATTAATATTTATATATTTATAATTGTATTTGTATTAAATTCATATTAATACAAATATTCCTTAATTGCTGCATATAAATATTTCCAAGGCATTATCCAAAAGTAGACATAATTAATTGAACTAGTGTTTAATTAGATGTAACATTAATTATTCTGTATAGTAGTAAATAGTGAATCCATTGAAGCTATAAATCTTGGGAAGATTCTAGCTACTAACTAGTGGAAGGAAGTAGTAGGAAATTGTCAATTTATATAATTCATATTTAAATAATCTAATAGGTTCATAGCACAAGTACATATACGTGGTTTTGTTTTATGTGCACAATTATTGGATCACATGGATATTTGCTACTTCTTTTTTTTTTATTTTTATTTTTAAATTTCTTCCTTTACCTTTGGACAAATATATAGGCATAAATTAAGGAAGGCCATGACATTAAATAATTGAGATCTGATCTTTTGGCTGAAGCAAGACAGCAAAACAGATACCAAACAAATCACCAATCTCTTCAATATTGAACTAAAATTAAGTAATTAATGTTTTATTGTTCCCTCATCAATTAGGGTTTCTCTCTTTATTTCATGTGAAATAAAAAAGCATACATGAGACTTTTCTGATTATTTTAAGGAGTGAGAACATCATATTATATATATATATATATATATATATATATTAAAAAAACTTGGACAGGTTTGATCATGTGAAAGCAATGAAGATTTCTGTGTACAGCACTAATAAAGAATTAACTTTAGATTAAAGTAATATCCAATGTTTAAGGCAGGGTCAATGAATAAGACACAATGGGGTCAAATCACTTAATCTTGATCAGGTATTGCAATTAAAATAATAATCAGATGATTATCTTTTTTTAATTTATTTTTTCTGTATTAGGTCACTAATCACCCAAACAAAGAACAAGTTCAAATCTTTAAGGTTTTTGAGGGACCCATAATTGATATCTTCTTTTGCCTTTTTTTTTTTGCTATAAAAGCAATAACACTTTATCAATTGCTTATAATTAATTCCATTTAACTATAATTTCATATAGCTAGATATCCACTTAAATTAAATGCTATATATCTCTATCTCCAAATTTGCACCAACTAAAGTGACCCACTTTCAACCCAATGTTGGCTTCACAATATCACATATATATACATATCATGAGAAGGAAGAATGAAATTAAAATGGAAAATTTTCTTAATTTTACACCACAATTAGATATATTTTAACAAAAAAGTCCATCTTCTAAATATGCCATTATTTCTGATTAATAATTTATCAAAGGTTTTTAATTATTTATTGATTTTTTGGCCTAATTAATATGTACTTGTTAATTAATTATTATTTATCACAAGTTTTCAAGAAATTTGACCCAACTTTTTGGTGTCTTTTTGTAGACGCGGTTCAAAACTTTTGACAACTTTAATTGTTTGAATATTCATGAAAGGATCTTATTTATCCATTTTGTTTGGCATATAAATTCAACCTTTTAACTAATTAAAGATATGAAAGATAAAGTGGGAAGACCAATTAATGTTGATCTTAATTATTCATGAGATGGATCGATGCTTCTTCTTCAAAGCAATAACTATAATGTAGAAAAATATTATTGGAAGCTACAAGGAAAATCAGCACAACAATTTATGTGTGTGTGTGTGTGTGTGTATTGGGAAATTAAGTGATGAGTGATATTTCAACGTTAATTAATAATGATATGGACATATGAATATATATCCAAAATTCCAAAAATAGAGATTGGTTTCCAAAACACACTTGGCATTTTGTACGTCATATATTGTCCATTTAGGGTTTTGAATCTCACATGTAATTAACAAGAAAATGCAAACAAAACTGTCCACACACTTAGGTTTCGATCTGTCATTGGAAGAAGGACAAATTCACTTCACCATATACATAGATCATGTTCACATTCACATTTTTCTTTTAGTAAATTACTTTTTTTAAAAAAAAAATACTAAATTTTTAATTTAATCCTAATTTAGTCTCTGGTTTTTTTTCTTTTTTCTAATCATAATTTAGGAACACGCGCGATTCTTCTATTGATTTGATACATTTAAAATTTTACTTACTCTTAATAGTCATGAAAACATTAAATCCAAATTACTAAAAAGAAATAAAGCAAATTATTGTTATATGATTCTTAAAAAATATATTTTATTTCAATTTAATAGTTTAAAAATTAAAATTTTTAATTTTTCTTTTAAATAATATCTTTCAAACAATTTAAATGCACAAATAACATCAAATTAGAAGAACAACTAAAATATTCAAAAGGCACTACAACAATTCAAAACAATAATCAACTTCTCTAATAAAATATTATTCAAATATTAAAATTGAGGATTTTAATATTTTAAAAATTAAATTAATGCAGAGTAATTAAATCATTTCAAGACTAAAATAATTTATAAAATATATAAATATTGTTTTCTGTTGAAATTGTACACGTTTCAAGCCCACAATTTGATACCTTTATTTTAGCATTGGAATTTAATATTGCACTTATCTTCATCAGATTTCCAGCACACCAAGATTGGCTCTAGCCTATACCTTGGTGTAATCAACTGAATAACTTATTATAATTATAATGCGTATGCAGCATCCACAAGAGAAGAGAATGCAGAATAAAAAACAAAGTCAATGTTTTGATAAGGGTCATTATCTATACTATAATCTATACTTTATCTAGATGTGTACTATCTTTTAAGTACATGAACTTTTTGTGCTTTCTTTTTAATATTTTCTTAAAAGAAAAAAGAAAAGAATTCATGAGGTTCTTTCATTGTGATATATATATGCTTGATACCTTTGTTTTCTTCCAAGGTGGTTAAAGGTTGAGTATAGATACATAGCTTTGAAGATATCTATTGGATTAGATGATGAAAGCAACAGCAATATATATAATAGAGGGCAAAAAAGTTTAAAGTAGATATATAAGATAAATATGTATAAATAAGTTATACATAACTTTTGTTTTAATGTATTTATTTTTTTATTTTATATTTTGTAGACTGAACTATTAAAAAAAAAAAAAAGTGGATGTGGGAATCAATTTATTTATGTGCATATATTTATGTTCTCTATCTTTTTTGGGTGGCCACTCCTTTTCTTTTCTTTTCTTTTATCCTTTATCTCCATACCTTTTTGTTCATTGTTGTGCGTGCTTAAGTAAGGGAATATTAATTTAAGAATATTGGGAAATATTGTCATAAGATGGCTTGGGACAAATATAGTGGGGTGGCTGTTCTTTAATTTTTATTCAATCAATTGCCACTACCTAGCTACTTAATATTCAATGTAATTTTGGTACAAATTAATATATACCTCAAAGGAAAATCAACTATTTCAGTTAAAATTTGGTTGCCAAATCCACATTAATTGTTGATAATAATGATAATTCAATATATATAGATTATGTTTTTGTTTTATGTGAAATACATAGACTACTTGAAAACCTGTCCTAATTAAGGTTAATATATATATATATATATATATATATATATATATATATATAAGTGATTATATTATTTAAGCTTAATACACACACACACACACACACACACAATCGAAGAAATCGGCGATAAATTATAGAAGAATATTAAATTTAATCTTAATTGTATGACCCTAGATATAATTTATTATATTCCCTTTAATTATTCATTTGACTAAATATCTAATTTAATTAGGAAATAAAAAAGTATTTATATACCTAAATAATTATTACTTTATTATATTTTGGATTGGAACCCCAAAATTATTGTTAAAAATTTCAATTTTCAATTTCCACATTCATCTATATTACAATTAAAGCTTTAATTTATCAATAATGTTGATTAGATGCTAATTAAGTTCTGAATATAAGATCATGTGACAAACATGAAACATGCAGAATACCTAACCTGGGAAGTTGGAATTAATTAATTATAGTAAATTTAAGTTACGTAACATCGTTGAAAAATTAGGGTTTGCTTCAATGCTGTGGAAACTGGAAAGAAAATTAAACTCCCTTATGGGTCAGATTTTCTCGCCTAAAACTTCGCAAATATGATACATTCTTTTGTTTTGATTAACCAAGAAATTGACCATAAATTGCAATGACGTCCAATTAGTTAGTATCAATATATATTTCATATATATATATATATATATATATATAATGTATTATTATCTTGACATTTTGCTCATGGAAAATTTTGTTTTAAAATCTCATGCATGAACGATTTAATTTGAACTATGTTGATGGTGATTGACCTAGAAATATTGGAATATATATATATATATATATATATATATATATATATATATAGGAAACACATTCATGTTAGGGGGTTGAAATTCTAAGCTTGATAAACATGCATCAAATTTTCAAAGATGTTTAATCTACGTACGTATTTTCCATTCCTCTTGAAGAGTAAACCCTAAAAAACTAAATTAATAATTTCACGATTTGATTGACATTGTCTTAGCTTACATCGCTTTCATGTGTGGTCTCTATTATTTTTTTGGTAGTTAAAAATCAATGTTATAGGAATATGAAATTTGTAACTTTCACAAACCATCTAGAATTGAATTCTAGATAATGTGTGTGTGTGTGTGTGTATATATATATATACAAAAGCTTTTCATACATCTAGAAAATCCTCTAATTTTCAGCCTATCTAGTCATGCATCCGCTTCAATCATGCACCAATTAGTTTCCAATAAGATTTAATTAATTTAGTTCAATTAGGTAGAAGAATCTAGTTGCGTGTTGGTGATTCTTGTTAAAAATTGGACCAAATAATTACCAGTCATTAATAAGAAGCAATTCACAATTTAATTAATAATAACATGTTTATAACATGTTTATTTGAGATTTGATGCATTTTATTACAATAAAATATGCTTTTTTATTTAATTAAGATATAATATTGTACATAAAAAATTTCATGTAAAACAACAAATAGTTCATGAATCCTCTAATTTTCTAGTTAGTTCAATACTAAAGGTCATAGATTGTAAAAATTTACAAAATAATAAAGAGTCAAATTATATGAAATCCAAATCAAGTAGGATAGAAAGAAAGTAGAAAGAGAGCGCTCTTTAATCAAAGAGTATATCTAAAATTTTTATATTATTTTTAATTTTTGAAAGATGTAATTTATTTTAATTTAGTCTTTAAATTATAAAAATACTTAATTTAATTATTAAAAAAAATATTATATCTTAATTTAGCTATTAAAACTTTAAATTGAGATATAAAAAGATATAAAATTCTTATATGTAGTGATTAAATTGAGAAATAATGTATCTTTTAAATACTAAATTAAATATTTTTATAATTTAAAAATTATATTAAGACAAATAACATCTTTCATATACTAAAATAATAATTTACTCTATATAATAAGGATAAATTTAAGCTTTTTAATATAATCATATTTATATTTATCATAATCAATACTGAACTAGCTGCAAATTACCAAAAAAATTTCGGTTTATATATCATACTTAAAATTGTAATAATAATATTAAAAATCTACCTATATATCTTTCAAATTTTTTTGGTTTACCAATAAGCTGTTTTGCTTGCATACTATATATATAATTATAGTTCACATTCATATGTGGTGGTCCTTGTACTTACCTATATATGAATATAATGTTGTTAAAGTCAAGTGCCTTGAACCTTCAACCTCAAAAGCTTAACCTAAACTCTATCAATGAAAAAATAAATAATATAATATAGGAAGAGATGTGGAATTGAAGGTATATAACAGTATGGCACTAAGATGATATGCTTTTTACTTTCTTTAATTAATTCTAGGCTTTTATAAAAAAAAAAAAGTGAAATTATTCTATTCCTTCTTTTTCATTAATTTACATCTAAATGATTCCTACTCAATATAATACTAGAGTGGTTTATGCTTACCACATTTTCAGGTAAAAGCCAAACATATATATGGGCATCTTCATCAATTACACTTTAACAAATTGTAGCTATAGAGATAGCTAGCTACCATATGTCATAATTAAAAATAACAATTAATTAATTTAAGCCTGTTTGCTATATATATGGCAAAAGTTAAAGGGAAAAAAAGATATATATAAATGGATGCACTAGCTAGTGTGTTTAATAAATTAATTTAACAATGGCCTAACTTGAACGTGTTAGCATAAATTGTTAATTAATCAATACATGATCCATTCATTAATTATTAATGCATGCATGGTTGATGAGAACTTCAAGTATATATATGTAGAATATCAAAAATAGAAAATGGGACAACTATATGCAATTCATCAACAGATATATGTTTAATTAATTTGAGTTTAGACATATATTTATATACAATTATGGAGAAAAATGTTGAAGAATATATCTGTCCATGTGATGAGATGGCATTTATTCTTCTTTTGTTAATGGTATTTCTTTCTTCCATTCATTGCTATACCTATAACAACAGATTCCCCAATCCATTAATAATGTGTTTGGCAAGTTGGATTGACAAATGAATTATCTTATTCACCAATCAAATGTATACATGGAATTTAGCAGCCAGTGGGGCAGCTATATAAATCTATGTTAATTTACTTAATAGGCATAGTCAATTTAATCATATTTGTTTTCTTTAGTATTATTATAGCCAGATATATATATATATATATGATGCTAAATAATATGATCTCAAACTTTGATTGAAATTAAAATGTTACTATTTAATTATCTATATATATGGATCGTCCCATCACGACAATTATTGATGTTTAGAAAATAAAAATAAAATGAGAATTATTGATTCAGCGTTGCGTTGCGTTGCCGTTGGAGTATGAAACATTGAGTGGACAATGAATATTGGAGAGAGAAATAAAGAAAGAAAGTTTTGAAAACTTGAATTGCTGACTCTGAATCTGATTCCAATGCAGTGAGTCTGAGTCATGTTATGATGCTGCAGCAGCAGCGCACCCACATGCGGTGGGTCTGCTCCATACCAGATCTTTCCTCCTACACTATTTGTCCGTACACAGACACAACAGTTCAAGAAGGGGACAAAGCGTAGCGCAACGGGGAAACCGCTTCCCAACAGAAATGGGTCCCACTTTTCCACCTCATCTGTGGGCCCCTCACTCCCTCACGCTCCTCGCACGTGCATCCTCCCTCTCACTCTCTCCTTGTCAGTCTCTGGCTTTGCCACGTTTTCGTGGAAGAGTGGGAATGCCACATGTCGTACGGTGAACGAGCATCATGGCCGCGTAAGCACCAGTGAAAGCTCAAGTACACAAGGATGGCAGGCATGGTACAGGGGAGACTGAAATCCCGGAAATACCCTTGCGTGTGAACGAGGGAAAATGGAAATATGATGGGAAGGAAGTAATTACGAAGGTGGTAATTTTTTTGGTAAGAAAGAGAAAGATGATGGACGAAATTATTAAAATAATTATAAAAATCCAAATTCCAAAACGAGAGAAAAGGTCAAAAGCGAATCCCCCACACACACCCCCAAAATCTGCCTCCCCATGTTTACTTTTTTTGTATTTGTAATAAGGAATTTAATAATTAAGTTTCCTTTTATCTTTTTTTTTTTCTAAATTTGTTTTTAATTTGATTATTATTATTATATTATTAGCTATTCTCTCTCTAGAAAGATGCGTTTGACTTTCTCTCTCTAAAAAAAGCCCACACACATACATCACCAAAGCCTAAATAAACCCGTCTCGTTCATTCAAGCCTCTATTGCATGCTCTGTCTCTTACTCCCTTCCTCCTACCTTCTTATTCTCTTCTTCATCATCATCATTTTCTTCTTCTTCTTCTTCTTCTTCATCATCACACCCACACAAGATATAATCAAGTTTTCACAGAAAAGCTAAGAGCAACCAAACCATTAATTTCATATGGCAGTGGAAGCTTGGCACATGAATCCTTTCCCTTCTCAGTTCCTCAATAACAGGCAAGTACTTCACTTCTTCTTCTTCTTCAGTGTTTTTTTCCAATTTGATTGTCTAATCCATGACTGTTCTGAACATTTGCTGATATGAGTTTTTGGTATTTTGTTTCTTTTCTGCAGTGAAATCATCAAACCCAATCTCTTGAACGCTGCAGACTTTTACAACAATGCCCAGATGGACTCTGCTTTGATTCCTCTTCCTCTTCCTCTGCCTCTGCCTTCTTCAACAATGGCGGAACCACTCTTACCCTTTTACCCCTCCACTGTCTGCGATTTAGCCTCTGCCAAAACCTCCATCAACAAGGCCGACAGTGGCCTCACATGCCACATCCCCGCACCAATCAACAGGAAGCGTCCCAGAGATCTCATCGCTGAATCAACAAATGCTCCTGCTCTTTCCATCCCTCACTCCAAGATCAATAAATTGTCCTCTGAATCATCCTCCTTTCTTGATCAAGACATTCTCTACCAAGTCCAGAACCAGCAATCCGAGATGGACCACTTTATTTCCCAATATGTAAGCTAACTTCTCCATCAATAAACCTTCTTCTTCTTTCTTCAATATATGTATATATGGATTTCGTGATTAATTGATTGATGAATCTGTTAACGTACAGACGGACAAACTGAGGTTGGAATTAGAGAAGCAACGAGTGAGGCAATCAAGAACGTTACTATCGGGGATCCAAGAGGCAATGGTGAAGAAACTGAAGGAGAAAGACGAAGAGATCCAAAGGATGGGGAAGCTGAATTGGGTGCTTCAAGAAAGAGTGAAATCCCTCTGCGTCGAGAATCAAATCTGGCGGGAGCTAGCGCAGACCAACGAAGCCACCGCCAATTCCCTACGCAGCAATCTCGAACAAGTCCTCGCGCACGTCGCTGACGACCCAAACACCGCGGCCGCCGCCGCGCCGGCCGACCCAGACGACGCCGAGTCAAGCTGCGGAAGCAACGACAACGACGACGACAACGAAGAAGGACGCTGCTCCACCGGAGCGGCGCCAAATGGATGGGACGACATGTCGGCGACGGCGACGGGAAGGATGTGTAGGAAGTGTGGGGTGAGAGAGTCGATAGTGCTGTTGCTGCCATGTAGGCATCTGTGCGTGTGTACAATGTGTGGGTCCATGGTTCGGAATTGCCCAGTATGTCAAACCGGCATGAATGCTAGTGTTCATGTTAATTTCTCTTAACAAAATTTTTAGAATTTATTAGTCTCATTTTAGATTTTAGACCATCAGAAAATAGTGCTTTTTTTCCTTCTTTTTTGGGTACTTTTATCTGTTCAAAGAACAGATTTAGAAATGAAAGGGAAAACCAAAAAAAAAAAAAAAAAATAGAACTCCAAATTCTTTTATTACTATTCTGCTTCTTCCCTCTCATCTCATCTCTTTGCTATAAATTTTTTTACTTGTTTATATTTATATGTATAGTGGGTTAATTTTTTTTACTCTCTTTTTGGTAAAATATAAAGAGAAAAAAATTTAAATAGACTTTAATTTACAAGTTTTTAATTTATCATTCTCTTTTTTTTCTTTCTATATTTGATCACTTTATCAAAATTTGTAGGTATAGTCTTTCTTTACACTTCTTTCATTTGAGAATCAAGAAAAAAATTATAATTTTAAAAATTTTGATTAAAATACACATAATATTTATTATTTACCCAAAAATTATAATAAGAAGGAATTTTGGTGTAAAATTATTTCTAATTTGAATTACTACCACATTTTGGGTTTAGGAAAAAAGAAAGAAATATAATTGATTTTTTTTAATTGAAAATCCAAATATTCCTAAGTTACATTGAAGTTAAGACTAATTTTTATTGAATCATAAGCGTTAAGGTAAAAGGCTAAAATGCTCTTAATAAGTAGGTTTCTTACAATTTTTTTTAAATTGGATAGAAAGTTAGATGCATTATCCTCATGAATGAGATTTGATTAATGGAAAATGTTAGAAATGAAGTAGAAAAAGAGAAAGTGTGTCACCCACTAGGTAACCTTTAGACTTTGGAGTGAATAAAAGGGAAGAGGGAATCCCAGAATTAGGAAAGTGGTGAGAGGGCGGTGGGTGGGTGAGTGTGAATTGTGAATTGTGAATTGTGAATAGAAAGAGAGCATAAGGAAGGAAGGAGATAATGAAAGAGGGCATCAATTATAGATTGAAAGTGATAATGAGTGAGTGAGTGGGTTTGTTTTGTATTGTATGGTTTTATGACATTTGTTTTGAAATGAGAGCCATAAAAAGTGCAAAAAGTTGAGACACACCTATAAAAGCAAACCAAACCAAAACAAAGTAAAGCAAAGCAAGCCAACAAAAGATAAGTCCCTCTTGGTTGCTTACCATTGTTGCATAAGTGGGCATGACATGGGAAGTGGCAAGTGGCAAGTGGGAACCCATCATCATTGCACTTCATATACAAAAGGGACAAAACAACCTCACCCATTTTTCATTTTTTCAAATATTTATTATGAATTTTTTCATTAAAAATAGAGATCAAATTAAATTATTCTAGGATGAAAAAAGTAAGGTAATGTCAAAATGGCATCATTGTTTCTTGTACCACTACACCATTGTGGGATGCTCCCTCTCTCTCCCACCTTCACTCCCTTTTTCTTTTTCATTGCTATTGCTATGCCTTTACTTCATCCTTCTCTAATTCTCATGTCCCCACACACACATATATATATATACATATAAGTACTTCTCTCTCTATTCTCTATATATATTCACCTTCCTTCTCCTTCTCTTCTTCTTTATATATATCTCAAGCAAAGTATATATATATTTTTCCTCTAATACTGCAGATTAATTGATAAATTTAAAGAGTTGGAATGAATGAAATAAATAAATTAAACTGTATGTTTTCAGGATTGATCGAACATCACCTCAGATTCTGATACCATTCCCACTACATTAATTGTGTTTCAATTTGTCAAGACCTTTATGATTGCTATTATAGTAAAAGTCCTTGCCTTAATATATGGGTTCCATGACCCACCTTCATTATTATTGTTAATTATGAATGAAACCAAAGATCCAGAGAGGAAAAGAGAGAGAGAGTCTTTTCTTAACTTTATCTTTTAGTATCTTTTATTTTTATATATAATTTTTTTTTCATTACACAGAAAAACTTGTCTTGTGACTTGTTGTCTGTCATGAAAAAGAAAAGAAAAGCATGATTTTTAGTTGTACTTGTCTTTCTCAACAGGGTTGGAATGATTGAAATGTTCACAAAACCTCCTCATTCTTTTTTTTTTTTTTTCCTATTCAATTACCTTTTGATTCTTTGTATTTTCTCTTTTGCCCATCACCACCTTCATGTCTCTTTGGAATAAAATCCCTTCTCTTGCAAAAGAGTAAAAGGCACTCTTTTCTCATGAACTAACCACAATTTTTACAAAAGTCACCTAGCTATTCATGAGATGCTCCCTTCTTTTTCTTTTTTATTTTTATTAAAAAATGATTAATTAATCCCAATTTCAACTAATTAATTTATGCCAAAGATAATGATAGTGAAAATTTATACCAAAAAAATTTAATGAGATAATAAAATTAAGGGCAATAATGTAAATAAAAATCTTGAATTAAATTGCTCTCATCTTGATTATCACTTAATTTAATTTTTGAAAAATTGAATGCCACTAGAAGATGAAAATGTACAAGATATTAGTATATAAGGAAGTGGTTGACACACACGCTAAGTGCGTTGGTTTATCTTAACAAACACTAGATTAAAAACATTATTACCTGAAAATAAATGTGTAGTTTATTTAAAAATAAAAGTAAATTTTGTTTCGATTTTAAAATTAATTAACAATCATATAATTATAATTTTTGGTTAAGAAATTTGATTTAAACTTTATTCCCAAGTAAATGCGAGCAAGAGTGCCCTACGTGCAAGGACACCTCCATGAGAGAGATAGAGATGGAATGGTGTGACTTAAATTTAAAAAATTCAGAAAAAATAAAATGGTTGGAATGAGAGTGTTTTGGAAAAGAGAATAGGAAGGAACAAGTAATTTGTTGAGGCATTATTAAAGGGAGCATGTGCAAGGCAGACACTGACACATCAGAATCAAATTAACAGCAAAAGCCCTTCAATTGACAGAATTTTGGTACAGCAGACACCAGCACGTACCCACTATTCAATTCTTTTTTATTTCAAGAAAAAAATATTTATTTTTATGAATGTTACAAAAATTTTAAGAGTCAAATTAAATGATCTCAACAAATATGATAATAATCTATTAATAAGAAATTATCTGTATTAGAATTCAAATCTTGCAATTGTGTTGATTATTTGTGAGGAACTAATTTATTATACTAAATTCAAATTTGTTAATTTTAAGATTACATTTTTGATATAAACTAAATTTGTTGAATTTGATGGGTATGAGATCCAAAATGGCCCACAAATACATGTGAACAGAATAATTGATGTCGCTGTTGCATAATATTATTGTTGGCTTTGCCTTTAGGTCCCGTTGGAAAAGCACCACACCCATGTCACTCGCATATATATCACACTACAATAACCTTTTAAACAAAAAAAAATTAAAAAAGGTAGATTTTTCCCTGAATTATAATTTAAAAAGTAGCTTTTATGTTCTCTTAATTAGATAAAAAAAAAACTTATAAATATTTCTATCTCCATTTATTTTTTGACATTATGGGAAAAATAAAAAGAAAAAGTTCACAAGGTTATGTAATTGTGTATTGTGCAATGGTCTGGTCCCTCCTTGTAACTCCTTCACTAAAAGAATATTAAAAGTATTCTTTTTATTTCAAGGGAAAAATACAAACAAAAAAAATATTATTGATCTTCGAATTTGTTTTAAATAATCTTTTAAAATTTTAAAATAGATAATTTAATATTTTCATTTTTTGAATTTTAATAAATAGGTCATTTTTTCTAATTTCTACCCAGTTGTGTTAATTCTTTTGTTATCTTAGACTTTTCATACATGCCAATTGAGAGGCCTCTATCATGAAAACTACAATTTAGTGATAATTATTCTAATATGCAAAAATTCTAACACGACAAATAAATTAGTGTTGTTAGAAAAAATTAAATATAATAAGAGCCTATTTGCTAAAAGTAAAAGTTTAAGGGGTTAATTGTCACTGTTAAAAGTTGAGGGAATTTTTTTGCAATTTTTTCCTTTATTTTTTTAAAGTTAAGGGTATTTTGATTAAAATAGATTTAATCATAATTTATAGTTTGATTAAAAATATGTCTAATTTTTTATAAAAAAAATTATGAGTAAACAATTATAATATAAATAATATGTTAATTTCATTAAAAACTTAATTGGAGATATAGTAACAAAAAGTGATGAGATAATTAAAATATTAATAAAAAAAATTTAAGTTAAGGAATTCAATCAAAATAGAATTTAATAAACTTGTAATGTTAATTCAATTAATATATCTCTATATAAACAAATTAATAAGTTACAATAAAAATACACAATGCCTTAAAATCAAAGGAAGAGTAGAACACAAGAAAGTAATAGGCATAGAGTAGAACAAAATAAGTAAAAATATACATTTAGCATTTTTTAAGAGAGGTGTTCACATTTAATTTTAGTTAAAAATGTTAAAATATCTCTTAAAAAAGATATTTATATTTAGTAATTGATAATTTTTAGAATAAGATTTTTTTTAATAAAAATTACCTATAAAAAAAAGTTTCCTATAAATTTCACTCATTTTAATTTTCCTCTCTAATTCAAAGTCTATTTGAAATAGTGATGAGAATAGTATTTATGAAATTTGCTAAATAATATAATAGTGGTGATGGCTGATTCATCTCACATGCATATGTTGGTATATAAAAGCATAATGTAGACCATTGGATCTATAAACAACTATCTTTTATAATTATACACAAATTTCAAAAGTGTGATAGTTTTATGGATTTAAATTCATATAAATTATACATAGAATTATTATATATTAAAAATTTAGTAAAAAAATGGACCTACAATTAAAATTAACAATTATAAAAAATTAAATTATTTTTCAAATTTTATTTAACAACATTTTTCATATACTTTCCATTGAGATTTTTTAGAAGAAAGAAGCATCATAATAATAATGTAATAATTGCTATGACATTGTAACAATAATAATAGTGTGGTATAGGCTATAGCTACTATTTGAGTTATTATTGTGGCAGTGTGGCCAGTACAGTTGGTTTGGTTTCTGGAATTCTGCTTCTCTCTCTCATCAAATCGTCCTTTCAATTCAATGCCAACAATTTGCGTCCGCATTCTCCGTCGTAAGTTGTGTGTGGCTGCTTGGCGTTTTTAGCGGCGGTTTTTTTCGTTGCTAAATTTTCTGCAACAAATATTATTGTTACTATAAATTAACTATAAATTAATTATTTAAATAAAAGTTATAGCAGCAATAATATTCGTAACAATAATATTAAAATACATTTTAGCAACATATAAAACCGCCGCTAAAAAGTCAAGCACCACCCACAACTTACGGCGCAGGATCCAAAATCAACCATTTTGCAGGACACTCAACTTGTGATTCCGTGGTTTTTATTTTGGATTATGGACCCTCAGCGGTGGTTTTATCCGCTAAAAGTATGTTTTAATATTATTATTATTATAAATTTTATTTAAATAATTAATTTAAAAAAATTATAATGATAATAATATTTGTTACAAGAAGTTTTAACAATAAAAAAAATTATCGCTAAAAATATTAAGCAAGCACAAAACAAAATATCCTGATGCATCATTTTGACCATAGAAATCTTTATCTAATATACTCAATACAAATATTATAAATATCATCCTATAATGTAATATGGAAAATATCATAATGTTTAAAATGTGATATACCAAACATCTCCTTAATTTGCACATAACTTTTGTGAGGATGGTTGGGTTGTGTTCAAATTTTTTACCAACCTAATGTAATCCTACTGTGCCAATCTGGTATATGTATATGTTAAAAATCTAAAATTCAATAATTTTATTAACTCTTCTTCAACATAAAATAATACAATTAAATATTTAATAATTTCTATTATTTGAAAAGGATAATTAAATCTCAAATGTTATTTTATTTTAAACAATTTTAATTTATAAAAAATTTAAATTTGTAATACCCATTATTTTCTGGCTTCCAATGTTTTGGGCCTTTTCAGAAAGACAGCATTAGTATTTTGGGCTTGGGCTATCTTTGTTAGGATTCATTCGACGGGCTCATACAAAAGAATATATCTTCTTTTGGTTAAAATTAGTTTTTTGTCCTTTTACTTTGTGTAAGATTTTAATTTTGTCTCTTATATTTTTTAATTTTAATTTTATCCTTTATATTTACTGATTGGTGTAATTTATTTTAATTTTCAAATGTTTTTAGTTATATTTAAAATTCAAATAGAATAACTTAGTCAAAACATAACTAAAAACTAGATGAAGCCAAACATTGAGTTTTTTTTTTTGGAAATTCTTCATTTCAGTATTCAAAACTCAAAAATTAAAAACTTCAAAAATATTTTTAAACTATATAAAAATTAATTTAATAATCATTTCAGTCTCATTTGAATTCTTCTGTTAGCTTAACTGTGCTTTAATAAAAGTAATTTTATATAAGTTTCATATATGACGTTATCGTTAGTAGTATATACATATAAAATTTGGTTGAAAGAAATTACATCAATTAATAAAGATTAGAGTCAAAATTGAAAACAAAAGATAAGAGATAAAATTGAAACCTCATACAGAGTTAAGAGAAAAAAGTTAATTTTGATCATTTTTCTTTTTATTTAAAGTTTAGACCTTGACCCAAAAAAAAATCTTGGACTTAAAACTTATAGAAAATTGGTAGGAGAACAAGTGCAAGATCTTAAAAATGACTATATTATATGAATTTTTTTTAAAAAAATCTTTTTGTATATATGAAATTGGTACTCTTTTTTCCTTCAAATATTATTTTTATTTAAATATAATTTGAGATATGCAAGATATTATTAATCCTCACATTTGTAATATTGTGTATTTTTTAGACCAACTTGAAGCTCTAACTAGTATATTTTTATATTATGTAGAAAGTAGAGACACTATCTTGTAGAATTTACATAATCTCCTTTGCTAATTCTTTGCTTGTGTGTGAACCTTCATAAATGATCTTATGACTTTGCAAAGTCCATTTGAATTTCTTTTCGGTGTATATAAAGTGTATATATATATGTGTGTGTGTGTGAATGTATACAGTGCCAAGACGTCATTTTCTTGAATAAGAATAACTTATTTTTATTTTTATTTTATCTCCTAATAGTATATATGTACAAATTAAACAAAAACTTGTGAAGTCTTAACTTTGAAGATGTAAGAAATTTCAGGGTTTGGATAAAACATTGTATGACTTTTTTTTTATTTTTATTTAGTCAAATATTGTAAGACTAAAATTAGTTTCAAAATTTTTTGAAAGCTTAACCTAATTACATGTTTAAAGCGTAATTTAAATTCTCTAAAATGACCTTATAAAAAGCTTGTGAAAGAGTTCTTCATATTTGAATCTTTATATATATTTGTCAATATATATATAGTATGAATGTATTTATATACATGTGTATGCATGTATATTTTTGTTTATATATATTTGTTGTTTAATATGAATAAAAGGTGAAAATAAGATATTATATATTATAAAAAATAATAAAATAGAAGAAATTACATTAAATCAAGGTTAAAATACACATGACTTCTTTGTACTTAATCTTATGTGTATATAACTCTTTTATTCTTTTAAATGTAATCCAAAACCTCATTGTATTTTTAGAATATTACAAGAAACTCATTCCATCTAATTTTTTATCTAAAAACTAACAACAATGAACATATCATTTTATAAGATATCAAGTTAGAGCAAATAGTTAAAAGATAATAAATGAAAATACAAAAATACTAACAAGATGATATCTTACATTGACAAGAAATTGATGTTTTAATGATTAAAAGATAAAAATACATATATTATCTTTTAATTATTTACTTTAACTTAGATCCTATAAATTGATATGTTAATGATTATTATTTTTTTGATAAAAACTTGGACAAAATTAGTTTATTGAAACATTTTGAAATTATAAAGAATTTTGGATCACATTTAAAAGCATAGAGAGTTATGTACAATAGACTAAAGTATAATGAGATCCTATATATTTTAACCTTAAATCAATGACTAACTTAGATCACGAGATATTAGGTCTAATAAAATGAATAAGTCTCTCTCACAACATATTGAATAAAAGTTCAAATACTCATAAAAAAATGATTACATTTAGTCTTTAATAATATTTCAAAAACTATTACCTCTAATAAAAAAGTACCTATAAAATAGAAAAAAAAATGATTGATTGTCTTTTTTGATGGAAGTGAAATCACTTCTACGTCCACAAACATTATTAATTTGATTAGCTTTATAAATTGTGAGCCAATTTGGGCTGTACATTTTTATGGACTACTTAACTAATATTTTTAGTCCAAATGTCGTACTTCAAAATTTCTGCGGCCTCACATAAGACACAAGCCCAACACACCTACCCACGAGAATAACACACTTTCACACTCCCTCCTATGATCCATTCGGCAAGAACCACGCCTCTTATGCTTCTTCGTCTATATGCGCCATAAATTAAATTATGATATATATATATATATATATTAATGTATTTATATTTAATAAAAAAATTAATTTCTCACAATATAATAAATAAAATTTAAATTTAAATTACAAGAAATAATTATACTTAATATTAGATAATACCTTAAATATAATTGCCTATAATAAAAATTACTTTAGAGTTTTGAACCTCCATTAAAAAAAATTTCATGTTTAGTATCAATAACAATTCCAATTAGATTGTTTATAAGAGGATACTTATAGAAATAAAAAAAATTATGAAATATATACACAATCTTCCACGTCAATCCACAGATATGCTTCACTAATTTTAATTCTTAATTGTTTGATTATTTTTTTTAATTGAACATGATTAGTTCAGAGATGACAGAAGCATTATATTCTTCCTGCCTTCTCTGCAGCATGACCCATGAACTCTCAAGTTCTCTAAATTAATTATTTGTCAGTCAGGGTATCTTGCAACTTGATTTTATCTTTATTGAACATAATCTATCCCTTAATTAATGTACTCTTAATTAATTTATATATAATGTCACTTTCTGATTATGAGGTACTTACCGTACTACTAATTCATACGGTTAGTTGTGTACTATTTGTCAAACAAAAGTTTTCTTTAGCTACGATCAGAATCAACTAACAATTAAAAAAAATTCAAAAATTAAAGGAAAATTTATTAATTTGGTGTTTAAATAGGAAGAGTTAATTACACTTAAAATATTCGTAAAATAATGTATTTAAACTAATTTAATTAAAAATTGTATTAAACAATTTTGCTTAAGAATTTATAGTAAGTTAAAATATACATAATTTTTTTAAATTATAGGTCAGTGTAATCCTTCAACTATAAAAAGTTCATCTTGAAATTTTTGCAAACTTCACAATTCGTGCAAGAAACTCTCTATTAATTTTTTCATTTAAAATCTTTGCTGAGTATAAACTCATTAGATTAATTAAGGGAGATTCTTGCATAAGACTTAAAATTTAAAAAATTTTTTTACAAAAAGCCAAAAGTTTATAAGATTTTTTTATATAATACCTAAAATTAAATGAGAAATTTTTGCATTTTAGCTTTTATAATATTATGTGTGATAGCATGATTTTTTTTTTATCTCTTTCTAAAAAAGAAGGAAAAAGATCAAGTTCTTAAATTACAGAGAAATAAAAAAAAAATTGTTATCCCATTATTGTTTCTTTCTAACAATTATTTTTTGAAATTCTTACAAAATATCCACAATAAAATAATCATGGACTTGTTTATACATAAAATTGTCAATTGAAGGTACATATATATTTTTTCTAAGTTTAGATTATGCCACTCACTTAAGCGTCTATATAAAGGAGGTCTAACAAATTCTAAGCCAACTCAGATCAAATTAAATTGCAGTGATCGAGTAGAATCATCATCTTCATCAATGGCAGGCATTGCAGGTACTACTTGCGTACCTCTTGAGAAGGTGATGTGTGTGTTCATCATCTTCATCACTCTCTTCCAAGCTGTGGCTGCAGATTGCGAGGCTGAATCTGCGGATTCCTGCAACAACAAAGAGAAAGCTCTCCCTCTCAAAATTATTGCCATCTTCTCCATCTTAATCACAAGCATCATCGGTAATAATATTAAGTTCCTAGGACATACTTATTTTTACATGTTGAATTAATGCATATTTCCACATGTATATATATATATATATATTTTGGCAAAATTATTATTATTTTTCAATTGAACATACGTGGAGCATATATAGTTCAAATATAGCCTGAACATCTCTTTAAAATTAAGACCACTCAATTATAGTTTTATTTTTACATGGATAATTTAAATATTATGGTTTAACATTTTTTATATAGAGTTTAAGATACTTTGACTATTGATTAATACTAATTGTATTCAAATTAATCTTGAAGATTTTTATATTGGATAAAAAACTGACCTAATCAAGTATCATTATGTTGGTGTCATATTTTTCAGATATTAAATGATTTTAATTTCTTAAAAAATAAGACATATTATGTCAACAAACTAATCCAAACCACAAGAGAAGTAATTTGAAAGGGAAATATACTCTATTTCATATTTTTTAAATTAATGTATTGTGATTGAAAAATTTTCTCATGGATTATAGTTCATCAAATTTTATATAAACCAGTCACACATTAATAGTTAAATAAATAAAATCACAAAATAATATAGCTTCAAAAATAATTTAATATAATTTAAATTTTTTAATAACTGTCACGCATATTTTTTTTTTTATTGAACTCTTAACATACGACGAATTCATGTATAATTTATATGAACTTAAGTTCATCAAATCAACATTCTTTGTGTTTTAGGCATCTGTCTGCCATTGGTGACACGATCAGTACCTGCTCTAAGCCCACAGAATGACCTATTCATAATTGTGAAGTGTTTTGCTGGTGGAATCATCATGGGAACGGGATTCATGCATGTTCTTCCTGATTCATTCGACATGCTATGGTCAGATTGCTTGGAGCAGAAGCCATGGCATGAATTCCCATTCTCAGGGCTTGTGGCAATGTTCTCTGCCATCATCACTCTCATGGTGGACTCCATGGCCACCAGCATCTACACCAAGAAGCTGAGGTCAGGGGTCACACCTGAAACCAGTAATGAAGGCACACACCAAATAGAGATAGGTGAGGTCAATTTGAATGGAGGTCACTTCCATGGCCATCATCATCCTCATGATCAAGAGGTCAAGACTAGTGATGAAATAGGACAATCTCAGCTTCTGCGTTACCGTGTGGTTGCTATGGTAACATTAATTTTTAGTATTTTAATTACTTTATTTTTGTTCCAAGTTGTCTTGTACCATTAATTTTGAAATGGAGGTTGAAAGTAGTTGTTTTGTGTGCAGGTATTAGAATTGGGAATTGTTGTACATTCAGTAGTGATAGGACTTTCATTAGGAGCCTCAAGTAACACTTGCACAATCAAAGGACTTGTTGCTGCTCTTTGCTTCCACCAAATGTTTGAAGGCATGGGCCTTGGAGGCTGCATTCTCCAGGTAATTAATCCATGAAAAAGAAGGGAAGAAGACTGAGAGGGAAATGAAAGGAAGAAAATGACTAGGATGTGAATTGAAGAATTAGGGTTTACATGAGGATAGAGAAGGGTATATATACATTGAGAGTAGAATGATAATTTTGACTTCTACGTTGGATCATTATTATGAATTTGGAGCAAGTAGTCCAAATATATACTTATCATATTATAAAATGTATATAACCCATTTAAACTTTAAATTATGTACAGAACACTCTCATCAAGTATAAAGATTGACCTTTCTGACAAAAAAAATTATAAAATTAACTTAGACCCCTTCAAACTTTACAAATCGTCCAAAATAATCAAGCCTTTTAATTTTTCTATCCAAAACTCTAACAAAGGATAAAAACATCAAATTATTTAAGTAATTTTTCTGCACAAGGCTAAAAGTTTAGAAATTTTTTTTGTACAAAACCTAAAGTTTAGAAGGGTTTTCTACACAAAATTTAAAGTTCAAAGGAGGGTTTCTGCATTTCAATATGATTTGATTTTGCTGACATGTCATTGTTTCATTAAAGTTTTGGATGAAAAAGTTAACAAAGTAGTTTTTTTGTACAAATTGCAAAGTAAGAGAGAGTTCTAAGTCAATTTTGATAGTTGAGAGGCATTATATTTACATAACCTATAATTCGAAAGGAGAATTTTATGCATTTTAACCTAATAACTTTAAATTCAACAATGATTCAAATCCGAACCCTTATACTATTATATTCATAAGGCCTTAATTATATTACTATAGCATATATATCTAATTCTTTTATATGTTGTAACAATTATAATAACATTTGTTGATAAAATTGAGTGCAGGCTGAGTACAAGACATTGAAGAAGGTAATTATGGTGTTCTTCTTCTCAGTGACAACTCCATTTGGGATTGCATTAGGCATAGCCATGTCCAGCACCTACAAAGAGAACAGCCCAAGTTCTCTAATCACCGTTGGATTACTCAATGCTTCCTCTGCTGGCCTTTTGATCTACATGGCTCTCGTTGATCTTCTTGCTGCTGATTTCATGGCTCCAAGGTTGCAGAACAACCTCAAACTTCAAATCAAATCCTATGTTTCTGTCTTCTTGGGTGCTGCTGGAATGAGTCTCATGGCTAAATGGGCATAATTATTTTCACCTAATAAACTATTAATAATTTCGTCCTTCATTTGTTATCTTTTTTTTGCCTTCATCTTCGAAAATTAATAAGTATAAGAATTAGTTCCTGAAAATGATAAATTTGTGCATAATTATTTTCACCCTTTTGCTTTTTTTTTACCTAATAAACTATTATGTTTTGTGCAATCAATTCTTTGTTTTAATTTACTACTACGTTAATTTCATTTTGAGAATTAGAGCCGATCAATTAATAGATCTAATAATTAATTAAGGGGTGAAATATTGTTAGTTTAGTATATAAGTTGTGATTTTATAGATTTATGTTATGTATTAATAATTTATTGAAGAAAATAAAAAATAATGTTTACAATTGATATAAAAATTTTAAAAAAATCTAAAATTAAGTTATATTATTTTTATTTTATTTATTAAGTTATTAATACATGACAGGTTTATGTTTATTTTGACGGATTTGAGTCTGTAAAAATATTTTTCTCTATTCAAAGTTGGCAATTAATACTAATGTTTAAAATATTTTACTAAGAAAATTACACCGAGTTGGCTGTATTACAAATTAAAGTGATAAGCTATAGGGTTACTGCTCTTACATTGAATAATTGCTATTTTTCTATTTTAACCCAAGATGAATATATTTCGAGGAAGATATAAAATTCATCAAATTTTTAGATAACACTTGCTAAGGTAAGAACGATGCAAAATGTTAAACAAAAAATAACTAATGTAAATATTTTAAATTACTAAATTTACTAAAATGTCTATTTTTAAAAGTTGAAGGGTGACAGTGGTGATTACTCGATCTATTAAAAGGTTATATATTAAATTAGATATTCATGTCTATATATAGGTCACTCTTTAGGCATTAATAATATAGAGATATGTGATTATTCAAACAGTGTCACATAGCCTCCTAACACGTACCTAAAATTAATACACTGAAATATCAGACATTTCTTTCAATTAAGAAACAGAATCAGAACAGACAAATAACAGTTTATCTCTTTCAGTTTTCTTTCTTTCAGTCAGTTTAAAGAGATGGTTAGTGTTTTAAGAATAATTGTGTGAGTTGTACTTTTTCGAAATTTATATAATTTTCATCCTCTAAATTTATAATAACTTATTTCTAGTATCTTTGGTTAAAGACAAAAATTAATAATAGGAACCACATAAATTTTTAAAAATATATAGATTTAATTAAACTTGGAAAAATTATAAGTAATGGCAAGTAAAGAATCTCAATTTTTTTGGTACATAATAGTAGTAAAGGAAGGCATCCCATGAGTATCCGCAGAGTGACAAGATTCAAGAACATGTTGAAAAATTTTCATTTTCTTTCAATAAAAATGTGAGGACGAGTTGTCTCAAGAATTGCAAACTTGTAGATTTTTTTTTTTTTTAATATAACATAGATAGGTGTTACAAGGGAAAGAGAGAGTATCTTACCACGTCTCCCCTGTGGTGTGCAGCGTAAGGCTGCTTCCTACAGGTGAGATAACTAAAAGTTATGCTAATAGAGTTGTGTTGGATTGGGTTGAAGAAAAAATTAGAACCAAACTAATCAATGATAGATGGGTTGAGTAAAATTGAATAATATAATTGAACCAACCTAACCTGTAATCTAATTGGTTGGGTTGGGTTCAACCCCTTTTTTTTTTTACTTTTTTTTAATTAATTTTAAAATTTTAATAATTTTTAGACCAAATTTTATACATAACACAAAAATAAAATTAACTTATTTATCTTAGTAATGAATAATAATATATTTTAATTGAAATTTAACAAAATATATATCATGTAAAATTATAAATAATAAATCAAAATAAGAGATTTATATAAAAAAATATTTTTTAAAAAAGTTAGTAGATTGGGTTGGGTTTAATGGGTTAAAAATTTCTAAATCTATTAATCGATCCACTAAGTAAACGAGTTAATTTTTTTAACTTAAATCAACTCGTTGACTGAACTAACCCAACTCAAAATAGACGGTTGGATTGGATTTATTGGGTTAACCCAATCCAATAAACACTCCAACAGTAAAGTAGTTACATAAGGTAAAGATTTCATTGCCAAGTGAAACAAGATCTTTATTGATTGGAGTCCTATTGTGGAGAGTGTTAGCCAAAAGCTTCTAGGGTATGTGAACTTCTACAGGATGGTTGTAAAGCTCATGACATAACTCAAGGGTAGTTTTGAGACATTTGAGGATGGATCTAAAAAGGGAGTGATGTTGGCAATGGTCTTTGATAGATGCGATTCATGTGGAAGTATGTCAGAAGGAGTATATAGATGTGTAGGTACAAATGTATTTCTTGTATTCCTATTACCCCATAGATAAATGTGAGCAAATTGAGGTTGGTGGCAATCCTCTAAGGTTGCATAAATCCAATGATCTCTGTCTCTGAGGATAATGGTTCTGTTTATGGTTTGGATGGCAAGATTTTGATTGATGATATGGTTGATTGTCTGAAGTAAGGAGAAAGGATCCTGATCAATATCTTCAAAGACTTTTTTGTTTCGGGAATAACTGTTGGAACATGTTTTAAATTATTTATTCTTTGATTAATGGAAAATTATCTTCAACAAATAAGATTATTTTTAATATTTCAATTTTTAGAATTATTGAAAAATGTGAAATGGCAAATTCATAATTTATCAAAAAGTTTAATGTTTCTCTGGCCTATACTTTTTCAAATAGCCTAATTTTTCTTTGGTCAATACTTTGTCAAACAGCCCAATACTTTTCAGGTCAATATTTTAAAAAAGGCCCAATACCTTTGTAAGATGCAAATAAGACCCGCCCAAAATTGAATTTTGTATCCATTAGATAAAAAGAAAAAGCAACCACCAAAATTTTAAAAATTGAGCGGGAAAATGGAAAGATATTGCAACAAGTTTCCTTAAAACAGAAAACATTAAGCAGTTGCAAAAAGGCAAGTTATAGCAGGTATCAAAAAAAGAAGCAAAAGATTGCAACGGTATAGCAAGGCAAAGAGTCTGACAGTAAGCTAATGATAGAAGTTGCAATAGTGCAGCAGAGCTGAAAAGATGAAGGAGTTGATGCAGTGTGTAGCATAAATTCAATAACAAATATAGAAAGGTGCAGGTCTCAAGAAAAACTCCAGATAGCCAGCTTCCTACTTCTGAAAAAACATAAGCTTAACAATTACAAAGAAACGGTTAGCTTCCTGTCTACTTACATTAACCTCGGATACATCAAAGATTCAAAAAAAGTCAACTCTTATCAGTAGCAGCTCTATAGATAGCACGTTTCATAGCATTTATTGCTGCATTAAATAAAGGCCTCAATGGTTATCTTGAAGGAGTATCAAATAGAGTTGGATGGAAAGTATTGAAGGTAGGTTGTAGTATTCACAGAATAGAGAACATTTGGCTGAAGCAATAGCCTCCTCTATAAAGCAGCAGTGCAAGAGCTCAAAAGAAAATTAGCAGAATAGCCTCATCTCGGGCAGCAAACTTCATGGAACAAAAATAAAATGGTACACGTTTCAAGGCATAAAATCAGGTTACTCAGCATTCCTCTTTTGAGAAAAACACAAGGCTAATGGTCACCAAGGAGAGAAGAGCTATTGGACAGTAAACATTAAACTTTGCCATCCTATGAAGCTGTAAAGATGAAGCAAAGCATTAAATGGAGTCTACAATGTCCCTTTGAGCAAATGAGCGTCTTGGACAGCATGCTTCATAACATTTATTGATGCATTAAATGCAGCTCCCAATGGCTAGTTTTGAGGGTCTTAAAGATCAATAAATTGAGGTAGATGACGCTGGATGAAAGGTTGAGGGAGTTATTAAGCCGAGCATTGAATATCCTTATCAATTCTCTTCATCCTTCTATGTGCTTAAAGTTTATTTGCTCTTAGTGAGTTATTGTTTGTTAATAAAGGTTATAAACACTGAGTTGAAATCTTCATCCTCCTTTAGTTTAGGTGTCTTGCTAAGAATCTAGAAGTAGAAATTGTTGAGGTGGATGTTAGCTTAAGTCAGTATGCTACTAATTAAGCTGTTTGGGGTTTGGGTAATTTTAGGAGAATACAAAGTGGATTAAAAGCAAGTGTGCTGAGCCTTCTTTAGGTTGCCTAGTGGCATAAAAGCTAGTGAATTCTGAGCCCAAGTGTAAGAGGGTTTCCTAGGTGTATTTTTTATAATTACCCTTATAGTGGTTATTGGCTTAAGTTAGTAAGTTACTGATTAAGCTGGGTTAGGTTCTGGGTAAGATTATAAAAGTACTAAGTGAAGTAAAAGCAAGTGTGTTGAGTCTTCTTTAGGTTACCTAGTGGCATAAAAGCTGGTGAACGTTGAGCATAGGTTTGAGAAGGTTTCTAAAGCGTAATTTTGTTGATTATCCTTATAATAAAACACTCTTACTGTGTGCTTAAAGAGATGGAGTAAGATCAAGGTAACCTTGAATTTGAACCTTTATAAATTGGCTGTGATTATCCTCTCTTTTGCTCTTACATCTAACATTAACCTAAATTTTGAAATAGGTTCTTGTTTTAAAAAGGGTATTTATTTTGGTTCATTATAAAACTTTAAAAAAATTTTAAAAAAGATTTTAAAAACAAAAAAGAACCAATTCAACCCCCCTTCTTGGTTCATTATCAGGCTAATAGTAGTAAATACACCAACAAATAGTGAGCACATCTTCAGGAAGGAGTGTGAAGTATTTATTTGATTACCTGGACTGAGAAGTTGATCAAACCAGTGGAACATAGAGTTGACTTGGATTTCATCTGATTTTAAAGTTAAGTGTGATTTGAACCAGATTACTTTGGATATGAGCAGTGAAGGTAAAGATGTAACAGAGATTTAGTGGTTTTATAGCCAAAATGACAATTATCTGAGATGCGGTATTCTCATCGAACTAAGTTTTCTCTAAGGAGGAGTACCTCTCAACACATTTTTCATGCAAATATAAGTATTTTCCTTGGTAGGTGGAGTTTCCAAAGATGTTTCTATGACAAGATGGGATGTATAATCCTTTTGGAGTTTGAAGGGTAGTGGGTTTGGAGTTTCCTATCCTCCTAGAGTCCATTTCTATTGATGAAGTCACTGGGGTTGGGTTTGATGAGGGTACCAAAATTTATTGTTTTTGCTAATTTGTTGACCTGTGCCAACTTGCAATTTCATTCTAGAGCATATGATGGAGTGGGCAGAGTAGACACCTTTCTATGTAAGAGAAGTAGAACTTGGACATATGAGTTCCACATTATTGATGTCGTGGCCATAAATTTGATATAGAGGGTGTTGGGTTGGTCATAAATGCACTGAATCTGTTTAAAAAGTAGAGCTTTATTGAGGTCGAGCATATTACTAACTCTAAGACCACCGCATTTGATACTACTTTAAATTTTGTCCCAGGCTACCCTGGGGTTTGTTATGATAGGTATCACTTCCCTATAGGAATTTAGCAATTAAGGCATCTTATTTTCGATTAACTTTGTATACAAAAGATGGTAAATAGGGATAGAAGTGAGGACCGACTTAATTAATGTGAGTCAAGTATCTTGCGAGAGTAGCTTTGACTTCCAAGTCTAGAGTTTACTTAAAGATTCTTATAAATTTTTTGGAATTGGTCTTTGTCTCATAGTTTGCAATCAACATGGCCCTCCAAGTAGCATTTGAAGTTTGAGACGGTTTTAAACTTAAGTGTGTAGCTCATCATTTCTTAAATCTTTTGAGAGTATTTAGGCTAAATTTTATTTTTTATTTAAGTTCACTGACCTGAAGACTAGAGACCTTTCCAAACCTTTGAAGGGAGTGCATGAGAAATTCGCAGGAAGCTAGGTGGGCTTTGAAGAAAATGAGAATATCATCTGTATATATCAGATGGTTAACAAGAGGAGCACATCTACTGATTTTGGGTCGTTTAAGTAGTCCCTAGTGAAGGCTGCGATTAAGATGTCATGATAGGACATTCATGCATTGTATGAAGAGGTAGGGGAAGAGGGAATTGCCTTGATAGAGTCTTGTGATAGGTTTAAAAAGGGGGAGAGAATTCCAATTATAATGACTTTAAGAGTGGTAGTGGTGACACATTGCATAAGCATGTTGATCCAATGATTAGGTAAAGTTATTTCACGAAGCACCTCTCTTAAGAAGGACTAGAGGACTTTATCAAAAGCTTTATGGAGGTCAATTTTTGCAACTACCCAATAGGATTTTTGCTTCTTTTGGTTGTTGATATAGTGTAGTAATTCCCCTGCCAATAGGATGTCTTCTAATATGAGCCTATTTTGGACAAAAGTGTTTTGGTTTTAGGTGATAATGTTTGGCATAATTTTTTAGAGACGATTTGCGAGGACTTTTGCTATAATTTTATAAGATACACGCAAATACTGATTGGTTTTATGGTTAGAAAAAGTTCTACAGTCCTCTTTCTTGGGGATGAGTATAATATTGGTGGAATTTAACTCCTGTAACATGTAGCCACTATTTAGAAATGTGCTTATCATACTTATGACATCCTCACTGATTATGAACCAAAAATGTTAGTAAAAAAGTGTTGGGAACCCATCGCGTCCGGATCATTTGCCATTATGCTTGCTGCCATTAGGTGAAAAAATGCCCTTTCATCGTCCTTCTTTTTTTTTTCGATGCCTCAAAACGATATCGTTTCGTTTAGTGAAATAACGCGTTCTGAGGTGCTAAGACACACCATCTTGCCACTTAACCAAAACGATGCATTTCACATTAGGAGACAGAAAAAAAAGCCACTAAACAGTGCGTTTTGATTAGAAATTCTCGTGCAGAACAGTCGACGATATGAGAAACAAAAACTGAAAGGCATCCCATTTTTTATGATTGGCGAGCTAATCCTTCATGGCGAAACTGTGTTTTTGGCCATTCTTATGCTGCATCGTTGCTTCTTTGCCACCGTCGTGTTCTTTCGATGAACAACTGACATGTATGGTGGCTTGTCATTTGAAGGAAAAAATTGCATTTTTTCCCTGATATTATTGTTTTTCTTTCATTTAAGTCCCAATAAAAATTATGTGTGAAGGAAATAATTGCATGTATTCTCATTTTAGTCCCTGATATGTAAATAGATTGAGTTTTAGTTGGAAAAAAATTTATCTTCAACTTTAGATAGAGGTGAATATTATTTTTATGTATGAAAAAAAATATTTGGATAGGATATAAGCAACAATACTAAGTATAGGAATAGAAATTTATTTTTATTGTATTTATGAATATCAATGACATTATTGTTTTTCTTTCGTTTATTAATGGAATTTAATTTTTATAATATTAATGAATCATAATTTTTTTTAGGAAAAATACTAGTATGAAGCTTGATTGAAAGCCTATAATGGGGATGGAGTTTGATAGCATGGAGAGTGCTTGAAAATTTTGGTTCGATTATGGTGGTAAAATGGGTTTTAGAGTTAGAAAAGATTTCACAAACAAGAGTAGAAAAGATGGGTCTATAACTTCCTGTCGATTTGTATGTTGCAAAAAAAGGGTAAGAGAAAAAAACAAGAGAGATTGTTTAACAAGTAATCCAAGAAGTGAGACAAGGACTGACTGCAAAGCAAGAATTGTGCTTGGTCGTTTGAATGAGAAGTTAGTAGTAAATAATTTTATAAAAGAGCACAACCATGCACTCCAACTTGCAGAAACTACACATATGCTGGCATGTCAATGACATATATCTGATGTCCAAGCATTTGAACTTGAAATGGTTGATAACTCTGGCATCCAGTAAAGAACTAGTTTTGCACTTATGAGCAAGTATGTCGGAGGGTGAGTGAATCTTGGATATATGCGTTTAGATTAAAAAAATTATCTGCGTACAAGACGACAAAAAAATTTAGAGTACAAGGAAGCGAGGTGTTTACTGGATTATTTCCAAGAGATGGTCTCGGTCAATCTGGCTTTTTTACATGCATATCAGATAGATACAGAGGAACAAATAACAAACATATTTTAGGCCAACGCAAGGATGATCCTAAACTACAGCTACTTTGGTGAGCTTGTCTCTTTAGACACGACATACTACACAAACAATGCATATAGACCGCTTGGTCTATTTTCAAAATTCAATTATCATAGAAGAGCGGTTATTTTTGGGGCAGCATTATTATATGACGAGACAGTAGCATCTTTCAAGTGGTTTTTTGAGACGTTCTTGAAGGCATACAATCAGAAAAGGCCTAAAACAATCTTCACAGACTAGGATCAAGTAATGGCCAAGGCCTTATAAGAGGTTCTGTTTAACACTTGCCATGGACTGTGCACATGGTATTTAATGCAAAACGGCATCAAGCATCTGGGTAATTTAATGAAGCATATGTCACATTTCTTACGAGACTTCAAAGCCTGTATGTATGAGTATGAGGAAGAGACAGAGTTTGAAGAGGTGTGGAGTCAATTACTATCTTCTTATGATGTCCGAGAAAAAACATGGATAAGATTAGTTTATACATTGAAGGAGAATGGACAGCTTGTCATATGAGGAGAGTATTTACATTAAGCATGCGAAGCACGTAAATCAGTGAAAGTTTGAATGCATATGTGAAGAGATGCTTGAGTTCAGATGTTAATATTCTTTGTTTTTTTAAACATTTCAAGCAGGTAGTGGAAGACAAGAGATATAATGAGCTGAAATGTGAATTTGAGGCAAGAGAAAGGTTGACAAGATTACATAATCCAAGGTCGCCCATTTTGAAGCAACTTGTAGAAATCTACATGCACACTATCTTTGAGTTGTTTCAAAATCAATTTAACTTAAATGATACTTGTTGTGTTAAAGGAAGAAAGGAATGTGAGCCATTCATTGAGTATATCATCGACATGGTTGATCATAGAGGAAAGTGAAAAGTTCTGTTTCATTCTCAAGAAAGATTGACTTTTTGTACTTGTAGGCGATTTAAGAGCATTGGAATATTGTGTTGCCATGCTTTGAAAGCTTTCAATGTCAATGATGTCAAAAAGCTTCCTGATATGTATATATTGAAGAGGTGGACAAAGGAGGCTAGAATTGGGAATATATGTGATACCAAGGGAAAAGAAGTCAAGGAAGACCCAAAATTAGATCGCACGCTTCAATATAGATCCCTTTGTTGAGATTTTGTGAAGCTAGCATCTAAAGTCGCAGGTAACGACGACAAAGTCTCCACAATCCACTTAGGTATGCAAGAATTAACGAATAAAGTAATGACACTTCGCCAAGGAAAAATGCATAGAACGAATGAGGTTTGAGATGATCCTATGCCACCTAGTGTCGTTGGGGTGTCGCAACCAACTGGCATCAAGAAAAGGTTTGGACTTAAAAGAAAGAGGCGAATGAAGAGTTGGGTTGAGCAGCAATGTTCAAAGAAAAATGTTTCAAGGTTTATGTCACAACTGACCATCACAGTCTCTCAAAGTGACCAATCTATAGTGAGTACTATAATTTGGGTTATATTAGAGTTATGGAATGACATATTCACTGTTCCTTTACTTTCCTCGCAGGATATTGGAGTTTCAAGTCAAGATCATCCGAGCAATCCATTTAGTTTTTTATTAAATTATTAATGGTAAGAATTTTAAAGAATCTCAATTCATTTTTTATTGTTGATTATTGAGTGTTTCATAACTTTTCATCTTTATGTGTTATATACAAAGGATCAAGGTGAAGGATTAATCTCCCTCGAAAAACTGAACCTTAGCGGTGACAATCTATAAAGAGTTTGGATTTTATTATTTCACAATTGATATTGGGCAATGGTGTATTTTTATTCTTGTGTATAAATCCCAAACTTCATGTGTAAATGTATCAAATGAGGAAATTATATATTTTATTTATGAATAGCTATTTGGTTCTTAATAGCTAGTGTTTGGATGCTGAATTATGTTGTTTTTGTCCTCTTCTTGATAGCTTTTGTGAACATCACAAAAATTAGCTAGAAAAAGACCACCAAAATAGCACAATTCAAAAGCAATTACATTGGTTAATGAAGCTCAAACCATCTTGTCACAGCATCCAAAACAGAAATAACAGCCCTAGAAAAATAGCACCAAAATAGCATAATTCATCATCTAAACAGACAGTAATAACAGCCTAGTAAAACACCAAAACATCACAATTCAAAAAGCAAAATAAATATCTTTGTCACTAAAGCTCAAACCATTTTGTTACATTGATTGACATTGTCCATTACAATAGATATTACAACTATAATAAATGAAGTCTTCTCTCAGTTACAATAGATATTATAAAAGTAAAATCTTGTTTATAGCCATCTGCTTCAGTAACAAGCCTGCAATCTACTGAAGAATATGACAATGATGATTAAAGCACATTCAAGATTCACTCTTCCATATTGTTTGATGTAAGATGCAAGTTTTACAAGGCTTCTAGCACAGCCTACCCACACTATTCTATGAGTAATCTCCTGCAATGTTCTATCCAATAGTTATCTTTTCAGACGGAGTGGATAGATGTAGTAATCCTTTTGCTTCCCAACCTTAGGGTCAATGTTCTGTGAGTGATATCCTGCAAGTTAACACTGTAGAAATTAAATACATGCAAAATCATGTAATAGCATTGCCACCAAGCACAGAAGAGAAAAGTAAATAGTTTTTTTTTTTCTTACAAATTGTTTAAGGTGGAATGTGGGGAGAAATAGGTTGACCTAAGAAGCAGAGGACTTTGTTTGGTTCCAGCATTAATCACACAGAAAGTAACAGACTTTAATTACTTCAAAATTATAAGGAAGAATACATGCTTAGCATACCAAAACATATACCTTTTTCAGTTTTCCTTCTTAAGATGCCAAACTTTCACAGACTGGACAATGCATGAACTTAGAATACATGCTTAGCATACCAAAATAGCTTCATCGATTCATTTTATACTATTAATGTGGCCAGCACTACAGATAGAGTTCAGGTCATTCTCTCCACCTTCAATTTTGACATAAAACTAATCAATCCTAAAATTTCAAAATTGCTAATATTGTTCATAGCACTATCAGCCTCTAATTAACTTACGAAATCCCACTCTATGCTTACCTGACAATAATGAAACTTCATTCCACTAATTTTATACTCAAACCATCAGAAAATAAATTTCCCTATCCATAAAAACCCCAAGAAACCAGGTTCCCTACATTTTTTCAAGAAATCACTAGCCTAGAAAAACCACTTCATAACCATAAGAAAAAACACATCATTGTCCAATTCATATCAATCAAGGTAAATAATAAACCCCTCATATGTATAAGTAACTTGGAAATTAATAATAAGCATATCACCACTTTTCCATTTCTTCATCTACAGACTATAAAAAAGAAAAAGGAAATACACATACAAAGAATATACTTCACTATGCTGCATCAACTCTCTGTCTCAAATTCGTACATCTCAGTCCTCCTCTCTGGCATGGTACGTGGCGGTGGTTGACAGTGGCTCTGCTCTGCTCCAAAGATGCTCTCCCTCTCTCTCGTTGATCTCAGTTGTCACTCAGGGGCGTAACTGCAGAGTCTTAGGATCCGCTCGCCACATCAACTCTCTGTCCCAGCTACCTTTCATACATCTCCATCCTCCTCTATGGCACGGTGAGCAATGATGGTCAATGGCGACTCCAAAGATGCTCTCTCCCTCTTTCTCGTTGCTCGGGTGCGTAGCTCACCATCAATAATAGGTTTTTACCACATCAAAGTGGTTCGTTGAAGATTTAAAAAAAAAAAATAAAGTAGACGTCAGACGGCATCATTTTGAGGCACAAAATAAAAAAGGAAGGATGATGAAACAACGTTGTTTCACCTAATGGAAACGAGCATAATGGCAGAAAATCCGAACGATAAGTGATATGGTCCTAGGGCTTTGGAGCCTTCAATATCAAATACTGCATTTTTATTTCTATTTTGGTGAAAGTTGCATTTAGGTAAGCAATTTGATCGAGGTTTAGCTTCAGGATATTAGATTGTTGGATGAAGGTGCATTGTTACATGGTAGTTGGATCAGAAGTGTTCTTGTAAAGATCTTAGAAGCAGGTTAGGCTAGTGTCCTGAATGTCATCAATATTACTTGTCCAACCACCCTTGTTGCTTGAGGATTTGGTTTTTTACTTGTCTTTAGCTAACTATTGCATGAAAGTATTTGGTATTGCGATCCCCTTATAGAAGCCAAAGTTGATGAGCCCTCAGAGGATAGGATACAATGAACTTTAAATGTAATTATGAGAAAGAAATTAGAAAACTATTTTAGTTGTGAGAGCAATGCTTATTGACTAATTCAGAAGGTAGAATCTTCGTGGATTAGATATATCATATCCTTTTAAATTTTTCATTAATATATATAATTTTCTTTGGTAAATCTTATATATGTATGGTGAACTACATCAAATATTCATGTTTATGTGATTTGGATTGCGGAAATCTTCCAATTCGCTATTATTGAGTTGGATTGGTTTGGGGCAACAAATGAGTTAAAATACTCAATTTGACCTCAATTGATTTGATTAACAGATTTAAAAAATTTTGGACATGTTAAAATCAAATCGATTTGACCTACCAATCCACCAATTTTTTTAGATGAAGTTATGGGTTTTGCAGCTTGGAGGGCTTTAGAGTTTAGCTTCTTCATCCTTCATTCATTGAGTTTCATTCATTGAGTCTCCATGTGTGCCTTAGTGAGTCTTCCCTCTTTGACAATTCTTCTTCTTTACTTCTTCAGCTTAGTATTTCATTACATTTTCTTCAAATCTCTAGTTGTCTTTGTCGTCTTCATTCCTCATCCGTCTTTATGGCAATTTGAACATTCCCTTGTTGGCAATTTGAACAACAGCTATGAAAATTCAACATAACGACCATTCCCTTGGCAATTTGAACAACAGCTATGAAAATTCAACATAACAACGACCATTCGCTTCTTGGCAATTTGAGCAACAGCTTTGAAAATTCAAAATAAAAATAAACAAAAAGAAATTAATAAGACAACACCTAGCCCACCAAATAACGGGTTAGATGCAATTCATCTCTTCATCTTTCATTTAATGGATTTGACTCGAACCAATACGACATTACATGATCAATTTGGGTGGGATCTTGCTTATAATTTGACACGATTGATGCATAGCCGTACTTGTACTCTATTTTTGTATATACGTAAAAAAAAAATTTAAATATTATTTTTATATCTGTATTATTAAATTTTTTAATATATGTATAGTTTACATAATTTATTTTATTAATTATTAATTTTTTAAAAAATATTTACATGCCCTATTTTAATTAAAAATATATAAGTAATTACGTATAATTAAGTATAGTCCAATATATAATTACACTCTATTTTTGTGGTCATGGACGAAACATTTAGATGAGTTTTCAAAATCGAGTGATTTGGCGACAATATTTTTTAAAAAAATATATTTCAATTAAAAAAGTAGATAGAAAATAAAAAATTACTATTTAAATATAAATAAAAATGTTTAGCGATAGAGACGACAAAGAAATGTATAAATGAATTAGTAAAGTCAAGTTTTGCTAACTAAACAATGAAAAAGATTGGATTATCTTGTATACCCAAAAGTCATGCCAATTAACATCTAAAATTCATGTGGTTTAAAATTTCGAAGGACCAGATTTTTTTTTTTTTGGTACACCAATTCGAACCTAATGAGTTCACCACACAAGTAGTGAACCACAAAGGCCTCGACCAATTACTCAAAAGAACCACATTTTAATCATTCATTAACCGTACACTTGACAAAAATAATTGGTTCTGATTGAAGCCGAGATGTGACACTACGCTTAAAATGTTAGAAGCTCGAAAATTGACTAATAAAATTTATTAAATTTGTTTATTTTTAGTTAGGCAATCTTCACGATATATAAAATAAAAATATTTTATTAAATTTTCTTAATCAACGTGTAAATGAAATGAAACAATAAATATTCTTTATAATTTTTTCATATATAACGCCATCAAGTCTAGTTATAATTTTAACAATTAAATGGTTAAATTATTTATATAGTTTCTAGAGTTTTATTTAATTTTAATTTGATCCTATAATTAAATTTTTATAGTTTAACAAATTTATAAATTAGTCCCTAAACTTAATGTTTGTTAATTTTTTATTAATTTTTGATGATATGCTAATTATATATCATCTTAATATTATGAATTTATTTAATTTAAATCAATGTACTCATATTACCTAATATAAATTACATTTCATTTCATATACTTAAATTATTTTTATAATGTTATATTTTTTTTCTCTTTTTGTTGACATAAATAATAGATATTTAGAGGTTTAAGATACTACATGTTGAAAACATTAAAAAAATTTAATATAATTTTTAAAAAAAATTGACTTCAAAAGTTATTTTAAAAATTTATTAAATTATAGAGACTCAATTATAAATTTTTTAATTATAAGAATTTAGTTAAAAATTAAGTAAAACTATAAGGACTATAAGAATAATTTAACCTATTTAAATTTTAAAACATTATGTTTAAACTCTTTTATTATTTTTTAACAATAATTTAGATATGACTATAATTATAAATTTTAAAATATTAAATATTTTATTTTAAAATTATTAATTTTTAAAATATCAAATAATATTTTATATTTCTATCTTATTTTCTAATTTAGTAAAAAAGTACTTTTAGTCCTTTATCTTTAACTCAGATTTTATTTTTTTATTATTTTAAATTTGATTGGTTTTATTTTAATTTTTTAATTTTAAAAAATCAATCAATTTCTTTTAAAATTCTTAGCTCCATTAATTAATTAGAGCTAATTTTAATATTTTTATGTAATATTATTAAAAATATTATTAATTTATTAATCTTACATGTAAAAAAGTTAAATTCCCAAATTTAAACTCTAAGTTTCAAATTAAATACTCATTAAACCTAAACCTAAAATTAAATATAGTATTACCTATAGTACACATCTAAGATTAATAGAGTGATAATTTTGATAATAATATGAGATAGAGATATTAAAATTGGCTCAAATTCAGTATTTTCTGTTAGATAAATTAATAATATTAAGAATTAAAAAATTGATATATCTTTGAAAGTTAAAGAACTAAAATAAAATCAATCAAATTTAAAAACAAAAAAGAAAACCTAAGTAAAAATTAAAGGATTAAAAGTGATCTTTTGCCTTCTAATTTTTTAGTACGTAATAATTTCTAATTATCTATGTGACACACATTTATTTTTAATCAAATAATGATAAAAACATATTTATACTAAATTAATTTATTTTAAAAGATATGTTTTAAAAGCTAAATTTATTTCGGGCAATAGTATTGATGACAACATTTTGATACCTCGAATAAGGATTATTTCATGATTTAATATTACTATTTTAGCTAGAGAGACAACAATTTCTTTTGATTTTTTCATCTGCAATAACTATTAACAAAAAGTCTCCTAATCCTTGAAAAATGTTAGATTATATATATTATATGCGATAAAAGTGAGAACATAACTAACTCAACATATAATATAGTATATATGAAAATTTTTAAATAGGATATTCACATAAACTCTTGACGTTGTTTTACATTTAAGTCTTTTATATTTGATTTATTGGTGATTAATTTAAATTTTGTATAATACTTATAATTATTGTACATATAGTAATTCTTTTTTTTTGTCAGAACATATAATTTAATTCTTTTAAAGATATATTTTAGATATACAATAAAATCTCAATACTAATTAAAATTTTTTCATTATTTAAATTATAAGATATAAAAAAATACATATTTGTTAAATAATGTATTGAAACTAATTTAATTAAAAAAATTTTAAAACATTTTTGTTTAATAATTTATAATTAGTTAAAATTCATATAATTTCTCTAAATTATAAGTTATATGTAAATAGCTCAACTATAAAATTTAACTTAAAATTTTTTCAAATTTTATAATTTGTACAAAATTTCATCTAAAATATTAACAGAAAGTAGATACATCAAATTAATTAAAAAGATTTTTTGTATAAGATTTAAAATTTAAGAAAATTTTTTTTACAAAAGACCAAAAATTCATAAAAATTTTATGCACAACATCTAATGTTAAGGAGAATTTTTGTATTTTAGCCTTTATAATATTATGTGTGATAACATGATTTTTTAAAATCTCTTTTCGGAAAATGGTACCTAAGAACTTTGAGAGTAATAAATGAAAAAGAGTGTAGACCACATCAAGCACACTGAATATCCATGTGAATTAATTGTCATCCCAATGTAAACCACATCAAGCACACTGAAATATCTGTGAATTAACTGTCATCCCATTATTGTTTGTTGCTAACATATTTTTTTTAATTTTTACACAATATCCACAATAAAATAATCATTGACTTGTTTATACATAAAATTGTCAATTGAAGGTAAATATATATATATTTTTTTCAAAGTTTAGAATATGTCACTCACTTAAGCGTCTATATAAAGGAGGTCCAACAAATTGTAAGCAAACTTAGATCAAATAAAATTGCAGAGAGTAGTGTAGTGAGATTCAATTGTAAGAAACTAAGAATCAGCTTCATCATCATCTTCATCAATGGCAGTCATTGCAGGTACTACTTGTGTACCTCTTCAGAAGGTGATGTGTATGTTCATCATCTTCATTACTCTCTTCCAAGCTGTGGCTGCAGATTGCGAGGCTGCATCTGCAGATTCCTGCAACAACAAAGAGAAAGCTCTCCCTCTCAAAATTATTGCCATCTTCTCCATCTTAGTCACTAGCATGATCGGTAATATTAAGTTCCTAGGACATACTTATTTTTACATGTTGAATTAATGCATATTTACGCATGAATATGTTTTGGCAAAATTATTGTTACTTTTTTCATTGAAAACACGTCGAGCATAGTTCAAATATAGCCTGAAAATCTCTTTATAATTAAGACCACTCAACTATAGTCTTATTTTTACATGGATAATTTAACTATTATGGTTTATATAACATTTTTGTGGAGTTTAAGATACTTTGACTATAGATTAATACTAATTATGTTTAAATTAATCTTAAAGATTTGTATATCTGATAAAAATAACTCATATAATGTAAAAAAACTAACCCAAATCACAAGTAATTTGAAAGAAAAATATACTATATTTCATTTTTTTTTTCGAAACTTGAAATGTCAACGTATTTGTGTTTTAGGCATCTGTCTACCACTGGTGACACGGTCAGTACCAGCTCTAAGCCCACAAAACGATCTCTTCATAATTGTGAAGTGTTTTGCTGGTGGAATCATCTTGGGAACGGGATTCATGCATGTTCTTCCTGATTCATTCGACATGCTATGGTCAGATTGCTTGGAGCAGAAGCCATGGCATGAATTCCCATTCTCAGGGCTTGTGGCAATGTTCTCTGCCATCATCACTCTCATGGTGGACTCCATGGCCACCAGCATCTACACCAAAAAGCTGAGGTCAGGGGTCATACCTAACAACAGTAATGAAGGCACACACCAAATAGAGATAGGGGAGGTCAATTTGAATGGAGGTCACTTCCATGGCCATCATCATCCTCATGATCAAGAGGTCAAGCCTAGTGATGAAATAGGACAATCTCAACTTCTGCGTTACCGTGTGGTTGCTATGGTAACATTAATTTTTAGTATTTTAATTACTTTATTTTTGTTCTAAGTTGTGTTGTACCATTAATTTTGAAATGGAGGTTGAAAGTAGTCGTTTTGTGTGCAGGTATTAGAATTGGGAATTGTTGTACATTCAGTAGTGATAGGACTTTCATTAGGAGCCTCAAGTAACACTTGCACAATCAAAGGACTTGTTGCTGCTCTTTGCTTCCATCAAATGTTTGAGGGCATGGGCCTTGGAGGCTGCATTCTCCAGGTAATTAATCCATGAAAAAGAAGGGAAGAAGACTCAGAGGGAATTGAAAGGAAGAGAATGACTTGGATGTGAAGAGGACAAAGAAGGGTATATATACATTGAGAGTAGAATGACAATTTTGACTTCTAAATTGGATCATTATTATGAATTTGGAGCAAGTAATCCAAATCTATACTTATCAAATTATAAAAAATTGATTAAAATTCACATAATCCCTTTAAACTATAAATTATAAATCTCACCTTTTAATTTTTTCTAGTAGAAATATCAAATTATTTAAGTAATTTTTTTGTACAAAATTAGTTTATGAAAATTTTTTTTACAAGACCTAAAGTTTAAAAAAGTCTTTTACATAAGACTTAAAGTTTAAAGAGAGTTTTCTACATTTAAGTATAACTTGATTTTGTTGACATGTCACTATTCTATTAAAGATTTTGATAAAAAGTTAACAAAGTAATTTTTTTATACAAATTACAGAGTATAAAAGGATTCTAAGTCAATTTTTATACTATTATATTATTATATTCATGAGGCCATATACTATTATATTCATAAGGCCTTAATTATATTAATTATAGCATATATCTAATTCTTTTATATGTTGTAACAATTATTATGGCATTTGTTGATGAATTGAGTGCAGGCTGAGTACAAGACATTGAAGAAGGTAATTATGGTGTTCTTCTTCTCAGTGACAACTCCATTTGGGATTGCATTAGGCATAGCCATGTCCAGCACCTACAAAGAGAACAGCCCAAGTGCTCTAATCACCGTTGGATTGCTCAATGCTTCCTCTGCTGGCCTTTTGATCTACATGGCTCTCGTTGATCTTCTTGCTGCTGATTTCATGGCTCCAAGGTTGCAGAAAAACCTCAAACTTCAAATCAAATCCTATGTTTCTGTCTTCTTGGGTGCTGCTGGAATGAGTCTCATGGCTAAATGGGCATAATTATTTTCACCTAATAAACTATTGATAATTTTGTCCTCAAATTATCTTTGAAAATTAGTAATTATACATAAGTCACTCTTTAGGTATTGATAATATATTTGTGATTATTCTGATATAAAATGTGGTTATTCATAGTCAACATTAAAAAAAAAAAAAAAAAACGAATCATACTGCAATATTATACATCTCTTTCAGTTAAGAAACAGAATCAGAACAGACAAATAACTGTTTATCTCAATCAGTTTTCTTTCTTTCTCTCACTCTGTTTAAAGAGAATTATCATGAACAGAGTCGTCACCATGTTATATCCACGGACACAAGACATTGTGGTGAGACAAATATAAGAAATAACATTGAAGGAAATATGAATCACAAATTCTGCTTTAGAGTAAGAAACTCTATTAGCCTCCCTTCAAGGCTTGGATGGTAGTTGACAAACTTATTTGGTAACACTAAAACCCTATTTTGGTTCTCCATAGATGGATTGTTCACAATTTGATCTGCTACAGAGAAAATATTTTTAAATTAATCCTCCATGATAGATAACATCTCTCAATTCAGTCCTTCTATGAATGTCCTGCTTTGAAACTAAAGAAATGAGTGGCCTAAATGGTTAATGTTTTAAGTGAAATTGTTAAGAGCTTCTGTGAAATTATTTCCCACTCAAGCTCACCCAAACAGAATTTTGAGTAGTGTATTAGATATCACTTGCTCAAAAAGAAATCCAGATATAAAGTCTAATAAACTTCATTATGTGCATTCTGGGTGAGTTTTTCTGGGTGAGTTTCTGAATAGGAAATAATTCCAGATGTGCACATAACACTTACACATCACCATTAATGATCCAAGTCAGTCATTCTGTTGGTTTAGAGAGAGCAGCTACGTTAACATGATTGAATATGGAGGACTAATTTAGAATTTCTCTTCCCCTGAAAGACCAAATTGAGAATGGCTTCTTCTACAGATGACCAATTTCGGTTTTAGTCTATTTGGTAGCCTAAGATGCTAGTGTTGTTTTACTGAATATAATCTTCATAGTAGTTATCACTTATAACAGACACAAATCTCTCAAGCCACGGAAGCTGATGTAGATCTTTCATGGTGTCGACATAGGAGTCTGTACAGCGGGGTGGAGATTGGTAAGGATGATGGTCACTCAGACTGAAACCCCCGGCTACGAACCTTTGTATAAGAGCGAGCTGTGACCGTTCCTGGTCTGAGTAAGCATCCGTGATCATGGGGAGAGAATTGAAAGTCTCCCATGCCCATTGCTCAGATTCTTGAAGAGAGTGAGTCACCGAGTCTTCTGGGTTATTTTCGTCCCAGAAAACACACTGACAGATCTGTTGGCTATCCCTGTATTCAGCGCCACAAGAATAGCAGAACTCATGACCACACCTAAAAAGAAGACATTATTAAAGAATTAGAGACATACGGGAAAGGCCTAAAGCCCTAAAAAGAATCTGATTTCGAGCAGAAAGTCCACTTTTATGGATATAGGTACAGGCTCAACTTTATGATTTGATTTATTCAAAGTGATTCCAATAACTTAGATTAGGATAATACTAGAAATATCTACTGCAACTTAACCTGTAAAGCTTAATACTTCAAAACCTAAAGCAAACCTGACTTACAATGCTTGTTATTATCAAGAGAGCAAAGTATCCTTTAGAAGAAAAATGCATCATTTAAGTACCCATTACTCATGCTCACTCGTCTACTTTTTAGTAGATTTGAACTTTTTATATCCCAAAGCTGGTAGAAGAATATATGTAGTCAAAAACTCAAAATATTAGATTAAGCAACGAGTTTAGATCTTTATGAAATATATATATATATATATAGAGAGAGAGAGAGAGAGGATCAAGTCAAGATGATTATATAGACTGAATCTGTGATCATGAAATTTTTCTCCAAAGAAAAAAGTGTCAGTTGTTAGACAATCTAACTCAACCCAATCAGACTTGCAGGGGTGAATATTAATTTATAATAATTAAAAATTAAAATGGCCCACAAAAATGGAAAAATCATGAAACTTTTATTTAGTTCACTTCTTTGATCAAATATGAACAATAACAGTATGCTGGATATACCACCGTACCGGGTAATTATTTCACTGAGCACGTCAGAATACAATCAACACTTTTTTTAAAATGCAAAATAATATAACAACTTTATATGCTTTTCTGCTGATGAGTTTTGAACAATTTAGCATTGAATAAGTAAAAGGTAATTCAACCATCATATATTCATAAATTGAATTAAACAAAATAATAGGTAGCTTCATGTCCTTAGAGACTAAATTTAGAAAAGAATAATACCCATGCTCAACTTAGAAAATTGTATTTTTGGTTTTTCACAGCTATCTTCTATTAAATGCAATCCTGCTCAAAGTATTATCGAGTACTAAACGTGAACACCTCTCCTCGTGTTATGAAGGGCCCTTCTGTTAGACCTGATCCTCGTTAGTTCAAAAGATTGTTTTGGCTTAATGACAAATAGCCCCCAAAGTGGAAGCTCATTTTACTCTAAACTTATGTAGACACAAGTCAAACATCAGGGTAAGCTCTTTCGAGTTTGAACAACTGTAGACCCTAGATAGTTAAATTAGAACCCTATCAATTAATAAGGTCTAAATAGTAAGTGAAAAAATAAATGGACGCAACTAGGGCATCAAGAAAAAAGTCAGATCATGCCATTATCTAAATCTTGTCTTCTCTGAACTCTCATAATTTTAGTGGGATCATACCCCAAAGCAACCAATCTCTTTCCCACACAGACAAGCAATTTAAAAACTGGAAAATTAAGATAAAATCATATAAAATCTAAGCATTTTTCATGAGTTTAACATGTCATGATCTCTATTTACAGCAAGACTACAATATATTAAAGTCATAATCAATGGTTTTAACTCAGAACTTTCAAATAACTTTAGGTTGTAGCATGTCGCATAAAATAAATTTCAAACAAACAAGGAATTCACATATCTACATAAGGCGGCAAAGTGACACCATAAAACGAAGGGGAAAATCTACTATTTGCATTTGACACTTACAGTAAGTAAGCAGATCTCTCACTTCTATATATAATCTACTAGAAGTTAAGCGCTTTCCAATTTCAAGATAAAATTCTTAATGCCAAAATCCACAGATTTCAGATGTATGCTTCATATATGAAATAATGCAATTTATAAGCTATTTAGCGAAATATCTACTTGAAAACCAAATAGCAGTTAAATATCTTACCAGCATGTCATGTGATAACAACCTTGAGTGAGCTCAATCATCCGACGACACTGCTGACATCGCTTCCACCTTTTATTTTGAGCAAGGCGATGCAAGGTAATGTCAGAAGCATCTCTCTCCTCCTCTGGTAGATTTTGGTACTCTTCACAGCTCATAGAAGAATGCCAAGGAACCTCACAATCCACACAGATAAACCTCTGACAAACAGGACACTCGACACAGGAATTTTCTGATTGGCTAGATGAACTAGCCCTAGCTGATAAACATTCACGTGGATCAAGGAGAACCGAACAATTTGGAAAAGGACAGTAAATTCTAACTGAATGGAGAATATTTGCTTCTGCAAGGGCTTTCTCCAAAGATTCAAAAGAGGCAAATGGAAGAAAAGACCTGCACTCTGTTGTAGAGATGTAATATTTACATCTTGGTTGAGGACATCTTATGGGGACTTGACAAGATTGTATTTTTCCATCAGCATAGGTCCTCAAACAATGTGAACAAAACTTGTGTGAACATTTCATGGTGATCATTATTGGCAAGGGCTTGTCCTCACAGCAAATAGAACAGCTTTCAAGTACTTTCTCACCATTTGAAGGAACAGTGACAAGCCCAATAGCTACTTTGGCTAACTGCAGTGGCTGCTCAAGATCAATACTTGGAACAAGATTCAGGACAAAAGCTTCAAAATTATTCGCATGCTCCAGAACCCTTTCTCTAAGAGCTATCAAAAGCGGCATCTCAAGATTTTTCTCAAATGTTATCTGTCAAGATATATATATTTTAACAGAAGCACAGTTAAAAAACACAAGACATGGAAAACATACATACTTACACACATCAAGTGAATTACTAGGCAAACATCAAAGTAATTTCAATTGATGTACTCTTAAAACCACAATCTATAAAAGGCAGGCTATTACTGGAGGTTTAAATGGTCAGCTGAGCTCAATCCTCTTTGTCCTCAAGTATTATCATTGTGTTCAAGGAGGCTCATATGTGCATGAGAACGAAGCAAATTCAACCATTATGACTTTATAGAAAAAAAGGATCTTGTTGTTGATACAGAATAATAGAGAGGTTGTATTTACTCAAGCCTGAAAAACTTTCTACATAATTCATACTGATAAAACAAAATGTGGGGCAACATAAAATGGAACAAGATAAAACAGAGTAAAGATACTCTGGTCAGGAAGAGTCACCTTATATGCAACATATCAAAGAAATTAAGAAATGAAAGCAAAACATGATGTGCAATAGCGTTATAAGGTAAGTGATCGGTAAACAATCACACCTGAGCCGATGTGGAAAAATGGAACAAAAGAGTACTTCTTCAGGAACAACTAAAGACTACAAGAAATTTTAGTACAACTGAATCCCGGTGTTCATCTAGATCTCATAAAATGAAAAACATCCATTCTGTCAATTGAATTACTAACCTGATCGTACAACAACTCAGAATCTGTGAAAGCATAAACCCTGCGGACGTTATTATTCAAAGCTTCTAGCAAGCCATCAATGAGAGCCAAGTAATCAGCTAATGGCGCCTCCGCATAAAAGTCAAGCTTTTTCTGGACCCGGATAACAGGAAGACCAGATGGTCTTTCCATGAACACTCCGATTCCAGAATACCCAGAACTGGAATTCTCAACCCCAGCTGTAGACAAGCCCTTGAAGAACATTTTTACCGAAGATTCAACAGAGTCATCCTTCAACTCTTCCACCGCCAACTGCTCAGTTTCTTTCCATACTTCTTCATCTTCACAACAACTGCAAAACTCGTCTTCCTCTTCTTCTCTTCCTATACTAATAGGTGCTCCACCACCTAAAACGGCGTGATCTCCCATTCTCCGAAAAAAAAAATTACCAGAGTTTTCAAACTACAGAACTTTGAGCAACAATTATAACAAAATTTCGGCAAATCCCATCAACAAATGGATCTAAGAAAAAACCGATTAGTACATCAAGTCATGTCAAACCCACGGAGACCCCACCAACGAATTTGTTCAAACACGCAACCTGCAGTCACAATTAGTCCCAAATGAAAGAAGTTTCACGGTAGAAAAAGAGTCACTCATCCACTATTACTGAATCAAAAATCCAAGAGTAACAATCAAAAATAAAAATTCAACAATGTGATTTACGAATCCGCCCCTCCTACCTAAAAAGGAAAATTTCTACCCAAAGACGCACAAATTTTTGGTCTTGTAGACACAGCAAAATCAGCCCCACAAACGTCATTAACTTCATCCATTACGAGACGTAACTAAACAATTATAATAAAAGAAGAGACAGAGAGAGAGAAGCAATGAAATGAAGTGAAGCTTCGATACCATGGGGAGGGGATTTTCCGCGTATCTGGTTGGGTCTCGGAAGTGAATCTTAATATATTCTTTTAAGCTCTGAAACAGTCTGCGACAGAATAAAACCCTAATCCGTAGACAACAAAACTTGCTCTTTCCTTTATTTACTTAGATTAAGATTAAGACAGCCAGAAGAAAATAATGCAAAAGATTGAGAATAAGATGAAGACGGACAAAAGAAAACACAGGAATCATCACTGACTAGTGCTGTTAAGGGCGTAAGATATATGTAAGCACAGCCTGTATTGCTGCCATTTTCACTGCCTGCGGTTCCTTATTTACAGTACCTTAAATTAATCTCCCTAGGTTTTTGAAGAAAAAGTTTATGATAAGAATGAATCTTGTTAAATATATTTTTTTAAAAGTGTTAAAATATAATATTTTTATTTATTAACTTATATATAAATTAATGTATAAAATAAATATTTTATACATTATATATTAATTTATATGTGGGTTAATAATAACACTGTGTTTTAATATTTTTTAAAAAATACAATTAAGAAAATCTCTTTTCGTTTATGATGTTTAGTAAGTAAAAATTTTAACTTTTTAAGTTTAATATCTGTAATATATATAGGAATTTTTTAACCAAAACTGATATAAATTGTTCTTTTTGTTTTTTTATTTTCTGTTTTTTGCTTAGACTAATGTATATTAATCAAGCTAAAAAATTCACATGTCAATTTTTAAAAAAAATTAAAAGTAATTAACAATTTTTTTATTATAAAATGGTTTGGTTATCATCGTTTATATTGTTTAAAAATTTTTTAAGTATATATAGCTAAAAGAATTCAGTGTTAACATGTGCATATAAAATAAAAATAATTTTGTATTTTAAAATAGTAAACAAGTAATAAAAAATTATTTAATTTTCAATTATTGAACTTTCATTCTTATTTATTTCTTTACACTCTCTTCACATATATTTATAATTGATATTGTATTTTATATTTATTAACATCATTAAAATAACCCAAAACTATTATAATAAAAATAAAAAGGATTTTATATTTGTAGAAATTTATCAAAAGCCAAGCCAAATTAGGCAGCACCGCGTGAGGCGGTTTCCAACTTCTAAATTATTGTGGTGGGAACGTCTCTCAATTATTCGAAATAATATATAAAATAAGTTTAAATTATTTTTTAAAAAAATATCATGGTTATTCAATTTTTTCTCCTAAATTTTAAAATAAAAAAATTCTAATTTTTTTTATTTTATGTAACATTTTTCTTAGTTTTATTAACAGGAACAAATATCAATACAATTTTGAATTTTCTCCAACTTCCAAATAATTGTGGTATTACATAGATTAAGGATACAAAAAAAAAAAAAGGGAAAGAAGAAGAAATGATTGTATACAAATTGTACACATTTAGAATTATATACACTCCAATCACAAATTGTATTAATTCATAAAGTTAAATTATACAATGATTCCTTTTACATGAGATATACAAAAAACTGAAACTACAAAAACAATCAAAATATCCTCTAAAATAATATTGATCTCTATCATAACAAATATAACTTAATAAAATAATGTATTTTCAAAATTTTTATTTCAATAATATTAATTTTGTGTTGAATTATTTAAATTTTTTAAAAAATTAAATATAATATATTGATTAAAATACTTATCATGTTATATAAATGCATTTTGGTCAAATAAATGAAATTGTTGTTTGTATTTTATTGTAGATGAGGTAAGTGCAGTGCATCATTTTATTTTAGATGAAGGGGGTATGATTTTTTTAAATAAAAAATATATAATTTTTGGATCTCTTTTTTTTTATCTATTATTTAAATTAAAGGAAATTTTCAAAAATGAAGAAAGAAATTTGTTTTCAAGTTAAATGATCAAATTAAAAAAATACTTAATGCTACTAATGAATTACGATTGGAGATAAATTATAAATTATTCAATACTATTATAAAAAATAATAATTTGGCAAAAAAGATGATTGAAACAAAAGGGTACTCTCAATAATACTATTGGACAAAGTGAATATGACATATTAACAAAATTAACAGATGTCCAACTCAAATAATTACTGTATATATTTAAACTATAAATAATTTTACCTAGTTTCAACTATTCAATTAGCTCTTGAGTGTTAAAAAATTTTCGTTAAAAGGAATATCCATCAATCAAAATTTTTAATAATTTTAAATAAATTCAAATTCTTGTCTATAGATAAAGTGATAATTTTTTTTCTGAATCTTTATCAATTGGTCCTAACTCACATTTACCTTATTTTATATTAAAATGGTGCTAAGGCATTTCTTATTTTCAAAATTATATATGAATGATACAAAATAAAATATAAATTTAAAAAAAATACAAAAGAGTGTGAAAGAGTGTATGAATAGGAAGTTTAAAAATATTTATAAAAAATATTTTTTTAATATTTAAAAAATAAATAAATCATATATATTTTAATTTATGTCAATATATGTTCACTAAACAATTAAAAAAGATAAATCATTTATATATACTATTGTATTTAGCTTTAAAGCCTATGGTATCTTTGTCTCAAAACTTTATATGTTTGATTCTATACATATAATATATCTATATTAAAATAATGAGAAAGTGAAAAGTAATAAAAGAGTAAGAAGTTATAGAGAGAAATCAAATTTTTTTTATTATATTTAAAATAAAAATAAATTACTATAATTTAATTTTAAAATAAAAATTAACATGCACTAATTAAAAAATCAATTCAATTATAATAATGTTCTGAAAGAATACAATAATACTCTGCAATCTTTTCTATGCTTTAAATATTTTAAAAAACAAGTATTATTTAGTCTTATGCAATGTGCAAAGGCCATATAATATAACTATAGGTTTAAAAAGTACATGTCAAATTTTTTTTAATTTTTAAAATATAATATAAAAATTTAATTAATATATTTTAAAATAATAAATTAAATAATAAAAAATTATCTCATTTTATATTTTTTCATTATTTTTATTTTTTATATATTCTTATATATTTATATAAATATTTTATTTTTATTTTATAATATATAATTTTAAAAATCATATCTAGTAGACCAAAGTGACTATAATATAAATTATTCAAAATAATACATAAAATAAATATAAACGTACAACTGCTTGCAATACCAGCGCAGCGGTTCACATGGGAATGTCTTCGGTAGTTGAGAAATAATGTGATCAAGGTTTCACTTTTCAACGTTCTCACTTTAAAACAAAAAGGTACACTATTAAAATAATATAAAATTTGTTTACAATATAAAATAAAATACACTCGTCTTTATTAAAATATATTAAAATTATAATCTTTTTTAATATTTTAAAAAATTACATTTTGTTCATCTAAAATTAAATTAAAATATAAGTTATAATTTTATTTTTTTAATCAAAATAGCTTAAAATTAATATGATTTTAAGAAATATTTACTAATAGAAACTAAATTAAAAATATTTTAAATTATGACGACTTAATTAAAAAAATTTAAACTCCAAGTACAAAGACAAATTTGGGCTTTGGGCTTTATTCTTTTAATCTGAGAAGAAAAGAAAGCCCAATTTTGTTGCCTTGTGACTGTATTCTTGCCTCTCTAGAGGTAGGGGTGGCAAAGTTGGAAAAAAATTATACGTAATTTTTATATTTTTGTTATTAAATTTTTTAATAAAAAAATATGTAAAAATTTGAACTCTTTCTTTAATCCTTTATTAATTTTTTTAATATTTCTATCTTTTTTTTTGGACAAAATCTTACTTTCTATTGGGAAGCCTTTCAAAGGGAAGATTAAAAACCATTGGGCTTCTACCTTTATGTCTTTTGGGCCATCAGTCACTTCTTTAGTTCATTAGGTCATCTCCAATGTTAATTACCCAATTCAGGCCCAATTAATTAAGATTTTAATTTTTTACTCATATTTGTTTGGTTTTTAATTTTGTCTATTTTCTTTACTAAATAACACAATTTTTTTCATAAAAAATTACATTGATTATATATGACACTTAAATAAAATTGCTCTAGTCAAATATGAGTGAGTTAGAAAAACAACTAAAATGAGACCAAAACGCCATGTTAACTTAATTTAAATATTTGAAACTCTAAATTAATAAAATCCAAAAATTTTCTGTCATTCTTAACAATTTAAAAATACTCTTACCATTAAACTACAGGCAGACCGTCAACTTTCATTTTTAATGAATTTAAACTCGTTCAAATAATAAATAGATTAATGTATATATTGGTCAATAATATTTATTTAATTTTTTTTATTTTATATATTATATAAACTATTGAAATTAAAACAAAAAAATTAAATAAATATTATTAATTAATATATAATATAATATATGCATATAAAAACCTCTTGCCAAAGATAGGTAATAATAATCAAGAAAATATAATTATTGTAAGAGCCCTTCCATCACATGGGTAAGGTTAGGAATAAAAGGTTTTATGACTATTGAATTTGATCTTGAAAAGGTTTTATTACTTGTATTAATATGAATGAATTTTGGAATGGAGAAAAGACTATTTCGAGAATTCAAAAGGAAGATTTACGTACAATATTGGCCCTTGCAATACCTTTACAATTGAACTTTGACATATTCTCATGAGACTCAAGTGTGCTTGGAATATGAATCATACGAGTCTCATTATTAAAAGTGATTTCAACTCTGTGGTTAGCTTTCTTAAAAATACGAAGCATCGTAGAAACCATCACAACTTAGTGTAACAAAGACTAGAAAGTTTATTTTCACCATTACCTTCATGAAACTAACAAATATGCTAACAAACCAACCAACAAAAGCATACCCTTTTCTAAAAGCTTTCATTCTATCCACAAGTCCCTAAACGATATTTCTTGGTTAATATTTGGTGATGTTTCTCTTAAAATAATTTCTCGTTAGTGTTTTTTTGTTTGTTTGTTCTTGAATTTTAACCCATTGCTTAAAAAAAAATAAATCTCTTACCGAATGACCATGTGTATGCTGGGTGGTCAGGTGTCAACAACACACAGTAGTACAGTGCTACTACTTTTGCTTTATATCAATTGTCACTTTCTATCACTTCCACTTCATAAATATTATAACGTCTTGTGCGTCTCCTGCTTCAGTGAGTACTATAATTAATCGCTCTCTGGGCCCATTTCACTATCATTTATCAAGGCCCACTCGCCCACCTACTATTTTCATCACTCTTTCCCACCTTTCACAACCTTCTTCCACAACTTTGCATGCCTTTCTTATCTAACTTTTCTTTCTTTATAATGTTTTAAACAAAATTATTTAATAGATAATATATATAAGAAATTTAAATTTTTTTTTTTAAGTTTGGTACATATAACATATATGACTTTTGCTTCCCAAATATACAATTTTTACATAAAATTCCTTAAATAATTAATTACTATATTTACAATATTACCCTTTTCGTCTCTAATTTAAGATTAAACTTTAGATAAAATATGTAGAAATATTTTTTTAATTTAATTATAAAATTTTTAAAAGTGAAAATAAATCATTTATTAATTTCTAATTGAAAAATTTGATAATAAAAATACAAAAAATTATACCTAAATTTTTTTTCTATAAGTTAATAAGACAAATAACATTCGAAGTACACTACAACAATTGGTGATAAATTTTAAATAAAAATAGGATAGAGAGATAAAATCACAAACATGTTGCTGATTTTTTTTTTTGGTCAATACAAACATGTTAATGATTGAAAATCCAACTTAAAGAACGTTTTCTGGAAGACAAAATTGACAATCCACAAATTTTCAAAATATCATTTTCCTCAATTTTTTAATAACCCATGAAAATTAATTTTTTATCCTACAATTCAATACTATGATTTGAACTTTTTCAAGCATTTAATTATTGTTTTTATTAGAGAATTTGACAATAAATAATATTACAAAAACCTATATCTGCTGTTTTCAATAAAATTCAGGACCATCCTTAATCATAACATGTAAACTAAATAATTATCCATTTCATGATCTTCAAGTTATAAATATGCAAGGTTGTTCATGAAACAGAGTCACAGACCTCCCAAAAAAAGAGAAAAACAAACTGAAGAGAGTGAGGGCAGCATTTTCATAATACAACATTTATTCTAAGGTTTGATATTAAAAGTTGAATTTTTTTTCAATTGTTAAATTATGTTGATCAAAATCTCCATATCATTATGCTTTACTCTTTACCAAGCTACGACATAGAATATACAGCAACAACAGATTTACGGAATACCTAATATGAAATACCTTTTTTTTTGGGCCAAAACCTAATATGAAATACTTGCATGTGACTAAGTGGGGCATCATGTAGGTGTGTCCCACAACATTAAAAAGCAAATGCTATCACTCATTGTCCCTTTTGCATCTCACTCTCCAGCAAGAAACAGACAAGAAGAAGGAACACATTACACATTTTCAAATACAGCATTAATTCATAATTATGCAAACAACAAGCTAAAGTTTTTTAGATGCTTACTATGGCTTCCTCAATTCAGACATCTGAAACAAGCAAAAAATCTCTTCTATAATCCCACTGCCATTGATAAACAGAAAGAGAAAGCAACAACGTGTAAAAATAAGAAAAAAAATGAAAGACACTCGGTGTATCAATGGTATGTACAGGAGATATATGTGAGCCCAAAAGTTAGGAATTTCATAAATACTTCGGTGGTGACACAAAGTTACTTTTGGCAAGAATGAAGATCAATAAGAAGATGGTATTTACTATGCCTTGTAAGATTGTACTTACTTAAAACCTGAAGCCATGATGAGTATAAAACAACTAACAAGGGTATGCAGATGCAGAGAGTCAGAGACTGCTACAGTCTGGAGTGGACCCCACTTCACCCATAAAACCGTCTCGGAAAATTCAAATTTTCCATATTGTGTTCTCCAAAATGAACAAAAAATAGGAATTTTCTTGAGTGCCACCCTCTACGTACAATACAAGGATAAGTTGATAACATTGATTGGATGCATATGTAGGTCCCATAAGTACAGATTCAATCTCAAACGTTTATTCATTATTGTACATGCAAGAGGCACGAGCAAGAATGGCTCTAAAAATAGATAAGGCTAGTGCCATCTGAGGCTAGCTCAGGTTGAGGGTGAAAATTTGGGTAATAAGTCATTAATTCAACCCTTTTCTTCTATCAAAGAAAACAGAACAAGACCAACAGAAAAATGAGAAAAAGCTTCTCTCAAACTTTCCCAATCTCACTAGTCAACCCCCCTATTCACAAAAAAAAAAAAAAAAAAAGGGAAAGAGAAATATAGTATATAGACAAAGAAATTAAAAAAAAAAATCCTTCACTTTTTTTTTTTTTTTGCTAATCTACTAGAAATTTTAAATGTGCACCAGCAGGATTGTACATGTCAACAAGATATGTGATTGGTGCCATAGCTGATTGGATGAAGGCTTGAATCAGACATATTTGAAACCCATCTCATAGGGCCGTTTGAATCTCCTGGTATATTATAAGCATAAGAAGGCCATCTTACATCAGTTTTACACATGTCATTGCTAGAAACTCCCTTTCTGATCATCTTCTGTGTTCTTTCTAGAACAATAAGGCTTGAAAATGTAGAGAAGCTGTTACCCACAAATACATCAGCCCTTAAGCAAACTTCATAGTCAATTGCAGACTGAATTAGATACGGATACTTGCTGTAAATTCCTTCAACCCCAAGTTTCTTCTTCTCATAAGGGAGAAATCCTTCTTCCCAACCTTCCAAAATTGATGAATCATTAAGAAGCTTATCGGCTACCGCAAGATAAACAACCACCGGCGTCTTGAAATCTACAGTGTTCCTAAGATTCCCAACTCTTTCCATTATCTCTTTCCTGCTACTACAGATTTGATTTGTGTTTAATCTTTGCTCTACCTTCTTACAGTGAATCATCCAGTCTATTTCTATCCTCATGTGGACAGCCAGGTATGGCAGAGGCTGTAATGAAGACTTATCATTTTCACCTCTTACGGCTCTTCCAATTGTTCTAATCTTAGACACAACTCTCTCTGCTTCTCTGGCAAACTCATCTACCAAAACTAGGCACTCAAAAACATTTGCATAATCCTTCACAGACCAATGATCATGCCACAAGAATGGGTTTTTCCCCAGTAGTCGAATTACCTCATATTGATCAAACGGGTCCCTGCTATACTGTCTCAATTGATCTAAGTCTCTCTCCAATGTCCACTTCCTTCCACTCCCTTTCTGCATTTCAAGCACTTTAGATCGATTTAAAAGATCAGAGTAGCGACCCAACTTTACAAACCCACTGCAGAGTGAATTAAACTTGTCAAATTGGAAAACCTTATCAAAGGAAATGGGTTGTAAAAGGTCAGCTTCTTTGTAAAACAAGGAGGCACTAAGGCTAGGCATCAATAGAGTTCGATTCATCAATCTTGCAGTGAGGCAGGCCCTTGCAAATGCTATCTTCTGGTTGTTTAGTCCCCATACAATTTGAGGAACCTCCAAAAATTTATCTTGCCTAATCCCAGACCCAGAACTCAATGACACAGAATGGTTTGGGATAAATACAAGATTGGTCCATTCAATCCCACCAAAAGCAGGGAGTGGAGGAAGCAAAAGAGCTCTAAGAACCAAAACAGTGACCAGCAGAAACAAGATACATTTGCAAGTTATTGAATTCAAAGTGGTACCGAAGAAGTTTGACAGCTTACAATTAAACAACAGTTCCATCTAAGAAGTTATGACCTGTTAATTTTATCACTTACAAGGGATCAACATCTATGGAGAGAAATTATGAGCTTAGGCTCGATGTAGCAAGTTTTTGAAGCAGAGGCTCCCCATTTTGGATGAAATCTGCATGACCCAGATATCAAAAAGAAAATCATCAGCAAAATCAGCTAACATAACTTACAAGTTTCATTCTAAATCAACCATGAGGTCTCCGTTCTCTTATGTTTGTTCAGTTGCAGTTGAATACTTATAAACAGAGAAAAACAGGCGGAAGAAAAAAAAAAAGAAGATAAGGACCTATCAGTAATTCAAAACCCAATGCGATTCAGAATACCCAAAAATGGCACTCATGTGATTTTCGGGAACCATATACAGAAAACAACGAACTACCATCATAGCCTCTCACTATCAGATAACCCAATAGTATGAAAGGGGAGAAACAGAAAAAAAAAAAAAAAGCAGACATCCCGAGAAGAAATATAGGGTACATCGATAAAACACAAGGGCATTTAATGAAAAAGTGTTTTGGAGCCAAACCCAGAATTGCGTGTAAATTTATTTACCTCTGAAAATTTTGGATCACACAGATTATCAAAACCCCACCAAGCAGCGTCTCCCAAACATTTCAACCCAAATTCAAGTTCCGACAGAAGAATCGATTCACAAATCTGAGTAAAAAAACCAGAAAGCAACAACGAGAAGAAACGAAATGGGGAATGGGGATGATCAGTGTATGGAAAGGAATCCAGAAAAGCCTGAATCTCCGCAAAACGAAATCCAAAAGCAACCCCAGCAATCAAATCCCTCACAGAGTAAAAGCAAACTACCAGTCCACCCTGTACCCAAATGGTTATTTAAAAAATAAAGCAAAAACCAGAGAAGAAAACGATGCAAAAGGGAAAAATCCGGTGTGGGTGAGGCACTGGATGATTGTTGGAATTTGCAAAAAGTGTACAAAAGAGGGTTTGGAATCAAAGTACATGCACAGAGAAAGAGAGAGAAGACGAAAACTAAGTTTCAAATAAGGATGAGGCAAAAGGACAATTGAGTCAGGCAGATCTGATGCATCAGAGGTATGCCTTCACTGTACCACAACCAAAAGGTGAAGGGGGCCAGGGTTAGTTTGGTTGGGTACAATCCAGCAAGCAAACATTTCTCAATTCTCGTTAATTTAATTCATATATGAAATTATTGAAGGAACAAAATTTAAGTATGGACCAATTTTTTATTAAAAATTAAAAAATACATTTTACATGTATGAATTAAGATTTAATTATAAAATTCTTATTTGAATTTTTTATTTATAAAAATGTCAAGATTTTGATGAAAATTAATTGTAAAAGACATGCATTTTTATCCCTTTGCAATGAGTGTTGTTGAAGATTGCTCAAACAAGAAAAAAGTCTCTTATAATTAATTTTAATTGAAATAAAAAATTTTCATTTTATTCTAAAGTTTAGAAGAATATTTTATTACATTTTAAATTTTATATACCAATTTTACACTAATGTTAGTTTTAGTGGATAAAAAATAATTTTTATGAATTAGATGAAAAAAATTTATTAAAATTTTGGCAATGTAAGTAATTTTAAATCTTAATTCTGAATAATTAATTATTTTTAAAAGTTTTATATGTTATGAATTTATATAAAAAAATTCAAAAAATAAACTCAAAATATTTTAATGTAAGTGTTATGCTTATATATGAATTTTTTTGTTAAAAAATAACGATGTATTATTATTAAATAACATATAATAAGCACACAAAAAACATACATAAATCTTACAATAAACTACACTTCCTCTCCTAATAGATAAGTAAATTTTACAATTTTATGTATATTGATCAAAATACTATCAAGGATATTAATTATTTCATTAAAATTGTAATTACTTAAAATATATATGAATTATTTATTTTGAGCTCAAAATCATAATTTTAATTTATTTTAAGTTTCAAAAAAGTTTTTTATATCAGTCAATTATATATAATATTCTGTCATATAAATATAAAATATTTTAAATGAAAATAGATAAAATTATAAACTTTTTATCTTTTATAAGAGTGAAAATTTTAATTTTTTAAATTTAAAAAATTTATTTTTTTTGTACTTCTAGAAATAGATAAATTTCATTCGTCTTAACTTTTATTCATACAATTTCTAGTTAATTTATTTTTTATTTTTTTGTTGACTAAAATTTAAAAATTTGTGATGTCGAGTCACGAAAGTTCAATTGTAGAAAAATTTGTATCCTGTATGTATATAGGATAAAATGTATCGGAGAGTGGATATTAACTTTTTACAATAAATTAAAGGCTGTTCTGTTTAAAGTTTTTTTTTTTATAGATATATTTTAGAAGAGACAATTATGTATGAAGTATAATTAATTATTAAATATAAATATTTTTAAATAAAAATTTAAATATTAATTTATTATATTATAAAAAATAAATTTTTTTATTGAACTTAATTTCTATTGACGGTTCTCTTTAAGTACTAAACTTGGATTGATATCAACAAAAATATGATTGTTTTTTATTTAAAATTTTCTAACTTGTGTATTAAAAATATTAATTAAGAATTATTCCAATTAATTAATAAAAATTTAATAATTTAAAATAAATAAAAATTTTAATAAAAATAATAATTTTTAATATCTAAAATATTCATTAATTAATTAAACTAAATTTTATCTAGTATTGTTGGGACTAGTTAACTAGACTTTTTCCTTTTAATTTATATAACTTTTGACATTAAGACTTTTCTAGGTGAAATGCATTTTATTAATTTCACATACTCAAGTGACCTAAAAAAACGTGTAATATAAATTTTAATTTGAAAACATATACTTGATCTTTTTATCACTCAATTATAAATATTATTCTAAATTATTACTTATCACTTATGATAAATATTTTTTTTTAAACTATCACAGGTATACAAATAGTTATATAAACTATCATTTACGATAAATATCCTCTTATAACTATTATATAATTGTAAATACTCATAGTAAACTATCACTTAATTTTAAATATCTTTTTAAATTATCACTCATTTACAAATAGTTCTTTTAAATTATAATTCAGTTACAGATAATTTATCTAAACTATCATTTGTGACAAATATGTCTTTTATACTTTTACATGTTTAAAATTAATACTATTAAGTTTTTTTTAAAAAAATACATATACCTTTATTCTTCTATGAATTAGTTGTAAATATTTCATAAATTATAAAATGTAATAAATATCTTTTAACTATAAATTTTACTTAGACTTATTAATTTTAAAAAATATTTTATTTTAAAATATTTTATTTTTTAAAAACATGTAAATAAAATTTTAAATTTTTTTATATAAAAAGTAATTATTACATCCAAAATTAATAATATCATTTTTTGAATTAACGTTACTTCATGTTTTTCTAATTTTAGTATTTTTTTAGGAGTTGAAAGGAAATTGAATATTATAAAAATTTGTAATTTATTTAAATATTTTAAAAGTTAAAATAGTTTAAACAAATATGTTTTTCTAAATTAATGATTTTAAGTAAAATTCATAGTTTAAGGATATGTAGCATATTTTATAGTTTAAGAAGATCTTTATAATTACCTCATAGTTGAAAGAGAGTATATCTATTTCTTTTAAAAAAATACTTAACCGTGTTAATAAAAATATGTTAATTAGAATTAAATTTAAACACATAAAAATATAAGGAGTGTATTTGTCATAAGTGATAATTTATGAAATATTTATAATTGAGTGATAATTGAAAGAAGAATTTGCCACAAGTGATAAATCACGAAAATATTTATAATTAAGTGATAATTAGAGGAGGTATACTCAATTTTTTCTATTTTAATTTATTAAAAAAATTGCACTTTAAATGGGCTTATATTTTTTTATATAAAATAAATTATACTTTAAAATTCTTTTATTTTCAGAAGTTATACATAAATTCTAACACATTATTCTTAATAAGGTTAAAAGCAAGTTAAGTCATGCTATTATTTTAAAAGGAATATATGTTATATAAATTATTATTTTTATTAATAGAAAATAAATTAAAACTATAATATTATTGCAAAAGTTAAGTATAAAGTATAAACTGCTTTCTAAATAATAACCAGACCAATTTTTTGCTATATAAAAAATAATTTTTAGAAACAAAAAATATTGTCACTCACTTTTTTAGTAATTTGATACTATAAAGTATTTTTTGAAAGATTAGTTAAATATAAACATATTATCAAAAAAGTATTTATAATAAATTTTTCTTTACAGTTTTATTTATAAAATTTTATATAAAAAAAATTTTAAAATAAATAAATAAACTCAAAAGAATGAAAAATCCTTTCAAAGCACACGTGAAGACAGAAAATTTCAAGAGACTTCCCAATATTTTATTAAAAGATTCTCCTTTTTTTTTTTCCCTCCAAACTTACTTTCTATTTTTTTTACATCTCACACCCAACAATTTTTTATTCAGTAGCATGTGCAGTCATACATAATAATAATAATAATAATAATAATATTGTAACGTTGTTGTAAACATATATTTTTGAAATGCAATGCATAAAACAAATGATGAACTCATGGTCAATGCAATAGGAAGTCACTAGAACCAAAAAATACTATTTTTTTAAACTGTTTCTGGAATATTAAGGATCTTCCTGACATAAATAAAAAAAATATTCTCTAATTATTTTTGTTCACACTCACACAAATAGCCGATATTCCCTCTCTCAAATTATTTTTAGTAGTTTTACATGAGTTGACTCAATAAAAGATAAATGAGAAGAGCTTTCAGTTTCGGGTCATCTGAGTTCAAATTATTTTCGTATTAAGTTTTTCACCAAAATTAACATTTTATTCTTTAACTGAAATTTCAATTTTATCTTTTTATTTTTTTAATTTTAATTTTATCCTTTATTTTTATTAATTAATAAAATTTCTTATTTTAACTAAATATCACATATATATATATATCAATAACTACAATATCATATATAAAATTATTCTGATTAGAACATATTGAGTTACTAAAAAAATTTAAATGAATTTAAAATAACTATTAAAGACATGGTGTTTTAATTAGTATCAAATAACACTATTTTTTCTTTTTGGTCTTTATTATATTATATTAGGGTGTTATATTTTATTTTGAACACAAATTTAGAATTCACTAATCAAAAGGCTTAGGCCAATTATAATGATCACAAGATATGGCTGGATACATAAAATAATGTCTTTCAACTGACATTCAAAATATTGTAGTATAAGAGATAACAATATTAAAATCAAATTGTCATATCAAATTTAGGTATAATGAATATTATGCTATCTTACACCATAATATATACCTAATATCATAGTATGTAAAATATCATAACATAATTTTTTTTGGTTTAAACATATAAAAGAAATCACTGTACAAATTCCTTGGGGCCCATCTTGGCTATCCATACTGGGCCTGGCTCAGCCCACACTTTCCTCGCTTTGTTAAAATTAAAATCTTGCTCGTTTCTTTTCGCCGTTTTCAACGAGCTCCACCAAAATCTGCTCTTCCTCGCTCCCGCCTTCATTCTCTTTTCAGGTCTGCAATTCCATCACCTTTCACTTTTTCTCTCTTCTTTCAGTTTCGTCTGTGGATTCAATCACAGAACAGATGTCATCTGTAGATATGCTCGGTGTAAGTTCTTCTGCTTCTTATTTATCTTGCAACTTTATTATTAGCAATGTGTTCTCAAAATCTCAGTTGCCCCAACCTAACACAAGGTGGTTCCGTACTTGTCTTCGTTTCCATTCAAAGATTCAAGCTTTGCCCACCCCTTCATCTTCTATTACTAGTAGGAAGAAGAAGAGGTATGGAGGCGTGTTGCCTTCGATTCTGCGGTCGTTGGAATTGAGTGATGACGTTGAAAAAACCCTTGATTCCTTTGGTGAGAATTTGAGTCCCAAAGAGCAGACGATTATTCTTAAAGAACAGAGAAGCTGTGAACGAGTTATTCGGGTTTTTGAGTGGTTCAAGTCACAGAAAGAGTACGTTCCTAACGTGATTCACTATAATGTTGTGCTTAGAGCTCTTGGGAAGGCTCAGAGATGGGATGAGTTGAGGCTTTGTTGGATAGAAATGGCGAAAAATGGCGTTTTGCCTACAAACAACACTTATAGTATGCTTGTTGATGTGTATGGCAAAGCAGGTCTTGTGAAAGAAGCACTTTTGTGGATCAAACATATGAGAACGAGGGGATATTATCCAGATGAGGTTACGATGAGTACGGTTGTTAAGGTCTTGAAAGATGCAAGAGAATTTGACAGGGCAGATAGATTCTATAAGGATTGGTGTGCTGGGAGGGTTGAATTAGATGTTTCTGATTTAGAAGAGTCTTTAACTGATACCGTGAATGGCTCTGGATCCATGCCTATTAGTTTTAAGCATTTCCTCTCCACTGAGCTCTTCAAGACAGGTGGGAGAATTCCTGCTTCCAATACTATGGCATCATTGAATAAAGATAAGTCTCCTGGAAAGCCTCGACTCACGTCAACTTATAACACCCTGATTGATTTGTATGGCAAGGCGCGCCGGCTAAAGGATGCTGCTGATGTATTTGCTGATATGTTAAAATCTGGAGTGCCAATGGATACAATCACTTTTAATACTATGATCTTTATTTGTGGAAGTCATGGAGATCTGCTGGAAGCTGAATCTTTGCTTAGTAAAATGGAAGAAAGAGGTATATCTCCTGATACGAAAACTTATAACATTCTGTTGTCTTTGTATTCTAATGCTGGGAATATCAATGCTGCTTTGAGCTGTTATCGTAGGATTAGAGATGTTGGGCTCTTGCCAGATGATGTGACTCGCAGAGCTCTTCTTGGTGCATTATGTGAACATAATATGGTTCAAGCTGTGGAAGCTTTAATTGATGAAATGGAAAAATCTCATGTTTCTCTTGATGAGCATTCTCTTCCTGGTATTATAAAGATGTATATCAATGAAGAAGCATTTGATAAGGCAAATGACTTGCTTCAGAATTGTCTGATAAATGGGCATCCATCATCGAAGATATGTGCTGCAATTATGGATGTTTTTGCAGATAGAGGACTTTGGGCTGAAGCAGAGAATATCTTCTTCAGGAAAAGAGATGTGGTAGGACAGAGAAGGGATGTTGCTGAATACAATGTCATGATCAAAACATATGGCATTGCAAAACTTTTTGACAGAGCTGTTTCTCTCTTCAAGGGCATGAGAAATCAGGGGACTTGGCCTGATGAATGCACTTATAATTCTCTTATTCAAATGTTATCTGGTGCTGATTTAGTGGACCAAGCAAGGGAGCTCTTGGCTGAAATGCAGAGAATGGGATTCAAGCCACCTTGTCAAACATTTTCTGCCATTATTGGATGCTATGCTCGCCTTGGCCAGCTTTCAGATGCAATCAATGTGTACAAGGATATGCTGCGAGCTAAAGTACAACCAAATGAAGTTGTGTATGGATCTTTAGTAAATGGATTTGCTGAATATGGTAGTCTTGAAGAGGCATTTCAGTATTTCCACAAGATGGAAGAGTCTGGAATATCAGCAAATTTAGTTGTGTTGACATCCCTGTTGAAGGCTTATTGTAAGGTTGGGAGCTTGGAAGGAGCAAAAGCCATCTATGAGCGTATGAAGGATATGGAAGGAGGTCTTGACATTGTTGCATGCAATAGTATGATCGGTCTGCTTGCAGATCTTGGCATGGTGTCTGAAGCCAAGCTGGTTTTTGAAAACTTGAGAGAGAAGGGTTGGGCAGATGGTGTTTCATATGCAACAATGATGTATCTTTACAAGAACATAGGCATGCTTGATGATGCTATAGAAATTGCAGAAGAAATGAAACTGTTGGGTTTACTTAAGGACTGTGTTTCATATAATAAGGTACTGGTTTGTTATGCCACAAATGGGAAACTTCGTGAGTGTGGTGAGTTAATGCATCAGATGACATCTAAGAATCTCTTGCCAAATGAAGGAACTTTAAAAGTGTTATTCACAGTGTTGAAGAAGGGAGGATTCCCATTTGAAGCAGTAGCACAGTTAGAGTCATCCTACCGGGAGGGGAAACCTTATGCTCGACAAGCAACCGTCACTGCTCTATACTCTTTGGTGGGTATGCATGATTTGGCACTAGAATCTGCTCGCTCATTCATAGAATCTTCTGTTTCTCTCAATTCTGTTGCCTATAATGTGGCTATCTATGCTTATGGTTCAGCTGGAGACACCGACAAGGCATTCAATATATTTATGAAAATGCAGGATGGGGAAGTGGAACCAGACCTTGTAACTCATATTAATCTGGTAAGTTGTTATGGAAAAGCTGGTATGATTGAAGGTGTGAAGCGGATCTATAGCCGGATAAAATATGGAGAGATTGAGCCGAGTGAATCGCTTTTCAAGGCTATTATAGATGCTTATAGAATTGCCAATAGGCAGGATCTCGCAGAGTTGGTTAGCCAAGAGATGAGATTTACATTCAATTCACAAGAACATTCTGAAACTGAAGATGAATCCGATGAAGCTTCTTGAGGTCCTTAAAATTGCAGATTGTTCTATAGTAAGAGGGACAAGTTCATTATATATATGCACTGTATAGAGGTAGATTTCTTCAGGCTTCAAAACTGTATATATGGTAGAAGTAAATTAAATCATATTGGAAAAGCTGTTAATTTCTCAGCTCCTATGGAATAAGGGGAATTTTTGATATTTAAACTTCTAACCATCCAAGCAACAGTTGCTTTGAACTTTTGAGGGCCTTTGTCTGATGTCATACAGGACTAGAGCTCTCATATATTTATGCTTTTGATCTTTAGGAGGTCTTAGCCCCGTGTCTTGTACTTTTACTTTCTTACTTTCTTAAACCTTATGGGACAATCTCTTCAACAACGAAGTTTTTTTTTTAACCAAGTAAAATCAGTTACACATCAATTACACAGATTAAGTGATGTCAAAATGTTTAATTTAACTTATTTTTCCATGGGACAATCTCTTTTAAAAAAAAAAAGAAAACGAAAGTACGGAGAGATGGATCTCTTATATATTCAATCTCTTATTTTGAGTAAGCCTTAATGAAAAATTAAAGAGGAGTGTTGTGTTCAAATGGCATCCTCCAACAAAAATATTTCCATTATCATTGTGTTCAGATGCTTGCTGACATGATGAGTCTCAAACTAATTCTACTGGTTTTAAGCATGAAAACTGATTTTCATTAAAACAGAATATTTTTCATTATTGACTTTTTTATTCTATTTCCTCCGATAGTCTTTTTCATGCCAACTTCACTCTCATTACTTCTCATTGATGCAAATGATAAAATTCTTTACACTCACAAAGTCAGACACATACAATCAACTGCTTCAGTCCTGCAAATGTAAATATTTATAAGAAATAAAAAAACCCAGTTCCACTGATTAAAGAATTATATTATATATTTATGGTGTTATAATAAATTTATATATAACATTTAATATATATTATATAAATATATATTTTAATATATAATGTATACATCCATATAGGTCTGAAATAAATCCAACTCTTTACAAATCCAAATCTAATAAATAAAATTTACAAATATCAATTAAATATAAATATTTTGATAATTCCATAAAAGATCATCCAAAAATCAGATTCGTTACTTTTAAAAAGATTACCATCTCTCAACCGAATTAATCAAAAACAATCAGAATAAGAAGAAACCAGAATAAAAAAGCAAAGGAGAACTGAGATTCTACGCTCTTCCGGAGATTCTAGCATAGTATACTACCAGTTTTTTAGTAGCAAACACGATAAACTAAACATTCATAAAATATCCATGCACTTTTACAATGTCAAATAAAGTATAGCACACCATTAAGTGCAGGCACACCCTGCAGAACAAAAGACAACATCGGAATTGCAAGCTAGTCTCAAACATAATCATTCGAACAACATACGCATACAACACAAATTAGTCTCTAACAGCGGAGGCACGCAATACAAGAACTAAGATGACATGAAAGTTTTCATGTCTCATGACATTGGAAGTTTCATGTCTTGTCTCGTGACCCATTAGATTCACGCACAAACTCGTTCCAGTATTTCAAGCAAGCAATTAAATGAGACCCAATTAGACAAAGAACATCATGTTTTCCAGGTCAGCATGCAACCTGTAAAACCCCTGTTCAATTGAAGCAGTAGATGAAAGCGATGAAGAAATCACAGATGATGAGGAGGATGCTGCTGAATCCGGAGACTGCACCGCAATCCTAGCTTCATGGTATAACCTTCCTCTGTAAGCTGCAAGGTCAGCATAGTACACAGGAGGGACTAGAGATACAGGTTTAGTGCACCTTGCAAAGGTAAAGCACATATCATATATGAGTTTCTGAAGTTCATCAGATGTAAACCCGTGCTCATCCCACAAGACATGATAATGAGTGGGCTTGCTGGTACCCAGACTTCCATTGTGACTACAAAGGTAAAAGTCGAACTCAAAAGGGTGTATGACTATTGTGTCCACAACTGTTCCTGGAGAAACATTGGCAGGCCCATCCAAGAAAAAGCGAGTCTGATGCCGCTTTTGTGCTACAATGAGTGAGATGGTTGGAGAGTAGTTTGATTGTTGGAAAGTTTTCTTCAGGTCTTGTAGCTCTTCATTAAGAACCATGTCAAATTGACCCTCACTCACCCCATCACGGAAAATAACGATTTTCCCTGGCTTGACTCCGTTCAAGCTTTCGTAACATCTTACAAGCTCAAGACAGATTTCTCCAAAACTACATATTTTTTCTTTTCGATGGATTTGAGGGCAAACACGAGCTGCATACCTGTTTGCAGCAGGCCAGTTAACAGTTGCAACCACAGCAACAATCGATGGACTATTGGTGTCCCGTGCAGCAGGATGATTAACATCAGCCCCTATGAACATAACATGATCTTCCCCCTTAAAGTGAGGGAGACTATTATTGAGTTCCACATTACTGCCTCCAAGTTTGGCATTGATCTTGAGAGCAAGATTGGTGAGATACTGGTCTTTCCCTTCATTAGCTAATCCAGACAAGCAGCACTGTGTAACTATACCAACTTTGGTCTCAGAAATCCACTTGAGAGTCTTGTACCCTGGATCTTTGCGATCCATCACACACAGAAGAAATTGCAGCCGGCCACGACAAATTTTATAAGCCTTATCATTTATTTTTTCAAGTAAACGACATAGTGAATCATGACTTGCAAGTTGCCTCATTGAAGAAGCTTCTGCCAAAACAGGCTCATTCATGTAAATCCTAAACTTCCTGTACTTACCAATAAGATTATAAATGAAGTCATCCTTTCTTAATCTACACCTTGATCCATTTGCGGTGAAATCAAGAATCCCCCAATGCTCAACTGGCTTACCTTCTACCATTGATCTTCCAACTAGATTCCACTGACAGTTCCGTGGATCCGGTGCTACGGTCATTGTCTTGCCATTTGGATCACCTAACTTCAATTTTGGTGGTCCAATGATGCGCCCTTCCACAGTTGTCATGATTTTGCTGACTTCCATTCCAAAACTTTGAATAATACCACCACTGTCAATGAACACATTTTATGTGAGATATTGTATGAAAAAATTAGGCAATCAATTGGTGGATCAAGTAAATAAATTATACATCCATATGACATCGAATGAGATTTAAGTATCTCATTCATTCTTAACATTTAAAATTACACATGTATCAAGACAAAATCACATCAGGCATTCAGACAAGAAAGATGCAAGCGCCAAAAAATGTGGTTAAGTATACATCTTAGTTCTGGTAGCAATATATATACATCTGGCTGGATTATCATCAATGAGCAAATTTTAAGGCACCAGAACAGTTTATATGCAGTTAACAGATGAAGTGTTTCTAATGAACTTATTTTATGGTTAAGTATTGGCCACCCTTTGAACATATTACAGATAGTTAACCACTCTTAACAATCTGTGTTCATCAGGTGTTTCTAAATCATTCTAAGTCATACTTCCCAAAGAAAACAAAAAAGAGTAAAAGCAGAGCATCCCAGTCCCAAATATGCACCCAATGATCCAACCTCGTTCATATAATATAAAAATCATGGAAAGGAAGAAAATATATAAAGTTATGAAAAGTACATATACATTTCAAAAGAAAATTATTTGAATTACATTTCCACTTACCCGCAAGGTCCATCACTTGACTCCACCATGTTCTGTATTTTGCGCTGCCTCTCCTTTGGGCTAGCCAATGACATCTTTTTTAATGCCTTGCCAGCCTCCCAGTCCAAATGCTCCTTAGGAAATCTTTGACCATCAACTAAGACACAGAATTCCATAGGCACATAGTGTATGTTGTTGCCTTTCCCAAAATCTAAGCAAGGAATGTCCTTGTGCATGATGTCCTTGCCCCATTTTTCCTTAAAATAGTCAAGAATTCTAACTTCCTGCACGCTATTATGTCCCTCTGGGTCCACTTTAGGAAAAGTGAGATCCCTTGTATTCTTTTCTGTTATGTTTGTAATGGTGTATTTCTGTTTTGATTTTCGGTGTGTCACATTAACTTTCAACCCGAGCAGTTCCTCCGTAACATCATACCTAAAATGCTCAAATTCTTTCAAATTAAATCCATTAATACGCTCACACAAAAAATCCAAGACTGACATTTGCTTCCGAAAAGACAAAACAGAGTAGTCCAGGCATAATGACAGACCCTGAGATGTAGGCTTCAGACTATGTTGAAATCCAGCTATTGCAATGACACCATGGTCTAGATCCTTATGCAACAAAGGGTTATTTATGGGATAGAAGTGTCGTCCCAAAGAGATTGTACGCCTAGATGGATTCTCCTTCACCACCAAATCCATCCCTTGTAAAATGTCTCTAGGAACTGAGAAAACCTCCTTGCAGAGGTATTGCTTTAGCTTGCGAAACTCGAGTTTGTTAACAAGGCCCAAGGTAACCACGTATGAAATGCTTTTTTCATCCTCTCCTCTAGAGATATCCACTGTAAAGGTTTCTTCTGGTAATGGAACTGCACTGAAAATATTCTTCTCCCCATCATATGCAGTCTTCTCCAATGGTAATCTCGCAGGATCGATAGAAAACAATTTCTCCCTGATCATTGAGAGGTCAAACTTTGATATTTTCTGAGGCCGACCATGTTTTGCAGGTAACTTGGGTTTCACATCAACATTATAATGCATGATTATACTCTCCGGTCTGAACTTGACTAGAAAATGATTGACACGCACACGACTAGTTTGAATTGCTATTGTACCACCCTTGTCAGGTCTGTGAACTGGTAAAATTTTGTCCTTAGCTTCCTGCGTACAGGATGAGGTTGAGCCTTGCTCTTCTGAAATTTGCAGCCTTCTCATCTCGGGAACTAGACAAATTAACAAGTAATATAAACTAAGAGGTAAATTACATATCACTAACAAAGTACAAAATATGCATAATACTAAAGATGAAATCAGAGCTAGATACAGTACAATATGATTGGCGTAAATAAAATTCTGAGCGTAGTATAATAGCTGGAAAAAAAAAATGAACAGAAAATACACAACTCAATAGACATAACTCTAAGCTCAATACATAAAACTATCAATGTCCGATTAAAAAGCTTTGAAAACATTAAATACCTGGATCACGCGGAACAGGACCAGAATGAACAGATTCACTGGGTACCCAAATTGGAGGTCCACCACCACCATTTCTCCCACCTCTTTCTCTACCCCTTCCCCCTCTTTCAGCTCCTCCCCTACTATAACCAGACCAAGGTTCGGAACCCATTTCATCACGTTGAGGCTGGTGATGGAACCCTCTTCCACCACGTTCACTATAATCTCTTTCAGATTGAATATGTTGACGAAACCCTCTTCCACCACGTTCAACATAACCTCCCCTTTCAGATTGAGGTTGATGATGATGAAATCCTCTTCCCCCACGTTCACCATAACCGCCCCTTTCAACTTGTGGTGGGGGATAAAACCCTCTTCCACCATAACCCCCCCTACTCGTCTCTTCACCTGAAAATGATCGGCCCCTTTCAGATTGCTGTTGGTGATAAAACCCTCCCCCACCACCACGACCACGACCACGCGGTGGTCCTCCTTCTCCTCCTCGTCCGACATTACGGCCTCTTCCTCTTCCTCTGTAGCCACCACCGCCATATCCACCACTTTCCATTGGAGCAATCGGGAGTAAGCACAAATCCGAAAGAAACAAACAGTCAGATTGAGCAAGCACGGCAAGTGAAGACGCAGAGTGCAGAAGGGACTAAAATTTATAGGGGAGAGGCGACATTACGAGATTGGCCTTCCTTGGCCAATAAGTATTCAAATTACGAGAAATATTCCAGAAGGTTCCGGTGGAACCGAGAGAGAAGGAAGGAAAGAGGAAAGAGAAAGAAAGTGAAGGAAAGTGAGAGGAAGTGACGGAGGAATTGAGGGGAAAAATCTAAAAATGTTTTGTGAAATGGCGGAGAAATTTGGAGACAAAAAGAGTGCGCGTGGATTTATCTCATTATCAACTTTGCAATTATTCCTTTCCCATCTTGATTAAGTAAATATAATTAATAGATGGATGCAAAAAATGCTTACTCGAATTATATTCTCAGTGCATTTGACAAATAATATATATTTTTATATTAAGGAAAATATAAAAAATATTTAATCTTTCATTCGTATTAGATTCTTGTTAGTGTAATTTTTTTATTTTTATTTAAATGTAGCACTATTTCGCTAAATGCAGGGCAGCGAATCCAAAATTACTTATACATAGATATTGTTAAATTTTAAATTTATCCATTTATTCTTTCTAATAATAGATTAAGAATTAAAATTAATTCTTTTTTTTATATCTTTTTTACTATAAAAAAATATAAATTTTTATATCTAAACGCAAATGTTAAACAATGATGCTAGCTATGATAGATGGCAATGAGCAAACATGATATTATTTTTTTCATTATTTATATTTGTGTTTGACTAAAAATTATCTGATATTTAAAATTTAAACAAATTAAAAAAAATATTATTTTTAATATTCATATCTAAAATTATTTAATATTCATAATGTTTAAAATATCAAAAATATTAAAAAATAAATACTAAATCTATAATCAAATAATCTACCTAATATTTAATATCTAATATTTATTTAATAAAAAAATTTTAAATGATATAATTATAACAAATTATCTTACAACAAAAATTTTTTATATAATTATTATAAATTAAAATTAAAAATAAGAATTTTAATATTAATAAAAGCATAAAATTTTATTTAATAATATATTATTTAAATATCAAATATCAAATATTTTATCTAATCAATCATATTAGATAAATGAATATAAGATATCTATTACATATTGTGAATAAATACTATCATGTATTTATAATATCCTTTCTCTTTATCACATGTACTCGATGCTAATTTTTTTAAGAAAAGAAAGCTTATCTTTTGATTTCCCTTTATTCCCATAAAAAATGAAGTAAAATATTTTAAATAAAAATAAGGAATTTATTAAAATTAAGATTAAAATTACTTATAATAAAAAATAAATTACATGAATCTGTCTTTAAGTTTAAAAATTTATACTCGGTATTTTTTCAAAAAAATACATTTAACATCAATGAAATTTAATTAATTTTTAGTATAATTTAACTAAACTTTAAAAATATTAATTTAATTTACTCTATCATAAAAAGTTATGACACACAAAATTGCAACAAAGGTTGGGATAAATCGAGTTGAATTTTTCTTTTAACTAAAACCAATTAACACATAATTAACTCAAAACACACGTAAAGATAAGAGATCAAGTAAAATTTTAATTTAATCTGTTTTGTTTATGTATAAAAATTTTCCAACCTTGCAAATTGCTTTTAATTCACCCATGTTCATTCGATTACTTTACCACTTAAATTATCCTTTTTTTTGTACTACAATTATCCTTTTTATATTTAAGACTTGTAACCATACAATGATTGCTTTCTTTATCACAGAGGTCTAAATTTTAAGGGACTGTTTGAATACTATTTTATTTTTTTATTTTTTAAAATTATTTTATAAAATTAATTTTAAAATTTCACACTAATATTATTTTTATGTATTTATATACGTATTATTAATAAAAATTTATTTTTTATTTTTTACTTTAAAATTAAAATTTAAAGTATTTTTTTTAATTATTTTATATTTTTAATTTGAAAACATATTTTTTTTATTTTGTCAAAATAATTATTTTAACAATTATTTTATTTTTTATTTTAAAAATTAAAATCAATTTTTAAAAACAAGCCTGAAAATGCTTCTTGTTGTATCTTGCTTTTGGATGCTTTGATATTAGGAGGACGTAATTGTCCCTAAGTTGTGTTATTCCTCTTTAAAATAAAGTTTGCTTAATACCAATTTTCTATTTATATTTACCATACCATAAATCATAACAAAGCTTGTGTGGACACAGACATGAGCATCTTCTAAGTAAGGTTTCTATTCGGTTTGAAATTTACGCTATGGAGATCCTCTTATCAGTTCTAATTTCTTCTTCTTTTAAGCTGATCAGACTAGAAGGACAACCGATACTAACGCTATAGTCTATGTCCCACCTGCCCCCGACCAAAGTGATGATGCTTTCGCCATTTGGCAACGCGCTCATCTCATTTTGGCCCCTCTTGAATTTGACTTAAAGCCTAAAGAAGACCCAAAGTCTAGAACAGTGACAACCTATTGATATTTTCCAGTTAATTTTAGCATGTTAAGTTCTTTACTTCCTTTCCTTTTCCCTTTTCCCTTTTGTTTTTTTGTTTTGTTTTGCATCAAGCCTGCTATCACCATCTTGGGGTTGAATTGACAAGCTTGTTGGATTGCATTTTCCCTGTTTAATGAAGTATTGAAAAGTATCCGTTACTGCTCATTTTTCACTAGAGATCCTCTTCTGTTCCTGAGACTCAGAACCTAACGTAGCAGAAAGCTAATGCCATTTTCCAGTAGCACACAACAACAAAGTAAACATATATTCATGCACTTCCAGTGTCACATGAAGCATACAAATACAACATAGTACAGGCAGACCCTGCCTGCATTCCAAAAGCCACATCAGAATTACAAACTAGTCTTGAACACAACACAAATTAGTCTTGAAACAGTAAGGGTACCAAGTACAATAACAAAGAAGACGTCAGGAGTGTTTCATCTCTCATGACAGATAACAGTGGCTCCTGACCAATTAGATTCACGCACAAACTCGTGGAGATCCAATTGTAAAGTTTCCTCCAACAGAAGAACATAACAATAGGGTTTTTTCCGACTTCCATTCCAGAACTTTGTTCATTACGACCGCTGGCAAGGAAGTAACTTTGTCCATTACGACCGCTAGCAAGGAAGTAACTTTGTCCATTACGACCGCTAGCAAGGAAGTAACTTTGTCCATTACGACCGCTGGCAAGGAAGAAAGATATTGTTTAAAAAATTAGGAAACGAATGCAATGGATCAAATAAATAAAAAGTATTATATACATATGAAATCAAATAAACTAATCCAATTGGAGACGTCAGTATTCCAGTTTCCAAACACCCTTAATTTTAGTTCTGGTAGCAATGATCTTTACATCTAGCAGAACTGTCATCAATGAGCAAAGTTTATGGCACCATAACAGTTCATACATATAAACAATTTCACATAGGCAGCCAATAATCCAACTCTGACTCCATAAAACAGTAACTGAGAATCATGAAACAGCTTTAACACTATCCGGAGCGTATCCAAAATTAATAAATAATATATCAAGCAATATAACCATCTATCATCAAACACTATAAAGTTTATACATTCTTAACAAAAGGAAGATTCAAGAAACATCCGTAAAATTACGTACATGTTCACAGATGATATCATCATTTGCCAAATGGAAATTAAATGCCCCATGTTCAAGCAGAACCAACTACACGAAAAGAAAATCTAGGAAATCCTGGCGAAAAGATTTCCATTTCATGCAGAACCAAACTAAGGAACTTATGTTATGGTTGGCTATCCTTTGAAACAATTAGTTAACCACTTTTAATAAAACAAGCTCACCAGGAGTTTCCGAACCATAATTCCCAAAGAAAATACAAGAGTGGAAATAGAGCATCGTATCCTCAAATATGCAGTCAATGATCCAACCTTGTCTTCGCATAATATAAAAATATGGAAAGGAAGAAAATATAAAAATAAATTATTTGAATTACTCTTCCACTTACCCGCATGGTCTATCGCATGACCCAACAATTTTCTGTATTTCTCATCAACATTATATTGCAGGGTTATGCTTTCAGGTTTGACTTGGACATTAAGCCTGTCACTTCCAATTCTTAAAGTAGGTCGGTGAACTGGTAGAGTTTCGTCCTTTGCTTCCGGCATACAGGATGAGGTTGATCCTTGCTGGTATTGCAGCATTCTCATCTTGGGAACTACATTAATCAACAAATAACATAAACTGAGAAGTAAACTACATATCAGTAACGCAGTACAAAATATGAATAATACACCAGGTGGAGAAAAGAAAAAGAAGCTTAAATCCACAAAGAATATGAATACTGTAAAACTAGCAACGTCGGATTAAAAGCTTAACAAAAGAAAATTTGTAAAAAGACCCTTTCAACTTTGGGTTACATGCAATTAGCTTACTGAAATTTCAAAATTAGTAATTAGAGGCATAGATTTTTACATTTTAGTAAATAGATATTTTTATCTAATTCTCACACAATTGCATTAATTTATTTGCTATATGTAGAAATCAAAACGAATTAGTGTAATTGAAAAAAAGAAAAAAGAAAAAAAAAACAAAAGTACCTATTTGCCAATACTATATAAATGTTCAAGGAGTTGATTGCTAATACCTGAATCAAAACGAGGACAACAATAATGAACAGATTCACAGCATACACAAAGTCGATGTCCTCGACCACCACCAGTTCTCCAACCTCCTCTTTCTACGAATTAGTGAAATTGAAAAAAAGAAAAAATAAATAAACAAAAGTACCTATTTGCTAATACTATGTAAATGTTCAAGGAGTTAATTGCCAATACCCGGATCAGAATGAGGACGACGATAATGATCATATTCACAGGGTACACAAAGTCGATGTCCTCCACCACCACCAGTTCTCCAACCTCCTCTTTCTCTTCCCCTTCCCCCCTTTTCAGCTCTTTCTCTTCTATAACCAGACCATGGTTCGGAAACAGTTCCTGATTGACCCCTTCGGCGGTGAGGCGGTTGATAAGACCCTTTTCCAACAGGTTCCACATAAATGAACCTCGTCGTCTCTTCACCGAACCATGCTCGGCCCCGGTGAAACCCTCTTCCAGCGCCTCGCGGTGGTCCTCTTCCTCCTCTCATGCCGCGATTCCGGCATCTTCCGCTGTTGCCGCCGCCGCCGCCGCCACCATATCCATCACTTTCCATTGGAGTAAGCGGGTGATCAGACCCTTTTCCACCCGGTTCAGCATAATTGACTCTCCTTGTCTCTCCACCGAACCATGCTCCGCCCCCGTCATGTTGAGGTCGGTGACGAAACCCTCTTCCAGCGCCTCGCGGTGGTCCTCCTCCTCCTCCTATTCCGCGATTCAGGCATCTTCCTCTGTTGCCATCGCTGCCGCCGCCACGACCAACACCACCACCATATCCACCACTTTCCATTGGAGTAAGCGGGTGATAAGACCCTTTTCCACCCGGTTCAGCATAATTGACTCTCCTTGTCTCTCCACCGAACCATGCTCCGCCCCCGTCATGTTGAGGTCGGTGACGAAACCCTCTTCCAGCGCCTCGCGGTGGTCCTCCTCCTCCTCCTATTCCGCGATTCCCGCATCTTCCTCTGTTGCTGCAGCCGTCACCACCGCCACGACCATACCCACCACTTTCCATCGGAGTAAGCACAAATGCCAAAGAAACTAAAACAGTTGCTTTGAGAAAGCAAGGGAAGTGAAGAGCAAAGACGACGACTGAGAAAAAACGAGAATTTATAGAAGGGTAGGCAAAATGACGAGAATGGCCTTCCTTGGTCATCAAGAATTCGAAGAGAGAGAGAAAAAAGGAGGTGTCAGAAGATTCCGAGAAAGGAGTGAAAAAGAGAATGTGGGGTTAAATATCAGATGAAGGAATGATGACTGTGATATTGGTAAAACTTATTTCTGTAGTATGAATTTTGAGTTTGGAATTACAGTAAAGGAATTAGATTCAGTGGTGTCAGAGTGTGCTCATATTGTTGCTTAGATTCACTTAACTCGGAAAAAATGTGGATTCAATTTCTAAAATATCAATTCATTTAAAAATGACTTAAATTAATATACTTCATTCAAAAATAAAGACATATTTAAATTAGTATATATAATCTTAATAACAATAATTTTTTTAAAATTTTTTTGAGATAAACAAAATTCAAAAACAAAATTTTGAGATAAACAAATGAGGTATTGGAAGATTCTAACTCTTCCATCCTATTGGCCAAATTTTGTTAAAAAAATTCTTAAATATAATATATATGTATAACAGTATCTTTATATTGTTTAATAAAATTGAGTTATATTAAATATTATTTCAACTAAAAATTGATGCAAAGCCAAGTTAATGTATCAAAATAAAATAGTGGGCTCAATTTTAATAAACAATGGAAAGAAGATGTGGAAGATACATTGTACCTAAGTATTTTTCAATTTTGTTAGAGGCTGAAGTTGCTTCTTTTTTTTTTTCAAATATTTATTTTAAAAACTAGAAGTAGTATTTGGTTAAGCTTTTTTTTTTTTTTTACTTAAAAATAAATGTTTTCCATTAGTAATCAAACTTTGAGCTCTGACTTTTAGGCCAAATTACACCTACAAAAAATTTACTACTTATCAAACATACTTTTATTTTTCTTATCTAAGCCAAAAATCCTTAGAAGCCCTCCTTATATATAAATTATTCTTTTTTCTGGAATAATTTATTAACTTTTAGTAAATATAATATTTAAATACATCTAAATTATTGCATCAAAATTATATTCAATTTCCCACTATATATTATCTTGAGACAAAACTATGAATTGTTCTCCTTTTTAGGTCATGTTAATTTTTTTCATTATTACATTATAAAAAATAGTAAAAAGAGTAATAAAAAATCAAATAACATTCAATTTTTTTATTATTATATTATAAAATTAGTAAAAGGAGTAATAAAGAAAATCAAATAGCATTCAATTTTCTGATGTATTTTATAATTTATATTGTAGATATGGATTTTATTTTTGGATGAACTTATACATAAATATGATTATGGTGATAAATTTAATAAAATTGTCAACACATTAGTTTATTTACAGTGAAATGGAGTCTATAATATTATCACTCTTTTTTTATATACTAAACAAATATCTTAGCCAAAGCAAGTACCTTTATCCATTGTATTCCCACTAACATTTGCATAAAAAAGGCACCACATCAGAATTACAATCTAGTCCTTAACAGTATGATACTATCAGTCGAACTGATGCATAATGCAAATTAGTCTTCAAACAGTGAAGGTACAAAATACAAACTAACATGACATGAAAGTTTCACGTCTTAACATTTAAAATTACACATGTATCAAAACTTTGCATAATACTACCACTGTCAATGAAGACATTTTATGTGAAATATTGAATAAAAAATATTAGAAAATCAACCCATTTCAAAGCAACCAACATGAGCTGAATGAAACAATCACAGTTAAGTTCTGGTAGCAATAACGTATACATCTTGAAGGATCATCATCAATCAAAAAAACTAATGGCACCCAAATAGTTTCTACATAGTCAAAAGATGAGGATGTGCACTTGGTTGCTAAGTTATAGCAGTCTTTCAACCACATTTCGTCATTGAATCATTTAAAAACAGAATAACTTAAACTCTTTTCTTATTCATTAATTTTGATCAACATATCTTTAAAGATAATATTAATTTTTTAAAAAAATTATAATTTATTAAAAAAATATTTTAAAAAATTATAATTTATTAAAAAATATTTTAAAAATTACTATTTCAACATTATTTTTTTGGAGTTAAAAATGATAAATTTTATTTATTTTAAATTTAAAAAATAATTTTTTATATTTATCAAATATATATTTAATTATATAAATAATAAATATATATTTATATATAAATATATAATTATATAAATAATATTAAATTTCACTCATTTTGAACAAAATACCTTTAAAGATAATATTAAATTTTTTTTAAAAAAATTATAATTTATGGAAAAATATTGTAAAAAATATATAATTTATTATAAAAATATTGTGAAAATTTCTATTTCAATATTATTTTTTTGGAGTTAAAAATGATAAATTTTTAAAAATATTGTAATTATTGTAATTATTGTGATAATGTTATCCTTACATGATCTATTTTTAATTCTTCTAATACTGACATAAATTCTATATCTAATGTAATATTTCCATAGTTTCTTTTATATATTTTATGTTTGTTTGAAAAAACTAATCCTACCATTCCTGTTATACTAATTATTCTACTTCTTGGTGGTATTTTTATCCCTTTTAATTTATGATATATTACTAATATACTATTCATATTCATTTCAGATCTTGATACTGTGAAATTAGTATTTAATGTAAATTTTAGTTTTTGGTATATTAAATTACCGTTTGATGCTCCTATTATGCTATTTGGTATAATATCTATAATTATGTTATCTGTTATTAATAGTTCTATAGGTGTATCTATTCCTAACTTAAAATAAGCTTTTACTAATAATTGTACTCTTGGTGTATAAATTTATGTTATTTAATCTTTTATATCTAATTTTTAAATTTCATTTTCTATTAAATATTTACTTACTAAGGGTATTCTTAATATTTCTTTAATATGAGTTACTTCTATAGGATATTTCTTTTGTAATACTACACAAGCATATTTTTTTTTCTTTGATTTTATTCTTTTTCCTATTTGATCTATTATACTTTGATTTCTTAGTTGATTAGGTGTTAAATCTAATTCCTTTCCTCTAATTTTATTATATTGTGTTTGGCTAAACAATATCCTTTTTTTCTACTATACCTTGTTCTGAATGCCTAATCTCTTCATATTGATCATATTCTTGATCATCTTCTTCTATATTATGGTTACTACTTTCTCCTTCTATCATATTTATTTCATTTTTTTCTATAATATATTCTATACCACTATTTTCTTTAGATTCTGTAACTTTTTCTAACTTATATATTTTTATATCTGAATTGTTTATTTCGTTTTCAGACAATTCCAAATATTCTAAAAGTTTTAATTCATAATCATTTTCTAATTCTATAATATTCATAGTTTTCTTATTTCTAGGTTTTTTACATTATGTTGATATATGCCCTATTTATCCACAATTATAACATTGACGTTTTCTAGGTTTTTTCTATAATTTATTTTTCTTCCTTTATTAAAATATTTTTTAGGTTTATATTTTGTTTTAAATTTATATTTTAGATATTTTTTAAATCTATATTTTTTCTTCGAATATTTCTTTTTTGTTTTACATCCCCATTTATGAGGCTTTTCTAATTCTATACAATTTAAATAAATTTTATTAGTTTTATAATACTTTTTAGTTCTCCATACTTCTTTACATTTTTATGATAAATAATCTCTCAAAAAAATTTCTCTTCTTCCGATGGTATCTACATATTCTCTTGATCCTAGACTTTTATCTAAGTTTTCATTATATTCTTTTAATATTGTTTCACTTACTAATTTTGGTAATTTTTTATAAAATAATTTTAAATAAAATTTCTTTATATTATAATCATTAAATTTTGCTTTATAATAATTTTCTTGAAATTCACACATATATATCCATTTAAATATTTTGGCTCTAATGAATATATTTCTATATCATATAAATTATCTATTGCTCTCATTATGTCTGATTTTTTATTATATTCTATATTTCTTCCTAAAAATTTATTTCTTAATACTACTTCATATCTTTTAATTGCTATTGCATAGTATACTATTCCTAAAAAATTTGATGCTAATATTGTAGTTACTACTGTTATAAGAATATCTCTATTTATTAATGCTATTAATTGAACTTTTGTCCATTCTTTTGTCTCTATCAATTTTATAATTTAAATCTAGCCATATTCTTGAAATTGTTATTTGTCTAGATTCATATTGTTATGTTGAGGGTGGAGTATAATTTTTATCTAGGTTTGATGGAAATAATGTTTCTATTGTATTTCTAGTTTCTAATGGTTGTTTTTGCTTTAAATTTTTTGCTTGTCTATTATTTGGATTTGGACTAGTTCTGAGACTTCCTCTAGTTCTAGTATTTGTTAATGTAGTTGGTTGACTAGTATTTGATTGTTTTTGTTCACTTGTTTAAATATTTATTTTATTTTCTTCATTTATAGAGCCTATTGTTATCTTTCCTAATTTGTTTTTTATATGTTTTAAATTTTCTTCTTTTAATCCCATCTTATGTTCTATCCTATCTTGTTCTTTATTTATCTCTTCTTCTAATAGCATCATGTTTGTTTCCTTATCATGTTTTTAGCTATTTTGTTCTAATTCTGACATAATATCTTTTTCTAATTTTTCACATTCTATTTCTACAATATCTTTTTGTTTATTTTCTTTATCAATTTTATTTTTTTAATTCAATTATTTCTTTAAATATAGTCCCTAAATTATTATTTATTATCTCTTGTCCTTTTTGTAATCTTTTTGTAATTATTCTAGTTTTATTTACTTGTTCATTTAAACTCTTGGTTTTTTTATTTTGTTCTTTATTAACTAAAGTTTCTTCTATGATTCTCATCATATTTATCTCTTTTTGTTCTTTTATTTCTATTAATGAATCTTTTATCCCTAGAAATTTTTTTATTTTTCCTATATCTTTTCTTAAACTTATTAATTCCTCTTTTATTTCATATAGTTTCTGATCTAATAGTTTTGCTATTTCTTTTAACCTGTTTATTTTATGATTTGGTTCTGTATTTTATATAATCTTTCTTGCTTCTTTTGGAATTCTTTTTAAAGTTCCATCTAAATCATAAATTTCTAAATCATTTTTTATATTACTATTTATATAACATCTTAATTATTTCATTATGTAAATAATTGACCAATTTATTTGATTAAAAGTATGATCTCCATCTCCTCCCAGGACAAATAGAGTTGCTATTAATGGAATTTCATTATTGGGAGGAATATATAAACTTCTAGGTAATTTATCTTCTTCTAATGTATATATTCTAGGCTCTAATTTCTTTAATGAATACATAATATTCTAACAATTTTTTTAGATAAACAAGTATAAAGATTAAGACAAATATATCAAAAATATAAGAAATTAAGGTTCAATAATTTCTTCCATTCTAATTAACCTCATGCTCTGATACCATAATCTGTTAGCCTGGTATAAGACTATTTTTGAAACCAGAAAATATATTAGATTTCAAAACATAAGATAAATATTTAATCGAAATAAAACCAGGTCATAGAAGAAGATCTGCCTTCTTTCATGCAGAGAATATTTTACCATGCTATATCATAGCATAGCCTTCCTCCTTCAATCTTATTCAGCACAACCTTCCTTTGTTTCTTATAAGAAGTGTAATCTATCTATAGTTTATAATTATAACATATTTTCAAGAAACAAAATAATCTTATACCAGTAACAAACAAGGATCATAACATCAGTAATTAAAATATAAGAAATTATTTACCTTTAATTTCATATAAGGAGTTTAGAACTTTATACCTTAGTTGCCTGTAATCTTCCTTTTTTGATTATATACAATAAAAGGTTATATTGAAAATACTTTTGAAATTTTATTGATAGTAAGAGGGTTTTACAAGAGAGCACTTAATCTTTTAGAGAAGTGCTTCTGAAATATTAAGCAAAGAAGGTTGTAGTGATCATCTGTTGTGAAGAGTAATTATAAGGCTTTATAGGCAGAGGCATACCCCTCCTATTATTGATTCTATCTGACAACATTATTTTTTATTTTAACAAAACCCTAATAATGATATCTATTTTTTGATAAATTTGTACAATAATTGATGATACTTTTGAAAAAATAAAAATTCCTTTATATATGATGTCTTCTTTTACTGTTGCAGGATTTCTCTGGTCCAGCTACTTTTGACAATTATGCAAAATAATTGAGTTTCTTTCAGCTTTATGTCTTGTCTTTTCTTATCTTCTCTTTCTATCATTTTCTCTTTTTGATGCTGCTAGCTAATTGTCAAGAATGTTGACAGATGTAAGGGCCTCAATTCTTTCCTCTTCTTTGCAATATTTACAATGATGGTTTGAATATTCAGAAAATCTTTGACATATTCTTCTCTTGATCTCTTTAGTATTTTTCATATTATTTCTTTTTATTCTATCATAAAACATATTGAACTAGCGAGCTTGTTTACTTATTTTTTTGATGGAGTATATACATGTAGTAGTACTAGTGAAGTAAGTCCATTAGGTTTCATCACTGCATAGTATTTTGTTCATTTTTGAAAAAATAATCTCCATTTCCTGAGCTCTAATTATGAAAATATTCTTGTCGAACTCTTCCTTCCATATTGGCTCCTTTTCTTCTTCAAATTAAAATGGTTTTTTGGTAGTTCCAAGCTTAAGTAGATTAATTAGAGGATAATATTTTTCTAGTGTAATTTTAGCTATTGTGGAATAAAATCTGATATAAATGGAATACTGGGTAACGATATTATAATAATGGGCTGCGGCTTCTTAAATACTCTTGGGAAGTTGACTTAATTCTGATAAACTATTGGAAGGATATATACAATGAATGAGTCCATAACTATATATGGTGTTTACTAATTGAGAACTAGTTCTTGGAAAGATGACGACTTTATTTATGGCATAATGGAAAATATATTTGAGAGTTGGGCCAACATTCCTTTTCTGGTTTAATCTTTCAATAAGGAGTTGAAAATATTTATATTGTTCTTTGATTTTGGCTGACCTAAATGGGCTTTTTTGAACTCTTAATGGATTAGTTCTTTGAGGTGTAGAAGATTGGATTATTTCTTTTCCTCTTACTGTAGTGGAGTAAGTGGATTTAGTTGAACTTAGTGTTCTAGCTTTTTCTGAGGCTTGGTTACATAATGGTTGGCCTGTTTATTAAGAAACAATATTTATATTGGATATTGGAATATTAGAGGACTAATTAGCAGGTTGTTCTAATAATGATTTTATCTCATTAACATGGTCAATGAGATTTTTTACTGTTTGGATTAAATGGGATATTGAATTTGTAAAGTTATTCAACTGACTATTCGTCTGTGAGTGAATATAACTCATATTCATTTCTAGAATATTTAATCTCATAGATAATGGTTCAATGCTAATATGATTACTGGTGTCTTCTCTTCTAGGGTTATTCATCTCATTATTCTTTCAGGATTTATCCATCCTTGCTTAAATAATCAGCAATAAAGTTATTCTTACTTTTCACATATTCAATAATATAATCATAATAAGAAATATCAGCTTGCCACTTAATTAACATTTTATTTGAAAGTTTATTTGTTCTGATTCCTTTAGTTAACCAATGTTTTACTTGAATATTATCTGTCCTTATAATACATTTTGTATTAACAATAAATAATTCAAACTTTTCATCTGCTTTTATTAATGCTAATAATTCTTTTCAATTTGAATGATACTTGGTTTGGTTTTCATTAAACTTTCCACTAGCATATCTAGTAATTATTTTTTCATTTCTTTCATCTACATGACATAATGCTGCTCCCTAATAATTTTCTGAAGCATTAGTATATATTATCCATTTAATATTTTCTTCTGCAGGGATTGTTAATTTTGGTAAATTTTTACATAATTTCTTCAATTTTTATATTACTTTATCATTTTCTTCATTTCATTCCCATCGAGTTTTTTCTCCAACTAATTTAGATATACTAGCAGTATACTTAGCTAAGTGTGGGATAAAATTTCTAGCTTGATTAATAAGTCTTAAAAATGATTGTAGATCCTTCTTATTTTTTATTTGTCTAAATTCTAATACTTTTATACTTATACGTTCTTGTAATTCTAATCTATTTTTTGTTATATAATGTCCTAAAAATCCTATCCTTTTTTTTTTTCTTAATTCTACCTTTTTAGGTGATATATTTAATCCTTTTGTTTCAATTAACTTTATAAATTATAATAAATGATCTTCATGTTCTTCTTTATTCCTAGAGAAAATTAATATGTCACTTATATATATTATTGTAAAATTTCTAATTGGTAATAATAATTTTGAAACATATTCTTGAAATATTCCTGGACTATTATGAAATCCCATTGGTAAAATATTTCATTCATATAATCCTTTTGAAGTTAAGAAAGCGGTATATATTCTATTATCTTCTTCTAACTTTATTTGAAAAAATTCTGATTTACAATCAAATTTACTAAATATTTGTTTTTCTTTTATTAAATTAAATAATAATTTTATTTTAGGTATTGAGTATCTATTTCTTATAGCTATTTCATTTATTTTTTATAATTTATGACTAATATACTTTTTTCTCTTTTTTCTTCACTATGCTTAATTACTCTCATTGCAAATGATGCATAATTTGATCTATTTTCTCTTATAAGATCATAATTTTTTTTATTTCTTTTATATGTAAAATAATTTTTTTTTATCTTGTTCTATCCAAGGATAAGGTTTGCTAGTTATTTCTTTACTATAGTCTAATAATTTTATTTTTGCTAAAGGTTTTGATTTTTCCCAATGTACTAATGGATTATCACTATAATTTTCAATCAATCTTTGTTATATAGTCTTTTTTTGTATAGTCATCATTAATTTTTCCTTTTTTTTTATAGGTTTTAGGTTTGGAATAAACTGAATTTCATCTTATTCTTTTTTTCTTCTAAATATTGTATGAATTATTGATTCTAATTGCCCAAACTTCATGCTTACATGAGGTTGTTAATACTAAAGCTTTTTGTGTAAAATGTAATGGCATATATTATTCTAAAAAATCTATTCCTAATATTATATTTGGAGTTGTTTCATTATATTGATATAAATTTTATATTTTAAGTTCATAATCTCCTATTTGAATTGGAACATCTTTTGCTAATAACTCTATTATATGTATTTTTTTTCTTGTACTAGTCATTCTAATAGATTTTTTTTTTCATAATTCAGTTGGTAATACATTATATTTTATTATTGTATTATCATGGCATGATATTTTTTATAATTGAATCTGACTAAAATATAATAAAACTTCATTCAAATTAACTTTATTTTTTTAATATGACTGCTTGTTGTTCTAAAGTTATTAAAATCTTATTTTCTTGAATTCTATAAAGTTTTACTTTATCAAAAAAATCTCTTCCCAATATTATTTTATGGTTTTGATTATTATTTACTTCTGAATCTATTAGTATTTTTAATTTTATCATATCTCTTTTATTAAATCTTATTATTATTTGTGCATAGGTTTCTTTTTGTTCTATTTTTAAATTATTATCAATATATTCTAATTGTATCATACTTATTTGGTTTAAATCTATTAAGGCTATTATTTCTTTCCATACTCCTTCTTTTTTAATTTCTAATAATACATAATTTTCATCATTTCTTGTTACGTCTAATACTGGTATATTTTTACTTAATTCTACTAAATTTGTTAATGATATTTTTAGTAATCTATGCATTTCATAATTTCTATGACTTCTAGATCTTATTAAGGGCCTTTCTCTACTAATATGTCTTTATTCTTAAATAATTCTTCTAGGTGTAATGTTAATATTCATCTCATTAGGTGTGTTTATTTTCCTAATCTATTATTAAATTCTATTCTATTAGGCCTTTCTTTTTGAATTTCTATTATATTATCCAATTCTAATTGAGGAAAAATACAAGACGTTATTTGAATGAAATTTTATTATATCTTAGTCAGATTCAATTATAAATATTACAAAAATAATGTGATAAATTAAAAAAAGATAATTTTTTATATTAATCAAATAAATATTTAATTATATAAATAATAAAAATATATTTATATATTTATATATAAATATATAACTATATAAATAATAAATATAAGAATATTTTGATTAAAATAAATAAAATTATAAATTTTTTTTATATAATTATAAATAGAAAATTGGTATTAAGGAAACTTTATTATAAACAGGAATAACACAACTTAGGGACAAATACGGACCTAATATCAAAGCATCCAAGTCTTAAATCATAACAAAGTTTGTGTGGACACAGACATGTGCATCTTCTAAAGTAAGGTTTCTATTCGGTTTGAAATTTACGCTATCGAGATCCTGTTATCCGTTCTAATTTCTTTTTCTTTTAAGCTGATCAGACTAGAAGGACACCTATAGTCTATGTCCCACCTGCCACCTACTGAAGCGATAATGCTCGGGTATAAGGTATACCTTGTTACCACGATCGTCAGCTTTCGCGCTCATCTCATCTTGGCCCTTTCGAAGTATGACTTCAAGCCTAAAGAATACCCAGAAAAGTGCCACAGACAGTCTAGAACACTGACAGCCTATTGATATTTTCCAGTTAATTTTAGCGTGTTAAGTTCTTTACTTCCTTTCCTTTTCTCTTTTCCCTTGTTTTGTTGTTTTGTTTTGCATCAAGCTTACTATCACCATCTTGGGACCCAGAGGGACGGAGCAGCCCACAGCACATTAGTGTTCTTGACCATTTTAAGGATAAATGGTAAAAGGATATTGTACACAAAGATATTCCTTGCTTAGATCTCGAGAAAGGTAATAGAAAAAACTATGTCCCTATGGAATTTTGTGTATTAGTTGATGGTCAAAGATTTCCCAAGGAGCGTTTGAAGGGGCAGGCTGCTGGATTGAATTTTCCCTGTTTCATGAAGTATTGAAAAGTATCCGTTACTGCTCATTTTTCACTAGAGATCCTCTGCTGTTCCTGAGACTGAGAACCCACCGTAGCAGAAAGCTAATGCCATTTTCCAGTAGCACACAACAACAACGTAAACATTTATTCATGCACTTCCAGTGTCACATGAAACATACAAATACAACATAGTACAGGCAGACCCTGCCCGCAATCCAAAAGTCACATCAGAATTACAAACTAGTCTTGAACACAACACAAATTAGTCTTGAAACAGTATGGGTACCAAGTACAATAACAAAGAAGACGTCGGGAGAGTTTCATCTCTCATGACAGATAAAACTGGCTCCTGACCAATTAGATTCACGCACAAACTCGTGGAGATCCAATTGCAAAGTTTCCTCCAACAGAAGAACATAACACGTGCCCCTTAGACGATGAACCAGCGTTTTTTCGACTTCCATTCCATAACTTTGTCCTTTACGACCACTGGCAGGGAAGAAACTTTATTAAGATATTGTTTAAAAAATTAGGAAACGAATGCAATGAATCAAATAAATAAAAAGTATTATATACATATGAAATCAAATAAACTAATCCAATTGGAGACGTCAGTATTCCATTTTCAAAACAGCGAACTGAATGACACCCTTAATTTTAGTTCTGGTAGCAATGAACTATACATCTAGCAGAACTGTCATCAATGAGCAAAGTTTATGGCACCATAACAGTTCATACATATAAACAATTTCACATAGGCAGCCAATAATCCAACTCTCACTCCATAAAACAGTAACTGAGAATCATAAAACAGCTTTAACACTATCCGGAGCGTATTCAAAATTAATAAATAATATATCAAGCAATATAACCATCTATCATCAAACACTATAAAGTTCATACATTCTTAACAAAAGGAAGATTCAAGAAACATCCGTAAAATTATGTACATGTTCACAGATGATATCATCATTTGCCAAATGGAAATTAAATACACCATGTTCAAGCAGAACCAACTACACGAAAAGAAAATCTAGGAAATCCTGGCGAAAAGATTTCCATTTCATGCAGAACCAAACTAAGGAACTTATGTTATGGTTGGCTATCCTTTGAAACAATTAGTTAACCACTTTTAATAAAACAAGCTCACCAGGAGTTTCCGAACCATAATTCCCAAAGAAAATACAAGAGTGGAAATAGAGCATCGTATCCTCAAATATGCAGTCAATGATCCAACCTTGTCTTCACATAATATAAAAATATGGAAAGGAAGAAAATATAAAAATAAATCATTTGAATTACTCTTCCACTTACCCGCATGGTCTATCGCATGACCCAACAATTTTCTGTATTTCTCATCAACATTATATTGCAGGGTAATGCTTTCAGGTTTGAATTGGACATTAAGCCTGTCACTTCCAATTCTTAAAGTAGCTCCCTTGTTAACTGGTAGAGTTTCGTCCTTTGCTTCCAGCATACAGGATGAGGTTGATCCTTGCTGGTATTGCAGTATTCTCATCTTGGGAACTACATTAATCAACAAATAACATAAACTGAAAAGTAAACTACATATCAGTAACGCAGTACAAAATATGAATAATACACCAGGTGGAGAAAAGAAAAAGAAGCTCAAATCCACAAAGAATATGAATACGGTAAAACTAGCAACGTCGGATTAAAAGCTTAACAAAATAAAATTTGTAAAAATACCCTTTCAACTTTGGGTTACATGCAATTAGCTTACTGAAATTTCAAAATTAGTAATTAAAGGCATAGATTTTTACATTTTAGTAAATAGATATTTTTATCTAATTCTCTCACAATTGCATTAATTTATTTGCTATATGTAGAAATCTAAACGAATTAGTGTAATTGGAAAAAAGAAAAAAAAAAACAAACAAAAGTACCTATTTGCCAATACTATATAAATGTTCAAGGAGTTGATTGCTAATACCTGAATCACAACGAGGACAACAATAATGAACAGATTCAAAGCATACACAAAGTCGATGTCCTCGATCACCGCCAGTTCTCCAACCTCCTCTTTCTACGAGTTAGTGACATTGAAAAAAAGAAAAAAGAAATAAACAAAAGTACCTATTTGCTAATACTATGTAAATGTTCAAGGAGTTAATTGCCAATACCCGGATCAGAACAAGGACGACGATAATGAAAAGATTCACAGGGTACACAAAGTCGATGTCCTCCACCACCACCAGTTCTCCAACCTCCTCTTTCTCTTCCCCTTCCCCCTTTTTCAGCTCCTCCTCTTCTATAACCAAACCATGGTTCGGAATCAGTTCCTGATTGACCCCTTCGGGCTTGAGGCGGGTGATAAGACCCTTTTCCACCAGGTTCAGCATAAATGAACCTCCTCGTCTCTTCACCGAACCATGCTCGGCCCCCGTCATGTTGAGGTCGGTAACGAAACCCTCTTCCAGCGCCTCGCGGTGGTCCACCTCCTCCTCCTCCTCCTCCTATTCCACGATTCCGGCATCTTCCTCTGTTGCCGCCGCCGCCACGACGAACACCACCACCATATCCATCACTTTCCATTGGAGTAAGCGGGTGATAAGACCCTTTTCCACCAGGTTCAGCATAAATGACCCCTCTCGTCTCTTCACCGAACCATGCTCGGCCCCCGCCATGTTGAGGTCGGTGACGAAACCCTCTTCCAGCGCCTCGAGGTGGTCCTCCTCCTCCGCCTCCTATTCCGCGATTCCGGCATCTTCCTCTGTTGTTGCCGCCGCCGACGCCGCCACCGCCACGACAACCACCACCGCCACCATATCCACCCATTTCCGTTGGAGTAAGCACAAATACCAAAGATACTAAAACAGTTGCTTTGAGAGAGCAAGGGAATTGAAGAATGAAGACGACGACCGAGAAGGAACGAGAATTTATAGTAGGGTAGGCAAAATGACGAGAATGGCCTTCCTTGGTCATTAAGAATTCGAAGAGAGAGAGAGAGAGAGAGAGAGAAAAAGGAGGTTCCGGAAGAATACAAGAGAGGAGTGAAAAAGAGAAGGTGGGGTTAAAAAGTCTTTTTCAATTATCAGATGCAGGAATGATGACTGTGATATTGGTAAAATTTATTTGTTGAGTATGAATTTTGAGTTTGGAATTACAGTAAAGGAATTAGATTCAGTGGTGTCAGAGTGTGCTCATATTGTTGCTTAGATTCACTTAACTCGGAAAAAATGTGGATTCAATTTCTAAAATATCAATTCATTTAAAAATGACTTACAATAATTTATTTCATTAAAAAATAAAGTCATATTTAAATTATTATATATAATGTTAATAACAATAAATTTATTAAAATTTTTTTGAGATAAATAAAATTTAGTTGGGAGATTTGATGATTTAAAAGGTTTATAAATTAAAATTTATTTCACTACTTTTAATCTTCCCAGTCAGATGAGCTATTGGAAGATTCTAACTCTTCCATCCTATGTGGCCAAATTTTGTTAAAAAATTCTTAAAAATAATATATGTATAACAGTATCTTTACATTTTTTAATAAAATTGAATTATATTAAATATTATTTCAACTAAAAATTGATGCAAAGCCAAGTTAATGTATGAAAATAAAAGAGTGGGCTCAATTTTAATAAACAATGGAAGGATGATGTGGAAGCTACCTTGTACCTAAGTATTTTTCAATTTTGTTGGAGGTTGAAGTTGCTTTTTTTTTTTTTTAAATATTTATTTTAAAAACTTGAAATAGTATTTGGTTAAGCTTTTTTTTTTTCTTAAAAATAAATGTTTTCCAGTAGTAATCAAACTTTGAACTGACTTTTAGGCAAAAATACACCTATAAAAAAATTATTATTTATTAAACGTACTTTTATTTTTCTTATCTAAGCCAAAAATCCTTAAAAGCCCTCCTTATATATAAATTATTTTTTTTGAAATAATTTATTAACTTTTAGTAAATATTATATTTAAATGCATCTAAATTATCGCATTAAAATTATATTCAATTTCCCACTATATATTATCTTGAGACAAAACTATGAATTGTTCTCCTTCTTACGTCATGTTAATTTTTTTCATTATTACATTATAAAAATAGTAAAAAGAGTTATAAAAAATCAAATAACATTCAAATTTTTATTATTACATTACAAAATAGTAAAAAGAGTAATAAAAAATCAAATAATATTCAATTTTCTGATGTACTTTATAATTTATATTATAGATATGATTTTTTTTGGGTAAACTTATAAATAAATATGATTATAGTAATAAATTTAATAAAATTGTTAAGACATTAGTTTAATGGAGTCTATCATATCACTTTTTTTTTATACTAAACAAATATCTTAACCAAAGCAAGTACCATTATCCCGGGTATTCCCACTAACATCCTGCATAAAAAATAGCACCACATCAGAATTACAATCTAGTCCTCAACGCTATGATACTATCACTCGAACAGACCATAACACAAATCAGTCTTCAAACAGTGAAAGTACGAAATACAAACTAAAATGACATAAAAGTTTCACATCTTATCACAGATAAAAATTTAGGTCTGTCTCATGACCTATTAGATTCCTGCACAAACTCTGTAACCCAATTATAAGTTCTTCCTCTACCAGGCGAACTTAACATGGACCCCTTAAACAAAGAACATCATGTTTTACAGCGTGCAACCTGTAAAACCCCTGTTCTGAAGGAACCATAGATGACGACGACGATGCTGCTGAATCTGAAGACTTCGCCTCAATCATAGCATCATGGTATAACCTTCCTCTACAAGCTGCAAGGTCAGCATAGTACATAGGAGGCACTAGAGAGACAAGTTTAGTGCTCTGTGCAAAAGTAAAGCACATATGATATATGAGTTTCTGTAGTTCATCAGATGGAAACTTATTTTAATATAAGTTTAATCAAATAAATAATAAATAATAAATAAATATATTTATATATAATTATATAATTATATAAATGATAAATGTAAAAATATTTTAATCAAAATGAAAAATTATAAATTTTTAAAATAAAAAGAATATAAATATAATTTACTCTTAAAAATAAAATAAAATTTTTTTCTTATATTGTTCTTCAAGTACCAAGAAGAGACGGTGGGATAAACTAAACTAAAATACAAAAATGTCCGTCTTTATGTCAAGTCAAGGAAACTAAGCAACTTCAAAAACAATTGAACATATGTAGCCAATAATTCAATTTTATCAAGTAGTAATTAGAATTAAGAAAAAGTAATAAAATTTAAATCTAAAAAAATCAGAACTCTGCAAACAAAAAAATTATTTTTAAAATTTAAACCGTGACTACGTAGAGGCCAATTTATCCTTTTTTTAATGTATACCTTGTTACCATGATCGTCAGCTTTTTCCTTCGGGATTTGCCAACGCGCTCATCTCATCTTGGCCCTTTTGAGTTATGACTCATTAGCCTAAAGAATAGCCAAATAAAGTGCCACAGCAGAGTCTAGAATATTGATAGCCTATCGAGATTTTCCAGTTAATTTTAGCATGTCAAGTTCTTTAATTCCTTCTCTTTCTTCTTTCCCTTTTTCTTTTAGGTTCTGTTTTGCATCAAGTCTACTATCACCGTGTTGGGGTTGAATTGACAAGCTTGTTGGATTGTGCTTTTCCTCTTTCATGAAGTATTGAAAAATCCGTTACTGCTCATTTTTCACTAGAGATCGTCTGCTTTTCCTGAGACTGAGAACCTGACGTGGCAGACACAATAACAAAGTAAACATTTATTCATGCACTTCCAGTGACACATAAAACATACAAATACTTCATAGTACAGGCAGACCCTGCCTGCATTCCAAAAGCCACATCAGTGAACACAACACAAATTAGTCTTGAAACAGTAAGGGTGCCAAGTACAATAACAAAGAAGACGTCGGGAGAGTTTCATCTCTCATGACAGATAAAACTGGCTCCTGACCAATTAGATTCACGCACAAACTCGTTGTGATCCAATTGCAAGTTCTTCCTCCAACAGAAGAACATAACACATGCCCCTTAGACGAAGAACATCAAGGTTTTTTCGCTTTCCATTTCAGAACTTCGTCCACTACGACCGCTGTCAAGGAAGAAATTTTATTGAGATATTGTTTAAAAAATTAGGAAACGAATGCAATGGATCAAATAAATAAAAAGTATTATATACATACGAAATCAAATGAACTATTACAATTGGAGACTTCAGTATTTCATTTTCAAAACAGCGAACTGAATGACACCCTTAATTTTAGTTCTGGTAGCAATGAACTATACATCTAGCAGATCTGTCATCAATGAGCAGAGTTTATGGCACCAAAACAGTTCATACATATAAACAATTTCACATAGGCAGCCACTAATCCAACTCTGACTCCATAAAACAGTAACCGAGAATCATGAAACAGCTTTAACACTAGCAGAAGCATATTCAAAACTAATAAAAAATATATCAAGCAATATAAACATCTATCATCAAACACTATGAAGTTTATACATTCTTAACAAAAGGAAGATTCAAGAAGCATCTGTAAAATTATGTACATGTTCACAGATGATATCTTCATTTGCCAAATGGAAATTAAATGCCCCATTTCAAGCAGAACCAACTACTCGAAAAGAAAATCTAGAAAATCCTGGCGAAAAGATTTCCATTTCTTGCAGAACCAAATTTCAGACAGAGGAACTAAGGAACTTATGTTATGGTCGGCTATCCTTTGAAACAATTAGTTAACCACTTTCAACAAAACAAGCGCACCAGGAGTTTCCAAATCATAATTCCCAAAGAAAAAACAAGGGTGGAAATAGAGCATCGAATCCTCACATATGAAGCCAATGATACAACCTTGTCTTCATGTAATTAAAAAATATGGAAAGGAAGAAAATATAACATTCCCAACAGTATATATACATCTCAAAAATAATTTATTTGAATTACTCTTCCACTTACCCGCAAGACCCCACAATATTCTGTATTTCCCATCAACATTATGTTGCAGGATAATGCTTTCAGGTTTGAATTTGACATGAAGCCTGTCAGTTCCAATCGCTAAAGTAGCTCCCTTGTCAGGTCGGTGAACTGGTAGAGTTTCGTCCTTTGCTTCCAGCATACAGGATGAGGATGATCCTTGCCGGTATTGCAGCATACTCATCTTGGGAACTACATTAATCAACAAATAACATAAACTGAGAAGTCAACTACATATCAGTAACGCAGTACAAAATATGAATAATACACCAGGTGGAGGGGGAAAAAAGAAGCACAAATTCACAAAGAATATGAATTCGGTAAAACTAACAACGTCGGATTAAAAAGCTTAGAACAAAAAACTTGTAAAAAGACCCTTTCAACTTTGGGTTACATGCAATTAGCTTACTGAACTTTCAAAATTAGCAATTAGAGGCATATATTTTTACATTTTAGTAAATAGATATTTTTATCTAATTCTCTCACAATTGCATTAATTTATTTGCTATATGAAGAAATCTAAACGAACTAGTGTAATTGAAAAAAAGAAAAAAAAAATAAAGAGAAGTACCTATTTGTTTGCCAAATACCACGTAAAATGTTCAAGGAGTTAATTCCTAATACCTGGATCAGAAGGAGGACGACGATAATCAACAGATTCACAGGGTACACAAAGCCGATGTCCTTCACCACCACCATTTCTCCCACCTCCTCTTTCTCTTCCCCTTCCCCCTTTTTCAGCTCCTTCTCTTCTATAACCAGACCGTGGTTCGGAAACAGTTCCTGATTGACCCCTTTGGGGTTGAGGCGGGTGATAAGACCCTTTTCCACCAGGTTCAGCATAAATGACCCTCCTCGTCTCGTCACCAGACCATGCTCGGCCCCAGTCAGGTTGAGGTCGGTGACGAAACCGTCTTCCAGCGCCTCGCGGTGGTCCTCCTCCTCCTCCTCCTATTCCGCGATTCCGGGATCTTCCTCTGTTGCCGCCGCCGCTGCCACCGCCACGACCATATCCACCACTTTCCATTGGAGTAAGCACAAATGCCAAAAAACTAAAACAGTAGCGTTGAGAAAGCAAGGGAAGTGAAGCGTGTAGACGACGAGTGAGAAGGAACAACAATTTATACAAGGGTAGGCAAAATGACGAGAATGGCCGTCCTTGGTCATTAAGAATTCGAAGAGAGAGAGAGAGAGAGAAGGAGGTTCCAGAAGATTCCAGTGGAACCGAGAGAGTAGTGAAGAAGAAAAGGAGGGGTTAAAAAGGCGTCCGGATCCTCTGCTCCTCCGCTGGGTGCTGTTAGACAGCGATTTTTATTATCACTATAATTTTTATTAAATTAATTATTTAAATAAAAATTATAATAACAATAATATTTATTGTAATGATATTAAAACGTATTTTAAGGACAAAAAAAATTACTGTTAAAAAATTCAGCAGGCGCCACCAATGAGCGCTAAGCAGAGAATCTAAAATCGTTAAAAAATCCTTTTGAATTATCAGATGAAGGAATGATGAATGGGATATTGGTAAAACTTATTTGTTGGGTATGAATTTTGAGTTTGGGATTACAGTAAAGGAGTTGGATTCAGTGGTGTTAAAGTGTGCCCATATTGTTGCTTAGATTCACTTAACTCGGAAAAGATGTGGATTCAATTTTTAAAATATCAAATCATTTAAAAATGACTTACATTAATTTACTTCATTAAAAAATAAAGATATATTTAAATTTTTATATATAATGTTAATAACAATAAATTTATTAAAATTTTTTTTGAGATAAACAAAATTTAGTTGGGAGATTTGATGATTTAAAAGGTTTACAAATTAAAATTGATTTCACTACTTTTAATCTGCCCTAATCAGATGAGCTATTGGAATATTCTATCTCTTCCAACCTATGTGGCCAAATTTTGTTAAAAAATTCTTAAATATAATATATGTATAACATTATCTTTACATTATTTAATAAAGTTGAGTTATATTGAATATTATTTCAGCTAAAAATTGATGCAAAGCCAAGTTAATGTATCAAAATAAAATAGTGGGCTCAATTTTAATAAACAATGGAAGGATGATGTGGAAGATACCTTGTACCTAAGTATTTTTCAATTTTGTTAGAGGTTGAAGTTGCTTTTTTTTTTTTTTAAATATTTATTTTAAAAACTTGAAGTAGTATTTGGTTAAGCTTTTTTTTTAAAAAAAAAAAAAATGTTTTTCAGTAGTAATCAAACTTTGAACTGTGACTTTTAGGCAAAAGTACACTTATAAAAAATTACTATTTATCAAACGTACTTCTATTTTCCTTATCTAAGCCAAAAATCCTTAGAAGCCCTCCTTATATATAAATTATTTTTTTTGGAATAATTTATTAACTTTTAGTAAATATTATACTTAAATGCATCTAAATTATCGCATTGAAATTATATTCAATTTCCCACTATAGATTATCTCGAGACAAAATTATGAATTGTTCTCCTTTTTACTGCACGTTAATTTTTTTTAGTATTACATTATAAAAAAAGTAAACAGCCTAATAAAAAATAAATAACATTTAATTCTCTGATGTATTTTATAATTTATATTATAGATATGATTTTTTTTAGAGAAATTATACATAAATATGATTATAGTGATAAATTTAATAAAATTGTTAACACATTAATTAATTTTTCGTGAAACGGAGTCTATGATATTATCACTCTTTTTTTTTATATATATTAAACAAATATCTTAACAAGAGCAAGTACCTTTATCCATGGTATTCCCAATAACATCCTGCATAAAAAAGGCACCACATCAGAATTACAAACTAGTCCTCAACACTATGATACTATCACTCGAACAGACGCATAACACAAATCAGTCTTCAAACAGTGAAGGTACGAAATACAAACTAAGATGACATGAAAGTTTCACTCACGTCTTATCACAGATAAAAATTCAGGTCTGTCTTATGACCTATAAATTCTCGCACAAACTCTACAACCTAATTATAAGTTCTTCCTCCAACAGGAGAACTTAACGTGAGCCCCATAGACAAAGAACATCATGTTTTCCAAGTCTGCGTGCAACCTGTAAAACCCCTGTTCTGAAGGAACCATAGATGATGACATCAATGTTACTGAATCCGAAGACTTCGCCTCAATCATAGCATCATGGTATAACCTTCCTCTATAAGCTGCAAGGTCAGAATAGTACACAAGAGGCACTAGAGAGACATGTTTATTACTCCTTGCAAAAGTAAAGCATATATGATATATGAGTTTCTGTAGTTCATCAAATGTAAACCTGTGTTCATCCCACAACACGTAATAACGAGTGAGCTTACTGGTACCCAGAATTCCATTGTGACTACAAAGGTAAAAGCCAAACTCAAAAGGGTGTATGACTATGGTATCCACAACTGTTCCTGGAGAAACATTTCCTCTGGCAAACCCATCCAAGAAAAAGCGAATCTGATGCCGCTTTTGTGCTACAATGAGTGAGATGGTTGGGAAGTAGTTTGATCGCTGAAAAGTTCTTTTTAGGTCTTGTAACTCTTCATTAAGGACCATGTTAAATTGACCCCCGTTCACCCAATCACGGAAAATAACAATTTTTCCTAGCTTGACTTCGTTCAAACTTTCATAACACCTAAAAGCTCAAGACAGATTTCTCCAAAGTTCCATATTTGTTCTTTTCGATGGAATTGAGGGCAAACATGAGTTGTATACCGATTTGCAACAGGCCAGTTAACAGATGCAACCACAACAACAATTGATGGACTATTGGTGTCCTGCACACAGGATGATTAACATCAGCCCCTATCAACATAACATGATCTTCCCCTTTAAAGTTAGGGAGACTATTATTGAGTTCCACATTACTGCCTCCAAGCTTGGCATTGATCTTGAGAGCAAGATTGGTGAGATACTGGTCTTTCCCTTCATTAGCTAATCCAGTCAAGCAGCATTGTGTCACTATACCAACTTTGGTCTCAGAAATCCACTTGAGAGTCTTGTACCCTGGATCTTTGCGATCCATCACACACAAAAGAAATTGCAGTCGGCCACCATAATTTTTATAAGCCTTATCAGTTATTTTTTCAAGTAAACGATATAGTGAATCATAACTTGCAAGTTGCCTCACTAAAGAAGCTTATGCCAAAACAGGCTTAACTTTATGTACTTACCAATAAGATTAAAAATGAAGTCATCCTTGTTGGGAGAAAATATTATGAATACATAAATTAAATTAAATTCAAAATATTAATCATGTTAAATCATAAAAAAAATAAATAACTGAAAGCGAAAGTGTACCTGAATCCATAATTTATTCTTCAACTTTGCGGTTAGAAAAACTGTACTTATAATTTGAGGACTATAATGCTAATTACATAGTTAAACTACGATTCTTTATTTTTAATTTAGCCCATCATAAAATGAGAAATTATAATTAGGGTATCTACACATATAAGCTCATATTTATAATTTAGGCCCATTAATATTAAGCCAAATCAAATCACTTTTAATTTGGGCCAGACCCTTTTCTTATAATAACAATTGATATATAATTATTTATTTAATATATATATATATATAAGTCCATAAAATACCTAACAATCCTTTCTTAATCTACACCTTGATCCATTCGCGGTGAAATCAAGAATGCCTCAATGCTCAACTGGCTTACCTTCTACCATTGATCTTCCAACTAGATTCCACTGACATTTCCCTGGATCCAGTGCTATGGTCATAATCTCGCCATTTGGATCACCTAAGTTCAATTTTGATGGTCCAATGATGCGCCCTTCCACAGCTGTCATGATTTTGCTGACTTACATTCCAAAACTTTGAATAATACCACCACTGTGTTAATGGACACATCTTATGTGAGATATTGTATGAAAAAATTAGGCAATCAATATGGTGGATCAAATAAATAAATTATATATCTATATGATATCAAACGAGATTTAAGTATTTTGCTCATTCTTGACATTTAAAATTACACATGTATCAAAACTTTGAATAATACCACCACTGTCAATGAAGAAATTTTTTGTGAAATATTGAATAAAAAATATTAGAAAATCAACCCATTACAAAAGCAACCAACATGAGCTGAATGAAACAGTCACAGTTATGTTCTGGTAGCAATAACATATACATCTAGAAGGATTATCACCAATTAGAAAAACTAATGGCACCCAAACAGTTTCTACATAGTCAAAAGATGAGGATCTGCACTTGGTTGCTAAGTTATAGCAGTCTTTCAACCATATTTAGTCATTGAATCATTTAAAACCAGACTTACACTCTCCTCCTCTCTGTGTTGAAAGCATATAGTCTCTTCCTTCGACAGATAAAAAAAACTTATAATTTCACTCATTTTGATTAAAATACCTTTAAAGATAATATTAAATCTTTTTAAAAAAAATTATAATTTATTAAAAAATATTTTAAAAAATTATTATTTATTAAAAAATGTTTTAAAAATTATTATTTCAATATTATTTGTTTGGAGTTAAAAATGATAAATTTTATTTATTTTAAATTTAAAAAAGAATTTTTCATAATTGTCAAATACATATTTAATTATATAAATAATTAATATAAAAATATTTTGGTCAAAATGAATAAAATTGTAAGTTTTCAAAATAGAAGGGACATGAGTATAATTTACTCTTAAAAACAAAATAAATTTTTTCTCTTCAAAAGAATATTGTTCTTCAAGTACCAAGAAGAGAAGGTGGGGTAAACTAAACTAAAGTACAAGAAATGTCCATCTTTATGTCAAGTCAAGGAAACTAAGCAACTTCAAAAACAATTTAACATATGTAGCCAATAATACAACTTTATCATTTCAAAAAGTAGTAATCAGGATTAAGAAAAAGCAAAAAAGGTTCCTATCAAGTGGGGTTTGAGAAAGATCAGATATAGTCATCTTCACTCTGCAAGCAGAGAAGCTATTTTTAAGATTTGAACCCATGACTTTCAAGTGATATAGAGGCAAGTTTATTGTTGCTCCAAGACTCACCCTCTCAAAGTATATAAATAATAAAACAAAATAATTATATTAAGCAATACAATCATCTATCAATAAAAATAATTCAGTTTATACATTCTTAATAAATGGAATGTTCATGAAACATCTATAAAATTTTGTTCATGTTCACAAATGATATCATTTGTCAAAGGAAAATTTAATGCATCATGTTCAAGCAGAATTGACTACTTAGAGTTAGAAGAATTTTGTAGAGGAGAATAATTATGACCTAGGAAATCCTGGCGAAAGGATTTTCAATTAGTGCAAAACCAAATTTCAAAAAGAGTAACTAATGAAACTTATTTTATGGTTAAGCATTGGCCAGCCTTTGAACATATAATATAACAATTAGTAAACCACTAAATCATAATTCCCAAAGAAGAAACAAGAGTAACAGCAGAGCATCCAATTTTCAAATTGCAGTTAATGATCAAACATTTTGTTGGTATCATATAAAAATCATGGAAAGAAGAAAATGAAACAATTTATAAAAATTATATATACATTTAAAAAAAATTACTTCAACTACATTTCCACTTACCCACAAGGTCCATCACTTGACTTCACCATCTTCAGTATTTCATTTTGCCTATCCTGTGGACTAGCCAATGACATCTTTTTCAACGTGTTAGCAGCCTGCCCCTTCAAATGCTCCTTGGGAAATCTTTGACCATCAACTAATACACAAAATTCCATAGGGACATAGTTTTTTCTATTACCTTCCTCGAAATCTAAGTAAGGAATATCTTTGTGTACAATGTCCTTTTCCCATTTATCCTTAAAATGGTCAAGAACACTAATGTGCTGTGGGCTGCTCCATCCCTCTGGGTCCAAAACAGGGAATGTGAAATAACATGTATTCTTGTATGTTATCCTTCTAATGATGTATTTCTGTGTGAATTTTTGGTGTGTCACATTAACTTTCAACCCGACAAGTTCATCCACAACAACATACCTAAACTGATCAAATTCTTTCAAATTAAATCCATTAATATGCTCATGTAAAAAAGCCTAGACTGGCATTGGCTTCCAGAAAGACAAAACTGAGTAGTCCATACATAATGAGAGACCCTGATATGTAGGCTTTAGACTATGCCGAAATCCTTCTACTGCAACTAGGCCATGGTGAAGATCCTCATGCAACAAAGAGGGATTTATGGGATAGAAGTGTCATCCTAGAGAGATTGTATGTCTAGTTGGAAGCTCCTTAACCACCAAATCCATCCCTTACAAAACGTCCCTAGTAATTGAGAAAAAAACGTCCTCACTGAGCTTTAACATGCTAAACTTGAGTGTCTTAACAAGGGTCAAGTTACCTTTATATGAAATGCTAGTTTCATTCTCTCCTTTTGAGAGATCCACTAGAAAGGGGTGTTCTGGTAATGGAACTGCACTGAAAATATTCTTCCCTCTGTCATATGCAGTCTCCCTCAATGGTAATCTCACAGGATCAATAGAAAACAATTTCTCCCTGATCACAGAGAGGTTAAACTTTGATATTTTCTGAGGTTGACCATGTTTTGCAAGTAACATAGGTTGACACGAAGCTTAAGAGTTTTATTTTTTATAGTACCACCCTTGTCAAGTCTGTGAACTGGTAAAATTTTACCCGTAGTTTCCATCGTAGAGGATGAGGTTAAACCTTACTGTTCTGTAATTTGCAGCATTCTTAGGCTTGGAAGTTCACAAATTAAATAGTAAATACATAAATAAATAAATACACATCGTATTAACCATGCATAATTCAACAAGTGAAAAGAAACAAGAAATATGAATTGGGATAAATAAAATTCAGAAACAACACATCAACATGCTAACCATAATATAATACCCAAAGAACGAGTTAAAACAGTAAACTCATATTCTAATGGAAACTCAGTTTGAATGAGCATTAAAGAGATAAAGAATAGAAGACTTAGAGTTGAATGAGCATATTCTGGTGGAAAATAATATTTAGAAACAAGAACTATGGATTGGGATAAATGATATTTAGAAACAACATACCACACATTCTGACCATAATATAATACACATTTTGATGGAAAAATCAGTTTACATGAGCATTAAAAAGAACTAATGTTTTCTGGTAACATAACTAAAAAAAAATAACAGTAGACTTAGATTCGAATGGTAGAAAATTCAGTTTGAAACCATTGTAATACCTGTATCAGGCTGAGAAGGGCGTGAATGAACAGGTACAGTGGGCACAAAAATCGCTGGTCCATCACCACTATCTCTACCACCTCCTCTGCCTCTGCCTTTTCCCCTTACCCTTACCCTTCCCCTTTCCCCTCTTTCAGCTCCTCCTCTACCATAACCAAACCACCTTTTAAGTAGAAGCCGATGATAAGACCTTTTTCTACCATAAAATCCCCTTCTCGTCTCTTCATTAGACCATGATTGGCCCCGTTCAAGTTGTGTTTAGTGATGAAACACTCTTCCACCACCTCGCGGTGGTTTTCCTTCTCCTCCTCTAACGTCATATGAGGCAGAGAAGGCAGGGACCCCAGAGAAGCTAGAAGAGTGAGCGTGAGCAGGCAACGCAAGTGATAATGTAGAGGGAAGGGAAACGAGAATTTATATGAGGAGAAGGTGAAATTACGATAATGCCTTTCTTGCTCTAAAAGATTTCAACAGAATACTAGTAAGAAAATATCTTTCCATATCTTTATCATAATGTTTTTAATAAAAATAAAATATATAAAAATATTTTTTAAAAATTTTAATTATGAATTAATGAAATATATAAATTATATCTTTATATTATAATATCTTTTGATCATTGAATTTATAAAATATAAATTATATAATATAAAATTTATATTATAATGTCTCTAAAATTTTTTTTATTATTGATATTAAAAAATATATATTATATAATATAAGATATAAAATAAAATATATTATATGAAATAAGTAATAAAAAATAAAGATAATGAAAGGTTGAAAGAGAATAGTACAAAATTAAATAATTTTTTTATTATTTAAATTATTATTTTATAATATATTTTAAAAATAAAAAAAACTGCACTTTATACTAAGCAAAATTGATACTTTAAAATATATATTTTTTGTACACATTCTGTGCTTCTTGAGAAAATAATACTTTCTAAATTTGGTCACTCTCTTGAATAGTTGACCTCTTTTTTTATATAAAAAAAAAATTTGTTTTCAAATTTAATAAAACCTAAATCTTAAAGCCTAAACATTTTGTTACCGATGAAAATGAGTGACAATGTTTTTTTTTTGTAGTTAAATGGGGCCTAAGCCCAACGAGAAAAAAAAACCACAAAAAACACAAAACACCAAAGTTACGTTCTAACCCTAGGATATTTGGTTATAATTTTGCAACTGTATATCACTTACATATTGATACTTTACAGTTTCAACCCAAAAATTGTCCTAATTCGCTAAAATAATTAAAAATTTTGTTTAGATACAAAATTTGAAGAAGATATTCTGTTGTATGAGTTGAATTTGGAATTTTAATCTTCTTTGCATAGGAAATTAAGGATAAAAATTGGAAGATACTGTGATGTATGTGTCAAATTTGATACTTCAATTGACTAATGGAAAATTTTCAAGTTTTAATGTAGAATTTCGAAAGGAATAAGGACATTATTAGAAATTTATGGCAAAATTGAGAATAGTTTTCTTTTTTGTTGAGAAACTGAATAATTTCATTCAAACAGGAGAATTCAAAACATCATCTCTGGCGAGTTCGGATTCGCTGCCATTACTTTTGCTGCCCTGCCATTACTTTTAGCGGCGGTTTTACGCGTTGCTAAATATTATTGCAACGAAAATTATTGCTGTTATAATTAATTATCTAAACAAAAGTTATAGCTGCAATACTTTTCGTTGCAATAATATTAAAAAAACCTTAGCAACGCAAAAAACCGTTGCTAAAAGTAATGGCAGGCTACTGGCAGCAAAGGTAATGGCAGCGGATCCAAAGGCATCTCTGGCCAAGTCAAGCACCAAATCAGGATAGTTTGCAAACCAGAAAAAAGGAGAACAATATGATGAAGACTTCGCTATGTGATGAGCAACCCCGTTACATTCTCTAAACACATGACTAAAGCTAACCGAATTAAAATGATGAGACATGGATAAGTAATCACAATGATATCAAGAATGGAGGCATCCTGCGCTCTTTGAATGGCATTATACACGTCCAAGAAATTCATTTCAACCTGTAATTATGACATATTGCACTGTTAAGCAAGCTGCATGCCCCATCTAACCGCAAGAGCTTCTGCAATTGAAGCATCCTCCTGTGATCGTGTTTCGGTAACTGCGGCCAATAAAATAGACCCTTGATCATCTCTGATTACAGCACCTAGGCTCTACACTCCCTTGGAAATGATAGCTGCATCAGTGTTCAGGAACTTCCTGTTCTTCGCCCTGCAACTACAATAATAGGTAAGCATGATTGAGAATCAGTCATTGGAGAAAATGATTTTGCCACTGCTACTTGAGGATAATAAATCTTGTTATTAAAAACAAGATTATTTCGTTGTGTCCACATGCTCCAACAAACCATAGCTATCCAATTCAATACTTTCATTCTTTCTTGGAGCAAGCAATTAATAATCCAATCCATAGACTCGTGTATTATTCACACTAGGATGGAATCCCAAGGGAGAAAATAGCCACACTGCTTTAACCCAATCACAACCCACAAAAACATAAATGCTTTCTTGATGAGAATAGCACTATGGGCAGTCTTCCCAAAGTGAGAGACCTCTATTGATTAGATTACTACGGGTTGAAAATACAGAATGACACAACCTCCACTCTTGGATCATTTGACACCTGTTAGGCAACACATTTCGACTAAAAGAGTTTTGTTTTCTCAAAATTGATTATCTGACTTGAAGCTTGCTTATAAGTATGAAGAATAGAGAGTATGCTATATACTTCTTCATTTGTTGATCGAGAAAAGATAATGCCGTCATCAGCAAAAAAAAAAAAAATTGTGATAGAAGGAGATGCTTTTCTTAGGTTATCAGCTGTTTTATCTAAAAAACATGAGAATACTTCTACATAGATGATATAGAAATATGGAGATAAAGGGTCTCCTCGCCCAAAGTCTCTCTAAGGATGAAAATTATTGTCAGGACTCCCACTGATCAATAAAGCAAAAGAGACAGAAGTAACACAACGCATAATTACATTAATCAGATTGGGACGATAATGCATTGCCACCATTACTCTATGAAGAAATCTCCGTTCAATCCTATCATAAGCCTTTCACATATTTAATTTGAGAGTCATATTCCCCTTTGTACCCCTCTTTTTCTTCTTCAGGTATTGAGAAATCTCAAAAACAATAAGAGTATTATCAATAATCATTCTCTCTGGGATAAAAGCACAATGTGATTTACTGTAAGACCAGTTTAAGTCTATTAAAAATAGCTTTAGTGACAATTTTCATCAAAGTGTTACATAGACTTGTAGACTTAAAATCCTTTGCATAGGGCAATCTATCTTTGGAATTAAACCAATATACGTTTGGTTAATGTAAAGTGGGCTTCTACAATTATTCAGTGTCTTTAGCAAGCCACAAACATCATTACCAATAATAACCCATAATTTTTGAAAGAAGCAATTTAGGGGTATCGTATTGTGTGCCTAGAATTTGATATTTCAACTGACCAAGAAAAATATTTAATACATAAAAAATATATATATCACAACAAAATTAAAAATTTAAGGCAAATTTTAACGAATTTCATAAAAAAAAAAAAACTAGTTTTGGTGGCAATGGTGCATGATGACGGAACAACATTGGTGGTGGTGGTAGCTATAGTAACAATGGAGATGATGTCAGTGATCATGATAGTGACAGTGGTAGTAACGACGATGACAACAATCGTGAATAATAACAGTAATGATGAAGGTAGAGAAAGTGATGTTGATGAATAAGAAATTAATTAAAATTATAACTTTAAAAATGATAATTTAATATTTTCACTTAACCAATATTGTTCCCACGTTATGAAGACACAGCATTTCCAACTTTCAAAGGCAATAATAATTTAAAAGTTTGTGAGGAAATTCAACATTCTTGAAAATGTTTTTGCTTTTTGCTAAGATGAACTTTTTGTGCTTTAATTTTAATAAAATTTTTATTTTATCATTTATTTTTGTATTGTTTTATTATTTTATTTATTATCTCAATTTCTTTCCTTAATAAATACCATTAGTCATATGTAAAATTAAAATAAAATTACTCTAACTAAAAGATTTTTGTTCTTAGTAATATATCATATACAAACAATACATGGTAAAACAAATTGTATCAATTAACAAAATAAAAGACAAAATTAAAACTTAACAAAGATTAAAAAAATTAAGACCTCAAGTAAAATTAAAAAGAATCTTAACCACTATTTTTCTACCAGACAATTCCATTTTAATCTCCTCCATTCACATTTTATGTATTTTTTAATTTTGAATTTTCCTAAACCACAATTAAAAATTTTTTTTTAAAAAAAATTAGTAGTTCAAATTTACTCAAAGATTTTCCCATAGGGTTACATTATTTCAATGCCATTACACATGATTGTGTATGAACAACGATCATCATTCACACAACTCAAGTGAATTCTCCATCTTTATATAATCCATGATACTTCAAAATACTTGAGCATTGTTAGTTACATGAGTTAGAAACAGATCCCTCCTGTCACAATTTTTACACTAAGAGTCACCTCCTTTAACTCATCTAGTTTTTCTCACTATGAATGTAAAACCATAAACAAATAAACAGAAGCATCTTTTCACAGTTTTCTAGCCTTGTTATGTACAGAGTCTCTCAAAGAAGACGAGGATGATGAAGATGCGATCCCGGTGCGTGTAAACTCGGCCTTGTCCTTGTTGAAAGCCTTCTGAACATCTTGTTTGAGCTCCACAAATCGCGCCCTCTTGATTCTTTGTTCTTCTTGGGTGCCCTTCTCAAGGTAAAACAAGTCAGGCAGGTCATCCTCCATGAACTTGTCCAGCACTTCCGAGCAGTGAGGGAAGTAGCGCCGGCCCATCTCAACTGTAACAATTAGAACATAAAAGAAATCTAGTAAGTGAAGGAGTTGCACTCAGAACACAGACTAATTAGGTAGATAATTGCAAGGGGAAAACTAGTTTCTGAGCAAAATAATTAGTCTTGAATAGATCATTTCCAAATCATGCTTTTGGAGGAAAAAAAGGGAAATAATCTCAGTTATTTGACTAGAAGTCAATTTTCCTTGTAGTTTATAATATCTCTCTCAACTCTTTTGTGTTTATGTTTCATTATAAGTTTCGGTCTTACTTCTAAGAGAAATAATTACTTACATGATAAAATGATGAACAGGTTCATTGTTAAATATGTTTCACTTGTACTTTAAAATAGTTTCTTAGTCTTTTAAAGCTATTACAAGGATTAAGTAGACAATTCAAAATTGAAACTATCCTCTTAATTTCAACAATAAATTTTAACACTGAAAATGTTCAAGATATGAGACATGGACATTTAACAATGAAATTACTCATCTTTATAACGCTTTAAGGTTTACACAGTTCTAGAGGCTGAGCCAAGGAAATAGGTAAAATAAACGAAAAAATGAATGAATAAAACAAGCTTTTGCAGCCAAAGAATAAATTTAAGAAAACGATGCACTTCAACTTCATCAAGAGGACGATGACAAAAGGGTGAGAAAGAGGTGACATATGTCCAGGTGTGCATGCATTTGTGCGTGACAAACGCATGCATACATGTGTTTTAGAGAGAGAAAGAGAACAACAGAACATAGCTTGATACTGGGTATCCTAAAAAATTTCAGTTTCTAAAGCCATGAAAACCAAAGACAAGCAAAAGGAAATTCATTTTAGAATTAAGTGAAAATAGTAAGATTAAGCTGTTTCAAAAAATTCATTAAAATTATTTAAACAGCAGAGCATAGTATGATTAATAAGGTTGCTTAACAAGAGATAGACATTGCACATAACAAAATCAACATGGCCAATAAAGGACACATACAGATAGTAGTATGAACTTGACACCAATAGGTATAATGAAAGAAAAAGATAAAAGATAAAACAGAAGAAGATGCCTGTTTAATTTAAACTAAAGGTTTTGGAAAAATTTATAATGTTAGTTCTTTGATTACCTGTTTTCATCAGGGCCTCCATCCTAGAAAGAAGTCTTTTGTTTTGCACCAGGGGAGTCTCATTTAGATCAACCTCCCTCAGATTACCATTTGAACCTTTTGATGCAGAAAGACCAGCGAACTCAGATGTTGTCTTAGCATGTGCGATGTCCATGGCTAGCTTGGCTCCAGTAGGGAAGAATAGTCTCGCAAATGCCACTGCAATTTGTAGCAAGAATTAGTGTTTGATACTGTAAGGATGTTACCCATAAATATAGGAAAGTCAGCTGAAAGCATCGCAGAAGTATACGGCAGAAGCAATAATCAAGATCTTGGAAATAATATAAATACAAGAATTTAATAGGAAGCATCAAGTGTGAATAGCCTTAAAAAGAGAGACAGTCTTGATAAACACTGGCTCCCCAGTTTGATTCATTTCCAAATACTTACTTTCTTCCAAAAGCAGGAGCTCTCAGTACTTAATAATTTTAACTCATCAAACTTTGCTCCAAAAGCAGTCCTAATGTTCATTGTTAAAAATGATTGAGTATTCCTTTATGCAAAATCCAAAACACCATAGCATCCAACACGAGCTGAATGAAACAGTCACATTTAAGTTCTGGTAGTAATAACGTATACGTCTAGAAGGATCATCATCAATCAGAAAAACTAATGGCACTCAAACAGTTTCTACATAGTCAAGAGATTACACTCTACTCTTTATGTTGAAAGTATGTAGTTTCATCCTTCGACAGAGAAGAAAAATTTATAATTTTACTTATTTTAATTAAAATATATTTAAAATAATATTAATTTTTAAAAAAAAGTTTAATTTATTAAAAAATATTTTAAAAATTATTATTTCGATATTATTTCTATGGAGTTTAAAATGATAAATTTTATTTATTTTAAATTTTAAAAAATAATTTTTCATATTATTCAAATAAATAATAAATAAATAAATTTATATATAATTATATAATTATATAAATGATAAATATAAAAATATTTTAATCAAAATAAAAAATTATAAATTTATAAAATAATAAAATATAAATATAATTTACTCTTAAAAATAAAATTTTTTTTTCCTTATATTGTTCTTTAAATACCAAGAAAAGAAGGTGGGATAAACTAAACTAAAATACAAGAAATGTCCATCTTTATGTCAAGTCATGGAAACTAAGCAACTTCAAAAACAATTTAACATATGTAGCCAATAATTCAATTTTTATCATTTTAAAAAGTAATAATTAGAATTAACAAAAAGTAATAAAATCAAAATCTACAAAAGATCAGAACTCTGCAAACAAAAATCTTATTTTTAAAATTTAAACCGTGACTGCGTAGAGGCAAATTTATGCCTTTTTAAGGTATACCTTGTTACCATGATCGTCAGCTATTTCCTTCGGGATTCCCCAACGCGCTCATCTCATCTTGGCCCTTTTTGAGTTATGACTTATAAGCCTAAAGAATAGCCAAATAAAGTGCCACAGCTGAGTCTAGAATATCGACAGCCTATTGATATTTTCCAGTTAATTTTAACATGTCAAGTTCTTTACTTCCTTCTCTTTTTTCTTTACCTTTTTCTTTTAGGTTCTGTTTTGCATCAAGTCTACTATCACCATGTTGGGGTTGAATTGACAAGCTTGTTGGATTGTGCTTTTCCTCTTTCATTAAGTATTGAAAAATCCGTTACTGCTCATTTTTCACTGGAGATCGTCTGCTTTTCCTGAGACTGAGAACCTAACGTGGCAGAAAGCTAGTGCCATTTTCCAGCAGCACACAACAAAGTAAACATTTATTCATGCACTTCCAGTGACACATAAAACATACAAATACATCATAGTACAGGCCGACACTGCCTGTATTCCAAAAGCCACATCAGAATTACAAACTAACATACAAATACATCATAGTACAGGCAGACCCTGCCTGCATTCCAAAAGCCACATCAGAATTACAAACTAGTCCTGAACACAACACAAATTAGTCTTGAAACAGTAAGGGTGCCAAGTACAATAACAAAGACGACGTCAGGAGAGTTGCATCTCTCATGACAGATAAAAGTGGCTCCTGACCAATTAGATTCACGCACAAACTCGTGGAGATCCAATTGTAATCAATTGTAAGTTCTTCCTCCAACAAAAGAACATAACACATGCCCCTTAGACGAAGAACATCAAGGTTTGTTCGACTTCCATTTCAGAACTTCGTCCACTACCACCGCTGTCAAGGAAGAAATTTTATTAAGATATTGTTTAAAAAACTAGGAAACGAATGCAATGGATTAAATGAATAAAAAGTATTATATACATATGAAATCAAATGAACTATTACAATTGGAGACTTCAGTATTTCATTTTCAAAACAGCGAACTGAATAACACCCTTAATTTTAGTTCTGGTAGCAATGAACTATACATCTAGCAGAACTGTCATCAATGAGCAGAGTTTATGGCACCAAAACAGTTCATACATATAAACAATTTAACATAGGCAGCCAATAATCCAACTCTGACTCCATAAAACAGTAACCGAGAATCATGAAACAGCTTTAACACTAACCGGAGCATATTCAAAACTAATAAAAAAAATATATCAAGCAATATAAACATCTATCATCAAACACTATGAAGTTTATACACTCTTAACAAAAGGAAGATTCAAGAAACATCTGTAAAATTATGTACATGTTCACAGATGATATCATCCTTTGCCAAATGGAAATTAAATGCCCCATGTTCAAGCAGAACCAACTACTCGAAAAGAAAATCTAGGAAATCCAGGCAAAAAGATTTCCATTTCACGCAGAACCAAATTTCAGACAGAGGAACTAAGGAACTTATGTTATGGTTGGCTATCCTTTGAAACAATTAGTTAACCACTTTTAACAAAACAAGCGCACCAGGAGTTTCCAAATCATAATTCCCAAAGAAAAAACAAAGGGTGGAAATAAACCATCGTAGCCTCACATATGCAGCCAATGATCCAACCTTGTCTTCATATAATATAAAAATATGGAAAGGAAGAAAATATAACATTCCCAACAGTATATATACATCTCAAAAATAAATTATTTGAATTACTATTCCACTTACCCGCAAGGCCTATCACTTGACCCCACAATATTCTGTATTTCCCATCAACATTATGTTGCAGGATAATGCTTTCAGGTTTCAATTTGACATGAAACCTGTCAGTTCCAATCGCTAAAGTTGCTCCCTTGTCAGGTCGGTGAACTGGTAGAGTTTCGTCCTTCGCTTCCAGCATACAGGATGACGTTGATCCTTGCTGGTATTGCAGCATACTCATCTTGGGAACTACATTAATCAACAAATAATATAAACTGAGAAGTAAACTACATATCAGTAACGCAGTACAAAATATGAATAATACACCAGGTGGAGGGGGAAAAAAAAGCTCAAATACACAAAGAATATGAATTCGGTAAAACTAATAACGTCGGATTAAAAAGCTTAGAACAAAAAACTTGTAAAAAGACCCTTTCAACTTTGGGTTACATGCAATTGGCTTACTGAACTTTCAAAATTAGTAATTAGAGGCACAGATTTTTACATTTTAGAAAATAGATTTTTTATCTAATTCTCTCACAATTGCATTAATTTATTTGCTCTATGTAGAAATCTAAACGAATTAGTGTAATTGAAAAAAAGAAAAAAAAAATAAACAGAAGTACCTATTTGTTTGCTAAATACTATGTAATTAATTGCTAATACCTGGATCAGAAGGAGGACGACGATAATCAACAGATTCACAGGGTACACAAATTCGATGTCCTCCACCACCACCAGTTCTCCCACCTCCTCTTTCTCTTCCCCTTCCCCCTTTTTCAGCTCCTTCTCTTCTATAACCAGACCGTGGTTCGGAAACAGTTCCTGATTGACCCCTTTGGGGTTGAGGCGGGTGATAGGACCCTTTTCCACCAGGTTCAGCATAAATGACCCTCCTCGTCTCGTCACCAGACCATGCTCGATCCCCGTCAGGTTGAGGGCGGTGACGAAACCCTCTTCCAGCGCCTCGTGGTGGTCCTCCTCCTCCTCCTATTCCGCGATTCCGGCATCTTCCTCTGTTGCCGCCGCCGCCACCGCCACGACCATATCCACCACTTTCCATAGGAGTAAGCACAAATGCCCAAGAAACTAAAACAGTAGCGTTGAGAAAGCAAGGGAAGTGAAGCGTGAAGACGACGAGTGAGAAGGAACAACAATTTATAGAAGGGTAGGCAAAATGACGAGAATGGCCTTCCTTGATCATTAAGAATTTGAAGAGAGAGAAAGGAGGTTCCAGAAGATTCCAGTGTAACCGAGAGAGGAGTGAAGAAGAAAAGTTGGGGTTAAGAAGTCTTTTTGAATTATCAGATGAAGGATTGATGACTGTGATATTGGTAAAACTTATTTGTTGAGTATGAATTTTGAGTTTGGGATTACAGTAAAGGAATTAGATTCAGTGGTGTTAAAGTGTGCTCATATTGTTGCTTAGATTCACTTAACTCGGAAAAAATGTGGATTCAATTTTGTAAATTATCAATTCATTTAAAAATGGCTTACATTAATTTACTTCATTTTAAAATAAAGACATATTTAAATTATTATATATAATGTTAATAATAATAAATTTATTAAAAATTTTTTGAGATAAACAAAATTTAGTTGGGAGATTTAATGATTTAAAAGGTTTACAAATTAAAATTGATTTCACTACTTTTAATCTTCCCTAGTCAGATGAGCTATTGGAAGATTCTATCTCTTCCAACCTATGTGGCCAAATTTTGTTAAAAAATTCTTAAATATAATATATGTATAACAGTATCTTTACATTGTTTAATAAAATTGAATTATATTAAATAGTATTTCAACTACAAATTGATGCAAAGCCAAGTTAATGTATCAAAATAAAATAGTGGGCTCAATTTTAATAAACAATGGAAGGATGATGTGGAAAATACCTTGTACCTAAGTATTTTTCAATTTTGTTAGAGGTTGAAGTTGCTTTTTTTTTTTTAAATATTTATTTTAAAAACTTGAAGTAGCATTTGGTTAAGCTTTTTTTTTTTTTCCTTAAAAATAAATGTTTTTCAGTAGTAATCAAACTTTAAACTTTGACTTTTAGGCAAAAGTACACCTATAAAAAATTACTATTTATCAAACGTGCTTTAAATATATTTTATTAATTTTATAATATTTTTTAATTCTCTATACTTCTTTGCATTTTATTTTTAAATAATTTTTAAAATTTTTTTTCTTCTTCTTATAATATCTAAATATTTATTTAATCCTAATTTTTTTTTTATATTTTCATTATATTCTTTTATTATTGTTTCACTTACTAATTTTGATAATTTTTTATAAAATAATTTTAAATAAAACTTCTTTGTATTATAATATTCAAATCTCGCTTTATAATAATTTTTTTAAAATTCGTATATATAACCATTTAAATATTTTGGTTCTAATAAACATATTTTTATATTATATAAATTTTTTATTGCCCTATATTTATCAGGGTGTTCATTTAATTTTATATTTCTTTTTAAAATTTCATTTCTTAGTATTACATCATATATTTTTAATATCATTACATAATATTCTCTTCTTGTATCAAAATTAGTTCCAATATTCCTTATTATTTCACTATATTCTTATTTTTGTGTCCGCCACCATTCTTGTACTATTCTTACAAAACTTATTTTTATTATTGTACTTATTATTATTATTAAAATATTTCTATTTATTAATAATATTAATTAAGTTTTTGACCACTCTTCTATTCTTTTTTCTCTATCTATTTTACAATTTAAATTTAGTTATATTCTTGAAATTGATATTTTTTTAATTTCATAATTTTCTAACGATGATTGATAATCATTATTATTAATTTTTGGTAAAAATAAAGTTTCTATTTTAGCATCTTCTTTTTTTATATCTCTATATTCTAGTCCTGATTTTCGTTTAGGAATTACTTCTATATTTGGTTCTCTAATATTTAAAATATTAGAAATAGTTGCTTGATTTTCTTGTTTTTTATCTTCATTTTACATATTTATTTCATCTATATATTCTATTGTTATTTTTCCTACTTCTTTTCTTATATTTTTTAAATTTTCTTCCTCTATTCTCATTTTTTCTATCATATCTTATTTTTTATTAATTTCTTCTTCTTATATATTCATCATATTTATTACTTTATTTTGTCTATTTAATTTTTCTATATCTTTTATAATTTCTTTTTTACATCTTCCTTCTATTATTATTACTGCTATATCTTTTTTTTAAAAGTTTAATTTATTAAAAAATATTTTAAAAATTATTATTTCAATATTATTTGTTTGAATTTTAGAATGATAAATTTTATTTATTTTAAATTTTAAAAAATAATTTGCCATATAAGTCAAATAAATAATAAATAAAATATTTATAATTATATAATTATATAAATGATAAATATAAAAATATTTTAATCAAAATAAAAAATTATAAATTTTTAAAATAAAAAGAATATAAATATAATTTACTCTTAAAAATAAAATAAAATTTTTTCCTTATATTGTTCTTCAAGTACCAAGAAAAGAAGGTGAGGTAAACTGAACTAAAGTACAAAAAAAATCCATCTTTTATGTCAAGTCAAGGGAACTAGGCAACTTCAAAAACAATTTAACATATGTAGTCAATAATTCAATTTTATCAAGTAGTAATTAGAATTAAGAAAAAGTAATAAAATCTAAATCTTAAAAATCAGAACTCTGCAAGAAAAAAAAATATTTTTAAAATATAAACTTGACTACGTAGAGGCAAATTTATCCTTTTTTTTATGTATACCTTGTTACCATGATCGTCAGCTTTTTCCTTCGGGATTTCCCAACGCGCTCATCTCAGCTTGGCCCTTTTGAGTTATGACTTATAAGAGTAAAGAATAGCCAAATAAAGTGCCACAGCTGAGTTTAGACTATTGACAGCCTATTGATATTTTCCAGTTTATTTTAGCATGTCAAGTTCTTTACTTCCTCCTCTTTTCTCTTTCCCTTTTTCTTTTAGGTTCTGTTTTGCATCAAGTCTACTATGGGGTTGAATTGACAAGCTTGTTGGATTGTGCTTTTCCTCTTTCATGAAGTATTGAAAAATCCGTTACTGCTCATTTTTCACTAGAGATCGTCTGCTTTTCCTGAGACTGAGAACCTAACGTGGCAGAAAGCTAGTGCATTTTCCAGTTGCACACAACAACAAAGTAAACATTTATTCATGCACTTCCAGTGACACATAAAACATACAAATACAACATAGTACAGGCAGACCCTGCCTGCATTCCAAAAGCCACATCAGAATTACAAACTAGTCCTGAACACAACACAAATTAGTCTTGAAATAGTAAGGGTGCCAAGTACAATAACAAAGAAGACGTCAGGAGAGTTTCATCTCTCATGACAGATAAAACTGGCTCCTGACCAATTAGATTCACGCACAAACTCGTTGTGATCCAATTGTAAGTTCTTCCTCCAACAGAAGAACATAACACATGCCCCTTCGACGAAGAACATCAAGGTTTTTCAGACTTCCATTTCAGAACTTTGTCCACTACGACCGCTGTCAAGGAAGAAATTTTATTGAGATATTGTTTAAAAAACTAGGAAACGAATGCCATGGATTCAAATAAATAAAAAGTATTATATACATACGAAATCAAATGAACTATTACAATTGGAGACTTCAGTATTTCATTTTCAAAACAGCGAACTGAATGACACCCTTAATTTTAGTTCTGGTAGTAATGAACTAAATATCTAGCAGAACTGTCATCAATGAGCAGAGTTTATAGCACCAAAACAGTTCATACATATAAACAATTTCACATAGGCAGCCAATAATCCAACTCTGACTCCATAAAACAGTAACCGAGAATCATGAAACAGCTTTAACACTAACCGGAGCATATTCAAAACTAATAAAAAAATATATCAAGCAATATAAACATCTATCATCAAACACTATTAAGTTTATACATTCTTAACAAAAGGAAGATTCAAGAAACATCTGTAAAATTATGTACATGTTCACAGATGATATCATCATTGCCAAATGGAAATTAAATGCCCCATGTTCAAGCAGAACCAACTACTCGAAAAGAAAATCTAGGAAATCCTGGCAAAAAGATTTCCATTTCACGCAGAACCAAATTTCAGACAGAGGAACTAAGGAACTTATGGTATGGTTGGCTATCCTTTGAAAAAACAAGAGTAGAAATAGAGAATCGTAGCCTCACATATGCAGCCAATGATCCAACCTTGTCTTCATATAATATAAAAATATGGCAAGGAAGAAAATATAACATTCCCAACAGTATATATACATCTCAAAAATAAATTATTTGAATTACTCTTCCACTAACCCGCAAGGCCTATCACTTGACCCCACAATTTTCTGTATTTCCCATCAACATTAAGTTGCAGGATAATGCTTTCAGGTTTGAATTTGACACGAAGCCTATCAGTTCCAATCGCTAAAGTAGCTCCCTTGTCACGTCGATGAACTGGTAGGGTTTCGTCCTTCGCTTCCAGCATACAGGATGAGGTTGATCCTCGCTGGTATTGCAGCATACTCATCTTGGGAACTACATTAATCAACAAATAATATAAACTGAGAAGTAAAACTACACATCAGTAACGCAGTACAAAATATGAATAATACACCAGGTGGAGGGGGGAAAAAAATAGCTCAAATCCACAAAGAATATGAATTCGGTAAAACTAACAACGTCGGATTAAAAAGCTTAGAACAAAAAACTTGTAAAAAGACCCTTTCAACTTTGGGCTACATGCAATTAGCTTACTGAACTTTCAAAATTAGTAATTAGAGGCATAGATTTTTATATTTTAGTAAATAGATATTTTTATCTAATTCTCTCACAATTGCATTATTTTATTTGCTATATGTAGAAATCTAAACGAATTAGTGTAATTGAAAAAAAAAAAGAAAAAAAAAACAGAAGTACCTATTTGTTTGCTAAATACTATGTAAATGTTCAAGGAGATAATTGCTAATACCTGGATCAGAAGGAGGACGACGATAATCAACAGATTCGCAGGGTACACAAAGTCGATGTCTTCCACCACCACCAGTTCTCCCACCTCCTCTTTCTCTTCCCCTTCCCCCTTTTTCAGCTCCTTCCCTTCCAGCGCCTCGCGGTGGTCCTCCTCCTCCTCCTATTCCACGATTCCGGCATCTTCCTCTGTTGCCGCCGCCGCCGCCACCACCGCCACCACCGCCACGACAAACACCACCACCACCACTTTCCATTGCAGTAAGCACAAATGCCCAAGAGACTAAAACAGTGGCGTTGAGAAAGCAAAGGAAGCGAAGAGTGAATACGACGAGTGAGAAGGAACAATTATTTATAGACGGGTAGGCAAAATGACGAGAATGGCCTTCCTTGGTCATCAAGAATTCCAAGAGAGAGAGAGAGAGAGAGAGAGAGAGAGAGAGATAAAGGAAGTTCCAGAAGATTCCAGTGGAACCCAGAGAGGAGTGAAGAAGAAAAGGTGGGGTTAAAAAGTCTTTTTGAATTATCAGATGAAGGAATGATGAATGTGATATTGAATGAATTTGTGAGGTTGGGATTACAGTAAAGGAATTAGATTCAGTGGTGTTAAAGCGTGCTGATATTGTTGCTTACATTCATTTAACTCGGAAAAAATGTGGATTGAATTTCCAAAATATCAATTCATTTAAAAATAACTTACATTAATTTACTTCATTTAAAAATAAAGACATATTTAAATTATTATATATAATGTTAATAACAATAAATTTATTAAATTTTTTTTGAGATAAAAAAAATTTAGTTGGGAGATTTGATGATTTAAAAGGTTTATAAATTAAAATTGATTTCACTACTTTTAATCTTCCCTAGTCAGATAAGCTATTGGAAGATTCTAACTCTTCCATCCTATGTGGCCAAATTTTGTTAAAAAAATTTTAAATATAATATATGTATAACAGTATCTTTACATTTTTTAATAAAATTGAATTATATTAAATATTATTTCAACTAAAAATTGATGCAAAGCCAAGTTAATGTATCAAAATAAAATAGTGGGCTCAATTTTAATAAACAATGGAAGGATGATGTGGAAGATACCTTGTACTAAGTATTTTTCAATTTTGCTAGAGGTTGAAGTTGCTTTTTTTCTTTTTAAATATTTATTTTAAAAACTTGAAGTAGTATTTGGTTAAGCTTTTTTTTTTTTCCTTAAAAATAAATGTTTTCCAGTAGTAATCAAACTTTGAACTCTGACTTTTTGGAAAAAGTACACCGATAAAAAATTACTATTTATCAAACGTGCTTTTATTTTTCTTATCTAAGCCAAAAATCCTTAGAAGCCCTCCTTATATATAAATTATTTTTTTTTGGAATAATTTATTAACTTTTAGTAAATATTATATTTAGATGCATCTAAATTATCGCATTAAAATTATATTCAATTTCCCACTATATATTATCTTGAGACAAAACTATGAATTGTTCTCCTTTTCAGTGCATGTTAATTTTTTTTAGTATTACATTATAAAAAAAGTAAATAGAGTAATAAAAAATATATAACATTCAATTTTCTGATGTATTTTATAATTTATATTATAGATATAATTTTTTTTTTGGGAGAACTTTTACATAAATATGATTATGGTGATAAATTTAATAAAATTGTCAACACATTAGTTTATGTACAGTGAAATGGAGTCTATCATATTATCACTCTTTTTTTATATACTAAACAAATATCTTAACAAGAGCAAGTACCTTTATCCATGGTATTCCCACTAGCATCTTGCATAAAAAAGGCACCACATCAGAATTACAAACTAGTTCTTAACACTATGATACTATCACTCGAATAGATGCATAACACAAATCAGTTGTCAAACAGTGAAGGTACAAAATACAAACTAACATGACATAAAAGTTTCACGTTTTATGACACCTGAAAATTCAAGTCTGTCTCATGACCTATTAGATTCCCGCACAAACTTTGCAACCCAATTGTAAGTTCTTCCTCCAACAGGAGAACTGAACATGGGCCCCTTAGACAAAAAATATCATGTTTTCCAGGTTTGCGTGCAACCTGTAAAACCCCTATTCTAAAGGAACCATAGATGATGACAACGATGTTGCTGAATCCGAAGATTTCGCCTCAATCATAGCATAATGTATAACCTTCCTCTATAAGCTGCAAGGTCCGCATAGTACACAAGAGGCACTAGAGAGACAGGTTTAGTGCTCCTTACAAAAGTAAAGCAAATATGATATTTGAATTTCTGTAGTTCATCAGATGTAAACCTGTGCTCATCCCACAACACGTGATAATGAGTGAGTTTGCTGGTACCTAGAATTCCACTGTGACTACAAAGGTAAAAGTCAAAATCAAAAGGGTGTATGACTATCGTATCCACAACTGTTCTTGGAGAAACATTTCCTCTGGCAGACCCATCCAAGAAAAAGTGAGTCTGATGCCGCTTTTGTGCTACAATGAGTGAGATGGTTGGGAAGTGGTTTGATTGTTGGAAAGTTCTCTTCAGGTCTTGTAGCTCTTCATTAAGAACTATGTCAAATTGACCCTCGTTCACCCTATCACGGAAAACAACAATTTTTCTTGGCTTGACTCTGTTCAAGCTTTCATAACATCCTAAAAGCTCAAGACAAATTTCTCCGAAGTTCCATATTTGTTATTTTCAATGGGATTGAGGGCAAACACGAGCTGCATACCGGTTTGCAACAGGCCAGTTAACAGTTGCAACCATAGCAACAATCGATGGATTATTGGTAACACAATCTTCCCCCTTAAAGTGAGGGAGACTATTATTGAGTTCCACATTACTGCCTCCAAGTTTGGCATTGATCTTGAGAGTAAGATTGGTGAGATACTGGTCTTTTCCTTCATTAACTAATCCAGACAAGCAGCACTGTGTCCCTATACCAACATTGGTCTCAGAAATCCACTTGAGAGTCTTGTACCCTAGATCTTTGTGATCTATCACACACAGAAGAAACTGTAGCCAGCCACGACAATTTTTATAAGCCTTATCAGTTATTTCTTCAAGTAAACGATATAGTGAATCATAACTTGCAAGTTGCCTCATTGAAGAAGCTTCTACCAAAACAGGCTTATTCATGTAAATCCCAAACTTTCTGTACTTACCAATAAGATTATAAACGAAGTTATCCTTTCTTAATATACACCTTGATCCATTTGCGGTGAAATCAAGAATGCCCTAATGCTCAACTGGCTTACCTTCTACCATTGATCTTCTAACTAGATTCCACTAACATTTCCCTGGATCCAGTGCTACAGTTATAATCTCGCCATTTGTATCACCTAACTTCAATTTTGGTGGTCCAATGATGCGCCCTTCCACAGCTGTCATGATTTTGCTTACTTCCATTCTGAAACTTTGAATAATACCACCATTGTGTTAATGGACACATTTTATGTGAGATATTGTACGAAAAAATTAGGCAATCAATACGGTGGATCAAATAAATAAATTATATATCCATATGACATCAAACGAGATTTAAGTATTTTGCTCATTCTTAACATTTAAAATTACACATGTATCAAAACTTGGAATAATACCACCACTGTCAATGAAGACATTTTATGTGAAATATTGAATAAAAAATATTAGAAAATCAACCCGTTTCAAAGCAACCAACATGAGCTGAATGAAACAGTCACAGTTAAGTTCTGATAGCAGTAACGTATACATCTTGAAGGATCATCATCAATCAGAAAAACTAATGGCACCCAAACAATTTCTACATAGTCAAAAGATGAGGATGTGCACTTGGTTGCTAAGTCATAGCAGTCTTTCAACCACATTCTGTCATTAAATCATTTAAAAACAGAATAACTTACACTCTCCTCCTCTTTAAAGCATACACTCTCTTTTTTAGACAGATAAAAAATATTTATAATTTCACTCATTTTAATCAAAATACCTTTAAAGATAATATTAAATTTTTAAAAAAATTATAATTTATTAAAAATATTTTAAAAATTACTATTTCAATATTATTTGTTTGGAGTTAAAAATGATAAATTTTATTTATTTTAAATTTAAAAAATAATTTTTTTATATTGGTCAAATACATATTTAATTATATAAATAATAAATATATATTTATATATAATTATATAATTATATAAATAATAAACATAAAGATATTTTGGTAAAAATAGATAAAATTGTATGTTTTCTTATATCTTAAGAGAAAGAAGTGTAAATTTTCAAAATAGAAGAGACATGAGTGTAATTTACTCTTAAAAATAAAATAAATTTTTCCTCTTCAAAAGAATATTGTTCTCCAAGTACCAAGAAGAGAAGGTGGGGTAAACAAAACTAAAGTACAAAAAATGTCCATCTTTATGTCAAGTCGAGGAAATTAAGCAACTTCAAAAACAATGTAACATATGTAGCCAATAATTCAACTTTATCATTTCAAAAAGTAGTAATCAAGAATTAAGAAAAAGCAATAAAGACTCCCACCAAATGGGGTTTGAGAAGGGTTAGATGTACGCAACTCTACTCTGCAAACAGATAAACTATTTTTAAGATTTGAACTCGTAACTTTCAGGTCACATAGAGGCAAGTTTATCGTTATTCTAAGACTCACTCTCTCAAAATATATAAATAATAAATCAAAATAATTATATCAAGTAATACAATCATCTATCAGCAAAAATAATTTAGTTTATACATTCTTAATAAATGTAATGTTCATGAAACATCTATAAAATTTTGTTCATGTTCACATACGATATCATTTGTCAAAGGAAAATTAAATGCATCATGTTCAAGCAGAATTGACTACTTAGAGTTAGAAGAATTTTGCAGAGGAGAAGATTTATGACCTAGGAAATCCTGGCGAAAAGATTTTCAATTAGTGCAGAACCAAATTTCGGAAAGAGTAACTAATGAAACTTATTTTATGGTTAAGCATTGGCCAGCCTTTGAATATATAATATAACAATTAGTAAACAACTAAATCATAATTCCTAAAGAAGAAACAAGAGTAAAAGCAGAGCATCCCATTCTCAAATATGCAGTTAATGATTAAACTTTTTGTTGGTATCATATAAAAATCATGGAAAGAAGAAAATAAAACAATTTATAAAAATTATATATACATTTGAAAAAAAAAATTACTTCAACTACATTTCCACTTACCCAGAAGGTCCATCACTTGACTTCACCATCTTCAGTATTTCGTTCTGCCTTTCATGTGGACTAGCCAATGACATCTTTTTCAATGTGTTTGCAGCCTACCCCTTCAAACACTCCTTGGGAAATCTTTGACCATCAACTAACACACAAAATTCCATAAGGACAAAGTTTTTTCTATTACCTTCCCTGAAATCTAAGCAAGGAATATCTTTGTGTACAATGTCCTTTCCCCATTTATCCTTAAAATGGTCAAGAACACTAATGTTCTATGGGTTGCTCCATCCCTCTGGGTCCAAAACAGGGAATGTGAGATAACTTTTATTCTGGCCTGTTATCCTTCTAATGGTGTATTTCTATGTAGATTTTTGGTGTGTCATATTAACTTTCAACCTGACAAGTTCATCCACAACATCATACCTAAACTGCTCAAATTCTTTCAAATTAAATCCATTAATACACTCATGTAAAAAAGCCAAGAGTAGTCCATACATAATGACAAACCCTAGAATGTAGGCTTTAGACTATGCTGAAATCCTCCTGCCGTAACTAGGCCATGGTGAAGATTCCCATGCAACAAAGGAGGATTTGTGGGATAGAAGTGTCATCCCAGAGAGATTGTACGCCTTGCTGGATTCTCCTTAACCACCAAATCCATCCCTTGTAAAACGTCCCTAGGAATTGAGAAAAAAACCTCCTTATTGAGGTATTGCTTTAACATGCTAAACTTGAGTGTTTTAACAAGGGTCAAGGTAACTTTATATGAAATACTAGTTTCATTCTCTCCTTTTGAGATATCCACTATAAAGGGGTGTTCTGGTAATGGAACTGCACTGAAAATATTCTTCCCTCCGTCATATGCAGTCTCCCCCAATGGTAATCTCATGGGATCAATAGAAAACAATTTCTCCCTGATCATAGAAAGGTTAAACTTTGATATTTTCTGAGGTTGACCATTTTCTGAGTGTATAATGCATGATTATACTCTCAGGTTTGAAGTCGACCAGAAAATGATTGACACAAAGTTTGGGAGTTTGATTTTTTATTGTATCACCCTTGTCAGGTCTGTGAACTGGTAAAATTTTGCCCGTAGTTTCCATCATAAGGGATGAGGTTGAACCTTGCTATTTTGTGATTTGCAGTATTCTCAGGTCTGAAAGTACACAAATTAACCAGTAAATACATAAAAAAATAAATACGCATCGTATTAACCATGCGTAATTCAACAAGTGAAAAAACAACAAGAAATATGAATTGGGATAAATAAAATTCAGAAACAACACATCAACATGCTGACCATAATATAATACCCAAAGAAGGAGTTAAAACAATAAAATCATATTTTGATGGAAAAATCAATTTGCATGAGCATTAAAAAGAATTAACATTTTCTGGTAATATAACTAAAAATAAAAATAACAGTAGACTTAGATTCGAATGGTAAAAAATTCAGTTTGAAACCATTGTAATACCTGTATCAGGCAGAGAAGGGAGCAAATGAACAGGTACAGTGGGTACCAAAATCGGTGGTCCATCACCACTATCACAACCACCTCCTCTGCCTCTACCTCTTCCCCTTCCCCTTTCCCCTCTTTTAGCTCCTCCTCTACCATAACCTGACCATGGTTCTAACTCTGCATCTGATGGGCCCCTTTTAGGTAGAAGCTAGTGATAATACCCTCTTCCACCATAAAAGCCCCTTCTCGTCTCCTCACCGTACCATGATCGGCCCTGTTCAGGTTGCATTTGGTGATGAAACACTCTTGCACTACCTCGCGGTGGTCTTCCTTCTCCTCCTCTTCCGTCATTATGGCCTCTTCCTCTTCCTCTATAGCCATCACCACGATATGCACCTTTTTCCATAGGAGTGAGCAGAGAAAACACGAACCCTAGAGAAGCTAGAAGAGTGAGAGTGAGCAAGCAACGCAAGTGAAAAATATGGAGGGAAGGGAACGAGAATTTATATGAAGAGAAGGTGAAATTACAATAATGCCTTTCTTGCTCTTGAAGATTTTCAACAAAATACTGGTAAGAAAATCTTAAGGGGGGTAAGGACATAAGATACCTTTACATATCTTTATTATAATGTTTTTAATAAAAATAAAATATATAAAAATATTTTTTAAAAAATTTTAATTATGAATTACTGAATTATATAAATTATATCTTTATATTATAATGTCTTTCAATCATTAGATTCATAAAATATAGATTATATAATATAAAATTTATATTATAATGTTTTTAAATTTTATTATTATTGACCTTAAAAAATATATATTAAATAATATAAAATATAAAATAAAATATGTGATATGAAATAAGTAGTAAAAAATAAAGATAATGAAAGGTTAAAAGTGAGTAGAATTAAAAAATATTATTTAAATTATTATTTTATAATATATTTTAAAAATTAAAAAAACAAGTACTTTATATTAAGCAAAATTGATACTCTAATATATATTTTTTTTGTACACATTGTGTGCTTCTTGAGAAAATAATACTTTCTAAATTTGGTTACTCTCTTGAATAGTTGACCTCCTATTTTATATAAAAAAAAATTTTTTCAAATTTAATAAAACCTAAATCTTAAAGCCTAAACCTTTTGTAACCGATGAAAATGAGTGGTATTTTTTTTTTTTTGTAGTTAATCGGGGCCTAAGCCCAACGAGAAAAAAATAAACCACAAAAAACACAAAACACCAAAGTTACGTTCTAACCCTAGGATATTTGGTTATAATTTTGCAACCGTATATCATTTACATATTAATATTTTATAGTTTCAACTCAAAAATTGTCCTAATTAGCTAAAATAATTAGAAATTTTGTTTAGAGACAAAATTTGAGGAAGATACTCTGTTGTATGAGATGAATTTGGAATTTTAATCTTCTTTGCATAGGAAATTAAGGATAAAAATTGGAAGATACTGTGATGTATGTGTCAAATTTGATACTCCAATTGACTAATGGAGGAATTTCAAGTTTTAATGTAGAATTTCGAAAGGAATAAGGACATTATTAGAAATTTATGGCAAAATTGAGAATAGTTTTCTTTTTTGTTGAGAAACTGAATAATTTCATTCAAACAGGAGAATTCAAAACATCATCTCTGGCCAAGTCAAGCACCAAATCAGGAGAGTTTGCAAACCAGAAAAAAGAACAATATGATAAAGACTTTGCTACCTCATTACATTCTCTAAACACATGACTAAAGCTAACTGAATTAAAATGATGAGACATGGATAAGCAATCACAATGATATCAAGAATGGAGGCATCCTGCGCTCTTTGAATGGCATTATACACGTCCAAGAAATTCATTTTAATTATGAAGAAATCTCCATTCAATCTTATTATAAGCCTTTGACATATCCAATTTGAGAGTCATATATCCCTTTGTATGCCTCTTTTTGTTCTTCAGGTAATGAAAAATCTCAAAAATAATGAGTATTATCAATAATCATTCTATCTAAGATAAAAACACTATGTGATTTACTGCAAGACCAATTTAAGTTTATTAACAATAGCTTTAGTGACAATTTTTATCAAAGTGTTACGTAGATTTATAGACCTAAACTCCTTTGCACAGGGCAATCTATCTTTGGAATTAAAGCAATATAAATATGGTTAATATCAAGTGGGCTTTTATTCAGTGTCTTTAGCAAGCCACAAACATCATTACCAATAACAGTCCATAATTTTTTAAAGAAGCAATTTAGGGGTATCGTATTGTGTGCCTAGAATTTGATATTTCAACTGACCAAGAAAAATATTTAATACATAATATATATATCACAACAAAATTAAAAATTTAAGACAAAATTTAACGAATTTCATAAAAAATAAAAAAAAAACTAGTTTTGGTGGCAATGGTGCATGATGACGGAACAACATTGGTGGTGGTGGTAGCTATAGTAACAATGGAGATGATGTCAGTGATCATGGTAGTGACAGTGGTAGTGACGACGATGACAACAATAGTGAATAATAACAGTAATGATGAAGGTAGAGAAAGTGATGTTGATGAATAAGAAATTAATTAAAATTATAACTTTAAAAATGATAATTTAATCATTTCACTTAACCAATATTGTTCCCATGTTATGAAGACACAGCATTTGCACCTTTCAAAGGCAATAATAATTTAGAAGTTTGTGAGGAAATTCAACATTCTTAAGAATGTTTTTGCTTTTTGCTAAGATGAACTTTTTGTGCTTTAATTTTAATAAAATTTTTATTTTATCATTTATTTTTGTATTGTTTTATTGTTTTATTTATTATCTCAATTTCTTCCCCTTAATAAATACCATTAGTCATAATTAAAATTAAAATTAATATAAAATTACTCTAACTAGAAGATTTTTGTTCTTAGTAATATATCATTTACAAACAATACATGGTAAAAAAAATTGTATCAATTAACAAAATAAAAGACAAAATTAAAACTTAACAAAGATTAAAAAAATTAAGACCTCAAGTAAAATTAAAAAGAATCTTAACCACTATTTTTCTACCAGACAATTCCATTTTAATCTCCTCCACTCACATTTTATGTATTTTTTAAGTTTGAATTTTCCTAAACCACAATTAAAAACTTTTTTTAAAAAAAAAATTAGTAGTTCAAATTTACTCAGATTTTCTCATAGGGTTACATTATTTCAATGCCATTACACATGATTGTGTATGAACAACGATCATCATTCACACAACTCAAGTGAATTCTCCATCTTTATATAATCCATGATACTTCAAAATATTTGAGCACTGTTAGTTACACGAGTTAGAAACAGATCCCTCCTGTCACAATTTTTACACTAAGAGTCACCTCCTTTAACTCATCTAGTTTTTTTCACTATGAATGTAAAACCATAAACAAATAAACTGAAGCATCTTTTCACAGTTTTCTAGCCTTGTTATGTACAGAGTCTCTCAAAGAAGACGAGGATGATGAAGATGCGATCCCGGTGCGTGTAAACTCGGCCTTGTCCTTGTTGAAAGCCTTCTGAACATCTTGTTTGAGCACCACAAATCGCGCCCTCTTGATTCTTTGTTCTTCTTGGGTGCCCTTCTCAAGGTAAAACAAGTCAGGCAGGTCATCCTCCATGAACTTGTCCAGCACTTCCGAGCAGTGAGGGAAGTAGCGCCGGCCCATCTCAACTGTAACAATTAGAACATAAAAGAAATCTAGTAAGTGAAGGAGTTGCACTCAGAACACAGACTAATTAGGTAGATAATTGCAAGGGGAAAACTAGTTTCTGAGCAAAATAATTAGTCTTGAATAGATCATTTCCAAATCATGCTTTTGGAGGAAAAAAAGGGAAATAATCTCAGTTATTTGACTAGAAGTCAATTTTCCTTGTAGTTTATAATATCTCTCTCAACTCGTTTGTGTTTATGTTTCATTATAAGTTTCGGTCTTACTTCTAAGAGAAATAATTACTTACATGTTAAAATGATGAACAGGTTCATTGTTAAATATGTTTCACTTGTACTTTAAAATAGTTTCATAGTCTTTTAAAGCTATTACAAGGATTAAGTAGATAATTCAAAATTGAAACTATCCTCTTAATTTCAACAATAATTTTTAACACTGAAAATGTTCAAGATATGAGACATGGACATTTAACAATGAAATTACTCATCTTTATAACGGTTTAAGGTTTACACAGTTCTAGAGGCTGAGCCAGGGAAATAGGTAAAATAAACGAAAAAATGAATGAATAAAACAAGCTTTTGCAGCCAAAGAATAAATTTAAGAAAACGATGCACTTCAACTTCATCAAGAGGACGATGACAAAAGGGCGAGAAAGAGGTGACATATGTCCAGGTGTGCATGCATTTGTGCATGACAAACACATGCATACATGTGCTTTAGAGAGAGAAAGAGAACAACAGAACATAGCTTGATACTGGGTATCCTACAAGATTTCAGTTTCTAAAGCCATGAAAACCAAAGACAAGCAAAAGGAAATTCATTTTAGAATTAAGTGAAAATAGTAAGATTAAACTGTTTCAAAAAATTCATTAAAATTATTTAAACAGCAGAGCATAGTATGATTAATAAGGTTGCTTAACAAGAGATAGACATTGCACATAACAAAATCAACATGGCCAATAAAGGACACATGCAGATAGTATTATGAACTTGACACCAATAGGTATAATGAAAGAAAAAGATAAAAGATAAAACAGAAGAAGATGCCTGTTTAATTTAAACTAAAGGTTTTGGAAAAATTCATAATGTTAGTTCTTTGATTACCTGTTTTCATCAGGGCCTCCATCCTAGAAATAAGTCTTTTGTTTTGCACCAGGGGAGTCTCATTTAGATCAACCTCCCTCAAATTACCATTTGAGCCTTTTGATGCAGAAAGACCAGCGAACTCAGATGTTGTCTGAGCATGTGCAATGTCCATGGCTAGCTTGGCTTCAGTAGGGAAGAATAGTCTCGCAAATGCCACTGCAATTTGTAGCAAGAATTAGTGTTTGATACTGTAAGGATGTTGCCCATAAATATAGGAAAGTCAGCTGAAAGCATCGCAGAAGTATACGGCAGAAGCAATATTCAAGATCTTGGAAATAATATAAATACAAGAATTTAATAGGAAGCATCAAGTGTGAATAGCCTTAAACAGAGAGACAGTCTTGATAAACACTAGCTCCCCAGTTTGATTCCTTTCCAAATACTTACTTTCTTCCAAAAGTAGGAGCTCTCAGTACTTAATAATTTTAACTTATCAAACTTTGCTCCAAAAGCAGTCCTAATGTTCATTGTTAAAAATGATTGAGTATTCTTTTATTCAAAATCCAAAACACCAAAGCTTTCCTAAACTGTTGAAACAACCCGAATATGTAACAAATAACAGACACATCATTACAGTGCCACTTAACAATTTACATCTAGCACAATCAATATTAAGTTTGAACTTTAAGGGGATCTAATAATATCTCCTTCTATGTCCATAAAATCAGCATGAGTGATGATAATCAACTTTTAATCATTTAAATTTTGGACTTTTGGTTCAGTCAGCCAGTTAAGATGAGTTAAGTTGTAGATCTCCTAAGCGTAATCAGATAGAATCTCTAAGATGACTATTGAATTAAATCAATATGACCTCATAGGAAGAACGGGACAACAAAATCCTTGTTCGACACAGATTTATCAAACAAAGGAAAAGTACCAAAAAAATACCCACAATAGCAGTTATTGATGATAATTTTAAGATAATATATATCATTAATCATATCATCTCAGTCATAAGAAAGGAAGGCCAGTCACTCCATAGAAAAGAAATTGCAGAAGGAAAGGTAAACAAGTCAGAAAAGAAAAATATAATTGTGCCAATAGTAATAGGATGAGATAAAAACTACAAGATTAGGTGAAGTAATAAAGTTGGTAGCTCAACTGGTCAGACCTGAAATTCTTTATCTCAAGAACTCAATTCAAGATCCAAGATCACATAATAATGACCCTTACAAGTGGAATTTCGCACAAAAGACTTTTCCTCCAAAAGAGTAAGCAAAGCTCCAAAATAGTGTCAATTGGTTTATTTTGAGTGAGAATAAATATTGACCATTAAATCTTGCCCAAATGGTTAGAAATAGAAAGAACACTCGAAGGTCAAATGACCACTTAAAAAAGCCAAGCAACTCAGTCTTTTATTTTAATCACTCATGCAAAAATTAATCATTAGGACTTAGGAGTCACTCCTGTCACTCTCATGATAACCTAGGGATCTCAATTAACTTTCAGTGACACTAGATAAAACATTCATTGCATTAAAGGTCGAATAATGTAGACACTGGGATTAAGACAAGAATGTATAGAAGACAAACAAAGATTAGAAGACTATTGTCCATGAAATTATACCTCTGTTCTCAAGATATAGCAGCTTCATGTGCAGATCATCAGCCATTGTATGCGAAGACATCAAGGCATCCCCAGCCATTGGATTTCTCCGCATTTCTCTTTCCAAAACATCGATGCATATCCGATCTTTGTTTGTTTCCTTCCCCTGTTCTGTTTTTGCATGATAGTCCTTTGGTCTTGTCAACCTCCTGCAGATACTAACAGCACTCTGACCATCAAAAGTCAAGTCTGATGCACAGGCCCCTTTTGTAAGAAGAGATACAATAACTGAAGGCTCCTTACGCATGGCAGCAATGTGAAGCACAGTGTAGCCCCGAGGATTCCGGAGATTGACATCTGCCAGTCCCAAAGCAAGGACCTCAGAAACAACCTTAGGATCACAGTATGCAGCAGCATAATGAAGAGCATTGGCTTCATCCAATGTTATATCTGACTCAGTTAAAAGTAGTTTGACAAGCTCGACATCATCTGAGTCTAGTGCCTTATGAATTCTGGTGATTCTCTTCTGACGCACTGGTTCATCAAGAACAGGTGCATTATTTTCAATATCGTTCAGGCAGTTGCGGCGGAGCAGTTTAACTTTTCCTGCAAGTTTTAAGGGAAGCTCTTTCTCAATTGAGATGTTATCAAGGTCTGATCGTGCCACCCTATCAACACATTGAGCGACAAGTTGACTCAATTGACAATGGAAAGCAACAGTGAGTATAGGGATGACATCTTCTACAAGAGCCTTCCCTACAAAATTAAGAAGGCGTCGCTGCAAGAATTTAAAGAATTAAATTAATTTCAGAACTTTTGGCCTTATCAAACACAAACTTGCAAGCAATTTAGATTTTGAAATAATTTGTAACCAATATGCCAAGCATTATCACAACAACCAAAGAACAGAGTATTCTGTGCCTTAAAAAGCACTATGCATATTCACTCAAAAGCTAAGGGCTCTTAGCACCTAGGCACAAAGTAAAAGGTACAAATCATATACTCCTAGGTATCAGCCTGAATGAAAGAAGCAAGGCATCAAATATATGTAACATAAAGTTCAATATATACTACTTCAGTTCAGAATATCAAAGTCAGATATAACTCCAAATATATCTGCTGAAGCAATTTTTGTTCAGAAAATATATCCACTTGATTTTATGGCACATAAACATAAGAAAAAACTTTTGTGCAACTTTTTTATCTTTGCTATTAGGTCCTTTAATAAAAAATGACATATAGTTGGATTTTACAACTCATCACCACCCCATGATTGGGTCTTTTTAGAAGTTTTTTTCCACATATTTTATTCTCATTGGAAAATATAAGGAATTGTACCCAAGTCCAGTCTTCAAAGATATATGGTCCACATCCATAGGAAGAAAGGCTTTAACTTAATAAAATAAATCGCTATCATACATATTTGGAAGTGCAAAATACATCAACATGTGTAGCAATACAAAAACATACTATCAAAAATTTTTATCAAAGCAGCATGACGAAACCTCTCCCTCATTAAACCATTCAAAAGTAAAACTCATTGTTTCCATATAGTTAAGATTATACGTGCCAAGTGGTGCTCTCTATAATCTATATCATCATACTGATTAAGAATATATACCTGAAAAAGCGATACCAATTCTGGTATTTGAAAAATGGAAGAGGCATACAACAACTCCACAGCAAAATTAATTGCTGGTCTACAAGCATCATGAACACATACATTGTCAACACACGTTGACACTTCCATTGGAGAGGGCTTGAGTTTTCCAGTATACAAATAGCCCAAGAATATCTGGAAAGCTTCATATCCAACCTTGCCATATGGCAACAAATCACTCATGCAATACTTCAATTTTCCTTCTTTCTCTGAAGAACCTTTATCTCTCTTGAATAACTCAAGGAAAAACTTGCTCCTAGAGGCTAGAATACATCGGTGAACACCAACGGCTATTCCTTCAACAAGGATCTCGGCATCACTAAAATCAATATCAGAATCAACCAAAAGCTGCTCCAAACTAGAGCTAAGCTTACTCAAACTGATCACTTCAAGGTTAGGTCCAGGATCAGAACCGTGAGAAGAGCACATGTTGTGGCTAGCAGAACCATTTGATAAATGGGAAGATGAAGTAAAGCTCAAAGATGATGATGGCTCAGCTGAATGTGCCATTGATCAACTAGAGAACTGTAGTGAACCTAGAACACACCCACTGAAAACATAGTTGACACAACTTCTCACTTCATGTTCATAGTACTATCGCAGTTTCCTGATAGATTCCCCAGAACATTTCTAACCACTAACACATAGGATGTGATATATATCCTTGAGAACAAAAGATCAGAATGGAAATTACTATAAAATAATCTTGAATATAGAAACTATTTATCTCTTTAAAAGGAAAAACACTAATCTGAAAACAAAGTGTTAGCTGCAAAATCCTACGAGAAAAAATACATAACTAACTATAACACTTTCTTGATAATTAACACATCCCAACTTCTATCTTCTAATACCAAAAAGGGTAAAGAACACCGGCCAACCAAATTTACAAAAATCCCCAGCTTGAATTACTCAACTTTCATTCTCAATCCTTCTAACGCCAAAAAGGTTCAGAAAAACACACCAATCACGTTCCCGATTGTTTCTATCAGATCCACCGAAGACCCAGAAACTCCATAACTTTAATGACCCAGATAAATCCAAGGAAAGAAAACCCAGTTGAACCACTGTAAAAAGAAATCAGAAAAGACCACCAAGTACAACCATCGGATTCTGGGAAGTTTCCGAGAAAAAGAAAAGGAGTAGCAGAGGAATCAGAGCATAGAGTAACGATAAGATTACCGCGTTCAGTCAAGAGCCAAAACAATGAAACATCATCTCCGAAGCTTCATATTTCGTTTTCAGAGGAACAGAAATCAGAGAGAGAAAGAGAGAGAGTACTGTATGCGCAAAGTGGGTGTGTCGTGAAGGGATGAAGTCGTTTTAGTGACGAGAGAGATGGCATCAGCGTCCCCAGCTGGGTAGCGCTTGCGTTACCAGTGGCGTCAGCAGCATTGGAATGAAGAGAAAGAGAGAGAAAAGGAAGCAATTTGGCATCTTTTGACGAAATTATCGGCAAATGGCAACGCATCGCTTTCACACTGCATAAGCCGTCGTGTTCATATGGGGATGGGCCTCCATTATTCAAAAGGATATTACTAATTTACTATCAATCAACAAACGGACCAAAATATTTTTACGAGAAAGTAATTACATAAATTTTATTCGATGATCGAAGTAGAAATGTAATATTAATAAATTGTTCATTAAAATGGAAGTCGCCTCACTCAAAGAATAATACAGAAATTGAATTTTTGAAGAGTATATTTGTTAAGAAAAATTTTATTTTAATATTTTTGACTCAAAAAAATTAGTCTAAAAAATATATACAAAATATAAATATAAATTAAATTATTTTTATGGTCCTTATAATTTTTCTCAATTTTTAATTAAGATCTTATAATTTAAAATTTATAATTAAACTTATATAATTTAACAAATTTTTAATTTAGTTCATAAAATTAATTTTTTATTAATATTTTGTTAAATTTTAATACTATATTAATTATATAAAATTTTAACATTGTAAATTTATTTAATTTACTTTAATTCATTCACATTATTTAATAAAAATTATATTTTATTTTATATATTTATATTATTATTTATTTTTTTTGTAGACATAAATTATACACATATTTAAAATTTTAAAATATTATATCTTAATAATATTAATATAATTTTAATAAAAATAAAAATTATAAAAATCTAATAAAAATATATAAAAATTACAAAAGTAATTTAATAAAAATATATTATTTATCCACGCACTCTTTTATTTATTTTTTTATCATGACACAGTCATATTATATTTCAGATGAGAAGATATGATTCGTGACAAATACATGAAAACCAACGCGGATGGTGAAATGTACGTGGGAGAGAGAGAGAGAAAGAATCCATGAGGATATGGGATGGCGTGGAGGTGAATTGATTCGTGGCATTGAATTGGAAAGCGGCCATATTCATGTCTATCTTTTAAAAATGCTTAAAAAAAAGTTATTGGATTCTATTCAAATTTAAAATTTCAATTCGGTTTATTCAATTGTAAAGGCTGATTTATTAGTCAAATTAGATATTATAATAGGTATGAATCATAATTTAATAATTTTGTATTATAATTCAATCCCATCTATAAATCTTTTGAATTTTTGTCAAAATGAGTATTTTTTTTCTTAAATGATCTTTTTATTCGATAAATTACAGTTCATTATATTATATAAATAAACTTAGTATAATTTTATTCATACATTTGTCAAACAATTATTATTTTATCTTACAAAATAAGGAGTTTCTGAATTTAGACGTTCAATCTAATTTATCAATGTGCCTTATATAATTTAGACATGTTAGATTTTTGTTTATACTTTTATTTTTAAAATTAATTTTATGAAATTAATTTGAAGAATTTTACATAATATTAATTAATATTTTCTTTATGTATTTATATATGTTTTGAATGAAAATACTTTTTTATACTTTTTATTTTAAAATCTGTAATATAAAGTATCTCTTAGAGATTATTTTTCAAAAATATATATAATTTTTTTTTTGGTCAAAATGCACAATACTTTGCTTTAGTTTAGACTTTTTGCAAATAGTTCCCAGTGGTTTAAAACTTAATAGGGTACTCTTAGATTTTTAAAATCAAGTAATTAATACATTTTGTTAAATTTTTTATCTAAAATCTGATGATCAACAATTATATCATATTCGTTGACTTAACATAGGCAAAAACGCTGCGCTGGCACTAGGGACATTTTAGTTTTTTTTAATTTTTCTTTCTTTCTTTCCTTATCTTCTTCTTCTCCCTTCTATCACTGATGATGGTGATGGAAGCGATCGACAGATACAGGCGACGGACGAATCTATGGGGAACATTCGGGCACGGCCACATATCGTCACGAACATTTATGACTCGTCCTTGCGCAATTAGTAATTACAATGAATCTGTCGTAAATGTTTGTCACTCGTCCTTGAGCGTTCTCTAAATCAGCACTAGATGTTTGCAATAGATCTGTCGTGATTCGTGGCCACGTGAAAACGTCCTCGATAGATCCATTCGTTACCTGCATCCGTTAATTGCATCTGTCTCTCACGTCTGTCTATCACCTCTGTCGTTATCACTAGTGACAGGAGGGAGAAAAATAAGAAGATAAGGAAGAAAAACAGAAAAAATTAAAAAAGATTAAAATTTCCTTGGCGCCAACTCAATTTTTTTACCTACGTGAAGTCAACGGATCCAAAGTAACTATTAACTGTCAGATTTTAGATAAAAAATTTAACAGAAGGTGTTAATTACTTGATTTTAAAAGTTTAAAAAAATTTCTTATTAAATTTTAAATCACAAAAAACTATTTACAAAAGATCTAACTTACAAGAGTTTTGTGCATTTTAAACTTTTATTTTCAATTGAAAACAATAATTTAAATAGATTTTTATTTTATTTTTAATTACAAATTATCTTTTGATAACAGTCTAACACATTACATCATATCCCATTTTAGCGCGTTCAGATTCTCCGCTTGGCATTGTTTGTTGGGGGCTGGTTGGCTTTTTAGCGGCGGTTTTTTCCGTTGCTTTAGTTTCTGCAACAAATATTATTGTCACTATAAATTAATTATTTAAACAAAATTTATAGCAGCAATAATATTCGTCGCAATAATATTAAAACAACTTTAACAACGGAAAAAACCGCCGCTAAAATGCGAAGCAGCGTCTACCGCACAACTTACAGCAGAGAATCCAAAATCCATTTTAGCGCACATTCGGTGACTATCGCAAGCAAGTGCCTTCTTCGCAGAGCGTTCAACCCCGCCACGTGTCGCGATTTGAATTTTATTTTATATATAACTTTCTGTACTGAAAATAATCTTTAATTTAACTAACGTATTAAAAAATAATTGTATTTAGCATTCGATAATTTTTTAAATAAAATTATGTTTATTAAAATATATATATAAAATAAAAAATAAATGTATGTTAATTTTATTTCCAAGTTTTTAATATGAAATATAAAATAATTAGTATAATTTAAAATAATAAATAATTATCTTTTATCTTTTATAATTTTTTATTTTTAACATATAATATAATATTTAATTTTAAAAATTAATAAAAAAATTAAATATAATATATATTTATATTTATATTATAAATATAGACATATCTTTTGATATTTGAATTATAATTTATTACAATCGAACAAATTAGTCCATTCAAAGAAGTCATTTGATTTGAATACGATAATTTGTTGGGATGTTATATGCTGTAGTACTGTGCCTTCCATCTTCTGATGTATTACTAATATTTAATTAGTCGAACAAGATAACATTCACAACAAATTATACCAACTAATTTGTTGGGAATGTTTGTTTTTTTTGGCCAAAAATATGGGACGAATGTTGAAAATCATTATTTTAAAGGCAATTAAAAAAATCTAAATCGGAAAAATTTGGAAAAAAATTTAGAGAAGTTAAAATTTTTTGTTAATTATACAAAGTAAATATTTAAATGTTTAAATTTAACTCCAATTGAAAAAATACATATCCTTCTTTAAATTATTAGTTGTAATAAATATTTACTTTTAACTATTACTTAATTATAAATATTTTTATTAAAATATCATTTTTAATAAATATCTTCTTTAACTATTACTCAATTATAAATATTCACTTTAATTATCACACTCACAAATATTTTTTAAATTATTACTTATAACAAATATCTTTTAAGAAAAAATAAATATATATTCCTTCAATTATAAGTTACGTACAAATATCTCTTTAAACTATAAAATGTGATAAATGTCATTTAATTATAAATTTTATTTAAATTTATTAATTAAAAAATATATTTTTTATGAAACTATTTTTATTTTTAAAAAAATTTAAAAAATTATAAACTTTTATAATATATAATTTCCTTCCAGCATTTGATCTCATAAAAAAAAAATACTAAAATTAAAAACACTAATTATGATTGAATGATATTTATTAATTTTGGATACAATGATTACTTTTTATATTACAAAAATGTAAACTTTATTTAAATATTTTTAAAAATTAAAATATTTTAAGAAAAAGTATTTTTTAAAATTAATAAGTCTAAATAAAATTTATAATTAAATGATATTCATCATATTTTATAATTTAAGAGTTGTAATTTATTCATAAGTGAAGGGAAGTATATGAATTTTTTTAAAAAAAAATATTTAATACTATTAATTTTAAATATAAAAAAATATTTATCATAAGAGATAATTAATAGATATTTATAATTAAGTAATAATTAAAAAAAATATTTACAGTTAAGAAATAGTTGAAGGGATATATATATATTAAATTAATATAATTATTAAATATAATATATCAATGTTACATGTAATTAAGAGTTACAATAATTATATATAATTTGTAAAACATTTTGAGCGACTTCAAAAAGTTTACGGTCGCAGCAACTGATATCTGCAATGTAGTTACCGCAATACCTGCAACTCCAATACGCATTATAGCCGCCGCAATAATCGCACCGCAACGGCAACCGCAATATGCTACAGCCAAATTTTCGACCTTTTTTCCCAGAAATCATGCTACTACCATATTGGTCTTGCATGCACGAAGCGCACATTTCAATTTCTTCTAGAAACCTCAGTAATGGAAATTTTGGCTCAGAAGCTTCCTTCGTTCAAAACTTCACGCACTACTTGCTGGTGCTCAATCACTACTCGCAGCTCAGCATATGTTGGGTTTAATCTCCGTCGCTTTTCTTCTTCTCTTTCCGCCTGTGCCTGCGCACTCAATGAAGAAGTAGTTGAACCAGCTATTAGGTCCCGCTCTCCGCTGGGTCACACCCCCCGACCCGATTTTTCCATCCTTCACCAGGTATGTATCATCAATTTTTGTCTTGAGTATAACCCATTTAGGTTTTAATCTTCGAAAGTTGGTGAGGGTACGAATTAGTATTAGAGTAACTTGTGTATTTACTAATTTTCGGGTATAAAGCTATATGTGCAACAATTTAGGCCCAAATTATTAGATGACTCAATTTATGTTCGTGAAGTAAAGTTTGTAAATGTATAAGAAAAATCCAGATAATTTTGGCTTCAGTTTTCTATTGATTTAGTGCTACTTGTTTTAGTTCATGCTTATAATAGTAGGCTGAAAAAAATTCCTTTCCTTAAATAAAATTGGTTATGTCTAAAAATTTAAGACTCACTGCTAAACCAATATTCCTTAATGCTTATGGACTTATATGTTATTATAAAATTGCGTTCCTGAATGACATACAAATTTTATATCGGTTACCTTTTTTAAGTCACTTATTCATCCATGCATTAACGCAATTTTTTGTTTGTACTATCTTTCTTGATTGGAGAAAGAAAAGGATACTTGATATGTTGTTCTGGTACATTTTATGAAGTGCCGATACTTGAACTCAATTCACAGGAAGTCAATGACTCAAAACTTGTTTACTTAGACAATGCAGCAACTTCTCAGATGCCGAGCACTGTCTTGAAGACATTGCTAAATTATTATGAAGCTTACAATTCAAATTTGCATCCTGGCATTCATTTCTTGAGGTGCTTATTGCGCAATAGTTATAGCTACATATGTAATTTAGTGACACATATTTAACATTATTTCTCCCATCTGACATGTACTTCAACAAGGATAAAGACACTGCTACCATGCCTTCGAAGTTCGAAATTTTTTTTTTCCTGTCATGTGATTGCTCATGTGGTCAGTTACTTTATAATGCATAAACATTTCTTATGGATATAGTGCAAAGGCCACAGAGGAGTATGAATTGGCTAGAAAGAAGGTTGCAGCTTTTATAAATGCTTCAGATTCCAGATGGATTGTTTTTACAAGAAATGCTACTGAGGCTATCAATCTAATAGCTTATTCTTGGGGATTGTCAAACTTAAAACCAGTAGATGAGGTATGTCCATCCTAGATTAATATTTTGATTAACCTCAAATTACATCACTGTTCATTTCAACTAAGTCTGAGATTATCTTGTGCAATGTTTTTTTAAGGTGTGAAGATAATGCATTGAGGTTTTATACAGATGTTTCTGTTTTAATATAGATATTTAATATCCCACGAAAAAGAAAAATTAGGGTTTTGTTAATCACTAAATTATATTGACCAAGAATTATGATAGTAGTTTTCCCTAAATTTTCTTGTGCATTATCTTTAAATTACTGCTTCAAAAATCTTCAGTTTTACATAGGGGAATGCTTGATTCAATTCATTGTCTGTTTTTACCTTTGTTGTGTTTTACTTCCAAACGTATTATAAAGAGTCCAGTCAGAGATATGTTCAAGCAGTATGCTATTTGGATTTATCATTTGATTTTGGAGAAAGGGAGTGATCATGCTAACACAGCAGTAGGGTGATTCCAGACAGCAAGAGTGTAAAACAGAAAGTAAATGGTTGCTGTATCACTCTGCTATCAATAGGAGAATGGGATTGGTTTTGGCAAGTGTGCCTAGATTTCCTATTCAATTACTGTCAAATGTTCTCCTTATTTTTCTCACTGAAAGGAATGAAAATAATCTGAAAGTTTGCAGAATTCTTGTGCAGTTGTTGGTTGTCACTGCAAACACATTCCAATAACTGATTTAATAATTTGAACTTCAAATATTTCCTAAATTAGGTCATCCTTGAGTTTTCATGCTTGAGAATTTTTGAATGTTGACTGAAAAGGAATCACATAATTTAATTTTATCTATGTATACATAGGATTAGGATTAGAAATGTCGTAGAAATGAGAATGTTGTGTTGGATGAGTAGACACACTAGAAAGGATAGGATTAGGAATGGTTGCATTAGAGAGAAAAATGGGATAACACTAACACCTATCATAGAAAAGTTGGTTGAAATGCACCTTAGGTGATAGTCTAATAACTAGGGATAGAGGAAGACTAAAGAAAACAATAGGAGAAACTATTAACACATCTTTGTTTGTACTATCAGTAGCCGACTCTATCTAGTGGGAAAAGACTTTGTTTTTTGTTGTTGTATATGTACATAGGATTCTGTGAAGCAGAGTATTCACATAAGTCACAAGCAGCATAGCCAAAGGTGTTATTTTTTTGTGGCATTTAACAGCCCCTTTCTTACAAGCAAAAAAAGTATAACAAAAACAAATAAAGTCTATTCCCACTAGGCGGGGTCCGTTACATGGATCAAGTGATACCAACGTGTTTTATCTTGGTTCATTTCTATTATTAGATTGTTTACAGTTAGATTCATTCTAATAGTTTCTCCTATTATTTTCTTTCTCCTTACCTCTAGTTATTGGACTACTTTTCATCTTGTCAACTTTTCGTTTAAGAGCCTCTAATGTTCACATAATCAAACCACCTAAGGCGCTTTTCTTCCAACTTTTCTATGATAGGTTCTGCTCTAACTTTTTCTTCTAATGCAGTCATTCCTAATACTATCATTTCTAATATGTCCACTCATCCAACACAACATTTTCATTTTTGGGACGTTGAATATTTGTTTATGTTAACTTTTTATCACCCTACATTTAGTATCATACTAAGTTTAGTTATCATAGTTGATCCCAAGCTTAGATAAAAGAAGAGGGTTGCGCTAGGTAGTCGATAGACAGCTTAAAACTTTGTGGAATTTTTATGAGTGAAAAAAAAAGTATAATTGTGAAAATTCTGATCCTTGAATTTCTACCAATGGTTACAATAGTAATTCTGCTCTAGCTTGAGAGCATTGCAACATTTGGATATGATACTCTGTTATAGTTTGTTTTATTTTCACTAGCATTTCTTCTTTTTGCCCCCACCTCTTCATTTGAAAAGGATTTTGGTAATCATCACTCTTGTGAGTTTTGTATTAGCATTGGATCTTAGGCATCAACACATTTTTGTGACTTTTTTGGTTCATCTCATCTCATTTCATGTTATGAAATCTTGATTTTGGGCAAGGCCAGTATTGTTCTTATACTAAAGATCTTACATCATGTAACCATCTTCACAGATCATACTTACAGTTGCTGAACATCGCATTGCCATTGTTCCATGGCAATTTATAGCTCAAAAAGCTGGGGCTGTTTTGAGATTTGTGAATTTAAATCAAGATGAAAATCCAGATACTGAAAAGTTGAAGAAATGCTCTCAAGGAAGACAAAATTGGTAGTTGTTCATCATGTTTCAAATATGCTTGGTATGTTTCTCATATGGATTCTTTAATTTGATTATTATATTTTTTTTTAACGCTAAAATGAATTGATGCTGCCAAAGCATGTGCCTTCTGTGTTTATCTTGTTGATTTAAGCATTGATTATCTACTGGTTTATTTGTAGCGTCAATAAATCCCCTAATATTTTCTTGCTATATATTTAACCAAGTTATACTGCTATATAGATGAATATTTGTCCAACTTGAAGTTATTCTGTTAATATACAAGCTGACCTTGTGCTAAAAATTCTAAGACTTGATAAAACTCAAAATTCTGTCTGCCTTGGCTTTAAACCCTTTTTTCTGATCAAATGATCAGCATCATGACATGGGAAGTTTCAAAATTGGCTTAAGATAAGCTTTTGATACCCTTTATGGAAGAATTTCAAGGAATAATGTTGTGACATTTCTATTGTTGAGCTTGTCAAAGTAGATTATGCTTCTCTTGCTTGTATTCTATTTCTCTGTCAAATTTGCTCTTTGAAAGATATCTGTCAGTTTGTATCTAAATTGTGTTTTCTTGTATTTATTTTCATATAGCATTTACTTTATCTACTATTTTACATGGATATGATCCTAATAATAGCCATCCTTGACTTTAATTTTTGATTTAGAATGTTTTGAGACTTTTACTTTAACAATGACAATGAAACTGCCTTTTCTTATGGTCTGAAACAATGATACTACATGGGGCTCACTTTGAGAATTTAGCTATCAAATGAAAATTATATATTTTTTGTAAACTTTTTTGTGTTCGGGAAAGGTGAGCTCTTAAATGCTTGTCAAAGTGTTCCTCTGCATCTGATTAGCTATCTTGCTGTGCAAGAGCTTTGACTGGCATTAAGGTAAGTATACTGATCTACAAATGGAAACTAGCTAATAAATGAAAATGAGTTTGAACATCTATTTTATTAGTTATTGATTAGTTTCTTCACATCACAAGTTTAAATTGGATTTAGATAAATATTTGATATCCTTTCTGCAGTGATGTATTAGAAGGTTTCTTATCAGTGTGAAACTTAGGAAAGTTGGCAAGGTTTTCTGTTTGCCTATAAGGCTCCAAGTAACTATCCTCTGGAGGTTTAATGACAAACTTACTTTACTTGTCCATACCCTTCATTGATAATTGTACAAATTGTCATATATTGTTAGGAACTTTTGGGAAAACCACACCTCAAAAGCTAGTTCATGCTGGCGGAGAGCATAAGGTCCTTATAAATCCTACATTAGAATCCCAAACTTCCCATGAGACTCAAGTTCTATATCTTGCAATTAGGTTGTAACATTCCACTGCACTCTGCAGCCTCGGTGCCCGTGCAAGCTAGAGTTGCGCTAGCTTTGTAGCCTTGAACTAACATTGCAATACCGGCATCACCGCTTGCTATGCAGAATAGCAACTGGCACATAGTGGAATGTTCTAATACTGATTGTTAGGAGCCTTTGGGAGAACCACACCCTAAAAGCTTACTTATGAGGTTGGAGCCCAAGGTCCTCATGAATCCAACATTTATGCTTCCAATTTGGGACTCAAGTCCCATACCTTACAGTTGAGTCCTAACATATGTCGACTATTGCATATGCATGTCTACATATATTAGCAGTTATTTTTTAAATTTTTTGTTTATTTTAAAATGTAGTATATTTCTCAATGTTGTGAAGTTGACATATGACAAAGGCAAGGTTGGTCTTTGATAGAAAACTGACATAGGTTGGCAATGAAAGTGTTGTGTTAACTGTTAGTATCTTGGATGTTTAATATAGTCATGCAAAATTCCTAGATATGATCAATATCTGTATAAGATGCATATGTTTGCTATATTATTATCATATTTGAATGGGAATATGAATGTCAGGCATCTTTTATTTTTGGGTATTTTTACATCTGAAAAAGGAAAAAAAAATAGTTGAAGATACCTTAAAATGAATGTTACCCATGCTCAAGTCTCTCGCAACTTCTTATATTCTGGTTTCTGCCAACTATAAAGATCTTAAATCCTGAGATATCTCATACCTGGATATTTCATATATGTAAACATTAAAGATACTTTGGATGCTAGAATGCTACATGCTTAATGCCTCCTTAAACAAGGTTGGTTCTGTAAGCAATACTGGTGATATTTGGGTGCTGTTTGCAGTACCTACGAAATTAGATTCAATGACTTGAAGTGTATTATGGCAGATTCCAGTAAGAAGATACTAGGAAATCACAAGTAAGCAATTTTAATGATCTGGCTAGAAAAGAAGTCTATACAGGATTTTAAATTGAATAGAAAATATTAGATATTGAAGAGCCAAGATAACCTTGGCCTCCCTCTCACTTCTCATTTGTAACCACACTACAATTTAATTACATTAAGAGCAAACTTGCTGAATAAAATTCATGAGCTGATTATTACCAGAAAGATAAGACAAAATATCCTCCGTATCAATAGGCTTGTGAAAACTTAACCTGTAGGTATTTCACTTGTTTTCTAACCCTATAAAGGGTGAGACTTCCCATCAATCTCTTACAATAGGTAAATCCTAGACTTTAAAATGAGATCCATTAAAACTTTAGAAACCTATAATCTTAGCTCATATGTGAATCATCAAAACAGCCACCTATCAAAGCTCTATTTCCAAGCTCTTGCAGTCTGCTTTATTCTTATTATCCACAATGATTCTACTTGTTGCTTTCTTTTGAAATTTAGGGCTGAAACAAATGAGTATTTATGTTTTGTACGCTGCTTCTCTGTAGGTTCTGTCCTTCCAATAAAAGAAATTGCACAATGGGCATGTGATGTTGGGGCGAAAGTCCGTGTTGATGGCTGTCAGAGTGTTCCACACATGACGGTTGATGTTCAGAGCCTTAATGTTGATTTTCTTGTTGTTTCTTCTCACAAGGTAAGGTTGTTTACAGATGTTCAAGTTCTAAATTTTTGGATCTGTGTAATTAAGTTGAGGCATGCACATGTTTCAGATGTGTTGGTTGACCTACAGGCATTGGATTCTTATTTGGTAAAAGGGATCTATTGTCTGCTATGCCTCCATTTTTAGGTAAGTTAATGGCCATGATATTGTCCTTAGATCACCCCATCTAATTGTAAAAAATAAATTAATAAATAAAAATCCTCTGGGTCTTGGGAACCAGATTCATGAGAATGAAATGGATAGCCAGTTCAATTGTTGACAATCTCATCGTTTCCTTTACTTAGGTGGGGGAGAAATGATTTCTGATGTATATCTTGATCATTCAACTTACGCTGAACCTCCATCCAGGTTCCTGAACTTGCTTTTTCTTTGAACCTGTTTATCTTAGAGATAATGCATAGACAGGAAGCATTTCGAACAATTCTCTTGCCATCTCAACATCTTCTTCCTGGGAGTTTATCTTTCGTCTCATTCACTTTCCTTGCTAGTCTCAACTAACTTATTTAAGACCACCTGGCCCTTGATGCTACCCTTTTATGAAATTCATAGAATTGTGTATCTTGAAAACTAATTGGGTCAAGCATTTAAGTGACTTTTGTTAATGAATAGCAATGAAGTGATAAAAGGAGTTTCCACTTGACCTAAAAGCGTTAGCTTAAGCCTTCGTTGAAGAGGAGATAGTATCTGTCTTTATCAACCAGGGTTTGATTCATATCGTAAGCACATGGGAGTAAAATTATAAATATAGTAGACTGATGTTGGGGAATCCACCCTTAAGATCACCTGGCAAGTAGACTTAGACTTGTAATACCACAAATAAAAAAAAAAAGTAGTTTCGACTCTGAATATGTATCTAACAATCTGAGCCATTCAAAATGTACCAGATTTGAGGGTGGAACACCAGCTACTGGGGAAGCAATTGGTTCAGGAGCAGCAATTGATTACTTATCTGGTATTGGCATGCAGAAGATACATGATTATGAGATCAGTTGTACTTCAATCTGATAACTATTGCTATTTTATTTTGTACTTCAGAAAAACTATGATTTACAACTTATGAACCTTGATGAGAGAAAGAGAGAACTCATGAAACTTCAGAAGCATTTGGAAACTAAAACATGTTCAAATTAACTGCCGAAATATTATAAGTCTGCATAATAATAATGAGTCTATTTTTATGTACTTTGATTAAGATGAGTTACTCTTTGTATGAATCTTGTCATTTTCATAGATGGAGCTGTGTAGATATCTGTATGAAAGCCTTCTTTTTTGTCCCAAATATTCGCATCTATGGGCCGGCACCTTACAAAAAAGTTGAACGAGCTGCTCTTTGTTCTTTCAATGTTGAAAATCTGCACCCCACTGATCTTGCAACAATTTTGACCAACAGGTAAAACCATGGAAGACTGTCCCCGTGGCAGATAAAAAGCCTGAACATAGCAGAAGTAATTGGAATAATCTGATGCATAGCATGGTTATAAACTGTTATTTTGTCCTGAATTCTTAAGTTCATTTAGCTTTGCTCCCCAAAAATTAGTGAGTCACTAATTAGTTTCCAAATTTTATAAATTCGTTGCACATCAATCATTTGACGTTGATGATTTTATGTTGTGAAAAGCATCCTTGTTTGTTTTAATTGCAACTGATATTTGTAAATATAATTTCAGCATGGAGTGGCTATCAGGTCAGATCATCACTGTGCCGAACTCCTCCATCGCCATTTAGGAATCAGTGCAACTGCATGAGCTAGTCTCTACTTCTATGACAGCAAGGAGGATGTGGACAGCTTCATCCATGCCCTTAATGACAGTCAGGTTTTTCAACTCCTTCAAGTAGTCAGAAATATATATAGCGTTGACATTGTTCATAAACATTTTTCTCTAACCTTCATTCTTCTTCAAGTACTTTAAGGTGGATTATGTATCCATAAATATTTTGGATGGAGATCAAATAATGTATAGTGTGGTTTAATTGAGCTTTTCTTCTTTCTTTATCACAGAAAACTTAAGTGCAGTTTTCAAAGTGATTGTTGTCAATTTTTTAAATAAAATTAGAGTAAATTACTTGATTAAATTACTAATAAAATTTTAAATTCTATTATTTTATCCAAGTACAACTGTAGGAAGGATTTGAAATTTCATCTAAATAGACAAAATTTCAAAATTCTTCTTTCTCATTTTTAAAATGTTAATTTTGTGTTATTTTTATTACATATATAAATATAAATACATATATATACAAAAACTAATATAAATATTTATAAATATTTCATATATGAGCATGTACACACTCATATAGATCTACATGTATACATTTGCTTGACACACATAAATACATCTATGAATATATATATAGATTTGCGTGTATATGCACAATTGCACAAACAAATTTATCTGTATATACACATTTTCGAATATATACAGAAATATAAATTAATATACACATATACTTTTATACATACATATATATTTACATATGTATATAATTATATACATTGATATATTATACATATATTTATTAATTACAATAAAAAATTTTACAACTATTATAGTTATCTAAATAAGAAATTTAAAATGTAAGAAACATAAATTAAATTATAGCAATTCAAATTTTTTATATTTTAAATTGTATAAAATTAAAATTTTAGATTTTAAACACAATCTTAAGGAATTGGTTAAAAAAATTTTAATTAATTGATAAAATATTTAATAACTAAGAGTTTGTAAAAAAAATTTAATAAAAATAGGTAGTGACTAACAAATATTTTGTTACAGTAAATTTTTTTTTTTTTTTTTTTTTTGACGATAGGAAGGACGACCCTTCTTGAAAGTTAGCAAAAGTGCAAAACCAAGGAAGTCAGAGTTCATCGCGCGGGCTTGAAGACAAAAAATTACAAGATCTAAGTAAAAGACACAACGTTTCATTAATTTAGATTTTTTTAATTAAAGCATGATGTAGTTAACAAATCAGCTTTTAATTTATTTATTTTATTAATTTACATTTCTTCTAAAATAATAAAGTTATTTAATTATTTTTATTATTTAGTGTATACTAGTTTTGTTTTTAGTTTTTAAAATATAATTTTAATTATAAAAATAATTTAAAGATAACAAAGTTATTTAAATTTTCACTTTCTTAATACATTTATATTTATCTTTATTTTATACTATTATTTATTACATTGAGCTCTTTGGTTTCCTTAATCTTGTAAAATTATATATTTTAGTATATTAGTAAAGTTTCAATGTTTGCAAAATACATGAAAGAGTGGAAAGTTGAGAAAATGAAAAAATTGTTAGAGTAGAAAGTTCGATAAATTTTTACTCATTTTTATTATTTTTAAAATATAAAAAAGAAATTGAAAGGCAAATTTAAAAAATTGATAGATACTTTAGTGCGCCTACTAGTGTTAATATAGGATTTTGAAGTGGAGGTACCAAAAAAGTCTAAAGTCTTGTATAAATATTAATAATTTTATTTTTGAAAATAAACATTAATTTAACTATTTTTGCTATTATATTATGGACAAAATTAAGTTTTTATCTTTTAACTTTATATAAAATTGAACAAATTAATGATTTAGGGCATGTTTCAATATTGTTTTATTCTTTTGTTCTTTAAAATTATTTTACAAAATTAGTTCTGAAATTTATATTAGTATTATTTTTATGTATTTATAAACATGTTATTAATAAAAATATTTATTTTTTGTATTTCTTTTATTTTAAAAAACTAAAGTTTAGAACATTTCTTAATTATTTTATACCTAAAATATATTTTATTTTTTTATTTTTTGTCGAAAATAATTATTCAAATAAGTTTTTTTATTTTTTTATTTTTAAAAACTAAAAATAGTTTTTAAAAATAACAATCAAACATGTCCATAGTTTTTAAAAGATACACGTTGTTTTAGTTTGATTCTCTCCGCCCTTTGTTTAAATCTTACAAATACTCTCAATTTATGAAAATTAAAATTAAAAAAAAATATTAAGGAGGTTTAAAATAAAACTCTTCAGTTTCTTTCTCTTTAAAATTTTAAAAATCAAACAAAGGAAAGATTTGTAAATTTCATTCCCTTCTCCTCCATTCTCCACATCCAAATAAATCTTAAAAAATAAGAAGTCTCAATTTAGTCCCTAATTAAAGGTGTGTTTGGAAATGAAGATGAAAAAAAAAATGTTAAGTGATTATTTTTATTTTTTTTATTTAAATCTTTCAAAATCTTTTAATGTGAGGTAATTAAAATTAATAAAAAAGAAGTATTAATATAAAATTATCTAAAGGTCTGTTTGAAAATAAAGAGAGAAAGAGAAGGGAAGGAATTAAAGGAAAAGGAAAGAAGAATAAGGGAAAGGTTAAGTTATGATTTTTTTTTTTTTATTTAGATCTTTTAAAATCTCAATTTAAAATAATTAAAATTAACAAAATGAGATATTTAAAGAATGTTAATATAAAATCTTTTAATTTTTTTCTTCCAAAATTTTTAAAAACAAAAAAAGGAAAGGTTACCACATTTTTTTTTCCTTCCCCTCTAAAATTTCCTTCCCAAACACATCCTAATTGTTTTCTCTTCAAAAATTCAAAAATCAAATAAAGGAAACATTATTAGAGGAATGTAAGGATTTAAAGGAAAAGGAAATAAGAAAGAATGAAATATTGAGTGATAATTTTTTTTCGCTTTGTTTGAATCTTTAAAAAAATTTTAATTTAGAGTAATTAAAATTAACAAATAAAGAGAGTTAAGAAGGGTTAATATAAAATTTTCTAATTCATTATCTTTTAAAATTTTAAGAATCAAACAAAAGAAATGTTATTTCCTACCCTTCCCTTCCCTTCCATTTTTCTTGTCCTGAAAAAAACTTAAAAAATCAATTCTTAATCAATTTTGTCTTTTAATTAATAGGATGAATAAAAATTTAATTGATAATAACATTAAAAAACACTAACTTAATTGTTAAATAATAAATTGAATCCAATTTAACAAATAAAATTCAAATAGTATATTTTGATAATGTGTAATTTATAAATTAAAGCACATCAAATTTACATACTTCTCATAAAAATACAAACAGTGAGTTTTGCCAATGAGTAATTTGTAAATATGATATATTTTATTTTTTATTGTTAAATATGATTTAATTTATTATTTAACAATTTTGTTAATTATGTTATTAATAGTTAATTTTTCATCTATTCTATTATTTGAATGGTTGAAGTGATTGAGATTAATCTTCTAAAAATTAAATTAAAGTATTTTAATTTTTTAATTACTAAATTAAGAGAACGCACATTTTTTAAGAAAAGACTATTAATTTACTCTATAAATTTTTAATGTGTCCTTTACACCAAATATTGTAAGTTATACATGAGCTTGAAAATAGAATCACTCAGTCAAAATATGGCTAAGATAAATTCTTAGACATTACTGATTGATTTTGACATTTGAAACCTCTTTTTAAGTTATAAGATACTAAGTTGATGCACCGATTTAGTTTCATTTAAGCTTTTTTGTTAATTTAATTTTACATGAACTTTATATATAATTGTGTATTGAGTAACACATATAAAAAGTATTTGGTTTAGGAGAAAATATTACTATAATTAATATATAAAGAATAAAATTGAAATCAAATTAAGATAAAAGATAAAATTAAAATTTTGTAAAAAAAATTAAACGGTAAAAAATTAATTTTTATTATAAAAATAAAATTATAATATACAAAAAATTAATTTTATTAAAAATATATATTTTTAAAACTAACAACATTTAAGTATATTTGAACTAAATCTCAATTAATATAATATATGATAAATGCAGGGCACACGCAAAGGTTACTTCCGTTAAGACATTATCCAAAGTTGTACGCAGCTTTTTTTTCGCCAAGCTTTCTTTTCCACGTTCAACTGTCTTTTTAGTAAATTATATAACATTTGTAGAAGTTTGTTTAAATTATATTTAGTTTATCTTTTATTTCAAAAATCATACCAAGCTCACAATTTTTTTTTTGATTTCTTCTATAAGTAATAATATATTCAAAGTACTAATCCAGTCAATTCTCTATATATTGTAGACCATTTTTCTTCTCACTTATTTTATATCAAAAAGTTTAATTTATTACGAATAAATATTAAGTATAATAGAAAAAATTGATCTTATAAATTAAAATTAAAATTTTTATTGAGAGAGATATTTTTATTTAGAGTTTAATAATTTTTGAAATATGATTACTTTTAGTAAAATGATACCTACCAAATACAAAAAATAAAAATTAATTTACTAATCTTGAATATAAATTATGAAATAGTAATTTAGGATATGCTTGAATATTGTTTGATTGTTTTGTTATTTAGAATTATTTTATAAAATTGGTTCTAAAAATTCATAATTGTATTGTTTTCATGTATTTATATACATACTATTAATGAAAATAATTATTTTTTATGTTTAAAAAAAATTAAATTTCAAAACATCTTTTAATTATTCTATAATTTGTATTTTCAAAATATATATTTTATTTTTTTTATTTTTTTGTCTAAAGCAGTTATTTGAATTTTTTTCTTATTTTTATGTTTTTAAAAATTAAAAATAGTTTTCAATCATGCACACCCTTAATTTTTTTAAAAAAAATAATTTAATTTTATCATATTTTTTAATTTTTATTAATTATTGAAAAATAGAAGCATCATAGCAAAACTAACCTCCACTCACTCCACGTCTACCTTCACCCCTATGTCCTTCTTCCCTTTTTGTAGCTATCATCACACTATAAATACTCTCTCAAGCCGTTCTAACTCCCACACACACACACCACTACCATCATCAGCACCACCATCACCTTCTTCATACCTCTCTCTCTCTCTCTCTCTCTCTCTCTCTAACATATTCTTCTTTCGCTTCACACCAAAAATGCCAGAAACTAATTTTCTTCACTCAATCTTTCTCATCTTCTGCTCTTTCTTCATCACCATAGCCTTTTCCGGAAAACTAGCGATCACCTACAATGTCCTTAGTTTCGGAGCCCAACCCGACGGAAAAACCGACTCCACCAACGCCTTCCTCCGTGCATGGGCCCAAGCTTGCGGATCGCCGGAACCTGCAGCCATTTACGTTCCGCCGGGGGAGTTCCTGCTCAGGAATGCTCGATTCCGAGGGCAATGCCGTAGCAAGGCCATATCAATAACAATCGACGGCACACTCGTTGCACCTTACGATTACCGGAGTATCGCCGGGAAAAACTGGTTGCTGTTTGAGCATGTTAACAACGTTTCCATCCATGGCGGAGTGCTCGACGGCCGAGGCACTGCCTTGTGGCATTGCAAGAAGTCCGGCAGAAGTTGCCCCACCGGAGCCACGGTGAGTTTTCAGAATATCACTTATTTGCCCATTGGTTGATTCTCTCTCTGTATATTTTGGCAGGGGCAGTTCTGTCTTTTCAAGTCGCTCACGAATCTGGTCCTTCACATTCAATATTCTTCGTTAACATGTGAATAAAAATCCTAAAAAAATATAATCACATAATACTGAAAATAAAATTCGTTTATGTGATACGAATTTAATACTTGAAGTATACTAAATGTACTTCAATTTTTGGTAACACCGAGTCCTAGTGAGCTGAGAGGTAGATAATGGATTTAAATCATAATTAATGAAAGGTTGCTGAAGCAAATAATGCGAATGGGAGGTTATTTACAAGAAGTTTCTCGGAATCCAAACGGGGTCCAGAAAAATGTGTCTATATATGGTTGGTTTTCTGGGAAATTGGAACTCTGGGACCTGGGGTGATTAGAATTTGTGTGGCTCTCAATTTGGTTTTATTCTCTGGAGTTTCACTTCAATGTCTAAATATATTGCCAGAAAAATCCAACTTCAGAAATCAGAAGTACAGTTCTCAAATCTTAAAAACAATGATTCTAACCAAGAGGTGGGTTAATAAAAATAATAATAACAGTAATAAATAGTTAAATTTGAATCAAATAGCTAGTAACATATATGTTTTAGGTTAAATTATTTTGGTCACTTTTTTCGTAAACTAGATTTATATATAATTATTTATATTTTTATTATTAAAATTTTTAATTAAAATAAAGTATGTAAAAATTTATTTTAAAAAGAATAACTAATAAAAAATATGAATTATATAAATTATACAAGTGTCAATATTTGATTGAAAAACTTGATGATAAATATATAAAAATATATTTAATTTTTTTATTTGTAATTAAATTCTTACAATTTTTAAAAAAATTTAATTTATTCTCTACTTTTAAAGTTTTGCCTAATATTTTCTTAAATTTTGTTGACATTCTTATTATATATGATCTTGATAATATGAATATATATAATTCAAGTTAATTTTTTCAGTTATTACTTAATATAAAATATATTTTATAGCATATGCTTAAGTTATTTTTACATAATAATTTGTTTTTTTTTATTTTTTTTGTTGGCTCTAAATCATACATATTTAATATAATTTTGATAAAAATTTAACAATAAGAACTAAATTAAAAAAATATTAAAATTATAATGACCCTAATTATAAAATTTTTACACTCTAAAGACCTAATAATTAAAATTTGAGTAAAATTATAGATATTATAAGATAACCTATATTTTAAAATTCTGCTAACATATTCAAATTCTTTGCCTTTTTCATACGAGTATATTTTCAAACTTAGGTGATATAATACCCAAATTAAAACGAGACATTATATGTCTTAAGTATATATACATCTAATAGAAAAGAGACGTACGTGTTCAAAAAGTAAGCCATAATACAGTTAGTTTAAATTACAAAATTTGTACGAAAGTTTAAAAATTTGTTAATAGCCTGATAACTAATATAAACTCATGTACCATTTTAAGTATTATTACAACAAATACAATAAGTGTGCAATAATAATTAAGACATGTAGCAAGAATGTGAGACTCACAAGTCACAACTATTAAATACAGCCTATAATAAATTTGTTCATTTTTTTTTTTTTTGTGAAAGGAAGAAAATTACACTTCTACGTACAATGAATAGATTAGCAAAGTATGCAAAATTGTTGCTAGCTAAAAAATTATTTTTATATATGTGTTAGTAATAGTGAACAGTTATTATTCTAGAAAATTCATAATTTTTTTAGTAAATAAAAATTCATAATAATTTGTATGCATACAAATGCATTTAACAATAGTCGATTATTATTGTATTAATAATTTACATTTGCTAAATTTTGTATTTTGTTATTACAATAGTTAACATGAAGCATTATAGACTCATTCTTTTAAATAAAAATAAATTATACTTTTCTTTTGGGATATCAAAATTATAATTTTTTTTATTTTAAAGATTTATAATCTATTCTATCTAAAGATTAAAAAAATTTACAAAATTATAATTTATTAAAAAATACGTTTTAAAAATTATTATTTCATATTATTTATTTTGAGTTAAAAATAATAAAATTAATATATTTTAAATTTTTTAAAAATAATTTTTTTAATATTAATCAAATACATGTTTAATTATATAAATACTAAATATAAAGATATTTTTATCAAAATAAATAAAATTATAATTCTTTTTATGTTTTATTTTTTAAGAGAATGAATTATAATTCTTTAAAATAAAAATGGAGAAAAGTATAATTTGAATATTTAATGGAGTATAATTTACTCTTAAATAACTTATTCTATGTTTTGCGTGCATGTAGACATTGGGATTTAGCAACTCCAACAACATCCACATTAGCCACTTAACCTCCCACGACAGTCAAATGTTCCACATTGTGTTCAACGGTTGCCACAACATCAAAGTGAAGGGCGTGAAGATCAGTGCTGCTGGAAATAGCCCTAACACCGACGGCATTCATGTCCAATTGTCATCACACATCGCCATTCTCAACTCCAATATTCACACCGGTGATGATTGCATCTCCATTGGACCAGGCATCTCTCACTTGAACATTGAAAATGTAACTTGTGGACCTGGCCATGGAATTAGGTAATTCATTAAAAAAAAATTTGCAAAAAGTTTTAATATTTTTGTTATCAATATTTTTATCAAAATCTGATATGTATATGATTTATATAATTTTTTTGTTTCATGATTAATGGTGTTATTTTTAATGTTGACATACTTTATTTTAATTAAAAAATTTAATAATAAAAATATAAGTAATTATATATAAATTTAGTCTATTTTTTAATTGCATTCATGTTCTAACTCTTAGTGTATTATAGAAGAATTTTTCTCAATTAACCTTTTTTTAAATTTAATAAATTTAAAATTAATGCAGCATTGGAAGCTTAGGGAAGGAGATGAAGGAACCTGGTGTACAAAATGTGACAGTTAAAACAGTTCAATTCAATGGTACTCAAAATGGTGTGAGAATAAAGTCATGGGGGAGGCCTAGCAATGGATTTGTGAAGAACATCCTTTTCCAAAATTTAGTCATGCTCAATGTCTATAACCCTATCATAATAGACCAAAATTACTGCCCTAATAACAAAGATTGCCCTGGTCAGGTGAGTTTCTCCAAGGGTTTATTTGGAATTTCAAGTTTTAGCAACCATAATTTTAAGTTTATTGCTTAGTCGGGTCATTTTTTTTAAAGGAAAAAAAATAGAGTTTGAATTATTTTTTTTCATTTGGATTTGAGCCCTGCAAAAATGCAATAACTCAAGCCAAAAAATTATTTATTTAAATTAATCCTATATTTTTTAACAAGAAATCAAGACTTGAATAAATTTTTTTATAATATATAGTTTTCAACATCAAATTAAAAAACTAGATTATATATATTTATAATTTATACTAAAAATTGAATTAAAATTCATATATTTAACATTTGGGTCAGTTCCACTAAGCCTATTTTAAAAATAAAAATCTCAATGTTCAAAATTTTCGTTTTTGGACTAAGCCAACTACTTAGTTCATGATTGGGTCTAATTCTACGGGTACGAATTGGTAGGCTTTAATTGCCATTTGGGCCGAAGAGTCTTCAAGCTGATTAATTCTCAATTTTCTTCTCTAAATAGGCTTCTGGGGTCAAAATTAGGGATGTAACATACAAAGACATTCATGGAACTTCTGAAACACAAGTTGCTATAAAATTTGATTGCAGCTCCAAGCATCCCTGCAAAAGGATAAAACTGGAGGATGTGAAGCTCACATACAAAAAGCAAGCTGCCCGGGCTTTGTGCAACCATGCCGGCGGAACCGCATCGGCTTCGGTTCAGCCGGAGAGTTGCTTGTAGGGGAAATTTGCTTGAAACCATCAACCATGAAGGGCCCTTGGGTTGGAACTTGAAGAAATTTTTTTCTTGGGCCTAAATGTTTATAGCACTTGAGTCGGAGCCTTGCCTTGCAATTGAAAGGGCCCATTATAAAGCCCAAATATTTATGGCAGACCTATAGTATTTATCTTGCACCTATCCTGGATACAAATTTTTAAAATTACTTTTATATGATTCTTTTACGTAAAAAGAATTCAAGTGCAATGCATAATTTTCAAATCTAAAATGATAAATGACCAAATACAATTTTCTTATTTACTTTGTCTGTTTTAGTTTAACTCAAGAGTTGCTTGCAGGAAAAAAAATAAATAAATTGGAAACGTGTAGAAATAAGAAAATGTTTTAAGTTTGTAATAATATCTACCAAATAATGTCTAACTAATAAGTATTGAAATGTGGGAAGCTGACTAGGACAAATGTAATTATTAAGTTTTTAAATAATAAATAGGATTTATGATTATAGCAAAATAGCACATGATTAAATATTTTTAAAAGGTTTATCACATGGTATATTTTTAATGAAAATCTTAAGTCCCACTGCATTCTAATTAAGGCCTTTACTAAATCTTTGTTTCATCAGGTACCTAAAAAGATTCTCTAAATCTATGAAAAGTTTGAACCATGGTTAATTTGCATGAAAAAAAGGGAGAAGCATGGAAATATTTACCTTTAAAATATGACAAATTATAAACATTTTTCATTGACAAAATGAATTCTAGTCCATCTTGCCTTTTTCGTTTTGGCGCATGTCGAGATTAAAATTTAAATGCTTTAAGGGTTGCAAAATGTTTTTACAAAGTTGAATTTGTGAAATTTTATATGAATTCATCATCATGTTAACGCATAAAAAATTTATTATGATTTATATAAACTTGAGTTGATAAAATTTGTTAACTTCATTAAAAATATGATTTAAAAAAATATAGGATATGTTATGAATTATGATAATTTAAACTTCAAAAATCACTATAATCAATCTCTACCTAGTTATTTTTTTTAAAGAGCTAACGCCTTAAAGATAATCTCCTGAGTTACATAAAGACTAAATTATTATTTTACTTTCACATAAATTTTGTTATCAATTCAAATATTTTTTGATAAACATAATTTTATTTAAATTATATATATAACTTTGTATTTAATAATGTATATATGCGACATTTAGCCCAAAAAATACATTAATTAATAAAAAATATAAAATTAAATTTTCATATAAAAATAAGGCATAATTGTTTCTTACGTCTTCGTTAATATTTTATGAAAATAAAACATCCCTTATGTATTTATCTCTACTTCTTAAATTTTACAACGTTGAATTAAATAGATTATTCTTTTCATTATTTAGGCTTCCTTTCCTTTATTACCCTTGCATACTTCACGTTACATGCTGTTCACCTTTTTGTTTTGGGCAAGGGACAAACTTGTCAATGCAGTTAGTGTGCCAGTGTTGCCCTAGACACTGTAATTCCGAACGAGTACTAGACCTAAGGCTGAGATCTAACTTCTGCTCACAATCCAACGGTCTACATCCTCGCTCCTTCTCCTTTATATTCATCTCCACCGTGCAAAACATGCTCTGCTGCTCTAGCTAGCGCTACAATCGCCATTGCACCCTCACATTCTTCTGTGAGTTTCTGAGGTTTGTGATCCTCGTCGAGAGGTTAACAATGGTGAGCTTTCTGTTCGTTTCTTGTTTGAATTGGACTTTTTCGCTTCGTTTGTGTCGGTTTGAATGCCTTTGAGTTTGACGGTTTCATTGTGATTCTTTGGCGTTTTCAGGTTCTCCAGAACGATATTGATTTGCTGAATCCTCCGGCCGAGATCGAGAAGAGGAGGCACAAACTCAAGCGTCTTGTTCAGTCTCCCAATTCCTTCTTCATGGTAAGTGTTCTTACGTCTTCGTTAATATTCGTCTATCCACGATCGACGGATACTTCAGAAACGTAGTTACTCGTATTCGTCATGACACTGTATTTCAATTTACATTGAAACACTATACACTTCATCGCGTTTGTGTCGTATCGTGTTAAATGTTTGATACTCGAAGGCAATGTAGTATTTTCTTTTAGTAGATTTTTATTTATGTTTCTAACTTGTGCTTCATACTTTGAATTATATAGGACGTCAAATGTCAAGGATGCTTCAATATGTAAGTTATTCAAATTTCCTCCGCCTGCTTTTTTTGTGGATTATTTTGTTTTTGTGATTGACAAAAGTAGAAGGGTTTGATTTGAGGGCTTGATCTTAAAGCTAGAAAATTCTATACCTGCAGAACCACTGTATTTAGCCACTCGCAAACAGTTGTTGTTTGTGGGAATTGCCAGACTGTATTGTGCCAGCCAACAGGTGGCCGTGCTCGGTTAACAGAGGGATGCTCCTTCAGGAAGAAGGGAGATTAGAGGTCAAGTTCATTACTATCGAGTATTGCCACTGCCTTGTAGGTTGGTTTCAAATCTCGACTAGGAAATTTTGGGTGTTCATGGCTTTGATAATGTCACTATGTTTGTAATATTTCCATCTTTTTAGTTATCTGATGGTACTGGTTTTACATTGTCAATGCTTGTTCTTAATTATAGAAGATTTTGAGTAAATGACCCTTTTTTGATACTTTGGTATGGTTCTTTTGCCTCATATTTTACGTTTAGAGATTCTAAATGACTGCTTTATCTGTAATCTGAGGTACTACATCATGAATTCTGTTGAATGTCAATGTCCGAGGCACTTTAAACTAGATCAATCCAAATTATAAACTACATCAATACAAAACAGATTATTGTTTTTTAGGATTCCTTTTGTTTGTTTTGTGCTACGTTTGCCCTTTTAACACTTATTCTGTATCATAAACAGTCACTTCCGTTCATTATGTTTACTGACATATAGAATTGCTAGATCAGCACTCTGTTAGCAGAGATTCGTTGATATATATGTCATTTATATGAATTAGAATTTAAAGTACCAATTTCGAATGAAGCAAACTTGGGGGCCCAAATTGAAACAATTAAGTGACTGTACTAAATCTCCAAAATACTAATTAAACCTAAATTTTATGTGTAGACCTAAGATTTGGATTACAGTTGTGGTGATTGTGAGATGTTGGTTTTACATTGTTGTTGGGGACAAGGGTATTGTTGGGAAACTGTATTTGCAACTTAATGGCAATACAAATAATGCTGTTAGGTTATTATTCACAAATAGATAGAAAACCTTGCAGCAGTGGTCAGGAACTTGATTTCTTTAGCGTCCGGATTTCCTGCTGGGCGCTGGGCGTTTTAGCAGCGGTTTTTTTCGTTGCTAAAGTTTTTTGCAACAAATATTATTGTCACTATAACTTTTGTTAAATTAATTATTTAAACAAAAGTTATAGCAGCAATAATATTCGTTGTAATAATATTAAAACACACTTTAGCGACGGATAAAACCGCCGCTAAAAAGCCCAGCAGGGGATCCAATTCCATTTCTTTATGCTATTGCTTAGCACTAATCCTAGCTGGGTACTAACTACGAAAAGAAAGCCAGTGCAAGAAGCACTTAATCTATGAAATTTTGTTCCATTAATTTTATAAGAAATTCTCAGTCTCAGATTCCGAAAGAAAATGATACCTGCGGTTATATCTTGCATTTTGATTAACGGACTCCATTTGTGCTCTTAAATATTGTTCATATTGATTGTGTTATTGCTCTTCAAAATTTAAACTTGTTAACTTGGAGTATTCAAATTAAAATCTTGTTAAATATTCATTTTCCACCGTCATTGATGATTAATTCTAATTCTTAAAAGTCTGTAATTTTCCTGTCATTGAATAATTTTCATTCAATATGTTTTGTCAAGCTCTTCTTCATATTCGTAATCAATCACTAATATGTCATGTTTTCTACAATTAACTTGTTGATCTGAAAAATTATATATACCCTATAAAAATTGTACTTAGATTTTGTAATATTATATATATATATATATATATTTATATAAAGAAAAATATCCCGATTGTAACTCTTAAACTGTTGAATCATTGGTATTGTCTCATTGTAACTCTTAAACTTTTGAATCATTGGTATTGTAGTACCAATTAATAAGGATTTTAATTTTTCTATATCTCTTTTTTGTTTTCTACAATATGAAGAAAAATATTTTATTTTATTTTTTAAGTGATTCAACAACCCTCTAAAAATCATAGCCAAGCAACAATTTAGTGATCCTTATTGCATTACAAGAGTGAGATTTTTCTTGTCTTCTTAGTCAGAGGATGGTGGTATAACCTTGTATAAAATTTTGATATACCAACATTTTCAGATTAATCTTGTGTTCATTTCTTTCATCCCATATCTTAGTTTTTGGTCCAAAATGTCTTTGGAGTGTTTTTGTTGTTCCCCAAAAAACCATAGCCTAACACTATCAAAAGATATAGAGTATGAGATAGTTATTAAAGCCCTAAACCCTTTTGAAAAAATTTGTTTGTCTATTTTCATTTATTGACAAAAAAAAAATCTATTTTTCTTTTGTATTTCTTGATCTTTATATATTGTTTAGTTTATAACAGTTATGAATGTTTAAAATTACTTCTATATGAATTTTTTATGAAAGAAAAAATATCTTTATTAAATCGTACAACATAGTTTTGAACCCAAAAATAATAAATGATAAACTATAGTTTTTTTGTTCTTATTTACTTTGTCCATCATAATTCTATTAAAGAGTGGATCATAGGAATTAAAATTAAAATTGAAAAGAAAATGTCTTAGTTTATGATAATCAAAGAAGCTTATTAAATAATGTCTAAGTTTTGACATGTCTAGATGTTGACTAGGACAAATCTAATTGTTATTAATTTTTTTAATTAAATATTTTTAAAAATATATTTATATTTTTGAAAAATGTATCATATATGACATTATATTTTTGTTGAAAATTTGAATGACAAATATCTAAATTTAAATTCTATTACATTATAATTATCTAGCGCTAGTACTAAATCTCTGTTTCATCATTTACCTAACAAATTCCTCTAAATCATGGAACCTTCACTTGCGTGAAAGAAGGAAAAAGTATGGAAATATTTACCTTTAAAATTTGATAAAATAATTTTTTGTATTAAGAAAATCCCAACTTATTATAATAAAGATTTTTAAGTTCCTTAAATTTTAATCCACCTACATTTTTTTTTTCACATGGCTAAATTAGATAAAATTGTAAAAGCTTGAGGCAAGTAGAACGGTAGAAATGAGCCTTAAAAGAACTTGAGCATCTTGAAATCCTATTGAGGACTTGAGGTAATGTAGAATAATGAGGCAAACTTCCTATATGGGATATTAAATTTTAAAAAATTCTAAGATTTAATTGGAAAAAATTATTTGAAAGGAGGATAGACTTAGTTGCGATTGTTTGAACAGTTAATTAATGATTACGATGGTTCGGCTTCTTTTATATATATATATATATATGAGTTTTCGATTCAATTTTAATCCTTTTTATTTTCCTTTTTTTTAAAAGTAAACATTATTAATTAAAAAGTTTACTTTTAAATAATGGAGTGTATTGTTCGACTAACTTTTAACTCTACCACTCTCATTTAATGACGTAGGAATCTTCTGCAATTGAAATTTTTTCATTCTCTACAATGACCAAAATAAAAAGAAACAAACAATAAAACATTAATCGTATTTGATTTAATGTTTTTAAGACACAAAAATATATATTATATATTTTTAATTTTTTAAATTTTATCATACCATTAGTTATATTTATATAATTTTAAAATTTAAATAAACATCTTTTTTAATATAACATTATTAATATAATATTATCTGTGACTTGTAAACAATAATCAGTAGGTTAATGTCTCCCATTGTAGACATTAACCTTAAGAATAAATAATGAAAAAAAATTAAGTATAATTTTTATAAATTTTTTATTTAAAAAATGAAATGTGCGTAACTTTTGCAATTTACTATTTATAATTCATTTTTTAAATTACTTTTTATAAGATTATTTTTAATAAAAAATTATAAGAAATTAATTTTTATCACATTTTTTAATTTCATTTGAGAATTAAATAGTAAAAATACGAATAATTGTATCTACTCTACTCCATAAATTATTATTTTCATCTTTTAAAATGACTAATTTCTTAATTTAGCCTTTTAAAATATAATACTTTTCAATTCAGCCCTTCAATAAATTTCTTCCATTCTTCTTTCCAAATCTATTAAAGTCGAGGAAACTAACTTTTTAAATTGGTTTTTCAAAGAAATGAAATTTATTGAAAAAATAATTTATCAAGAAGCTATATTAAAAAGGTTATATATAAAATGATCAAATCAGAAAGTTACTTATTTTTCAAAAAGAAACTAAATTAAATAATTTATTGCTTCCTTTTCATTATACCCTTCAAATTTTCACATTAGAAGCAGTTTATTTTATCCATCACCTTTCTGCGAGGGGCAAACACGTCAATGCAGTTACTGAGCCAGTGTTGCCCTAGACACTGAAACTCCCAACGAGAACTACACGTAAGGCTGAGATCTAATTTCTCCCCACAATCCAACGGCCTACAGTTTTTCTCCTTCTCCTTTATATTCATCTCCAACGTGCTAAAAAGTTTCTTCGCTCTAGCTAGCGCCACTACTGCATTCTCCTGTGAGATTTTGGGATTTGCGATCTTCGCCGAGAGATTAACAATGGTAAATTTCGTTGCCTATGCGTCTCTCTGTTCGTTTCTTCTTTGAATTGGACTTTTCCTCTTCGTTTTTGTCGGTTGGAATGCTTTGAATTTTGATGGCATCAATTTGATTTTCCGGCGTTTTCAGGTTCTCCAGAATGATATCGATTTGCTGAATCCCCCGGTCGAGATCGAGAAGAGGAAACATAAGCTCAAGCGTCTTGTTCAGTCTCCCAATTCGTTCTTCATGGTGAGTGTTTCTTCCTTCTTCGCCTTCTTCGTTAATGTTTGTCCATCTACGATGCACGGATACTTCAGAAATGGGGTCACTCGTATCAGTTAGGACACTATTTTTCAAATTGCACTGAAACATAAACATACGTATTTCGTTGTGTCGCACCATACTTCAAATAACATTGAGACACTACATACTTTATTTCGTTGGGGTGTTCTTATCGTTTGTTTCGTGTCGTGTGGTAGTCTACTGAGATTATGTATTTTCCCTTATTAGTTTATTTTTTGTTCTAATTTTTTCTTTATACTTTGAATTATATAGGACGTCAAATGTCAAGGTTGCTTCAATATGTAAGTTATTCAAATTTCCTCTACCTGTTGACTGAAATTTTCCTGCATTTGAATTATGCATTATTTTGTTTTTGTGGTTGCGAAAAGTAGAAGGGCTTGATTGGGTTGATCTTTTAAAGCTAGAAAATTCTATACCTGCAGAACCACTGTATTTAGCCACTCGCAAACAGTTGTTGTTTGTGGGAATTGCCAGACTGTATTGTGCCAGCCAACTGGTGGCCGTGCTCGGTTAACAGAGGGATGCTCTTTCAGGAAGAAGTGAGATTAGTTGTCAAGCCTGTTACTATTACTAGTGCCTTTGTGGGTTGGCTTCAATTCTCGACTAGGAAATTTTGGGTGTTCATGGCTTTCACGATGTCTCTATATTTGTAATATTTCTATCTTTTGGTTATCTAATGGTACTGGGTTTAAGTTGTCAATGCTTGTTATTTTATAGTAGATTTTGAGTAAATGACCTTTGTTTGATATGGTTCTTTTGCCTTTAGCTGGTGTTCTTTTATGTTTAGTGATTCTCAATTATTGCTTTTTTGTCGTTTTTATGCAGTTTGAGCAACTAAATCATGAATTCTGTTGAATGTCTGTGGAACTTTATACTTGATCAATTCAATTGTAAAGTGCTTATTATTAGTTTAAATTAGTATTTTGGTCCCAGATTATTTTATTGTTACGTTTCCTTAAAATTGTTTTTGCCTGATTTGTCTATTTTCTACTATTTTGTATCCTAAGCCTTTATTGTGTTATCGGAGATCTAGAATAGATAGATCAGCTGTTATCTGAGATACGATTTAGGATATATATATATATATATATGTATGTATATGTATATGTATATGTATATATGAATTAGAATATAAAGTAACAGCACCAATTTAGAATGAAAAAAACCTGAAACACCGAGTTCAAATAATAAATAAAGGAACCTAAATACTAATTAATACTAAATTTTATTTGTAGATTCATGATTTTATATTGATGTTTGATTGTAGGGAGATATGGGTTTTAGATTGTTGTTGAGGGATAAGGGAGGTGTTGAGAAACTGTAATTCAACCTAGTGAAGGGCGCACTGCAATTTTTATATTGATGTTAGAATTTAGATCATTATCAAGATAGTTAGAAAACCTTGAAAGAGGTGTAGTCACAAACTTGATTTCTTTACGTTATTGCCTAGCACTTCTAGATACTAATTACTAGAGAAAGCTAGTGTAAGCTCTTATACAGTGGAATTAGTATCCGCGAAATTTTATAATTATAGGCGATCATCGGTCTCGGTTTCGGGAGACGAAGATGCATCATGTGGGGTCCGGAGGGTCCGGCATTTGATTAATGGACTCCACTTGCGTTACTAAATGAGTCATGCACATTGTTTTTTTTTTCTTTTAAAAAATTTAAACTTGAGAATTTAGAGTATTCAAATTCATCCCTGGTGTTAAAAGTTCATTTCCTCCTCCATTGTTGAGGCCTTCTAATCCTCTCAAGTTTGTAATTTTTCCCATTGATTTCAGTAATTAAATCTGTTAGAGCTTGTTTTACATGCATGGGTTTTATTAAAAGGTAAACGAAATTCTTGATATTTTCCATTCTTTTAAGCGGTGTATAGCCGTATAAGCCGCCTAGGAAAGTTGTTCATCTTATTTTAAGCATTCATTGGAGATTGCGCTTGAGAATCTTTTGTCTAGTTAGAGCCATAAAAAAATTAGTGTAGTTGTGAACTCTTTAAAATGGATATTATAGTTAGTGTAGTTCACTGAATTACAATCTGCATATTGTATCATTTTGCTGTACAGAGTGTAATGACTTTTTCTTTTTCACATTTATCTTGGAGTGGATGAAAACTTGACTGTCCTGAGGTGTCATGTCCAATTTAATGGTTGATCCTTAATTTCACATAAGATAGTGTAATTTAATAAATTTTTGCGTACTTTAAGATTGTGTAACAAGGTATTCACAATATCTCCAGCTGGCTACTATATTAACGAAATTATCTGAACAATCCAATTACTCGACGAACAAAAGTTGCTTCTAATTGTCCTCAGGAAGCTATCTTAGTTCATTAAACGTTATTTATTTTTATATTTTAATTTGTTTGCATATTAATGTATAAAATAACAATTTTAACAAATTTTATAGAATTTTATTTTAGAGGATCTGATTTCGTCTGAGGGTCCTAGAGAAACAATTTATTTTTGCCCTTAAGGGGCAAAACTATATGTGGGTTTTAAAATGATAAAATTATTTTTTTATTTATTCTTAAATTAAGAATTCTATATTAAAATTTTATTTGTATTCATTGTTATATTAAAGATAAAATCATAATTTTATTTTGTACTAAAACTTATTGTCAATAGACCAAAAAAACTAAAGGAGATGTGAAAAAAGGGTCCAGTTAATTACTTTTTTCTTGATTTTATAATGATTTGAAATTCGTTTCAAACATAAGTAGAAGTAGAGGGAGGTGAAGTCCGTCTCTTCAGAGATTGACTTCTCTTTATCCTAATTTTTTCTATATACCTTCTAAAAAATGAAGCCTTTTTCAAAACACTCTTAAGTCTGTAATTTGATTTCAAAATATGTGAGTGCTAGTAAAATATAAACTACTTTCCCTTTCAACCGAAAAAAAAAGAACACAAACTACTTAACTAACTACTTTAAGTTTTAATATCACTTAAAGTCCAACTATATTGTTTTTATAATATAAAATCGTCAATTTATTCTCATATTTCTTAATTTTTGTAGTTTTAGATACCCATAAACAATTACTACAACATACTATCTTCTTAATAAAAAATTGTAACGAAAATTTGATTGTGTAATTTTAACTCTTAATGTCTTTTAAAATCTAATCAAATATGAAATCATTAATTTGTTCTTTTGGACAGAAAGTTGAAATTGTTCATTTAATTTTATATTGGTTTTGTAATTTTAAACACTTAATAACTACAGATATTTGAACTATATTTTTAATATACCAACAATAACTCCCCCTTTCCCCAAATGACTATTCTATTGCAAGTATTTTTCAACCAACAACTTCACATCTGCTTACAAATTTGTCTCCTAGGAAAACTATTGTTATAAGCAATCATGGTATATTCTTTTGAGAAAACCATTTAAATGCCTTTTGATTTAGTGTCTAAGGATCCGTTTAGTAATCTGGGAATTTTTATTTATTTTGAAATAACTTTTTTGAAGTAGAGGTTAAAAAAAAGATTTTATAAGAACAAGATAATTTGTGTTTGACAAAATTATTTAATAAACACTCTTACCAATAATTGAGAGGCAGCATGTATTAAGTTTTATAAAAAAAAGTATTTTTGACTATCAAATGATTTAAAAAATGTATTTCAAGAGGATAAATAAAAAAAATTGAAAGTAATTATAATAATTATTAATTTTAAGTATAGTAAGATACAATTGTCTTTAAATTTTTTTTTTTTAAGTAATGATTTTTTAGGTAACTTCTCTCCCACTTGACTAAGCTTGCCAAAAAAGTATATACAAAAGAAAAACGATCTTTGATTAAAACATACTGGGAGCAAATGATTAATCTTAACATAACTTGCTTTGAGATTAAGATTTTTCTATATTTATTGTTTCTATAAATTTTAGATACTCATGATTGTTAATAACAATAATTGGCACACATTATTTTTAATCAAAATATCATTAAAACAATTGTTTTAATTTTCTTTTACACTATTAACAGTTTCTTTATATATTAAATATTCTGAACCATTAACGCTATAATTATCTCCACTTCCACTGTGTTTTTATCATCAAGGCTATCCCTATGTGTAGTGTATATCAAATTTTTTTTTTTATTTTTGAGTATAAAATAAAATAATGATTATTATTTTAAAATAATAAAAATAAATAATATAAAATTATTTAACTTCTCATTCTTCTATTATATATTATAATTTTTTACTCTTCACATTATATATTTTACTTTTTATAATTTAATATATAGTTTTAAAAGATTAATGATGAAAAGACTTTGAAGCCATATATATATATATGTATCTATATATTTTAGACGCTTCACATATATAAAAGTGCATGTCTTTTTTTTGAAGTTTTTAAAATATAATATAAAATAAGAATTATTATTTTTAAAATAACTAATTAAATAATAAAAATTTATTTAACTCTCTATTATTTTATTTTAAATTTTCACTATTTTTATTTTTTTTCTCCCACTCTCTTCACATAATATATTTTATTTTAAATAAATATGACCAAAAATCTGTTAAATATAAAAATAATTACTTAACATTTAGTTTTTTTAAAATACAGTAACTAATAGTAATATTTTAAATTTTTAGTTTGAAATTTTAGTAGTACAGTATATAAGTTTTGTTGATAAACCTCCTAAATTTACATAATTTATACATAAAGAGAAAAGAACCCTTAATTTTCTTAAAACTATAATTATCCTTTCATCTACATAAATTTTTAAAATTTATTGATTCTCTTTATATAATAATAATAACAACAACAATAAAGATATAGAATTAAATAAAATTGAAAATACATAAACCTCTCCTAATTTTTGAAATATGTGTAGATAACCCTAATATACTTATAAATTTAACTTAAGAACCTTATAATTAAAATTGCTATTTTTTGCAATTAAATCACAAAATTGTGTCAAAGAGAGTTTGGTGACATAATTGACAAATCAGATTTTTTTGCTACTAATTAGATTTGTACAAATTCAATGATTTTACTGCGAGTCTTATTGAAAACAACGAATTCATTATAAGTTTATAAATTTTTGAGTTTGATATATTTAAACTTGTACAAATTTACACGTAAACTAACAAATTTAGTAGTAATAAAATATCTAAAAATTTCAAGAAAAATTTTTTTTAAGCCTTTTTAACATTTCTAACAAATTTGTTAGCAAAAATGTCAAGAAAAGGGAATATATTATGACTTCTAAATCAAAAAAAATTAAATTTTGAAAAAAAAATTACATTTTGAAAAAAAAAAAAATAGTTATGGAGAATGGAGTGAGACAGATACACAATTCACTCAACCCAAAAAGTTAAAAAGTTTAAATGCTTCGCACGTGTCACCGAAACTAGACCCATGCCTTGAAGTTCCAACTCCAACCCACTTCTTCTGAGAGAAGACATATCAAGACTCGTGTCTTTCTCTCTCTCTTCCTTGGTTCTCTCACTATCAGGCATCTAGTTTCTTCTCCTCCTGTACAAGAATCTCCAGCACGAAAGCCTCGCACCTTAGTAGAATAAAGGTGGCTTCTATGCTAAATTAAGATCAAACCCTTTTCCTTGTCATTTGATTATATTCAATTCACTTCGTTCCTGACACATACTTCATTCACTCACCGAGCTCGATTTTGATTTGGGGTGTACAGTCAATCATGGAAGACGAAGACTGCTGCGCCACCCAACTCATTGACGGCGATGGCCAGTTCAATGTTGCTGGGTTGGAGGCTTTCATGAAGAATGCGAAGGTCGCCGACTGTGGCCTTTCGTATGCCGTGGTTGCTATCATGGGTCCTCAGAGTAGTGGTAAGTCGATTGATTCGAGTTTCTAAACTTCCTTATCGTATGCTTTTGATTTAGATTTAGCTTAGTGGAGTTATTTCTCTTTAGAGTTTTGAGTTGGGTTTTTTCAATCTTGTTGAGCTTGAGACGAATTGATGGGTTTGAAAACAATGGCCCCTGGCCTCCTCTTGTGCTTATTTATAGTTTTCTTTTCTTTTTTCTGCTCAAATCTGGCAAATTTTTGGTCTGTTTGTCGAACGGGGGTGAACTAGAGTTTTCTTTTAACCATAAGAGAACCTAAACCCTTATTTGCCTAACTTGTATTATGGAGATCCAGATTGAATAGTCCTATCAAATCTAGTAAGTATCCATCAAACTGACGAGTGGCTGGCTTTAAAGTGTAATTTGCTTTATAGAGATGTTCCAGCTGTAGAATTGACTTATCCTCTGAAAAGCTTTTGGGCTTAATATTGATAGAGCTTGTGATACTTCTTCGAATGATTTTTTTTTTTTTGGTGGGGGTTTTGGATGGAACTGTTTTGCGGGTTCATGTTGGAATTACGAAATGTTCGTCGAAGTTAGTGTTTCAACTTACAACCGGTAACCATAGAAAAATAAACCTGTTTCAAGAATTTGGGCTTCTGTTGAATTTGATTAAGGTAACTGGGTGAAGAAAGTTATGTTGGTTCCTTACATTGGAAATTTTTTTTGATATTATAATTAAATGACAAATTGATGTAAGATAAATTTGTGGTTGTCCTGTGATACTGAAGGGGAGCACAGGAATGAAAATTTTAACAGGCCACACCATCAGTTTAATAAATTAATGAGTAAGACTGAGTTGGTGCTTGGTATTGTGCTGTGTGAATCTTGTGGTTGATGGATGGGTTTTAGGGAAGCTCAGACAAGAAAAGTTAAGGTATTAATTTTAGTGGTCTGTGTGATTATGTCTTTTAGGCATGTATGTAGTTTGTATTCCTGATGCATTCACTCACATTCACATGGTGCTTTATACGATATCGAAAGACATAGTAAAGATGTAGACTTTAGTCTTGATCCTATAAGATTAAAACCTCCTAAAACTACTAAATCATAAGTAAGAACTAGATATGAACATAAGATTTGAATAACATAAAACACACATTCATTAGATCCTTTGACCAGCGCCCACTAAAGTTACCTAGCACTGCCTTTAAAATCTAGGAGAACTGAAACTGAACTGCCAAGTGTCAACTTCCTAACACTATTAAGATTTAAAATATCGGTATGATTTCAAAACTGTTAAAAGGAAAATATTACAGCAAGACCTTATGTCAAATCCACACCAATTTCTCAATTTGTCACAAATCTTATAATCAAATATTTGCTTTGGTTGAGAAATTCTTTAACTATAAGGCCCTATTTTCTTTGGCAAATAAACATAAATGGCTTGTAAAGCCACCATCTTCCACTTGGTATGAGTGTGATCATTCTGATTCTAGGAAGGTTTGACCTTGATGTCACAACAGAAATTCGAATAAAACCAGAATATATAAAAAAATTAATTATCTGTTCTTGCAGCATCTAGTGATATAGCAATAAAATGGAAATGGTCCTCTGGCTCACTATCCATTTACAAAATATGTCATTGACCTACGTGTATATTGTGACCTATCATCTAGAATCTGCTATCTTAATATGGTCTCAAGAGGCAGCCTAAAAACCTAGCTTTGACCCTATCTTTGCAAATTGGAGGTTCCTGTCATCTTTTTATGATTTATTATTGTTACAAGTTTATCAATCCAGTGCAATTGATTTAGTTTTATTTTCTCTCATATGTACGTAAGTGATCATCTAATTTTTTTTCCTTCTTTTACTCTTCTGAACAGGGAAGAGCACCTTGTTGAATCATCTTTTCCGCACAAATTTCAGGGAGATGGATGCTTATAGGGGAAGGTTGGGTTTTTTGATATTATTAAGCAATTTTTGGAGAAAAAAAGGGAGAAAAATTCAGAGAAGGGAAAAGGGGGAGGAAAAAAAAGAGATGCAGCTTATTATGTTATTTTTGCTATGTTATTACAATCGATAGAGTAGTTATTGTATATCATGCTTTCTTGTAGATCTCAAACGACCAAGGGCATTTGGATAGCCAAGTGTGTTGGGATTGAGCCATGCACAATTGCCATGGATTTAGAGGGTACTGATGGAAGAGAGAGGGGTGAGGTAATAAATTATGTAATGAAAGTTATAGCTTTTCCTCCCCCCACCTACCTCTTTTTTTTTTTTTTTTCCTCAAACAGTGTTTTTATATGCCTCCTGTAAATTGACACATTAACTATGGTGATTTATTATAGTATTACTATATTCATATTTGATTCTTATCAAGAAAAAAACTACCAAAATAAAGTAAAGGACATGATGTACCTAAAAAAAATCAGTCATGAAAGATTTATTTCAAGCTGAAAGTAGTCAAAGTGATGGAGATATCCAATCCATCAGTATTCAAGCATTCATTCATGTTATGAAATCTACAGAATAATAGTGGATACATCATTTTCATCTCCTAAATAAATAGGATGGAATATAAAAATAATCTTTCTATGGGATTTGTTTTTTCATCATAGAATCTGCTATTTTTCTTTCTTCTCCTTTTGTTTCAAGATGTGTTCCTAATTGGCTGATTCTTTATAGTTCCAATGCAAACTCTTAGTTTCTCTTAAATATTTAATCTCCTTTCTTTTTTGTCTCTACATGTTGTTTTATGACATATAAAAGAAATTTGAAAGAACGTCAACTACATATTGTTGGTGTTTATGGGTTATCATTCACTACACAATATGACTGTTTAAATTTTGCTTCTTAAATTAAATGAGATCCCTTTTATTTGCCTGTGAATGTCAAACCTGAGGTTTACTTGAGTTTTTTACATAGTTTCAAATAGGTCCATGAAGTTTATCTTTAGAACTCTTTTCATCTAAAAAGAAAAAAAAGATCTTTAGAACACTTTGTACCTTTAAACTTGTATTCATCCTTTGACACGATGGCTGCCAAAAGAGGATCTCTACTACTCATCTCTCCTTTATAAAGAGAACTCTCAAGACCATCTATATTAAATTTTTTTAATAAATTGAATACTAATTTTGAGTTGAGTATTCAGTCTTTATGGAGATATATTCCTCTCACACCCATATCTCATGATAGATGGTTCAGACTCTCTTAACTCATAAAAATAGAATGAATTTTACAGTGTGTGCTTTCTTTTAGTGAACAATAAAGAGAAGGCAAAGGTAGTATTCTATTTGCAAACTTTGTCAGCCATGTTCCATGAACTTTGTTATTCTTATTCATTTAAATGTGATACCAAATGAGTATTTTTATTCTAAGCATTCAAGATGTTTGGACTTGAAGACTGTAAACAGAAAACCTTTCTTTTTAGAGGACTTCTTGTCCTCTTCCCCTGTACTTTCTTTCTTAAATATAAATCTTTATTTTTCTATAAAAAATAAAATAAAATAAAAAAGGAAAGGAAAGGGAAGAGGGAAGAGAAAATAGAAAGATGATTGCAATCATTGACTTAACATAGCGAGTTTCCCTATTCATCTATTTGTAAACAAATGTATAAAGATAGAATGATGTCTTAGACATAGGAAAGTTATCATGTGCAATTCTTCCTTTTACTGTTTTATCATGAAATCAATATTTTATGCCACCTGTACAGATGTTTCTATACATTTGCATGTATCATATGTTAATCGTTAGTTATGTTATCTGTTGAAATTCTGAATTATACACAATTACTCTCCTTTAAGACCAGGTTCTAGCCTGCTTTGCTTCTAACAAATAAGTTTGTGTGTTTGTCTGAGTGCCATGATGCTCATGGTATACATATTTTATTTGGCTGGTTCCTCTCTTCATAGTGTGTGTATGGCAGAACTCAAATTTTGTTTGTCCTAAATATAACTCTCAGGATGATACTGCTTTCGAGAAACAGAGTGCTCTTTTTGCTTTGGCGATATCAGATGTTGTTCTGATAAACATGTAAGTTTTTAAATCTAGATAAGGTGCTTTATAATTAATTGAATGGGTTAGATCCAACGGTGATTGTTAGGCATTGGTAATGCTAGGTTAATTGAAGGTTTGTTTGCAAGGCTATTCACATCTGACTTGTTTGTTGTCCTTGAGAAACTAAATAGCTTCTATACTATGTATGATAAAAATGGGTTGGTTTATATGCACTATGAACTCTTAATATGACCTTCTCATATTGTGACAGATAGGTAGGGTATCAAATGTTCTGTCTAACTTTTTGCTCCATGTCATGTTAGTTCCAATACGTATGTTTATAAACAATGTTGCTTATAACCCATCTACTTGTAACTTAATATCTTTGGCGTTGAGTGTCAGTGGATATAGGGTAAAATGATAAAGTAGTATATTTCAGGATGAGAAATGTAAGAGTAGATTATATGCATAAATACCCTTTTGTTTTGTTTGGAATTTAATAATTACAAATACATAAGAGTAGGTTAGACACATGAATGTGCATGCAGCCATATTTTTATATCCACCTTTTCTCCCTTTTTTCTGTGGACTCAAATAAATAGTCAGATTTTGTCTGACAATAAATAATCCAATGGTTATAGGAGCTTACTGAAAACATTTAAACTTCAATTCATTTTGGATGTTTCTTGAAGACTTTATTTTATTCACAGGTGGTGCCATGATATTGGTCGAGAACAAGCAGCCAATAAACCTCTTCTGAAAACAGTCTTTCAGGTTGTATGCATCCTATCATTGTCTATGGTTGGTATTAATTATTGAGATTTCACTTTTTGATCTTTCTATTATATGTAGGTCATGATGCGTTTATTCAGTCCCCGCAAAACAACATTGCTTTTTGTTATCCGCGATAAAACAAAGGTCTACAACATAATCCTTTCTTGAAAGTGTACCCTTTGACCTGTGTTATACACGATGTTTATCATGTTGCTATTTGTCTATGCAGACCCCATTAGAAAATTTGGAGCCTATTCTAAGAGAAGATATCCAAAAGGTGACATTTTATTTCCTTCTCGTTTGAGTTTTCCATTGTTGGGGTTTTGCTTATCCTTTGAAGCATTTCATATATGATACTAATTCCTCAGATATGGGATGCGGTTCGGAAGCCTGAAGCTCATAAAAATACTCCTCTTAGTGAATTTTTTAATGTAAGATGAGATATCTTTGTATGTGCTTATTTCATTTATTAACAAAGTTGTAGCTTATGATTTTATGATTAAAGGCTTTTAATTGTACAGGTAGAGGTTACTGCTTTATCAAGCTATGAAGACAAGGAGGAAAAATTTAAAGAGGAGGTACCCACTCAAGAAGCTAGTGCATTACTTCTAATTATTTGTATATGCCTGGTTTTTTCTTATTTCAAGTCTTTCATGTAAATTTCAGATCAGTCATGGGTTTTTTCTGGGTTGATAATTTCCTGCCTATAAATATATATTCTAACAATGAAGTCTTGGATATTCTTTATTTGAAATTTTCTGTCCTCAGATGTGGATTATATTCTTATTCTTTCTTGTACAGGTTGCTCAATTGAGGCAGCAGTTCTACCATTCTATATCCCCTGGAGGTCTTGCTGGTGATCGGCGCAATGTTGTGCCTGCTTCTGGATTCTCTTTTAGTGCACAGCAGATATGGAAAGTCATTCGAGAGAACAAGGATCTTGATCTTCCTGCTCACAAGGTTCCTTATGATCTTATTTTTGGGATGGACCAATAAGTTCAGTGTTCTTATAGGTTTGCCAATTTATTTTACAGGTAATGGTTGCTACTGTTCGTTGTGAAGAGATTGCAAACGAAAAGCTTAGCCACTTGCGCTCTGATGAGGTACTCATCCATATCCTCTCTATTCTGAGTTGCATCAATTATATTAAAAGAATAAGTCATTACACTAATGGATTCGGCTTAGGGTTGGTTGGAATTGGAGGAGGCTGTTCAATTAGGTCCTGTACAAGGTTTTGGAAAAAAGCTGAGCTCAATAATAGATGCCTACCTTTCACGGTAAGCTTCTGTTGCTTGTGAATTATAGTATTTTAATCCAACATATTCTTTTATTCAAATAATTACATGACCTGTTAATTAATTTCTGATTTCAATTAACGTGTTTTCATATATTAGAATATTGTCATTGAAGCTTCGTAAAAGTAATTAATAAAACTAAGAATTAATTTGGAGTATGCAGGAGGTTTAAGTAGCTTCATTAAATTTCAACAAGTGAATAAGGTTGTTGCAGTTGGCTAGAAAGATTTAGGTTTGACCAATAAGTGTAAAAATAATAGATTGACTGATGGTCTGTGTTATTGTCCTTCGAAGTTGATATGCATATGACTTGTCATTATACCAATATTTTATAGTCTGTGACTGGCACAGTTATATCTTATTCTGGGATTATTTAGTTCTAATTTTTTTATAAATTCTTTTATGATGTATTAATGCTATATTTTGACCAGATATGATATGGAGGCAATCTACTTTGATGAAGGTGTAAGAAATGCAAAAAGGCAACAGCTTGAGTCAAAGGCTTTGGATGTAAGGCTGCATTTTCTTCCAAAATCATAATATGGCTTTGTTACTAAATTCAGTTTTTATTCTTTTGGGACTGAATATTAATGTTGCAGCAATGGCTATAGATATTAAATCTAGCCTTTGGAAATTGAACCAACTCAAAGGACAGGAGTCCTTTTGGTTCAAGGGAAAGTTTACTTGGCAGTTATTTAGGTCAATGGTAGTCGTTTCATGGTCTTTTTTTTTTTTGGATTTTAGTTTCAAGGGTATATTTGTGCTTTCAGTTTTGATATAGTGGACCTCAGCTTCAGTTCATAGGGTTATTTGATTGGGTCTGCTTTTGTTTTGGGGGATTTCATTAGGTTGCATCTTTTGTCTAAATCTTATTATTTTAAAATTTGTTTATTATTAGGGTTTATAAGCCTTGCTTTTTATCCTCCTCCTCTCTCTCTACACACACACACACGTCAATGTTGTTGAGATTTAAGCATCTTTTTAAGTTTCTTCCTCTGATTCTTATTCTGTTTCTTGTTCAAAGTAAAGCCTTGGCCTTAGCCAGAGTTTTTAGGCTAGATCTCATTAAGGTTAGTTACTTCTTAAATACTAGTTCCATCTTGCTTGAATCTACTGTACAATTCATCCAACTATAATAAACTGGCCAGGAGTTAACAAGTACATCTAACTTTATGACTTGAACCAGTTGTAGTTTGTATAATAGTGCTCTGATATCTTGTTGAACTATACTAATCATCCTAAAATGATAGGGAATGGTCTGATTGCATATATGGATCATAGTGTACCAGAAGCAAATATAATTCTTTTTATAGTTGTATTATATATAACTTTTAGGTTAACATGCTTCCTTTTCTTGTGAACTATTCAGTTGGTGTACCCTGCTTATACAACAATGCTGGGGCATCTACGTGCTAAAGCTCTCGAAAGTTTTAAGACTAAATTGGAGCAATCACTAAACAATGGAGAAGGATTTGCAGCATCCGTTCGTAAATTGATTCAGTCTAGTATGCTTGAGTTTGACAAAGGATCTACTGGTAATAGTAGATAGGATCCTTCTGCATAGCCGATACATTGGCACCTCTATTGTATATGCTTGTTTTTCTATGGGTTGACAATTGAGGTGTTTGTGTTTGCTCAATTCTCTATTTATCTCTTGGATTTTCATATGGTGTCATTTCTGCCTTTACTGTTATACCTTTGCTAGTTTAGACTTATATGGAATGTAGGTATTATCTAAAACAACAAATTAGCAGTAATGTGAATGTCTACAGTTTGTGGGATTTAGATCTGATTCTGTATGGGTATGAAGCCCCAAGTTAATCTGTACGAGGGCCAAATAATAGGAATCAATTGAGCTTGCATCAGATTACTTTCATCCCTCAGGTTTCTTGAAAAAGAATAAGTGCTTTTGAGAATTCATATTATTGTGAAATTTTGTTCATATAACATATCAATGGACAAAAAGTTTGTTGTATATGGGTGACATTTATTATTTGATATAAATGTAAGAAAAGGAAGATCTTTGTTTACAGTTTGATATCCCTGCACCTCAAGATGTGTCATATTAGTCTATCCTTCTAAGTTTGTTGCTTATTTCTTCCTATAGATGCACACGAATTTCTCATTTGGATTTACTTGAAATTAACTGTCAGTAGGCAAAATTTTTTAATATAATCACCAAATGTTTGGTGACAACTAATATTAGTCACCTTTTTGCAGAAGTTGCCATACGACAGGCTAATTGGGATGCTTCAAAAGTGAGAGATAAGCTTTGTCGTGACATGGATTCGCATGCTTCGTCTGTACAAAGTGCAAAATTATCAGAGATGATGACTAAATTTGAGGTAATATCACTGTCACTTAAATGGAAATTAGTTGTTTGTGCTCAGTGATGTTTAAGTAGTTCCTGTAATATATACATGTCAACCACTCAGCTATAAGTATCTTTTGCAGAACCAACTGGCCAAGGCCTTGTCTGAGCCCGTGGAATCCCTATTTGAAGCAGGTGGAAAAGACACCTGGCTTTCAATAAGAAAACTTTTGAAACGTGAGACTGAAGCTACTGCAATGGAATTTTTAGCTGCCATTGCTGGTTATGAATTGGATCAAGAATCAATTGATAGAATGCAACAGAACATAAGGGACTATGCTAGAAAAGTAGTAGAGAATAAAGCCAGAGAAGAAGCTGGGAAGATTTTGATTCGCATGAAAGATAGGTACTAATATCTTAAAAGTAGCTTCTCTGCCTTGCACATTTGGAACGGTTTTATTGAATTTTTGGTGAATCTTAAGTTTGTCTTGTAAAAGACAATTTATTGAATGATTTTTGAGGTGTTGGGATTAGTAAGGATTAGACTGATTCACGGTGCTCACAAATGTTTGGTTAAAATGGATTGCCTGAATTTCCAAGTTGTTGCCTCTTACTTTCATGGGAGGTGGTTGTTTAAGCATTTTACTGTATAGTGCTTATTGTATTTTTTTTGTAAGTTTTTCTTTATTATACATGTAGAATGACTTGGGAGCATTATATTGTTAACATGTATTTTTTCTCCACTTTGCTATGTTTCTGTTCAGTTTGTCTAAGTGCATTGCTTTTCCTGTCTTTGTACACATATCTCTTCTCCGTCATCCTCAATGAAGTTTCTTATAATTAAAGGATTTAATTAGACTGTTCTGTATCTTTCATTTTTTGGTTTAATTCAAAGGCTTACTGGTTTTTGCTATTTTCTTCAGGTTCTCTACAGTTTTCAATCATGACAATGATTCACTCCCTAGGGTTTGGACAGGAAAGGAAGATATCAGAGCTATTACAAAGGACGCACGTTCTGCGGTAATTGAGAGTAAATGAAATGATAATTTTTCTGTCTCCATATACTTGCAATAATTTGGAAATTACTGGTTTAAAACCATCTAAAATATTTTCTCCTGTCATGTATCAGTCCCTTAAGCTTCTATCAGATATAGCTGCTATACGATTGGATGAGAAGCCAGATAGTATAGAAAATCTGCTTCGTTCCTCTCTCATGGATGGAATTGTTGCTGTTACATCCGCACAACATACAACTAGAGAAGCTTCTGCAGATCCACTGGCCTCAAGCTCATGGGAGGAGGTAATAATAATATATTGTGGTTATTGGTGGTTTACCTGGATGCTATGTATTCTGAATTATTTATGTGAATTTGTTACAAAAATACAGGTTTCCCCAAAGGATACACTTATTACTCCAGTGCAGTGTAAGTCTCTGTGGAGACAGTTCCAGGCAGAAACTGAGTATACTGTCACCCAAGCTATTGCAGCACAGGTAAATCATTAGATTGTATTCCTCTGTCTACATATTTTGTGTTCATTAACGGTTTAATTCTGTCTGTAATTCCACAAAATTAGTCTATCCCTAATTGGCACCTACTTGTTCTGGAATTAGGATCTATCACAGTTACATATTATGTGTGTTTTAGGGATTGGGGCTAGAATCTGTGGGGGTGAACTTAATGCATACAATTATATCCTTGTATATGTGCTTTGGCCAGACACATGAATCATCCGTGACATTGGGGTTGGATTTTCACACTTGATAGTTTAGATTATGTACCATTTCAAGTCTGGGAAAAGGGAATGGACGATGATATTTAGAATCTTTAGATTTTACACCTGATTGCTGTTGTTTCCTGGTTTCTTTGTACTTAAGTTTCAGGGGGTCCATTCCCAAGGTAAGATTAGTTTTTTGGGTATATCTTGGCGGGCTTGCTGCATTATATGAATGGTGTTTTCTTTTAGATATTGGTTTTTGGTTTTCTTTGTCCTTTTATTTTTCCATAAGTGAATTTTATTAGAAAATATTGATCATAATTCTATTTTCTTTAGCTTGATACTTATGCAGGCGTACTAACGAAGGTGCTATTCAAAATATTTATGCCCTTTTTCTGAGTTCAGGAGGCCTACAAGCAAAGTAACAATTGGTTACCACCACCATGGGCGATATTGGCGATGATTGTACTTGGTTTTAATGAATTTATGCTTCTTCTAAGGTAAATACTACTTTACAAAGTCTGAAATTTTTGGGGGTTGAGTATTTGTTAGGTTAATAATAATTATCTTCACTAACTTCATATTTCAAACAGAAATCCTATCTACCTGATGGCTATTTTTGTCATCTATCTACTTGCAAAGGCCTTATGGGTACAGATGGACATTGCAGGGGAGTTTCGACATGGCGCTGTGAGTATGAGTGACCTTCTCTCTTTCAAATACCCTCTTCACCCGTTGGATGCCCCAATTCTCTTTGCGACATTTTTTTGTGTCTACTAGAAAGTGAATAACTTGAAAGTTACAATCATGCCATGTCCTCCTACTCCGGTGATTAGAGGCACTCATTATCTTCATCTTTAGAGCTGTTTGTTGATTGTTTGTCATGCCATTGCTTCAAAATTGTAGAATGAGAAACTTTTGTGTATTATGAGAACAATGTGTACGGTATTTATACAAGAGGAGAGGACCTATTCTAAGAAAACATAATAAATACAATTAAACAACTAACCCCTAATGTCTAGCCTAAATTTTAGGCTAATGTCTAGGCTAAACTTAGGCTAAACTTTATTCTAATTGATTTACATGATTTGATCCTATTTTATTCACAACACTTCCCCTCAAGCTGTAGCATATAAGTCATATGCACCAAGCTTATTACATATATATTTTATCCGAGGACATCTTAGAGACTTAGTGAAGATATTTGCCAATTGATCATTTGAATTGACAAATCGAGTGACGAGATTGCCAAATTGAATTTTTTCTCTAATAAAATGACAATCAATTTCAATATGTTTGGTCCTCTCATGGAACACCGGATTTGAGGCAATGTGCATTGCTGCATGGTTATCACAGTCCAGCTCCATCTTATGTATGTTCCCAAATGGTATCTCTTGAAGAAGTTGCTTTAACCATAGTAGTTCACAAGTTGCTAAGGCCATAGCACAATACTCAGCTTCTGCACTAGATCTTGCAATTGTTTCTTGCTTTTGCAAGAGACTAGGTTACCACCAATGAACACATAGTATCCTGATGTGGATCGCCTATCATCTGGTGAACCAATCTAATCTGCATCAGTAAAGCCAACAACTTGGGAGTTTCCCTTGTCTTCATATAACAATCCTTGGCTTGGTGTTGTCTTAATATATCGAAGGATTCGAACAACTGCATCCCAATGACTATCGCACGGTGCTTGTAAAAACTGGCTTATTATGCTCATAGCAAAAGATAAATCTGGACGAGTGATAGTGAGGTAATTAAGTTTTCCAACAAGTCTTCGATATCTTTCAAGATCTTCAATCAGCTCTCCCTATCTTGAATGGTGTAATATTTGCATTTTTCTTATTTCAAGTATGCCTTAAATTTATAAAGTTAGCAATTTTATGTCTAAAGATTTCAATGAAATTGTCCTAGAATTTCGAAAAATGAGAAAAGGGATCAAAATTAAAAGAAAAAGTTAGGGAATAAAATGAAGAATAAAAAGGTTTTACTCAAGGATGAAAAGTAATCATTACGCAAAGTAATTACAGTGATTACTTTTCTTAATGATTACTTTTCGTCCTTTAGTGAAACTTTCTTATTCTTCACTTTAGTTCATAACTTTTTCTTTTAATTTGGTCAATTTTCAAAATTTTAGGGCAATTTCATTGAAATCTTTAGACATAAAATTGCTAACTTTATAAATTTAAGGCATACATGAAATTAGAAAAATGCGGATATTACAAATAAAGTTTGACAATTGGATCCATTGGAGTCTCAGCTAGTTTGCAATTTGCCATGCTTGTCTCTTCTAATAGGTCAAGTGCATACTTTCATTGTGAAATGACAACATCTGTATTGGATTGGGTAACCTCAATTCCCAAAAAGTATTTTTAAGTTTCCTCAAATCTTTGGTTTGGAAGTGGTTACATAGATGTTATTTGAGTTAGACAATTCCTAAATCATCATCGCCTGTAATAACAATTTCATCTACATAAACGATTAAGTATATGCACTTGCCTTGTGATGTATGGCGAAAGAAAATTGAGTGATCAGCTTCATTGCGAATCATTCCAAAATTTTGAACCACGGAACTGAATCAGCCAAAACAACCTCTAGGTGATTGTTCGAGTCCGTAAAGAGAGTGACGGAGTTGACATACTTTCCCAAACTCCCCCTAAGTAGCAAAGCTAGGTGGTTGCTCCATATATACTTCCTCCTCCAATTCACCATGAAGGAAGGCATTTTTAATGTCTTGTTGATAAAGTGGCCAGTGATTTATAGCTGCAATTGATACGAAGACACGAACTGAAGCAATTTTAGCAACAAGAGATAAGGTATCACCATAATCCAGGCCAAAAATCTAAGTGTATCCTTTTGCCACCAAACAGGCTTTTAGTCTTTAAACTTTACCATTCGTACCACCTTAACCGCATATACCCATTGGCAACCAACTGGAGATTTTCCAGGAGGGAGAAAAACCAAGTCCCATGTACCATTAGCATGCAAGGCAATCATCTCATCAAGCATGGCTTGCCTCCATCCTGAATGTGCTAAAGCCTCACTAGTAGTCTTAGGAATAGAAATAGAATCCAAAGAAGACACAAAGGCATAATATGGGATAGATAAATGATGATAGCTTAAAAAATTATAAACAGGGTGAGGATTACAAGTGGAGCGAGTACCTTTACGAATGGCAATTAGAGGAGTATCAAGAAAATGTTAGATTAGAGCAATGGGCAATTCGGACGAAGGTAGTGCACCAACAAGAGTATCTGTAGACTCAAGATGCGGGCGACAATGATGAGTCTGGAGAGGAAGACTAGGGAGAACCTGTGGTGAAGCTTCTAGAGAAGCAAGGTAAAGAACAGGAAGGGTTTCAGTCACAAAGGTACTGTCAGGCATAGCAGACAGTGAATGGAGTAGACTCAAAGAAGGTCACATCTGGAGAGGTGAAACAATGTCGAGTGGTTGGACAATAACATTGATAGCCCTTTTGGAAACGAGCGTATTTGAGGAAAACACACTTGATGGATTTGGTAGCAAGCTTATCTATACCTGGGGTCAAATCATGAACAAAACAGACAAAACTAAAAACACAGAGAGGAAGATGATAAAGAGGATCATTGGGAAACAACAAAGAATGAGGAATTTGATCTTCAATACGGAAGAAGGCATGTGATTAATTAGGTAACATGCAGTGAGAACAGTATCACTCCAAAAAAGAGTAGGTACATTATGATGGATAAGTAAAGTACAAGCTATTTCAATAAGATGACGATTCTTACGTTCGGCTACCCCATTTTGTTGCGAAGTATAAGGACAAGAGGTTTGATGTAAAATCCCTTGAGAAGTCATAAATGCCTTAAAAGAGGTAAATAAATATTCTTTAATAGTATCAAAATGTAAGATAAAGACAGAGGTATTAAATTGAGTCTTTATTTCAGCATAGAAATTTTGAAAAATGTTAAATACCTCAAAACGAGTTTTCGTCAAGTACAACCAAATACAACGAGAATAGTCATCAATGAAGGTTACAAAGTATTGAAAGCCAAAAGTGAAAGACCGATGACCAGGTCCTTTGACATCAGAGTGAACAAGTTGAAAGGAAAATGTAGACCTATTATTAAGACTATTAGAAAAGGAACTACGTGGTTGTTTACCCAACTGACATAACTTACAAGGGAGGGAGGACAAGGTAGAAAGAGAAACATCCATTTTGCAGAGTTTTGAAAGGCTTGGATGTCCCAAACGATTGTGGATGAGAGATAGGGAGCAATTGGATGTGCATGCAACTAGAGATGTAGAAGGCGAAAGATGGTACAAGCCTTATGACTCACGCCCTACGCCAATTGTCTTCCCCATACTCCAATCCTCGACATAAACACTTTGATTAGAAAAAGTAATGGAACATTTGTGAGAATGAGTCAATTTACTAACAGAAATAAGATTGAAAGTAGATTCAAGAACATAAAAGGAAAGAATCAACATATATGAAAGGAAGAATTTGGGCTTGACCAATCCCTGTAGCATTAGTTTTAGAGTCATTGGCCAGAGTTACTAAAGGAAGAGAAGAGGAACTAGAAAGGTGAGTAAACATATTTTTATTACTAGAGATATGTTCGAAGGCACTGGGTCAAGAATGGGCAAAGCAAGCAGTTACATTACCAGTTTGGGCAACCGAGGCAGCCACAGATGACTGTTTAGTTTGTTGGTACTTTAGATACTCTTTGTAGTCATCATTAGTTAAACAGATAGACTGTGAAGAATGATCATTGGCCAATGATTTGTCAGACTGAGCAACATTGACAGAGCGAGATGGTCGACCATGGAGCACCCAGCAATGATCTCGAGTATGTCCTAGCTTGTTGCAATGCGTACATTGAGGATGTTTACGGCCACTACTTCGCTCGCTTCCTCCACTTGGATTCCCTTTCTCACCAGTTTGAGATACCAAGGTTGAAGAGTCAACAACTGGAGGAACAATATTATTGATAGTTGGGGCCTGTGATGCAGAAATGGGCACCAAACGGGCAAGGACATCATCTAATGTGGGAATATTAGAACATCCCAAAATCTGATCTCTAATTGCATCAAGATCAGGATGTAGATTGATTAGTGTCATAACCATAAAGAATTTGTCCCATTGTGCTTCTTGATCAAAAGTTGAGGCTGTGGTAGGCATCAAATATCTAAACTCATGTTTGAGAGCCTCAATTTTGCTCACATATGTGGTAATATCTAAGTCTTGATGCTTAAGATTGACTAGGTTAGATAAAACATCATAATAACGGCAAATATCATTACTGCATATTGAGGCTGCCTTGTCTATACATCATAACATGTTTCATAAACCTGGTATGTGGGAAGTAATTGAGAGTCTAGAGAATGCCATAATAAGGAACGAAGGTGAGCATCAATTTTTATCCAATTTGATCTATCTATTTCAGCAATGTCAATGTCACGTTTAGTTAAATGTTCTAAATATCCTTGTCCCTTAAACCATAAACAAACTGATGCAACCTAATGTTTGTAATTGGATGCCCCATACAACTTTTCGGAGGCAATAGTAGGTGCACCACTAATAAGAGTGGAAAAACCAGTAGTTATCACTGTTTTGGATTGAAGACAGCTCTATTATCTAGAAATGGGAAGAGAGCAGCACGACAACCACTAGAAATGAAAAGAGGGCAGCACGGCATTCACTACGGTGGAAACTGCGGTAGTCGACAGAGTCAGACGTGATGTCACACGCTGGCGTGTGGGAAAACACAATTTTGGGTAGGGTGCGTGTTCCAAGGAGATGCCGGGAAATAATCGCATAAGAAATGACCAGAACTGGAAATAATAAATGAAAGGTAGGAAATGGGGTGTTTGGGCTGAAAGGAAACACAGCCGAAGGAGTTACTGCTGGAGGATTACAGTAGGCTCTGATATCATGTAGAATGAGAAACTTTTGTCTGTATTATGAGAGCAATGTGTAGGGTATTTATACAAGAGATCTAGGAAAACACAATAAATACAATTAAACAAGTAATCTCTAATGTCTAGCCTAAACTTTACGCTAATATCTAGGCTAAACTTTATTCTAATTAATTTACATGATCTGATCTTATTTTATTCACAACAAAAATAACCCCCAAAAGAAAATTCTACAAGGCAAATGTCTCATATTTTCACTAATTTCTGCCTTGGTCAATGATACTGCTTTTTTTTTTTTTTTGCCACCCCTAAAAACAAGCAGCATGTATTGTGGGATGTCTGATTGTAGCTGAAATGGATAGCGCACGGACTTCTTTAGGGGAATCTCTATTTTGATATGCAAAGAGATTGAACAACTCTTGCATTTATGACTTTTCTAGGGTTTTGTTACTTTGTTCTGTTTTCAGATTATCTTGTCATTTCTGATTTGAGGATCTCTTATCCTCCAACCATAAGTACTTTCTTTTCTCTAATAAATTTTCCTTTCATACACACACACACACGATTATAGTTGAAACAAATGTGAATGAGATTTTCTAATTTTCTATTGCCATATTGACTTTATCTTGTTTGACTTCAATATATTGTAGAAAAAATGATGATCTTAGCATAAGGGGGGTTGGCTGAATATTGTCAGCTACCAAGATGACTAAGCTCACTGAAGCATAAACACATTCAAAAAAACCATGTCTGCCTCTTTCACTCATTAGACTTCTCAAATTTTGTTGTGTCCTAGTCTCTGTGTTTTGTTGTGTCCTGTCCTGTTGTATCATGCTTCTTGCTAATAGCTCAAAAAGTGCTATATTTGCCTGGTACAAGATACAAAATTTTGTTGACTTACCTATTTTGTTTGCAGCTGCCTGGACTACTGTCCATTTCATCCAAGTTTCTTCCTACAATTATGAACCTTCTAAAACGTCTCGCTGAAGAAGCTCAGGGGCATACAGCAGCGTCTGGAGGGACAGAATCCCAAAACCGTTCAGACAATCAGGCATTCAGAAGTCAAGTGCCTAAGACCAACCTAGTAACAAGCTCAATCCCCAGTTCCTCTGTATCAAGTGTTGCGTCTTCTGATGGTGACAGTGAATACTCATCCACAAACTTGACACACAGGCGAAGAACAAACATACAGGAAACTAAACTTTCATGAAAATTCACTATTATATCAGGTTGGCTTCAGAACACGACGTAGAACAAGACCATAGGTTGCCCTTTCCTATATGTCAGTTTTGTATTTGTAGTATTGCATGAAATGAAACGGAGACATAGTTATTTTTAATTCCTTGGCCTTTTCCTTCTTATTACCTTTTAACATGTGTAAATTATGATACTACATTACTACCATTTCGGTTCAACCCCTTCAAAATATAATTCTATCATATAATAATGAAATAATAATAATGTAAACTGATGTTTTTTATTCAAAGCTCTTATGACGCTTCAAATTCACGTTTTGTTTTCATGTTAGCCACCTTGGAATAGTGATATTCTTATGTCGTCATTCTGAATACAAGAAATTGCTCATTTTTACACTGGGAATTCTATTAGTCTAGTCTATATTTTCATAGTATTGCATTTAGGTGATGTTTTATTAACCTACTCTTTTGAATTAATTAAATACAAAGTCATTTGATAATATTTACATAGGATTATCAAAACATTTATACTTAAATGGCAATTCGTAAAATTTTCTGGTTGGTTCGGATATGTGTATTAAAGAAATTAGTTAGAATATAAAAATTATTTCAAAAAATCTTAGTCGTTTAGGAAGGATGGTTACCTAATTTCAAGTGACATTAATTCAATTAATGTCTAAAAAGGTCAAATGATTCTCGAGTGACATTATACTTCTCCATTAATTTTTTTTTATTTATCTTAATATACATTTCTCTCTAAATCTCAATTTTTAAAATGTTGATTCTGATTGACACTAATATTTTAAAATTTAGGTAAAAATTGTAACAAAACTATAAAGATTGTTTTAGACATTTCTTATTTTTAATCTTGGGCCAAAAAAAAAGTTAATTTACTCTTTGACTTTTGTAATTTTACACAGTTTATAATTTAGTTTCTGTTATTTAAAAATCTTTGTCAATAAATTATTAATTTCATTATCTACTTTCATTCACTTACTAGAAGAAATTATTTATAAATTTATAATAGAGAAAATCCACTTTTTGATCCTTAAAAAATATATTTTCTTAACTTTTAGTCCATGAAAGATCATAATACATCTTTTAATACCTGAAAGATTTTAAACGTCTAACTTGTTAGTCCCTGCAATATTAATAAATAACAGTTTAATTGACATAGCAAGTTATTGGCACAATAAGATGTTCAGTCAACATGCTTATATGTCAAAAATACTCACAATGACCACCTAAGTATCCACCTAAGCAATTTAAACAAACAAAAAAACACAAAATGAAAAAGATGAAAAAAGGGGAATCAGAACCTCATTTGCAACAAAATCATCTAGAAGCAATGATCTTCAACATTCCCCTAAGGCATGTCACACACTTGCAATCAGGGACCTTCACCACCATCGCAGCTCCATCACCAAACCAATGAAGATCAAGACAGTGGATCATTCAATCATCCAAGATAATGGATTTTTTCTTCATGATTAGTGATTCTGTGAAATGTAACATTACTATTTTTTGAAATATATTTTGATATTTTGATAACTTCACTGATTTGCTTTTTACTTTTGGACATTTTGGTTTTGCATTTTGGTTAGGTTTACCATTTATTTCAATGCATTGCTATCACTTGGTTCTGTTTTGGTTTGGTTCTGGTTTGGTGCATTTTGGTTTACTGATTTGGTTATTGAGTTTGTGTATTATGGTTTGCATCATAACTTGGTTTTAATCTTATTTTTATTCTTCTTTAGTTACTAAGCTTGTTTACTAAGTTTGATAGATGAGTGTGTGCATTACAGGATTGCATTATCACTTGGTTTAAATCTTATTTTTATTCTTTTGTGAAACATCAATATTGAATGAAAATGTGTAAATATTTTTTCATAATGAGACCTTTGTGCATTTCTATGTGCACCACACAAGTTTTAAACTTGTTGGATGTTTAAAGTAAAGGAACAATATGTTTTAGTGCATTTTGGATTTTTTTTTATGCTTTTTTGGTTTAAATTTGTTTTGGATATGTTTTAGGTTTTTTGTATTTGTTTTGGTGCATTATTGGTTTATAGTTTGTTTTGGATCTATTTAGTGCATTTTGGATATGTTTGAATGCATTATGGATCTGTTTTGATACATTATTGGTTTATAGTTTTTTTTATATATTTTGTGCATTTTGGATCTTTTTTGGTGCATTATTGGTTTACATTTGTTTTGGATATGTTTTTGTACATTACTAATTTAAAGATTGGTTTGGTTTTGGTCCGATGCATTTTGGATTTATTTTGGTGCATTTTGGATTTATTTTGGTGCATTTTAGATTTGTATTGGTGTATTTTGATTTGGTGTAATTGGTTCTATGTTTGTGCTATTTGGTTTTGTTTTGGTGTATTTAGGAGTGTTCACGAGTTAAGTTAGTTTGGGTTGAGAGTTTTTTTCAACCTTAACCAATTAATATATGGTGGATTGGATTGGGTTGGGTTCTATGGAATTTATCATAGAACCCAAACCAACCTAACCTGTACTTGAATGGATTAGTTTGGATTAGGTTGGTGGGTTCAAATTTTTTTAAAAAAAATATATATTTTTTCATTTAATTTTTTAAATATAATTTAAAAATATTTGTAAATCATAAAGATAAGGAATAAATAATTATTTCCTATATATAGCCACTAAGATAAATGAATATCAAATTTATATTATTTTTCTCATCCACAAGTAGTAATATAAACTAACATAAAAACATATTATGATGATATCTAATATTTTCATATCCTATTTTGAATGATGATATTTTTAATTTATTTTATCATTTCTCTATATTCTATAAAAAAAGTAATTAAATGAGATTATGTGGTAAATTAAAAATTAAAAAAATATTAGAATGCATTATATAAATGCTTAACAAATATTTTAAAAAAAAAAATCATGAAAGTTTCGGGTTGGGTGAGTTGGTTCAGGTTGAAATGAGTTAATTTTTTTTAACCCGCAAGCCTAACCATTAATGATTGGTTGAAAGAAAATAAACCCGAACCAACTCATCAACTCAACCTAAATCAACCTAATTGTGTGGATTGGTTTGGATTTGGCTAGTTGATGGGTTAACCCAAAACCATGAATACCCTTAGGTGCATTATTAGTTTAGGTGTATATCTGTTCGATACATTTTGGTTTGGTTTTAATATAGTGCTATACGTCAAGGATTAAATAGTACACTTTTTAAAACTTTTAAGAATCATTTAGTCTGACTTTATAATCATTTAGAAGCTATTTAGTATGATTAATAAGGACCAGAGTAACTCATATTCTTCTCTTATGTAATTGTAGGGGTTGATTCTAGCATTGTAGGAGGTGATGCCAAGTGTGAACCATAAGTTTAATGTTAAGCATCTGTGGGCAAATTTTCATAAATAATGAAAGAAGGTTTTGGTTGGAAATGTCTTTATTCACAAGAATAAACATTTGCCTTGTAAGCCCAACAAGTTCAACACCCTAGGTTAGTGTCATTAGAAATATTTTGGTTGGAAATGTATTTAGTCATTTAGATGTGTATTTTACTCACATTAGTGTGTTTTGACTACGTATTTTAGTTGAAAAATCTTATGTAAGAAAATAAATCACACTATATTATTATTGACAATATTTTGTACATGACAAGTATCAATATAATGAGAAATGACTTATGTATTTTGTACATGTTTTATGCAAGCAAATGAATTGATTCTATTAATTTTATATGTAGGTTAGCAACTTTAATAATAGGTTTAGTATTGTTTAAGTAAAAAAAATTCATTTTAAGTCAAAGAAATCTGTGGCATTTCATGAGAAACTCCAATAATAAGAAAATATTATAAGAGAAAATAAAGGAATGAAATGTCCTCAAGTCAAAAAAATCATTTTAGTATTACTAGTAAGAAAATCTTTTTACAAGCCACAAGAAACAAAATACATTAAATCATACAAAAGTATTTAAATATAAATTCCTAAATACATTACATATATTGTTCACAAAAAAAAATTACTACATTATACAAAAGTACCTAAACACAAATTCTTAAACTTGAACAGCCAAATCTAAAACTTGCACAACTAGATACTTAATTTTACATATATTTCATTATGTAAAACACAAATATAACAATAATGATAACTAAAATACCAACAATTAACTTCACTATCTTCACTTCATATTCTTACTCAAACAACCTCCTTCTTATTTTGATGAAAGGCATCTTATCCTAAGGTAATGGTCGCTCTTGGTCATTCTCAAAAATCATATCCTCATCTATCCATTTGAAAAACCCACATGTCACTAGCTTAGCCTGTATAATTCAAATTCTATATTAGCATGGTCATTAAAAAGCATTTTGCCAGTAAGATTATATCACATGCTATATTAAACTGTTAAGCATCATAACAAGAACAAAATTTCTTCTTTTTCATTCTTCTTTTTAGGGGATTGTTCTTCTAATTTTGTCATTTTTTAAGTAGATACTCAATTAAATACCTTTATCAACTAATCAAGTCAAAAATAGTATATGCACTATTTGATAATTTACATATTGATATGTAATATTTAATTTACTTTAAATGAATTGCTACAAGAGTTCACAAATCTTTAAAATAAATCGCAAAGACTATTTATGCTTAAGAATGAAAGGATGAGAGAAAGAGTATTTTGTACTAAAAAGTTAATTTAAGATAAAAATAAAAAAGTAATGTTTTACAATATTAAAAAAAATACATTGAAACAACAAATATTAAAAATAATGAAAAAAAAAGAAACAACTTATCTTTAAACAACAATACCATCATATTATAAAGAGTTATAATATAAAATAAAATTAAACAAAAAATCTTGACAAATAATTAAGTATATATGTTATACAAAAGATATATTAAGAATTGATGCTCATAATTTACTTTTGTTCTTTTTGTCAACACTAACAACTTTTTTCCACAATCACATAGGTGTGTACTTCGTAAAGAAGATGAGATATAATTGGCTTCAAAATGTTGACATTGGTATGAATCTAGTGTGTTTATTCATAATATTTAATTGAGATTTAGGAAGAAAATAAAAGTTTTTAGTTTTGCAAATCCTAACTAAAAAAAGAAGACATTGGAGGTTTGTTGGGTGAATAAGTTTCTAATTCTTCTTCTTTATTTTTTTAATTTTATGTTTTTTATTTACGTTGCTTAGATAATTATTGTAAGTTATTTTTTATATATAAATATGTTGATTGAATATTTTATTATATAAATAATATATTATATTAACATTTAATATAACATGTCATTTGACTGAAATATAAACTAATAGATTGAATATCTAAATTTTTTATAAATTAAAAAATATATTATAATTTTTCATAAACTAAAAATTATAAAAAATATCTTGAACAAAAAATAAATTTCCTCTAATATCAAAATTTGCACAGTGAAAGATTCTGCACCCCGAGCCCTAAATCTGAAAATCTGAAATCCCCAAACGGCGGCCAAACCTGCATTGCGTCTGCACAAGCCAGTCGACAGCCGCGACTCGAGACCGCGAGCCCACCGTTGTCCGTCCGTCAATCCGGCGTCCTGCCTCGACCACTGTCCGAGCGTCTTCTCTTCTATCTCAAGTCTCGATCTTCCATACTCCATCTCCATCGTCTCTCTCCCTTCACCGTCAGTACGTCACCGTCGAGCTTCGTCACGGTCACACACTCACGCGGTCCGGCGTTCCTCCAAGTGTCGGGTAAGTGATTCTATACTATACACAGTACAAATAACTAATACCTATCCTAATATACTAATATGCAAATGGAATTGGAAATGGTTATTCATTGTTGGTATGATGATCAAGAATAGAAATTAATTTCTGCGCATGTTTTTTTGAGGTTATTAAAATATTACTGATATACTGTCTATTACAACTAGGATAAGGAATATAGGATACCTTTGTTTTCCTTAATATTCGTCTTCCTTTGTACTTGAATTCTGATTTTCATGTTGGCATTTATGATTTGCATCTATCCAATTGTGTTGTAAGTTTGATAATATGGAATTGGAAATATAGTTGTTCATTTCCTTAATATAATGTCTTTTAAGCTTTAATTGTCATCAATAGGATTTGCTTCTCGAAGTGCTTTTGTAGAATTCTAGATATGTAATGCTTTCTTCTTAAATTGATTGATTGTTTATCAAATTGATGGCTCATGATTTTATGGTTGACTAATATCACATATAAATGTGTTTTTTTTTTATGCTGTAAACGAATTCTGTGTCTTACATTCAGTTGTCATATGTTTTTCCTATTATTAACTCTTTCCCCCCTTTTTATTTGGGTTTGCAGGGATTTAAGATGGCAAAGGGTCTAATATGGGCTACAGCAGAGGATCTGGCTCGTAACAGAGGACAGGTTCTCTCCCTGTATCGCCAAATACTAAGAAGCCTCAACTCCCCACAGTTACCACTTAATTTAGCTGCAAGACTAGCTAAGAAGGCAGAGGTACGTGCCATTTTTTTGCTGGGTTCTGAGGAACGGTCACTGCACAACATTGAAGACCTCATTGATGCTGCAGAGTACTCTCTTTCCCTTCTAAGAAAAGGTGAAATCCCTAAGTACATCCAATGAGCAACCTGATTTGCTCCTCAGTGTAGTGTTTTTGAAGCTCTCTCCTTTTTTTTCTATCTAATATTATTAAGTGTCTAACTGTAGTGGATATTATTATTTTGGTATTGGACCTATGAATAGAATGATGGTCCTTTATCTTATATAATATTATTCACTGTGAGGTGAAATTCTTTAAGAGATATAGCATGTAAGAAGTTGTGTATCTAGAACAAGTATTAATGTTATTCAGTTTCTTTGTTGCATTGAGTTAGTGTTTTGTGGGAAAGAAATTTACCGCTGGAGCTTCAGAATCATTTGATCTTGTACCAAACCAAAACTAAAAATTGTGACATAGTTTCTTTAACACATCACAATTTAACAAATTCTATTGCCTGTTCACAATCACAGAGGTGCAATGAAAAAAAATATTCTCTAGAGATTTAATATTTCATATTGCAAGCCTGTTTTTTTCTTTAAGAACCAGTCTCAACACCCTGTCCATTGCTTTTATTCAGTAATTACTATCTGGATCATTATTCTAAAGAGTGATTGGTGTTAGCTGAATGCTTGTGCAAGTCATTTTCATCATACTTTTAGGACATATCTAAGAAAGACATTGTTTCTGAATGACTAAAGATCCTTGTTATAGAGTCATAATGGAAAAATAGGTCATATTTACCCCTTTTTTGGATGCTTAATTAACCAAGGATTTCATAAAAGAAAAAAATCAGCAAGGAAAAACTATTAACGTGAGCCTGATAATATCAAAATATGGCATAAAATTCAAGACTGGATCTTGAATTTGAGCATGATTCGTTCTTCTTGTTGCAGTTCTTACTGAAGCCTAACTGAAATTGTTGACAGTTCATGTCCCATAAACTTTGTTAGGATCAGTGAAGACTGGAGTGTGAGAAAACTCTTTTCTTTTTTTGATTGTTAGGTCATTCTTCACTTGTCTGATACTCTGATAAATGTCTGAAAATAAGCTGATTACATAGCTTTTGCATTTTGAAACAGTGGAAAACCTACAGTGGTAACTCATGGAATTAAATACAAAATTAGTTTACTTTATACAAAGGCTAGGAGAGTTTCTAATCCCCTAGTGAGATTATTTTTAGATTGTCCATGGTATATGCTGTCAGTCACCCATTGACATCATACACTTGCCCTTGGCATTTTGTTTATGTGAAATGGCAGAATATTTGCCCATATTCATGATTTGTATGTTGAGATTAGGCGTGAACTTGCATTAAGCAGTGAACAATATAAGGTTGCTGCTATTTTTGGAGTTTTAATAAGGATGATTATGAAGCAGTAAGCACTTTTAGAAAAGCTTGTATGCTCGTGCTTCTGGACCATTCTGCTTTCTGTGAAAACTTTCTTTACTTGATTTTACCCACCAATATGGCCATTAGTCCAGTTTTCAAAGGAGAGAAGTTTTTTTCTTATTGGAGAACTTTTGTGCCTTTTCATTTGCTCTTAGATGACCTTGAAGGTAGACATTCCCATCAAGCACCTGTAGTCCTGTACCAACGCTTCCCTATATTGCTCCCCCTCTTGAGGAGGTAGATATGGTTTTTGATGATCTATATTTCTTAATGTTGCCTTGTTTTGGGGAGGGAAATGCAACTTAAGTCACTGACATTAGTTTCTCTAATTAGGTCCCAGTCTCTTGGAACTTTTCCACTCTCCACTCCTCCAGAGGAGAATTCTTTTGGACTGGAAGAGAATGATGGAGGTTCTAATAAAGAATGGAAGACTCATTTTAGATGTAGACGTAGACGTAGGGACTCGGGTTTAGGTTTTATTTGAACGATGGAACAAAAACTTGCCTGATTCTTTTGATGACATGCCATTTTTCTGGAGTTGCCTACTTTATTTTGTTCAGTTGGTTATTCTTGGGCCTTCTATACAAGGGCCTTACTGTAGCCCTTTAAAGTCAGAACTCTAAAAATTGAATAAATCTGTTCCATAATTTATGCTACACCCTGCTCTCTAGTTTTCGTCACTCATTTCTTTTCTCTGGTACTGCATCATAGACCCACCAAAAACTCACGAATTAGATCTACCATAGCTTAGAGTGATGACTTCGTCATTTGTGATTTGAAACCCTTGTAAGGCTTTTTCTAAGATAGGACATGTTTTTATTGGATCTACATTTTCAGGGCTCGGTGGGAGGACCAGGTGTACATGTATCTGTATAAATATGTCTATATATGTGTGTGTAGTCTTTGTGAGATAATATGTATTCCTACCTCCTGCATATTAGTTTCTTCTGGATTTTAGTTGTAAATTGACGGAGATGTGTTAGAGGTGATAGAATGAGAGGTGTGATCACACTGATATTTATTAATTTAAAATTTAGGCAGTTACTTTAGTCAGTGCTCTAGCTGTTATTTTAGGCAAGTGACGAGCTTTCTCATCTATTTTTTATTGGAAATTAGCGTGGAAGAAAAGGATTCTAATAAAGATCTCTAATGGCGCTTGGGAAACCTATTCTTAATGCCATTTTTTACCAGAACATGTTCATACTTGCAATTGAATTGGCCATTTGGTCTTGTTCTTGTAATTTGTAGACTTACCTTGCCCTTTGTATGACGTTAATGTTATCATAAAGATGTGTGTAGCTGGTTTGTGCTTGCAGAACTAAATTTGTTACTTGTTACTACCTTTTGGTGCAATGCTACAGCTTGTTTGGATCGAAGGGAGGGAAGGAAGTGGAAAACAGTGGAAGGAACTGTTACATATTTTGTTGGATGTATTATGATAAAACAAATAAAGAAAGACGAGGAAAATTGAACTTCCATAAATGCTTGTGCTAGAACTGAAGAATTTTTACTTTTTGACTTTTGGGGGTTCCAGATTTTTTTTTTTTTTTTTTGGTTGGAGCAAGAGTAGCTCAGAAGATGTTTTTCTAACATGTTTCTGTCCATCCAAGACCTGTATTCCCACATGCCCTGTCTCTGTTAAAATGACTAGTTGAATCAATTCTTGATCAAAGTGGTGGGATTTTTATATCAATGCTCTCTTCTCAACCTGAGAGATCTCTTGTGGACATGTGCTGCTCTGTGCTCATTAATTGTCATTCTCACATGTGAAGAGCCCATAAGTGGACGTTTAATGCCATGAAAATGTGCTCCATTATCTTGTGCTGCAAAATTTTTAATGAACTGAAAATCCACATAGGGGTATATGGGTCTCATGGGATTCTTGGGGGACAATATAGAGGGGGTGATTGTTAAACCCAATTGGATGGCTCATCAATATTGTTGCATGAGGATGTGTTAAGTCATATCTCCACTTTCTCTCTCTGGGTGACAAAAACAGGATTTACTTTGTTGCCTGTTGGCCATGCTTGCTTTGTTTGTTTGTTTGTTTGTTTGTTTATTCTAAGGAGTGGCAGTGGGGTGTCATAGGGGCCCTCATGCACTATATAACATAGTGAGCGTGTCACTTTGTATTACTTTTTGAACCTCCACATATTTGTCTTTTTAGTGTGGAGAAATCTAGTGCCCTTCAGCACTTAACATAACATGTCCCCTTTATCATGAATCCCTTCTGCTTTTCTTCTCTAACAGATCATTGCACGTCAATAACGAATTTCTTTTATTATGATAAATTTAGATACACCCCATTTGTAAAAATAAAAAATAAAAAAAATTAATAGATCAATTCAATTATGATGTATAAGCATATTAGAAAATGTTTTGGTGGATATCCTTCTAATAAAATGATAAAATTCCTGTAGTACTCTGAATCAATTGCAATAATTACTTGAATTTTCAAAACTAAAAATTAGATCTTTAACTTTCACATTAAGAAATAGGTTCTTCCGCGTAATGTGTTTTTAATAGCATTAATTCATTTTTCACGTCAATCTCTTCATAAATTAGAAAAGGTATCACTTAATTGTTATCTTTCAAGGCAATGATCTCCCAATTGATATATGAAAAGTTCGAAGTAGTAAATAAGCTAATACTTTTCAAAGAAAATTAGACAATATCTATTTTTTAAAGTGTGAAAATTAAATGTCTATTTTTCAATTTTAAAAGTTTAAATGACTCAATTTAAGATCTTTTTTTAAAACGTTTCTTCTCGTTATAAACTTAGTTCATTTAACAAATTTCTCCATTTTACTATGGGAATCTTTGGGAAACAATCTAATGCACTTTGCTTCAAGAAGTTAAAAAACTAGGAGACAAAAGGGGCATGCCTTATATTGTAGGGCTAGCTAGAATTTGTTTTGAAAAAAGGGACCACTAAGCAACAGGGATTTCTCCCAAGTCAAAGTCATCATGCCATTATCAAACATATCCTTCATGCCTTGCAACCTCTCAAAAGAAAGCACAATATTAAAGTGTACCTTGGAAGAAAAAAAAAAGAGTATGATTAGGGACAAAATCATGATTAAAGATACTCCAAATTGTCTCTCTCACCATACTAATGGATTTAAAAATTCATCCTAAGATGCTTGGATATGACTTTTCAAGCATGGGTAGATAATGACTTTACAGATTGATAAATGTATATGGTTGAAGACAATCTCCATATAAACCAAATTTTCTATATGAAGAAAGGAAATAAATTAAAAAGATTTGAAAAAAGAAGCTCGGTGTGGAAAAGTAGCCCAATAACGTGGAATATAAGAGAATCTTAAGATATATGGTTTCATAATATTGCCAATAATAAATTACATCAATCTCTTTTGAAGTTTGACTAAATTTTTAAAAATTATACTTAATTAAGGCTCATATAATTTATTTTTATTAATGAAATTAACTTTTCTATAAATGACATCAATTTTATTTTTAATATAATATTAAAAACAATTAAATTGATGTTACTTTTTAATACAAGATTGTGATTTTATTCTTAATACGATATTAAAAGTCTATAATGTTAACTTCATTCATATCAAATTTCATGAAGTTGAGTGTAGTTTTTGAAACAAAAATAATGTTAAATGTGATTTAACCAAATCTAAAAAAATTACTATAATTTGCTTGAGTGCTAAAAATTAGCAGTGAGTTTTAATATTGAAGGAAAATACTTTGTAAAAGACCCTAAATGACTTTATGACTTTTACATTGTGGATAATGGAGGATGGACCCAAAAAATTTGCTTAAGCATCAAGGCAATCACAATCAATGATGTTTAACATTTGATTATGATTATATTTTTACCCAATGATCTCACTGAAACATGGTATGTCTCAACCAAGAGACAGCCAATCAGTGAGATAGATATGTTTTTTTAATGCACATTAATATGGAAGATCGAACTAAAGATATCATATAATTTTTTTAAAAAAAAATTATACATATAGCACTTAGTCACTTTTACTTACTAATTGAAAAAATTGCTTTTAAAATATATTTTAATTCCAATTTTGATATGCAAATTTAAAATATTCTCCAAACTATCACAAAAGGTAAAAATATTACATGTTAGTTTAAGGTATTGTGTGATTTTTAGATGATAATTTTAAATAATACATAACATTTTCACTTTTTTCTAGTTTAGAAGTTAAATTTTTTTTTTTCAGTTATATGTAATAAAATTGTAATTAATTTATACATTAATAGTTATATTTAATTTTTTACTAACTAGTTTATAGAAACAAAGAGAGCTTTAATGTAAATTAGAATCAATATAAATTTCCACCAAAAGCACATATATATTTATGTAAAATAATCTTGAAACAACAGAATCCACGAAGACAGGTCCACACCACTCAACACTAGGATCTAAGCTAGGATATGTAGTATCCAAATTACATGACCTTATTAGACCACAAAACTGAATTTAACACTTTAAAAATTGAGATCTTCTTAATATGGAAGACCTTTTGGCACCCTACCCTGACTTTTCTAAAATAAAAAATATTTTTTTTTTAAATATTAATATTAAATATAAATATCTTTTAATAAAAATTTAAATTTTAATTAATCATACTGGAGACTAACTTCTTTCGATATATTCAACTCTCATCAATTTTTTTATTTTTTCACATTTTTTATAAACTTTTTATATATTTTTTAGTACAAATAATTTTATTTAAGATATTATTAATTATTAAATATGATTGCATTCACACCTTTTCTTTTTTCAGCGTTAAAAAAAAAAAGTAAAAAAATTTGAATTTGATATCTTCCCAAATGGGTCCCATTTTCTTTGACTTTAATATGCTTTTTATGTCTCCAAATTTGAAATATTAGTGACTTATTGCTTTATATTTCTCTCTCTCAACTAACCGAAAGAAGATGTTGGTTTTTTTTTTTCTTCTACCCAACGGTCGAAGCATTGTCCTATACACATTTTGACCATAAAAACTGCTGCATGTTCGCATGTTCTTTGACCAGAAAAAAAGAACCCAATCACCTCGTGTTAGACGGCGGGTTTGTGATTAGTTTTATTTAAATTTTTTAGAAGAAAAGAAAATTTTGATTGTAATTGTTTGGATAAAAGTTTCATTTAATAAGTTACTAAACCTACAAGTAATAAGTGGCTGTGATAAGCGAATTATAACCTTAAAAGATGAGTAAATGTTTGAATCTTGAAGTGTTATTTAGATAAAAGACCAAAAATTATATGGCTCTATAAAAATTTCTATGAATTATATTTGATTAAAAAAATTAAAATATAAATATAAAAAACTCCCTTCAACTTGTCTAATTTTAAAATTGAGAAATTTTTTTGTGAATATGGGTTTTGTGTTTTTAATACGTTACATCACAAAAAAAGTCTCACTTTACTCATGAATAAAAGTTTGAATTCTCTTAAAATTATTTAAAATTTTACTTGTGAATAATTTTTCTTAAAGCAATTTTTTAATATTCAAAAGTTAATTGATTAATTATAATTAGATAAAATTATTTATAATTTAAATTTGTACAATAATTTTTTAAATTAAATCTCTATTAGTGTCTCTAACATGCACTGACATCATATCTAATAATTTTGATTCTTGGAAGTGCCTCCCCTAGTTTCCTTACTACCATTTTTGGTAGCCAAAAAATCAAGATTAAAATTTTAAATTAATTTATTAAATAAAAATTTTAAGTTGCATGAAATTGTAAGTTGAAAGAGTTAATTTTTAAAAGTCAAAGTTAATCGAGATAAATTAAATAATTTTTTATATTAAGAGATGGTTGTGTTTAACCAAAAATTAATTAAAATAAAAAAGTCTAAACAATTCCACATATAAAGTGATGTACAAAAAAGAAGAAAAGAAGATCATTACGACACCTAACTCACCTACTTCCAACATGAATTCTTGTTTGGTCCTTTCTCTTTTAAAAGCTCATCTCCTGCAATAATTCCATTCCTTCAACGCCCAAAATAGTAATGGTTGGTTGCTTCTTCACATATGCATAGAAAATGCATGGACTCTTTTAAATGAAGCTTTACGATTATAAGCAGTACGAAATCAAAAAGATTTTAAATTTTTTATAATTTAAAATTAGTGTATTTCTCTTAAGTAAAAAAGAGATATAAATAAAAGGCATATATTAATAAAAATCTATCATAAATAGATTAGAGATTTTTTTTATTTATATTTCTCTCCTATTATAAAAAAATATATTAATTTTAAACTGCAAATGACTTAAATCCAACAAAAAGTATGTTGTATTTGACAAAACAATTTTATAAACCCTTTCTACTTTAATGTTATGACTAGTTGGAAAATCTTTAAACATATATTTTATACTACTAATTTTTTTAAAAAATACATATATTTAAGATAATAAATAAAAAATTAAATAATTATAATATTTAGTTGTTTCGGGTGGTTGATACTTTTCTCTATAAACAGAATTTACTACTTTGATAATTCTTTTCTATTAAATAATATTTAAATTTTAAATTTTGTATATAAAAATATTCTCACCCAAAAAATTTTATCTTTATTGTGAGATTTTAATTAATTTAATTTAAATTAGTCAAAACTTAAGAGATATTATTATTCCAATTTAGATACCAGAAAATTATTATTATTTACTTTGTCTTTAATAATTTTATAATAATTATTTTCCTCTAAAAATTAATTTGGCTAAACAAAAAAAAAAAAAAACTTCTGGTGATGTATGCCTAATTAATTTGGTCTTCTTACAAAGCCTAAATTCATGAATCATGACTATACGTAAGAGCTTGTGGGATGACACATATACCCTTCATTCATAATGTACATTTAATTATATGTGAAGATATATATTTTGATGTGAAATGAAATGTCCACTCAAAAGGTATATTCTATTATGCCAACCTTGAAGAAAAATGTTAGCTCCACAACTAACATATTCACAACTTCTCTCACCACATTCTAATTCTTCATATCATCACATTTTTCTTTTCTTTTTTCTAATTTTCCTTCAGAGTCAATCATTGCTGTCCAATTTTGACTCTCACATGTTGTGAGAGAAGTTGTGCATAATTTTCATGTGTATATAGCAGAATTGAATCTTACAAAAACTTGGAAAAATTATAATTTTCATAATATATATATAAATTTTTTTGTTTCATTTTTTAAAAAAATATATTTAAGTTTGAGTTAAAATAGATTTTATTATTAGAGACTTTATCACTAAATAATTTCAAATTTTGACATTGCTGTAATTCTCAGTTAAATAAAATTCCATTCGAAGGGATTTTTTTTTACACCGTTAATTACTACAGAATTTATGAAAAACCTTGGAATTTTCAAGTGAAAGTTTCTTCTCCATATTCATAAATTAAGTATATATAAATGTTTCTTATAGTAATTCTTAAAAACCCCAAAATGCAACTATACTAATTGCTATGTGTTCTTCTTTTTGAAGTAAATTCATTATATATACTTATATGTTGTACTAAATATTTAACATTATCGTCCTTAATACTTACAGTCTGTGTAATATATATCTTCAATAAAATTTTTCATAATAGAAAATAAAGTTTGAGAGGTTTTTGTTAATTAGATGTTTAAAGTTGAGAGGGACAAATTGTACAACTTTAATATATATATATATATATATTTTATAGATTAAAAATTTATGAAAATATTTTTTTATTAACTTTTGAAGTTAAAGAAGATAATTAAACTAACTTCCTAAGTCAAGGATTTTTTTTTTAATATATAATAATACAAATTCTAAAATAATCCAATAATAAAAAGCTGTTTGTAGTATTATCCTAACGAGTTAATAATCAATCTGCATGCTACCATTTCAACATAAATATTGTATTCAATTCGTCCTACTAGCTTTTTTTAAAAATAAAAAAAGAAAAAGAAAAATTTGTTATAGTTGGACATCCCAAGGAATGCATAATAATTATTAAGACTAGGTATGCATGTGTCTAACTACCACTATTGTAGACCCCTAGAGTTGACTCAAAAACTATGGATGATTAAATTTAAACCTCTTAATTAATTAATTAAAGGAACAAAATTATTTAAATTCTTATAAACTATAAATCAACATTTATAAATATTTTTGGATTAAAAACATAAAATTACGGTCAAAGATCTTGGCAATAAGCAATAAGCATTATTATGAGGTAGTTTGTCTCCCTTATTATGGCTAGCTAGTTTGCTAGCTAAGTTTGCTATAGAGTGAAGATTTTTAAATAATACAGTAAAAATATTATTGATTTGATTATCATGTTTGTATTACAAATGTAATAAGCAATACTAATTTTTATTTAAATAATAACTTATTAGAATATATATTTTATAAATTCTTATTTTAATATTATTTATTTTGAGTTACAAATTATAAAATTGATTTATTTTAATAATTTAAAAATAAATTCTTTACATTGGTAAAAAACTGAAAAAAAAATTAATATAATATATAATTTTTGCGTAACTTCATTTTTTGAATTTACTCCAACTTTTATTTATATATATATATATATTTCTGGTTGAGATATACAAGGGGCTGAAAGGTCAAATCCCACAACTAATACTCAACATAACTAACAACCTTGGAAGACAAACTTCAGAAAGTTAATTGGTAGAAATTGATATGATTTGGTTTGGTATAAGTATGACTAAGATCATTGAAAACTGCGCAGTCAATTAATGCATAAATATTTTCTCTTTCATTGTGTATATTATAAAGTAAATTATTGTTTACATACTCTTTATTTTAATTTAACCAGGTCAAAATTTTTAATTTTATTTTTACAGATTATTTTTAAATAATTTAATTATTAATTTTTATTTTTTATTGTTGTAACACTATTTATGCATATTAATTATTTATTTTGTTGTAATATTATTTGCACATATTTATCTCTTACTAAATCTACAAGTTGAAAGAGCATTTTGATAATTTTATATAAGGTTAATATATATTAACATCCAATTTAAAGAATAAATTATAATTAATTAAAGATAAAGTACAATTTCATAAATGGTGTTAAATATGATAATGAATGTCTATTATTAGGTTTCTCTATCAATTCAAAATTCCACGTTAATATTAACATTGACTGAGTTACAGTGTATGGAAGAAAATTGAAGGTGATTTTTTTCAGTCAGTGGTCATCGAGAAATTAAACAATAACCCAAAAAACATTTTAAAAAAAATAATAATCAATGTAGATCATATAGCTATAATTCAATATATAAGATTTTTATCCCAAAAAAAAAAACTCAGTAAAAATGTTTACATCCTTGACAGTCACCAAACAAACAAGACAAACTTCTAAAATATTGGACACTAGATAATTATTATAAGTGAGTGTTTTAATTTTTTTTCTAAAAATAAAATTTATATATAATAAAACCCTTTGAATAATGTCTTGCAAATATTTATTGATAAGCCTAGTCAACTTATAAGAATGCCTTGTGGGAAAAAAAAAAATTTTCTACTATTTTGGAAATATTGAATAATCAGTATTAATAAATCATTATATAATTTTTTTAATTTAATTTTAAATTATACTTGGGTTAACTATTAGATATTAAGTAAAACTTACATATTTACCTAAATAAAATAATAAAAAATTTTCAAATTTTCAGTACAATAAACACTTTCCTCATCAGGGACGAGAGAGGCAAGGCCTATATATATATATATATATATATGTCGTAATCAACATGATGCTCTGCATTTAAATTAATATTCAAACAATGTACATATAATGTCCATCTATCTAACGTAGTTTAATGTCATTCTCATAACAGCCACATACAAGTAATAAATTCACAGTATATTTGTAGCTAAGAAGACTTTCTTCATCAGTTAGATATACTAGATTTTCAAGGTATTACTCTTATAAATATATTAAAACTCTCACTTTTTATAAATGGATGGGGATTCGAATATTTTTTAAATTATTTAAAATTTGAGTTGTTGAGGATTAATCTTTAGTGAAATCTTTTACACTCAATAATTAGTTGAATAATTATGATTAAATAAAATTATTAATAATTTAAGCTTGTGTAATAATTTTTTAAATTAAATCTTTATTAATTTCTCTAACAGTTTAACGTGTCATTAATATTTTATTTGACAGTCTTAAAAGTATCTTTCTTTATTATTATATACAACTTTTAATACTAAAATCAATAATAACAATAGGAAGTATATTAAGAATTGGATAGTTGTTAAAATTACGTACTTAAAATGGTTGATAAATCCTTCATTTATAAATAGAAGTCTAACCACATGGAAAAATAGGTAGAGATTTTTGAAGTCATTGGGTACAATTCATGATATAATTAATTCAATTTCAAAGCATCTAGAGAATTCAGAAAAATGAATTATAGCACTTAATATTGTTGGAGCTTCAAGGAATGTAAGCAAAAATAATCAAGAAATGCTGCGCCGTAAGTTTGCTTTTAAAACGAAAGCACTTGCACAGATGAGATAGAAATCCTATAAATTAATATATCTGAAAGAAAAGAAATTAATTAAAGAGATGAAGAGGATGAATTCACATACAAGGAACAAAAAGATCCAAAAATTTACAGTTTTGGTAACATATAAGAGAGTGATTATAAATATGGAAATTAATTATGCATAGTCAAAGTTTGCTGTGTCTCCATATTCCATGCCTTATCTTCTACCTTTCACTGTTTTTATGGGAAAAAGTTGGTACTTCTTGGAATTCATGTCTTCTATATTCCAAGCTTCCAGTTCCTGCTTTCACACCTACAAAAACTACACACACAAAAAGGACCAATTCTTATATACAATATGGTATACATATAATAAAACCTAATGGATGTAAGAGATGAAATTTTTACAATAAATTCTATTATAAAGATTTCATCTCAAGAAAAGTTATTCATTAAACAAACAAAAGTTTTCATCCACTTTGAGAATATTTATATGTTGTAGAATAATATTAGTTATAAACAATTAATTGTGATGAAATTATATTTATATTATTAGCAGGTTTATCAGTTAGCCCAACCTCCTTAATATTGGTTTATCACTGTTTAAGTTTTTTTTTTTTTTTTACGTTTTAACAGTGGAGAATAGAGATTATTTAAAATTTATTAAAAATTAAAGAAAAAAAAGGATTGAAAAATATTTGGCGCCAAAAGTGTGAGTGTGAGAGTGAGAGTCACATCATAAGAGATGTTTGTTCACTTTACACGATCAAAATCAAAAGGAGGGAAATTGCTAGTGGGTCCCACATGCGGCGCATCGTGCGATTGTACAGACGACACTACTCGTCCTGTAAACGACATCAAGATGGTGATGCCCCTTTTTTTCTTTTTCATTATAATTATATAAATTTATTTTTATTAGTTTTATATATATAAAGGGCATCCACACTCCTCTCTTCCTCACTCTGTGTGCGTCGTTGATAGAGAAATAAGAATGAAAGAGGGAAGAAAAGGAGGAGCGGCGTCGCCATGTGCGGCGTGCAAGCTGCTTCGGAGAAGATGCGCGCAGGACTGTGTCTTCGCTCCTTATTTCCCAGCCGATGAGCCTCACAAGTTCGCTAACGTTCACAAAGTCTTTGGCGCCAGTAATGTCAACAAGATGCTTCAGGTCACTCTCTCAAATCTCAATTCTTATTTCTTTCTTACTCACCAAAAATAAGCATCAATCTGTATATATGAATTACAGTACAGTTTTCTTCGTTGTTTTACATCTCTACTCTATTTGGCACAAGATGGACGAGACACTAGAAATTGAGCGTTTAGTTGGACTAATAGATATTCTGTTTAAACTTTATTTAAAATTTTGTATAGAAAAAAGTTTTTATTGAAAAAACTCTTTCTGTTGTCAAAAAATTTTGAATACCGCTAGTTTTGAGAAAAAAAAAAATTGAAGTCTTTGCTTTTGTTTCTCACAGTTGAAGTTTCATGATGATGGTCCTAATTTGTCTTAATTGTTGTGATTTGAGTTTGGGAGAAAAAGAGACCAAGTTGGTATGAGATTCACAAGATTTAATTTAGTTTCTTTTTCTTGAGGAAGTTACGTAGATGTAGTGCGCTTTGCTTAGGTAAGTTTCTTTGACAGTGAAAACTCAAAGCTCATATGATTTGGCGCTTGTTTGAAACTTGTGTTATTTTGTTTTTATTGGAATTTTATAAAAAGTATAAGATAAACTTTTATTAATTATAATTAATAATTTTGAATACGGATATAATTACTTGTAATTTTCTCTTAAATGAAGTTTTAATATTTTATACTTTATTTAATCAAAATAGTAGTTTTTATTATTACTATAATAAAAAAGATTTATTTTTTTTCAAAAAAATATTTAAAGTTAACCAAATGACTTTTCTCAATTAACCCTTGAGATAATAGAAAAGGCAAAATATATAGGGTGGAGCATTCATACTTCACATCATATCTCATCCTTTTGTCTGCTTTTGTATTTTCTTCATATATATTTATTTATATATGTATTCTTTTACATCACTCTTATCTTTTGGTCTGCCATGGCTGTCCAATAACCTAGCCTCACACTTTTCTTTGTTGGATCTTCTGTTCCTCCATCTCTTCCAAAATTAAAAGGACAAAAAAAATTAATTAATTAATTAATTATTGGTTCCCACATCATGTTCATGCATGTGTGAATACAATTTTTAATTATAATCCTATATACTAATTATTTATGAAAATTTGTGATTGCAATTACAGGAGCTACCAGTGCATCAAAGAGGAGACGCAGTGAGCAGTATGGTGTATGAGGCTAATGCAAGAGTTAGAGACCCTGTGTATGGGTGTGTTGGAGCCATCTCTTCTCTTCAGCAACAGATTGATGTACTTCAGACCCAATTGGCTCTAGCCCAGGCTGAGGTGGTGCACCTTAGGGTTAGCCAGACGGCTAACCTATCCAACAATGGGCTTAGCCCAACAAACAGCGGGTCCCCACCACCATCAAAGTCCATGGGCTCACAGCCGAAGCCAATTTTTGACATGGACATGATGGTGGACCACTCAGCTTATGGCGATTCAATGTGGTCTTGCTAGTCTCAAATTTGAAGGATCCTAATTGGATCTTGCTAGAATACATATTAGTATGATTATATATTTTAGAAGGTGAAAGTAAAGAAAAGACATTATTATTTTCTAAATTATGTCTTTCTGAGAGAAGTAGGAGCAGTGGTGGCTACAACAATGACGGCGAAAGGAGCTGTGGCGGAGGCGTTCGCCCGCTAATTAATTTATTTGGTTTGTGATTAGTTAATTAGATATATATATATATATATATTTCTGTATTTTATAGTGTAAATATATTTTATATTACTTGACTTTATATGAAGGGTGGACTCTTTCATGGGAATTTTGGTGTCGTTTTACTTTGCTTTTCTCAACTAATGCTGCTTCTTAATTACAATTTCAAACATTGCTCAAGTCTTATAATATTATTGGGATTGAAGTTCAACGAATATGAGGAACAAAATTTAAATCTTAATAAGAGAGAACTAAAGTTAATTTTAATGAGTATTGCTGTGGCTTTGTCCTTTGTGTGCAGTGCACTTAAACTAATTTTAATTAAAATTACTTTGATAGATGCCACAGGCAATATATATACTTAAATAGTATAGTTGTTAACTTTTAACCACAAAATTAAAAGCATGATTTAAATTGAGATGAGTTTGAGAGAGTACGAGCAGTAAAATTTATACAGAAATATCCCACCAACAATGAACTAGTTTTCATACAAATTTCCAGAGGATAACAGAAAATCCCAAAAATAAAAAAGAGCAGGAGAGAAAAAATCAGATACACTCAGACCTGTTATCCTAAATCTTACACCCACCATCACCATCACCATCTACACGTCCTTGGCCACAAGCTCACCGGTCACGAGCTCTCTGTACGCAGCCACAGGCCAACTGAATCCCCTGAACACCAACCTGGAGGCGAGAGGCACGTCGATGATGATCTCCTTCTGCGTCGGCTTCTTGTCATCCCGGATTGCAATCAGATAGCTCCGACCCACCCACCCGATCCATCCTGCGATGTACAGGAACAAGATCCCCGGCGTGATGAACTCTCCCCAGTGCCTCTGGTCTCCACTCACGATCAGATGCGGCAGTCCATCCGCCCCGCACAACAGCCCCTGCTTCCCGTAGTTGTCGAATCTTCTCTTCGTCTTCTCGATCGTCGCCTTGATCGCCAGCGCCGGCGCGCTGTCCGGCGCGTACAGCTTCAGCGACGACTCCAGCTTCTTGATCTGCTGCTTCTCCCGCTTCGCGAACTGCTTCGACTCCTTGCAAGGGGTCAGACCGGAGATATCAGCGGCGGCTGGGAGCGGAGCCGAGAGGAGGATGGAGGAGAGTGCCAACGCGGCGGAGAACGCCTGCAGCGACGACGACGACGCATTTGAGGATTTCTCCGACGAAGAAGAAGAGCAGACGATTGTGGCGGTGGTGGTGGGTTTGAGCTTTGGGGTGGATTGGGGAATGCCCAAGCCCAATTTGGGCTTGAAGGAGGGTTTGGAGAGATTGCTGGGAATTGTTAGAGACATTTTGTTGTGTGGGGAATTTGGGGATTAGGGTTTGGAAGTGTGAGAGAAGGAAAATTGGGAGAGATTTGAAGAGGATGGAAGGATATGAGAGAAGAAGAGTTTTAGATTCTTGAGAGGGAGGGATTGAAGGGAGATAAGATGAAGCTGATGTGGAGGGTTTTGATTGGTTGAGAGAGTGTGAGAGTGTGTATTCTGTTATCTGTGTGGGTTGGAGGGAAGAGTGGATAAGAGAGAGAAAGGACATTAAGATTCAAGACATGACGCGTGTACACTATCACTTGTGGAAACCACAAGTTCGTCTTCCTAAAAAAATAAGGTTAAATTCACTTTATTTTTACTTTGGTATTTAGAGTAAATTATATTAACTTTTATAAAGTAATAGATATTATATTTAATATTATTTTAGTTAAAAAATATATTTATTTTTATAATAAAAATAATTTTTTGTTCAAAATTTACATCAATTGAATCACAGTTCTATTTTATATAAAAAATATTTATGTTTTTTAAAGGGGGGTGAACAAAATATTTTAACTTAAAAAGTAGTAAATATAATTTAATTAAATATTAAGAGAGGTTAGTGTAATTTACTATAATTTTACCAAATTTTTACATATTGATGTAATTTACTCTAATATTTATAACCTAAAAGTTTAATTCATTCTTTATGTCAAAAACACTTCCAATAATTCTTAATTTAATTTTTATAGTTTAAAGTTTGTAAATAAATTTTTATAATATTGAGTTAAAAAAGGAGCAAGGAAAGAAAAGGATACCTTTCGAGTCAAAGCCCTCGAGCTATTCGTTTTGTACTTTGAGAAAAAGACAATTAATGTAAGTTCGGCCGATGTTATTTGGGTAAAGAAACACTTTTATTTTTTTGAAGTACCCATTTTATTTTATTTTTAGGGCTTTGCCCCATTATTTTTTAAAAAAATTATTTATGCTAGTTTATCTATTGCGAAAAAGAGTAATAGAATTTCCTATGAAGCAAAACAAAAGTAAAAAATCATTTTTTTGAAAGATAAAAATACCCTCACTTAAAATTATTAATCCCCTTAATATTTTCTCTTAAATTTTTGGCAATATATATTCTCATCTTTTGCCATCCTCACTTCTTGTCTTACCTTTAAATACTTGGATAAATTTTGATATCACAATGAATATTTAAAATCATTTATCTACTTAACTGCAAAGAACTAGGAAGAGGCGAAGAAAGTGAAGGGCATATATCTGATACAAGTGAAGAGGATTGATACCATAACTGTCAATACTTGCCAGCATAAACATAATATCCGAACTCAGATTCAGGTTTTGCAAACTATCAAGTTTTTCAGCAAAATTACTTCATGCAAGCATTTTTTTACAAATTAAAATCAGACTTTGAAAAATTTCTTCCATGTTTCATATAAGTTCTTACCATTGATAAGTTCTTTTAATGATATTTATGGTACTGATGCTGTTACTGGGGTAGAAAAATACAGGCAATTCATAATCTCCAAACCAAAAGAATAACAAGATAAGCATTGAGAAGCACTAAAGCACTGGACATCTAATTTCAACCATCAATGATTTTCCAGCACCTTTCATATTGATTCCTGGCAACTAGCATCAACCTTAATGCCACTACCAAAAATGTAGTATCATGATTCCTTAAATATGAAAAGTATACATAACACATACAAAGGGCATCCAAACAATTATCAATTCAATAGCAACCGTCTACCCAATGTGTTTAGTCAAAGAGTGAACAGAAGAATGATTCCCCTCAACAAAGATTTTCCTCTTCATGCCTTCTGCTGTCCCTCTCTGCATAAGCAAATCTATCCTTCCAATTTCCATCTTCTGCAGGTTCATTATAGTGCCTTGAATCAAGCCGCTTTTTTGCCTCTAGCTGCCCATCTGGTGAGCTCTCTGCCTCTCTCTTGCGATTGTTTGACAAAAATGAAGCACCATCTATCATCTCCCCTTCTTCAGCATTCTCTGCTTCCATTTCTGTCTGTGACTGTTCCCTCATGCCCATGTGTTTCCCATCTACTATTTCCCCATCATCTGCTTCACGATCTGCATTTTCGGGTTCAGACCAGTTCTGCCTCCTCTCTCGCTTATTTTTCTCATCCTCAACTGCTAATTCAACTCCATCTTCCAGCTCCCTCTCAATAAGATCATCCTCATCCATTACATCTTTCTTCATTGTAATTTCCCCTCGGGCCTTCCTTCTTTTCTCCAATGCAGCCTTCACTTTGTCTTTGTCAATCTTGATTACTTCTTTGGGCGACTGACCAAGTGGGGCTTCTCGATGCTCCAAATTCTGATCAATGATGCAGCTAGACTTATGTGATGCTAAATCAACCCTCCTTTCTACTTCCGCCACCTCCTTTGCCCCACTCAATCTATCCTGGTTCCCTGCACCTATTGGCTCAGTTCCTGAATTTGATCTATTTGTCACCTCTCCCAGGTCAGCCTTCTGAGGCAACTGTTCAGTGTGCTGCATATCCCTAATTTCCATGTCCAACTTGTGATCAGTAATTACACTTCCCATTTCTGCACTCCCATCATTGCTCTGGTTTTCTGTTCCTGTGGGTGGCACCTTATGATTTTCTTCAGATGAGTGAGGAGGAGCTGCACGAGATGGTATTTGTTTTGAGGCCTGCTCGTCATTTGCAGCAGGAGGTTTTGCGGCAGCTCTTGCTCCCCCACTGGCATTTCCTTCTACTTCACTTCCTTGAGATGGTGGAACTCTATTCTGCTCATAGAGTTCCAGCATTTGATTGCTAACCTCTGCAAGAGAATATAAACAAAATTTATAATATCCAAAAATATTCAAGTAGTCAGACACAAAAGGACAGCCCATTGTTCAACATCAAGTTACCCATGGCATAAAATAAGGTTTGCTCTCCCTATGAATGCCTAAACTTGATCATGTAGTAGGAATAATTATTCAGATATTCAGTTCTTGGCAATCTGCTCTCTTCTATTTAGCAGAATCCATTGGAAGAATAACATGTATATGATGATGGCCAGAGGCATGCTGTCATTACACGTTTTCACAAAACTCAAGACACAAGTGTCACAGAAATGATCATAATACATAAAACCATGGGAATTTAAAGGCTATCCAATTGGGTCAATTTGATTTGTATACAAAGAAACTGAGGGGATGACACCAACCCTCCAATTGGCGTGGGGTGACATCAAACTCTTGCCACCAAACCTTCTCACCATCTGATGGAAGCTTCACTTTTAGGAACTTGGCAGCAAGGAAAATGGCACCTGCCGCAATATGATGTGGCTTAAATTGCAGGCAGAGCGATGTCCTCAGCCTGAAAGCCACTTTCCAGTGTGTGAACAAAATATAGTGGAAGATAATTAAAACAGACTTAACAAAGATTAAAACAATGGCATTGTAATCATACCCATCATTAACAAAGTTCCACGCAACTTGTGCAAGGGTATTCTTTGCAACATTGAACTTCTTTATGGCCTCTACAAGGGGCTTGTAGGGATGTTGAACATTAAGATCAAAACCTAAAGTGGTGAGTACAGCCCTCTCACATAATAAAATCAACTCTTTCTGCTGCTCATATACTTCCTGCATCATTTATGAACAATAATAAGCGAATATAAAATTATAAATAATATATCAAGTTCAATCAAATGAGTACCAAAATATAAAGAGCTATGAAATTTTTTCTTTTTTTTTTTTTGAAAAAAACAAAAAGGCAAGTTGAAGAGGTGCCAAGGAGATACTTAATCAAAATACAGCTGTTGGAGAAAAACTGGTGGAATTCGATCAAGAATCTAAGAAAAGGTGTATAGAGAAAGAACAAACTAAATGGTATAGTTCTAAGCAACCCATGTAATTTTGGCAGCAACAAAAAGATGCTTAAGTAAATATCATTCAAAGGCTTTTTAAAACTTACAAGCCAAACAATGTTTGACAGGATATCGGTAACGAGATCACATCAGCCATGTTTGACCATGCAGTTTACATTAGAAAAAGAATGACTACGACCTGACTTTGAGGGAGGGCCAGTCTTGAAAAAGCAAATAGAAAACAGAACTACTCCAATGTAGAGAAGCAATGGGGAGAAAGGCAGATAACAAGAAAGAATGGCTTCAGATAAGTACAGAAGCAATAAGATACAAGAAAATACAATTCAGAATGAGGAAGTATAGATATGAACTGGTCAAAGCACCATCAGTAATAAAACACCTTCTGTTTTATTCGCTGTCCAGCAGCAGGATCCTTCTTGTGAATAATCTCATAAGAAACAAGAATAACATCTTTCAGTGGTCGTGGAGTCTCTTCAACCTTCCCAGCAAGGAACATACAGACAGTTGCAATAATCTGCAAAAATTTTCATTGAGTGAAGTATGAGACTCCAATTAAGTACCCTCAAGATCAAATTACTTTTACATCTGATGGGGATGAAGATAGTATGGGATGTCCCTAAGGTAAAATAGGCTACCCAAGTCCCACATCGAGTAGAATGTGATGTTCGATGAAGTACTTAAGTGGCTTGGTTCTTCTCCTTCAATAGCTAGCTTTTGAGGGAGGATTCTCTAAGTTATTTAGATTCCATTATTTGGTATCAGAGCCTGGTTTGCCGACGGCACGGAGAAGGTTAACAATGGAGGGTTCTGACTAGCAGAGGGACTGACCATAATAGAGTAAAGCAATGTCAAGTAAAGTATCACAGAGTGCAACCGCCAAGATGTCGACTTTTCAGGGCGGTGCTATGTTGGGGATGGAGATAGTATGTGATGTCCCTAAGGTAGTATGGACTATCCAAGTCCCACATCGAGTAAAATGGAATGCTCGATGGAGTACTTAAGTGGGTTGGTTCTTCCCCTTCAATAACTAGCTTTTGAGAGAGGGTTCTCTAAGTCACTTGGATTCCATCAACATCTAAAATTTCTTAATAAAGCTCTAAACCAGAACTCCTATGGGGTCTACATAGTTAACATAGACCATTTCATTCCTGACGTTGTATGCCCACTGATCACTGTTAATACACAATTCACACAAAGTTGTATTATGAATCAAAAGAGCTCCAGCAACTAAACGGGCATAGTGCAATTTCTAACACCCTTGAAACCAAAATAAGAATTTATGACTAAAACTAAACACATAAAACTAATTTCTGGTCCAGTATACTGTATGGCAAGATCACAGTCAATGTCACTGAGTCCAGAAATTACTAACATTACAACTATTACTAGATCACACGAATATTTTAGCACAAGTGAAAATTAAACCTCAACAATTAGAACAGATTATAAGTATACTTGAATACCACAAAAATTAGAATTTCCTGACAACAACTCATCATTAAGGGATCCAAAACAAGGAGGTCAAATGTGTTGAAGAACTTGAAACTTCGCTCATAAAAAAAATTTAACTAGTAGTTGAAATTTTGAATAAAATATTAAATATTAACATAATTTTTAAGTTATGGAAGAAGATAAAATATCAAATTCAAACCATAACAACATTAAGATAATCCTTTCCCCATTAAGTACAAATTTTCCTTTAAACTAAATTTGCAAAGGTTGATGTGTTTTGAATCAGATAATACAAGCAAACGTGCTAACTCACTATAAGTAACTATATAGTTCACAAGCGCACACACAAACAAACCAAAATAATAATAATAATAATAACAATTTTTCTTAAATTTTTAAATATAAAATAAGAAAATAATTCATATATTTTAAAATAAATAAAATAATGAAAAGCTATTTAACTTCCCACTCTCCTCATATGCATTTTTAAATTTATATTTTATTTGATATGTAGTAATATATGGTTCTGAAAACCAGCAACCAAAAGGCCTTGAATTCATTATAATATAGATAATAATAATAATTGGTCACAAATCCCTGTTAAAGAATAATAAAGACTGCATTCATCTGGAAATTTTTCTTTTTTTTCTAAATAGTAGGAACTTAGAAAGCTTTCAAGAATTTGTTGAAAAGTATTACAGATTGTGACATGCCTAAAGTTTTTCAACATTGGGAATAGTTACACAAACTTTATGTTTGGACAAAAAAGGTCATCAAAACTTTTTCACAAATTAAACAATTAAATTAATGTAGTTGTAAATAAATACAACACAAATTTGTGAAAATTAGAGTATATTTTGCTACTCTTCAGTTTTACAGTATGACTTTCTCTAAGACATTTGTACCATATTTTTGGCATATTCATTTATACAAGTCACTTCAAAGAGTATTGAAGATAGTTTTCTTTTGTTGAAAAAATCATTTAGTAACTGTATAAAATCAGGTATATGCCATTAAAACAGGAAAATAAATCAATATTATCCAGCAAGTATCTGTCAATCAGGGCAACCATTGTAAATCAATATTGATGTATAAGATGTTACAGCTTTATATACTACATTGGACACTCACCACTAAATTTTACCACAGACCTGTTACTCACTAAAGCAAGGGCACAAGAATATCATACTGACTTAAGGCACAACATAGTAAAAATCAGGAGAGGTAAAATGCCTACATAGTATCAATTTGAAAGGGTAACAACCCACCCTTCGGTCGTTCTTTGCATGAGATTGTTGAAGATAGAACCGGTGACAAAAAACTATGGCTGTTGCTATAGTTACCTGAGGCCTGCAATGGACAAAGTTACAACCAATATGTAAATCTCCAATCAAATTTCAACAACTGGATATCAATATTTACAACTTAACATAACCCTAAATGAATACACAAAGTAATTGCCAGATGCTATGCCTCAATTTGTCTGGGCAAAGGCTTGTAATTATATAAAGTTATCTCAGGAGAATGGAAACAAGGTAAAAGGTCAACTTAGTTGCGACAGAAATTTAAGTATGCCTGTTAGGGCTTTCATTACAAGCATGCAATGAAAGATTAAATTGGTGGGCAGTGGGCTTATCAAACATTTAGACAGCCATGTCTTTCAAGAAAGGCTTCACATGAAACACGAGTGAAATTTGAAGTTCACTCTAGTAATGTTATATATATATATATATATATATATATATATCAGAATGTTAACCTCCACATAGTTATTCCGGTAGTAAGCAATGGGTCTAAACTCTAAAAATCCCTCACTCTTTCACTCGCACAAAAGGAATATAGGAGAATTTATGTCATTACCAAAACAAGGCATCATTAACACAAGGGCATTAGAGTCATTTTCACACAGAACAATATAAGCAAGGTTATGAAGAAATGACTGAAATACCCTTGTACTTATTCTATCCTAGTAAAATAGTGAGGGCTTTTTGGTCAAAAGACACAATGAGAGGATAGCTAACCTCCAAATAATTAGTGTGGAGTATACACAAAAACATATTACGTAAGTAATAAACAGTCTAGCATATCAGCATAATTAATTAGTTACTAGAATATCAACAAAACACATTGTTTTTGATAAAAGCAAATTTCATCAAGGAAAAGAAAAGTACACAGAAGAAGAATAAGTAAAACTCCCAAAACAACCCAAACAGCCCAGTCCACTTGCAAATCAATTACGGAGCCCCTTCCAAAGAAACCATGTATTGATGCCCAAAAACAAACCAAGACAATACTATCCCATAAGAGAGGTGAAGGAAGAAACTCTCTATGTACAATCAGCAATTTGGCATAGCTCCTGCTTTAGACAATCAAAGAAGTTTGGCCAGACAAACCCACCACTCATCAAGAATTCCAAACATCTAATTCTAAAATGCAACCTCCTAAAAAATTAATTACTATTTCAACTATGAAAAACAACACAAACATAAGGAGCCTTGTGTGGTCTATGAATTTGCAATACAACATTTGTAATGATTCATGCTATGGGTGTACTTAGGGTCCAAGAGTCCAAATAGTCAAGGCCAGAAATTCAGTAATCACAGGCTATAGGTGGCATTTAGAAGCTTCTAGAAGACACCAATTCTATTACACATCATGACAACCAAATTCTGGAATTCTAGCAATACGCACAATACTCTCATCTTCTCTACCACTACCCTAGCCTCAACAACCCGTTTAGAACTGCTATCCAAAGAAACAAAATTCTTTACTTTGGAGGGAGCATCCAAAATGTACTTGGAAGAGGGAAAATTTTTAACAGTTAGATTTCAATCAAATATTTGCCACTCGGGTTATATGACAATTGACAAAGTCTTCCATTTTAAAACCAATATTTTATCATACAGAGCCATAAGCACAAAAGCTCAAAACTAATAAAACAAAGAAATTGCTCCAACTTAGAGAGCATACGCAAAATTCAGCCAACACTCAAAATACTTGCTCCAAATGGAGCTAGCTGCTTAACAACGCAAAAATAAATGTGCTGCTCTTACTGATTTAGAGGGACATATAACATGTATATAAAGAGCAAAGCTTTGTAAGGCTTAAGAAGCTGCAACTTTTCTGTATTGTTAATAATATTGAAAAGGACTGTCCAAATGAAGGATTTGAAATTAGATTGAACTTAGGATTACCCAAGAGGCTTTTCAAGAACTCATCAGAAGAGTGAATCAGAAAGTGGAAAATGGCTTACATGAAGACACCCAAGGAATCAGGTGACCAGATCCCCCTATACTGGCTAGAAGACCAAACAAAAAAAGGAGAACCAAGCAAAAGAAAATGGAACCTTTATTGGGAGTTGGAACCTTAATTAGGAGCTGTCAGGATAATTTTGATAAATAAAGAAAATTTATGAGAGAAAATACAACAAGAGGAGGGATAAGTTATCCTCCTAAATAGACAAACTAAACGAAAGAAAATAGCCAAGAGGAGAAATTACACAAATCTGGCTAATCTCTCTGCATTTGGAATTCAAAATTATTCTTAAAATATTTGAAACACAAGTGCAATAATAGCACATGTATGGCTCTTCATTAAGGATGTATAGAAATCCTCTTTAGAAGGATTCACTGTGTTTTAACTTTTAACTTCAGTAAATGTTTTTATGCAAAATTTAGGGTCCCTTTTTACCAATTTGGTGAAGCAGCCATGAGCTAATTCTCCAGGACAAAATATTATTATGACAATAAAATGATATTAATGACCATTTGACCAAAATTTTCAATGAAATAACTACAATTCTATTACCTTTTTACCCATTCAACAAAAAAAACATTATTTTACCAGAAATTACCCAAGCAAACTATTTTACTACAGCACAACTTAAATAACATATCATGGCACAAAAGTTATACTTCCAAACTCAATTATTGTGAAAGTGATTCTCTTTAAATTTGAAACCTTGCAGAAATTCCAAGCACAAACTAAGAGTATGTCTACTCTGGAAAAATAAAATATGTAATCATTCATGATAATATCAGTAGCTGCAAACTTACACTTTAAGCCTCATGCCTAAATCCTGTAAGAATGTGCAGTATGACTTGCGAAGATATGTCTCTTTCTTCAAGTCAATTCCATCTCTTCTTGATGGTGAATATTCCTCTATTTCTTTCCTAAACATATACCAACGACCTTCTTCTTCATCTCGCTTGTCTGTAGAACTTATACAAGAACTGCCATCAGATGTTCCATTATGCACTGACTCCCCAGACAAAAATCCTGCCATATGCACCAATTTTTCTGTGGAATGAGCTGAATATATATGGACACTCAAGCTCCAATTGGTCTGTATCACTTCTTCAACATTGTGTAGCAAAAAGATTCTGAAAATTATGAAAATAGCACTAGATGAATATATACAATGTATCTGAAAGTCAGAGTCATATAACACAATTGCTCTCAAACCATAAGATATAACATTTCTTCCATATTTCAAGTTTTTAACCAAAAAGCACAAGATTAAAAAGAGATCCAAGAAAGCATAATATAAGCAGTGTGCAATTTGTTTAAATTCAGTTAAGAATGCAGAAATAAGCAATTTGACAAATTTCCATTGACTTCCCAATAGCTGATTCCATGTAGCTTAATGCTCCAAAACATGGACAACTTTAGGAAAAAGAAACCCCCAAAAGAAAAACTCAAAGATATAGTTAATGGAAAAAATAATAAAGAATGCCCCAGACTCTCAATATTCATTAGGACAACCATAAGGTAGACACTCTAAATTGGGATAACAGAATACTATTAATGGACAGATAAATACTGCTTAATAATTCAAGCACAGAACTCCAGTCAAACACAACAAACCCCTGGATATAATGCACATCTCCTTTAAACTATATTCAAAAAAGTTTTTACCCTAGTCATTTAAACAAGGGAGAGGAAGAATTTTCAGCAAATAAGGTCTATTATACATTGCAGTGGGACTTTTCTGTTTTATAAGCTCTCAAGAATTTTTATTATTATCAGTCAAGTTAGAAGCAGATTGAGACTTTCTCAAAGCTAAATATCGAGGCTTAACTTTGATATTCCAGTTTTGTCTCAACAAGTTGAACTCTCTTGTAGACTTTCATACTACTAGTTGCCCTTTATGCTACCAGTTCTTACATAATTTATAAACAGTTGTCAATAAACAAGAGAGCTGCTGCCTACTTGTGGCACTTTTGGAGAGCATGTATTTTACATTTCACTATGTTCAATGTTATAAAGGTCAATTTATCACACATGCATTCCTACAAGTAGGCAAACAGGACACAAGTACGCCAGATGCAGAGAAAATAAGGACAATATAAGGCAGAAAATGATTAAAAAGAACAATTACTTACCTAACAACTTTGAAAGTTACCAATAATAAAAATGAGCAAACATACCCTAAACAAGTTATCCAAGTAATTTCATTTGGAGCAATAACCCCAATCTAAGAACCGTATTAATTATTAAATTATCCAAAGGCCCAAACCCAAACATTTTCTTCAACACCTTGATTATACCTCCACAGTCCACTGCCTACTACAATCCTGAAACAATGCATCTTCAAACCCTGATTATTTACTGTTTCACTGAGATTTTGAGTTATTTTCTTTCCCTTAAATTCAAATGTCGCACTACCCTTCTAAATATTATTCATGAATTTTATAGTAAATGTAGAATATCTATTAAGCTCAATCAAATAAATTGAAAAATCAAACCCTACAGCATAAGCACAAATTCAAGCAAAAAATGCATAAATCATGATTTCTTCTTTTATTAGCAAATAATATTAATAATTAGAAAAGAAAAACTAAACCTGAAAATCTTTTTTGAGCCTAAACATTATAATATACAAATACCAAACCATCAACCCACCCTAGAAATAAAAGGAGGCCAGTCCCGTAAATACATTATGAGTCAATTTGGCTACCTAGAAGTGCATGTATCTATCTACAGAATAGAAGATAGCACATCACAAGACATTTCTTATCAGTGCCAACGCATTGATGTCTCTTTTCCCTGAACTAAACTCAGAGCAGTTAGCAGAGAAGCTACAAAGATGGAGAGAGATTTCTTATGGAATTGCAAAAGGAAAGAGCCAATTTCATCTCCTATTATGTTATTCAGAAGGTTACATTGGGTAATGGATGATTAAACTTCTCAAAATTCCTTCTTCAGAAAATCATCAAAGAGATCAGCAGAGGAACCCCACAGAAAGTGGCCGTTAAAACTTTAAAAAAAAAAATCTGGGCACATCAGAACTTCAGATGTTAACCAATCGAGAAGAGAGTCATTCAAGTGTATTCCTGTGTAAGACAATACGAAGTTCTGGGAATCATTCTCAGCTTATTCTACTTGTTTCACAACTAAACAGCAAGATTAAAAATCATGCTACCAGGTTCAGCTAACAATTTTTTTTTTGGAAAGATCATTGTAACAAGTGGCAAGTGCTTAAATCAGTTGAAGTCCTGTCCCCTCCAGTAATTATGCAGATGCAAGAAGTAAAACACAAAGGTTATAGATAATAGGATGCCACCAAAGATGTTTGCTCATACTACAGGATGTTATGGAAAAGATTTGGGATTTTCTTAACTCCAATTTGTAAAATCTCTTGAAAGATAAAAAATTCTAGAAAACATTGTTTTCTCCAATTAAGCTACAGGATTACCTCTACTGGGGCGGGCAAGCAGAAATTGAGTCCATTTCATTTCTTTGCAAGATATTTTGGATATTTTAAATCAAGAATTCAACTTTATAATAAAGCTGGGTAAAGACAAATGAATATGAACTATAATGGACCATCCAATATTAAGCATTAACTCTTATATCTCATGCAGGAGGGTAACCACAAACCGTAAAAAAGAAGTGGGGAAAAAACCCTTAGTAAAATTTGCCACCACAATATAAAAATCAAATTTATTTATTAAAAAAACATATCTATAATCGACTCTTCAAGTACTCTCTCTAAGAAAAGAATATTTATGAGTATGAATGATTCAAGTCAAGAACCATCTTACCTTCAACCAAACATAGCTATTGTATATACTCTTCCTTCATAGTAGAAAATATTGGTAATATGAAGACTTTTTCTTTACTTAAATACTTAGAAAAGGAAGAGCAAATAAGAAAAAGAGAGCAATGAAAGGAGACAGACAGACAAGAAAAACTGAGACTTGTCAAAAAGTTAAGTGTAACCCCTAAGTTATAATCAACCCTGATGTTCAAAGTTCAAACAATCTAGTTTGCTAAAAAATGTATGGAATAGTGAACCCTATCTACAAATAATCTCTAAAGATTAGATAACTAAACACTCAACAGGTCCACTGGAATATTTAACTTCATAATTATCACATAATTCTGCAAAATTCCGCTCCAAGCTGTGACATTTCACTATTTTAGGGTGAGAAATGCCTATCCATCACCCCAATCCCAAAGGGTCTCAAAAAGTCGATTAAAAAAACTAAGATTTCCCGGAAAAAGATGAATAATCGGCCAATTTCAGCTGGAAATGCGATGTCAGAAACAGGGGACTGGCAGATCAAGCGCATCAAGCAAACAAAGAACTAGAAAGTAGAAGAAAGAGAGTGAAACAGACAAAGTTTTAACGACTCACCGAGGCAGCAAAAGCAGAGCTACAGTGTAGAATCAAGGTCGTCTCCTCAGATGCGAGCTCTGTGGTCTTCGATTCTGCTCGCGAACTTTCTTCCTCTGCTATGCTTCTTGCAGCAACCTCAAGCTTGCAAAATCCCCTTGCTTTCGTTTTTCCCACTCCTTTTTGTGTGTCTGAGGGTGTGTTCGCGTAGATTTTTTTTTTTCTTTAAATAGTATTTCTCATCTAATTTTGGTAATAATAATATGTGCTTCTTAACTAAATGCTGTCTTTATTTTTTAAATATTATAAAAATATATTTTTTGGAAAATAAATAATTTGTGACACAAGAGAATAAATAATTAAAAAAACTCTTATCATATGACTAATTAAAATTACTTTACTATTACTTACTTTCGCAATCAAATTTTGTGTAGATATTCCTAAAAATAATTAATTATATACAAAAATTTAAAAAAAAAATTCTTATGTTTTACGCTGCCAAATCTATTTCTTATATCCTAAATACTAACTTTTTTCCTAGTCAGACAAATCTTACCTTGAACTCTATCCCTAAATCTCCGAAGTCTAAATTTTAAACATTAAGTCAAAATTCATTAATATAAAAAGATAAAATTTTTAAAAAAATCATTTATAGAAATATTTGTTTCAATTTTTTATTTTTAACCATTACAAAACTCAACTAAGTCATTTATTACAATTCTTAAACATTTGAGAACACACCTCTCACCCTGTTTTGGCAGCACAATATATAAGATTTTTTTCCTTTTTTATAAAGCCAAATTAACAAGTTAGTCAGCTAATAATTATAATTATTACTCTTAATTTTTAAATTCTTTATAGTTCATTATTTTTTCAATAAAAAAGAAATCATTTGAGTTTTATATTCTTTAAAAATTATAAAGAGGTACTAAATTATAAAAATTAGAATGCAAGTGTAAGAAAAATAACACTAAATTTTTATTAAGGGAAAAATTTAGATAAAATTTCTTTCACATTAGTTATTAAATTTCCGAATAAAAACATAAATATATGGATAATTTAAAAAAATAATCATTTAATAATCAGTTGTAAAAAAATATTTAACATTATTTTTATATTTATTTGATATTTCAATTAAAAAACATGTAATAATCTTATATGGGACCGATTACATTATATTTTGAAAATATATATTTCATAATTTGTCTCTACGTGGAACGAATTATCCGTAAAAAAAATAAAAAATAAAAAGGCAAATTGTAATCTGTCTTAGTCTTGAACAGATCACATTGTATAACTTGTCTTCACCAAGAACAAAAAAGAGAGTTTGTGAGAAATAATATTTCTGGAATAAATCTTTTGAATTTTAATATTTTAGAAAATGATTTTAGGTGAAAAAGCCTCGATAAGTGTTGAAAAAGATTGATTTATTTCAATTCTAAAAACTGTAGATGTTTTAAGAAACATCTTACAGAATGCTTTTAAAAAAAAAAACTAGGATTATTGGAAATTAAGACGTCTAGAGGATCTTTTGATTTTAATTTTATTTTAAAGATATCTTTATTCATTTATATTTTTTATTAGAATATCTTCAACATTCTGAGTGTAAATCTAATTCCTTTTGAACCATAGAGCAATATATTTTTTTTCGAACCTGTCTTCTTGATCACAATAAAACTATTAAGTTTACAAGTACATAAAAAAGTCAAAAGTAATCATATAAATTTCGATATAATTTTAACTACAGAATCCTTAAACAAAAAAACAAATTCCCTCTGGAAAAGTTCATCTTTGGGAGGAAAAAAAATTTCATGGTCAGAATCGAATTTTCAACAGGTTCAGTAATCATATAACTCCCATCAAAACCCTTAGCTTGATGAAGTACTAAAATGCTATGAAGTATCAGCCATATCCACATATTTTATTACCAATGGGATTAGTCCGCTACTAAAATACCAGAGACTTGAGTGATTCATTAATCAATGCCAGGCAAATTAGAAGACTGTTCTTCAGGCTCTTGGGGAAGGCCATGGTCCAGTTATGCTAAGATTCTGTGACATTTTTACCATGCTTACCATTGAAGGTGTGTCATACCCGATTGGCCCACTGGCTTCCGGGTCTCTGACATCGCCACTGACAAATGTCTGGGTTAAAGAGTCTCCTCTTGTTGTGGACCTCTGCCATGAATGCGAGCTCAATCCTGAGAGAACATAAGCCCTTCCAGTATGTTCATATAGTTCCCTGCTTTCCATCCTCTCCTTAGTTTCTCTCAGTTCAGCATCAAGCCAAGTGCAGGTAGCATCACCTGCTGAGGCAGAGGCTGAGGATGATAGTATTGATCTTTTTGCTTCCAGCAAAGCTTTTGCACCCTGCAAGTCTCCCCTCTCAGCCAACCTCCTTGCTTCTGCTATACCATCAGCCACTAAGACTCTATTCCGATGTCTATCGACCTCCAAGGACACCATCATGTTGGTAGGCTGCAATGAAGCCTCTGATCTCAGTATCTCTACCCTTTCACCCTCGACCTTGACTAGCTCCTCCTCAGATGCTGCTGAAGCTTTGTATTGGCATGTGATGTCCAGTAAAGAAGTCTTGGACTCCATTTCTCCTCCTTCACTGGGTGGGGCAGCTGGAATTGATAAGTATAACAGAAATCCCTTCTCCTCTTCTGCATACATGTTACCAATATCAATGACACATCGCTTACCTTCATCACAAATTTCACTAATGTATCTTCCTGAGCGTATTGAGCTAATTTGCACCCCTGGTGTTAGTGTTTTGATTGTGAGTTGTAGCTCTTGAGCCACAACACTCAGAAGACCACCAATGCACCTTGCAAAGGCATTTTGCACCATGCCAACAGATTCAATGAAGGAAAATGTGCCACCGGATAAATCAGATATAGCATGTAATGCAGCAGAATCATGATCAGTACCAAAGCCAAAAGAGTGGACAGGAATAGTTGGGGAAAAAGAGACAATAGAACCAGGCAAGTGGTGTAGTGTCAATGGCTGAGTTATTGCAGGTTGAGATCTGCCATCAGAGAGGAGTATAATACTAGCAACTGGGTTTCGCTCTCGTCGTTCTTCAAGAACACGAACTCCTCTTTTGAGTCCATTAAGAATGTTGGTTCCACCATCTGTTGAAAGAGAATTGATGGCAAGTGCTGCATCAGCTCGGCCAATGTCATTCATCCTTCTAAGTGGAAAAATTCTTTGAGCTGTTGAGGAGAAAACTACTATAGAAAGTCGGTCGGAACACCCCAAGTTCTGAATGACAAAATGAACAGCATGTTTGAGAAGTGAAAGCTTTGATCCAGCCATGCTACCACTGATGTCAAGCACTGTAACCAGGTCAATAGGAGCACGATCACGTTGAGAAAGTGCTGGTGCACGAATGCTGGCAAGAACTGCAAATTCTGGATGAGCTTCAAATGCAGTAACCATAGGATATTCAGTGAAGGACTTGACAGCCACAACACTGTATGCAGATGAAGTGTGGTCTGCAGAAGCTGCTGGGACAGAAAGAGGTTCATCATCAGAGAAATGACTAGGCTCACGGATCGACAAGGACTGTGTGAGGGGAGGTGGTGAAGTCATTAATGGTGCTCTGGCCCTTCCCCTGTTATGATGGTGAGAAGCAGGAACACTGGTTGGAGCTTGAGATGGAATTTCTTTCCATTTGGAGCGACATATGGGACAGACTTGGCTTCCATGCTTGACATTGGAAGCAATATAATTGAAATGAAAAGAGTGGGAACACTCTGCAACAAAGATAGCTCGGCCTTGCCCAATTTTTAAGTCACCCAAGCAAATAGTGCAAGTCTTCTGCACACAGTAATACGATTCGTGAAGGGCGAATCACAATAGAATATAAGGGGGAAAAAATGCATAAACTTCATAGTCATTCAAAATTTTAATAAATAATAAAATAAGAGAATCATGATTCAGATCGCTGAAGATTTCATATTAAATTCAAATTTTGCTTCCTAGAAAAGTAGAGTGCTATTATTAGCTTCTTGAAAGCTAAAAACCAGACGACATCTAGTGAGGAAGTTTGACCAATCTCTAAAGCCTACACCAACCAAACACAGGCATAAAAGAAGAATATGCTTTTTGAACGAAACCATTGAGTAAAGCAATCACCAAAAATTGAATATAAAAGACAATAATATTCTATTGATGACTTAATCCCTGAACAAAACGGATCAAAATAGTTTTAGACTTTCAGCAGCAACACCAATTTTCATTACAGAGCAAACAGATAAGCTAACAGCTCCTAATCTAATGGCGTTTTTAAACAGAGACACATCACATCATAGCAAGTTTCAACCAGAGTCCAAAGAGAGAAGAAAAGAAAGCATAAGAGCAAAAATTAAAGTACCCAAAGGGTTCAATAAAGAAACACTTTTTTAAAGAATTCCATACTTTATGCAATTTTATAGAGACGCAGGTCCCACGTTGAATCTTTTTCCATTATTGAATTTCGAGGAGACAATCACGTCATGTGATTCCGTTGACAAACAAATATATCTCATAATCACGTGGTTAAAATTCCAAGTCAAACCATCGGCTGCACTAAAAGCACCCAACAAAAGTTTCCTTTTCCAATGAAAGATGATAAGATAAGAAGAAAGCGTCGGATAACTTTTTTTTTTAAGGCAATTTTTGAAACATAATTAAGAATTTAAGACCAACCTCAGTTCAACCAATGACAACATAGAATTGTGTATACATCGCAGCCAAGAAAACATAAGCTGATGATGATGATGAATATTTTACTATTTAGTATCAGCCATGAACGCAGAAATAAAGAACACTCAGGGGGGTATTATGGGCATTCAATCGCTCAACAATTCAGTTCAAAGAAAAACGTTAGTCTTTATTAATTCCAGGAAAATACAGCTGGCATAGTCGAAATTTTCGCTTCCAACTTTCCCTCGCCGGGAAAATCAGTTTCAGCGCCGGGAAATTCTCTCCCGCGAGAAAGCGAGATCCGACAGTCCAAAACCACGCCACAGCAAAATCAACAAAAAACCAAAGAAAACGACCATATTCCCGCGACCCAAACACGCGAATTTCACGAAAAAGGGAAATCCCAAAAACAAGTCGAACTGAACTGACCTTGGTGGATCGAATGCTGAAAGCGCGAGAGAGGCGAGACAACGAAGAAGAGGAGCGAGACAACTGGAAGGACGAGGAAGAGAGGGAAGAGCGGTCAGCATTGGACTCGGAGCGGCGATGCGGCGGCGATTGTGGTTGCGGTTGCGGTTGCTGTCGCGGGGCGCTGCCGGGATCGGCAACGGCGAGGGGTGAAGAGTGAGACCCAGAATCAGATTTGGAGACGGAAGAAGAAAAGAGGGTGGAGAAGGAGTGCTTGAGTTTGCGCATGCCGGAAACCATTGTGAATCAGAGAGTGACAGAGACAGAGGCACAAAGGGATCTCTAAGAAGAATATGAAGGGTTAGGAATTAGGGGAATTGAGAAGGAATCAAACATGGCGCTATATAAGGAAGATGAAGAAGACGAAAGTGAAGATTATAGCGAAAAAAAGAGGGTTAGGCGAACCAAATCTTGATGTGATTCACTTTGAAGAGTGGTTTTAGGCATAGATAGGCATTAGCCAGAAAGAGAGATTGATGGGTTCTTAGATAAGAAAGAAACAAAGAAACAAAGAAACAGAGAAAGAAAAAGTGGGAAAATTTAATGCAAACAAAACCAACTTACTCTGTCTCTGTGATAAGTGATATCATGATGTTTTGACTTCTTCACAATAGTAATATTAATTTAGTGTTAAATGTATGTTATTTCCATATTTGAGCACAAAGCTTTTGCGGTTTTCAAAGTTGAAACTTCAAAACCGATTTATTACTCATCTTTAAATATTAATAATAAGAAAAAAAAATTGCACTTTACTATTCTATAATTTGTTTCAATTCCGGTGTCAATATGTTAGGTTTAAAATTGAAACAAATTCATATAATTGGTTATTCTAACAAGTCAACCGTATCGGTTTAGTTTAATTTTAAAATTTGTTTAATTTATATTAATTTGACTCTTTTTTAATATAGTAAATAAAATTTTAACTTGTTTTTATGTTTTATATATTTATAAATTTTAAAATAATAACTTGATAAAATAATTTTAAAAGTTTAAAATTATAATATTAAACTAAATAATCAATCTTAAATTATTAAATTAAGATTATAATAATATTATTAAGTAATAAAAATTTTATGATTAATTAATCATCTTATTTAATAAAATTATATAAAATATTTTTATCTCTCAAAATATTATTAATATATCTTTATAATTATTTAAAAAATAATAAGTAATAAGTAATAACTACATAATATAATTATAAAAAACATGCACTCTAATTTTTATTATTAAAAAATAAAAGATTAAAATGTATATAGACAAATAGTTTGATTAAAATTAAATAAAAAAATAATTAACGACAATCCAGTTGAATCATTTAGTCCTTCTAATTTAAAAATTAAATCAAACCAATTCTTTTTAATTTTGTTTTAATTTATTCAACAGATATGACTAGTAGGTGCTTGAACTCTCGTTAATTTGTTTTAAAAAAAAAAAAATCTCTAAAATATAGGGAGCTCAAACTACTTATATCAAAACTCTTATTCAATTTGAATTAATTTTAAATTGGCTATCACGTTGGTACTTATGATCAACTTAATGTCATATCGATGAATTTTTAACAAAAGAATGCACGTGAACCCCATTTTTTAAAAAATTTATACTATTTCCATCCTCTAAAAACTTAATACATCATTTGTAACATTTTACAAGATTTTTCGGTTCATTTTGATCCAAAATTTGTAATATATCTATTAATTTCAACCCAAAATTAGTTAATTTAAAGTAAATTAATAGTGTTTTGTCTTCGCCAAAACTTCAAAATGATCTTAAAAAAACTCGAATAAGGTACTAAAGGTAGTATATTAAATTTTTAAATAATTAAAACTGTGTAAATTTTAAAGAAAAAAATAGCTATTGCATAACTTGCGCGTGTGCCAATAGAGTCCAAAATTTGACTGCATAGCATCATATTGTGAATTGCTTAATTTAAAATGTTAAACTAAATATTAATGTGAAAATTGACTAATCTTCGAATTTATAACCTTATATTTAGTCCATACAAGTTGGTCGTTAAAAATATGTCACTTATTCAAAGATAATCCTTTTGTCAATTGTTTCACTATTTCGATTATATTTTTTGTTAATAGTAATTAATCCTTTTCACATGTTTAGTCTACATGCCTTGTTAATTTTTTTATATATATGTATTTTTTTATTAAAAATAATACTATTTAAGATATTATCAAATAATAAATATAAATATTTATCTCAATAAACATTTGAACAAGAGAAATTTAACATTTTACAAGAGGGTTATGGAACACTATAGTATTTTTCCATAATTTTAATGAGTTAAGATTTATTCATCATTTTCTTATACTAATTTGAATTTATTAGTTGTTCAAGAGAAATCTATTTTCTCAAGTGATAGTATAGTAAGCAAATTTTGAATAATAACTATGAGATATTTGATGGAATGACTAATTTGAAACAAGTTAAATACATTCAAGGATTAAATGGGATATGGCTACAAATTTAGGGACTAAAACTAAATAAGTATAAAAATTTAAAGATTAAATTGTTAATTTACTTAAGAAAGAGGTATAATTTGAGTAATTTAATCTCCATCTTTTTTCTTTTAAGTAAACCTAATAATTAATTATAGTAGAAAAATTATTTTCAAGGATTAAGGGAAACTAGATAAACACTCTTGCTTTACACAATTTGATTATTAAAGTAGGTATGTTTCTAAAGTTAAATTATTTTTAATAAAAAATTTAAAATTTTGTAATTTTGTAAAAAAACTAATTTATAAAACAAAAAATGTTTTAATTGTTTTGTTGATAAATGCTGGCTTCATATTCATAGAGTTGTTCAAAATCTGTTAATACTAAGTTGCTAACTATGAACCCTAAACAAAATCAAAATTCTATCTTTAATCATCTCAACTAAAACAAGTTAAATAAATTTTTTAAAACAAATTTACTTTATAATAAGTTGAAAATATATATGTCGTGTATAATTAATAAAACATCATTTTATTTTCTATAGGATTTTTTTTTCATCCTTTGAAAAGTACATCAATTTGGTCATATCTCAATTTTTGTTGATCTTGTATTAACAAGGTTGTTTATGTCAACTAACTTTTTTACAACTTGGAATATTAGTGGCTAATATAATTATTTTAGGTGAAATAGCTTAACTATTTTTGGGGTAGGTTAAGTGTAGCATATTTAAAATAAAAAAATAAAAATAAAGGATCATAGGTGTACAATTTTTAAAACAAAAGAAGGGTTGTGTAATTTAATTATATTTTTTGAAAAAACTATTATTATAAAACAAGAAAAAAAAATCTTTAAATAGATTTGTTGATAATATTAGCTTCATGATAAAGTTATCCAAAATTTGTAAATGCTAAGTTGCTAAGTATGATAAAAAAGAAATCAAAATTCCCACGTTAATGAACTCAGCTCAAAAAATTAAAAAATATATATATATATATTTAGTAGAATGTAACTAAATAAATAGTGAAAATATACAATATCATGATTAAAAAAAGGTTGAAATTAAATTTAAGTAAATTAGTTACTAGGATAACAAGACATTAACTCTTTGATGCTCAATAAAAGGAATTTTTTATAGCTGTTCATATCTTACTTTAACCATGACGCTTTTATATTTAATCATTTTGTAAGTTGAAAAAAATTAAGAATAATTTTATGTATTTATTGTCAGATTCTTTAATAAAAAAAATTGATATATGTATAATTTATAAAATTTATTTATTTAATTATTTGTTATTTAAAAAATTTATATATATTTTATTTTGATTGAAGAGAATTTAATAAAAAAAATATAAGATACTGTATATAAATAATTATATCATTTTTTAATAAAATTTATTTTAAAAATATATGAATTTGATCAAGTCCCAAATGATGTCGTTAAACTCTTAATATTAACATAGTTTATTGGAGCCAATTTTTTCTTGTGCAAAACGTGAGTGACTTCAACAAATTGAAAAAATATATGAACGCTTGTCAATAAAAATTGATGATATTTTATGTTGAAATTTTGGGATAAACAGTGACAACACATTTCAATATTTGCCAAAATGTCATCCTTTTTTTTCTAACAAACATCTCAATTGTTATTGAACCTTTCACATCAATTACTAATTAATATTCCACATATATAATGTTGATTTACATTAATAACCCTATCAACAAGATCTTAATAATATTCACGAAACTTAAATAGATGTGTTTAATTTTATTTTTTAGAAAAATAGAGAAATTTTGTGACAATTTTTTAAATAAATTAATAATTTAATTATTGAACGATTACTTATATCTCAATTTGATATTTTAAAAATAAAATATATTAAATTTGCACAAAAATTCATTTATATGATATCGTTTGGAAAAAGCACTATTTTATTTACTAAATGAAAGAGACCCGATTTGACTAATATAAAAAATTTTTAATTAAAAAAAGGAACTAAATTGAATAATTTTTATTTTTGTCTGACTAAATTAAAAAAAAAAGAACTAAATGTTACTTTAATTTTTTCTAAAGATCAAACTCATAAAACAATTTTTATTGATTAAAATAATTTTATATTAATAAAAATATGATTATTTGACTTAATTGTTTATGATTAAAAAAATGAAATAAATAATTGACGTTGAGATAAGTTAATTAATTTTATAGTTGGCAGATGAGAGTTCTGAATATTTGGTGTTACTGTTTTGACCATATTTATGAAGAGGACGACATGACGTGAACTCACTTATATATCAATGGAAATTACTCATTTTGGATACCTAAAAAAAAAAAGTCCGATTTCAAACTTGAGGGAGTAACAAAAACAATCGTCATTTTCAAATCCTGGAACCCAGAATTATTCATCATAACAAAGTTTAAAATATTATCAAATTTTTTTAAAAAAATTATGACTCATTTATATATAAATTAATTAAAAAAATCTTACAACTTATAGCAACTATATTATTTGAACTTTAAATATACAATTAAGATATAATTTTAACAAATTTTTTTAACAAAATTATCAAATATAAATTGTGATAAAAAATTTCCGAAACCAAATTAAGAAGACCAAAAGTTCATGTTGATCCTGTAGAGAAACGGTGGAGGCAAAAGCATTAACAACAAGCATGGTTAAATTACCACAATAACTCAATATTTTTTGTGATAAAAAATTAGGAAATATTTTTCAAGTGTTAACTTCAAGATCGTTGTAAAACAAATTACATCTATATTATAATAAAAATTAAAACATTGTATTGATCATTCATACATAATAATTTTTTTAATTTAATTTATTATAAATTTTTTTTAATTGAATCTCTCATAATTTAACTTATTATTAATTTAATTAATTTATCTAAATAATAATTTAAATAATTTAAATATTTAGTGTATAATACCCTTAATTTTTAAGAGTGACTCATAATTAAAAATTAACTTAGAACACCTATAAATCTTATTAATTATTCTTTTAAAAAATAATAATAATAAGATGACATTCATTAAATATAGGAAAATGATGATTTTATCTAAAATATTATAAAATTAAGATATAACATCATATACTTAAAAAATAAAAAAGAAATAAATAAAATATATAATATAATATAATGAAATGAAATTGAATTTGAAATATTTTATAAATGTGAATGAAATATAATTGAAATGTAAATGTAAATGAAATGTAATGTAAATGCAAATGAAATGAGATGAAATGTAAGAAAGAAAGAAAGCAAGAGAGAAAGAGAGGATGCGAGAGATGGAGAGGGAAGGAAAGAGGGATGGAGAAGTGTAAGAGGAAGAGGAAGAAGAAGAAGCAAGCAGGAGAAGTAGAAGACAAAGAAAAGCTTGCTAAAGGAAGCTAAGTACGATTATCTACACTTTGTGCCCTTTTTTTTCATTTTTCAATTTTCCATCTTCTCTTACAAACAACCATGTTTGAATTTGTTTTGGACTAATTTGTATCTATTTTGGGTGTTTCAAACTATGAGATTGAAATACACGTCTCAGTCCATGCTTAAAATGGCTAAGATGAGTATTTTCATGGAATTGGGGTCAAATTATAATTTCTAAAAATTTAATGTTACTGCTGTAATTCTTAAAATTTATGTATGCTATTGAAAATTTCCAAACTTATATGACAGAGGCACAATTTTGGAAAAAAAATACTATATAGAATAATATGAAACAAAATAAATATCTAATTCAAAAGTATAGATAGTTTTAAATTATAATCTAGATATGAAGAAATATAGATATCTAAATAATAAGTTTAGTAATAAAAATTGATGGAAAAATAAAACAAAAAAATTTAATCAACGAGCAAGATCAATAAATATATTTTATTTAAATAAAAAATTTTTTATGTAATATTAATAAGACAATATAATCAATTATTAAGAAATAAATTCTTAAAAAAAGCATAAAATTAAATGAAACTATAAAAATAAAAAAAATTATAACCAAAATCTATCAAATAGAAATTTATAAAATAGAATTAAAATATTTATACCATTATATTTGTAAATATAAAATTTATTATTATGAAACAAGATTATCAACTTATAAACAATAAAAATTTTATGTAAATTTATTTTTTTAAAAATTATTTAAATTAATATCTGAAATAATTATAAAAATAATTAATAATATATAAATAATACTATATATGAATACCATGAAAAAAATAAAAAAAATTTTAAAAAATATATATCAAATAAATATATACAAGAGTAAAAAATGTGAAATATTATAAAATAAATAAATTATTTATAAAAGGTAAAAAATTAAAAAAAGATATAAGTTAAAAATAAAAAAAATAAAAAAATATAGATATGAATTTTAAAAATATTAAAAAAAGATAAAATATATTATAAACAATCTTTAAAAAATCCAACCGCAAAACTTACGTTGGAGTGGCCACACAAAAGGTCACGTCGCATCAGCACAGCGGAGTGTACCTAGAATAAACTGAGATCCAATGGGTCCTATAGTGTCAAATCAGCATACACGTTGCTCAGGAGTGATCGATTGGGGTAATAAATCTCAAATTTGGAAGTCAATTTGGAGTTGCCTAGGGCCGAAAGAATTCCTTACTTTTTATGCCACACAAACAGCCTAAGAAAACACAAATAAGAATGACCCATCAATTGAAGCCAAACAATGACTTGTCGAATTAAAATATGGCCATGTGTCAAATTAAATCAAATTTAAATAGAATAAAATCATGTAATGTTATTTTTTATTGGTTTCATATAAGTGATTTAGTTTTATTTTTTATTTGTTATACCAAAAAATTGATTCAAACCGCATATATATTATTATTCATTAAAAAATTACACTGCACTATTGAGCAACTAAATTTGTCTCATTATTTAATCATCTGGGTTATGTAATACTTTTCATAAAAATTTGACTTCAAAAAATTAAATTAATTTTATATTTTTTAAATTAGATTTAAAAGAATAATATAATTGTTATTTTGTTAATGAATAAAATATTATATTTTTTTTGTTTTAAATCATTTAAAATTAATTATTTAAAATTTTATTTCATTCTATATATTTAAATTGATAAATATAATATTATATCAAACGAATTATAAACTAGGGTAAAAGGGTACCCTTGGTTACATTACTAGACTACCAGTGATTAGTGAATAATGATAGCATGTTTGTTTCCTTTTTCTGGGAGATTCATTAATTTTTTTAAACATTCTTGTACAATATAGATCCAAAGCTACTGTATCTATAATCAGCAAAAGAGAAGCCTATAGTTATAGGTTTTCAGTTTCTGATTTTTTTGAAAAAATTTCAAACAGATAGGCCCGTAACCGACTTGGCCCAGCCCATTTGATATGCTGGATCACACTAGTAATTTGACTGAAGTAGATGGATCGGGCTCAGCGTTCAAGGACTTGAAGGCCCAGTTTGGCATGGGAAAATGTGGCCTTTTATTAAAGGCTTAAACGTATTTTTTATTTTTTTAATTTAGAAATAGATAATTTGATTATTTTATTCTGTAAGATAAATTCATTTTGTCATTTTATGATATAATTGATTTAAAATTCAGTATTAGATTTGATGATTTGTTAACCGAAATATTATTTATTTATATATAATTATTAACTCACACTCAAATTTAGCATATAATTTAATTAATTATTAAATTTGACATCAAGTTTTAGATGTAAATATAAGAGAGAGGATATGATTGGATCATTGCACATAATAAGAAGACAACATTATCTATTTTTAAAGTAGGAGAACCAAATCTTATTTTTTATGAAATTAAAAGGACCAAAATTGCATTTAAAACTTTCATAAAAACAAATCATTTTGACAAAAAAATATTCTGTCAAAATAACTCTTTTCACAACATAAAAATTATGATTTTTTTTTTCTAATACAACCATAAAAGCAGTTAAGTTGACATTATTCCAACATAAAATTCTAAATATAACACTAAAAATAGTTATATTATTTTATTATTTTAAAAAACATATATTATATAGAAACTAACTATTTGTTTGATTGTAATTTTTAAAAATTATTTTTTATTTTTTAAAATAAAAACTTGTTTGAATAATTATTTTCAACATAAAATAAAAAATAAAATGTGTTTTTTAAAAAATATAAAATAATTAAAAGATATTATTAATTATAATTTTTTAAAACAAATAAAACAAAAAAAATAATTTTTTTTATTAATAGCACATATATAAATACATAAAAATAATATTAATATAAATTTTTAGAATTAATTTTATAAATTAATTCTAAAAAAATAAAATAACATTCAAACAAGTATTAAATTTCATTCACACAAAATAAATTAAAAGTGAACTCTTTGCAACATTATATCAAATATTAAGAAAATTAAGTGTAATTTCAAAAAAAAAAAGTCAAATATAATTTAACCAATTCTCCATAAAACGCACTCCATATTATTTAATTTTCATGCTCAAAATCAAAATACAACTAGAATTAGGGATAAGATTCACCAACTCAGCAAGCAACTGGAGTGATACATACATACATACATCAAACAAAATGAAAATCCAATGTAACCAATAATTAAGAAGATGAAGATGAATAGAAAATTAAGGATACTAGTGGCTTCAAATTAAAATAAAAACATATATATGGAAGTGACATCTCATTGAAGGTTCGTTGTCGTTGAAGAAAGTAATTAAGAAATTAAAATTGGGGTATTGGTGGCGAAACACATATTGGCTCAAGAGAAAAAGCATCCAAAACTGTGTCGGTAATCAAAATCTCCTAGCAGATCGCTGTCTGGATGGTGGCCCGCACTGTATTGCCTATAGTCATATATATACCTCTCACTCTGTGTGTGGTACATGCATCTGCCTATTAAAAAAAATTTAATTATAACAATTTTTAGCAATTTTTTAAAGACATTGTAAATTCTTAATAAAAAAAGGTGGTGTTATTTAAAAATTAAAAAAAAATAATTGAACTGAAAATTTTAAAGATACAGATAAATTATATATGAGTTCATGCCCTCTTTAGCAAGAAAGATATATGATAAACAAATTGGCTCATAATTAATTTACGGTGAGTTTTTATGGGCGCGAATCTCTTATTTTTTTTATCTCTTTTATTATAAAAAATTATGACAAAGAACAAATGTAAAAAATCTAACATCTATATATAAGAGGTTCCAAGCTGTTAATTTTGTTTTAGTGCAAACTACTATGAATTTACTTTCAGTAATTTTTGTAACTTTGATTTCATTTATCTTTTTCTTTTTGAGTCATTTCAGTGTGAACTATGCTCATATATTTATGCATTAAATATAATGAATTAAAGAAGTCTGTCATATGTATATAAAATTACAAATATGAACTAAAGAAAACAATTTAAATGCGGATAATTGGATGTGACCTATGTGCTTTATATACAAAATATAGATTGCTTATGAAAAAGTTAAGGTTGAGTCCAACAATGCCAACTCCACAGTTTTGTAGTTTCCTCCGACTTTTGCTTTTTATTGTCTTTTTTTTCCTTTTCCTACACACGTGCATTTCTTTGTCTATTCACATATATTTAACTATATATACCATTTTTGTGTATAATCGAAGACAAAAAACAAATAAGTAATAAATAATAGTATAATTCCATAAATATATATAATTAAGATAAGATTGAAAGATTCAATAATGGTATGGGTTTTTCATTATTAATATGATAATGATTATTATTCCCATCTTTCATATTGTGGTGAGACTTCCGACATGTGAGGCTTTTTTAATCATCCCACTAAACACACACCAACATATATGATCATTATATTAATCAACTTGTTTCTTGTAGGTGCCATTGTTGATCATTATGTTGTGTGTGTGTTTTTTCATACCAAAATCTTTGGCAAACAATATTTCAGATTAATCTGCATTTAATTTACTTGTTTGGTATATTTAAGAAGCTTCACTATACAAATTTTTTTTTAAAAAAAAAAAGAAAAAGAAAACATGCATAAATTAGTTATTTAAATATTACAATTAGTTAGCATTTATTTATCAAATTTTGCTTATCTTGACAGACTAATTATATGAAAGATGATCATGCAAAATATCCCAAGCAACAATTAATATAATTCAAAGCCCATGAGATGCTATTTGGATTGGAATGTTTCTTAGTTTTTTACAATATATTAGATTATTAATATATATTGATGTTACAACCATCAAGCCATCTTCCATCACTCTTTGGTAGTGAGTGCATGCCAACACATTACTGACTTAATATCACGCCACGTCAGCATCTCTAACATTCTTAAGGGGCTATGACAAAGTGGGTATCACCTTCCCAAATTTAGATTCAAATTAATCCTCAAAATACTCAGAAAATTTTACACTTAAAACAATCAATTTTACAGATTCTTATTATAGAGTCTCATTTTAAGTTTCCACCCTAAGTGTTCTTGTCCCATATGTGACTTGTCTCCAGCAATATATATATATATGGAGTTTAAATTGGTACAAGAAAATCTTAAAAAAAAGTTAAACATTTAAAATTATGTGGGGGTTTTGCACTCTTTTTTTTTTCTCTGAATAATCAATATTCAAACTTTTGGTAAAGATGTTGACAGTAATACTAAAATATACAAGTAAAATTACATTCTCTGTCACATTATTATTGTTTATAAACATGTCGCTGTTGACTCTATTGAAACATATATATAAATAATATCGTGTGACAGAGAGAGATCTGTGGAAAAGTAACATTAGTAGAAGAAAAAAAAATTAAAAGTAGTTGCATGCAAAGTGGTGAACATGATATTGATGTAGCAGCAACGATTTTAACGGCAGCGACAATGACATTAGTCAACTACATTCATGTTATTTTTTTATAGTAAAAAAATTAATGGTAACAAATGAGTGAGAATTCAATTTCAGATATTCAATCATCATGATCTTCTCATTAAATCATGTCTAGTTAAATGAAGATAATTTATCCTCGCCGAAAAAAGAAAAACAAGATAATATATATAATGTTAAATTCATTTTAAATTAATTTTTTAATGTAAAAGTAATTAAAATGCAATAATTTCTTAAATAAAGATAAAAGTAATTCATTTTATATGTATTTTACTTTGTTTATATTATCTATCATATATTCATTAAGAATTTGGTCTCTTTTGGTCCAACACTCATATTACATTAATTAATCATGTCAATATATATTATTTTAAAAATTTTAAATAAAATATTTGTGTATTTAGAAAATAAAATAAATAACTACTTTTTATTATCTTTTACTTGTTTTAATATGATCATGATTTATATTTATATATATCTTTTTTATTTAAAAAATTAAAGATCATAAGTTCTAAAGTCGACATATATAATAGTATAAATAAAAAATAAAATGTTAACTAGAAAATATTGCTATAAACGGTTGGCAATTATATCAAAGATTACAATTTTGCAAATACATTATGCAAATTGACATTTATTGCAACAACTTTTTGTCAAATCAAGCTAGTTTAAGAATGATTCAAACGTATTTTAATTTTATTCTTAAACTTTTTTGTGATTAATTTTATTTCTAAAATTTTAAATTATAATTAATTTTATTTTATAATTTAATATTATCTAAATTATTAATAAAAAATAATATAATATTTAAATTTTAAAAAAGTATGAAGCCTTTATTGAAACTATTCAAGTTATATACTAAGTATTTATTTTAAAGTATCTATTAAAAAAAAATTTTATGTCTAAAAATGATTAAATAAGAGTAAAAATATTGTAATTTAAAAATATATTTTTTGGTTTAATGTTTGAATATTATTAAAAAAAATTATACTATTAGAATTTATTATCAAATATTAAATAACTATTTTTCATTCATAATTTAGATAACATTAAGTTATAGAATAAAATTAATTATAATTTAAAATTTTAAAGACAAAATTGATTGTACAAAAAAATTTAAGGACAAATTTAAAAATTAATATAAAATTTAAAAGCATGAAAAATATTTGTGTGTGTGTATATTATAACAATTAAGAGAATATTGAGTATGTGAAATTTGATATAAAATTATTATATATTAACAATTAAGTAACTGAAAATGAGAATAATATAATTTAAAAAATAATTTCATATAACTTATTTTTTATAATTATCAATTTTAATTTTGTGTATATATATTTTTAGACAATTCTATATATAAAATATTGTATACACTTGAATTCATAAAATCAACGCTCATATAATTATACCAATTAAGCGCGCAAAATGTGTAGAAGCACAAGAAGAAGCGCGTGAGAAAGGACATGATTTCCTAAACAAATGTTAAATCTAACAAACCTCAATGATTAAAGTCTAAACACATCATTAAAAAACCCTAAAGACATCCCTTTGTTTGGGTGAAAACAAGCACTAAACGTCAATCAAGGATGCGCGTGTTTGTTACAAGTTACAACCTTAATTAATTACCGTTATTTTATACCATAAACTTTAATTTGTATTCTATCAATAAAAAAATTAATCTTTTATATTATAAATAAAATTACAATCTTATTATTTGCATAAAATATTTTATTGACAAAAAATAAATTAAAAAATAGATTAATATAATTTTTTAAATTATGATATTAAGTGTAGTTTAATGAAATTCATGAAAAGATTAAAATATTAATTTATTCTATTAATTTTATAATTAATCAATTAACTTTGATTTTATATATTTATATTGGCCGACAACTCTTGGTGCTCAAAATGTTTGCTTCTAAGTTCTAATTAACTTTGTAATGCCAAAAAGAAAGAAAGAGATTTAAATAATATCTCACCAAACACTTGCTTACTTCCCTACACAGAAGCATCAAAATCTACTTATTTAATTATTATATTCTGAATTCTCTTAATTTTTTTGAACTACAAAATTCATATACTTTTATTTTTATTTATAATTTAAAAGTAAATATATAAAAATTATATTTAAATTCAACACTTTACATGACATTTTTTTAGATCATACGTATGATAATTAAAAAAATATCTCAAACTGTTGGTAATATTATTTTTTTAATTTTTGTATTTTTTGACAAAAAGCCTAAGCTAGCTAGCGTAAGGGAGCATTGAACTTAGTCGTCGGTGACAGTGGGAGGAAACCCTAAGGAAACTAAGCTATTTATTATAGCCAACATCCTATGGGGACAAGATTTTTGTTAAAGATCATGCTTGACATGATATTTATTTATTTTATTATACTACCTATTAACATTCTCTTTCCTAACGAAATTCAATTTTTACATAAAAGATGTGCAACGAAATTAATTTTTTATTATAATAAAATTTTGATTCAACTTAGCAGAAATTTTATTTTTATATATAAAATTTAAATATAAGTCAAAATTAAAATTTTTTAACTTTATTTGTATAAGATTTTAATTTGTTTTATTATCTTTTATTTTATTTTAATTATTTTTTATCTTTATTAATTAATACAATTATTTTTTTCTTGACCAAATGTCATATTCTAATAATGTTATATATAAAACTCATATAAAATTATTCTTATTAAAGCATAGTTAAGTTAGTATAAAATTCAAATGAGACTAAAATAATTATTAAATTAATTTTCATATAACTATAAATTATTTTTCTGAGTTCATAATTTTTAGATTTTGTATACCCAAATAAAAATTTTCAGAGTGTTATTGGTTTTATCTGAACTTTAATTATATTTTAACTAAAGTAATTTCACTTATATTTCAAATTAAATATGACTAATGACATTTAGAAAGAGGAATTAATTATATATAAAAAAATTGAAACTCATACAAAATAAAAAAATACAAAAGAAATTAATTTTAGCTCTCAAATATAAAATACAACTCAAACTCAAATTTAAAAACTTAACTTAAAGAAAAGACAAGAGAAGCACGCATAAGAACAAATTGACCTCAATTAGTCAATTTTAAAGAAAATTAAAATTGATGCCATGCACGTTGTGATTTATGATTTCTAAACCACTTAGTTAGCAACAAACTTTTTTTATTTAACAACAAAAAAACTTCTGTTGCTATAGAATATTATATATATATATATATATATATATATATATATATATATATATAAAAGAGGAATTTAATATGTGATAATGAAATTAAGGGATTGGTTGGTGTATACAGCATATATAGCAATAGCATGCCCAAAACAGAATGGACGGTATGACCACTAATTATGATCCGCCATTTAAGGAAGAATGAGAAATTGAAAGTTAACACTTTACTTTCAAGCTTCTTCACCTCTCTTTTATTTATTTACTTAATTATTTTTATCTTTTGTTCCCTTTTGTTATGTGGTTATTGGTTTGTGTCTGCTTAATTTATGATTCTGTAGTCACACTAGAGGACCCATCAAGTGACTTCATTAATCGCACCTCCTCGGAATCTCTATGATTAATTCTCTTTTTCATTTCCCTTCTTTATTTTCTTTATTTTTTTCCTTTTTATTTTTTATACTTAACATTTTTAAGTTTGTATCTATACATATCAACATAAAACTGTTAAATTAAATTTAGTTTCTTAAAGATTAAACTTTTAGATTAAATTAAAATAAAATATACCTTTCAAATATCAAAATAATAATTTACTCAAACTTTTATCAATTTTTCTTGATTGGGGTCATAATGTAACATTGTCCCCCTTTAAAAAGATGGATGGAAATTAAATACAGCCCATATATGTAATTACATTTCTTTATAGTTTATATATATATATATATATTAGATGCAATAATTCCTATTAATTTTTATTAAATTTAGAAACAAACCCTCTTAATTAATTTAGTTTTTAATTGTATATTACAACCTAACTCCCTTACTCAATTATTAGATATTCATACATACATACATACATACATACATACATACATACATATATATATATATATATAGCTCATGTATAAAAATTAATCTGAAACTAAGAGAACATAAGTGTTAGTCTTACAAAATTTGTGGGAGATAATATGTAATTTATTTTAAATTATAACTATGAGAAAATTTCGAATCGAACATATATATAATTTGATTTTGACATGAATCATGACTTTTTAACCAAACCAAATATTTCTTAACAAGTAGAAAAACAAAATTTAAGAAGAGAGAAATGGAAGGATTTCTTATTTATTTCATTTTAATTAACACTACAAGAATGTAATTTTAGTGATGATTTTTGGTGACGACTTTTGATTATTTACTTTACACGGAACCAAAAGAACAAGTTGGTTTGAGTAAATACCATATGATTGTCTCAACCAAAAACACCATATGGCTATAATATTAAAAAAATTATAATTTTAAAATAAATTATACAATTTGTAATTAATTACAGCAATTTTTTTCTCAATTTCAAGTATAAAAAATGTACATTGTAACATCAATTTCAAAATAAAGTTAGAAGCATTCTATTGCATGTGCTAACTATAATTATTGTTAATGTCTCAAATCATTTGGTAACTGTTAATTAAATTGAGCTATGAAAGGAATAAACTTTAGAAAAATGATAAGAGCATAAGTCAATATCTGACCTTTTTTATTTTTGTGGCTCTTTGACAATTAAAAGTCAACCTTGTATATAATTTTACTTTTTTTTTTTGAAAAAAACGAAAAAGAAAAACCTATTACTAAAGATGGTTTACAATCACAATGTGTTGTCGTATAACGTATTCAATTCTCAAATTCAAATAACAATTCACTAATCAATGCAATTGCGTATACCTATAAAGCATTTCGAAATTTTGAATAAAATAAAAAAAAGATATTACATTAGTAGAATACAGAAAAATAATGCTCTAATAATATTAATAAGATTTTTGTTAGCCTGGTTGAGATTTTATTAATTAATTAATAAAATATTTGATGGCTTAAAATTTATAAAAAATTTAAGAAAATAATAAATTTTAAATATTAATTAGTATAAGGCACTAAGTTAGTAACACCTATTAAAAATATATATATAATACTGTTATTATTGTAGAAACACTAAAAATGAACTTGAAGGGTACTTTGGTCTTTTAATTTACCAAGCTAGTGCTATTTGATCCGATAAGGTGATTCCTTACAAAAACAAAATGTAACAGGAAGAACTATAATTAAAATATATATATATATATTATCATTTCATACATAAGATGAATATTAAAATATCAACGAACTAATAAAAATACTTACAATGACGATTATTATTAATAAAAAAGAAACACAAGGACGAAAATATAATTAAAAAAACTTTGTTTTTTTTTTTAACTAATAGAACTATATTGAAACACTATAATAGCGAGGATTACTACTAAACTTAGAACATTTATATAGGCAGCAATGAAAGAAAAACTCCATCTACACTGTTACAAAACTTTTTACGGGATTCCTTTATTTACATTATGATTTTTGAAATTTATTAGAATAAAAAAATAACATGAGTTTAAATTTTAAAAAGAATATTTATTATAATAATTTTATCTTACATTTGATCCAAAGTATAGTTTGAAGATATTTTAAACTTACACTGTAAATAAATAAATAACTATTGAAACGAATTAATTCCCACAAACTAAAATTAGTGGCACATATAATTTGTAGTGATGTCGACAAATAAAAAAAAAATTGAGACATAATTAAGGTTCATATATATGGCCATAATAAAAACTCATGAAATGAAATCTCATAATGAATGATCAAAATGATGTGGATCCAAGGTGATGCCCCAATTGGTCATTTTCATTGACCCTATTACCACTGCTCTTTTACTCACAAACAAAAGAGTACAATATCTATAAATGCTTCAATTTCAATATTGCATCAACAACATATAGAATCTCCACACCAACTACATTATATATAATGCCATAATGTGCAAACAAGTCTAAGTTTTTCTCTTTTTTGTTTTAATTAAAATACAAATGAATTAATTTCTTTAACTTGTAATTCACTTGTGATTATCTTTTTTAACTGCATGAGTTTTCATCCTTTGGATTTAGGAATTTTGATGTTTAGGGTTGGATGCCTAAAACATTTTTAATACTAGATGCTTAGCATGCACAAAAATATATATCATCTTTTTTAATTTTTGAAATATATTATAAAATAATAATTATTAACTTTAAAATAATAAATTAAATGATGAAAAATTATTTAATTTTTCGCTATTTTTTCTAATCTCTTAATATCTTTACCTTCTCTTTCTCTCATCTCTCTACATTGTAAATTTTATTTTGAATTTGATATTATATATAATATATATTTTGTGAAATTACTTAATAATAAGGATTAAAACCATTATAATATAGATGTAAATCATTTTTTTTCAAACCAATGGGAGTGTGTTTATCGAGAGAGAAAGAGAGAAAAGGTGTATTTAAAAACTAATAAGATGTGTCTAACAAAAATAGTTAGTTTCTTGTATGCCACAAGTCATAGTTCATATCTCGGTGAAAAAAATATATATTTACATTAAGTATTTGATAATGTTTTAGAACAAAATTATCTTTGATCGAGAAATATGTACAAAGTCAAAAAAGAGAAATATTAACTAGAAATGGATACAATGCTTTACATGCTAAGCATTTATGAGACTAATTTTTAGTTTTTAAAAATGAACAAAAAAATTAAATTAAATTTTAATTATCTTTGAAAATAATTTAGTTTGTAATTAGGAATTTTTTATGTTATACAAAAATCATTTGTGAGAATTCTAATTTCAATATTGTTAAATTATTTACTTTTGACCAAAGTGAAAGAGAGAGAGAGAGAGAGAGAGAAGTGCTCGTAAATTGACCTAACTTGAATGGTTGAATATTATATCAACAAGATTGAAATAAAATGGTACTTCATGAGAACTATTTATTTTGATTTCTATATAATATTAGAACGACATTAGTGAAAATAAAATAAAATAGCATTTAATATGATGAAAGGCATGTTTTCTTTATCTTGCTACTATATATGCTTATATTAGTGGCACGCATAAGTTTTGTTGTAACTAAATCTTTTTATTATACATTTGAAAGGCAGTTTTTTACATATTTAAAATTTTATGAAATTAAATTCAAGTTAAAAAATATATATTATTGTTGGTCAATATATGATAATAATTAGTATATACTAAAAATTAGTACAGACTAAGTTATAGTCAAACATTAACGCTTGGATTATGTGCTATTAAACATAAAAAATTAAATCTCAACTAATGGTTATATCTTTTGATTTAATAATAAATGCACGGTTATCATAATTAGTAGTAGAACCAAAATTATCAGCTCAATTATTAGTGTGACAATTGTTTAAAGAGAAAGATGATTGACTAAAGTAACTTGATCCTAATATTTTTTATCCAAAAATTTAAGTAGGACAATAACCTTTAATTTGAGATTAGTATAGACTTGGACTCAATGAGAATTTATAGGTGATTTATAAATAATTCACGAATAAAAATTACCTAAATTATATGGTACTAATTTTTTTAAAAGATTAAATAAAAAAATAAGAATTAAATTATATACTACTAATTATTTAAGAATTAATTAATAACATAATCCACACATAAAAGATTGAGAGTTAATGGGCATGAATGGGTGGGTGCATTGTACAGCTCAGCAGTTGGTACATGTGCATGGTACGGTATTGTCCATAGGACCGTCCGGACAACTGTATTGGAGGTTGTGATGTGAGGTCAACCATTAATACTCGTCACAGTTACATCCTTTTCTCTCTCTCTCTCTCTCTCTCTCTCTTTTTTTTTTTTAAATTTAATACACCAATGCCATACCAATATCATACATTATACATTTATCATTACCTGTACCATATTTCATTTGTCTCCATCAAATATATATCTTAAGATTTTATATAAAAAAATCTCTTTTTTATTTTCATTCAATTAAAATAATATGTCTTTTTAAGTAAAATGAGATTTTATGTGAATATTCATTAATTTGAAAAGTTTGTTTAGGTGTTTTTTAATTTGTATTGGGTTAGAGTTTTGGTGTATTAAAAAATTACAAATATTTTTTGAAAAATATAGTGATTTTTACAAACTAATAATACACCTATTATTAATGCATATTATCATATTCTAAAAAATCAACATAACATGTGAAAAGCACAATTTTTTTTTTTTAAAAAGCTATGTTGTTATATAGTGTATTGAGTTGTAAAAGAAAAATTAGCCAACGCATAAACATTTCTACCTAATTTTTATCTATCTATATTAATATATATGACTTTAGACTCCTTAACTTTTAAACTAGATAAAAATAAAATACGAATTTAAAAAAATTATATATTAAAAAAGAATATATATATATGTGAGAAACCTAGAAAATGATTTAAAATTTTACTATGTATTTTAATTATTTTTAAAATATAAAAATAATATAACTTAATTTTCAATTTAAACAATATTAAAAACATTAACATGATTATATATATATAAAGTAATTTAGAGATTAAAAAATCATTGATACAGTAGTATTCTAATTAATTACTGGCCATGTACTAAAAAGAATATAAAAAGTATATTAATCAATTTATTTTGTGTCCATGCATTTATCACTAACTGTACCATGGCTCATTCGTCTCCATCACAGATATCTCTTCAGATTTTACATGAAAAAAAATCATTTTATTTCATCCGTGAATATTTTTTAATTAAAATAATATGTCTTTCAATATAAGTGAGACTTTATGCGACTATTAATTAATTATGAAAATTTGTTTAGTTGTTTTTTTTCTAAATTAAAATGACGTTGTTTAAATTTTAGAAACTAAATTATTATTTTATTTTTCATATATAATACTTTTTATCATATTTTTTAAAAAAAAGATAGTGTTCTTAATTTTTTAAATTAAAACAGCGTCATTTTGTATTAGGTTAGATTTTGGTGCACAAAACAAGTATATATCTTTTGAAAAGGTTATTTTAATTGGAAGCTTAAACTCATCATAATGAGTCAAATCGATAAAATAAAATTATTATCTTAATATGAAGATATAAAATAGATATATATACCTCTTTTTTCTCCCAGGAAACATTAAGTTTCTTAAATCATATAAATTAATATATCCCTCAAGTACTTCCTTTAATTTCTAATTTCTTATATTTTCCACAGAGTAAAGTCCACCCTCTTGTAATTCTTATCACGTTCATCTTGCAAGTCTCATTTTGTAAAAAATCACCATCATTCAATTATGATCTCATCATATATAATTTTATTCTAATTAATTATTTAACCTTTGACTAATTTTTGAATTATTTTTAAAACATACATACAAATATATATATGAATGTATGTATGTATATAACTTAAATTTGAAAAAAGATTATAAAAAAAACACTTAATATATATTAATTAATTGCAAAATTAATAACATTGATAACTATATGTTTAATTATTCCTATTAGGAGACTGAATAGTCAACTTGATAAGATAAAATTATTATTTAAATTTGAAGACATATTTTTTTTAACAAAAATAATAGTAAGAAGGCACTTCAATGTCATTAATAAGGTATTAGTAATATATTAGAAAGAATAACAGAAAAATTAAACTTAAATAATTATTATATAAATATAATAAATTATAGTTAATTTTATTTAATCATAATTACTTAATTAATTTTTAAATACAAAATTTTAAAAAAATAGCCCAGACGAAGACATATATAATATATATATATATATATACGTTTAATTATATACCTCAAAAAATGGCGGTGAAATATATACGAATTTAATTATTAAATGTGGATTTTAGTTATTAAAAAGAAGAATATAAAAAGTAAAATTATTAATAAGTAGGAAGAGAGAGAGACCGACAAGGATGAATGAAAAGGAAAGATAGTGCAAATAAGAAAGGAGAGAGCACATCTTAACAAGAGGTCCTACGGAGATCTTCTCTCTGACCTTCACAGTGTCACTCACATCAACTGCATTGACTGCGACTTCACCTTTTTTCTCGCTCTGTCTCTTAACCTTTCTCTTCTGCGCCGACATCAACTCTTACCACTCCTATCCTCTCTACAAAATACTCTCAATCAATTACTTCAACCACTTTTATAAATATGAATTGGAATTTACTTATTTAATGTTTTTTATGATAATTATATAAATTTTTTATTTTTTATTAAAAATAATTTTTTAAAATAAATATTAAATATAATATTTTATTTAAAAAAATTTAAACTTTTATTTATTATATTATAAAAAAATAATTATTTTAATTAAACTTAATATTTATTGATATTAAAGAATTTTTCTTACGTTAATATAAAAATAATTAAAGAATTTTTCTTACGTTAATATTTATATTTTAAACTTTTAGTTTTATTTAATATGCCCTAAAATTTTTTATTTATAAAGTTTTGAGATTTTCAAGAATAAAATATATAAAGTTGTGATATCACACATTCAAATTTCAAGCAAAATAATCACTAGATATTAAAATGATGAATGTGAATTTAGTTTATTAAATGTCCATTTTACTTATTTTAGTTTGTTGTGCTTTAATATAATTCTATTTCTGAAAATTAATTTTTGACTAAAATATTATCATATATCAAAATATATAAGTCAAACTGTAACTCAATAAATAGTTTAGTTATTAATTCCTCTTTGCCTTTGCAACTACCTCCAATATATAATTGTACTTTCAATTTTAGGTTGAATGATACAAAGTTCAAAGCAAACGAGACATTAATTTCTCTGCTATGGTATCTTACAATTCTATGCTTGTTCAATGTATTTATCTAATTATAATTCTATTTATTTTGATCAAAATATTTGTGTATAATTATTTGTATAATACTATAAGTATTAAATATGTGAAATGAGTAAATTACACCCATTTTTTCTAAAGTTCAATAAAATTATATTTTTTATTTTTATAATTTTAAAAATTACGCTCAAAGTTTGATATAAGGATATACAAGCCTTCATTCTAATTATTTTACATAAATGAAGTTATTATTTTTTCATAGTATATTTATTTATTTTAAAACAATAAAATTATTTAATATTGTCTTTATTGTTATATTAAGAATTTAAGGTTAAAATTTAGTACAAATTTAATTGTATTTATTGTTAAATAAAAAATAATTTTATTTTATATAAAAATTTATCTTTATTAAAATAAATAAATTATAAAAATAATAAGTGTAATTTTTCAAATTATAGATGTAAATGTAATTAAGTACAACTTTAGAAGAAATAGGTGTAATTTACTTATATAAAATACAAATATTTTTTTAAACATTTAAAATAAAACTAAATTAATAATTTCTAACAAAAAATAAATAACATTAAAATAATTAAACATTTTAAAAATACATTTTCAATAAGTGATATTTGTAGTAAAATTATAATTATGATTTATTTTTAAAAGGGTTTGTATAAATATGAGGTCTCTAATTTTATCCATTCTTCTATATGTCAAAAGCTTTATTAAGATTAACCTTTTATCCTACAAAGTAAAATAACGTTTTAATCTTTTGAAATAAAAGAAAAGTCTTTAAACTATCCCATACTAAAAGAAAGAAAAGAAAAGAAAAAGTCTCTAACCTTAAAAAAAAAAAAAAACTAAAAGTCTTTATCAAATAATTTTTATTTTCTGAATTATGCACACGAGGACTTTTAAAGCAAGCCGTTGATATAAACAAATATCTGGGAAACGAAGGCACTTATTATTAAATGGGGTATGGGGAGAAACGTCAAAGGGCGTCGACAGTTTATCAATTATCACATTAAATTTGACAAAATTTTACTAAATTATAGCTCACATTTCCTTTATTTTAAATATTAAATTCGCTTCCATTAACATTTGATATATATTTCAAAAAAATTTATCTAATTTATTTTTAATCAAAGATAGTTACTTTTTTTTTTAAAGGAATGCATATTTTATTGAAAAAAAATTTAGACCAAATTACACTATTCTCATGAAAAATGTCAAAATAAAAATTTAAATATAATTTTTATAACTTTGTAATTAAGTTTTTTAATGAGATTGATGCATATACAATTTATATAAATTATCTGTTTTATGATTATTTTTTTAAAAAAATATTTATATATTTTATTTTAATTAAAAAATTTAATAACAAAGATATAAATAACTGTCTATACGTCTAATTTATTTTAAAAATCTATACTCTCATCCCCTTAAAGATTAAAAAACCTATGATTTTAATTGTTTTGACTAAAATACCTTAAATGAAATTATTAATTTTGTAAAATTGTAATTTATTAAAAATTATTATTTATTTTGAATTAAAAATAATAAATTTAGTTTATTTTAATTTTTATAAAAATCTTATATTTTTCAAATATATATTTAATTATACAAATAATAAATATAAAAATATTTTGATCAAAATAGATAAAATTAATTTTTTTTATCTTTTAAGAAAAATGAGTGTAATTTACTAAAAAATATTCTAAAAAAGAGGGTTTTTATAACATCATACATATTATAAAATTTTTTTGCCAAAAACTTTGGGAATTAATTATAGCTGTTGAAAAAAAAAAGTGTAATTCAATTAAATTTTAAAAGAAGTTAGTGTAATTCCAAATTCCAATATTAATTAAAACTCATCACATAATGTTAGTGTAATATTTTTTATTTTTAAATTAAAAAATTATAGTTTCTTTTTTTCCAAAAAAATTATTGAATTCCACTATTTTAAAACAAGATGTAAAAGTTGATCAACACCAAATGAATGCCACTAATTAAATAACAATAAGAAGCATAAACTATAAGGCTCTATCTCGTTCAATATGAATGAAGCGTGAAATAAAGAAACAAATACCTAAAAAGAAAACTATAAAGAAGACTGTTCATTGGTCAATACTAACCTTCCCTCCACTAAATTTTAAAACATATATGCAAAAAAGAAAGTATACGAATAAAGGGACAAGATAGGAAAAAATAAAGTACAAAAACAAAAAGAGACTAAAATAAGTACTCTTCCCACCATTTAATTTTCAAATTCATACCCCTCAAATTAAAGTTGGTCCGTTGTTGCTTTTGGCCTTTCATTTTTTTTTCTCCAACAATTCTTTTTTTTCTAAAATAGCATTTAAAAATTAAAATAATTCCCTCCTCCAACTCCTACCTCCCAAACATCCCCTCCACGCCCTAATTAAAAAAATAAACAAAATAATAATAGTAATAATATAATTGTATAATTATAAAATAATCGCGTGCCGATTAATCGCCCTACCTTAGGAATGTTCCTCGATGATCACAAACAATTCGTCACACTATATATATAAACCCTCTTCCTCTCCTTTCTTCTTCATCCTCACTTCCTTCACTTTCTCTTCTTCAATACAATACAAAGACCCATCGTATTATCTTTAATCTTGTTCTCTTTCTCTTGAGTTTTACTGAAAATTGCAGAAATGGCGGCACTTTCTAATATTGACTCTACCTTTGAAGTTGACAAGCTTACCTACGAAATCTTCTCCATATTGGAAAACAAGTTCCTCTTTGGCTACAACGACCCCAAGAATTCGAAGAATTTTCTCTCAAATTCTGCTCAGATTTCTTCAGCAGATGTGAAATCAGTCAAGCAGAGAGCTGGTAAGGTTAGAATCCTCTGCATTGACGGCAGCGGCGCCACCGACGGCATCCTCGCGGCCAAGGCCCTTGCTCACCTTGAATCCTGCCTACGCCGTAAATCCGGGAACCCCAACGCCCACATCGCTGCCTATTTCGACGTCGTTGCAGGGTCCGGCGTCGGAGGCATTCTCGCGGCGTTGTTGTTCACTCGCGGAAGAGATGGATTCCCGATTTTCTCCGCCGAGGAAGCGCTGAAGTTCCTGATCGAGAACCGCCGCAAGATCTTCCGTTCTCCGGCGTCGGGGATCTTCCGGCGTGTTCTCCGGCCGTCGTCGTCCAAGGTGGAGAAGCTGTTTCGCAACGTGTTCGGTGAGAGCACGTTGAAGGACACGTTGAAGCCGGTTTTGATCCCCTGCTACGATCTCATCACTCGCGCGCCGTTCCTGTTTTCCCGCGCCGACGCGCTCGAGATGGATGGCTACGATTTCAAGATGAGGGACGTCTGCGTTGCCACGTCAGCCGATCCCGTCTCAGTGGGGCCCGTGGAGATGAAGTCCATCGATCGGAGGACCAAGATCATGGCCGTCGATGGAGGCATCGCGATGAACAATCCAACGGCTGCTGCTATCACGCACGTGTTAAACAACAAGCACGAGTTTCCCTTCTGTAACGGCGTCTCAGATCTTTTGGTGCTCTCATTGGGTAACGGAGAATCCGAGTTTAACGCCGTTAAACCCAACTTGTCGCCGGCCGGATTCGTGAGGATCGCCGGAGAAGGAGCTTCCGATATGGTAAGAATTCTACATTATCAACACAAAGAAGCCAAAATAATTAAAATTGAAAAACTAAAAATTGGCATTGTGTTAAAAAAAATGAGGAAAAAGTTAAAAGCAACCTAACTTTTAGACTGAAATAAAAAAGATGATTGTGCAACAAATAAAAGAGGTGGTGGTTAGGCTAATGCTTCTTCATCAATGTGTCACCTAATCCATCACAAATATTATTTTCTTTTTGAATTTAAAAATTCTATTTGGTAATAATTGTTATTCTAATATAATATTTATATATGCAGGTTGATCAAGCTGTATCAATGGCATTCGTGGAGTGTAGCACAGGCAATTACGTGCGTATCCAGTCAAACGGGATCATGGCAAAGAAAGCAGAGGGGATTCCCAGCAAAACGACGTCGGATGTTTTGGCAGTTTCAGAGGACATGTTGGCCCAGAAGAGTGTGGAATCTGTTCTGTTTCAAGGGAAGAAGGTAGTGGAAAATACAAATCTGGACAAGTTGGAGTTGTTTGGAGGAGAGATTATCAAAGAACAAGAAAGAAGAAAAACTAGCATTTTGCCTACTGTAGTGTTGAAGCATGCTTCTCCTTCACCCAGAACTTCTTCTGCAACTACTCTATCAACTTTGTCATCAAGCTGCTAGATGAATGAGTTAAATTATTTAGGGGTCAAAAAGTAAAGAAAGGAAGATTAGGGGGAGGAAATTAAGAAATGCCTTCAATTTCAAATGAGTTGAGTCTTGAGGACTATGAGTTAGCTGCCGCTTTAGATCAATCAAGACTAAGTTGGATCTGATCTGGGCTGAGCAGAACTGAATCCTCAACAAAATGTTTCTTCTTTTTGGGTATTTTGTTTTTGGGTATATATAGTAATTACATGTATTTATTCTGATGATAGTGATCTGTGTATATGGGTATTGTTAAAGGATGAGTTTGGGTGAAGATTAGAGATTTCAAGTGTCTTTTAATAGTTTGATTTGCGAGAGGTAGATTGATTGCACTGATGGGTCTGATAGTGGTGTGACTCAACCAACAACATTGATTCTGGAATTAGTAGAAGGGAAAATGCTTCCATCATCTCAGTACTTTTGAGTTTTGACTTAAAACGATTGATTTGGAGGAACGCAATGTTGCTTGTTTGTGAAGATCAGACCAAACAAACGCAATACTGTATATATTTTCTGCTTTGATTGGGACTCCACATTATATTTATTGTTTTCTTGTGAGCTCTACTCAAAATTTCACACCCCAAACTAAGGAATTTACCAAAAAAAAAAAAAAGAGACTAAAAAGTTGTCATACTTCTTTATATATTTCGAATGTTACATACTGCACAGTAATAGTTAATGTTATAATCAAAGTTATAGGATTAATGTTACTGGTCATAAATTGACAATCTTATCAAGACTAACAATTTGTTGATAAAATAAAAGATAGTTTAGAGATAGAAAAAAAAATTAAAAAAGTAGTAAAAAATAATTAAGATAAATTTTATTATTAATAATTTAATAATATAAATAAATAAAAATAAAATGCATTGATATTATTTAATTTATATAATCAATTCCAATTAATAAAAAAAACTTTATTTATTGTTCATGTAATTGTCATAAATTGACATTCAACTCAATTCACTTTAAGAATATATGTTTAGAGTTGTAAGAAATATGTCCTTAAGATTGTAGGTGAGCTCATTTGAAGATATGTTTACCATAAAATGGACTCATGTTTAAGATTTAATGGTTAATGTTTGAGAATATCTCAATACTGTTTTGATGTGTATACATAATCACTCTTAATTTATTTTTATTAAATTATAAGGAAAACTATATTTATTTTCATAAATTATAGCTTAATTATAATTTATATGAACTTTGAAATATAATACATTGCTATACTTCACAGAGTTTTACATTTTAAAGTTCAAGTAAAAGAAACTTTAACTGTTGATCTTTGAACTATCACAAAAAATAAATATGTTGTGCAAAATTACATTTAATCATAAATTTTGAAATATAGCACTTTACAAAAAGTCAAAATTTATAATTATGCCAGTTGGTTCCTCTTCAATTATAGATATCCAAAACCTTTAGATATATTGATGGTCCACACATAAGGCCCGGCCCGCAAAGCCCAAATGTTGGTATTTTATTGCGTTTGTCGCCTTAGCTTCCATATACAGCATAGAACAATTCTCAAGTGACCGAAGAAGGAAGGAGGGAGGCCGAGGAGAGGAAGATCGTTCGTCATCGATGGCGGGGAACTCAGTCGATGAAAAGCCTCTGAGAAGAATCTCGGAAGCCTTCAAAGAGATCGAAGCTATTGTCAATTCCCAGAGTTCTGACGTCGACGTTACTTTATTCTCCCGGGCCTCTTCTCTCGTCTCTCCTCTCTTTGGTTGCTTGGGCATCGCCTTCAAGTTCGCCGAGATGGATTACGTTGCCAAGGTAATTTCTCTCCTTATTTGATAACTTGTTTGTTTGGTTCCCTGAATTGGTATCATCATTGATGCATAAGATAGCCAGTAGTGGAAATTGAAGCAGGAAAGAGGATTGATGTTTTTGAGATTTATTGAAATTTGAATTGGATTTCCTGTTAATATCCTGGTAATACATTGTATGAACTCTTGATTCTATTGTGTTCATCGTTTGCTGTATGTACGAGTTGAGAGAAGTGAGGCATCTCATGTTTATTGACAAAACAGTGGGCTCTTTTGGATTGGTGCAGTTTATGTAAAATATGATGTGGCCTCGAAATTGGAAATCTTCTCCTGGAAGTATAATTCATGTCATTTGGTACCATGTTTTAGTTGACTGTGTGATGATGACAGGTTAATGATCTGGCTGTGGCATCCAAGTCTATTCAGACCTTACAATCTTTGATTGATCGGGATGTACAAGCTAATTCTGTGAGGAAAGCAGGTAGCCATACCAGAAATCTTCTGAGAGTAAAACGTGGACTTGACATGGTCAGGGTACTCTTCGAGCAGATTCTAGTAACACAGTATGTAAAACACTCTACTTTACAATTTTTTGTCTGCTAGATTCTGATATCCAGAGAAGATTCTATTATATAAAGAAGGGAGAGGACTGCTTCTACTTCCACTTTTCTCAGTCACACTTCTTTTTCAGTCATTTTGGTAACCATTAGAAGTGCAAGCCATAAATGAAAAATAACAACTAAAATTATCAGTTTTTTAAGATTGGGAATTGGTCTTAGCCTCTGATTTTGAAAGTATATTTTGGTTGGGGGATATATTTTTCTATAGGAATCTTTTTTCGGCTCTATTATTTTCTATAATGTTCTGGTGTCTTTCCTTCCAAATCCTTTTTTCAATTTCCTAAACTTGTCCTAACAGGGATAAATACTTTGTCCAAACCCATCTAAAATCCTTTGGCTTCTTCTAAGGTCACGTCGTTTGTTTGGAAACAAGTACTTGACCGAAATTTTTAATTTTCCAGACTGAATAAGCGCTTAGCTTATCTGGAAGCACTTCCTTTCACAGTAAAAAAGCTAACCCTTTTTAGTGGTTATCTATATTAAGTGGCACATATAAGAACTAGCTTTATTAACTCTAATAGTAAATATGAGCTGGGTTGTTGTGTATCTTTTGGCAGGGGAAATTCGCTCAGGGATCCAGCTTCCAAGGCTTACGCCCAAGTATTTGCTCCCTATCATAGTTGGGCTATCAGGAAAGCTGTTGCCGCAGGGATGTATGCCCTTCCTACAAAGCAACAGCTTTTGAGTAAACTCAATGAGGATGGTAAGTGTAGGACAAAATTTTCATGCACATTTGTTAAATTTAAATCCTGAAAAACCACCTGAAAGTTCAGTTGGTTAAAGTACTTGTACAGGGGGAGAGAAAGAAATTGAGTTAGAGAGGAGATAAATTACCCGTTACAGTTTTATGTTTAATATTAGAAGTTTTTAGCCCACTAGGTCTAAATTTAATGTGCCAAATTTTGATGGATTGCAAGGGAAGGGTTTCCCTGTCAAGATTTTCAGTTTATACTGAAGTTATATGCATGTATTCGCAACAGCTAGTGAACTTGGATTTAGGTAACTGAACATCGTTATGAAATTACTGATTCTGGACTATAAGAACGATAAATGAAACTCCTGGAAGGCCTTGAACCACCCCAAGGAATCCAAAACCTTTGGGAGACAGAGCAAGACGCTCTCACCATCTTCTGGAATCCACTAAAGATACAAAACCAAAGAAGAAAGCACAAAAGGCTCTCCAGATTCTTCTAGATAATCACGTAGTCTGTCTTCTGCTTATTACATGAGAAAAATATTATTAGATATCCTTAGAACATCCCTCCATGCATAAGGAAATGCAAAATTAAAATATTAAGTTCGTTCTTAACAACATGGTAAAAATTTCAATAGCTATTCCACTATAAATAAAATCTGAATTTGACTATTGACTCTTTGGACAGTCTATCCGTCACCATAACATTTTAAAATTATCAAATTAACTGAAAGAGTTAATTGTTCAGCTTTGGCCTATTCTTGTGTCCATTGTTCAGCTTTCCTCCCGAATGCTCCAGCATCAGTGCATCATAATATGAATGCAATCTTTCTGTGTATCCTTTGCTCATGGTAACTAAACTATTGTAGTTTCTTTTCTTTTATGTTAAAGCTAGAGAGAATACCAAATCCATTATGTTTGCTCATGTTGCCTTTGTTCCTTGTGGTTCCATTATTCACCCTCCTCTCTCTCCCTCTGTAACTCTTCCTGTTGTATAATTGGAGATTGTATGTTCTTTTCGAGTATTTTTACTTAGTAAATTTATATATTTATTATACTCTTTTGTCTTTCCTCTTATTATGATTCAGAGTCGTCTGCAAGGGTCCAAATGCAAAATTATGTCACAGCATCAGCACCTTTAATCCAGTACATTGACAAACTCTTTCTTTCGAGAGAATTGGGTATTGATTGGTGAATCTTAGACTGTATCGTGTTTATACAGATTATTCAGTGTGATTCAGTAATTGTTTATTTATAGAAGACAACTTATGCCTTAATGATTGCTAAGTATATTGCATAGGTCTTATAGATCGTGTATATTGTAGTTAGAACTAATCTGATGGTTCTTGAGAGTCTCATTAACGCTACATTTCTAGTGTAGATGAAAAGCACTAATTTAAAGATTTCGCAATATTAAGTTATAAAAATAAGAGTAAGGTAGTGATTAGGTCTTTAAATGATCAATTTTTAATTAATTTAATTATTTAATTAATAAAAGAGATGAAAAGCTAACTACTAATTATATTAATAAATGTTAATTTTACAGTTAAATAATAAATTATATCATATTCAACGGCGAAAAAACATATAAGATTTAAGGAGACCTCTCGTACACAATTTTAAACAAATTTTTGAGAATAAAAAGTTAAAATGTTGAATTCTCATATTTGATACAAAGATTAAAAAAAAATTTAAAAATATTATATTATCAAAAATAGAATATTTTTATAAATTTTTATTCTCATTTCAAGAGGTAAAAATTTTGCATTTATATGGCATGAAAATATTTTTAAATTATTAAAATTATTAAATTACTATCTTAAAATTTAACTTTATCTTAATTTAGTAAAATTATTAAATTACTTTTTTCATAATTTAACCCTACTTTAATTTAATAAAATTACTAAATTACTCTTTTTTACTTTAAATTCATAGTTGAAAAAAGATCTTGTTTTGTTTATAGACTTTTTTTTTGTTATTTTGAGAAGTGTGTCAATGATGTTTTGATTACCACATCTTGCTTGTGGTGTAACGACCTTTTATTCATGCTATACATTTATTAGAGTAGTGGAAGTATATAATATTTTAAATAATTTTTTTTGCTTTTTTCATGTTAGAAAATATCAGAGAGTTATTATTGGTTGAATGTGACTTAAATAAACTTTTCTTATAGTGCATTCAAATTTAACTCAGCCATAAATTCTGTACAACATTTTTATTATCATATTATAAATCATATCATACTCTGAAATATAAATTCTAACAACTATTCATATACAATTGAGATATACTATATTATGGTACTAAATTTATTCATATGTAAGTAAATAAGACTACAATTTATCAAATTCATTATACATATCTATTCTTTCAAAACATTTTCTATTAAAGAATTGATAGTTTTTCCTAAAAATTAGACATTTTTTCATTTATACAACAGCCAAATTCAACATATATGTCCAGCAATCTCATCAATATAATCAAAAGACAGCAATATAGATTTATATATAAATTTAAGCCTAATTTTTACTTCCACATAACAGTGTCATCATTCTCCAAGGATATCTTGACATTCTTCTTTTGCCCAGCTATCTCTTAGGTATTCCTTATTCCTGATCATCTAAGCAAACAATTTAATGAGATTATTAGATTCCAGTAGAGTAATTTACAATTAAATATTTACAAAATAGTTGCATACTCAGCTATGCTGAGGCACTGAAAACGTTTTCCCATGTCAGTTTAAATACATGTGAATTACTAAGTACTTTTAAGTTCAAAATGAATATGAAAAATCAATGCAAAATAATATAATGAGTATAATATCTTTAATTTGAAAAATCATATTGAAAATCATATTTGAAATTCTTATATATTCATTTATTACACATTTCATGTAATTATTCATTTATCACACATCTCATGTGATTATTCATTTTAGGTTGCATGTCATTTTATCTAAAAACACATGAAAAATTTAGTTGGGTGTGATATGCAACACCAATTACTTGAAAACAACGTTCTATATTGTGAGTGTGATCTGTCACACCAATTAGCTACTCAATGACCGGGTGAGAATCAACATCTAGGACGTTCCCCTAGCATGTGCACAATAGCTAATTTTTATCCTCATACAGTCTATATAGCATTATATACGCATAGTTGACTAATACTTAAGGTTATATGATATCATACTTAAACTAAAATATCGTCCTGTATTAGTTATCCGCTTTTTACTCTTTAAACCTTTCACAGGGTTATCCCGATTTAATTAATAATTTCTAACAGATGCAGACCAATTCAATTAAAATAAATTAATTTACAAAATCATTTGCATATGGGATATTCAATGGCCGTCCTATACCAGCTATTGAATATCTACCTTAAGTTAGTCTGTCCCAATGAAATATAATCCCAATAGTCAAATTCTAGCAAACATGCAACAAACATTCTCAATATACAGGTAATCTTATATACTCATCTATATAATTCTCATGTAAATCAATTATTTTCAGCACTTATTCCCATTTAACACAATCATACTTAAATCAATAATTCACAACGTCAGTTAAAAGTTAGGGGAATGTAAATTACTCTATCTTTTACCGTTTGCACCTATTTGGACCAGGGTTTTTCTTTTTTTCTTGAAGGTTGTTCTCACAATTAATTTTCTAAAGAAACAATTTAAATCTTATACAAATTTCCTTTCAATTACACTTTCTTATAATTAAATGCCTAATTTTTACTTCGGTCTAATCATCAAGGCATATTTGGAAATCAAAATCTACAGGAAAACATCAAATTGGAGTATTTTAAATTATATCAGAGGTTTCGGAAGTTTAAAATTTGATCCCTACTTCTTTCCAGCAACTTCGGTGATGACGCAGGTGGCAAATAGTGGTTGGCGTCAAAAATTAGTCCAAAATATAGTCCGAAGCACAAGGATGCCGGATTCGGGGTCGGTTCGGAGAAAAATGGCAGTTTGACAACAATTTTCTACGAATGCGGTGGTTGCTCCAAAACGTTTCTTCTCTGTTCAAGGCGCGTGACAACGGTTCTTCGCCGGTTGGCAGCTGTCGAAGGAAGAAGGCAACTCGAGCTAGCTGTTAGTGGCGACAGTATGGCCGAACAGTGGTGTTTTTTGATTGAATCGAAGAAGAGAAGTCGACAACCGAAGGTAGAGAAATTTGGAGTTTCCAGTGCTGTGGCGTTGGGTTGAGCTACTGAACCTTCCGGCAGTGACAGGCGATGGTAACTTGGCCGGACGACAAACGAGCGTGGTGAAGGTGGCGGATGGAGGTAGCTTCGCGGGGAGGGGATCATGGATGAGGAGAGAGAAGGAAAATTTGAAAATATGAAGGGTAGGTTTGGTATTTTAGCATATAAGGGCATTTTGGTCATTTTTAAAATTTACTTCAAATAAATTTTTTGATACAATTTCTGATTCATCATCAAATACGAGATAATTCAAAAGGAATTTGGGAATCTTTATAGCATCACAAGCTCACCAAAATTATTTGTCAAGTTTTTCAAGTCCGATACAAATTTCCTCATTGGATAAATTTTTATCTTGAAAAATTTTCAAATTTATACTACAAGCTCAGAAAAATTTTCTTAAATCAATTTTAAAAAAATTTTAATTTATTTTATCTAATTTAATTTTTTTTAAATCAAGTTATTACAATTGGAGGGAGTAGAAACATTCTAATTTTGTTGATTTATACGATTTTGAATTAGTACATTTGTCAATGATATTATAAATTTTATTTGGAAATTATAATTTTAATGGATTTGATGATTTTTTATCATATATAAAAACCAAGTACATATTTTGTTTTTTAGAAAAATGTATATATATATATATATGTGTGTGTGTCTCTATGTATGTGTGTATGTTATTTAAGTGTTATTAACTAGTAGCATGCATGTTATTTAATTAATAAGTTATAATTTTTGTTTTTAATATAACATATGTACTTTAAAAAAATAGTTGGTTATAATTTTAAAATATATATTTAAAAAATTATCAAGAACATATTTAAAAAATTATTAAATATTTTCAAGAATATTGAAGCTAAACAAAATACAGAAATGTAATATTTTAAGAAATATTGTAAAATATTCTTATGAATGTTTTAAGTGAATTAAACAGTTTTGTAAAATTCTTAAAAATCATATTCCAGAGAATCACATTCCTAATAATATAATTTTTGAAAATAAAAAATCTATCAGTGTTCTTAAAGTTAAACATAATCAAATCTTACCTTTTGAATTTTTTTTATATGTAATTTGTAAATTTGCTATGTTTTATTTTACACTTTATATTATTAAATAAAATTCAATTCATCATTTAATAATTAAGTTAACGTCTATTAATGTCACATTAATATACTAATTAATTTTTTTATCAATCTTATTAATTGAATAATCGAATTGATTGAGAATTAATTTTTGAGTAAATTAATAATTTAGTATTTAAAAGATATATATTTTTTTAATTTAATCATTGAAAGATAAAATGTTTTAATTATAAATCAATTTGATTATTTGATTAATTTAATTAATAGACAATTAACTAATAGTAACATTAATAGAAATTAAGTGACTATTAAATAATTAATTAAATTTTATTCAATAAAAAAATATAAACAATACATTTCGACAATGTGTAATTTATTAAATAAAACACATCAAATTTAGAAATTGCATACAAAAAATACAAACTATACGTTTTGATAATGTTTAATTTATAAACATGATGTATTTTATTTTATTTATTATTGAATATAATTCAATTTAGTCATTCAGTTAATAAGATAGAAAAAAAATTAACACTATATTAATTTTTCTTCTCTCTTATTAACTGAAAGATAAAATTTATTAAGAAATAATTTTTTAGTAATTAAATTAAGACATTTGATTTTTTAATGATTAAATTGAGAAAACATGGATCTTTTATAAATTAAATAATTAATTTATTTTTGATCTTTTAGAGATTTAATGAAAATATCTTATCTTTCAAATATCAAATTTAAAAAAATATGTATTTTTTATAAACCTTATCATTAATTTATTCTAAAAATTTGTAATATATTTGGTAATTAAGTATAAATAAATAGATTAAAGAAATAATTATATGAAGAAACTTAACTTAGCCTAAAGTCTTATTATTTTTGTGGCCATGCTTTTGTTTATTGATGTATATTTAACACATATGTTATTGTTAAACTTAATTTTTTTTATTTTAATTGATTAATCTTTAAAAATTATTTTTTGAATTTTTAAATAATTTTAAATAATATTTTACCTTTTTATATTATTTTCTTTCTTATACTTTCATTTAATTTTTAATTTAGTACGTTAAATTTATAATGAGGTTCATATATATATATATATCACATTTTTATTAGCATTTTGTTAAATTTTAATGAAATGATTAATACAAGTTAATTTACCAATGTAAGTTACATTAGATGTTCTATACAAGAATTTTTTTATTATTTATTTTTATTTTATTGACATCAATTATATATCTTTAATATGTTAAAATGATATGAAATTATGAATTACATCAATAAAATATATAAAATAAAAACCAATAACATTATTAAATAAATTAAATAATTTATAAATTTTAGACATTTAATTATAAATATTAAAATTAAGTTAAGTGTTGAGTAAAATTATAAATACCAAAGCCTAATAGTTCTGTGAAAGAAGAGGATTGGGAAGTATTTTACTTAATTTATTCATCTATATACATACACACACACACACATACATATTCCGTGTTGCGAACTTGACAAGCTTAAACCCTAGCTGTCTTGTGTGTAAACCCTACAACCTCCATTCCTGTGTGTGTTTGTCACAACATTCCATCATGGGGGCTAAGGATTATAAGAAGAAAGGAGGAAGGAAGGCCAAGAGTTTCGCAACCAATCACGATCCCTTTTTCAGTAACGAATCGAGAAAGCGACGGAAAGTTAACGATCAAGTTGATGACGGTGAGATTGACAGTGACGAAGAGGAAGATGGATTCTTTGCTGGTGATGGCGATGGAGAAGAGGAAGCTCATGAGGCTCAAATGGAAGAAGAAACTGAGGGCGAGGCAAGGAAGAGAATTGCGGAGGAACATTTGAGACGTCTTCGAGATATTGCTCGGAGAGAGAAGGAGGATAGAGAAGAAGAAGGAGAAGAGAGTGAAGATGATGATGATGATGATGATGATGAAAAGGAAGGCGAAAAGGACTCCCTCATAGCGCAGAAGTTGATAAAGGAGCAGATGGAAGAGAGCGGGCGCGTGAGGAGAGCATTTGCTTCCAGGTGAAGCTCTTTATTATCAGAAAATGTTACAGTGCTGCAATTGCTTGTTTTTGTGAATTGAAATTATCATGTTTAATCTCTGCATTTGAGAAGTTAAAATGATGCAATAGATTCGTTTCGGTTTCTTTTTCTTTTTCCTATTCTTTCTCGATAAGGTAATTTATTGTTTAAACACCCCTAGATTCCAGGACATTTTTTATACTTTTTTTTGGGGGGGGGGGGGAGGGAATTTGAACTTTGAAGATAACTTCTACGACTACTTTGCTATAACCTTTTTAAAGCTTTATTGTCTTCAACCAGAGATGGATTCAAAACATTCTGGTAAAGAGAAATATAAGCAGGCATCTCATGTTTGCAATTGCGTTATAACCTAGGGACTTCTATATATGATGCTTATAATATATGATGAATATAATATAGGGTGCAACAGCAAGGAACTAGCGGAGAATTCCGGCTTTTAGTAAAGCACCGATATTCTGTTACTGCTGTGGCCCTATCAGAGGATGACAAGAAGGGTTTTTCAGCTTCAAAGGATGGGAACATTATGCACTGGGATGTAGATAATGGGAAAAAAGAAAAGTATCAATGGCCTAGTGATGAAGTACTGAAGTCTCATGGGGTGAAAGATCCACAAGGTCGGGCTCAAAGGCACAGTAAACATATATTAGCATTGGCTGTGAGCTCTGACGGTCGGTATTTGGCAACTGGAGGCCTCGACCGCCATGTTCATCTATGGGATACACGCACAAGAGAGCATGTTCAGGTAGTTCTTTCTTCTTTGTAGAATAAAATTTGATCATTGCCTAGGTTTCAGAAAAAGCCAGTAGCTATTTAAATGTTTGGACAGTAAATACAGCTTCGGATGTAATGTGAATATTTATTTATTGTTTATATGGCCCCTTTATGGTAAAGAACCAAGGGAAATATGTAATTTGGTGTTTGTCTGATGGCATACCTTTTTAAATAAAATTATACCTCACTCTTACCTATATAATGATATGTATTGCCTGTTCAAAAACCTTAGACTATTTATCATGAATTTTGTGTTGAGTGAATAATAAGTCACTGAATAACAAGTGATTGACAAAGTCAAACCTAGCCTAGCAATTTCAATTCAAATTTTCACTCTAATTTTACTGCCATACATTGCATTATTGGACTCTGTTTAACTAAAGCTTTATGATTTTTGACTTAGCTCTCTCTATCATGTCTTTTACAGTCTTTCCCAGGTCATAGAGGCCCTGTTTCATGTCTAACTTTTAGGCAAGGAACTTCAGAACTTTTCTCTGGTTCATTTGATCGAACAGTTAAGATATGGAATGCTGAAGATAGAACTTATATGAATACTTTGTTTGGCCACCAAAGTGAAGTATTGATGATTGATTGCTTACGCAAAGAAAGGGTACTGACTGCTGGACGTGATCGTAGCCTGCAGTTGTTTAAGGTAACCTGATATTCTTTATGTGTTTCTTGTTCAAATTGCATTTAACTTACCTTTGAACTATTAAATGATTGCCCTTAAGACCACATACATTCCAATTCTTTTCCATCGCTTGCTTCGAGGCTTCAAAGCCTTTAGCTTGAAAAGGAATAATGAAGAAAAAGAAGACAAAAGAAGTTTTATAATATCTTGTAGGAGACATGTCCTTCATATTTACCATGGGATAATTTGGCAATGGACAAACTTCTTTTATGTAACATATTCCTTTCTTTCTCCTACAAATGCTGCTCTTTTGTTTTTCCATCTTCAAATATGGAGAAGATTATTAAGTGATTGAGATGCAATTATGATGTGCCTTAACATCAATTGTGTATGCTTTGGAATATAGGTTCATGAAGAGTCACGTCTAGTTTTTCGTGCTCCTGCATCTTCATTAGAATCCTGTTGTTTTGTTAATAATGATGAATTCTTATCTGGCTCGGATGATGGAAGCATAGAGCTTTGGAGTGTAATGCGAAAGAAGCCTGTTTACATTGTGAGAAATGCTCATGCTGTACTGACTAAGGAGGTGGAATCTGAACCAAATGATAATGGAAGAATCCCCAATGGTGACTTAGGTAGATCCTTTTTTCTATTCTTATCATTTTCCTTGTAAGTCAATGCACTTGACATAGCAATGATTTCTTCAATTCTTCCTTGAAGTTGAATTATTGTAAGAATTTATATCTAATTTCCTTCATGGTCCTCTGTTCATCTACACTGTAAAAATGCTATCCATGACAGCACACTATATATTTGCCCTTGTCTTAACTATCTCAGCTGTTGTCATTTGAATGTGAATTTGTAGCTATTACATAGTCTTGTTTTAGGATCCTAAAGTTTAGCATTATCTTCAAACTGCAGAAAATGGTCACCACAATCCTGAGGGCCATCATTGTTCATCCGCTTCTTCATGGGTCAGCGCAGTCACTGTTTGTAGAAACAGTGACCTTGCAGCATCTGGGGCTGGTAATGGTTCTGTTCGATTATGGGCAGTTGAAAGTGAGGCCAAAGACATTAAACCGCTGTATGATGTACCATTGGTAAGGAAAAGGAGTAGCAACAAAACAATGTTGCCTTCTTCCTGATTTTGATGTTGAATTCTTTAAATTTAATGGTAAAATTTGGGGCCATATAACATGAATATTATTGTTGCATTGGATGAGTGAACACACTAGAAAAAATTGGATTATGAATGATTGCATTAAACAGTGTTGAAGTACCATCTATCATAGAAAAGTTGGTAGAAATGCATTTTAGGTGGTTTAGTTATGTACAAAGGAGACCATTAGAGACTTTTGTATGAAAGTTGACAAGATAGAAGATAGTCCAATAACTAGAAGTAGGGGAAACCAAAGAAAATAGGAGAAACTATTAGAATGAACTAGCTGTAAACAATCTAACCATAGAAATGAGTCAAGACAGAATAAGTTGGTGCCGCTTGATTCATGTAGCCGGACTCACCTAGTGGAAAAAACTTTGTTGTATAACATGAATATTGTTGAAACATTGAGAAGTTGAATGTAATTTTAAGAAATATTTACTGTTCACCTATGTTGTCAGATGCACATTTGTGCTGAGATTAATATGCAGTTAAGATAACTACCATGATGTCTATTTGGTACTTATTTAAACCTGTCTAATGCAGGTTGGGTTTGTGAATTCCTTGGCTTTTGCAAAATCAGCAAAATTCCTAGTTGCTGGAGTTGGGCAGGTGAAGTTTTGCTCAATTTTTTTTACCCTGCTTATGATAATATGCTCTGTGGTGTTTGATATACTTTTTCCTGAGATTGTTTTGAAGCCCTTCAGTATTTTGACGATGATTGAATTTTTACATAATTTAGTTCTAGAAGGCAGTAACTGAAAATCTGCTACTTTTCTGCGTGAGGCTTCTCTCATGTTAAATGATTAAACCAAAGGGTCTGATAAAAATACAAATCTCAGCTTTATCTATATTCATTGTGAATACTGCACCCTTTACTGTTTCAACATAGTAAGACCCCTCTCTTGCTTACAGGAACCTCGTCTGGGAAGGTGGGGACGGACCCCAGAAACTCGAAATGGTGTTTTAATTCATCCTTTAAATTTATCGTGAGATAAGGCAAATGAGGACTCTACCTCTTCAGTTTTGACCCAAAATGAAATGCAAACATTGAGCAGAATGATGATATGGGGGAGATCCTAATTGTACATTTAGGTTCACATTTTTTCATCCAAGGCTATAGGGTCTGTTTCAGTCCATCTTTTCCGTGTTCTATTGAAGGTATTACTCCCTTTTATTATCGTTTCTGAATGAGTCTACCATGAGAGGAGTGGAAAATAGATTAGACGGTGACTAACGTACACATGGTGAAAATTTTCTCCTAATGTCAATCACGAATCAGCTATTTGTTCTGTTATTATAATTTTTGTGTTGCGTTGAGACGGTGATTTCAGGATATTTTCTTATAATGCATATTACGTACACATGAATTGTGCTGCCTGATATTTTCAGGGATGGGGCAAGGATTAGTCTCCGCGTTTATAATGAATTAGATTGGAATTGTAAATTGTTGTTTTAAGATTTATTAGAAATATTATAAAAGTTCATTTTTTTATATTTGTAAATTTTTGTCGTGCTTCTTGCATATTTTTTAAACACTAGCTTAAAAAATTAAGGTGTCTCATACTTTTACGTGAAAATTTTTGATTGATGGTGGTAATTTTATGAGGGGAAGAAAATGTAATTGGATCTTTTTACAAAAATTCAGAAGTATTTTGTTTTTTTTCTTTAAAGACAAGTGTATACTCGGTTAACAAAATCACTTTTAATGTTTTCAATTTACCTTTAAATGCATCTTTGAAAATAATCTGATAGGAAAAGGCACTGTCGGAAGATTCTTTTTTTAATATTCATTAAAACGGTGGCAAAATTTTCTTGCATCGTTTATAAATCTTTTGAAGAATGTGTGGTATTTAAGAGGATAAATAAAATATATTATAATTAAAATAATTATTAAGCAGATACTTATATTTTTCTTCAAATAATTTTGTTTTAGGTTTAAAAGAATTTTTTAAAAACTTTTTACTTCTTTTTTATAGCGCAACAATTGTTTATCTAATTAATTTTTCTTTAAAAAAATTGTCCTATTGTTATATTCCCTGTGGGTGACTAAGGAAATTAAGGCTGAGGAGTAAAACTTGAAATTTGATAATTTCGATTTTAAAACCTCACATTGCTTTCTAAGAAATGTTTATATTGAACAGAATGGACGACAATAAACTTAAAATTTCAATAATAAAAAATTAAATTAACTTTTTTTTATTTTGTTTTTCATTCTTTTTAATTCATTGATATCGTACCTGTGAAATTGTTCACATCGGAACTCAATCAAAGATCTTGCACCCCTGAATCAAATCTAACTCGGGTGCTAAAGATTCAAGTAACTGAGCTTGCAATGTCAGTGAAGATACTGCCCTTTCAAGAAAAATCAGATTCACTTACGTGAGTTTATGAAACATATCAGCCAGGGAACTCATTTTCATAGCTGAACAAAGTAGTTTGTTTAGAACATATTTAATATGAACAGTTATCCATGAAAAGGTAAGTTTCAGTAGAACCTAATAGGAGAAAGCTAAATATTGATATAAACACGTGAAAAATTCAGTAGCACCTAACAGCATGAGCCAAAAGACTCATGAAACACCGAAGTTCTTGCTTCAAAAGAAGCGCGAGCCTCAATTCACAGGTGGGTATAAAGAATCAATATTTCTGTTGAAAAACACAGCCTCCATAGATGTGCACGGAGGTTCTAAATATTGGCCTAGCCAAACTCCAGATTTCATCTTCCCACCTTGTTAATGTTGCACAGTTAGCCACCCAAGATGATTCACAAGAATTTACACTAGCAATTCGTTTTTTCAACTCCGTCTTCTGTAGTATCCTTGTTACTGCCCTCAACTGCAGTGACTTCCACATCCACTGGAGCGGATGAACCATTATTTCCACTTTCTGTTCGTGCTGGCTGAGAGGTGTCTGTGCTTGAGTTCTCATTGACCGATGCTAATGGTTCAGCTGGCACCTGTTTATCTGTTGTCAATGGAACACTGGATGATGGAGATTGTTCAGCTGCATCAGAATCATTATTGCCTGATTCTGTCTTGAGTTCTCCATTGGGAAGAACATCGGCAGAGTCATTGGCAACCGAAGATTCCCTCCATTCCACCCATTCAAGCGGTTTGTCACTGTCACCATGTTCTGATTTTGGTCCTGGTTCCGGAGAAGATGTTGCAGTGTCAACTAAATCCTCATCATCCCCAACAATAACATTATCATCTCCACTGGCACTGATAACACCAGTTTCCTCAGCATTAGGTGAGGGAGAAGCAAGGGAACCAGTAGAACGTTCATTGGCAACTCCATCATCCTCAAAAGCAAACCAGTTGGAATTTGTAAAGAGAGATCCGCTGCATGTGCCAGGGAACATTTTGAGGCAAATATCAAGAGAATGCAAAATTAACAAGTTTCATAAGAGGCACAGGCAACATTTTCCATACATTATACCAAGTTATTTTGATTCTATAGTCAAAAATTGATAACGGAAGGACTGGCGAAGGCCTGGACTTACCTTTCATGATCATCTCCCAACCGCAGAGAAGATATAACTACTTCAGCAGATTCATCATCAAAATAGACATCCTGCAAAATAAACATATTAGAAGCTTTGTTAAGGTAATGGATTGAAACTCCAAAAAATTATTATCAATAATTATCAACTATGATTGTTGATAATTAAATTCTAGTGAAACAGGGAGACAGGTGGGGCAGTGCTTGACTGATTTATGCTCCAATTAGGATATCCATTCTACCTACTTTCCTTTGGATTTGGATTATCCACTATGACTAATAAAAGCTAATACACTCAAAGGCAGCAAATTACAGGAGTATACTTTAGAAGGACAGTTAATTCGAAAATAATAATAATAGTACAATAGTCTCTTTTAAAATTACACAGGTGCCAAAAGATCTTGGACAAAATAACAAGATAGTTTAAAATCCATGCCAAGATAATTTATACATAATGCACAAGTGAACTGATCCTACCCAAAAATAATACAGGCAACTAAACTGGATGCAAACAGATTACTCTTCGCAACTGAGTAAAATTTGATCACATGTTTATGTTTATCCAAATATCATCTTAATCAATTAAACATACATTTTATGAGCCCAACACCAAGCGTCCTGACTGACATTCAGTGAGATTAGGGAAGTACATCATACCTCATCATCTCGTTCAAGAGAGCCATGAGCCTAAAACACAAGTTAAGTAGGTCAGAATCATGAAATAATGACAAATCATAATATATAATGATAAATCAGGATAAGAAGTAATATCAAAGCTATAGCAAATGATCAAATAGAACCTAAATCAGGGGGTTACAGAACAACCTGGAACTGGTATCATAAATGCATCTTTCTATAATAAAATATTAGTAACATACAATGCAGTCAAGCTATGCATCAGGAAAGTAGACCAAGACTACAATAAAAAGAACGTGGTCAGCCCCCTTAGATGAAAATTGACAAAAGCACAGCTTTGTCAATTTGTGTAGCTACTAAGATAAATGTCAGTCAACCTACAATCATCTTCTTTCATTTAGATGGATGCAATGATATATTCTCTCGCATTCACTCTCTTTCTTCAATAAATTCCTTTGTTTTCTTCATTAAAAAATGTCGAGTCAACAGTAGTTGGGTCAAGTATAACCTACACAACTACTTACATCCCTATTTAAATTTCTTTTGGGTTATCAAATGACCCATGACTGAGTTTGGCTTTCGTAGCCAATCCTAAACCCGAGTAAAATGAAGAGGATTGTGTTTAGTAGTCGACAACTAGCGTAAAACATTGTCGAATCTTTATGATTATGGATCAACGACGAGACATACAGGTTTCGTATAAGTCGAAGAAAAACAAAGGTAAATTTTGTGAAAGGAACACTGGATCTAATGGAGAAATAGATAGATACATAAATCATAGGGTTTAAGCTGAGTGGATGAAATGGAAAAAGACTTCAAGAGTTATTTGTGATAGAAAAGTACTACTCAAGGTTAAAGAAAAACTTTATGATACAGCTATAAGACTTGCATTGTTATATGGTACTAAATATTAGGTGATAAAAAGTCAACATGGACAAAAATTCTATATTGGAAAAATAAAAATATTGTGTTGGATGAATGATCACACTAGAAATGATAGGATTAAGAATGAATGCATTAGCAATAAAGTGAGGGTAACATCTATCATAGAAAAGTTGTTAGAAACACGGCTTAGATGATTTGGTAATATATAGAAGGGACCATTAGACATTCGTGTACGAATAGTTAACCAAATGAAAGATAATCTAATAATTAAAGATAAGAAAAGACCAAATAAAATAATAAAAAAAGTTATTAGCATGAATTTAACTATTAATAATCTAACTATAAAAATCAGTAAATATAAAATATGTTGGTCTCGTTTGATCCATATAGTCAACCCCACTTACTTAGAACATGTTTTTTTGTTGTTTTCAAATGACCCATGACCCATTTTATTAGAGTTAAATACAACCCACCTATATGACCCTTGTTTAAATAATTGTAGTATTTGTATCATCTTGTATGCACACATATCTATATATGCACCCTTGTATATACATGTGCAATTGTCTATCTATATGTGTGCGTGCATGTGCTTGACCACTTTCATGTGTACACACGGATATATATACATGTGACGGTGCTTCTATATGTACAAATATCTTTATACATATATGTACTATTATGTATGATTTTGAGACCTTATGGTCATCGGTATCCAAAACTAAATATAAAGGCAATCTTGTTCAAGGCACTATCAAGCACTAAATGTGAATACTTCTCTCAGTAAAAATTCTAACCATGGTTCACCACATGTGAGGGACTAATCTCTTTTTATTATTTAATATATATTTAATATGAAAATATGTTTAAATAAAAGTGGAGAAATAACTTTGGATTAATCTCAAATGTTGGCAAGGATGATAAATATATTCCTCCAATGTATGCTTATCCATTTTCTTGAGTACATTCATGAATGTAAATATATATAAAAGAGTGGAAGTTATGCCAAGTCAAGGGGAGAGTGAAAAATTTCTTAACTTCCTACTTATATTTAAAAATAATTTTTTTAAAAAAATTAACATGAACTTTAGTGCATGACAAGCCCGTTAGTATTATATACATATGCAGCTGTGTTTATATGTGTGAACATACACACATGTGCTCCACCACTTAAATGTGTACATACGTGTGTATATATGCAAACAGCTATATTTATATATATAAATTTGCTATTGAACCTAAATAATAAGTTAAATGAAAATATCATATAATAAAAAATAGTAAAATGAAATAAGATGAAAGAAATTAGATTGGGTCAAAGGGCTAACTTAGTGTTGACCCAACCCAAGTAACCCAAGGGTCTAAGTAGTTGGGTCTGAGAAATTATCGAAGTTGGGTTAGATGGTTATTGGGATCATGGGTCTAATTTGCCAACCTTAGACACTGCCAAGTCTTAAACTTCTGTCAATCGGTGGGTTTCAACGTTGCTTGTCCATGCACTAGACTATGATACACCATAAAATGCATATTTGTAGTTAACTTGTTTATTTCTTGTCATTGTGGAGAAAACTACTTTAATGTCTTTATTGCGTCCCTTACTGTATTGTAGAGCAATGGGAAGGCCTGGGCCAGTCCAATTGAAGTTGGTAAAATGAATCCCCCAAAGAAACTAAATGGAATTCTCCAGATGATTCTGCACCTCCATGCAAATCTATCTATGACTAGCTTCTAATAACTCGCATATAGTTCCATATCATATCATAACTAGTCAAAATGGAACAGTAAAATAATTGCAGATACAGAAGATATACAGGGTGCTCCTGAAAAATGACAGTACCTCTTCAATGTCTTCGTTATTGTAAATACCATAACGGAAGGCCTGACTCAAGTTATTTGCTAAGGCTGCAACATCATAGTCCCGATCCTGATAGTCATCCTCATCACTATCCCTGTTCCTGTCATGCAATGATGTTGGTCTCCTGAAACAATCAATCACCAAAATTAGAGGTGCCTTTCAAAGACAGGAGAAAACACATCAGACACCATAGACTAAAACATTTGCTGTAGTATAGGCATACAGATCCCATTGAAAGCATATAATAATTTGTAAATCAAGAAATTATTTGAGAAACTAATAAGAATGATACTACAGTTGAACAAGAAAACATACCCACATGCCCATTGATAGACATTTTCCACAGCATTTCGCTTTGTTAAAACATTTATGTACCAATCTGTCCATTCGCTATTTTCCTGTCAATACAAAATATTTGCGAGTAAGTTAAATGACCCTGTAGTTACCTCTCAACATTGAAATTGGGCTTAAACTGCAGAAACAGGGGACATTAACTTCAGGGGCAAAAGGTAGCAAATCAAAAGGCATTAGACAGTAGAGTGATCAATGCACAGACAATCAGAAATTTTCCAACAAAATTGCAAGGGACATAGTAGCATACCTGCAGATGTGCCTGAATCTCACTGTTGCCATTCCCTACCTGGACAAGTTTGTTAGATATGCGGGTTATGTGCCCAATATTTCCTATCCTGGGAGGTGGTTTACCCTCAGCAGGTATTGTTGGCTGCAAGAAAATTTGGATAAACAGAATGAAACATGATATTTATTTCTTCAAAAACAGAGATTTAACAGCATAAAAAACTTCCATATAAAACACATGCAAATTCTTTCTTGAGGATATAACATCTAGGAAAAAAAGATCATGAACCTTGTTTGCATCAGCTTCCAGTGTGAAATGCTTCTCCAATTGAATAATTTTCCCAACAAAATCACACTCGTGAAGAAGATGTTCAATAAGAGAAGAATTCTTGCTCTCCAAGCATGATATTATTATGTTTTCTACATGGTGATGCAGAAAGTTATTGTATGGGTACCTACAACATTTAAACAGTGCATTAAGGGATGGGATCAATTGACCACAAAGAAAACAGTGTAGCTAAACTTACACAAAGAACAAGTCTAGAATTCTTTGCACTGCTCCAAGATTAATCAATTTCTTCTCAGCAGTTTCACCGCCAACACTAAGTAAGACCGATAAAAATTCTACAATCTGAAATGGCATAACGACATGTGTATAATTATCAAGGCAAAGCTACAACTATTTTGTTTGTAAAAATTACTAAGATAAAGAAGAGGAGCGCAGAGAATGAGAGTAAAAAATAACACCAAAGAATTATACAAAGCAAGAGAAACAAGAAAAATCATAGAACATAAGCTCAAAATAGCTCTCCAATCCCTCTAAAAGTATTGGAGAAATTCCTGAAAACAAAACCATGAACTAAGAACCATATAAAAGCCAGGAAGACCACTCTTTTTCATTATGTGTGGAGGAAGAAATCCTTAATAAAAAAAGATGCAGAACTGCAGCATTTCAAAATTATCACGGACACAAAATAAGGCAATTGCCTAGGTAAGTAGGAATGATGGTAACAATTAAGAATTACTCAAAACTCAACTATGATTAACTGACCACCAAAATAGCATTTTTTTTTTTTGTTAGCTGTACCCATCTCTGCAGTGTAAAGGACACATTTGTAACTTGGCTATAAGTCCAAATTTTTACCATACCTTCAAACGATGTTTTCCAAGAGGTGGCTGTAACTTGCCAAAAGTGGTTACCAAGACACTTTCTTCAGAAGAAATGTCTAGTAGCTTGAGTAAATCTCCTGCAGGATAAGAGCCTTATCAGTGTCTACTTGTGGACATACAAACTATCTAAGAAATTACAGGAAGACGCAAAAGGTATACATGCCCAAGCACAAAGAGTCTCCATGAGATGAGCTGTAGTTATGCATTTACAAATTGTAATGAATCCTTTTTTTGGATTCAAGAAGAATGTATCATTACAGAGGCAAGAAAGTTCTGAAAAACAAAAATGATAGAAACATACTGACCCAAAGTGGCTCAACAAAACAACAAAGACATCTTTATGAGTTGTAATTACACGTTATTATCTTTATGAGTTTCCATCCTCTTGGAGGATTATCTTCTGTATTCAGATTTATCCAGTCAAGTATAAATAATAAGTGAGAACATTGACAGTGTGCATGTGCGTGCAATACATATGAGCAAGCCTTCCAATTCGCCATATCTTTCCTTTAATAATAAATTTCAAAATATATCAGTAAATCAATCTTCTATAATTCCAAAATGGTAAAACGTTGACTATAGAAATATAACATGACTCTGAAGCTTGAAATACTTCAGTAGCAATTTTTATATACATCTAAATGATGAAGATACTTCTGGATTGGGATCAATCTTAACCCTGCTCAATGCAATCTGTACACTAAAAGCAGCTGCACTCTTGATTCTTCACTTTGTCCAGAATCTGAAATCCAATTTACGAAGACTAAATTACACTCTCCTCCCCTCTGTTTTGAAACCCTACACTCACCCCTCCCTTAAGAGATAAGATAAACCTATAATTTCACAGATTTTAACCAAAATACCATTATATTTATTATTTAGATAATTAAATATGAATTTGATCTACATAAAAAAGTATTTTTAAAAAATTTAAAATAAAATAACTTTATCATAGATTTTCAAAATAGGAGGGAAGAAGGTGTAATTTTGACCCATTCTTTAAATAGAGTTTCATTCTTGACAAGCTCATTTACAGGTCTAAACTCCTCCAAGGGTTAAGTCTTCACTTTGGTCATCAAGACTCTACATTATTAAAATTTAAAATTTTGGGCAGAAAAAGAAGCATGAAGTGCAGTGGCATTGTGCTGTTTATGCAAGATTGGTGTATCCAGTTAGAGTCTCTTTAACCACCCTTATGGATATGCTAACGGATTGGAAAGCTTTCAAAGTTTCAGGGTTAAGCCTTGCTTTTTCCCTTTTTTTTCTCTCTTCTTTTGTTTGAGGAGGATCCCTAATCCTCTGTTTCCATATTGTTGTGTCTTTAATCAAATTTTCTTGTTCAATTAAAAAAATTAATTAGGTTTATAAAAATTCAAGCTTCAATCCTTGAGGATTAAAACATCTAATCATGCTAGGCTTCTTGTATAAATTTAACAGCATAATAAATGCAAAATGTTGAAATATGCAAACTTATACAAGAACAAGTAAAATGAAAGTCATGGTTAAAGGAAAGAGGTAATCATACCTAGGCTTTCTAACATGCCTTCAACAGCCTCAGGATTTGCTGTTACAGCAGGTCCATTATTCATTTGGCGGTTGTATGAGTGATATCCCCCAAAAGAATGCCTCTTTGGGTCCAGCAAAGATATGCATATAGATAAAGAGTTAACAAGAACAGATTTTGGCCGAGAATCTTCCAAAGCATGTCGAAATAATCTTCCTATAAAGCTGGCAAATAGGAGATAATTATAAAGATGCGTCAAATAAGAAAAGAATGAATGAACTTCAACTTAAGGAAAATTAAATTATAACAGCTTATACAACCAGAAGCAACGAGATTAGGAAAAAGCATACCTTGGGCTGCAGATTTTAGCAGAAAGCCCGGGTGGAGCAAATCGTGTTATAGCACAGAGTGTTTCAGCGGCATTAGCATGCACTTCTGGAGAATCCTGTAAAAGCCATATCAAAGAAATATATGGTCAATGATAAATATATACAACAACATATGAAGCTTTTTCCCACTAGGCAGAATCAGCCACATGGATCAAGCGACACCATCGTGCTCTATCTTCGCTTATTTTTATAGTTATATTGTTGATAGTTAGATCCATCCGAATAGTTTTTCCTATTGTTTTCTTGGGTATCCTTCTATCTCTTATTATTGAGCTATCTTCCATATGATCCACACTTCGTACAAGAGCCTCTATTGGTCTCCTCTGTACATCAACAAATCACCTAAGGCATGTTTCTACCAATTTTTTTATAAAAGGTGCTACCTCAACTTTCTCTTTAATGTAATTATTCCTAATCTCATACTTTCTAGTATGTCCACTCATTCAATGCAACATGATTACATGCACTTTCCTTACAACATCTATTTAATCATGCTTTCCATTAGACTCACCATTATCTAAGGTATGTAACCTATGTAGTACATGCACTTTTTTCTATTGTTTATCAAGCAAAGGAATAAATTTTATTGGACAGGAAAGGAGTACAAATCAAACCAAGGATATGATATCATCCTGTAGAGACAAAGAAACCAAGGGTAAAGCCCCAAAGAGGTGTTGTAAAAAATTAAAAACAAACTTATTTCCTAACAGCTCTAAGAACAACAAAAAATTACAATTAGTAGAAGTGGCCACAATATACTAGGCCAACTGACGCTGGTAAGTAACCCCACACTCAGAAGTGGGGATCAAAGGTTCTAGAGGCCTATATTGCCATATTGGGATATTACATCTTCTCTCATGTCATATGTCCGACAATGACACCACCACATGTGAACATGTCACAATTAGAATCAATAAAAAAATCGGCTCAAAAACACACTGAATGTGACTTGCACTTAAGCTAGACTAACTCATGCACAGTATGACCAATAAAAAGGAAAAGTACCAAAAAAATAAGTAGAATGAAATACTAGAGAACCCATCTTGGTGATTCTTAATTGTTTTTATTGTACTTGAATAATTTGAATAATATGGAGTAACAACTATTGATTTAGTATATTTCATTTAGAAAACACTTGTGCAAGATACTTGGATTATAGAATAATGTCGATCGTATTTTGTTCCTTGAAGTATATCACTAATATAAAGTTTAAAATATATATATATATATGCCTTGTTATATCATAAAATACAGTTTTTTTTTTTTTTTTACGTGATGATTTGGGTCTTCATTGACTGAAGGTAGTGAATTGAGATTCTAGGTGGGGCATTTTAGTATTTGATGAAATTTTTTTTTTTGGCCAGTTAGTATTTTTTGACTAGGGCATTTTTATGTTGAATTTCAGTATTTGGAGGAGAGATATAGGTACACAGGATATATTGATTTTTTTCCAATATATAGGGCACAGGTATGGGTATGTGTAGAGTAATATATGCTAAATAAGTAAATAATATCTTATAAAATATGACAATTCTTACAATAATTGAAGTAGATAATGAACTTCAATCATATATAATCAATCAAAATAGTTATATAAGTTTCTTGATATGATCTTAAAGTTCATATAACTGTAGTATAGTCAGCCATAATAATATATAATATAGAAGTATATACTAATTTTTCTTCTAATTTTTAAGACGATAATAGTTAAATTCAGATCTTTAAGATTAAGACTTGTAGGTACACTTCCAATTTATCCAATATGTATTAAAATCAAACACCCTTTTCTTTTTTAAAAAACAAAAAAAATACTATATGATACATATGTTGGAGTCCCCAAAAAGGTCCAGCTATAGGTATGTCTTGAATTTAGAAGTACCTTCATGAACAGCATCATGTCATGTCTTACCAATCCATTCACATGCAATAAAATGTCTTCAAATGCACATATTAACATATCCCATTGATTGAGTCAGTATTCATATAGATTCTTAGAAACTGATGCTACTTACTGAAGAACTGAACTTGTCCACAATCATCTCAAGCACATCAGTTTCTTCAATCCATTGCATTGCATCCACATGATTCACATACATATGCTCATCAGCACCAATCAAGCGTATCAAAACCTGTGTTTGACAGACAAGAAAAATTAACACTAAAATTAGAGAAAAGATATAAATATGGACACCTCACACTGTAGAGACAGGAAGGAATAGTAACTTCTGCCAAGGAAATTAAATGATGTCAACAACCAACGGAGCCTTTTTCCCACTAGGTGACAGGAATCTCTTGTATATTCACCAGTACACAGAGTACAAGGATGATAAAACAGCAATACAAGAGAAAAATAGAGGAATTTCACAGTAAACATAAAAGAAAAGCTCACACCAGTACACCCGCAAGTAACACAGAAAAAAGACGAAAAACAGAAAGGAAAAGAAAAGATACGCCTGACTTTCGAGAGGTCAGACTCTCCACCCAAACCAGAATTCTCCTTTTTCCCCCACTCACTCCAACGCTTTTCTAAAATCCCTTCCTCATGTCAGAGTTAGTTATGGGATGTTAATTCCCTCTATTGCCCCTATCGCTTGGCCCAACTCCAGTGCCCTTCCCTTTTCTAGAGTAAGTTGCCAGTATGATAGGTCCATCAGCCACAGATATAAAATCAAAAAAACCTTGAAAATGCAGAGAAATTTAAGGGAGAATCTCATTGAAATAATGAGCATAACCAACAAGATCAACATTATAAACAGATCTTGCCAAAACCAACCTCCATGATAGATGTGATTCCAATCAAGTCAACCAGCTTTTTCACAATTTCCTGATGTGCCTGGATAGCCACAAGGACAAAATATCAGACAACTGGAAAGTGAAATTAAAGAAACCATAACTCAATTGATAATAGGCAGTGATTCATTTTGATACTAGAATATATATCACTAGCATTCTTCTGCAACAAAACAGGTACAGATTGACTGTATAGAACTAAAACACAATCAATGTCTACCATGATAATTCTATATTTAGTAAGCTCTACAGAAATTTCAACAGGATTCAAGACTGTTGATCATTTTGTGACACGTCAGACTTAATAAACATACAGTTCAAAAGGAGCACACTGGCTGCATTAGTATAATAACAGATCAAACTTGTAATTTCACAAACAAAAGAAAAGCCAAAATTTAAGATCTCTGAAAAACAAAGACTGAAATTGAATCATGAATACCTAATCATCTTGAAAGTTGAAACCCTCCTATCTAAAAATTACAAAGCCATTATTTTATTTTCTCATAAAACAACTTTCATTTGTTATGTTTATAAACATTTTTTCTTAAAGAACAAAAGAAAAAATGTTTGAAAGGTCAGATCTACTATCTACAACAACAACAAACAAAGCCTTTTCGCACTAGGTGGAGTTGGCTATATGGATCAAGTGACACCATTGTATTCTATCTTGGCTCAATTCTATTGTTGGCTATAGTTAAATCCATCTTACAGTTCCATTATATATTTTGCAAAATTGAAACTAAAAAGAAAGCCAAAGAACATCATTTTAGTGTTTAGGATTTTTACCTACCTTGTTCTAAACACAGGGATCTGTTTCCATTGATGGCATAGTTGTGATTACATATAAAGATTGACTAACATTATAATAACTGCTAGCCTGGAATCCCTGTTCATCACTCATCCGCCCAATGTCATAGGACTACAGAAACACAGCATATCAAGATGTTGATAATGCAAATATAGGCGCTTTGACCATTGAGGGTTGTCTGAAACAAAGGCCATTATAGAATCTTTTTTCTCATTTAGTGATGTGTTTCTTGGCAAAAAAATCTTGCAGCAACCCTAATCTTTTTCATTAGTTGGGCACTGCACTTGAAATGGTTGAGGATAAGTTATTTGCTCCTCTGTGTGATAAAGTTGTCTTAACCCCTCTATGGTGCTTATCTTAGAAATTTTAAAGGCAATTCTTTGTTGGACATGCAGAAGTGAGCTTTGCTTAGTAGAGCTTCACTGGATTGTTCTAGCTCTCTTTTTCTTGCATATGCGTAGAAGGATATCTTATCCTCTGCTCTTGTTCTAGCTGATGCTGCATGCAAAAGGCCAGGCAAACTACTGATTATCTACTCATTATCCCCCTTACAACACACCACAATACTCCAAAACCTTGCATTTTCAAGGTCCCATTTCAAAGATTTATTTTGAAGGCATCCAGGCACTCCACCATACAAACATGTTAAAACAAAAGTCCTAGAAGAAATAAACAATTTCCATAAACACTAAGAATATAACAAGGACTAACTTAGAGCAAGTTGGCACATTTACAGGTCCATTAATGAAATCTGAAATGCACTTCCCTCACTAGAACGGTGGACTGGACTTTGAATATGATAATTTTCACTTCTGATTTAAACAAAACATAGAATTTTGATATAAATAGACCATTCAAAACAGACCAAAGTCCACAATCAAATTAAGTTTTCAAGGTTCCTATAAAAAAAGGGGTATATTATGCAGAACAGAAGAGTACTGTGGGACATCATATATCATGGAATGCAAAATAATTAATTAAATTCAGACTTTTTTCAGCTTTGTAATCTGTGTGAATCATTTAGCTTGTATAATCCATTTTCTACAGGACAGAATAGGGAGAGACCAGGAATAATTAGGCCAAATTGGTTTCTGTTAATCAAAGCATATCATGTTCTGCAATAATACTTCACAGGTCACAGTTCAAACTGACAGCTATTTGCCATCATATACAAATGTTTTTTTTTTTCTTCAGCTATTTGCCATCATATACAAATGTTTTTTTTTTCTTTGGTCGGAATATACAAATGTTTTGTTTTATAATAATGAAACAAAAAGTTGTGGACTTACTTGAAGATACTGCATGAAAGGAACTGTCTTGCGTAACAGCAGGCATACAACAACCTAGCACCAAAAGAACCTAAGATATATGAGGCCAGAATAATTTGTGAAAGGAACTAAAGATAGACATTAAAAAATAAATAGGGAACGAAAAGAATTTCAATGGAACACTAAGTTCTCTTTACAAGAGCTAACGAAAATACATAATAAGTAATAACCATTAACTAAACTTCAAGTCTCAAAATAACAGTACCTTGCTAAAATATCCAGCCAATAGGTTACTATGGGATGGCTTTGGATCCAAAAAGGAGAACAACAAATTCATTAACTGCCAAGAAGCAACGCAGTCAGCAAATGAATGCTTTATCAAAAATACATTTAATTAAAAAGCTTTAATGGTTGAGTTTCTCACTTCCTCATCCTCTACAAGGGTTTTGAGTATGATATCAACTTCACAGGTAAAAATCTCACAAGCAATAAAAGGAAACCTGTAACAGGATAACAGTAAAAATATTAATCAATATAAAACTTTGCTAATCAGGATCTTATATCAATTGTTCATTTTGAGCAACCTACTTGAAAGTTCGCTTCTTTTCAGCATCCTCAGGAGCTTCTTCAACAATATATCGTAACAACTGTTCAACCTGTGCTCTTCCGCGCAAACTGCAATAGATAAAACAAAAGTTCATTAGGTTCCAATTTAATTACAAAAACAAGTACAGTTACTCAAACTGTCATAATACCAAAGCACCATTACAAGTTTGTTTCACTTATATCTGGAATTAAGCTGGGAAATTCAATTTCCAAAAGTCATCTTAATCCCAACAATGACTTCAAAATACTATGAAATTGTTTATGGTATGAGCAAAACATATTTTCAGCAATAACACTATTGAACTATTTGTCATTTTTAAATTAGAATAAAGAATATCAGAGGGTGGTTTAGTGATAAATAAACAAACCATAAGAGGGTTGAATGACACACTTTAAACCAAAAGTGGCAAACTAATTTCATTCAAACCACAAGGAAGTAAGCAATCATTTACCCTTTTTTTTTTGGGAATTGCTAGAATTAAAGCATGTAAATGAGCATTATCATACATTCATTATATGCAACACAATTAACACTTCACCTTTGTGAGTCACAGGTCAATGTGGTGTATCTAGAGTTTAACATACGTTACACGCCATAATAACTTTTAGGACTCAGGATCAGGAGAATTTATTCACAAGTCATCAGTTTGAGAACTCAAACCTAAATTCTTTTTTATTTGTTTATGATATGGAAGCAAAAGCCCAAGGTCATAATAAGGAATACTACAGTATTCCTAGAAGTTCCCTTCATAATCTCACCTCCAAACATTATAAAGTTAACATATACATGCTTAGTATCAGTTTATATATTATGCTAACGAATATTCTTCTCATTTTCCACCTAATTGGCATAATATCTGCATACACATATTTCACAGAAACAGTGAAACAACTAAAATAAACTACATATTCCTTTTTGCAGAGGAAAAAAGACAAGTACATCTGTGACTATTGCAGTTATGTTAAGAGCATTACAAATTTATAAGGCGACTATTTAAGGCTTTGCATTCTTGAATAATCTCATCCTCATCAAGTAGCTCTTCCAAAGTAAAATTATCTTTGTCCAAAATCGTCTCCACCTGCAATTTTAAGACAACACAAATATAAAAATAAAATCACCTCACCAACAGATACGTTAGTTCCATATAATAGGTTCAATTAAATGAAAGTAAATAGTATCCAGAAAAGGGTAAATTACAATTGACCCCATGGTTTGACACAGAATTAGATTGCCCCCTTGTGGCTTAAGGTGTCAACTCTCCTTTAGTTTGTTAAGTTACCACTTTACCACCTCGTGAGATTTTTTGTCCTAATTTTAATAGAAATAATCACATGAATGTATAGTTCGTTTTACTTCTACATTGAACAGTTTTACAGTATTTTGGAAGCCACTGCTAGGATTAAGATGATATTTAGAAATTTAATTTGTCAGCTTAATCACAAGAATAGCCTCAAATAATATAAAATTGTTCAATATATAAGTGAAATAGAATTTTAAAAATGAAAATGTCTTTCATTTCAAGGTTCATGCGATTATTGTCATTTAAATTTGGATGAAAAATACCATAAGGCAGAAAATTAATAACATTATAAATCACAAATAAGTTAAAAACATGCCACTATATTCAGACAAACTGATTCTGGATCAAACTACAAGGGGTATACTGTAATATACCCAAAAATGGTGAGAGAGAAAGAGAGAGAGGAAACAGGTATAATTCAAAGGTTTTTACTCAGAAATATACAACTGTAATATAAAGGTTCCATATGGTTTACTCAGCATTTATGTACAGCTAAAACAATAGGAAAAGCAAATATCTAAGAACCACCATCCTCATTTTTATCACTGATGAGTGTTGTTTCCCACTGAAGTTCAAGCTTAAGCACACTACACCTAATGGCAATGGCACCAGATTAACACCTAACTTTAAAACCTAATAGGGTAGCTCACTCAATGGGTTTCTATTTTCTACTTGCCTCTATGGGTGGTCAGAAATTATTTCTATTTTATCTTAGCAATTCATTTAAATTGAAAAAAAAAAAAAGAAGTTGAATAAGAAAAGCAGCGATAACAAAATTCTGTCAGGTCCAAGCTGGAAACTAATATTCTTTATTCTAGAAAGTAAAAACACATATTGAACACATCGTAAAAGTGTAGCAGTAACGTCTAAGTGCAACAAATTGACACACCAGACATATGTGAGTTCATGCGTCATAGCTCAAGATTGACCCTTTTAGCCCCACCAATATACACTAATAAATTAACAACCACCCAATTCACATAGTTGGATCATTGCTACTGCTTAGGCACTCATATACAATAGGTTCCACCTCAATTTCTCTCCGAAGTCTTAAACTTGATTCTACTCACTTCATATTTTCACTAATTCTTCTTGAATCATCTATATTTGCCTTTTTTTTTTCACAACCAACTTGTAGAATTCAGCAAATTCTGCCCAAAAACAATCCCCATCATTAGACCATTGCAGTATTTGGGATGGATTTAGGAAAAGCACAAGCACAGAGATCCTCCCATCCCAGAGGCTTAGCGTAACATAGAATTGATGGCATGATAACTACTAAGTAAGCAAAAATAATCACAGTATAATCAGAGGAAGGGACATGTTCCAGAATAGTCCACTATAAGAAAACAAAGGATTACTAGATTTCAATTATCTTGGCAGAGCCAGTATCATGAAGAGGTACATTAACTATAAGTGCTTAAAAGAGATAACAACCCACATCTCAGTAAAGGAAACTAGAATAACCTAGTGCAACTAACATAAGAAGTCAACCATTCCATGTGATCACTCATATAAGAAGAGAACCAGTACTCAAAATATACCATAAAGATTGGATTTAGGTTCAGTTTATCTCAAACTAAATCAAATAGCAACCTAGAAGATTATAAACTAGCATGATACATGTGATTGCTAATATATGCATCAAGAAACACCATCCTAAAGTGTAACTAATAGGATAACTAACCAATACAATAAAATGATCCATAAATTATAGGAAGAAAATGCAATACGAGTATTGACTGTCAATCAAAGGCCTAAGCAAATCCAAGAAGTAGATTTGAAGTAGAAAGTCAACCATTACATAAACAACCCAAACCCACCAGAATTGATAGTAAAAGCTGTTGTCTGGTTTCTCTTTTTAGTTTTATAACTGTCTCTGAATTTCAACATCAGAATTGAAAAGGCATAATGTCAAAATTAACATATGCGATGTGACCCATTGAAATATGGCTATATGTTTAGATTCTTATATTAGTTCAACAAGCAGAAATCCATTGATTCAAAATTACAACAATGAAATCATCAAACAGAAAACAGAGACAATGAGGCTTTGCATGGTAGAGTAAACGAAATATCACAGAACTAAATTCTAAAAATTTAAGGTGGTTATAGTATCCTTCGGCCCATCGAATGAAAAGACTTATGTTAAAAGTTCCTTCTCATCTCGCATTTCCCAGAAACCAAAAAAGAAATATTAGAACATAGCACAAGCCCCAAAAATTCCGCGCTGAAAAAACAACCCGAACAACCAATAAATCGCATCAGACACTGCCTACGCAGATAATACAACATGATCAAGGAAAAATGAGAAATGGGACTGCAAATTCAAGCAGAGCAACTCACGGGAGACGCTGTGGACAAGCCAGTCATACGCCAAAACATGTTGAATTGTTGAAGGAGTGGTTCCCCAGGAACCAAACCGAACACGGATCTGCCACCCCAGAAACCCTAGGCCCTCACCACAAAAGCTTCGAATGATTGATCGACAAATTCCCAGATGTGTGATCCCGATGAAACCCTAGAATCCGAAACACGAAGATTCGAATCGATCCGACAGCGATCGAATCCAGGGAAGCATGGAGAGAAAACCAAAACACATTCAATTGCGGGAGAAAAGGTTGTTTAGATATGAATAGGGAAGAGCAATGAGCATAGTGATGCGGCTGAAATATATTTGTGAATCTAAATATCTTATGGCTTTTCCATTGTTTAATTTAATTTAATTTATAATAATTTCTAAAAATAAATCAATACATGAACCGATAAAAGAAAATAATTTTGTTGATATACTGGAAATGATAAAGTTGTAATAATATTAATAATAATAATCTATATTATATTATTTTCATATCTTTTGATATTTAGACTCAAAAATTATATATTATATAATATAAAATAAAATACATTACATAAAAAATTATGATAAAATAACATAGAGATAATAAGTTTTTTATTATTTTATATTATATTTTAAAAATTTTATATTATATTTAGTTGCTTCCACCAAAGTTGGAGAATTATTGTCCACTTGCTACAATAGCATTCAATATTTCGATGCGTTTCAAATTGACTGCAAAACTTTGTAAGTTCTAAAATTATAAGGTGAGACGAGGGAACAAAAAATAACACCAATAATCAATCAACTTGTATTTTTCTAATTCAGTTTAATTTATCATAGCCAAAAACAATGATTTATCATTATTTACAATGTCAAGTATTAGGTATTAATGATTTTCTCAGGGTGTCAAAGTTGTATGTTTTCAATTTAGATGCATTTTGGATTAAATTATGATTAATGGATATTTATATTTAATAAAAAAATTACTTGAATAGCTATTTACCATTCATTTTCATTGAGAATTCAATTATATTTACCATTAACTTTTTATTTGGGAGGTGACCACTCTTGAAACAAATATTTGAACTTATCCCTTTGGCAAGAATTCAATTATAATTTTCAGTGAAAACTACATAAATCTCCGATGAGATTTAATGAAATTATATTTATTATTCTTTTAATTTTAAAAATTATATATAGTACCTTTAAAGTTTAGTGCAATGTTACACAAATTTTTAAATTTATTTGTTATTAATAAATTTAGTATTTTACATAGTATATGATCATTTAAAAACAATAAAATTACTTAATTATTTTTATTATTATATTAAAATAATATTATAATCTTATTTGATACAAAAAATTATTTTGATTGACATAAAATAAATTAAAAAAATACATGTCAAATTTTTTAAATTAAAAAAGTGATAAATATAATTTAGTCAAATAAGATAGTATGAGTAATTTACTCTTTTTTACCAAATACATGCTTTTATGAAATTTTAGGTAATCAATTTTTGTATTTATATCAACCCAGTAAATTTTCCTCTTTAATTATGATTAGCATCTAATGAGACTTTGCTTAATTTATTTTATTTAAGAATGATTATAGTTAAGTTATGAGTATGATATAATAGTCTTTAAATATTGACTCGGGAAAAAATACTTTTTCATACTTGAACTAGGATCTTAATAGGTAATAAAATCAATTTATGTTCCTATACTTTCTGAAATTTTGAATATCTAAATTCAAACTCGTTTAAGGAAATAAATTTAAAAGAGAGTATTTTTATTAATTTAAAATATATTTATATAAAATTCATTTATATAAAAACAAAAAAAGAAAAATCCTCAACCATAATATTATTTAAATTATAAAACATAGTCAGGTTTCACAATTCTTGATACAATGTAAACTTTGAAAATATAACCAAAATTAAATTTCAACAAGTTCATTGTCCAATGTATTAAATATAAATAGGCCATTAATATATATATGTATGTGAGGGATAAATATTTAGGGTTTTTGTGAATTCTAGAAGGATATGTGTGTCTAAATCAAGTAAAATGTATTTAACCATTTGGCATGATCCACTTCAAACTTTTAGTATATTTGGCCAATTTTTTTTGTGGGAGAGAAGTTGTTTTTTTTTTTTTGGGTTCAAGTGTATTTATTTTAAGAAACATTCAATTTTAAACTTCTTGTAATCTTTTTTTTTTCTTGGTTGATATCTTCATTTTCAATTTATTTTCTTATTTATTGATTCTAGGCTTGACTTTTAAGTTATTTTTTGCTTATAGTGAGCAAAAATATATTTTTTAATTGTTGGGTGGAGTTTATAAAGGTGCTACATTCTTTGGAAGAATTGAATATCCTATTTGCTTGATGCATAGTTCCATTTTGTTCATTGTAATACTTAGGTGCAAGAACTTGAAGAAAAATGATAAATAATAAGGTTATGCCATCATCTCATTAAATGGTGTTGAAATTATGTTGGTAAAGTTAAGTAAATTGAAGGCTTATAATTATTTTTTTATATCAATTTTAATTATATTAATTTGATAGTAATTGATCTTTAAATGATCATCGACTCAATGACTAATTTAGGTCATTAAATTATTAATTTAAATAAAAATTTAATTGAACAACTAAAATAATATATGTAAATTAAAAAATCAAATAATAAAAATTTTTATTTTAAAATTATATACACTATTAAAAAATTATTAATTCACGAACAATTAATATTTTTTCATATCATAAGTTCATATTTTAAGAAGTCATATTCACATTCGTAAATGATTATAACTAATACTATATAATCATAAAATAAAAAATCTGAGAGACTACATTTTTTTCCTCTATTTTTTAGGTTCTTTAGTTGTAAAATTTAGGAATTTCTCTCTTCTCTATGTGGTGGCTGGGCACAAAACCTAATATCAAGCTTGAAGGACTGTCGCTATTATTTCCTTTCTCTCTTCTTGTGTAGGAGTTTTTCTCCTTCCTTAGGAAAGATTTTTCAATTCCTTCATGGAAGATTTTTCCTTTTTCATGAAAGGTGTATATATTTGATTGATAAGAGTTTAGTTCTTTTAAAGTAAAAACTTAAAGATTTGTAATCTAACTCATCATATCTACATCTCAAACCTTGGATTTTGAAGGATGAAGACAAAAAAATATCTAATTCTATGAGAGGATTAAAAAGTTTGTTATCTCTTGTAATTTTTATAATTATATCTCTGTGTAATTTATGTTACATTTTTGTATAAAAAGTACTTGACAAGTGTCTTGCTTTTTATTTTGTTATTACACTTTGTTGCAACTGGCGGGTATAGTCTTAGTATGATGTTATATTTGCCCAGCAAATATTTTACTCGTACGGTTTAGTGCCTTTATTGAATGAATGAAAAATTTCTTCTATAAAATTTTTTTTTTTTGCAATTTGATTTATACGTAAAATATAAAACTTTTTTATTAGAAATCAATATATATATATATATATATATATACGAACAACTATATTTGCCACGTGTCATTTTTATAATTGTTACTTTTAAAAAATTATTTTTCTACTCTAACCAACAGGCCATTAAAAATAGAAACATTATTATTTGCTAATTTACATTTTAATCATTTATTTAATGCATTAACATTTGATAACTTTTTTTTTGTCATTTTAAGACATTTCTACTCCAGACTAATTTTTCATAATATTTTTACAAGATTTTTTTTTTTGTATAACCACTCTACTTTGTTCAACATATTAATTTAAAGTTATTTATATTGACTAATTAGCATTGTCCAAAAATTGATATATGGATGAAAATAAATTTTGAATTCTAATTTTTTAGCAACAAAAAAAAAATACATATTTTTGATTATATTTATAAAATTACTTTTATTGTATTAAATATTAAATTTAATATTAATTAATCATATTTTTTTAAATGAAAAATACAAAAATTATATTTTTTTAATAGTATAATCCTATTTAAACTTTGAATAAGTTATATTTTTTAAGTAAAAGAAATTATCGTTTTTAAGTATTTTAATACCTTTAACTAATAGTTTAAAGTAAATAGATAATTAATATGAGTTATTTTAAGATTATATTTTGTATACAACTTTATTATTATTTGTGTATAATAATATTACTCTAAAATAATATATTGGTACACGATATAAGAATTTTAATTAATAATAATTAATTTAAAAGTTTTAAATGTAACTAGGCATAAAAATATAAGTAAAATAAAAATATTTTAAATTTAAAAGTTCTATTACTTTAAATATGTCCAATAATCTTATTTATCATAATTTAATATATTAATTTTTATCTAAAAGCATTGGTAGGTTAGATTAGTCCAAGTTAAGAGCGTCTCTTTAATGAAAATCAATGAAGGTATAGTAGGATGGTTTAGTTAGATTATAGAAAATTTATCATAAAACTTAAATTAAAACATATAATATCAAAATTAATTATGGGTTAGATTGGGTCTGTTGCAGGTTGAGTTTTTTGAAAAATGAAAAAAAATATTTGTATTTAATTTTTTAAAATAAATTAAAAATATATATAAATTATAAATATAAAAAAAAATAATAATTTTGTATCTATATAAGAATTGAAATAAATTAACATCAAAATCATATTATTTTTTATTTATAAATAATAAAATAATTTAACGTAAAAATCATGTCATAATAATATCTAATTTATATATACTATTTTTGAATGATGACACTTTCAATTTAGTTTATCATTTTTTCAAATTATGCAAAATGATAACTTAATTAAATTAAGTGATAAATGTAAATAATTTAAATAGACAAATTAATTTAGGTTAAAATATGTTAATTTTGTTCAACTCATAACTTAAACTATCAGTGATAGGTTGAAAGAAAATGAACATCAATCAACTCATCATCCTAACCCAAATCAATCAAATTTTTTATAAAGTAGCATGATATAAATTGATATACCCATTTCTCTATTAATCATTTCTGTAAATTTTTAATTTAATTTATAATTTATCATTTTTTTGATATTGTGTATCTTCTATGTATTTATTTTATAAGTTTGATATTTTTTAATAATATTTATTATATTTAACTATTAATTAGTAAATATAAAATATTGTGTAACGCACAGGCGGCACACTACTAGTTATTTTAACAATATTGATATATAACTAATTGTTTTTTTCTTGTATTTCCATTGGGGGAAGCAAAACCAGGACAAGGAAGAAAAATAGGCATTGATTGGTCCTTTGGCCCAAAGGCATTATATATGGGCTAAAGCCCAAGTCGTATTGGGCCTTGAAGAAACAAATTTGTCAAAATAAACATTCTTTGTCGAAAATAGCTTACTCTCTCTGAGTTCTGCCTTCGTCTCCATGTGCGTTTAATCTTCTTTCTGCCCTAATCGAAGACGCTAGACTTCGTCTAATCTGTGTGTTGAGTGAGCTTTCCTGCGTCTCTCTATGTTTCTCTCTCAGCCACTCACAGAGACATTGAATCCCTTCACGTTCCTCTAGCAGCTCCCACAAGTTGTTCTATTGGGGATCTCACTGAAGTTCGGGTTGCATTGATCGAAATCTCTGTGGGGCTTACCCCCTTCTCACACAACTGTGCTGCCATAGAGGTAACTGAAGCGTTTTAGGAGTTCACAGATTCGGATTTTTCTAGGGTTTTGTGTATTTCTGATCGCAAAGCGATAGAGGGGTTGGGTCGAAATGTTGGGTGGACTATACGGAGACCTCCCTCCACCCTCTTCTGCCGAAGAAGAGAAACCTACCAACACTAATGTATGGTCGAGCAGCACCAAGATGGCGCCGGCTACCTTGCGCAAGCCAGCGTCGGTTTTCGCTCCTCCGCAGACGGTTCTGAGAACTCAAAACAAGCCCAAAACTGCCAATTCTTCAGTACCTAAAACAGTGGCGTCGACGCCGGTTGCAGCACCGGCACCGGTAGTGCCCGATGAGGTGGCACAACCGGCTCTTGTGGGTGTCCAATCGACGGTGATAGAGGAGTACGACCCTGCTAGGCCGAATGACTATGAGGAGTACCGGAGGGAGAAGAAGAGGAAGGCTAGGGAGGTGGAGATGATGAAAGAGCTTGAGAGGAGACGGCAGGAAGAGGAAGAGAGGGAGAGGGAGAGGGAGAGGGAAAGGAGGGAGAAAGAGGAGAGAGAAAAGGAAAGAGACAGAGAATATGGGGATTCCAGATTGAACATTTCTGGGGAGGAAGCATGGAGAAGGCGTGCGGCGATGAGTGGGGCAATGCCAAGGTCTCCATCACCACCTTCCAACGGCGATGGTTTTAGTATTGGTAAGTCAGAAACAGGTGGATTGGGCCTTGGTGCAGGTGGGCAAATGACTGCAGCTCAAAGAATGATGGCAAAGATGGGGTGGAAGGAGGGACAAGGGCTTGGGAAACAGGAGCAAGGAATTACCACTCCATTGATGGCCAAGAAAACAGATAGACGAGCTGGGGTTATTGTGAATGCTGGTGACAATAAGCCGGATAAGAAAGTGAAGAGTGTGAGCTTCAACGGGCCACCTACACGGGTACTGCTGCTTAGGAACATGGTATGCATATTTTGACTTATTTGAATATTGCTGCGGCGTTTAGATGTTAAATGCATGAAAGTGTAAGATAAGATACTGTTTGTAGAGTAGTTTCTTTATTTGAAATTAGTGCTTATTCAACTTAGTATGGTTAAAATTTTCCTGAATCTTGTGAATGATAGGTTGGTATTTTATCTGGCATGCATGTACAATTCATGAATCATGAGCTATTTCTGTAGCTGTTACTGATACAACTATTCTTCATTACACTGATTTAATAATTATATAAGTGTGCCTTGTTTTCCAGGTAATTTCTATTAAACTAATCTCATACTAATTTTATATAATAAATTTTCAAAATTTTGAGGCTCATCGTGATCTAAATTTATCTTCTCAATCTTGTGAAACTTCAATTCAAAATTGGTACAAGCTAAAGCTAATCTGTTGTTTTGTTTATTTTGCATCTGATAAGGTATTCAAATATTTAACTAGGTGTTCAGTGTGAAAGATTTAATAAATCATGTTTTTATTGTGAATAACTATGGTTAGCGTACATCATTTGACTTAGGTAACACGTCTAAATTGATAGTAGGTCTTATTTGTGCATCAGTCTGTTTTTTTTCTCTTCGGAGATGAACTGTTGGACCTTCACTTAGTAGTAGACACTGGTCTCTAAAGTTCTAAATATCCTAATTTAGTCATTTTGTAATGTTTCTGAGATGCAATGTTTGATGCCAACAATATGGTAGATAAAAAGTCATTTAGAGATTGTATAGTGATCTGATCAGTTTAGAGGCTATCTCTGACCAGCCATTGCGCCATCTAATATGGTGTTTTTGTAATGCTTAATCTGTTAATATTTCATGCCAACCTCATGACCATGTTCATGTTGCTGTTATAATGATGCACATCTTGAAACTTTGTTGGTGTTGTAATCTCTTATGCTGTCTCTACTTACTTCCTGGCAATATTCGTATATAATTTTTTGTTATTGGGATGAGAGTGCAAACTACTGGCTTATGATTCACTAAATTAAGTATCAACTGACAGATTTTTGGTAGAAATATTGTTTATCACACTATTAGATATGCTGATATAGCATGCAGCCTAATTACCTAGTTAATTTATGGTTGTATTAAATTTGTGAGGTTATAAATTTGGGTATCAGTAATTTTGGATTTGCAGTTTGATTATTAGTGAAAGTTGGTATAGGGGTTTCTGCCACTATGAGTATGCACTACTTGAATGCACGTGATTCTATTTTATTTCTTGCCACTCTGGAGTCTCTAATTCAGTGCATTATATCATATGATTTAAAACTCTAGCGGCCAACTTTTCTTTAAGCTCTAATGTGGTTGCTGGTTTTTGTGAATTTTGCACGTCAACTCTCCGTATCATGAAACAAAAACAAATGAAATCTCTATTCAGTCTTAGTCTCAAAATGATCCATTCTTTCCTTAGAATGTTGAAGTTTAATTTTTGCTTACATAAAAAGACTTTTTTAGACACAGTCTCTTTTGCCTTGCTACCCATATTGGTTTGTCTTGTTCAAAGGAGATCTAGAGGATGACAATTATTCATTTTTCATCCCATGATATATCAACTTTTTAACATGTTTAAGGATTATATGTCAATCGATTGAATGATTTACCCAGTGACTGCCCTAGTTTCTGACTGCCTTGTAAGTGATGGATCATTCTATTGAATCTGATCCATTACACTGTTAGCTGATTAATCAGCTTGATACATGCTTGTTATAACCCTTTTCCATCATAATGATGATGAAGAACTCATATCTTGATTGTTGTGTTCTAGCAGTAGTAGGATGTTATTTGTAATTGTAACCGACCGTAATTTCCTTCTTTTCCCCCCTTGGTTTGGGTCACTATGGAGTCCATTAAAAATGAGGCAAAAACTTTACTTTTAGTCACAGCAAGAAGATGTGGGTGGAAGTACTTGGTTAATGGTTTTCCTTTGTAGTTTGTTTTGATCATGAGCTGATTTCTACTTGTTGTATTGAAGGTTAGCTTGGAAGTGATGAAATAACGCTGTTTCCATCACAAAGCTTAAAATTTTTGGGGACCTGGAGAGTCAGTCTCAGGAGTTATATTCTGGAAATGCAGTCTGTCATTTATATGGACATTACTTCATATTTTTTGTATATGCCTATATGTATGCATGTATGTGCAAGCTTTGATACCGTATGATTTACAAGCTCAATGGTGACTGCATAAGTTCATCAAAAAATGTATTTAGTGTCCCCACAGTTTATTGATTATATGAAACAATTTTGCTTTCTTCTTGAAGGTGGGTCCTGGTGAGGTAGATGATGAACTCGAAGATGAGGTAGGATCAGAATGTGCCAAGTATGGGACGGTAACTCGGGTTCTGATATTTGAGATAACGGAGCCAAATTTCCCCCCTGATGAAGCAGTCAGAATCTTTGTGCAATTTGAGAGGTCTGAAGAAACAACTAAAGCCATTATTGACCTTGATGGTAGGTACTTTGGAGGTAGAGTGGTGCGAGCCTCATTTTATGATGAAGAGAGGTTCGGTAAGAATGAGTTGGCTCCAATGCCAGGAGAGATCCCTGGCTTTTTCTGAAATAAGAGAGCTTCTATCATCTGTAATGTCCTAAAAGAATTTGTTAGTGATTGCCATGAAAACTTGGAATTTAGAGTTTTGCCTTTCATTACGTGATAGTTGAGCCACTGCTGTAAGTAGAATCCAATCTCTGTTGAAATTGGTGTTTGTAAGAGCAGCAAAAAATTGTTGCTTAGAGAATAACTATTTACTACGGTCACTAGAACAGTTAAGTTCCTTATCAACACTAACCATCATTTTTAACCACGGTAGTGTGATTGATATCAAACGATTCTGTACACGTCCTTCTCATTCAAAGGATGTGCAACGCGACGGAGAGTTTTTCACTATTGAATTTTTCCGAAATTGGTGAGCCCACGTGATAAGAAATATTTATTATTTATTATCTAAATTATTATAATATATAGATTTGTATTCTTCAAGTTTGTTAATTTTTAAAACTATATATTAACATATAAAATAAAGTATGAGTTTAAAAATTATTTGAAGAAAATAAAAATTAAATGATTTTATTAAATTGTATTATTTTAAAATATAATAAATGAATTTTATTTTGGGTTTAAAAATAATAAAATTAACATATATAATTATGTTTAATTTTAATTTTTATATTTTGGTTTGAATTTTTATATTTTAAAAAGGATTATAAGAAACCAATAATAAAAATTTTAAAACATATATATTAGTATAGATAAATATACATGATGCTAGGCTTTTGCAGGGATACATCATTATTTTTTTAATATTTTCAAAATTTTCTTTTTCTTAATTTACTTTACAAATTTATATCACTTGTACAATTAACAATTCTTTAAGACTATTAGTAAATTGTACAGAATGTATAAATTTTGACTGGCTAACAATTCACCAATAGTAATATTGTTGTAGTTGTTCTGTTTTTTTTTTTTTTTACATGGCGAATATATATTGTGTGGGTTCAAGTTATAAAGGCAAGAAAAAAAAAACTAAAATATAACAATAGCATGTTAAATGAATTTCACTAATGTGACTATTATTATTAAATTATCATAATTTAGTTCTCATTCAAAAATAATTTGACCAGCTAGCAATTCACTCTTTTAACCAGCTAGTAATTGGCTATTAGTAATATTTTCTTATAAATTATAGTTATTTTGTTTTTTCTATTCTTTTACATGTTGGATATATATTTGAGTTAGTTTAAGTTAAAAAGCAAAAACAAAATACACTAAAATGTAACAATAGCATGTTAAATCAATTTGGTTAATTTGACTATTATTATCAGATTATCGTTAATATGCTTATTATTATTGTTATATTTTAACGATAATTTAAATTATTTTTAGAAGATAATAAATTATTATAATTTAATAATAATATTCACACTAACAAAGTTGATTTAATATCTTATTATTATATTTTGGTGTATTTTATTTTATCTTTTTTAACTTGAACTCAAACTCGTAAGAGAATAAAGAAATAAAATAATTACAATATATATTAATCACTTATGGCGAATTGTTCATATATTTTATATAATTTATTAATAATATTAACAAATTATTAATTATACAAAAAAAAAGATAGATCTCTAGATTGAGTTAAAAAAATAATTTAAAAAATATTAAAAAAATAATGATATATTCTTACAAAAGCGCGTGATGCTAAACCTATAAATAGGTAAGTAATATTTAAAAGTTCTGCTGAAAACAAAACCCGTAAGAGGAAATATAAAAAATGGTTCTACACTTGTGCTTCTGACAGCCACTTTTCTCTCAGAGGCGATGCAGAGAAGGCCCCACCATTGTTTTCTGACTCGACATGCTCGCACTCTCTAAATGCACTACTTTCCCCTTGTTGCTGACACGTCATCATCGCCATTGCCGAGCACTCCGCGAAGCCACCTTCCATGCTGCTCTGGCCGCCGTCGCCGGATTGGGTATCTGCGATGAGGTCTTGGCACGTGTAAACCGGAACAGACGTGGGTTGACGGTAACTACCACTTAAGCTCTCGGGAAAGCAGAGCAACGAAAATGACCCAACATTGATGTTGGACAGAGGGTCTCCTATAGCCGTCGTTGAGCACTCTCCTCCTCCGTCGCCGCCGGTGGGTGTTGGGTTGCTGCTAGTGGTGGTGGTGATAGTGGCGGTGTTGGTGATCTTAACAGCCCCGCACAGAGGACAGCTATTCGAAGCCTTGGAATCCGAAAACGAACAAAATCAAAGTCAACACAATGTGTAATAGATTTCTGTACTGTTTGGTTCCCGAGAAAATTTACAGAGCCAAGAACAAAACATAATATATTCATGAGCGATCCATGATTGTAAAATGGTAAATATATTAGTAGAAGGCATTGTAAAGTGGCTACGTACGAAATCAATAACAAGAAATGGGAGAAAGGAAAAACAGCACAGAATACACCCAGTTCGTAACCGTATTATGCAATGCCATGATCTGTACTGTTTAGTTCCCGAGAAAATTTACACGGAAAAGAACAGAAGTACAGAACACAACAAATTCCAGAACAAACCCATCAATAACACGACAGATTCTAGAACAACCTATCAATGAAAGATGGTAAATAGATTAGTAGAACCCGACATTGCGAAGTGGGTATACCCAGGAAGTAAGAATCAACAAAACGAGAGAAACAAAAAACACTACAGAATGTACCCAGTAACAACTGCTCAACTAGCAAGCAATGCTCTGTTCTCCACTGTTTGGCTCCCAAGAAAATTTACAGAGAAAGAACAAACTACAACAGATTCATGAACGTAAGTGGGTACCTTGGAGGATCGGTAGGTGGTTCCATCAGGTTCAATGACCCACCCAGCCTCCTTAGCTAGTTCACGTAGTACCTCATTGATGTCTGCGCGAGGAGAGAGACGATAGCCACCATGCTTCCTCAAGCCATGGAAAATGTTGGTGGTGATGGCCCTTCTATGCCTCTCTCTCATCTTCGTCTTCTCCTTGTCACTCTCACTTCTCTTCCCTCCTAACGCTTCCTTCATCTCTTTGCTTTGCTTCTGTGTTTGATGTTCCAGTCTGTGATGAGAGCTCTGTTTTCCAAGACGAAGCATGCAATGTTTGAGGTTGCTAGGTTGTTTATGAGAGGAGGGGTGTTTGGATCCAACGGAGAAAGAAGTGTCCACGTGGACAGAGAAGATAATGGAGGGACTAGATTCGAGGTCAGTAGAGTTGTGGGTTTTTGCGTGAGGGAGAGAAGGTACACGAGTAAGGATGGCATGTTCCAAAATTCATCTAATGTTTTCTTATTAAGAATTATTTATATTATAATCAATTTATTTTTATTTATATTATAATAATTTTTCATTAATTTCTAAAATTACATATTATTTTATATAAAATATAATAAATTTTAAAAAGCATGTCATGTGAGGGAGTAAAAAGAAAAAGAGTAAAAATTAAATAATTTTTATTATTTTAAAATATAATTATTTTTAATCTTATATTTTAAAATTAAATTAATTAGTTTTTTTTGTTTACTATTAAAATAAAATTATTTGAAATATTATTAAATATTAAATATAAACACTATTCTTAATAAAAATTTGAATCATAATTCCTTACACAATAAGAGACTACATAAAAAATTAACACATATTATATAAAAATTATAAAAATTATATTCTTTTCTCCTATATTTTTAGTATGAAAAGAAAATAAAAAAGTGAAAACTTTTTTTAAGAAAAAAAGCTTTATAACAATCATTTCTTCGTTCAAAATCTTTAAATATCATGATTCCTCTAATCTTTTTTAACCTATTCTCTTTAAATTTAGCAATTTAATAACACAAAAGGCTTTAAAAATTTTCAAAAATAATAATATTGATCAAGATGCGTTTATAAAATAAAAAAATATAAAAAATATTTCAAAATAACCAAAACTCTCAACAACTTCAATTACAGTCTTAAATCTTAATTAATAATCTTAGAATAAACTATTATAACTATTATTTTTACACAAAACATAATGTAATTAAAAGTTCATCCTTTTATAAAATTACATTCTCAATTTCAAAACCCTTTTAAAATTTATATAAATTTTTTATTACCAAACACATAAATTTTAAAATAACTTAATAATAAAAAATCAAATGAAAAAAAAAATTATTGCATGATACAATACATAGTGCAAAAAGCAAGAGTTAGAAGATTTGGTTAGAAAAAGGAAGGAGTGAAAGATATGATTGGCTGATGGTTGGACAAGCACACAGGTGATCATCAAATGTCACACTCATAACTTAAAATGGCAGTATTACATCCATGTAAAATAATACCCACTTTGAAAAATTTTTCAAAAATTATTTTTTAAATGAGATTATTTTATTTATTAAGAATAGTTAAATACATAATCATATTATATCAAATTATCAATAATCATTTAATTATAAAATTAAAAATAATGAAATACAATTATTTAAATAATTTTATTCCTTTTTATAGTACCTTCTATGAATATTGTATTTAACAAATATTTTTTGAGATTTTAAATTTCTATTATCTTTTTTACATCTCGTTATCATTTTAATTAATAATTTGTTTTCATCACATGACAACCTTAACCGTTAGATTTGTTAGAATTATCTAGACAGGCCACGTACTTGTTATATGCAATCTTAAAAAAAAAAAAATCCATCCAAAGTAGTTATATTTTGGGTTTTTCTATGAAGAAATGGAGCATTTTAGACTCAACTTCTAGGAAAAGAATTCACTTTTATTAAAAGAAAATTTCAAAGTTTCGTAAGAATTTGGGACTACAAACCTGATTTAAACTTTTGTATTTTTTCAAGCGAACTCATTCTTGTAGAATCCAAATCCAACAGACTAATTGGATTTAATTAGCATAATCAAATTATTATGCAATTAAACCACATTCAAACCACTTTGATCTGCAAATTTTTATGAAAATTTCAAAACAGAGATGGATCTCTTGCCGAGCCTAAAGAAAGGCGAAGGGATCCCATGCTGTTTGAGAGTCGTGCTGTCCACTGTTGTCAGTGGATCGCGGCCATTCATCTGATCTAACTATTTTTTTTTCCTTTTCAACTGCCTCAAAATGCATCATTTTGTTAAGTAAAACAGTGTGTTTCATAAATGTTCGTTGCTGTTTGTGGATTGCGACCTTCTGTCTAATCTAGCCACCCACAACCTACCACGTCTCCCATTTTTTTTTTCTTTTTTAACCGCCTCGATACGCAACATTCTGTTAAGTAAAACAATGCATTTTGTGACGGGGGAAAAATTTTTTGTTTTGAATGGGTTGAAACGCATTGTTTGACTAAGCAAAATGGTGCGTTTTGACCAAATATTTTTGCCTTTTGAGTCATTGAAATGTGCGTTTTGTTGGAGAGGAATACATTAAAAAAAATGCGAGAGACAGAGGCAAAGGCAATGTGAGCGTGAAGATGGAGGCAACCATAAAAGGAAGGAATGAAAAATTGGGTTTAGTGGCCGAATTTATGCGAGAAAAGCGTGTGTTGAACGACGGCAAACACGACTTGCAGTTACAAGTTTTGGTGTGTTTCGAAAGGTAAGAGAGAAAGGAAAAGAAATGGTCCTTTTTCTTAACTTGTACAATAAATATAGTTTCTTGAAATGGAGATGGTGGTGTGTTTTGTGGTATTAGTTGTTAGTGTATTTTGTGGTGTGTTCCTTGTAGTTGCCAATGTGTTTTGTTGACAATGAATAATTTTTGCAACTTGTACAATGATATGTTTTTCTCTTTAAAATAAATAAATAAAAGAATTTGCACAATGAATATGGATTTCTAGATTTAAAGTTTGTGGTTAGTTTTGTTCAGTTGCAAAGCTTATGTTTTACATTATATGGTGATATAAAATTAATAAATATGATAAATATGTTTGTGATGAATATGACAAATAAGTGACTAAATATGGTGATATGATGAATGTCTTGTAGACCATGGAGCTCATAAAATAGAATTGGCAAGTGATTTTAGAATCTAACAGAGATCTACTTTCGCACTCATAAGTAAGCATGTGGAGGGATGAAGTCATCTTGGATATAATCGATTGGATCAAAAAAATTATCTTCAGACCCAAAGGCAAAAGAGTTTAATGTACGGAGAAACTAAGTATTTGTTAAGCTACTTTCAAAAATAAATCACAAATAACTCATTATTTTTTCATACCTATTAGATAGATTCGGATGAACATATCACAAACATATTTTGGGCCGATGCAAGAATGATATTAGATTATAGTTACTTTGATAAGGTTGTCTCGCTTGATAAGACATACTGTATTAACAATGGACATAAGTTTCTTACCTTATTTTCGAGCTTCAATCACCATAGAGAAATAGTTTTGTTTGGAGTTGCATTGTTGTGTGACAAAACAGCTGATTCGTTCAAGTAGTTATTTGAGACATTCTTGAAAGCACACAATCAGAAAATGCCTCAAACCATTTTCACCGACGAAGATCAAGCAATGGCTAAAATACTACACGAAGTCTTGCTTGACACAACCCACGGATTATGCATGTGGTACTTGATGTAAAACAACATCAAACACCTATACAACTTGATGAAACATGGGTCTAATTTCTTGTGAAACTTTAAAGTGTGTATGTATGAACATGAAGATGAGACACTGTTTGAAATGGTTTGGAGTCGATTACTCTCAGAGTACAATATCCATAAAAACACATGGACAACGTCGATTTATACACAAAAAGAAAAATATACAGCATATTTTATAAAGAAAGTCTTGACATTAGGCATGCAAAGCACACAGTTAAATGTGAGTTTGAATGCAGACATTAAAAGGTGTTAAAATCCAGACGTTGATATTTTTCAATTCTTTACACACTTTGAGCGTTTTGTGAAAGACAAAAGGTACAATGAATTAAAGTGTAAATTTGAAGTAAGGCAGAAAGTGCCAAGATTAAAATGTGCAAGTTTACCCATGTTGAGACAACTTATAGAAGTTTAACACTTCTACTATTTTTGACATATTCCAAGATTAATTTGACTTGAGATAGGCTTATTGTGTAAATCAAACAAAAAAGAGTGAGTCATTGTTTGAATATGTCATTGATATGGTTGACTACGAAAAAGTGTGGTCAATCTTGTTTCATTCGCAAGAGAAGTCAAGTTATTGCAATTGCCAAAAGTATGAAACTTTCGGCATACTATGCTGCCATGTGCTAAAGGTGTTTGACTTAAATGATGTCAAGAAGCTTCCTGACCAGTACATTTTGAAACGGTGGACAAAGGATGCCAAGGCTGGTGTCGTTCATGATGTTTAAGGGGAGGAAATCGTGGAAAACCCAAAATTGGCTTAAACACTTCAATATGAAAGACTTTGTCAGAACTTTGTGAAACTAAGAAAGAAGTCGCCTTGGTTCGTAACGCCACAGATGATGTGATCAAAAAAGTCATGACATTGCGATCGAGAAAAACACAAGTGACAACCGAAGTGTCCAAACTGATTGGCGTGACAATCAATCGGTCCATCACAACCAACTAACATTAAGAAGCGACTCAGGTATAAAAGAAAGAGGCGTATCAAGAATTGGGTTGAGCTGCAACGTCCAAAGAAAAAAACTTTAAAGTTTATGTTACAGCTAGTCGTCATATGTTAACAAAGTGAACAGTTCATAGTGCATAAAATGATATTTGTTTATATGAACTATCTACAGTACATACATTTAATTTGTTTATATGAACCATTCGAAAAAAAATCTAACATGTTTTCATTTTTCTTGTAGGACGCTGAAGTTTTTAGTCAAGCACAATGTAAGGACTTATGCAAAAATGACAACCAATTTAGTTTTACGAAATTATTAATGGAAAATCTGTTAATGACAATTAATTAATGATAAAATTGTTAATGAAAATTAAACTATTAAAGATCACTTATTATTTTTAGTTTCATCCATGTAGAAGTCGCTTCAACAGTTTGATTTTTATTAATAATTTTACTATTAATTGATTGTCATTAACAGATTTATCATTAACAATCTCGTAAAATTAAACTGATTGTCATCTCTACATAAGTCCTCACATTATGCTTGACTAAAAGCTCCAACATTCTACAAGAAAAGTGAAAACACTTCATATTTTTTTTTGAATGAATCATATAAACAAATTAGATGTACATACTGTAGATGGTTACTGAAAGTTTCATATCTCCGATTACTGCAACAACTTGACTTCTCTTGTGGATGAAACAAAACTGACTACTCTCCTTCGTAGTCAATCATATCAATGACATATTCAAACAATGACTCACTCTCCTTTCTTTACTTTACACAGTAAGCTTTTCTCAAGTCAAATTAATCTTGAAACATGTCAAAAATAGTAAGAGTGTAGACTTTTACAATTATCTCAACATAAGCGAACTTACACATTTTAATTTTGACACCTTCTGCCTTACTTCAAATTGTCACTTTAATTCATTGTACCTTTTGTTTTCTACAACACGCTCAAAATATATAAAGAATTGAAAGATATCAACATCTGAATTTAAACACCTTTTAACGTCTATATTTAAACTCACATTTAACTGTGCGTTCCGCATGCTTAATGTCAATACTTTTTTCATAAAACATGCTGTCCATTTTTCTTTCTATACGTAGACTGACGTCATCTATGTATTTTCATGGACATTGTACTCTGAGAGTAATCAATTCTAAGCCATTTCAAACTGTCTCATCTTCAAGCTCATACATACACACATTAAAGTCTTGCAAGAAATTAAACTCATGTTTCATCAAGTTGCTTAAGTGTTTGATGTTGTTTTGCATAAATACCACGTGTATAATCTGTGAGTTATGCCAAGCAAGACCTCGCATAGCGATTTAATCATTACTTGATCTTTGTCGATAAACATAATTTGAGACATTTTCTGATTGTGCCTCCAAAAATATCTCAAATAACCACTTAAACGAGTCAACAGTTTCATTATACAGCAATGCAGCCCTAAACAGAGCCACTCCTCTATGGTGATTAAAGCCCAAAAATATGGCAAGAGAACTATGTCCATTATTGGTGCAGTATGTAGTATCAAGCGAGACAATCTCACTAAAGTAACTATAATCTAATATCATTCTTGCATCGATCTAAAATATGTTAATGATCTGTTAATTCGAATCTATTTGATAAGTATGAAAAAATGATAGATTATTTGTGATTTTTTTAAAAAAGTAACCTAACAGATACCCAGCTTCTCCGTACATTAAACTCTTTTGCCATCAGATCGAAAAATAATTTTTTTGATCCAATCAAATATATCCAAGATAATTTCGTCCCCCCACATGCTTACTCATGAGTGCGAAAGTAAATCTCTGTTGGATTCCAAAATCATTTACCAATTTTATTTCATGGCTTTGAACGTCAGACACCTTACGTTAGTAAGCTAGCATGTGTGATGTCTCAGCGAGATGCAGTGCGTGGTTCTGTTCTTCTATCTCATCATGTACTCTGAGCTTTCCACCTACAAGAGCTAGAGATATTCTCGCTTTATAATTAATCCTTATTTCAACCCGAAGATTAGCTACTAAATAATCTCACTTACTTTTTTCTCTTATTTCTTCTTTACAACAAACAAATCTGCATGAAGTAACTGTTGTCTTATCTTTTTTATTCTTGTTGATGTAGTCATTCCTAACTCAAAATCTCATTTTGTTGCTATAGTCAGACTAAAATTTTCATGCACACTCTATACTATCAAATTTCATTTTTACCTTAGGCTTCCAATTAAGCTTCATAGTCTACAAGTCACATATTCATCATATCACCATATTTAGTCACATATTTATCATATTCATCACAAATATTTATCATATTTACTAATTCCATATCACCATATAATGTAAAAGACAACTTTCTCAGTTGAACAAAACTAACCATAAACTTTAAATCAAGAAACCCATAGTCATTGTGCAAATTTTTTTATTTTTTTATCTTAAAGAGAAAAACATATCATACAAAGAGAAAAACATATCATTGTACAAGTTGCAAAAATTATTTATTGTCAACAAAACACATTGACAATTACAAGGAAAGATGGAAACACATCACAAAACGCACCAACAACTAATACCATAAAACACCACCATTTTCATTTTAAGAAATTATATTCATTATACAAGTTAAGAAAATGAATCATTTTTTTTCCTTTCTCTCTTACCTTTTGAAACACACCAGAACTTATAATTGCAAGTCGCGTTTGCCGCTGTTCAACACTAGTCTTTCTCGTACAAATCCAGCCACTAAACCCATTTTTTTATTCCTTTCTTTTATGACTGCCTTCAACTTCACGCTTACGCTGCCTTTGCCTCTACCTCCTGCATTTTTTTTATGTTTTCTTCTCCAACAAAACGCATATTTCAACGACTCAAAAGGCAAAACAAAAAATTTCCCCCATCACGAAACACACCGTTTTACTTAACAAAACGGTGCGTTTCGAGGCAGTTGAAAAAGAAAAAAAAAAAAGAGACGTGACAGGTTGTGGGCGGTCAAATCAAACGAAAGGCCGCAATCCGTGGATAGCAACGGACAATTACAAAATGCATCGTTTTATTTAACAAAACGATGCATTTTGAGGCGGTTGAAAAAGAAAAAAAAAAGGGAGACGTGGCAAGTTGTGGGTGATCGGATCAGACGGATGGCCATGATCCGTGGACAACACAACTCTTGGACAACATGGTATCCGTTCACTAGAGAGAGAGAGAGAGAGAGAGTGAAGAGGTGAGGCCCACCCTTTTCTATCTCTTACATTTACAAGACCTCTCCAAGGAATCCTAGTCTAAAATAAATGTTATTTCTTTCTTAGCAAAAAAAAAAAAATCCATTAAAAACAAGAAAAGAATTAAATATATTAATATGATGTATTCTTTATACAAGTTTATTATACAAATTTTAAAATGATACACTCATATTACAAACTTTAATTATATGTTATGACTTGATTCGATGTTTTTACTTGTTTGTAAATTAAAGACTTAATCACTTTTCTCATTAAGAGAATCTTTGTTTTGATCTCCTACATAATATCTTGTGATACTTTGTGTGGATGAGAATTTCTACCAGTACCAGAATTTCTCTGTAAATCACATTGCATAAATAACATCATTTTTTCTTCTCCAAATTAACTTTCTATGCCACAAGGACTTGATATGAAATTAACATGCACTTTAGTGCATGTCAAACAACTAGTAATATTATTACCAGCATTTTACTTAAATGACATTGATATTTTTCAAATTTTTCGTGTTTCTATCAATCTTGATGCTTCTTAAACTATCCATATTTGAAGAGGAAATGTTTTCATCAAATCTTATGTAAACAAGCTACAAATTACCAGTGAATAAAATTAAAAATAAAATAAAATTAAAAATAATTTAATATAACTTAATTTTTTATAACTATAAATGTTACCTGTTCACATATTTTTTTCTTTTTCTCCATTAAACTCTTAACCAGTGATAAGTCCATATATCATATGACTCAAGTTTATAAAATCACTAATCTTTTAAAAACCTCATAATGCCTTTAAAATTCAAAGGAAACATGCTAGAAAAAAAGACTCTTAAACTTTAAATTACTTACAAATAATCCCTAAACTTTCAGAATTGAAAAATAGATCCTTAGAATTGAACATTGTAAAATCTAATTTCTTAATAGAATTTAACTCAATTATCATTTTAGACTCCCACGTACTAGCTAGCTGGTAAATCACTGCATTGAAAACTGCAATTTAGAGATGCCCATTTAATACGCAAAGAATCTGAATACTTTAAAAAAAGACAGAAAGATCTATTTCTTAAAGTGTGAAAAATTAAGAACCCGATATAAATTTTGAAGTTATGAAGAATGCTTAATAACAAAACGCAATTAAAAAAAAAAGGAAATAAAGAAAGAAGGAGATTTCTATCACATGGAACATATTTACTTGAAGAAAAAACAAATGCATGCATATAACTTTCTTACTTGATCTAATATATCTGTCTCATAACCATGCATTAATCACTTTGGCATTTCGAGATCTGGTCTACGATAAATCAATTCACTCACTGAACCAACAGGAAAGGCATCTGGATAGGTTGCTGAAAGTTTTGACTGCATGCTTCTGTGAGAGAGGGTGAACCAAGCTATAACATTTCATAAAGCAACCAAAGATGTAAATGCACACACAGAAAGCTCTTTCCATATGCATTATAGATGATTTCCTGAGTTATTTTAATTCATTTTCTTTTCCCGCTACCAATCTTTACTGTTCCCACAACTTCCAATCATGGTTTACCTATCCCTGTTCCCAAAGAATGATAAAATGCTCTCAGTTCCCCTGCCAAACTCACTCCCATCCTAAGGACAAGGACTTATTCCTAAAAGGAAGACACAACAGAGGATGCAAAGATATAAATAACAATGCGAAAATGCAAATTTAAGCGGACAGAAACAGAAGAGAACTTGCTGCCTAGGTATTAGCATAAGCACGTCATTTAGCATTTGGTAGCAAATTTAAGCTCTGGTGCTAAACAGATTGCATAAAGAGAGGACATTTGATGGATATCGTATAGTGGATAGAAAAACAAGATGGGGAGCTGTGTGACCACACTTGACCCCCTATTTAAGTTGTTGTAAAATCAAACAAGATGGGAGTTACTTCAAGTAATTATACAAATAGAAATGATGGGGATAGAAAAGAAAAGAACTAATAAAATAGTCATACTAAGATTACTTTTTGCCAAATAAACTGTGGGCAACAGCTCACAAGTCAGAAAAGTAGCTCTGCCACTGTAAAGTGCCTGTATTCATACTTCAAATCATAGAAAACGTGGCTCTACAAGACTATTGCACTGCAATAAGTGTGTTTTGTGTTTTTGAGAAAAAGGTCTTCCACTATAAAGATGAAAACACTAAAAAAAAACCCACAAACAAACATAATATACATCCAATGTCAAAAGAAATCCAATTATTCTATAGTAAACATATAATCCTAAATTTAATTTCTACATTCCACCATGGTGACTGCTACAGAAAAGTGGACACCATTGCAACACTATGCCATGTAAAGGCCACCACACCATGGAAGTCCCATGTTTTCTTCAAATTCTGCCATGCCATAGTAGAATGCAGGCCATGGAAGACACGGATTGAACTCAAGTGACTTGGAAAACTCTTTGTCAAAAGCTAACTGTTGAGGGGGAAGAACCAAGCTACTTATATACCCATGGAGCATCTTATATTACTCGATTTGGGATTTGAGTAGTCCATACTACTCTAGGGACATCCCATAATCTCTCCATACTCATTAGACACCATTGACGACACTAGTTAGGTTGTTCATGACTTGACACAACCTAACTGAACCATAGGACAAAGGAATTGCGAAATCATGCAATACAAGAATTTTGGCCCAAATCACACGATTACAATGATTCCATCTGCAATTCCAATCAACTTCTGATTACTCCAGTGATTCATATTGCTGGAGATGAGAATTGGATCGAGCCACACAATTTGAATTGCTCATGCGATTGCTATACAAAATAACTCCTAACCATGAGGAACATCACCAAAATAATATATTTAAGAACCTGAACCTAGAAGTTGTGAGAGAAATAAAGATGATAAACTCACTTATGGAGAAAAGAGAGAACCAACTAAGCAAGGGACTCAATAGTTCAACAGTTTCCATGGGGGATCAATTGATTAATCTTAAGAGGGTAAGAGAAAGAGCACAGGGTATTCTTTTCAGGGAAATAATGATAAATTATATTTTAAAAAATAGTGTTGATTTGGAAAATCATTGTTTTCTTCTTCCATTAGTAGGAGGCAAAGGATCCTTTGCCATGTATAAACTATTTGATATTTGCTCAGAACTCACAAGTATGGACTGCTAATTTTTTTTTTCAAACTGATGGGGATGAGAATAGTATAGGATGTCTTTAAGGTAGTATTAGCTACCCAAGTCCTTTATCGAGTAGTATGAGATGTTCGAAGAGGTACTTAAGTGGTTTGGTTCTCCCCCATCAATGGCTAGTTTTTTAGGGGGAATTTCCCAAGTCACTTGGATTCCATCAGAAACAACCAATGAGGGAGGCATATACATGAACACCATCTGTTAAAATTCATAGGCCATTTTAATGGTGGGATAGTATTAGCCTGGGGAAGCATTAATACAAGGACAGAGCAAATTCTTATTAAAAGGGGAATGAGAAGACTAGGGTACAAAGATGTGTGTGTATAAGGCACAAATCCATATAATGAGACATAATTAACTTACGAAAACCCATATTTAAAAGGAAAATATTGCTGCATCAATCATTAAACACACATGGTAATGCCAGAACAAAACCTTAAGTAGAACCCGCAGTTGCAGAAGTAATGGCTATACTAAAACTGTCAAGTGGAGGCAAGAAGTATCCAACAATGTCCCCCAAGTATCAGTGTGGATTCATGTCTAACACCAAGATGGTGGAGTATCCACACGCCCTAGCTATTAGTAAAGATTGATAAATAAGTATGCACTGTGGATGTAAGTGTGGGTAGTTTATTTATCTATTTATTTTGAGCAACGATGGCAATTGAGGTCATAGATGAAGGTTTGTAAATGCAGTTTCACCTAAAAGTTGTTTTCTGGAATGTTTGCAGACAAACTTAGGGGCAGGTTATTATGTGCCTCAATAATGTTTCCATTAACTAAAGAATATGAATGTCAAAATCTTAGGTTGAGAAAGCACAGGAAATGAACTTTCTAACCGTACTTAAAAGAATGCATGAATACATCCCACACTTCCATTGTAAATCATTCTGCACCGGAAAGCATATTATCATCCCAGGCTCCCACATCTTACTTTCTTTATCTTATGACAGGAAATAACTCATTTGTGGCCACTGTAAAATGGATTCTCCAGATAAGTTATCAACTAATCATCCATATAGCAGGAAGTGCTAATTTTAAGCGCTTAATTACAATGTCATGATAAAACCAAAAGTTGGAAGTTTAGATACCTTAATTTCAGAAAGATAAAGTCCAGATCTGATTTCATAGACTTCAAAATGTTGGTATTCCTAGAGATATCTGCTGAAATCTGAGCAAAGCAGTTTTCTCAGAAATCATTGAAGTGTGATAAGACAGCATTGCTATCCTGCAACCTTCCCAATCTGAATTTGGTTATTTTTGAAAGGAAACAGGAAAGGAAAGCAATTAGCCAGCATTTCACAGCCAAAGACCATGTTGAATTAATCTAGACACCATGTTTTGGTACAAACAACCAAAACATTCTGAATAAGTCATTCTACAGTAGCAAAATGATTGATAATAACCTAATTAGTAAATACCATGCGGTTGTTCATAAGGAGAACAAACAGAAAGTGAAGGTACTTCCAATTTTCATTGACATCCCGGCAACACATACATAATTATTCTTTCTCAGACGCAATTATATTATTCTTCTAGGAACTTGGTCTCTTCCAGCTACATTGTGATTGTAAATTCTCTTTTCTCTTTATAATACGATCAGAAAGAAGTACAGCTACTGATTACTTCCACATTTTGCCCAAGCAATACCATTTCTCCTCTACCCATAAATTCCACAGCTGAACTCTCCTTAATCAATGAATTAAAAGATAATCCTAACAGCCCCTTCTTCTCAACAATTCTAACAAGTCGGCCACCCTAATTAATAGTAATACAATAGAAACAACAGAGTGGATAACAGAAACTAGAAATACAGAGAAAACAAGTGATGATGCTGGAAACGGTAAAAATCGAATTCCGTAAATATCAGACTTGGATTATGTTCAACAAGCATTTGGAGGGTAAAGGAAAGAAAAGATTACATGGTGTGCTGTAATTGCTTAAGGGAGTGAAGATCTTGCGCACTGACTAGGGTTTACTAGGGTTTTGACCTCGCGGGAAACCCTTCCGAAGCAGCCATAACAGGTTCTTTCTCCTTCTCTGTTTGCTCCATTTCCATTGCTCGCTCTTCTCCCTCACTCGCTTGCACTTCCAGCAATTGCATGAAATGAAACCAATAGCTTCCAAGAAAGTTGAATATCATGTTATATATGAAAACACAAATAAAATTGACTTACAGGAATTTTTTTTGGAATTTAGAATAATTAAAAAAAAAGCAAAATTTTATATCAATTCAATCTGTTGTTAATGTCACTTGGAAGTTGGAACATTTTCATCAAATGAAGTTTTCTTTTGGCCAATTTCATTAAATTAAGTTAACAAAATTAGGAAAAAAAATAAAATTAACAATATTAGAAAAAAAATATAACATTGAACTATTTTTTTAAACGGTTTGATTTTCTATTTAAAAAATGGTTTTTAATTTTTAAAAGATAGGAATTTAAAAAAAATTTAAAAAGTGTTGTTTTTAATAAAAAATAAAAAATATCTAAAAATGTTTTGAAATTAAATTTTTAAATAAATTATAAAAAATAAGAACAAAATAAAAAATGCACTTAAATTTTTTTTTATTTACAAAAACATTGTATGACGTGGTATTTGAGATGGTCATGAGTATATTATTTTTATTGGGTCCAACCCAATTCACAGACTCATGTTCTAAAGGTGGGCCCTTAGTGTACTGGTCTCGGCCCATTATACAGATAGGTCGGCCAATCTTGATGGGTTGGAGTAAGGCTCAAAATAGCCCACATCAATATCAAAACATAATTTAGGGTCAAATTTAATATATGACCTGTGAGATTTCATAATTAGAACTCTCTCAACGATGATACAATACTTGAATATAAAATTTGACATCACATTATGTTTACATTGACAAATAAAATTCAAATAAATTTTTTGTTTATATATATCATGTCGACCCTTTAGTTTGAACTTTGAAATAATAAAAAAAAGATAAATATCATTAACTAATAGAAAAATAAAGTACTATAATTTATGCACTTAAAAACTCTTTCAACAAAACATTTTGTTAAATTTTTATTTTAGTTTCTCAATCTTCTTATTAGAGGCCATTTTGTTTAATACATTATCATATATTAAATGTGAGATTTTGTTTAAAGTTTGAACCACAAAAAAATGGACGAATGGGTGTAAATAATCTAATGGTGGCTACTAATTAAAGGGAAAAATAGCTCTAAGCCTCTAACTCTAATATGTTCAGTTACATATAGGAATTAATTCCATTTAATTATTTAAAAAAAACATATGGAGTGTGAAAAAAAAGGGTAATTGATTGAAGAAATTTAAATTACTTTAAAAATCAATTAACTAACCCTTGTTTGATACATCACTTTTTGAGTTTTGTCTGTTATACTTTTGAGCCATCTAAATAGTCAACTTGCTGAGCAAAAAAAACACCAAAAGTGAAAAAGTGAAAAAACCACTAACAAATGTCAACCAAAACGGATCGTGTTTGAAATGGGCCCAAAAACACTAAAAGTGGGCTTTTTCTAAAGTTAGTGGGGCCCAAATTGTGCATGTTGCAAATTTTGATTAAAAATTTTAAACGAGAGAAGGTGCGGCACTTAATTATATAATACAAAGAGAATATAAAAGTAAGTGGTAATTTTTTTTAATTTTTGCAATATAATATAATAATAACTATCATATTTTAAAATAATAAAAGTTATCTCACTCATGTGTTATAACTTTCTATTATCTTTATTTTTTCTTTTTCATATTTTATTTTTTTAAAATAATGACTAAAAGATCATTATAAATTTTTAAAAATTAACATATATCATTATAAAACTTTATTTTATTTTGCCCTCAAAGTCAAATGGCATGCATGGTATTGTTTCAACTTTATGTATTACTTTACTCACATGCTCAGCCCTGTTTTTGGATCATAGCTATATATATATATATATATATATATATATATTAATTTTCAATTTATTTTCCTTGGCAAAAGAGAATGGAATTCTTAATGAGACAGAAAAGGTTGTGGTTGTATGATAATGTAGCTTTCCTTTGTTGCTTTTTGTGGATGACAGTAGATTTGCCTCTATCTTCAATTCAAAGCAAAAGACACTGCATTCTTTTACCATTTATAGTGCCTTTTAACTTTATTTCTAACTATTCGATATGATTCTATTCCTAGTGTGCATCAAAATTTTCTACATACGTTTATAGTTTATCCAATAATAAATTATTTATGTGCACAAAATAAAAATTAAATTTTTTAGTCATTATAATCATTTGTATTTAAAATTTTAAAGAGTAGTGAAATAATAATTTAGTCATTCAAAAGTAATAATAAATTATCTTTTAAACATATTCTCCTAATCAAAACAATAAATTATTTAACAAAGATGAGACCTCATGGGGTCGTTAACTAATGATATGGACTTAATGTGTATAGAGTAAGGAGATTAGAAGAAAAGTAAAATTCTAAATTTGATAATTTTTTAAATATAAATTTAATATTTTTCAACCATTAAGACTAGTTTGAACTAATGAGAATAAACGATATGAAAAAACATATATATATATATAATCTAAATAAAATAAAATGTTAAAAATAAAATTTTCACTTCCTTTTTGTTTACTTCAGATATACCGTAAATCTTTTTCATCCTTAAAAAAATGATAATCCATTTTATATTTAGATCTTGGTGCTTCATATAACCTCAAATGCTTCTTAAAAAGCCCAAATTGAGAGGTTTAATCTTTAAAAAGTAAAATTGAAACGAGAATAATATTTTCAAAAATCAATTAAGATGTTCTATCTTGAAAAAGTTAAATTTTAAAAATTTACTCAATTTTAAATTTATACATACACGTTTTCACATTAATCTGTGTACTTAAAATTTTATTTTTAGAATGTTTTTCACAAAAGTTGAGCCTATATTAGAAAAAAAAAATAGACATATGCATATAACTAGTATTTATAAAAATTAATCTTGATTTAAAATATTATCTCAAGAAATTATTGAATTTTTATTAAGAACAATTTTGACAATGCTTAATAATATTTTAAATAAAATTATCTTTAACAAAAAATATTAAAAACTCTTAATGATGTATTACTCTGTTATTTTTACTCCTCATCGATTAGACAAAGTGATGAGTGATGGATTTTACTTTAGTGAGAGTGCATTTATGTTCTCTACTTTCTATAATAATTAGTTAGAAGAGCAAGATCTATTTTCATGGCAGCAGGCAATAAAATGCCAAGATTGTTAATAAATTCATTTGATTCTGTGTATCTCTAACACAGTTAAAGAATCTGATCACTATTAATTATTAGCAGGCAACAATGAAAAAAAATAGGACACAGGCAATTACTTCATATGGTAATAAAATGTACCAAACCAATATAAAGATTTATATTTTAAAATTCTTTAACAAAAACTTAATTGAGATCAAATTTTAAATTATTCTCATTGTAATAATAATAAATTTTTCTCTTCCTTTAAACTAAAAGATGCAATAAAAAATGAGCTATGATTTTATTTATTTTAACTACAATATTTTTATATTTTTAATTGTATAATATAATAAAGATTAAATATGTATTCAATCAATATTTAAAATTCATTTAACTTTTCGGACAAAATAAATTTATAACTTTCAACATAAGATAAATAAAATTTAATTTTTTTATAAGATTATGTTAATATAATTTTGGAGAGTATTCTAGTCATTTTTTAACTTTAAGAAATATTTTTAATGAGATTATGTAATTTGAATAGGTGGGTTTTTTTTTTTCCTTTGATGCGACAATCTCATTTTTTCTTGAAATTAAAAGATAAGTTATAATTTTTTTTATTTTAATAAAAATATTTTTATATTTATTATTTGAATAATATAACAAGTGTTGAAGTATATATTTGACCAATTCACGTTTTAAAATTTAAAATGAATTAAATTTATTTTTTTAACTTAAAAAATAAATAATATTAAAATAAAATATTTAAAAATATATTTGTTACTAAGTTATATTTTTAATAACAAAAATTAAAATTACCTTTTCCAATACTTTTTATCTTTTAAAAGTTGTAACTTAAAAGTATTAAAGAGTCTAACAAATATAAATTGGATTATTGCACATAGTGTAATAAAAAAATAAATAAATAAAAATTTTATTTTAATTAAGATCTTTGATTTTTTTAATTTTTTTAAAAATTAAAAAGAATTTAAAGCCAACAAATCTGAATACTAGTGGTGTGATTGTCCCAATTAGTGCAACAAAGAATCTGCAGATGCAGCATGTAAAGCCAGAAATTTGGCATTTACATTATTATTGTGGTTGCAGTTCATGAAACCCAAGATTCAAACACCAATAAAAAATTGAATTTGGATCTGTCTATTTTTTATTGCTTGAAATAAGGATGAAACAAAAAAAAAAAACACATTATGAATGAGGCAGAATCTATTTTTTTATTACAAAAAAATACGAATTTAGATTCAAAAAAATTAATTAATTTTTTAATTTTATGTTATTAAACTTATATATTATAAAAATAATAAAAATTAATTAATGATTAAATTTTTTTAACATGAGTATTTTAATTTATGAGTTGGTCTAACACAAAATTTTATAAATAATAATAATAAAAAAAAGAAACAATCATTAAGTCTACTCTGCTACCACAAACAAGAAACAAAAAATAGTCCAACTCCAACCACAAAACCGCAGTTTCTTGCAGTTGCAGAATACTGTGACACACTGCACCAGGCATAAGGTAGTCTAGCTGTGTAGGGTAGGGTACCCTTAACATCCCTACTTTTCTCATTCACAACTAACAAATATAATACAAACTCAACCATCATTTTATATCTTAGTTTAGTATATTCTCGTCTATATTCTCACTCTCATACTTTTACCTATATTAATATCACATTTGTTTATAATGGAGTAATTTACACTCTTTTTTTTTAAATAATATTTTTATTTTAATCATATACGTCAAATTTTTGAAAGCTAAAAGTAATTTTAAGTGTGCTATTAAGGTTTTCTTAAAATATTGATAATCTTTAGTGTGTTTGTTAACCAGTTATACGTTAACTTTTTTAAATTATGCTCACTTAACAAATTAGAAAAAAAGTTCAATTTAAAAAATCTAATAAATTAAAAATTAATTTTTTATCTTTTAAACTTGTATAAGACATTATTTATTTTTTAAAAAATATATTTTATTTTAATTTAGTCTTTAAAATATTAAAATTCGAACAAAATTGTCATCTAAAAAATATTTCTTATCCAATTTAATCTTTTTGTCAATATACCTTTCTTTTTATTAGTTAAGTATATTGATTATTATTATTATTATTGAAAAAATAATTTTTAGAAGACAAAATTAAAATTTAATATTTTAGAGATTAAAATAAGATTAAGCATTTTTTAAAAAATTAAAATAATTATTTACTCTTGTTTTTATTAATTAATATAATTTTTTAATCAAACCTTATTTTTAGTATCATTAATGATACAATAATCCATATGAAAGTTGCAATTACTATTTCTCATTATATATATATATATTAAACAGGATCATATTATGTGACAGATTGAAATCCCTACAAGTATCCAGATGGAATCAGAAAATAGTTAAAAGGGGTTGATTCCTGAAGACATTAAAGTTAAGACATAGTTGCACAAAACCAGAAAAGAAATGTTATGTCTCAGTCAAATCACTTTCTCCAATTTAACACCTATATTTCAGGCACCATCATAACCTATAACTATGAATGCCATGCTCCTATTTCCCTATTTCCTCCTCCTCTTCTTCTTCTTCTTTTTCTTTTTTCTCCCTCTCTCTCTCCTCTACAAAAATATTCTTTATTTTTTAAAATTTATATAATAATTTTAAAAATCAATTGCATTGATGTTTATTAAGATATAATAAAATTATATTTATTATTTTCTTAAATTTAAAATGAGCATTCAATACCTATAAATTTTGATATAGTATTATATAATATTTGTAATTTCTTCTCTATTAATAAAATTAATATTTTACACAATATATATTTATTTTAAAATAATAAATTAATTCAATTTTATTCATTATTATATTTAAAATTTTATATAAAATTTGAATATAAATTTAATACCATTTATTTTTGTATTAAAAATAAAATCATAATTTTATTCTGCACAAAAAAATAATTTATAAAAGATAAGTATAATTTCTTCAAAACAATAATAAGGAAAAATATTTTGTTGCAAAAATATCAATTAAAAAATTGTTATAAAATATTAATTTTTATGTTCAAATAATTCTTAACTAGTTCTACCTGACTTTTTTATTAAAATTATTTTTAAATTAATTAAATTTAAAAATTATTTCAAAAATTATTTCTTTTAAATTCTTATTTTTGTCTTTTAGTAGATAATATCTGTCTAAAATATTGACGAATTACATATTATATTTAAATTTGCGAAAAGACAAAAATAAAAGTTTGAAGGAAATAATTTTTATAAAATAGCTTTTTAAAATTTTATTAATTTACGAAATACTTTTTTAATACAAAAAAAGCCAGTTCTACTCCCTAAAATGTTGAATTTTTGTCATTAAATTATTTTTAAAAATTTATGTATGTAAAAGATAATAATAAAAAATTATTGTATACATATATCAGAAAAGATATTAAAATTTAGATATTTTTTAGTTAAAAATTAATATATTTTTATAAAGTAAAAGAGAAATAAAAAAAAATTGATTCTTAATTTATTCAAAATAAATTTCGACTAATATAAATTTTTTATTTTTATTTTTTATTATAAAAAAATTATAATAAAAAAATTCAAAATCGAAGATACTGTAGCATTCAGAAAAATAAATAAAAGCTGCAATAAAGATAAGTTCTTATTTTAAATTTTTAGTTAAACGATGATTGGCAGATGGCGCAGTTTCCTTGGATTTTGAAAAGTGAGGAGAAGGAGATATTTGGCACTTTTAGATTCTGAATCTGATTCTTACCAAACAAACCAAACAAAACACTAGTGCAGGCTTATTCTCAATCTTTTTAGATTTTAGTTTTGAAAACCCAATGAAATTATTTATTTTTTTAATTCAAATAAGTTATTGCATTACACCTAACAAATTAATTACATTACATGATATAAATGAGAGTTTTTATAACCATTAATTAATAATCTAGACTTACCCAAATATTATTTTCATTCAAATAGTATTATTTTGCAGAATTTCTCAAAGTTTATCTTTTACAACAAATAACAAAAATTTAAATTAAATGAGAGAAAACAATACTTGGACATATTCAAATTATTCATTTATTTATTGTTTTAAATTACTGTAATTTTAAGGTTTGTTTATAAAGAGCTTCACTTCTGAATTTTTATTTTTAAATTCACATATTTAATTAATAAAAATTATAATAGGAAGATGTTTTCATGGCTTAACATCCTAAGTTTATTTAATATTAAAATCATTTTTATTGAACAAAATTAAGTAATTAAATCAAAGAGACATAATATTTTTATTTGTGAAGCGTGACAATACATAATACATCTCATTTTCATACTGTTTTTTAACAGACAAAAAGTTGAAACCTAAAGCCTCTCTGCACTTCACCCTCCACGCGCAAAAATGAGTCCCACAAGGATGTTATGGTAAATCACAGTAATGTATTAATATTTTATATCATTATATTTTTTTGGATATTTAATTGATAATATACAACGGATTAGTACTAAATTCTATTTTTTTTAATTGTTAGCAGACCAACTATTTTAACTAAAACAATATTTAGACTCTAAATTAAAAATTCTTACTTTTTATGGAAAAGAGTTTGTTTAATAATGTCTTAAATAAAATTTTTTTAATAAATTAAAAATGTTATTTATTTATTTATTTATTATTATAAGTAATTTACATTAAATTAAATTTATAATAAATAAAAATGCACGAGGCTCGAAAATACAGTGCCCTTCGCATTCAACTTTAAAACGCCTCGGATTTCAAGCGCTGAAAAGGAAACGAAAGAAACACTCCCTTCCGACACATGCAGACCCTATAACACTAAGACATGCTTACGACTTCTGAGGTGGGGCCCACTCTAATCACTATATATATGTATCATGTATGCTGATGTGATGACTAGTGAGTATGATATTCCATCATCGTCATGATGAATGAAGATAGTGCATTACATTGCAGCATCATGGTTATAACATATATGTATCAGTATCGTATTACTATTACATACGTAGTAATCATATATACGTATGCATATACGTATTAATGTACGGGCGATTATACGGCCGAGCCCTGTCTTGTCAATAAATGTAGCTGAGGAGGAACAGTGGGGCCCGCAGAAACGACAAATTTTTTTCTTTTTTGTTTTAATTTAAATATTTTTTTTATTATGGTGACGAGAAAAAGGAGCTGCAAAGCCTGCAACATTTGTCTGATTGGTCAGAAGTTGTTTACGGCTTTTCAAAATTAAAAAATTGACCTTTCTAAAATAAAATAAAAAAAAAGCCTGACTCAAACATTTATGAAACTCGGGATTTTTTTTAAAAAAATTCTTTATTGGTAACGTGGTAGAATAAGCAAAAGAAGATAATAGTTCTTTTTTATTATTAATTTAAACTAGATTATTTCGACAAAAAATCAAGAAATAAAATTATGGTATAAAATTGATTAAAACAAAACTTAAAAATACTTTAACCTAATTAGTTTAGCTTAATTTTCAATAAATTAATAAATGAGTAATATTTGTCTAAACAAATTGTAAAAGTAATTAATACAAACTTTGAGCTGTACTGCGAAAATAAATTAGCTAATATGCAAGTTAGGGCATTATTTTGTTGTAATAAAAATAATTGATAAAAAAATTATATTTCAGTTGTATAAAAATTTATTATTATTATTATTATATATTAGTGATCTTGATATTTACTTAAGTTTATTTTATTTTTTAAAATTTAATTTTAAATATAATAAAAAATTTTAAAAATTAAGTAACTTATTATTTTCTTATAACTTTCTGTTTAGAAATTAAAAAGAGAAAACACTCAAATTCATTATAATAAAAATTGATCTTTTGAAGCATCCACATGTTAAGTGTGTAAATTGCGTTGTTTTGAGTTAATGTGTAAATTATTAATTTAATTTACATATTAACTCATTAATTGATTAATATGTAAAAGTAACATACTTCATACATTTTATAGAATTTATAATTCAAAAAATTTGGTTGCTATTATAATAGTCTAGTAAGTAAATAAGCGCCTTAAGAATATTAATTAAAAATTATTTTTATTAATTATTAGAGTATTTAATAAATTTAAATTTATAAAAATATTTTATTAATTAAATTTTTTATTAAGTAATCAAAAATATTTTTAATTAATGCCTTAAAAATATTAGATAATAATATTGTTATAAAGTATTTTCATGCTCTCACCAAACCCAAAATAAACAAAGTGACAAATTTAGGCACCGGTCGCACGTCATACCAAACAGTAGGGTCAGTCACTCACCAAATTCTCTCTCCTCCACAACTAAGTTATCAAACATAGTTTTATGAGTGTTGACAATTTCTCCAATATAATTATTTTTATTAAAAATATTTATAAAAGATATTAAAAAAAAGTCTTATTTAACGTTATGAGTGTATACAATTATTAAGACTTTGTTGCTCTAATTTGTTTGACTAAAATATTTTTAAATACAAATTGAATTTAATAAAAAAATTTGAATTTTTATCAAAAAATATATTTATTTAGTACTTAAATAAGATTATAATTTATATTTAACGTTATTTTTATATCTATTTGAATATAATTTTAAATTTTTTTTTTATTTTTAAAAATAAAAAAATTGAAAATATTTTAAAAATAAAAAATACATGAAAATATATTAATATAAATTTGTAGAACTAATTTTATAAAATAATTTTAAAAAATAAAAGACAATAACATTCAAATAAACCTTTATTTATTAAAAAAAATTGTTAAATTGTTAAATTTTTTTGTTAATTTTAATTTTTTAAATTATGTTTATTATCATATTAAAAATAAAATTATAAATTTTATTAAAATTTAACACCTCAACTATACATTGTTGCGACTAAAAAATTTAATAAACAATTATTATATATTGTATAAATATAAAGAAATCAAAATAAAAATAAATCTTTTTTATATTTTAAAATATGTAAAAATTCATCTTAAAATAAATAATGACAAAAATATCTTTTAAGATAGCATTATTTTCTATGAAAAACCATATAGGTTAATATACATTACATTACGTTTGAATGATATTTTAAAAGGAAAAATATAATTTAATGAAATAAAAAGGGCATAATTTAGCATGATTAAAATGGTATAAAAGGAACAAATAATAAAGAAAATGACGAAATTGGAATGGGTAGCAGGGAACAGAAAAAGGAGTAAGGTCAGGAGTGGACAGGCTTGTGATAGACGAACGGAAACGATGTCGTCACTCACCTTGACTAAATCCCTAAATAATGTACTCAAATTCCATAAGTTGTTGGCCAGATTCTATGGGCCCCACAAATCCCCACACCCAACGAAATTACCATCTTTTCCTTCTTCCATTTACTATTTACTTTTTCCAGTTTTAAAATTTTTTTTTAAATAAAATTATTTAAATATAAGATTTTTTATCAAAAAGATAAAAAAATTTTATAGAATAAATTATACTCTATTTTTTAAAATATATCAAAATCATATTATATTTTATTTTATTTTTAAAAAATTAAAAAACTTACAATTACACATATATTACTTAAAATACTCTTAATTATATTATTAATTTTTTTAAAATATTATGATTTATTATAAAATATATTTTTAAAAATTATAATATTTTATTATTCTTTATTTTGAGTTAAAAATTATTTATTTTATTTTAAGTTAAAATATTTTTATATTAATTAAATATATATTTAATTATATAAATAATAAATATAAAAATAATTTGATTAAAATTAATAAAATTATAAATTTTCTTATATCTAAAAAAAAATATAATTTTTTTAAACAAAAAAATATAATTTCATTACAGAAAAGTATAATTTACTCTTTTCTAAAATTAAATAATTTCTATCGTCTTGACATTAAGAATCCATTTATTTGTAGCGTTTAAAAACTTTCATAATTTCTAATTTTCACAATAATAAAATAACTACAAAATTATACTTGCCCCTTTAATTTATAAAATTACACTTATCCTGAATTCATAAAAATAACTTTAAATTGTAGAAAAATATTATGACTTTTAATTAATTTTGAGTAGCATAGTAAAGAAGTTGACGTCTTGAAAAATCGACTTCTTCTCATTTTATTTTTTTCTTTTTTAAAAAAGATAAAATTTTAAAAACATAATAAATTTTATTTTTTTTAATAAAAAACACCAATCAAAGTCAAGCTAAAATAAAAACATTAATAGAAATTTTTGTATATATAATTAGGAGTAATTATATCTTATAGCCTATAGTTCAATGTGAACAAAATTACAACGTTATGGGAAGATGACCCAAAAGATTTACTGCTCCCAGCTTTTATTGAATCAATGGGGATTTTACACTGCTTTGATAGCAATCAAGGAAGTTTCACAGTGAAATTATAATACTAGATTTTAGATCTGCTTTTGAAAAATAATTTATTTCTCTGTATTTTAAAAGAATAAAAAAATAAAATACACCATATGCAGAAAATCTGAACTCGTCATTTTAAGGTAAAAGAGTACAACACAAGGAAGATGAAGAAAGAACACCATTAACCTTAGATACTTGGACTCTCACCATATTATAGAAATAAAGGTTCAGAATCCCACAAAACTACTAACAGGGAAGGAAATCTAGCGATAGATCATAATAACTTAAGTACCAAGAGCATGAGTCGACGAAATCCTGCCATTAGTACAATTTTGTCTGGTGATTTAAGTACTCATCATAACTTAATAGAGATAATAATATAGTAAAGTGTCTTTCTTGAAGCTGGTTTCTCTCGTCAGACAAAAGACCAGTTCATGAACATGAAGGCAAGACAGTGATTGGAATCTTCATCAGTCAAAACCTTCCATGCTATGGCTTGCTCATAGGACACTGGCCTGTTCATACTTGATACGCATATTCCTGCTGGCAGATATGCAAATCCCTGAAAATACAACACATTGATCTCAGACAACAACTCAACCTAAATATTTTTCCATTTCAGACATCCATTTAATCATCACCTGTTGCATTATCTTGGAGAATTCAGAGCAGAGGATCTTCCTGCCAGCTTCATCAAGAACTTTGTCCAGCATTATATCTTGAAGGGCGACAAGAGTAGTTTCAAGCATGTCAAGCCCGGCCTGGTTTGCAAAGGTGAATACTGGAGATGCCTGCAATAATTTATGGAAAGTTAGGCTACTTTACGAAATTCTACAGGTTCTAATGAATAATTATGCTGTAGTTGAAGAACATGTAGTTTACATTTGATTTTACAGAACAGCACATGATTGCATCAGAATGGTGCCATAGTTGCTTCAAGATTGCATCGGTTGCTGTGGACTCAACTTGAAAAATCTCTACCCCAGTGTGGATCCTGAAATAAAGATGTCATAGTTATGCTTTTCACACAATTGCATGAACTCATTCCAAGTTTCATGAAGGATTATATAATCTCAAAGTTAATGCAAGACAAACCTGTAGCTTCTGCAGATCCATCGAGCTAAGGTAAGAGCCTCTGGTGAACCAGGGAGAGGCTTTGGCCCCGGCTGTGTACTGAGCCGGGATGGAGCAATTGCCATGGCAACCCTCTGAACAGACCCCACAACACTACGCACATACTGGCGAGCCATAGCAGCCACATTGTCCCGCATATGGTTCTCAAACATAAATTGAAATGCAATAGTCAGGACTGACCGAAGATTGTAACTGTTTGGATCAGCTTCACCCGCTGAACGGGCATTACCAGATCCAGCTTCAAGTGTAGATGCCAGATCCAGTGTCTTAGTCGCTGCAGAACCATTCTGAGATGCAAAATAAACAGAAGCAAAAACAAATATCATCTTGCTAGTTCGAATCACTTTCTAGAGATAAAGCAAACTATGATCCCACCATAGACATTGATTATTTTGGTAACTCGGACGGCTTGAACAATAGAAATTGCTTTAGAGAAACCTCAACTATTCATTTTAGAACCTTGGAAAACCAAAGAAAAGTTGCAATGGAACATTACTGAACTGTTTTAGGATCCAATGGTATGACACGGAAGCCAGAAGGAAGTAAGACAGCCTCATCAGCAAATGATTCATCAATAGGTGCAAACACAAGTTGAGCACATGAACCGATTGAATTTTCGTCAATTCCATTGCACAGCTGCAGCGCCAAATGGCATAGCAAAAATGTAAATGAGAATCATTCAGAGACAGTTAAAATATAAGACTTTCTGCTTAATTACAAACATGCATTATTCTACCTGCAGTAGATACATATCCCTTGCCAGAGCCACATCTTCAGGGGAAAATGCATGACCCTCTATCCGAACTACCTCCAAGAACTACACCATTACAGTGAGGAGTGACAAATGAATATATGGTATAGAAATATAAGAAAGAACTTCAATAGTTTTAAGAGAGGTGATACCTCCTCATGCTCAATAGTATGAGCAAGCGGTAAAATGACCTGGCTGCTGGGGAAGCCACCTGGCCTAGCACAGGGAACTGCATAAGGACTAGCCTTAAGACATGCAGCAGAGTATGCATCAACCCCATAATCAGCCCACTCTGAACGATGCTCCCTCAGAAAACGAACAAGCAGTGCAGGAGGAACATTCTGCAGACCACCATTTTACAACTAAGCCAAGATTCACAGATACAAGATATTGCCAATGCAAATATAAAAATCTGTATATCTTGTTAATATTACAAGATGGAATTCATATAACTGTAATGTTACTAGAAGTGGCATAAGCACGAAGATTATTTCCACTTAGACTGGTTTTCTTAAGAATTACCTGCAGCAGCATTGATGCTTTGGCACACAACACCCCACCTCCAAATGCTGGGAACATTGATGTACCGTAATGGGACCCGAAAAATTTGTTGGGAGATGAGTTAATGGCAATGGTCACATCTTCTGCCCCATCACTACCCATCAGTGACCAGCCATCATCCACAAACCCATTCACAGCATCATTGAACCCCCTAAGAACAAAATTTTGAGGAATTATTGGTCAGTGAGGATCACAACGTGATTAAAAACAGGTTTGTAGTTTAGCAAGAAACTGAATTAGTGATATAATCAATTTTGACTCAGACATCAAGTTTGATGTACACAGCAAGAATTTTTAAGTGCCCCAGCCCGGTCAGTGGTTTTGGAGCATAAAATGGTAGGGCTTTTACCTGCAAAGTCTCTGACTAAATGTCCTTAAAACAGCAGGCTGTCGGCCCCCACCATATTGAATTTCTCCACTTGATTCTTGAGCAATTTGCCTAATATGTCGCAAGGCCTGTATAATATATTTGAAAATATGACTTAACAAGATTTAACTTAATCAAACAAGTAATTCACTAATCCTTGTAAGTAATCTTACAGCAATAGTCATTTTCTGAGCCAAGATTTTCGATGATTCATAGAGGGGCCTGAGCACTTCAGGAACACTCCAAGCCTGCAGGCAGTAGTAACATCATGATACTGAAAAGAACAAACCTCACAAATATGGAAGAAATGAAGATGTTAAGATTTGTAAATGTTTCTTACATCTAAATCCACATGATCAACAATGTGAATAATGGATCCACCACCCTCACAGGGTCTAATTAGATAACCACTAGGAAGCATTTCAGCTCTAACAAAGTTTGAAGGAGGAGGCCCTGTGGGACCACCAGTTGAAGAAGTCAATGACCTTTCGCATATCTGCAAGCATAATTTCAAGATGTTAAGTTTGTTTTACATTCATTCAAGGAAATTATAATTCAGTATTTAGCATACAGAACCAATGCTCGCAAGAAAAAGAATCACATCCTAAATTAGGAAAATATAACAGGTTAGATTGTGCTCAGTACCACAAGACTTCCATCTTCCAAATTGGTAGTGTATCTGAGAGTCCAGAAGTCACGTGCTGCTGCCAATGTCGTAGGTGCATATGTCTGACAAAAAGTAACCAATCAAAATATACTAATTAATAATTAAACTCAGGAAAGTAAATAAAATGCTATTTAAACTACAGTTAAATTAATTGGTAGATTAAAATAAGTACATCACCTGCATGTACATGAGCTCTATTGTTCCCCCATTTCCTGTGGGGACTATGCTCAACACATCAAGGCAGCGGCAGTCATGATACCATGATGTACGATCTTTAAGAATCTCAGCAACCTGAGATTAATTATCATGTAAATAAATCAAGAAATGCATAAATCATTGCTATAAAAAGAAGGAAAGAAAATTTGCATCAAACCAGGATCTCTAGCTTAGTTAATGTACCTTCGTGGGCTCTAGACTCACGAGGCCACAGGCTCGTGCTGCTACTCCACTACAATTGCGGGAAACAGCTACGATTCCAATAGAATCCGGACCAGGCTACATAATGTAGAAAACAAACTGAGGACAGAATTATATAAAAACCCACACCGCTAAAAAGAATATCCAGTTACAATTTTATCATACAAGGTATATAGTACATACGGATACATAGGAATTCTTAAAAGAGGTCATACCTTCATCCCAATCATCTGGACCCAGTCGACAGCAGTTCCAGTAGCCTTGGAAAGGAACTCTGCCAGGGTCTCCTCAGCTATCGCGAGAAGACTGAAAGCTTAAAGGGTTAGGGGCTCATGAAACATTTAGTGAATGGACAAAAGTAAAGTTCATAAATTTTTGCTATATCATTCCCCAATATAAATATGATGTGTGAAAGAACTTTTTTTTTCTTTGAAAGAGCCAATTATGTGCTTTTGAGCTGAACATTGTACAAGATATCCACATATCATGTTTTTATTGGAAAAAACCAAATAACAAACATCCAAAAAACTACTCCCTAAGTTTTGTCCTTATTAAATACATATTGAACGGAATTTTTAGCAGGAAATGAAGCTATTTACCCAGCTGGGTTATTAGCATCCCTATGGGGGTGCTGAGGTGTTGGGTTTTGCTGTTGGTTCTGACCACTCATTACCACAGACTCACAGCTATTGTCTGTAGTAGTTGCAGATGCCTGTTTAAGAAACCAGCAAATGAGATAACGTATGACATTCACAACTCGAGGGGTGCTTCATAAAATAAACCAATGTCTGAGATGACTCAATAAGAAAAGCAAGCCCATGAAGTGAGAGAAGCTTACAGTATGAATTTGTTGTCTCATATATCCATTTTCATAAACCAACTGCGAGACCTGCTTCTGCAGTCGATCATTCTCTTCCATTAACAACTTGTTCATGGCAGTGAGCTTCCTATTTACTGTCTGCAAACGTGAAGATTCTTTTCTCTGCTTTTCACGGCATCTATGTAACAAAATTGATGATGGCATTAGCAATCTAGCCTGTATGTTACTAAACTAACTCTGGAAATAACAAAATTTCTTTACAGACTGTGGAAGGAACATACACATTGGATAATCCAACAGTAAAGAAACGAAAAAGCTCGGACCTAAAGCAATTCATCTGACTAAAACAACAGAACTTCCATGAATTGACTAGAGCTTCTAAAAACGGAAAACCAAACCTATGTTAGGGGACAAGCAAAACAGAATCATTCTAGCGTTCATTAACAAAATACTTAGTTATCAGACCAAAATTATTTTCTTTTATGTCCTCTTATAGGTAAGAGATTGGAAAACGAAATATTTATTTACAATAACATTTAAAGCAAAATGATAAAGGGAGGAAATATGTGATCATAGTTATTAGAGTAGTAAAACAAAAACAACCTCTTATTTAAAAATGGTATTAATAGAGTGGTAAATCAAGTAATTATTTCTTTGTTCCTTTCTTCAGGATGACACGAGAATATTGACAATCAAGAGGGCAAAGATAAAATATTAACGGTGAAAACAAATAAAACATTATTAAATTTTATTAAAAAAGAAACGTATGAAAAAAAAATCACAAAGTCAAAAGTAAAAAGTAGTTAATCTAGAGGGAAAAGCCATCAAAATCAGCTGTCATTATCCCTTTATCACATCCATAACCACCCTTCCAAAGATTAAAAAACATTAAAGCCGAAAAATCATATAAACGGTTCTGTTATAGCATCTTTTACAGAAACATCATTAAATGACCAAAATGATGAGCCTTAAGGAAATCAGATAAAACAAAAAATTACGGGTGGTATAAAAAAATGTGATTGATAAGCTGTCGTTATCTTCTGTTTAATCAACTCAAAAGAAAGAAAAGGAGAGAGAATCCTTTCCAAATAACACCGTTTATCAGAAGAACTAAGATCTGTAGAAGGAAAACGACAAAAGGAAGTAACTTTCCCAGTAGATCGTCCTCTAAAGATGATGATAAACTAAGCTGTAACATGAAGGAAGGATTCTCCAACGAAATCAAAAGATTGGAGCCAGGTTAAGTATATTTTTTTTAAAAAAATCTTTAAAAAATACAAAGAAGGAAGAACAAAAATAACCAAATATCACCTCTAATACGCAAGAAAAATCAAACTTTAAGAAGACTAAAAGAACATTATCAAACAAAACATTAAAAAAGCCCACATTTTCCCTGAGCTCTCCAAAAACAAAATCAAGGAAATGCAGTCCCAAGATCATTTTCTTTACGCATTTCTTTCTAAAACATTTTCTTAAAAAGGGGCACCAGGAGTAGATTGAAGTTGATGATATGACCATAAAGAGATTACTTGATTAACCTGTAATCTGAAAGAAGAGAAAATAAGAGACATTCAAAGTAAAAGTATGAAGTTTCACATCTTTTTTATTATTTCATCTTCCTGCCAAACCCAGATGCAGAAGAAGGATGCCTAACAGAAAAAATTCAAACACAATAAAGAAATAATTTTCTTTCAAAATCTTGATAACTCGCAGCTCAGGAACCATGACACACAGTGTAGACCCATTTTACCTGCGATTCTGAAACCAGACTTTGATCTGTTTGGGTTCAATATTGGCGAGTATAGGACACTCCCTAATGAGCTGCTGTCTCCTCAAGGAACTAGGCTTGGGACATTCTGCATACACCCTCTCCAAGGCCTCCACCTGCTCAGGCGTATACCTCACATACTTGCTGGAGTCCATCTGCTTGTTGGCTGAATCCTTGTGCATAGAGAGAGCCATAGACAAAAAAAAACAGAGGAAAAGGGGTGAAATCAAAGACACAAAAGCAGGAATACAGAAAATGGGGATTTCAGAAAGATGAAGAGAAAGCTGCTAGTGGGGTTTCTGAGGTAGGTCGTCTTCTTTGTTAGTGGGGGTGTCGGGTAGGCTCTCTTCTCCAAGAGAGCCTCCACTGTCGTTCATGAGATGGTGAGGAAGATGGCGTAATTGAAGATGGTAAAGAGAGAAGAACGAGGGAGAAGAAGTGGGATGAGGAAGCTGGAAGCTCCGTGGTCTCTATCTAAGACGCCAATCTCGAGAGAGAGAAAGAGGCAGAGAGAATGAAAGAGAGAAGAAAACAGAACGAAGAGAGGCAGAGAAAGAGATGGAACAAGGCGCAGAGCAGAGCAAAGAGAGACTATTTGCGTGATCGATTTTATTGTGTGTTGTGTCTTGTATTGTATTGGGTATGGAAAAAAGCAAATTCAACAGAAAAAAAAAAAAGAAGCATAAATTCCACTACCTGCCAAGAAATTCAGATATACTACTATTATATTAATCTCTATTCTCTCATGTAATAAATAAAATATAATTTTATTTATTTTAATTAAAATAATTAATTTTAAAATTTACAATAAATTAAGACAAATAAATAACATTGAAATAAAACATCTAAAAATATGTTTTAAGATATGATATATCTTAAATAAACATTAATATCATTTTTTTAAAAATTTTGATATATTTTAGTTTAAAATAATTTTATAAAAAAATTATGTAACTTAAACATGTCATAAAAAAATAGAAATTACTTTATTTAACATTAAAAATATCTAAATAATACTAGTTTTTATTTTTAAAAAATATATTTTTCTCTATTTAATTTAAAGTTTGTTACATTGATGTTCTCATAACAAAATATAAATTACAATTTTGCATGTTTTAACTAATATAAAATAAATACTTTAAAAATTTTATAATAAATAAAATTAAAATATACTTTTTACAATAAAATTAATGTTTTCTATTATACTGGACAGGTGGCTCCACCCCTTATTGGATTTTATTCTGCAAAGCAAGCCACTGCTTTCTTCTCTCTCTCCTTCCAAATCCAATGGAGCCGTGTCTCTCTCTCTCTATACATTTTAAATTTAAAAGGCAAATGAAAAATGAAAAATAATTGTAAAATTAAAATGCTAATATTCTTAATTATATATATAACTGTTTTATATATCTAATTATATCATGTTGAATTGTAAACCAAATATTATAGTTTTACTTTTTATCAGAGATATTAATAATAAATATTTAAAATAAAATTTAAAAATAAAATTAGACTATTGAATAGTTTTATTAATTTTAAATAAATATATATTATAAAAATATAAAATTCCATAACATTATATCAAATTTCAAAATATGAAATATAATTGTTTAAATTTAAGTGATGGTAAATATAACTTTTTAAATGTAATTTATCCAAAGTATTTATTATTTATAGTTTTATATATTATAAATTAGAAATATTTAAAAATTAGTGTTAAATGATTCTTGTCCATTTGCAAAACCTCTCTGTTTTCTTGTCTTCTCTCTCTCTAGGAAAAAGATACACATAGAGCTGTGCGGCACAGTGTAGACTGTAGACTGTATCTTCTCTCTCTAGAAAAAAGTGTTTCAATCTGAATGAATGTGAAGTGTGTGATGTATACATACATGCATGAAGTGAAGCATGTATATATGTGTAATGGTACATATATATATATGTGTGTGTAATACCATGATACCACCATAATGCCAATACCATACATAAGGCATGAAGGAAGCTAAGCTATAAGACAAAAGAAAGGGACAAAAATATGCTGTGCTGCGGTGCAGGGTGTAAAGGTTGCAGATTGGTGGATTTGACAATTTTTTTAAACAAATATTTTAAATATAATTTTTATATCTTCATCAATAATTTTTTTATAAGAGAATGTTACATATATAATTTATATAATTTATTTTTTTATAATTTATTTTTTAAAAATATTTTTTTTACATAATTTATTTTAAGTCAAAAACTTAATAACAACAGTATAAATAATTGTATATAAATTTTAATTTTTTATATGTATAGATAATTTTAACTTAAAAAAATGTAAGTTATTTTTTATAATTAAGTTATTTTAAAGGTTATATATATATAATAAAAATATTGAAGAGTACAAAATTTAATCTCTTTAAAATTTATTTTTTTATAATATTATTAGACTCCAAATGGGTCTTATATGAATTTCATTCTTTTTATGTTTAGTTTTTTCTAATTTTATCTCTTAAAGTGTTATAAGAAATGTCAATCTAAAAATGTATAGTGTAGAGAAATAAATAAAAATATAGACAGAATGATGAGATCCATTCAAGTAATTTTCTTTTGGCTAATACTTCCACTTGGTCTTTAAAAAACAATCTGTGATGTTAATTTGTTCTTTTTTAAAACAAATAATTACCTCAATTTGATATTTAAAAGTTTGGTTCTAATAAAATTTTTATAGAATACATGACCCTAAAAAAATTGTATATGGTCATTTTGACTAGTACCACTTAAAGAATAAAGTTCGAACAAAAGTATAAATATAATATAAAATTAATATTTAAAAACTTAATTAATGGTCATTAATAATGCTTTAGTGTAAAATTAAAATTTTAAATATTATTTTTCAAGAAAATATGAGTTATTTTTTATAGCAATTAATTTTACTTAAAATTATTTAAGCTAGAGAAGTTTAATGAAATAGTTGACACTCTTTTACATGTATATATTTATATATAGGATTATCATAATAACTAATTAACAATAATTTTAGTCTTAAATTAATTATCAATGATTACTAATAGTGTTGTCTGGTTTAAATCAATTAATAATGAGAGGGAAACTATCTATTATGAATAAAAATGAAAATATGATGAACCAATAAAACATATGGGTCCAAATTAAACGCGCAGTAAAGATAAAAAAAGAGAAAGACTTTAAGCATTATTTATATATTTATTTGTAATAAATTTCATATTATTCCAAGTCTTGTCACCGAAAATCTTTAAATCTTTTTCTTAAAAATTAAAGTGAGATAGATTGGACATAAATTAATGACCCACTTTTAATTCTTTATTTGTTTAATTAATTAATTCTAAATTTAAATTAATTATTTGTGCCTTGAGTGCTGTTGCATGCATGATCTTGTTTGGTAATAAGAATTAAGATTAACTGAATAACTTTTAAATATGCTTAAAAGCGTAAAGACATAAAATAACAAAGATTCTAATTCTCTTCATGCATGCGTGATCCACGTTGATTCTATATATGTCACTCAATATTAATGTAATTAATTTGGTATTTTTAAAAAAACTTTTTATTTAGTTTCAACTTTTGAAGTTCAATCTACAATGAAAATCAGGTTTACTGGTAAGTATTTAAATATATTAATTATGTATAGGAGTTTGGTGTTTTCTTTATATTGATTATAATTAAGCACCAAACATATTGATTTTTTATGAATTTTTCATAGTGATGCAGTGGGAATTAAAAATATGAAAAATTAATTTCTCATATATATAACATTACTTTTGTATGTATTATTATTCTTTAGGTGCTTCTGGAAAACATGACAGCCAATGTTTCTTATAATTATATATAGATATGCTTTCAGAAGCAAGCTGGAAGTAATTATTGATATATATACCTATAAATAATTTCTCATATCACTTTTTCATACATACACTCTTACAGCATGCATGATATATATTATTTTACATTTAATTAATAATGATAATGTTTTGGGGGGTCAAAATTGAAATAAATATATATATTAGAGCGAATAAAGTTTAAAAATTAATTGATGACTAATATAATACTTAATAAACTATTTCAACATTTATAAGAATATCCAATAATTGAGATTTATTAATAGTTTTAGTATTTATGTAATACTGATGAGAACTGAATGCTCATTGTTATTACTATTAATATTTGGTCACATAATTTAATTTTTTAGTAAAAATCACGTATTTAGTGTTAAATTATAATAATAATGACATTTCAATATTATAAAATATAGTAATTAATATATATATATATGTTATAATTTCATTTGCTTTGTCATGATGAAATCACTTATGTATCATACATAGGATTTTCATCAGTCTTATGTAAGTGGCTGTAGCTCTAGCTAGCTAGCTAGTTAATTAATTTGGAAGAGTTTGAATTAATTAAATAATTGAATTAGTGAATGATATAATTATTACTTAAAGAGCACTAATATTGAAAATGATATTACAGAATCTAAAAAGCTGTAAGAAGATGAAGTGTTAAATAAGTCTTATATATTGAGAGATGATGTATATGAATAGAATCTGAACCCTAAAAATTCACTTTAATTTTGTGGTGACAATGAATGAGTGTTTCCCACCTCTTTCATTCTCTTTACTCATAAAGACAATAAAGCTAATGCCTCACAAAAAAAGCATTTGACTTTTTAGATCATATGTTTCACAACGTTGACATTTTACAATGTATAAAGGGCTCCATACATATATCTTCAAAGCATCCAAAGCTTCAACACACATATATATATAATTCTTTCTTGGGAAATTAAATGTCTTTTGTTTTTTCTCTAAAATTAATTGTTTAGTTTCAAAATCTTAATCAAAATAATGCACAGTTTAATTATTTGGTTCTTAATTTGTTGTTTGCTAGAAAGATTGAATTATGTATTTTACAAGACTCGATTAATTAATGACTAAATAGTTAAGATGTATATTTTTTAATAACCAAAAAGTAATTAAAAAGTTCTCTATTTTCTTTTATACACATTTAGGGTTTTAATTATATCTGGACAAAACTTTTATCCACTATTAATCTTAAGAATTAATACACATATTGTTTCACATTATCCTATAGTACATTTAAAATTTTACTTTTAAATTATGTTTTAAAATAATCAATTTGGAATTGATTCGAAACAAAATATCATACTATAACTCTTACCAGTGAAGGTATAAATCCTAAGTTTGTAACACACATACATAAAAACTATTATTTGCATAAAGAGACAAGTGATCTTATGTTAAAAAAAAAAAAAGATGAGGAAATAATTATTGTTAATTCGTATATCAAAAGTTCACATTTATTGATGAGATAATTTATCATTTTTTTACTAAATATTAAAAATTAAAATAGTCAATAGGGGTATTACTCAAAAGAAGATATAAATATCTAAATATTTATACACATTTATAGATACCTTATTTTCTTTCAAGGTAGGACTTGAAGCTGAAACATAACAAGAGGCCACACACACATAAAATACTTTCTGCGATAATTTACCATAAATACATAATAATCTCTTCTATGAGACTATGACTTTTCATATTAATTGTTTCTCTGTCAATTTAATTAGACATTAGCTTATAATTTTTAGTATTAACTATTTCTTCCTTCTATCTTTTACACAAGAATACTCATGTCATTTATTATGCCTCTTATATATATATATATATATAAATTAATTAATTAATTAATTAACAAAGTTATGATGGGGAGGTGAAGGAGGAGTCAATGGGTGTACACAAACTCAGTTGTGTTTTGTTGTCTCCCTTTGTTGTGTAATGATGATGGAGTTCCCAAGTGCCCTAACTCAACCTACACCTTTCCTTTTGGAACACAAAAATTTTGGGACACCATGACCCCACCCCTTGGATTGTGGGACACCTCCACTTCCCTGTGTTTCCATATGTTATATTGTTTCACTTTGTTTTTCTATATATATATACAAATGTGGAGGTACCTTTTCATTTCTTCTACTCCCATGCTAGGGCCCCAAAAGATTTTTTTTTTCTTTCCTTTGGTGGAAGGGTCATGACTCATGAGATGATCCCTTTTATCAATTATTCAATTTTTAAAAAAATTTTAAACTCTTCAATATATATGATTTTGTTGTAATTTGGTATACAAGAGGAAAAGAAAAAACTAAAGCCTATGAAACCCTATAAAGTTGTAATCCACATGAAGGTTTAGGAAATTTTTTGGGATCTTTCCAAATTTATTCATGAATTAATTATCTTATGATGGTTTACACTTGGAGTATTGACCATTTCATTTTTTATAAACAAGCAATTAAGCAAAAGTATATTGATATATATATATATATATATATATATATATTAAAAAATTTGATATCAAATAATAATAATAATAATAATTGCTGCATGCGCATATTCATTTTTTTTATGAGACTAGGTTAAATTACAATTAATAGGTTTTTTATTTTAAAAATTTTTAAATTTGTTTTTTATTTTTTATATAACAAGTAACATAATTAAATTAATGTTCAGTTCTAATATAAAATTTTTTAATACTATTATAAAAACAGTTAAATGATTTATCATTTTTAAAAACACATACTACATAAAAAAATTAATTTTATAGTAAATAATACAATTTATTCTAATAATTAATTATCTTATGAAAATCTAGTCATAAAAATAATATATTTTTAATTACATTAAGCAAGAGTGTAATAGACTCAGTGACAAATATTAAAGGGCCCCACACACCACTTTCTCTCTCTAGAATTGTGTGCATGCCATTGCCTTTGCTTGCATTTTACATCTCTCTTTCTCTTGATTTGCTTAGGATTAGGGTCCATGCATGATAAGAGGTGTAAAGGCAGACATAGATATTGTTGATAGGATGGTCATGTGAGTGAAAATCTAATTTTGCTCAACTAATTATGCCAAGATATCATTTATTAATTCTTATGATTGCAAGTGGCATTAATTTAAGTATATTCTATACATATGAATTTCAATCTTCAATTTAATATAATACTTTATAAAGGGATATATCCATGGAGTGCAAAGTGAGGAATAATTCATTCATTAGATTTGCTTTTATGAGCAAGACTCCAACCAAACATTTATATATTTATATTTGATGCATTCATCCATTAAATTAAATCACTTTCCAACTTGCCTAAGATATATAAATATTTAATCACCATCCATGCATGCATTGCTTCTTCCCTTTTTTATTTATTTTTGCATCTAAAATCTGTAATCAAAATTTTTAATTACTTGTGACAAATTTTGTTTTCTTCTAAATGAAGTTTTGTAACAAGTTCTTAATTTGAAAGATGAGCAATTTGAACTTGGTAAAATTATTTGATGAGTATTTTAAATAATATTATTGTGTTTGGCATATCTTTTTTTTTAAATAATTATATTTGAGTAGTAAACGTACTATATATATGTTGTCTTCTTCTTTAAAAGAGAAGTTATAATTTTGTATTTCTTTGTTATAGGAAAAAAAATTGTTTCAACTATTACTCAAAAATAACAGTTTATTAAAATAAATACTTTTTTTAAAAAAATAAATAAATAACCAAACTATTCTCATTCAAAAGCTTAATTGGCCAAAGTAAAAGATACTGAAACTCAGAATGCATATATATAGCTAGCTAGATAGCTAGGATTATTTATTTTTAACAGTTTAATTAATTATTATATATTTAAATACTATAATAAGAAATAAGACCCTTTTGTAGTAGTAAATCAAAATAACCATGTATGCGTAAGTATTTCGGTAACTAGCTAGCTATCATCATTTCTTGCATCTAAATCTTATTGTATTGCTTTTATTTTTTTTATTAATAATATCACCTATATATTATATTGTTGCATCATTTAATGACAACTCTTTATAGTTCTAGCTATAAAAGCACATAAAATTTAATGAAATTATACATATAAATTTTTTTATTTTAATGTATATAATTGCCAAACTACTAATATATATAAAGTTAATTTCACTTTATTTATATAATTTTTTATTTGAAAACTTAGCTTTCAGTTGAAGTTATAGTCAAATATACCTATTCTCGGCCCATAATCATATCATAAATTGGAACCAAATTTGGTAGCTAGAGAATGATCAGAAACTGCAAATTAAATTTTGAAGAATTAATTAATGGGTAAGCAAGAAAGGGTTTCAAAAGTGTCAGAAAATTCAAACTTTTTTTATTATTTTTTTCTTTCAAATCTGTGAATGAGATAAAGGGTTATGAATGAAAACTTTTCCAGGCTCTTATAGAGTGGTTCAGATTCTGGGCAGTGTATGATTAATAGGTTGTTGAGAGGTCAAAAGTATTGTTGAATTTCTCATAAATAAGATAAAAGAATTAAAGATAGATTCCCAAACATGTTTATTTGTGCTCACTACTTTTCAGTATTTGATTCTTACATCTCTCACTCTGATTATTCTTGTCAATTTTCCAAACCTAATAATAATAATAATAATAAAGGTAAAAGGTATATAAATATAGATATAACTAATAACAACTTATTGATCATGAAGAATGCATCTAGTTTGCTTAATAATTAGAATTGCAGTAGAAATGTTTGTTGAATATTAATATCAAAAGAAAGGCAACACATTGGAGGAGGCAAGATAACATGATGGAAATTAAAAAATATGTGTGCCATAATTTATTAGTTCATGAAAAATCTGAATTTGAATTTATATATATACATATAAAGACAAGTGTAAAATTCAATATTTTTATATCTTTTTAATGTTATATTTGGTTTTAGCTGATACCAGTCTTAATTGATTATTTATATATATACACTAATTACAAAGTTCTCACATTAACTAATTGTTTTTGCATTATGCATTTATAATATACTCAAAACGATATTAAATATAATTTAACCAAAACAATTAATTAACTAAACAAGTAACTTAATTAAAAATGGGCATAAACAATTCAATATCCGTTTAATTTGCATGGTGAATAGGTTTCAATGAGCCTACCTACCATAAAAATATAATAAATTCATATAAATTGATTTTGAAGTAAAGATAAATGTATAAATATATTTTTTGAGATTTTATTTTTTAATTTATCGTGTGAAAAAATTAATATAAACTAATTTAAAATAAGTATAATACTAATTAATTTTAAAAACTAAATACTTATGTTATTTCGATCAAAATAAATTAATTTGTTTGTTTGTTAGTTAAACTGTACAAAGTAAAAATTTAATAAAATAAATTAATTTTTTTCATTAAAAAAATTAATTTACAGGCAAAGTCTTTTAACCTACAATGGATAGGTTTGGACACTAATTTCTAAGGTCATTTATAAACAGATTGGTTCATTTTACAATGCTACATTGCATCTAAGGGTTAATACAATATTATGCAAAATATCTCTTATAATTTATTTTTTAATAAAATTAGCAATTTATATAGTAGGCTTTATTTTAAAATAATAGATTTATTGTTACATTTAAAATCTTATGTTAAAATTTAATATCAATTTAAATTTATTTATTGTTATATTAAAAATAAAATCTCAGTTTTACTTTGCATAAAAATGTATATAGGGATTAAGTGTAATTTTTTAAATTAAAAAAATATTAAATATAATTTAATCAAAATTTAATTTATATTTTTTAAAAAATGGATACTGTATTCATAAATAATTGATGTTGAAAACTTGTAGAATTGATAGGGTGATTAAGGTTTAAAAAGACATTTTCATTCAAGGATAAAAATGGAATCACATGGAAATGGAGAAGGACAAAAAACAAGTCCATGTCTAAGAAGTCCTTTCAATTCATTTTATTCTACCAAGGAAATTGATGCAACTTTTGTAGCTTATTTACAATAAACACAAATCCTAACAACTTTATGAGTTTTAGACAAATATGATATGATTAATGAGAAGACTCTGACTTAGGGAGTTAGAGATAATCTTAAAAAAAGAAGATGATTAAACAGTGCCCTTTTGAATTTTGAGAACTCTTGTTTGATAATAAAGGTATATATAATCATGTTGATGGAATATCAATTGGCTCATTTGGATGATTATTGACTATGGTCAACAATATTGGCTGTTGGCTACTAATCACTTTTATGACTTTCATTTTTTTTTAATTTTTATTTTTGATAAAAGATAAAAAAAAAACTTATAAATTGATTAATGAATTTCAGCAATATTTATGATAAATGATAAAATATAATAATTGCCAAAATTGATATTAAGTTTATTCTTAGATAATTGTTTGCAAATGAGTGTATTATTGTAGGTTTCAGGTAATCTAATTTTTATTATATAATAAATTTGTATCAAAATAATATAGTTTAGTTTTACATTATGATTGAGTTAATTTTAAATTTTAAATTTTAAATGATAATTAATTATTTTTTAAAATATAAAAACAATATTATTTCACATTTTAATACTATAATAAATACTTCTTTCATTTTTAATTTATTATAAGTATTTTTTTATTAAAAATAATTTTATTCAAAGTAATATCATGTATTAAATATTAACACGTATGGGAGTGTGAATTAAATACCTCTCTCGCATGAGATCAAATTAATTACATTTGTGTTATAAAGTCACATTATTTAGGATAAGAGTACGAGGATAGATTTAGTAAATAAACGAACTGATAATTACAATGGTATCTTACTTTTTTTCTTAATGAGTATAGGAAATCAAAGCGTAAAGTATTATGTCATGTATAGGTGAAATTTATTGAATAAATGATACACTTCGTACCTTATTAAAGTGACAATGTTATCAATTAAAGAATGAGAGACATTCTTTAGTTTTTAGTCATGTTAATGAATTATATTCAATTTAAAAATAAAAATTAACAAATAATATATTTTATTAAAATTGATCTAACTATGACTTATGACTTAAGCATCACCTCAATTAATTTTAAAATTGATTATTTGGAGGCTATCTATCTCATACAGCAATTGATAGTTCTTTTCACCACTCGAGTTCTCTCATTCAACATATTGGCAAAATTTGGAATAGAAAATCTCACTTTATTTGGGAAGAACTTCCTCCAATACTTCTCTTCTCTCCATTTGGGAAGAACCTCCCTCTAATGTCTCTTTACTTTTGCTTGCTTATCCCCTTTCTATTGCTTTTTCCTATAGTGTAGCTTTTGTGTGTAAATCTTTTAGTAAAAAAATAAAAGTCTATTAGAAGAAATTAATTTCAAATTACATGATGAATTATATATAGTTCAAATCTTCAATAAAAATATTTATATTTATTATTCGATATTATTTTGAATAATATTATTTATAATAAAAGATAAGTTAAATTATTTGTATAGTCTTTATAGTTTCACTTAATTTTTAATTATATTTTTATAATTTAAAAATTGATAATTAAGTCCATATGATTTTAAAAAATTTGAATTTTATCCTTAAGCTTAAATTGTTCTCAATATTTATTTTCTTAAATTTTAATGATTTGCTAATTATATATCATCTTAACATTATAAAATTATTTAATTTAAATTAATATGTTCATATTACTTAATATAAATTATATTCTATTATATATATTAAGGTTACTTTTACATAATTATTTATTTTTTCTCCTATATGTTGACATAATAATTTTATTTTAAAAGTTAATATAAATTTATTATTATATTCAAAATAAAATTATGAGTCTTATTCTTCAAAAAATTGACAGAAAATAAATCAGAAGAGATGTTTGTGTAATTTTTTAAACTAAAAGAGTAATGAATATAATTTAAATAAATTTTAAAGAGAGTTGGTATAATTTTCTCTAAATATTTTAATATTCTTACTATTAAATTTGAGAATTTTATGATTATTGTAAGTGCCACTTAACTTTTTTTTGTGAAATGAAATAATGCCTTTAGTGAGGCATAACATGAGACCCAAAATGTGTTAAAGCTCCAAAGCGAACGCAATGGATATTGTCCAAAAGAAAAGCCCAATGAGAAAGTCCTTGCCTAAGTAACCAAAAAATAAAAAACAAAATTCAAGCCTAACAATTTACTGAAAAAAGTTAGTGTTAAAAATGATATTTTCATTCCACCAAAAAAAAATGATATTTTCATAATTAATTTCTATAAAACGGGAAAAGTTGATAAGATCCTTATAGATTGATGTAAAAAATTAAAACCAACATTTTGTTATTAAGAAAAACATATCGAGCTAGTACGTTAAAAAACATAGCCATTTGTACTTCACAATTTTTTTTAGTTGTAAATAATTGTCATGAATTAAAAAAGAGGTCTAACAAGAAAGAATTCAGCGTACCTAGTTCCACGAGGCAACTCGGCCAAGAGTTTTGGTTAAATTATAATTTAAAAATTACATTTAATTTTCTCTAATTAAATTAATGTCAATAAAAATAATTTTTTGTACAAAATAAATTTTTATTTTTATTTTTAATATCTTTATTATAATAATTTTAAATTTTTAATCATTAATTTTTAAAATTAAATATTATATGATTTTCTTGAATATGATTTGAGAGAGGATAACATTAATTTAAGACTAAAATATACAAGATGTGTTTATATTTTAATTTTTGTACATATAATTTTTTATATTTTTAAACATGACCTAAAATTTTTATGTGTTTTTAATATATTACATAAAATTTATTTTTATTTTATTTTTATCTAAAAATTAAAAAATATAAACATATTAACTTATAATATCTCAAGTTAAAATAAATAATTAAAAAATGATAGGTTATAAAATAAAATATTGATAAAAAATTAATATTTTAATAGTTAAAAAAATTTTATTATCTTTTAATTTTTTTAATTTAATATTTTATAAATTAATGTGTTTATTAACATTATTTTTTATCAAAAATACAAAGAATTCCTGTAATATTTTAAAAGTATAAAAAGTTTACACATAAAATAAAATACAATGAATCCTGTGCATTTTGACGTTAATTTAACTTTTTTGTTTGGTTGTGCAGTGCAGCTTTGTTTTCTGTAGTGTTGTGTTGTGCGCGTTTCTATTTACTTCCTCCTATTTCTCATTTCAATAAATTCAACGCTTTCTATTCATCAGCTCAATTCATCAGCATCACCTAAATTATCCGCACACTCCTCAAATAAATCTCTACTCTTTGCCAACATCCTATATATATATTTATATATATATATATATATAAATATTTAAATACACACACACACACACGCTCATACTTTGCGTATCTTAATGATATATATATATATATATATATATATATATTTTTGTTGGGTACTTCTTATTAATAAATATTACATTACATAACTTACTTTACTCGACAAATACATGTTTAAATCACACTAGTATTTTTTTATTATGAAAATATATACATAGACTATTAAAGCATGCATATATTTATTTATTTCTTTTATGAAACCTTTGAGGCCTTTTGATGATTAATTTTTAAAATTATATATTGATATATAAAATGAAATATAAATTTTTTTTAAAAAAAGCAAAAGTGGAGAGAATGAAAAATTAAATAACTCTATATATTTTTTACTATTTTAAAATATAAATAGTATTTTTTATAATATATTTAAAAAAATTTAAAAGGAGTGTATACTAAACCACTGGCATATACATATAAGAAGTATCAAGTGAAATAAAAACCATCTTATACAAGTTATGTTTCTAAAAGAACTGAAACGGTGAGATACCATTAATAAGTTGAAACCAAATTCAATGATGTGGTACTTACAGTTGTTCACTCCATTCTCATGGTGCTAACAATTACAGGCCTAAAGTTGTATACTGAGCATCTCGAACAATTCAAGCTTTTATTAGCAATGCAGATGATATAACAGGAATCAACAATTATGAATAAATTCCCTCTTGGTTTGGTAGCAACTACAGTACAATGCCTAAGACAACAAAATCCACCTCCAATATAGCAAGAAATGCCAAGATCAATAGCTAAATCATTCTTCAGAAAAATGATGAAAAGAAGCAACTGACTATGCTTAATTGATCTACTTCCTGAGCTAGTAACATTAAAACGAACAAAATTTAATAGATGGGATAATTCTCACCAGCCCCAGACCAGAAGTTTTTATAGATAGCCCTGATAATTGGAAGAATGGCGACTAGGGCAATCTGAAGTTGGTCTGAGCTACTTGTTTTCACAGTGATTTGGCCACTGAGCTTGTTGTTCAATCCAGCACGGATTGCCATCTTATAACTTCGTCCGAGAGAAAACTGGGACTGAAAATTAGCCCCCAAAGCCAAGTCCCCTCTCCACTTCACCAGAGAAAGACCCAGTGATGACTGGTCCTGTCCAAATGGAAAATCTGCATCCCTGAGCCGCACTTCAACATTGGCACCATAAGCAGAATCACCCTTACATCGCACAGTTCCAGTGCTTCCCACTAATATCAATCGTCTCCCCAGAGCTATTTGGTCCTCAATTTTTAGTCCAGTGGATACGTTTTCACCCAAAAATGTCAGAGACACCCCGGCAGTGGTTTTATTTCTTTTGTAGTTCTTGAATTTTGTTTCTCCCCTGAATATGTATGCTAGCTGCCTTCCAACGTTTTGTATGTCAAATCCTGCCATGGTTGATCCATTCTCCCCATGTTTTGCAGTGACTGAGGAATCCAAATGGATGGTGAAGTCTTTCTTATCCTTAGTGATCTGAACAGAGACAGCGGCTGGGAATTGATTGATAATGGCTAGACTGTGTTCAAGGCTTACACCATCATAACCACAATCATGGTCCCAACCATGGGTGTCTAACACTGGCCTCGTCAGGAGCTGGGAAGTTGGCTCCAAGTAGCGGTATCTATAAGCTGGACTGTCACTGTCAAAAGATGGTGGCAAGACCATATCAGGCAATGGAACTGGCACTGTAGCAGGACCTCCGTTTTCCTGATCCTCTTCCTCCATGTGACTGTAATCATTTACAGTAGCTTTCCCATTTTTCTTCATGTCTCTCATTCTTTTTAATTCCTCTCTCCATTGCTTCTTTTGGAGAAGTTTCACTCGATAATCGTACTCCTCAAAGTATGCTTTGCGTTGCTCTCTACTAAGCTTAGCAATCTGAGATTTCTTGAGAGGCTTAAATGGCGGGAGTTGGTCATATTCATCTTCATCTTCATCTAGATCAGAATCAGACAAGTCAGTCAACTCAATATCAGAATCGCCATTGTCACCACCTTGATCAGCAGGGAGTTTTGGGTGAGTGCGTGACTGCAACAGCCATGACAACAAGTATGGAAGTGGAGGGGAGCGGACACGAAAACCAAACAGCTTCCGGTGGTCAAATTTATCTTGAGTTTTAAAAAGGTTACTGGCTTCAGAGAGAATCTTCATTGAGTAGCATAAGAGCAATAGTTGAGGCCTCCAACTTTGACCATTAGGAAGCACCTTTTCACCATTTCTATTTTTTCTACAAGAAGGATGGTTTTCAACTAGAGAAACCGGATTCATTATACTTGGATTCATAAGGCGTATGTCACCAACAGCTTGTCCTATGGTTTGTTGAACTATATGAGATCGTAGAGCAACAAATTCATCATAATCAAGTGGGGTACCTGAAGGCCCATCAGGAGGAGCAGAGGCAGCATGAGTGAGAATGACTATAGCACTTTGCCAGATTGATGGACCAAGGACATTAGAGATTGATTTTAGTAATGGTAGATCATTGAGATTCCTAGTTTGTGTGTCAAGACGATCCACATAGAGTACAATATCGGGGGGGGATTTTTTTGTGAACTTCTTCACCATAGACAAGACTTTCCTGTTGAAATTTTGTTCCACTGCAGAAGATTTTAGACCTGGTGTGTCAAAAATTGTAATCTTCACTCCATCTACCATCCCAACAATTTCTGTCACAGCAGTTGTGGCGGGTCCATATGCATTAATGTTGGTCTTTGTTTCACCAAAAATGGAATTTATGGTAGCACTCTTACCCACACCTGTTTTCCCAATAACTAATATATTCAGGGAGAATTCTAAATCACCTCTTCCCTCAACTTCAAGCTGGGAAGCACTCGTTTTTGCATCTTCTACGCTAAATAGTTGACTGCTTTGCCTCCCAGCAAGAAGTGTCAATCGGTACAGAATTTGAGCTGCTACTGATTCTTCTGGAGTAAAACCGAGTCTCTGAACCAGTCTTAAAAATTTAATCCTAATTTGCTGCACTTTCTCCATTTTCTTCTTCTCTTCTTCACTCAAGTTGCTACCAGAATCAGCATTAGCTCTGCGATTGGAGGGAGTGAAAAGACTTACGTGATTTGGTCGAGCAACATGTTTGACAGACTGTAGCGATGGTCCTAAGCCAGCTGGGCGCTCGATAGAGAAAAGTCTTGATCCATCTTGAGAGGTTACTGTGTTATTGCTACCATCTTGTCCAACACCTGTTGCTGCTTTCAGAAGAGCTGCCAAGGCAGCAGAATCAAATAGCTCTTTGCCACTTCCATCTTCATCAGTGTCTACTTCTTCATCTGTGTCAGTCACTATTTGACCGTCAATTCTCTGTGAGGTTTCCCGTGAACTTTCAGCACCAGAGTATGAGTCAACACCGGAATGTTGTTCCAACTCCACTAAGAACCGGTGGGCAGCTTCGGAGCTTCCAAAAATCATATCATCAGCCTCCTGATTTGAAACTGAACCATCAATCTCTCCGCTACCAGGATGATGCTTTTCTTCATCACGCACCTCTTGTCTTATTGCTTGGCTCGAGGAAGAATTAGGATCCACATATTCAGATGAGAGAGATTCATCAGATGTCTTGACATGGCTGGCAGTTTCCCCCTCATTAGCATGAGCCTCTACATTTTTGTCATCTTGCAGAGCCTTCTCTACACCAACCATGCGACTTTCAAAATCCATCTTCTCACCCTTCTCAGCATGTTTAATATCCACTTCGACTATATTATCAACATTCTGATCAAACTTAGCATCCGAAGTCGTAAAGTTATCAATAGGTTCTTTAGCATCTCCTTTAATTGGATCAAACCCATCACCCAGGCTAACACCATTAGCTGGAGCTTCCATTCCTTCAATTTCAGAGGCCTTAATGTCCTCCTCATCACCAACAACAACCGCTCCAGACGGCAACAAATTGACCTGTAAAGTGTCAGCAATCGTGTCTCCTGCACTTGTACATTTGATATCATCATTTTCAACAGAAATATCATATGAAGATTCTACAATCAAAGAATCTAAATGATACGTTTGACCAGTCAAAGAGTTACCTGCTGTGTCTACTTGAGCACCACTGTCAGCTTCCGTCGGAGTTGCTTGCTGTGTGTCATTTGAAAGCTCATTGTTCTGCTCTTTTTCAGGTTCCTTATCCTTCAGGTTATGGAATTCTACCCCATTCTGCTGAGCTCTCATTCCTCCTTCAAACAGAGAGTGATTGCTCCCTTCCAATTTTCCACTCTCGAACTCGTTATTATCAATGCCACTCGAATCTTCACCAAAATCCTGACGGCTATCACTAAAACCACTCTCCTTCACCACTTGATCGAAATTCAAATTCTTCATGGTCTCAGTTTGCACTTGATCCTCCTCATATTCCCCTGTTGCTCCTCCAATTCCCAATTTCTCCGCCGTATCCTCTTCTGCTAAATTCAAAGAACCACCACCACCTTGCTCCACTTCACCGCTTCCCAAAATGTCATCGTCGTCATCATCCACCGTTACCTTGGCGATTGGCCTCCCAGCCATGGGCGTGAAGAACTCCTCAGAATTCACAAAAGTTCCACGAACAACTCGCGCCCGTTCAGCAGATTTCTCATCTAAATACACACGAACTGGCCTCTCCGACGGCGTCTCAAACTCATCATCACCACTCATGAATCCATCACTATCCGACCGGCCATCATCACCGTTAACACTAACACCAACACGAACACTAGCATCCTCGTTATCATCGACCTCCATATCGCCCGTAGTTTGCTTCTGCGTCAAAACTTGTTTATCAGAAACTTCAATAGAATTAAACGACGGAACAGAACCAGATTGGTTAGACACGTGCGCCGCAATTACTGAAGCAGAATGGTCAGTGTCCATGGACGACACTAACTATGCTTTGCAAATTGCACAATTAGAATGAAGAAGAAAGAAGAAAGAGATAAGGTCTTGAATCTTGAGGAAGAAGAAAGAAAGAGATGAAGTGATAAGGTTTCAAATCAAGAAACAACGTCTCTTACAGTCATAGTCGGAGTCTATGGGTTTAACGGTATAACGATGAGCCTAAAACCGGATTTGAAAAAAACCGGAGAAAACCGGTTGAAACGGTCTGAAAAATATTTTCTCCTCTGATGGGTTCTTGATCTTCTTGTGACGGTTCAAACGGTTGGAGATGATATGGGATAGTGTGGATAGAAGGAAAAATAAAATAAGAATGGAGAAGGAGAAGACAAGACGTTTTGGAAGAAGAAATAAATAAATAAATAGAAAAGGGGCAAAGGGCATGTACATGTAGCTTACTGCAAACTAAAAGGTTAAAACTCCAAAGACTCTTTTAAGTCATTTTAGAATTTGTGCATATATAATAAGAAGTTAATTGCATTTACACTATAAATAATAGAATTAAAAATAAATTAATTACAAGACTATTAGAGATTATTATATAAAAAATTAATTAAATAAAATATAGTTTAATGAATATAATTAAGATAAAATTAAAGAAAATAATAAAAAAATTATTAAAATAAATTTAATTATAATTAACCTAATAATAAAAAGAGTCAAGATAAAATATATTGATATCATTTAATTTATATAATTAATTTCACTTAATAAAAAAAATTATTTGTTGTTATATAATAATAAAAAAATAGTTGGCATAAATTTTGAAAGAATTCAAAAATAAAAAAAATTGAATTCTCTATAACATTATCCTTATAAAGATCTCAATATAAAATGAAAAAAGTCGAATTTCCTCAAATAGGGATTTGTTTTTTGTTTGGTTGTGAAGAAAAGATAACGTATGGGATGGGAATATCACAAGTTTTGCACCATTGTTTTTACTTTGGAGTGTTGCGTAGTACGTGTTTCTATTTACTTCCTCTTGTTTCTCATCTCAATTCATTGGTCAAAATTTGCTGCTTCTCTACTCAATCCATCACATAAATTATCCTCACAATCCTCACATAAATCTCCAATTCTTTGGCAACATCTTAGATATAGACACTCATTCCTTACTTATTGTTAAAGAGAAAAAGAAGTTAAACGATTCTATTATTTTTTATTGTTTTAAAATATAAAATTTATTTTCTTAATCTCAAAGGTTCCAATGTGTTTTCACTAATGGAGTATGTGCCATGGCCACCTCACAAATGTCTTTGGTTATAGTGAGGAAGAAAAAGTTCTCTTCTATATATTTTTTTAATTTTCACAAGTATCTTTTTGTTAAAGATAATCTTATTCGAAACATATCAAGTATTAAATATAAACACATTTTTTAACAAAAATTTAAATTTTAATTCATCACATTATAAGAGATTAATTTCTTTTATTAGACCCAACTCTCATTAATTCTCTCTAATATTTAGATATAAATAAACTAACAGTGCCTTCAACTGAATAAAATCACAAATATCAGTGAAATGCATGAAAAGGTTTTTGTTCTATATTCAGAATCAATTTACTTCAATGACAAATAACCATTATGTATGTATCTATGTATGTATGTATAACTACAATAGGCAATACAAATTGGATGGTGCAGCCATAATCTACAGAGATATAAATCATTCCTTAGGACTTAATAAAATTAATTAAGATGCAAGTTCCAATATGAGAGCTCATGGATCACAGAAGAAGTCAAACCACTAAAGTAACAAATTTTGTGCTTCAAGACAAAATGAGAAAGTAAAACTTAAAAGTGTATATACCATAGTATAGCATGCTCAGTTCCAAACTAGAAGTTGTTGCATACTGAAACTAAAACCACATTTACCTTAGTATTCAGTGTTGATTTCCATGAATGCAGTAAGTAGTCTTATATTCTACGGTGTGTATTGAAGAGGAAAGCTATATTTGCATCTCACCCTATGAGAAAATAACCCAGAAAAAAGGGAAGCATGAAACAACAAAAGTGAGCTACTTCAATCTTTGGATTGAGTAGATGCCATTAGAATGAAGCATCATTTCAAGTCCCCCTAAAAGGTATTTAGGCTTCAGTTGTTTCAGGAAAGTGAAGTTTGATGCACCTTCTTCACATAATAAATTTTTCTAGTCTGGAGTACACAAGATTACTTACAATATGAGCCTTAATCACTGAAATATTTTTGAGGATGAGGTTCTAGTCTAGTGAAACACCAAAGCAATTGCAATGTATTAGCTTAATTAACAGAAACAAATCCAAGTATGTTATGAATGCAGATTAAGCAAATAAGCAAAAAAGAAGAGATTCAGGGTTTGAAGATAAAACTATATGGTGTATGCAGATGTACACAGATCTTGCAAAGGTTTAATGCAACCAATGAAGAAAAGGTGGCATCTTGCACGAGTTGGCCATTCGTCAACAAAGAACTGTAGCCAAAGATTCAAAGTAGATATATAGTAAAGAAAGGAAGAAACATAAACACTTCCAAATGCTACTTAATCAAAAGCTTGTTCTTAATCCAAATGATAAATTTACTTAAGGAGAGGTTATTCTTTTCAAATTATTGCAATTATGGTCTAAGAAATAATTTAACAAATCAAAAGTTGTGTATTTAATACAGTCATAACAGTAGTTATGCATATTTTCCATCTTCAAGGTACTATTTCTATTCAATACGACACAAGAAAATGCAGAATGAATTTTCTAGTTAAGTTGTACACGAAACTTGGTATGCAAATATATGATACTCTCATTATGATTAAAAAAGTTAGCCCAAAATAACAAATTAGATCAAGATTATTGTTCATGTAAACACCAATGAGGACATGAGTAGAAGTCATGATTACCTAATACAGAGAAAACAGAACAGGGGAAAAGAAATAATTGCTAGAAACTTCAAATGAGAGCCTACTCTAACCTCTCTGATAAAATTATACTTACAACCCTCTAGTTTAAAAAATTGCGCTCAACACCTATAAGGTTTGATACAATTTTACACAAAGCTCCCTTCTAATTTATTTTCTATTACTGAAGTTAGTATTTTACACAATATGTAATCATTTCAAAACAATAAAATTAATTAATTGTCTTTATTATTACATTAAGAATTTCATGTTGAGGTTTAGTATAAAATTAACTGCATTTATTATTATATTAAAAAATAAAATTTAAGTCTTATTTTACAAAGAAAGTTATCTTTATTGACAGAAAATAAATTAAAGGGGAGGTAAGCATAATTTTTTAAATTAGAGAGGTGAGAAATGTAATTTAGCCAAATCTCAAGAGAGGTTGGTGCAATTTACTGAAAAAAGGGATAGAAGACAAACTTGAAACTGATCAACAAATTTTCTCAACAGAAGGACAGCAATGTTAAGTACAGAACACTAGCAACTTACAGGAGGGACTCAAGTTGCAACAAGCAACAATATACAACTGATTGTAATAAATCAAACTGAAATTCGTCAAATTTCTACATATTTTATTTATGCAACCCAAAACTCAAATCCAAAACACAAGAAGTTTCTGCCATCCTTCAACAATCATGTAACACACCAAAACCTGTACTAATAGCATTCATTTATTGAGAATCTACCACAGGCTGTGAAGTAACAGCAAACCACTTCAAAACAAATTTGACCATTCTCTTCATTTAACCTACTCTGATTTCCCTCTAACAACATACTTTCAAAAAAAAAAAGGAGAAATTGATCATTTATGTTTTATGCATAAAAGAATTGACTGTTTTCACACAATTCAGACTGAGCCTAAGAGGGCTAAAGATCTGACAAAACTGTCCAATCTCTCTGCATTTGTTAGAGAGAAACTTCCCTACAGAACCAATGTGAAGAACACCAAAGTGAGGCCATAAAAATAACATAACCCTATCTCTTAAACGCAACATCAAATAATGAGAGGAAAACCCTTGAAAATTCATGCACTTTGCTTTTGTACCTCAAGCAACAACAACAATTAATACACACTGCAGATTACATTGCATCGCTATGCAACGGCCTCCTTTTCTTTTTCTTTTTTATTGATAGAAAAAAAGAAGCTTTATTAGATAGAAGAGAACTACCACTATGCCCTGGTCCTTATCCTGCAGCCATTAAGCAAGGCTTGCCACTAACACATGCCTATAAAAGAAAAAGAGGAAGAACAAATTTAATTGGTGATTGAGTTCATCTAATAACATAACAGGTAGGTGTCCATCATCATCTTACTCTTGCTGAAAAATAACTTTCTTGGGAGAAAATACTCAAAGCAGACAAGAGTCAAGAAAGTTCACTAAGTAAAACTTTTAACTTACGTTCCCAAAGGAACTGAAACTGGAAGATACCACCAAGGGACCCAGAAAAAAGAAAGCTCAAAATAATTTCAATGATTAAGTTATGCACTTGTTCACCGCATTCTCATGGTGCTACCAAATACAATTGTGTCCTAGGCATCTTGGACAATTAATATTTAGGTATTGGCCCACTAAGTAGTCAAAGATATGATTAGAAGCAGGATTAGATACTCAACTAAAAACAAAATTTCCATTAGCAATGTAGAAGAAATAACAGGAATAAACAAATTATAAATAAACTCCCTCTTGTTTTGGTCTCAGTTTCATTACAACTCTAAAGCAACAAAATGCATCCCAATATAGTCATTATTCCAGACAACACGAATAGCTAACTCATTATTAAGAAAATGATTAAAAGAAGCTACTGGCAATGTTCAATTAATAATCTAATTCTTCAACTAGTAGCGCACAAACGAACAAAATTTAATATATGGAAAAATTCTCTCTAGCCCCAGGCCAGAAGTTTTTATAGATAGCCCTGGCAATTGGAAGAATAGCAACAAGGGCAATCTGAAGTTGGTCTGAGCTACTTGTTCTCACAGTGATCTGTCCACTGAGCTTGTTGTTCAAACCAGCACGGACAGCCATCTTATAACTTCGTCCAACAGAAAATTGGGACTGAAAATTGGCCCCTAGAGCCAAATCCCCTCTCCACTTCACCAGAGAAAGACCCAATGACGACTGATCCTGTCCAATTGGAAAATCTGCCTCCCTGAGCCGCACTTCAACATTGGCACCATAAGCAGAATCGTCTTGAGACCGCACAGTCCCAGTGCTGCCCACTAAAACCAAACGTTTCCCCAGAGCTATCTGGTCCTCAATTTTTAGACCAGTTGACACATTTTCACCCAAAAATGTCACAGACACACCAGCAGCAGTTTTATTTCTTTTGAAATTTTTGTATTTTGTCTCCCCTCTGAATATGTATGCTAGCTGCTTTCCAATGTTCTGTATGTCAAATCCTGCCATGGTTGATCCATTCTCTCCATGTTTAGCAGCAACTGAGGAATCCAAATGTATACTGAAGTCTTTCTTATCCTTAGTGATCTGAACAGTGACAGCTGCTGGGAATTTATTGATAATGGCTAGACTGTGTTCGAGGTTTACACCATCGTAACCACAATCATGGTCCCAACCATGAGAGTCAAGCACTGGCCTTGTTAAGAGTTGGGAGGTCGGCTCCAAGAAGCGATATCTGTAAGCTGGATTGTCACTATCAAAAGATGGTGGCAAGACCATATCAGGCAATGGAACTGGCACAGCAGCTGGACTTCCATTCTCCTGATCATCTTCCTCCATGTAATTGTAATCATTTACAGTAGCTTTACCTTTTTTCTTCATGTCTCTCATCCTTTTCAGCTCCTCTCTCCATTGCTTCTTTTGGAGAAGTTTTACCCGATAATCGTACTCCTCAAAGTATGCTTTGCTCTGCTCTCTACTAAGCTTAGCAATCTGAGATTTCTTGAGAGGTTTAAATGGCGGGAGCTGGTCATATTCATCTTCATCTTCATCTAGATCAGAATCAGACAAGTCAGCCAACTCGATATCAGAATCGCCGTTGTCACCACCTTGATCAGCAGAGAGTTTTGGATGGCTTCGTGACTGCAGCAGCCATGACAACAAATATGGAAGTGGAGGTGAGCGAACTCGAAAACCAAACAGCTTCCGATGGTCCAATTTATCTTGAGTTTTTGAAAGATTTCCAGCTTCAGAGAGAATCTTCATTGAGTAGCACAAGAGCAACAATTGAGATCTCCAACTTTGACCATTAGGAAGGACCTTTTCACCGTCTCTATTTTTTCGGCAAGAAGGATGGTTTTCAACAAGAGAAACTGGATTCATTAGACTTGGATTCATAAGGCGTAGGTCACCAACAGCTTGTCCTATGGTTTGTTGAACTATATGAGAACGTTGAGCTACAAATACATCATAACCAAGTGGAGTACCTGATGGTCCATCAGGAGGAGCAGAGGCAGCATGGGTCAGAGTGACTATAGCATTTTGCCAGATTGAAGAACCAAGGACATTAGTGATTGATTTTAATAATGGAAGATCATTGAGATTCCTAGTTTGTGTGTCCAGACGATCCACATAGAGTACAATATCAGGGGGGGATTTTTTAGTGAACTTCTTTACCATAGACAAGATTTTTCTATTGAAATTTTGTTCCACTGCAGAAGATTTCAAACCTGGTGTGTCAAAAAATCTTATCTTCACTCCATCTACCATCCCAACAATTTCTGTCACAGCAGTTGTGGCAGGTCCATATGCATTGATGCTTGTCTTCGTTTCACCGAAAATGGAATTTATGGTAGCACTCTTACCCACACCTGTTTTACCAATAACTAATATATTCAAGGAGAATTCCAAATCATCTCTTCTCTCAGCTTCAAGCTGGGAAGCACTCCTCTTTGCATCTTCCAAACTAAATAGTTGGCTGCTTTGTCTCCCTGCAACAAGTGTCAACCTGTACAGAATCTGAGCTGCTATTGATTCTTCTGGAGTAAAACCCAGTCTCTGAATCAGTCTTAAAAATTTAATCCTAATTTGCTGCACTTTCTCAAGTTTCTTCTTCTCTTCTTCACTCAAGTTGCTATCAGGTTCAGCACCAGCTCTGACATTGGAAGGAGAGAAAAGACTGACACGATTTGGTCGAGCAGCAGGTTTGACAGACTGGAGTGATGGTCCCAAACCAGCTGGGCGCTCAACAGAGAACAGTCTTGATCCATCTTGAGAGGTTATTGTGATATTGCCACCATCTTGTCCAGCACCAGTTGCTGCTTTCAAAAGAGCAGCCAAGGCCGCAGAATCAAATAGCTCCTTGCCATCCCCTTCTTCATCAGTGTCTACTTCTTCATCTGAGTCAGTCACAATCTGACCATCAATTCTCTGAGAAGGGTCCCGTGAACCCTCAGCACCTGAGTTCTGTTCCAACTCCTCCATGAACCGCCGGGCAGCTTCAGAGCTTCCAAAGATCATACCTTCAGCTTCCTCATCTGAAACTGAACCATCAATCACTCTGCTACTAGAATGATGCTCTCCTTCATCATCTTCATCTTGTCTTATTTCTCGGCTTGAGGAAGAATTAGGATCCACATTTTCAGATGCAAGAGCATCACCGGAGGCCTCAACATGGCTGCTAGTTTCCCCCTTATTAGCAAGAACCTCTACATTTCTCTCATCTTGCAGAGCCTTCACCTCTTTCTCAATATTATGATTTTCAAAAACAGCCTTTTCCAAAGAAGCAATATGCATCCCCTTTTCTGCATGTTTAGTATCATCATCATCATCTACATTATCAACATTACGATCGGACTTAGCATCTAACATCCCAACCTTATCAAAAGGTTCTTCAGTATCCCCTTCAATTGCTTCAAACCCATTTTCCAGGCTAACACCACTAACTGGAGCTTCCATCCCTTGAATTTCAGAGGTATCAATGTCCTCCTTGTCACCAACAACAGCCACTCCAGATGGCAATAAATTGACCTGTAGGGTGTCAACAAGGGAATCTCCTGCATTTGTATTTGACATCATCATTTTCAACAGAATTACCAATTGCAGATTCTACAGGTAAAGAATTTGAATGCTTAGTTTCAACATTCTGGGTATTACCTGCTGTGACCACTTGAGCACCACTGTCAGCTTCCACAGGAATTGCTTGCTGTCTATCATGCTCTCTGATAACCTCCTCATCCTTCACCTCTGTATCAACAATGGGACTTTTAAAATCCAACTTCTCATAATAAATGCTAATATATATATATGTATGTATGTATATAAAAGCTTAGATTCACCAGTCCAGGTGTTACCTGCCATGACTGGTTGAGCACCACTGTCAGTATCCCCTTCAATTGCTTCAAACCCATTTCCCAGGCTAACACCACTAGCTGGAGCTTCCATCCCTTTAATTTCAGAGTCATTAATTTCCTCCTTGTCACCAACAACTGCCACACCAGACGGCAACAAATCAACCTGTAAAGTGTCAACATTGGCATATCCTGCACTTGTACATTTGACATCATTTTCAATCGAATTATCATTCGAAGACTCTACAGTCAAAGAACCCAAATGCTTTAAAAAATAAAAAATCTAAATGCTTTGTTGCACCAGTCTGGGTGTTACCTTCTGTGACCGGTTGAGCACCACTTTCAGCTTCCACTGTACTTGCCTGCGGTGTATCATATAAATTCTGCTCTTTCACAACCTCCTCATCGTTCAAGTTGCGGGATTCTACTCCATTCTGCTCAGCAAACTTTCCTCCTTCAACCACAGAGTGCATGATCCCCTCCTCTTTTCCATTCTCAGAACCCTTATTATCTACGCCCCCGGAATTCTCAACAAATTCCTCCTGGCCATCACAAAAGCCACTTTCCTTTATGGGCTCCGTTCGCACCGCGTCCTCTTGATATTCCCCTGTTGTTGCTCCAATTCCAAATTTCTCCGCAGTACCCTCTCCAACCAAATTCGAATTACCACCACCGCCTTGCTCCTGTTTATCGCTTCCCAAACTATCGCCCCCTGAACCTCCAACACCATACTCCTCATCATCCACCGATACCTCAGGAATTCCCCTCCCAGCCTTGGGCGTGAAAAACTCCTCAGAATTCACAAAAGGGGCATGGACAACCTCCCCCTCCGAGGATTTCTCATCAGAATACACACGAATTCCCCTCGCCAACGGCGTCCCAAAGTCTTCATCACCACTCACAAACCCATCCTTCTCGGACCCGCCATCACCACCACCACCATTAACACTAACACTAGCGTTCTCGTTATTGCCAACCTCCATAACACCGGCAGTTTGCTTCTGTGTCAAAACTTCCTCATCAGAACCTTCAAGAGCATTATATACAGAGCCTGATTGGTCGGAGACAAGTGATGCAAATTCAGGGGCAGAATGGTCCGGGTCCATGGATGACAGTGGGTATGCTTTGCTTTGCACAATAAGGAAGGAGAAAGAAAGATTAGGTTCTGAGGAATAGAGAGAAGACGCGCGCCAGAGGGAGAGAGAGATAAGGTTTGGAGAAAGAGGGTTTCTGTGAGGCGTAGGCGAGTATGTCCTATTTCATTTCTCCCTCTCTCTTTATATTTTTTACTTTAATCTTCGATTTAAAAAAAAGAATTGGTGCATAATTTTAAACTTAGTATATTAAATTTTGGATGTACAAATTATTGTTTTTGAATTTTGGACTCATTGTTTCTTGGTTGTGACAATTTTCAAGAAGATGCATTATGTTATGTTATTAGGGATTTATAATCAATTAAAAACTGAACTTCGAGTTTAATTTAGCAAAAATAGAATAAAATCGATTAATGTTGAATTTTAATTGATTTAATATAAGTAATTTATGGACGGTTTGTTTTGATTTTTTGGTTTTTTGTGTCAAAAATTGAATCAAACTACATATATATTATTATATATGCTATTCATTAAAAAAATTTACTCTCTTATATGAAATGCTGCTTCATTGAGCGATCAAATTTGTCTCTTTCTTTGATCTTTTATTAGTTTATGTTATACTTTTTTTTTATGAATTTGACCTTAAAAAATTAGGTTTATTTTATAATTTTTGGACTAAATTTGAAAAAAATATACTTATTATCTTGTTATATTATTATTTGTTTATGAATTAGTTGAGAACAATTATGCTTTTATCTTATTAATGAATAGATTATTGTATTTTCTTATTATTATTTGATACTTATATATTAAAAAAATTAATTTTTCTTTTGATTGATAAGTTTAAATGTTTATATTGAACATTTAAAATACATCAAAATTCTTCAAAATAAATAATATAAAATTGATCATTTATAATTTAGTTTAATATTATAAAGTCAAACTAATAAATACACTATAATATCAAGTTAATATGAACTATTAAATTTAAAAATATCTTCAAATCATCCAAATTGGATTGTGAGACACCTCTAAGTGTTAGGATGAAAATTTTAAGAAGTAAATTTCACCAACTTTTATAGAATAACAATAAGTTAGAGAGGAAAATATAAATATATGATGTCATTTGAAAATTTTATAACTAAATAAATTTAACTAAGAATGAATAAATTAATAATTTAATCTTTAAAATACATATTTTTTTAATTTAGTTTTTTAAAGATAAAATACCTTAATTTGTTTTTAAAAAAATTAATTCTCAATCAATTTAATCTTTTAATTAATAAGATGAATAAGATGTTAATTGAGAATAGTATTAATAAATGCTAAATATCTATTAAATAATGAATTGTATCATATTTAGTAAAAATCAATGTAAATAGCGCACTTGACAATATGTAATTTGTAAAATAAAATATCAAATTTAAAATTACACATAAAAAATACAAACTATACAATTTGATAATGCTTAATTTGTAAATATGATATATTTTTTATTATTAAATATAATCTAATTCATCATTTAATAATCAAGTTAACATTTGTTAATGATACTACCAATTAAATTTTTATCAATACCATTAATCAAATGAATAAATTGATTGAAAATTGATCTTTTAAAGATTAAATTGAGATATTTATATTTTAAAAAATTGAGAAAATGTGTATAATTTTAAGATCCAATCATTAATTTATTTTTTAAAAATTAATAATTTTTATTAAAATTAAAATAGAATTTTCTCTTACTTTTAAACATGTGCCATCCTCGAAAGTTAGAGTTTGTTATAACAACACTACAGGAATAAATGATAATAATAATAATAATAATAATAATAATAATAATAATAATAGCAAATTAGGCTTCCTAGTTGAGATATTAAAATTATACTCTCTTTTTTATTTATTTTAAAAAATTATATTATTCTCTCTTGAGAAATAAAAAAAATCATAATTTCATTTATTTTGACCAAAATATTTTTATATTTGTTATTTATGTAATTAAATGTGTATTTTAATAATATGAATTCTTTAAAAAAGATTCAAATGAATTAACTTAATTGTTTAATTCAAAGTAAATAATAATTAAATTATATTTTTTTAAAAAATATTATTACCATTAATATTATTTTAGTTAAAATAAATAAAACTATAAATTTTCTAATCTTAGAGCAGAGGAGTGTAGATTTTTCAAGTATAAAGAAAAATGTATAATTTTGATACCTTTTAAGAAATGTAATCTAATTTACAATAATAAACAAAAATCAACACTACATGAAATATAAAAAGATTGGGTTTTTTTTTTTGGCCAAACATTATAATTAATGCTTGGAATGCCTTTTGTCCACTATTTTCTATGCTAGTTTTTCAAAAATTTTAAATAAAAACATATTTTATGTCTTTAAATTTTATCTTTAAAATTAGTTTATTATCAATTTTATTATTAAAATTTTAAATTATAATTAATTTTGTTCTATGATCTAATATTATCTAAATCACTAAATGATATAGTTAATGTGACACTTGAATTATATATTTTTGTTAATTCAATATTCATTACTTACATATTTATTATTAAATGTGTTCATAAAATTTATGAATACTATTAAATGTATTTTCAAAATTTATGAATATTATCAATTTTGCCCTATACTTCTTCAAATAATTCATAATTTCTCAAAATAGTCAATCTATCAATATCACATTTGTCTTACCAACTTATACAGCTACTAATATATGTTAAAGTTGGTTATCTAACCAATTTTCTTCTATAAAAGACTTCAATAATAAGATCATTTCTAATATATATGAGTTTAGATTACAAGACAAAAGTATATACATTTATGATTATACATACAAAAGACCAAAAGCTAAAAAAAAAATCTACTCATTATCAATCTATCATAAAACTCTTATATTCACATAAAAAAATCAATTATATGTGAAATAATTGATAATAGAGTAACTCATTAATATTGTCATATAATAACAATGTTAGGTCATGGTTCAAAAAAAAAAAATCTAATATTTTACATATTTTTCATACCTTTGCCTTGTGGTTTCAATGGGAGACAGACTTTAAAACGATAAACTTTAATTTAATGATGGACTCAACGACGATAGGCTTCAATGGTGGACTCAATGATAAATTTCATTGTTGATGGATTCAATACAGCATGACTTCAACGAAATCAATAAAGTTATTTCAATAGAGTTGTTTAGTAACGTGATAATTTAATAATGTGTAAATAAAAATATTACTTTATCTACTTATACAACATTGTTTTATAATATGATCTAGCTTTGTGAATTCTATCGTGTAAATAGTTTGATGTGGTTTTATGAAGGAGTTGAGGATACATTTGATAATATTTATAAACTTTGTAGACACATTTGATAGTATTAATAAATTTTAGAGACAAATTTAATAATAAATATATAAGCAGTAAATATTAAGTCAGTAAAAATATATACGTTTGATATCACATTAACTATTTTTATTAGTAATTTAGACAGAGTTAGGTCGTGGGATGAAATTAATTACAATTCAAAATTTTAAGAATAAAATTAATATCAAACAAACTTTAGGGAAAAAATTAAAATTCGATATAAAATTTGATAATATAAATATTTTATCTTAGGATAGATTTTTTTATAAAGAAATAATATATATATATATCGACGATAGTTGAGTTTAGTGGAAGAAACTAGTCTTTCATAACGAGATAAATTTAAACTTAAATTTTTTTAAAAAAATATATTCATATTTAATATTTGACAATATTTTAAATAAAATTACCTTTAATAAAAAAATACACATGAGAAATAATATATATATATAAGATTAGCTATATATATATATTTATATGATCAAAAGTGGCAAATAAAATTGCTAATACTCTCATCTCACTAAAATGCGTTGGAGATGTTTACAAATCAATACCGGAATTCTCAAAAGCCAAGAATCAAAATGAATTTCGTATTTTGAGAATCATTTGAAGGATACATTTCTTGCCACATTGGGTAACCTTAAGGGGAAAGGATAACATTGTTTTAATTTTATCCATATACATTTCAAAAGCAAAACTCTTTATATTAATAGACCGAGAGATTTTTAGGTGTATGAATTGTGTTATTTTATTTATTTATTAATTAATAATATTTAATTAATTATTTTTGTTTTATACTGAAACTGTATAATATATAAAATAAATAAATTGATTAATTTTTATTAATTAATGCATAAATGACACATTATATGAGGTAATAGCCAACATATATTGAGGTAAGAGCCAGCCTCTTTACTTAATTGTACTATTGCCTTTTAGGTTGTGGGCCTTTTTATATTTTTTAATTATGTTTGAATAAAACATAAAAATGTTTAACGTTACTAAATTTTTACTCTTTTTTTTTAATTTATCAAACAAAAAAAAGATACTTAAGATTTGTTAAGATATAAAAATAACATGTCTAAATTAATATATTTATTTTAAAAACTGGTATTTTCTTTACTTGAAAATAATTAGTATTAATTTTTTCATCTATCAAAATTTTTTCTCATGTTGACAAGAAAATATTGATACAATACATAAAATCACTTACGCAGTTAACCTTCGATTCAAGCTAATTCATATCAACATTTCTTTTTTTTTTTGAAAAAAATCTTTTAATTTTAGCAAGCCAACTCATCCTAACTCATTTAAATCTATTTTTTAAATCATTTTTTTTTGTCCATACTCATTCAATTGATAAGTTAGAGTTTGTTATAACTTATAACAACACTGTATGATATATAAAAGGAACTGGTGTTCTTTTTGGCCAAACATTATATTTAATGCTTGAAAATTGAAATGCCTTTTATCAACTATTTGGTATGGAAGTTTTCTTTGTTTTTTTCACAGTCCCACGTATTATCTTTTTCTTAAGACAATGCTATGAATAATTCTATTTCTAATTCTTTATGAATTTCTGTAAAATAATAATAATAAAAACAACAACAATAATAATAAGTATTAACTCCCCAAAGAACAACAATTCCTTATGTGTTAGGGTGCTCACAAGAGTGGATAATTTTAGTTTTACCTTGAAATTCATTAGTATAAATTTAATTGTATTTATTATTATTTTAAAAATAAAATTATAGTTTTATTTTGTTAAAAAAATATATTTATTATAAAAAATAATTATAATTTTTAAACTAAAAAAGTCATAAATATAATTTAACCACAAATTGATATAACTTCTTTTTAGTTCTCTAAGAGTGAAATCATGAAGTTATATGTTTTATTTTATGATGATTAATTAGTATAATTTAAAATTAACCTTTATGGTCAACTTATGCTTTAAATTAAGTAGTTGGACAAATTAAATATCTGCTACCTTCATGTGCTACACTACATGCTTCATCTTCTAATCCAATCTTAACCTAAACAAGGCAAAGGCAATCTTTTGCTTAGTGCCTTTCTGCAGTTTTTTTGAAACCAAGCAAGTCATAACTGCTCTTCTTGTCTTCTACAGGGATAATAATTATGGATTATGGGTAGGATATAACTAGCAAATTATAGTATTCGTCTGCAAACCTTAAAAAAAATTTTTTTTTTTAATATTTAGACCTAAATTTGAGTAGTAACAAAGTTAATCTTTGTTTTTAGACTCTTTGAATCTCCAAATCCCTTGATCTTGACCTATTATAAAAAAAAAAAAAAAAAGATTAATTTTTTCTTTAAATTATGACTCATCTACATAAAAATTTATAAAAAAATTATTTAAGTAATATCAATTACATTATATAAATTTATATAATCAATATACAATTTTAACAAATTTATCCTTATAAAATTATCAAATATAATAATTTCATAGATTAATATTAAAGTTAAATCATCTTATTAAAAAAATTAAAACAAATAATATAATTTATATATATATATACTTTAATAAATAAATTAAATATATATATTTATAATATAAAAATAATTTGTAAATAATTTATGCACGAGTCTTGGTTTCGAGAAGTTTATGTTGGGTATCATTCTTTTCAAATTAAGACTTAGACCCATAAAATTTTTTAAAACCATTCTCAAATTCAAATTTAAACATAACAGATGAATTTTATAAATATTCATTAAATATAAATATTTTGATCATTAATAATCTTCTGTCATTGTGACAAATGATAGTTCCCTTTGACATACCATAGAAGATCAAGAAATATTTTTGAGTATGCACTGAATTTATTTATATAATTATTAGGCCAAAATTCAATTTACCCCCTGAACTTAAGGGATTGTGCATTTTACCCCTTTAACTTTAAAATGTGACCAAACACCTCCAAAACTTATATTTTTGTTTAACAAACTCCCAATACTAATTTTTTAATTACAGTTTTAACTTCTTTATTTTAGTCAGCAAAAAAATGCCAACTCAACAAAAAATAATAAATAAAAACAAAGGGATATAATTGGTATTTACTTCATTATCTTTTCCTTCCCTGCAAATTAAGTGCATGCACCCACACAGCAGCTTGAGAGAAAAAATTGGGGCACAGTGAAATCGAAGAATTGAAGCAAAAGTAGAAGCGAAATGGTATGATTTAAAATTTCTGATTTAGATTGCAATACCAAAGATTTCGGGGATATTTGATGTCTCCTCAATCTACTTCTCACTTAAATATATAGTCAGAAAAGAGTGCTATGTGGATCCAAGACGACAAATTTGAAATAAAATTTCTGTCAACTCCATGGCTCAAATTTACCAAAATTAGTTGTGAAACCTTTCTCTTATTATTTTCACATTCCTTTACTCAAATTTCGAAAACATGCATGGAAGGCTAATTCTTGAATTGTAAGTACATCTAGAATTAGTTAGCTAATCAATAAGGTGATGAAAATTTATTAAAGTAGATGGGCCTACTACACGGAAATATTTACTATTTACTTGTAGCATTGACTAATTTGCTATTATAATTTGTGTAATGTTTATAATCTAACTGAATAATAATTTTAAATGAAATTATATAATTTTTATTAGAAAAATTGCGTCACAGAATATAAATACAAATTATGAACTTCTATCATCACATCTACTAAAATAAAATTTTAATAGCTCTTTAAATTACTTGATTAGGTAAGAAGTCCACCTAGAAATTTTATTAGATTTTTTTATTTTTTATTTTTGTAAAAATTTAATATATCCTTAAATTACATTAGACTTGAGACTAATCTCTATCAAATTAAAAATATTAAAATAAAACTTTCTCAACAAATACTTTTTTAAAATTTAAACTCGTGTCTTCCTCTTGATGGATGAAACCATTATCACTTTAACTAATAATTTGTTAGTGTTAACACATTTATTTATTAGTAGTATCTACAAGTACATTGAAGTTATATAAAAATAAAAAAAAGGGATATTGAGGTCAAGTGGACAAATTTTGTTGATTTTCTCAATTAGGGTTTCCTTGGATTTGTCACAGGAGGAGAAGAATTAGAAAGTGCAGACTTGGCTTTTTGTTTGGTTGTGCAGAAAGGATAACGTATGCGATGGGATATCTGTTTGGTTCTGCTTGTTTTTTAGCTTGTCTTTCTCACTACTCACTACGTGTTGCTTGTAACTCCCTCTTATTTCTCATCTCAATTGATTGGTCAAAATTTGATGTTTCTCTACTCAACTCATCATCTACATTATCTCATGAAAATATTTGGCAACAGATTACAAAGATGTACTCATAATTCACGTATCTTAATTGATAAATATTTTATTTAAAGACAAATAATATATGTATATATATGATTCCAATCATTATGCAAAACCAGTTCATGCAAAGCACAAAGGCGCATTAGATAAAGAAAAAAAATGTATACCTTTTACTTCAAGCAACTAACATCTATTGAACAATGAGAAACTCTTAAATACCATATACTATATATACATAAATAATCAGAATCTAATGTAAGTGAAAATTTCTCAAGAAACAAAAGACCCACCAATATCAACACCATTTTCAGTTAAAAGTTCAAACTCCTTGGCTTTCTCTTCTACTTTGACAGCAATAAATCAGAAGACTGATACAACATGAGAAAACCCAATCTGTGTATAGCAAACTAAAAAAATAATTCAACCAAATCTCATGACTAAGGATAATCTCTTAACTATCCACATATGCCACTACAAAAACAAAGAAATGCCCACACAATGAAAATCTCACCTAACAAGGCTAGAAAGGATAACGTTGGGGAGAACTAAGGTTGAAATCACTTCAATTTACATCTTCACACCTGCTTCATTTTGGCAACTTCCCTAACAAAACCTTACTACACAAAACCTATAGGGTTAAGCAGAGCCAGAATGAAGCAATAGAGTGACTGATATCTAAGCCTAGTCTTGGTTGGAGATTTGTCTCATGATATACATCAGATCCCCACCATCCATCTAAGGTGTCACCATTTCTGCAGTCTTAGGAGACCCCATCTGATTAAGCCAGATCCTTATTGTCAGAATTGAGATTGATATTGGACAGTGATTTGTCAGTTGACGCCACCTCATTCTGTTGGTTTTCGTTTTTCTTTGAATTAAGAAACCGACCACCGCATCCCCGTGCTCTTCTCAATGCATGTAAATGTCGAGATTCATGCAAGTATGGCTGCAAGGTTTGAATAGTGATCAATTGCATCCATTAAAGAGGAGTGCTAGGATGCATGGGAGCAAGTGAATGAGTGATTAGTCAATACATCTATGGAGACATACAAAATCAATACCAACATCAAGAAACTAGTAGCTTACAACACAATTTTCAAGATCCTCCTTCACTATTTTTTTTTTTTAATTCTTCTTTCTTTCTTTCATAGTGAGAAGTATATGAAAAGATAGGGTGAATAATATACCTTGCGATTCTTGACAACTTTATTTACTGATTGAGCTTTGGCTCGAGACTGCCTGCGTCTTAATATACCATGATACTGTTTTGCATTGACAAACACGGGCTCCTCAACTGCATCAGTTGGCAGAGGAACACCAGCTTGTTGAATTCCCATTAATTGAAGATGGACCTGCCACAAGATATTGTTTAACGACCGGAGGATCATGAAAATGTTATAACAAGAAGCCACAACACTTTTATAAACATTGACATTGAAGAATTAAAACTTACCATTGGCTGTGCACCATAGGTTTGTGGTGGATAAGGTTGTATCTCATAGGGAGCAAAGATGCTCCTATAGTAAGGATCTGGGTATGGGTAAGCAGGTGGTGCCTTCAACAGAATAAAACAACAGAAGTCAGCAAAATACGTTCTAAAATTAAAAGATGCACAGAAAACCCAAAGGCATTGCAGGAAAATAAATCAAGTGTCCAGAAAAAAGAGAGCCGACCACGTGATTCTCATCCCCAAGCCATCATTACTAGTACAAATGGCAATTCTTAATAACCATTCTAATCACCTTAAGATAATAAGTCACATATTTCTGTCAATCATTCATTTTCTTAAATGGAAAAAGAATTTATTGATGAGAAGAGAGAAAATTACAAAAACAAAGGACAAGAGATCCTCTAAAAGCAAAAGAAAAACCAAAAGAAAGGGTCCAAAATCTAACTTAACAAAGCCTTTCAATCTCTTTGGAGTAAGGAACACTCTTCTAATTAAAACATTAGAAGAGACCCACAATAAGAAAAATAATCCTTTCCTAAAGGAGATGTGGCGGAAGAAAAATATTATTAAACACCCATGAGTTCTGCTCAAATCCAAGAGACACCACAAATCTACAAAGATAGACATTGCTAAAGAATTTTGTGCCCCGATCCCTCCCCAAAACCTGCAAATTTAATAGCTATACAAGTTTGAAAATGGGCTGGACAAACCCAACACTCATAAAAAGAACCAAACAAGCTGTTCCATATATGCCACCGCATAATGCAAAAAGAGATGACTATATTTGTCTTTGAGCTTTTGAAACACATTAAACATAAATTAGGTGACAAGGCCTTACTTGTTTCTGTCAATCATTCATTTACCTTTATATTGAGATTAAGGAAAAAAAAAACCTGTCTACACCAAAACCAACCTCACTTCATCAGATACAACAAATTTACCTCTAAGGAAGCTATTTTTATAAAGAAAAACCTCAGTTTGCATTAAAATCCATAATTATTTACTAGAAGTCTTAAAGGCATCTCATGCAAAACTAAGTGCTGAAATGAAAAGAATTTTCTAAATATTGTGAAAATTCTAGCATCAAAACTCCTTTCATATAATAATTAATAAATAAATTCAAATTAGTTTAAATTCCCACCTCTACAACTCTGAGTATTGCATTCAAGAGTTAGAAGGCAAAGAAACCTGGGAAATAGATTTCATAGTGATTCAGTTCAATAATAAATTAACCACGCATGTTTGTCTCTTATAACTACAATAGGCAATACAAATTGGATAGTATTGCTATGGGTTAGGATTTCTAGTAATTATTAGTCAAGACGCATTTTCCAATGCAAGCTCATGAAATTGAAAGGAGAACAGTGCAGATATCAAACCACCTAAGTAACAAATTTTATTCTTCAAGATAAAATGAGAAAGCACATTGAAAGTTAGAGTTCATACCATAGCATGTCCAGCTCCAAGCTGTGGAGCTGCTGCATACGGAACAATCGGGGAAGCAGTACCAGAACCAGAAATTCCTTTTGCATATGAAGACTGCATCTCTGAATCTGACTTTTTTTGGTGCTCATTAGCTTCATTATCTGGCAGTTTGAAAGATTGAGTTCAGATTTTTTTTCTTTTGCACTTGGGGGAACACCAAATTTTGATAGGTAGCAGAGAAGCTGAATATAGAACTAACCGCATAATAATGAGAAATCAATCTAGGGTAGGGAATCAAGGTCTAGAAAGCTAAGAAATGAATAGTGTTTTTCTCTGAAAATACCACAAACAAACCAGAAAGCAGAAGAATCTATTCGGCTATGAATGCAGAAGTTTAGATTTTTATTGAGTTTGTAGGTAAAAGAGAAAGAGAGACTGCCATATATTAGTTTGTGTTGTTAAAGTTTTATGACAAAAAATTCATAGGAATATTCCTTTTTTCTTTTTGGATGAAAAAAATTCATAGGAATCTTGGAAAGCTTGAATGTGAAGGAGTTATGAGTTATATAAGTTGAACGAGTCAGCTTCCCACCCCCACCCCCAAAAAATAAAAATAAAACCACATTTATTTTAGTATTCAGTGTTAATTTCTACAAACACAGCAACACAGTCTTATATTCGTAGAGTTTACAGTTTATTACCACAACTCAGTTTTTTCTGGCATATCTTTGAAGAGGAAATTCTATGTGAAAATAAAAAGACTATCAGGAAGCAGAAAAAGCAGAGAACAAGACAGATGAGCTAATTTAATCTACAGTTATATTAGATGTAGGCTTCAGTTGTTTCAGGAAAATATTTATCAAAACAACTTCTTCACTCAATAAGGTAGCCTGTTTTGCTAAACTTCTAGAGAGGAAGAAGTTGCTTATTATTTTTTTTTTCAAAAGCACTTATTTTGAAAAATAGAAGTTTTTTATCAATATTCTTTTACAAAATAAGCTGCATCTAAGTGGTAGCAAAAGCAATTTTTCAGCTACAGGAAAGAAGGTAGAAAGTGGAGCTTCTACTTTTAAGCAAAATCTGAAAAACGTTTTTTTAAGACAAAAATACCTTGCTAAAAATTAAAAATTACCATAACTGCCCTATTTATTTATGAATTGTTCTTCTTCTGCAGGGTAATTTATCAATATTTAGTACATGATATATTTTGATACATCTAAATTGTCATATTAAAACCATGTAAAGTATTTAATATATATTATCTTGATGCATATCAATCAAGGCATGGAGTAGTTGTATATTTTGATTAATTAGATATTTAATTAAAATTAACCATAATAAATATTTAAAAATAGTTATCTATTGAGATAGTATTAATAGCAAAGGAAATCTCTACATGCCAGTTTTAGTAATTTGACAGTCAAAAGCACCTTTTTAGAAAAATGGCAAAGCACATATTGCTTCTCAAATACAGATAAAAGTACTTATCAAATTATTTGGCCAAGTAAAAACTACTTCTCACTCACAGCACTATTTCTGAAACTCCATTAAAAAAAAAGTCATTTCAAAATAAGCAAAAAATCACAGGTTGGTCAAATGGGTATTCACTGATATATTGGAGAAGTTCTAGTCTAGTAAACAGCAAAGAAAGAGCAATATATTAGCTTAATTTAGTAAGGCTTATTGCATAAGAGAATATGAGACTTACTAAAGTTAAAAGAAATCCAAGTAAGTTCTGAAGTGCAGACAAGCTAAAATAAGAGGTTTAGGGTCTGAACATAAAACGATATCAAGCTGTATGAAGAAAAGGCTAAAAGGGTCTAAAAGGCCGAGGTATCATGAAAAAAGGCTAATGATTTCCATAAGTCAACCAATGAAGAAAAGGTAACATCCTGTAGGAAGTGGTCATTGGCCAATGAACTGTGGCCAAAGACTAAAAGTACGTAAATAGTAGAGGAAGAAACATAGTGATTTCCAAATATGGCTTGAAACCTTAACTTAGTTCCTGAAAATCAAGCGTTGAAATGTATAGGTTTGGTTTTGAGAAAACCCTAAAATCAATTTTTAAGATGAAGGAAGAGAAACATGCACATAGGGGAAGTGAGATGTTAAAGCTATAGCTACATAGGGAGTGTTGTTTCAGATCACTAATTGCCACATCATTGCAACATATGTTAGATGTAATGTGACTTTAAACCAAACTAACAGGGGAAAAACAATGAAATGAAAAATAAATATCAAGGACATAATTGGAACAAAAAATACTTTAAGGAACAGAAAATACTTTAAGGAACAGAAAATACTTTAAGGACCAAAGTAAAACTTTGACCAACTAAAGGGACTAGAAGTTCATTTTTGCCATAATTTAACAAATGAAAAGTTGTGTTTTCACTACTCTCAAACTAGTATTATGCTTATTTTCCATCTTCAACGTGCTATGTCTGTCAAATAGGATAGTTTGCATTAACTACTGCAAGACAAAAGAAAATGCAGAATGGATTTTCTAAGAGGCTGTTCACTAAACTTGGAGTACGAATATGATTCAATCATGATTGAAAAAGGTAGCACAAAATAATCAAGTACATAAGATTTTTGTTAACATAAATACCAGTGAGGTCATGATCAGAAGAACTCATGATTTCCTAATTCACGTGCAAGACAGTGCCCAGATCTGGAAGCAAAAGAAACATTCACAGCTACTGCGTTAGTAGAATTCAACAGCAACATTCACAGCTACATGCTATACAGAGAAAACAGAGCAGGGGAAAAAGAAGAAATGATTGACAGAATCCAATAATTAATACAATGACAGGTCTTCAAGTGAATAGATGAATCAAGCTCGAGAGCCTATACTACCTTAACATGTCCAAAAAAGCAGAACAAAAATTCATATCGAAGCTGCGATGGAGATGACAAAGAAATAGAGGCAGACAAAAACTAATTGATAGAAGACAAAATTGAAGCTGACCAACAACTTCACCAATAGAAAGACAGCAAACTTAAGTATAGAACACTTGCAACTTCTGGAGGGAGGAATCAAGTTGCAGACTGGCAGCTATAATTTTATGCCACAAATCAAACTGAAAGCTGTCAACAGATGAAGTTACACTGGTCATTCATGTTTGTACCTCGCTCAAACTGCTCATCAAATAAGCGATTACGCTACAGTTTATATGCCTCATTAAGCAAAGTATATTGCATCTTACACCATAGCCTAATTTAGTTTTACACTGATGCACCAATGCACCATAATTTAAATGAGTAACTAAAATGAATTTTTAAATCATTAGTGTTATGTCTCAGCAAGAATGCAAGATGATATCACAAAACTATAACAATTGATATTTTATGATTTTTCTTTAAAACAAAAACCAAATTAGGCTATGGTGTAAGATGCAATATACTTTGCTTAATGAGGTATATAAACTGTAGTTTAATCGCTTGTTTGATGAGCAGTTTTATACCAATCATAGGTCTCACTCTTAATGTCACACAGTTTAAGTCCTATCCCATTTTCCAGTCCTAAGTCTCATGGAAAATAAGTGGTAGTAGGTCTCACCCTTTTTAAACTAGAGAATTCTTCCTCATTGTAGTAAAAAAGTCTCTCCTCTCCATCATCATCTTTGTAAGGCAATTATGAGTTAATGTTTATAGCCAAATGATAGTCCTCAAATTTCTGCAACTTCTGTTTATACAATTGCAATCCAGAGCTCACAAACCCTAAACAGGCCAAGCTTCCTCTATCCTTCAGCATTCACATAATGCACCAAAACTTGATATTCATTCATTAAAATCTACCACAAGCCTTGAACTAACAGCAACACTTTTTTTTTAAAAGAAAAAAATAAAAAACTATACTCTTCATTTGATCACCTCTGGTTTCCCACTAATTCAACCATGAGATGCAGTGTTACACCCCAAGCCCAAACAACATACTCTAGAACCATAAATTCGCCTAAATAAGAACTGACAGCAGTTGTACATGATCCATGAAAAGACTCTTCATTCAGAGTGCCTCCTATCCTTTATTGCCACTTATAGTCATGCTATAAAACAGCAGTTTTAAAATTCACAGCCATGCACACTTAACACTATTTTTTTTCTACTCATGGTCAATATTCTTTCAAATAACCATGATTTCTTAATTACTAGAAAATAGTACAATTTCCCATTTTATAGAAGTTTCCACAAGTACGGTTTATATAGAACAGGGGGTGTCAAAAGTAGATGATGACATAACGATGCTGTAACTAAGCACCAGAGTCTATGTTAAAGACCTTCATCTGGGATGCCTTATTTAGTGATATATTTTAAAAAAAAAAAAAAGGAAAAGTGATACTTTTAGTTTTATGTATGAAAGAAAATGACTGTTTTCACACAATCCACGGTCATGCACGCTCAACATCCCTTTATATAGCCACGATTTCCTACTTTGTTACCAAAATATAGAACATTTTTTTGGTAATAAAAGTAAATTTTATTAATGAGGAATGCCGATCCCACCTAGTGGAAAAAAGCTTTATTTGTAGTATATTTTATTAATGAGGAAGAAAGATAAGATACTGTTCCATACAAACAAACAAAAATAAAACAATGAGCTTACAAGGCCTAAACAACAAAGATGCAACAAAAGCTGTTCAATCTCTCTACTTATGATTGGGACAAACCAACCTGAAGATCCAATGTACAGAACACAAAGGCAAGTGCATAAACTCACAATCCCGTCCCATAACACATGCAAGGGCAAAGAAGGAAAGAAACACCCTTGGAAATGCATGCATTCTGCTACAACAAAAACTGAAATAACGACAAATTTTTGGACTCCTTAGTCCTTTGAAAACTTTAAGTATATCTTGACAAACTTCTCCAGAGTGGAAGGACACACTCAATATTCACCTATAGCTCAAAAAGGGTTATTCCATAACAAATTAGCCGATTGAGTGACAATGCAAAAATAAATGACCACTTGACTTCAAGCCTACCTTACAGATAACACAGATGTAAAGGATACAGATGTGTGAGATCTGTGAACCTGCGATGTCATCAGTATTAATCCTAGTGTGTAATTCTGTCTAGACAAAATACTTGACCTCAGAGGGAGTTTTAGAGTCTTTAAATAAGTTTCCATTGGGAAGATTTATAAGGACATTACTTATTAGATACAGGTAAAAGTAGAGGAAAATCCTAAATAATGAGAAAACTAAAGCCTAACAACGGAAAAAATAAAAAAGGTGTAACAGAAAGCTGAAGAGGCTAGTTTCTCTTATATGGCATGGGTCTTACCTAGAACCACAGATTCCTTTGAGTACCAAATATATAATCATAATTGTAAGCATCACCTTTTTGGGTGCCAAAGATTGCAACTTTAGGAGAACATATGTAATCAGGATAGTCCGTTTACTAAAAGTGTACATATAATTGAATCAGCTAGAGAGATGAAAAACCAAAGATCTATCTACTATAGGCTTTATCATCCACCCTGATTCTAGCCAAACTCCAGAGTTCAGCTTAAGGTCACTTCAGCTCAAAAGAAACTTTTCTTTTACATACTTTAACTATAGTACAAAACCATAAGTAGAAAAAAGGACACACAGACACTCCCATGAAACTTGCTTAGTACACCACTACCAGTACCAATAAAATCAAACACTCGATGTAGCAACTGTTATTCCAGACTAATGGAGTATGCAGTATGGCAAAAGGCTCAGCTTTCTGAAGATTATAATTTATAAATGAAGACCACTACAAGGGACCGAAGCATGCAAAGTGCAAAAATACATTTATATTTGTTAAGTAGAATAAATTACCAAAATTAGCAATTCAATATAAAAATGAAATATACTTAAGAAGCAAATCAATAAGCATACTTCACATGATTTGATAAGAATCTAGCGCATATATGATCTAACTTACAGAAACCCTTTTTCCATATACTATCCTTGCCCACCAATGTTCACTCCCATGAGGATAATCAATTTCTCCTTGCATGTGTAGCAATTTTTCCCAATTCCTAGAAATCTTAAACAATGTATCCATCCAACAAAAGAAGTATCCTCTCTCTGTAAGCCTCCAAGTTTGGCCAAAAGAAAACCAATGTAAGAGAACTCAATCAACAGCTGTCGTTTAGCTTTCTAATCCCAACATTGCTGACTTAGTGAGTGTGTGTGTGTGTGTTTCCATATAGGGCTCCAATCTTGTTAAAATTGCCATGATTTTAACTAGTTTTATGTCCTGTCTCTTTAAGCCTCCTAATTGACCAAAACTCGAAAAAGAAGTGAACAAAAATTTTTCATGATAACCACTGAGCAAAATAGAACAGCTGTTCCCCAATTTCAATAGAATTATAGCAAAAAACAAGAAAGAGAAAACAAAAAATCTCCATACCTTTGTAAAAATGGAAATTTAGCTATATCTGAAATTGAGACGAAATTCATAAATTTAAAATTGAAACAGGTGACGATATCACACTTGGTGTTTGTTTCTAGTCCGTCAATTCTATTCCAATGCCCGGAAGTTCAGAACCAAAATTTGCAAAACCAATTGAGACTACTCAGACAGAAAGATCCATATCAAGCCCAAAAAGTACATTTTGTTCTGCTCAGCCATTCAATCAAAATAAGAATGAACATTGGAGACTCAACACCCGGACTCACGAACAAACAAAAATGAGAAAGGGATAGCCAAGGGGAACTTCCTACAATAGAACTGAAATTCTCCCTTTTCTTGATTCCCAATTTCGCGAGGAAGAGGGTAAACACATAATATAGTGCCAAATTCACAAAACCCAAACAAAAATTTCGCAATTTGAAAACTGGGTACTTTTCCTTTCAGTTCAAATTCAGAGTACCCAAACAAAAATCAACAAAAACAAAATAAAAACCGGCACAGAATTAAGGTCTGAAATTCGAAATTAACCTCGCAGCGCCTGAAATATTCTTCTGCTTCAGAGAAAACCGAAAATTCTGACGTCGCGAAACAGGCCTCCTCCAACAGAACTGGGAGAAAAACCCCTCTAATCACTGTCCTACACTAACAACACTGCCTGCTAATCCACACACAGCCTCTCGTACACCCTTTCGCTCTCAATCATTTCCACCATCTCTCTCTCTCTCTCTCTCTCTCTCTGCTTTAGAGCGTGACGTGGCAACAGGACCATTTGAGATTTCTGTGTGCAATTCTCGGGCAGGGGAATGAGGTGACCGGGAATCGGGAGGGAGAATCTGGGCCAAGGAATGAGTGGACCCCACGGGATGAGGGTTGGAGATGAAGGCTGACCGCTGACCGCTGGAGAGTTCAGTAATCAGTGATGTGAAGAAGTGTACGGATCAGATCAGGTGGGCCCACTGGAGGAAGAAGAAGAGAGAGAGTGTGTGTTCTGTGGGTTTTCTGTTTCGTGCAGCCACCTGTTAAAAGGTAAATTCTAGATTGTGTGGCTGAAATAGGATTTCAATTATTCTCTCTCTCTCTCTCTCTTTTTCACATACATTACATCAATTCAAAGAATTTTGTAATTTTAAATTAACGTGAACAAATTAACAATTAAAATTTACTTTTGTTAATGATAGTGTTAATAATTTTGAGAAATTATTGATTTTTAAAAATTTAAATCATTTAAATAAAAAATATATAGAGATTAATATTAACTTATCTCCTAATAAATATTTTTTGGAAAGTAAATAAAAAATCATTAGACTTAAAATAAAGTTTTTTATATTATTATTATTATTATTATCACATTTTTAACAAGAATAAATATGAAAATAATTTAAAATTTAATTATAAAATAATAAATTATAAAATTAATTCATACTTTATTTTTAAAATATAAAAAATATGAAATTTGCAATTAAATGTTTTTTTTATAAGAAATTTGTGATTTCATCAAAAGTGTGATGAGAAATTACAACTCATGTTCTTAAATACTGAATCCTTTGTCCGCTTCATTTTTCAAAGTCATTACTCTCATAATACTTCCTTAGTATATAAGTAAGTTGCGATGTGAATATCTAAAAGCTCATTTGTCAAAATGATTTTGACCGAATCTGTATTATAATAGTGGAGTAAATATAATATTTATTATTTTATATTATATTTCAAAAAAAAATTAAACGTAATATAGTAAAAATAATCATAAGCTTAATTTAAAAATATTCTAAGTTTTCATTAAAAAAGCATGTAAACCTACAAAATCAAAAGATTTTCTATTAAAAATTGCATAGTAATTTTTTTTACTGTTAAAAGTAATTTTATTTAAAATATTATTAAACATTAAATATAAATATTTTTCAAAATAAAAATTTAAATCTTAATAAAAAATTAACTTATTTAACAAAACATAATCTTATGGGTCAATTATTTACCAACTATGAGCACTTTTGTCTTAGCCCATATGGAAAAGGGCTTGCATTGCATGGCCCAACCTTCAAAGCTTCAAGCTGTTAAGAAAGAAATAACCTGTCTGTAATTCCTATTTGTGTTAATGAAACGTTGAAATTTTTTAAAACAACTAATTTTGTTTTTGTTTTTAATTGCAATGTTACAATCACAGTTTTTGGTATGGATACGGGTTTGTGATTTTCTTTTTTTAAAAAATAAGGTATAAGTACGACAATATAAAACAAGTCTTATAATATGTGACAAATTTTACAATAATAAAAATATAATAAACTCTTAATGGTGCATAATCAATTAAAATAAGACTGTTAATTTCTTAAAATTAATATAACTTTAGTATAATTAGTCATAATCCCATATAATGTTAAAGTGTGTATATATATATATGTGTGTGTGTGTGTATTTATAATTGTTGAGATAATAATCGTTAATTTTTAATCTACATGATTAAAAAAGTTAAAAGTTTGCAGGTACGCTTATAATTTATTTTAGTATGTGTTGAATCAAAGTTTATTCTTTTAAAAAGAATTACATGATACATATTTTGAAGTACCCAAAGAGATAAGGGTATGGGTACGACTTAATTTTAAAAGTACTCATACTCCATAAATTTCTACATATCACAGCACCTTAGATAAATTTGAACCACAATTTCACAGTCTAAAATGCAAATCAAGGACCTAATCATTCAATCTCTAAAATGCAAATGCAAAATCTAAATAATGCAGCAAGAACATTTGAATACATTTTCTTATGTAAATTTAAACCCAATCACATGCTAAAAATTATGGGCAAACTTTTGAATCCATTTCCCCTATAATTAAAGTCAAATTACATGTCAGTGGAAACCAACACAAGGCAACACTTTGAAACCATTTCCCATAAAAATTAAAGTAAAATTGCATGTAAATGCACATAAAGCAGTTGAGCAAGCTTGGGCAACAATTTGAACCCATTTCTCATGCAAATTAAAGTCAAAATGCATATAAAAGATGTCATAAGAGGCAGCAAGCTTAGGCAATATTTGAACTCAATTTCAATACAAATCAGATTCTAAAACATACCAATACTAGGTAACACATTTTGACAACTCTAGGAACCAATTTCACAAGCAAAATTAACTCCAATTACATGTTGAAGTAATGAAAAGTGTTATTTTGAGGTAACAATTTTCAATAAACTTTAATAAAATATAACTTAAAAGGTATATAAAATCAAAATCTTTATCATAAATTCTAACAGTCAAGTTAATACTAATAAAAATTTTTAAAAAAAATTTAAAGAAAGTGGAGAAAGCCAAGAAAGCCATGAGAAAAAAAAAATAAGGTTTTACTTGAAAATTGAAACTTGTATATTTTAAACCTTGAGGGTAATATAATAAATTTACCTTGCCAGATTGGATTTTTATTATGAATATGGACCAATCCCATTTGATCTAAAATATCTTCTTATCATCAAGATTACCTATACAAGACATGTTATGACAACTTTGAAACATTTTCACGTGCTAGCTAAAATCAAAATTAAATGTTGATGGTTACACGGGTTAGCGAATTGGACAGTTTTGGAACTCAAAGTCATATGCAAGTTCGAGTCTAAATTACATATTGTAATCCTAGAAACTACTGATCACAGAAACATGGCATAAACTTTTGGGCAGATTTGGACTCAATCTTTCATAGAAATTCAAACTAAAAATGCATGTTATGTTTAGAAAAATATGGACTCAATCTCTCACTAATTCATGCTTAAAGCAAATGTAATGATCATAGAAACATGGCATAAAATTTTGGGTTTATTTGGACTCAATCTCTCAATCTAATTCAAGTTTAAAATACATGTTATGATCATGGAAACATGGCATAAAATTTTGCGCATATTTTTGGACTCAATTCACGTCCAAAATAAGCTTAATACAAAAAATCAATACTATCTTTGAGATATGTTGATAATTTTATAGCTTCAAAACATATATATATATATTAAAAAATAAAAAAATGCAAAAAAAAAAATCTCATGAACTTTTAAAAATGACAATTAGACTCCTAATCTTTCATATTTTAGCAAATCGGGCATTTTGCTTAATTTTCTCACAATTGCATTAATTTATTTGTCACCTCAAAATCTCCATATATCAGCTCGGAGACCCTTACAATAAAAACTTCATTTCAAATATATTCATTCCGTTGTAAGAAGTTTAAAATAGCAAATAAATTAATATTGTTGAGAAAAAAAATATAAGAACCTATTTGCTAAAATGTAAAAACTTAAGGAACTAATTATCAGTATTAAAAGTTTAAGAAGTTATTTGCAAGTGATCTAAAGTGTAAAATACCTGGATGAAATCAAACCTATAATTTAAATATCATAAAAAAAGTGTAATTTAGGCTTAAATTACCTAAAATCCATACTGTTTTAAAAAATTTTTATACAAATTTTAAATTACCAATCTAACTACAGAATAGCTGAACTTATGAATTGAATTATAGAAATAATATATATTTTTATATTTATAAAATATAAAAAAATTAATTCTTAATTTATTTAAAATAGATCTTTATCTATTTTTTTTTTATTTTTTATCTCTCTTTAACTAAAAAAATTATATTATTTTTAAAATTTTGAGAATACAAAATTCATGAACCTTCACCAAAAAAATATTCACTAGTTGATCGCTTAGCTCAACGAGTCAGTGACACTCCGAGGAGCCAAAAGGAAACCCGTCCTTTCCCAGTCGCCAAAAGATCACAACCAACATAGCACGCCTTGTCAAATTGCTTCTTCTGCATGATCTGACTCTCCTTTTATATATATATATATATATTCCTTAAAGCTCCAAGCTTTCGAGTGCCTTTCATCAATACCTTAACCCATTAGTTATTGAGATCACAGGAGCTGGTTGTTTTGGAATTGCGATCCAACAATGATCCATTCGGCCGTTTCTCAGGTAAATCCTCTGACTTCATCTCTTGATGTTGACATTCTGTTTGGCTGCATAGAAAACTTGACGAGCCAAAATGGAACAGAAATTAGACTTTTCTGTGCTATTTTTCTATCTGGGTTTTAGAGAGAGCATAAATTTTATATACTAAAATTCCGAAGCTCAGATTTTAGCCAAGTCATGTGGGATTTCTGAACTGCAAATTAAGGGATTCTTTTTATTTTCTTTCTCTGTTCTAAACTTTGTCACTTAGTGCTGTTTCCTATGTGGGTTTTAGAAGAGAGGATAAACTTGATCTAGTAAAACGTCAACGCTCAGATTTTTTAACATATCATGTGGGATTTCTGAACTACGAATTGAGGGGTTCTTTTTCTCTTCATTCTTTGTTCTTTAGTTTATCTACCATTCCTTTGTGCATTTCTAAGCTACTGAACAATGTTTTAATTGTGGATTTTGATGCCTTTTGCAGGTGGCTGTAACTGTTCCTGTTGGTAGCGATTTTTGTCTCAGGAGATCTGCTGTTAAGGTTTGATATTTCTTATGATTCATTTTAATCTTATATTTGGTTTGCATTTTTTCTTTTTTAACTTAATTGGAATGCCTTTTGACTTTTGAAACACGGGTTCTATAAATGGATTCATAGCTTCTTTCATAACTCACTTAACAAATCCTGTAGTTGACCAGGCAAGTAACCTATGATATTAAAAAATAAAAGAAAACAAAATGCAAGTTCTAGGAATACTTGCTGAAGTAGTTTCTATGTCATCATTAATAGTATATAATGTGGGTTTTGAAGGCCATTGTCAATTATTTTTTTATAAAAAAATGCTAGTAAAATGTTGTTTTAAATATTTTAGGAACATGAGTTTCAATTCCTTGCACATCAACAAGGCAGCGTTTTCTTCATTTCTTGTCTTCCTTTCCCTATCCAGTTCAGTGTTATATTAGTTAGTAGACTTGGTAGCTTCGCACTTTTTTCTCATTACTTTTAAGATTTGGCTAGTTATGGTATACTAGCTTGTGTGACTAGCGAGTTCATTCTTCTACTTCCATTACTTTCTTTCTCTATTTTAGACTTTAACTTTCTCCTTTTTATTGAATAGCATGTTCTTGACCTTTGGGTGGTGAAGATGAAAATTATATAAAATGTAATATCTCTTGGTCGTTTTATCCAACAATCTGAAGGTTTTGCAATTGTACTAGAAATTTAAGACAACTCTGATGTAGTATGACTGTTAAGCAACCTTGAGAGAGCATTAATGCATTATAGAGATTGATACATTATGTTTTCATAAGAGTTTAGAAAAAAACTAGATTTAACTTAATTTGATTTATTACTGTAACTAGAAGCAGTGTAGTAAGTAGAAGATATCAGGAACAAAGTTAATTCTTTTTGTATTTTGTCAGAGAAGTTCTAGGTATGATAACCTTCTATATAGAATTGGAACTACACATTTTTATATTAAACATGTGGAATTTTGGTCTATGAAAGTGCAGTGGTGTTTCAACTTTCAACTGTTGTGGCTGTTTAGTTAAATTCCACATCCTGGTTCAAATATCTTAATTTCTGAGTTTTTCATCATGTTTATATAACTATTTTGTTTTATTATACGATTCATTTTGTAGCATGTATTATCTGAGAATCATACTGCAGTTGTTACAGATATTGTTTAACTTATTACAGTTTGTGAATTTAGCTTGCTATTTGGGTTATATTATTTACGTTTCTAATATGAACTTCACTTCATCTTGTAGCCATATAATGTAAGCTTTCAGGAAAAATCATGGCCAAAGGTCTTAATTTCGGACTTGAAGGCAAGCAATTCTCTTTTGAGAAATTGTCATGTGACATGCATGTCAGTGCAACAAGCAAGTGTACCTAAAGTTACAGTATCTCCTCTACAACTGGAAGATGCTACAGAGCCTCCATTAAATTTATACAAGCCTAAAGAACCCTATACAGCAACAATTGTTTCTGTTGAGAGGCTGGTGGGCCCAAAAGCTCCTGGAGAAACTTGTCATATTGTGATTGATCATGATGGAAATGTTCCTTACTGGGAAGGACAGAGTTATGGTGTTATTCCTCCTGTAAGTCACTAATTCCATTGATCGTCATTTAATGCTTTTTTACCTTATTCTTTGAGAGTACTGAGTATGGAAGTCATCATGCATGATCTTCACTTTAATAAATATTCTTGGACAGAATCTGAGCTGATTCTGCCTCTCCCCTCCCTCCCCCTTCCCATCTCTACACCTGATATGCATATGTTTTCTCTTTCTTTTGCTGGTTGAGTTATGGTGTTCCTTGCATTTTGAAATAAGCTTACAACTAATATTTCTAACTAGTAATGCACACATGTGGCAGGGTGAAAATCCAAAGAAACCTGGGGCTCCCCATAATGTTCGACTTTATTCAATTGCTTCCACTAGGTATGGAGATTTTTTTGATGGCAAAACAGCCAGCTTGTGTGTGCGCCGTGCTGTTTATTATGATCCAGAAACAGGGAAAGAAGATCCTTCTAAGAGTGGAGTCTGCAGCAATTTTTTGTGCAACTCAAAGCCTGGAGACAAAGTTCAGATTACAGGTAAGAGTACTGTCATCTTACTTTGTAGAAGGTTGAGACCTGAGAGGATTATTCATCAATTTTTTGCATTTTTTCTAAAATTTTATTTCAAGAAATTTTTTGTTCTAGGTTGTGAATATCTTTTTTTTTTTGGTACTTGGTTGTCTCATGATTCCTGTTACCCTTGGCACAATCTATGCCGAAATTTGTTAAAGCTGCAGATAGGCTATGTCATTGCCTTCTTGAAGTGATGCCTGCAAATCATCTTGCACTAGGCACTCCTTTAAGAAGCTATCTTTTTTGGTGGTTAATCAACTGGACTTCTACTGGGAAAGTTGGGCTTTGCAAGTGAAAGTGGTAAATGATTTAAATGATAAGTGGGAACAGACAATTGACAGTAATTGAGATTAGTTTTCCTTATTCACATAATGCACAAAGGCTGGAGTTTGAAAACAGACAAACTTGGTGACTTGTGGGTATGCTTAAATTTGCTAAACTCTAAGGTTTTCCTGACCATATACTTGTGTATCAATTTTCATAAATTTCAAATTTTGGTCTCTTTCTTAATATCAGATTCTTATTATAGTCTGGAGCATAGTGATGAAATGGGAAAAATACATAATAAATTGCATACATGTTGGCTTACTAATTTGTAAATCCCTGTCCATGAACTTTAGAAAAGGCTAGGTTCTTTGATCCCTTTCACAGATGTAGTCCTGTGTAATTTTTTGGCCCCTTCCGTTTTTATCCTTGTGCAGCTTCAAGTTTCAACATCCTAGTAAATGTAATAATAATTCTTCCTCAAGCCCTTGTACTATGTTCTTTAGTTTTTTTGGCTCTAGCTTTTGTTTTGATCATTAAATTATGTTTCTCTCTAATCTCATATAAACTGGTATGTTGAAGTGTACAGCTGGTAACAGACTTGCAATTTAAAGTTTGGGATATTGATAAATTTATCTAATTGAAGGTGTATAACAAAATGATAAGTGTAGTGCTTTGGTTTAACCTTGGTTTAACATTGTGATCAATAAAATTGCTCTATTCATGCTTACTTGTTCACTAAGTCTACCCAAAATGTGCTTTCAATTTGATATTTCATTTTGATTCCGAATCATAAGTTTAGTTAAAACATGATTCCTATTGTCTGGGAATGAATCATCCACATTTTCTTTGGCAGGCCCCTCAGGGAAGATTATGCTTTTGCCTGAGGATGACCCAAATGCTACCCATATAATGATTGCTACTGGCACCGGAGTTGCTCCTTTCAGAGGCTATCTCCGTCGAATGTTCATGGAGTCAGTCCCCACATTCAAGTTCAGTGGGCTAGCCTGGCTTTTCCTCGGCGTGGCCAATACCGATAGCCTTCTATATGATGATGAATTCAGTAAGTATCTTAAGGACTCTCCAGACAACTTCCGCTACGATCGGGCTCTTAGCAGAGAGCAGAAGAATAAGAAAGGGGGCAAAATGTATGTTCAGGATAAGATTGAGGAATATATTGATGAAATCTTCAAACTTCTGGACAATGGAGCTCACATCTATTTCTGTGGTCTTAAAGGAATGATGCCTGGGATCCAAGAAACTCTGAAGAGGGTTGCTGAGCAGAGAGGAGAAAATTGGGAACAGAAACTTTCACAACTCAAGAAGAACAAACAATGGCATGTGGAAGTCTACTGATGCTGTATTCTGCAGAATAGTCTCAACAGTCTGGAGAAATACATGCCTTTCATATAGGTATCCCAGGGACTGTTTTTCGGAAAAAAAAAAAATTAAATTGCCTAGATGTTTGGGTTCTTCGATAAAATTATGACACTTGGATGAACTTCTTTTAAGGAAACAATAATATAAGAACTTGATAACAAACATCTAGAAAACATCATTCAAATCTTGTTCATTGTTTTAAATTAATGAGTAGCTTGAGTAATGATGCCTGTTCTGTATTAATAGAGACTAGATATTGTTTTCTTGATGAATACAAAACTGAAAATCCAGCCTTTGGTTTTAGTTGTGAAGATTCTTTACAGTGGAACAACTTTTTCATTTGGGTCTTTTTTTAAGTGTAGAAGCATGTTTTCTTCTGTCAGATGTTCTTTTATTATGATAAATTTTCTCAATAAGCTGTCTCTCTATGTAATTTCTGTAAGACCTTGGATAATAATAGTATAAAACTGTGTAAACTGCTATGAGAAGGAAGTAGCATAGATGATATCCTGTAAAAGTAACATTACTCTCATCCTAAATGAACCCAGAAATTTTCACCAATTGAAAATAATAGAGTAATGAGGAGTGAAACATTTTATTTAATTTTAATTTTAATTAAGTATTTCTTTTGCTCTTAAAATAAATTTGGATTGAAGAGAATAGAAGTGTAGGGAAGATAAAAATTTTATATTTAAGTAAAAAAAGTTAAAATTAAAATTTTATTTCTTTTCTTTTCTTTTCCTTTTCATATTTTAATTCAAATATATTATAAGCAATTTTTTAATTGAGTTGGTTTATTTCTAAGTTTATTTTCAAATCACTTTTTTTAAAAAAAAAAATTGAATTGATAAAGAGAGTCTTTTTGTAATAGAGAATTACTTGCAAGGATACTTATAGAGAAGGGAATAGATTGACTGACTATATGGCACATTGGGGCCACAACCTAAATTGAAGTGTCTTGCTTATATTTCAATTTTAAAAAGTCATCTACATTAACACATGAAACAGACTTGAGCCTTCTTTTGCAAAAGCCAACATCAACGTACAAATATCCCTAGTTGTAAGTAAATACAATCACAGTCATATTGGCGGGAGTTAATTTTAATTGAAATTTAATAATTTATTTTAGTTTAAAGTTATTACGATGTTTTCATATATTTAGAAGTTAAAAAAATTAAGTGAAGGGATGGAGAATAGTTATAAATAATTTATTAATAAAAAATCACTTAAATTCATTTTGACATGACTGATTAAATTTTTGTTTTTCTTTTAATAGTAAAGAATTATTTAAAAAAAAGTTTAATTCCCGACATAAGAAAGAGTTTAAAGAGAAAAAGTATAAGTAAGCAGAAGACAGTAAGACTAAGAAAAGAGCAAAGGTTGTTACGCAGTTTCTTTTTGAAGCCAAGGCAAGCAAGAAAGTGCCACGTAGGAGAATCTCACCCATAAACGACGCCGTATTCACCGCCACCTTGCTTGTTTAACTCCTCTTCTTTCACTCCCTCAACTCAAGCAAGCAGAGCATACCTTCGCAGCCACAGATCCACTTCTCATGGCGTCGCTCACGGGATTTTCCGCCGCCGCCGCCGCCGCCGTAATTATCGGGCTCATGTTCGCAGGAGAATCGATCGGGAGGGAGCTAAGGCCATCAGAACACGGCCTTGAGTTCCAGAACTCGCCGCCGACGTGGCTGAATTATTCATCGGAGATGAGGTCCTTCTTCAACTCCTCGCTCAAGTCCAATTCCTCCGACATGACGAGGCCGAGGGCCGTGAATTCGAGCGATTCATCGCCGTCGTCATGGTGGAGAACCACCGGCGACGGCGGCCGGAGGAACCACGTCAGGGAACCTTTAGTGGTGGCCAGCTTGATATGCGGGGTTACAGGTGTCATTCTATTAGTGGCTACTGGTTTGCTTTATCTCTCAAAGCACCGAAAGCATAAAGTAAATGAATCATGCGGTGACAAAAATAACGACAAATTACAGTTAGTGGTGAGTAATCCTTGATGTTACTGTTAAATTTGTTTGCTTTAGTAATTTCGCTTTTACTTTATATTATTGTAGCAATTGGATGTTGCAGAGGGTAATTATGTAAATTGAAAATTTTCCACGTTATTATGTTTTCATTATATTACAGTAATTTTGAAATTTTCTATTAGTTAATCTTCAAAATAATATCGGGATAGGTGTAGTGATAAATATTTTTTTATAATATAATAACTTAAAATTTAAATTTTTATTAATAAAAGTACTCACATTTAACATTTAAAACATAATTACTTTTAATAAAAAATAGATATAAAAAATTTAAATAAATTTTAAAAATCATATATTATTTTATATAAAATATAATATAATTTTAAAAAATAAAATAAAGAGAATAGATAAATTAAATAATTTTACTATGTTAAAATATAATAATTATTTTTTATTTTATACTTTAAAAATTTTTTAAAAACATAACATGCACATGCCAAGCCACTGTGAAAGGTTCTTCGAAAGTTTCTTAAATTAATTGACTTTGTTTTAAAAAAAAATAAGAGAGTTGTTACTTGTTTGTTAGATGCTAAATTATTCTTAAATTAGTGGCTAATACTACCTCACATCTATAATAAAACAATAAATCATGATTGTAAAATGTCATACTTTGTAAAATTTTTATTTTAATTAAAAGAAACAGGTGGCATAAAGTTTAGCATATAAATGATTCATGATGGTTTTTATAGATTAGTCGTTTTAAAATTGAAGAGATATAAAAAATAAATTATAAGTAAAAATAAATAAAAAATTTATCTTAAATCAATTATGATTTTTTTTCATCTCTCTTTTATTTTAAAATTTTCACTCCTTTCTCTTACATTATAAAATTCAAATCCATTACAATTGAGTTAAATTACTAAAATTAAAATAACTAAACAGGTCAAGCAACTTATTTACATCATAAATGGTTCAATAACTGTCATCAAACATGACAGCATCATCTTTAGTGTCCTCAAAATTCTGTTGTTCTTTCCTAAAAATTGAATTCTTGTGAGTTCATGGCAAATAAATGGTTCAATAAATGACTAAATCAATAATTAGTTTGTCAATCAAATTAAAAAAATAAAATTTTTCCTAATTTTTATCAACCTATCAATTTTTCCTAATTAGTTTTAGGAAGAACTTCCTACATTCGTACTGTCTTTAATTCCATACCAACCACAATGGGTATGCAAGTCCTGTTCTGTACTTGCAAAATCTTCATCCATCTTTTATTCTTTAGGTTCTTTGTTAATTATAGCAACAAGGTTTGTGAATGAGCTAATAAAAGCTTGTATGAACTAAAATGGTAACATTAATCTACATAAGAAATTAGCAACGTTAACATTTTATCAAGAGCTTATTTCAGAAAAAAAAAACATAATATTTAATATTGAGGTATGTTTGATGTGCTTAGTTTAATAATAATAAAAAAAAATATAAAGACATTTAAATTATTAAATGATTGATAAATTTCTTGTATTTTTGGGTATAAGATTTGGATGGGTAAAAGATGTGAGAGTCAAATATTTTTAAAATCTTTGGTGTGATAATTATAAATTATAGAAAGATACAACAAATGTTAAGGTGGATAAGAATTTTTTGAAGATTATAATTTCTTATTTGTAGGACAAGAGATCTCTGTAAATTGTAATTTAGTTATATATTCTTAAGACTCTTAGAATTTGAATGTGTTGTAAATTGTAATTGATTTTTATTCTTTCCATTTATTTTTTGTAATATTTTTGTGTACCAAGAGAAAAATAGGAAGAAAAAAAAGTATAAAAAATATAAAAAAATATAAAAAAAATCATCTAAATGAATTAAGGATTAAAAGTTTTTCTCCTTATTTTTTTTATTGTAAAAAAATATATTAATTTTCTACTACAAAAAATTGAGACGTGTTGTAATTCTATATTTATAAACTCAAATTTTATTTTGATCTCTTATAATTAAATTTTTTTTAATTTAGTTCTTTAAAAATTTTTGTTCTCAATTTGATTCTTACATATTAAATTATTATCAATTTAGTCTATTTGTTACCAAACCATTTAATTTGTTAAGGGAACACTCTTAAAATTAATAAAAACTCATTTTTGTCTCTCACATATGATATTTTTCTTAATATGGTCTCTTATACATTTTATTCTCAATTTAGTCTCTAACATATTAAATCATTATCAATTTAATTTTTTAATTACCAAATATTTAAATAATTAATGGAATTTATAACATAGCCATTAAATGTTAAATTTGCATTGTTAAAATATAAGATTGACAACTATGGAATGTCATGGAAAAATAGTAGACGATTGGCTTTTAGTTTAAACTCTAACAACTTATAGGGACTTTTGCAAAATAATTTTAGGAGACAAAGATGAAGATAGAAAAATAAAACTCTATTTTTGGTCTTATGGTAAAACAAGCTATTCTTGTGAAAATTGATAAATATAACCAACTATTATTAAGAATTTCATCTTTGCACAAAAAACAAGTGAATGACAGAAAACTATAAAGAGAAAGTGTACTCACTAAAAAAAATATAATTTATTGATGACATTCAAGAAATCGTATAAAGTGAAAAATCTCATATAGCAATAGGAGAGTAATTTATCACTGACTAGGCTTATCTAACTATTTATGTACTATTGATATAGCTAACCCCTGATGAAAATACAGTTTAAGTTAAGTGACGATCCAATAATTAATACTCATATAAAATTTTTAAACTTAGAAATTTAATATAATTAATATATTAATAAGAGTACTAATAGTAAATATAATCAATGTATGTAATTTATAAATATGAAAGTATAAGAAAATAATGTTTTATTATGTTATCTTCATCTCCTACTCCTAAAACCACTATGCCAAAAAAGCTTAAGTTGTTGAAGATTATACTAAAACTTAATCCTCTACTATCTCTCTATGATACTTCATTGTTATCAATCATCTTAATAATGCAATCTCAACATTTAACAGTGTTGTCATCAATTTCATTAATAATTTAGACATTAAAAATAGAAAGACTAAATTGACAATGATTTAATATGTAAAAGAGCAAATTGAGAACAAAAATATGAAGGACCAATTGATAAAAACTCATTTGTAAGAGACTAAAATAAAAATTTTAGTCTATATTTATATATCAAATAATGTACATGAAGTATTAATAGTTTTTTTAAAAATAATAATTAAATTAAATTAATGAAATTTGAACAGTGCAAATGTTTCACAAAAACAAAAATACTTAGATTATGATATGTGAAAAAATTGTAATAAATTAGTAAGTGTGATAGTGAATTATGTAAAACAATGCATATATTATAATTTTATTAAAAATTAAATAACAGTTAAAAACCTATGACTTTTGTTTTCAACTTAATGTTGCAAATTCTATATATATGTTTGTAAGAGAACTTTATTTTGTTTGGAAAACTAGATAGCGCAGCAATATTATTATTATTTAAAAAAAAACTGTATTGGACAAAAAGAGTAGGACTAAAGTACATTCGTAACAAATGCCCCAAATACGTTGTGCCTACAGTAACAAGAAAATTAAAGTGTCATCAACACCTTGTGATTAGTCATAGATAAGAGTATGAGAAATCAACAAAGGTGAATCAAGTATTTTCACTCCAAGGGATGAAACTTGAAAGAGACTTCAAGTAACTAAATTATTTCTCGAATGGACATGAAAATTAATAGTATGTACACAATAAAATACGGTTTTGAGAAAGTGTTACATAGTATCGTTTTGCATACAACAATTCACAGAGGTAGCCTGTGGTAATCAAAATGACAAAAGAATATGCTCAAGCTTGATCAAATAAGTTAACAATAACAATTTAAAACAGTTATGTACCTATTGATCAAGAGGCATCCATTCAAGTTCTAGATCTAGTTCTCCACTTTCAACGTTCTGGAGCTTGAGAGACATCATCTGTTTAACCTTACCATCAATTATATCGACTGTGCTATCCTCCATAAGTGCATTGTCATCAGATTTAAGCCATTTTCCAATCTGCATATCCTCAAACATTCCTGCATTTCCAAATGCCATTGCAGATGTTATCAGGGGCTGGAGATCAACATCTGCTTCTCCCATTATATCATCAGCCGAAAACGTGTCATGATCATATACTTGCTGTAATGCAGCCAATTGATAAGATAAATTGTCATATCCTTAAACCAAAAATCAAATTTCTCAGTTTACATGTACTTAAAAACACACACAGCTAGAAGTATCACATAAACAACCAACAGAACCCCAAATCATTAGGTGCAAAGAGGCAACTCCACCCCAGACCACCAAAAGATTTGTAGTAAAACCTTAACATGATACCAGAGACGAATAAAAAGGCAAGATTTTCATTCAACAAAAGCTACAGATAAAATGGACCAAACGTGGAGACATTCACGCACTACTGTCATCCATGCTCTTTTGTGCTTGCACTGCTCTGTATCCAGAACGTGTGGTTTGCATCTTCTCATCAGAATTGGTGTGTCCTCCGCCATGAGAGATATCTAATCAGATTATTTGAGAGGTTTAGGAGTGAAGGAGGAAGGAAGAAACTTATATTTATGTGGGAGGAAGAACACTTTGGATGTGTTCCATTCAGTAATAGTGATGTTCACTCAGAGCAAAATAGAATCTTTTAGATACCAAATTTGCCTCTTCATTTACTATGGGATTTGATTGTGTTTATGGCTCCTATATGGTGTTTTGCCTTTCGAATTTAAAAGGTGCTTCTTTGGCAAATATTCAGTAAGATAAGACTGGACTATAAGCTTTTTTTTTCCTCTTCGGCAAAAGGTTAGAAGTATCTACTTTAGCGGAAAAGAATTTTAGACATTCTTGAGATAAAATAACTAAACACTAAAAAATGAGAACTCTCCAGCATCTGACTCGAAATGAACATAAATTTTATGTATAGAATATAATTGTAAGTAAAAGTCTTAATAAGGCTGAATTTCTTTTCTCTTCCTCACAAGTCAAACATACAAAAGATGGAAATATATTAACCCTTTTACTTCTTCCCTTGTCAGATGTTTTAAGAAAATAGGTCACTTGGCCATAGATAGAGTTGGCACAGGGAACAAATGCGCACACAGAAGTGGTGAATCAATGATGAAACAGCTCTCTATTTTTATCCTTTAAACGACATAGTGCAATTTATTTTCACATCATTAGAAGAATAAAACAGGGTAGTTCTAGAAAAAGAATGCGTAAACAAGGATATGAAGAACTTAAAGTTTATTGAATTTATTTCAATGTTGCCTCAAATTATATCTCAAATCAAATTAACTTTCATTCAAAATATGAAAACCTTTGGTCAAAATTTTTGCTCTCTGCTATGCCCTTGTAAACCAATTACAAAATTTTGATCAGAGCTTTAATTGCCATTGGTGGAAAAGAATATGAGAGAAGATAACCTTGATTTGGTTTCGATTGAGATATCTAATAAAACACTGAACTGGTTTTACAAAGAAAAAACGTTGTCAGAATTCGAAACATGAAGATGGAGGAACTAATTTTTATCTAATGATAAGGCTCATGTAATAGAATACTGAAAAAGTTATTCGCCAGGTAAAAATTCAAGCTTACCACTTTCATTGGTCCAAATTCCATGGGAACAGACAGCATAAGTTCCTCATTCCAGACTGGATTCAAGTTACTGTTCATTACAGTTGTCTGAACGGTCTGAAGGCAAATAGAACCCAAGTCATTTTCAGAAGGATAATTATCACCAACTATTACGAGTTCCTTCAGCTATAAATAAAGGATAATGAGCAATAGGTTGTAAATCTATGGTCCAAAGAACAATTGCTGAAAAGAACCTGCTGGCCAATTTTCAAGATGACATATGGATCACTAGACATCATATCTCGGATAGCTAAATTTGTGCCTTTAACCACTTTCACCTTCAGCAATCCAATAAATTCTACCATGCCTTCCTGCTGTCACTTTCAACATCAGAACAATTTCAATGAAACCACTTATGATTAATTGCATTTGCCAATGTTACCAAAGAGTAAATTTAGATGCATAATGTTCAGAGCAAAACTTTCTTCTGGGTCCAACAATTTAACTCATCAAGTTCAGAGAAAGATGCTTTCTCAATACATGATCAGAAACTGATTTCCCATGCTCATGTGATCTAGTTTTTCTCAAATCCTACAAATGGAGAATCAAAAGAACCAAATTGTAAAGTTTAATTACTGTTTTCTGTGAACTAGTAGTGCTCCTCAAACTATCCATCAATTTCTTGGAAGAATTTGATTCATTGGAGCTTTTTCCAGATGCAATGCGCAGACCAGGTTTCAAAAAGTCCTGAAGCTCATACTTGGACCTGCAGTCAAAATTAACACAAAATAAATACTACTCTCATAACTTGACTGGTAGATTGGCAGCGCAATGCCACCATGCACAGTCCCAACTGTCATACTGAGCAGTCAATGCTCACCCTAGGAAAATAGACCACAATTAAAAAAATGACTGGGCAAAATGGTCAAAAGGCATTAAAGATGGAAGAAAGATGAAGAAGAATATTGGGTGCAAGAATGGTTTTTCATAGCAATAACACTGAGAGTGGCCTACAGAACTACATACTTCTAGGGCTATTTGGCGGTTTGAAAAGGTTTTCAAACCGAACCGCTTGCATCAATTTGACATAATAATGCACCTGTCAGTTTGAATTTATAGTGTCAAACCAAACCATAAATAATTGGTTTTGAGTGCTTAGACTTATTTTAGCTTGTCCAATTTAGACATTTAATCTTATTAACCAAAGAAAAAAAAATAATTCTTTTTAATAAATAAATATTAACTAATAACAAGAAACTGTAACATTTTATTCATTAACAAGATAAAATCATTATCATTCTCATCTAATTCATCACCAAATAACAATTACATCATTATTTCGAATCTAGTCCAAAAGTTATAAAACCAACCTAAATTTTTAAAGTCAAATTTCGAAGAGAAATATAACATAACTAAAGGATTAAGGAATGGAACAAATTTGGTAGCTCAATGGTACATTTCACAAGGGAGGGTAATTTTTTTTAATAAATAGCATACACACACACACACACACACACACACACACACATATATATATGCGGTTTGGTTCGGTTTTTCAGCACAAAAAACTGAGAACCAAACCAAACCGCCCATAAGCCGCTTATATCAAAGCGATCAAAACCAAGCATTGATCAGTTTGGTCAGTTTTGGCTTGGTTTGGCAAATTGGTTTTAATCGGTTTTGAACACCCCACTTCATGGTGACTAGAGATATAATAGATTTACAAAAAGAACCAATTTATGCTTTGCTCAATGATGCATGGGGCAATTACATATGGAAACGTGACTTACCGTATATAATTTGAACGCTGCTCATGACTTGCATCTAGTGAGGGCTTTTTAAATCCTTCTGGAATATAAGCCTCATAAATTGCATTAGCAGAAGCATTTCCTCCAACTTCGATCATTGCATCTATTTCGTCATCTGACCATTCATCCAATGTCACAGACAAAACCTGAAAGTAAAATAAAATGTTGTACAGATTATTTAATTCATGTGTGGAAAAAATAAATAAAATCATTATTTATGTCACTAGTAACTAGGTAAGCATATCCCAATGAAAACAAATAAGGTGACATCACATGATTCAATATCTTGCTAGCAAAAATGGAGGAAAGAAAGGAAACATCAGATGTGTTGAGAGAATGGAAGAGAAAGAGGGAGAAAAGAAGGGACTATCAAAATTTATTATTGAAAGACTTTTACAGTGTACGTAATGCTGACCACTCAAAATCCAGATATTTTATATGTAAATCACCTAAAAAAGGCATGCATATTTCTTACCCTTTAAAATGTATTTAGTATAAGAAAATTCAAAGAACTCGACAATATGGCAGAAGAGCAACACCAAATTGAATGGATGTTGACTTTTAAAGAAATTAAGAATTTAGGAAAGTCTTGAAGGTAGGACATATTTACAAGTATTGCCACTGTGTGATTACAGTATTGGCATAAATAGAGGTCAAGGGGTAAGTGTTATATAAATGGTCATTGAGTTAGAGAAAGAAAATAGAACAATAACTTATTTAGCTGGGCATCCTATGGGTCTATCTATAATTATAAAATTAGTTACATACAAGGATAGTACACGTTGTACAAGCCTAGTCCACTAATAACTAACACACTTGCTTGAACCTATTCATAACACACTCACTATTCTAACACTCCCCCTCAAGCTGAAAATTATTCAGACTTCAGCTTATTACAAACAAAATCCGGTTAAAATAAAAGAAAAGTATATCCAAAATTGGAATCCTATAAACCTAGACAAATCACCACAACTCACATGTCACCCATGCAAAGCATTGCAACTCATAAGATACTCCAATTACAATCAAAGATTTTCAGCTACCAATACCCACCCAATTGCAAATCCCAGAAGCAACCCCTGATTGAATTGCATACCATAGTACCCAACAAAATACAATCTAGAGCTAAAAGTCTTTAATTCTTTTTTTCAACCAAGGCTCCAAGTCACACACCAAAACGTTACATTATCATATTTTAAATAGTAAACTACCAAAACAAACAAGGAAAAATCATAAGACATAACCAAAAGCACAAAAACAAATCACCGTGATAGGAGGTTATTTGGACTTTTCTGGGCAGTTAAATGCCTCCACAAGCTTCAGATGCATTGAGGGGAATGATTCCTGGCATTCTGCCTCTAGGGATATAATGTTCAGAAGCCATTCAGGTTGAGAAGTTATCTCTAGTCCAAAAGGAATTTGCCAAAAGAATTTTTGGTGACTGAAAAAGGGTCAAAAATGGAAACAGGGGCCAGAGCTCCTAAGAGAAGTGGTTAAAGCTCTGGCCCTACAATTGAAAGCAACTGAGACCCTACTCTTCAGGCTCTGATACCATGTAGAGTAAGAGAATAGTCTAAATGGAATAACTGACTCACATACCCATGCACCTTGTGTGTTTATTTATACCTGTGAATTAGGTCGAGTAGTACAAGCCCAACCTCTAATTAATGACAGTCATTTTAACCAAACAGTAACACACTCACCATTAAAACAGTTTAGTCTCTCTTTTCTCCCAAACTTCTTCTTTTGCTATTTTCCCAACTGGTATCGAAGCTCAGGTATCAACCACCTTCAATCATAACCCTAGCTTCAGAAAAAAGAAACTCATTGACTTCAGTTTTGCTAATTTTCTATCATATTTTTCACAATGGCTTGTCACTCTTTTATTGTCAAACATGTTGAAAGTATTGCATTATGTTAGAGTCGCTGATCTTGAGCTCTACTGTGCAGACAATGGTAGTCTGGTTAGGGTTGGTTCGTTAGTTTTGTTGTCAAGGAAGTTATAGTAATTAGTAAGAACTCTGACTAGTTGAGACTCTCATGGTTTCATCAAGAAGAGTTCAGAACCAATAAAATTGTGTGTTGTTGGGTGCCCTAGTGAGCAACCCAAGAAATGAAGACTGGTTTGAGAAGGTTGAAGGGACTACTCATGGTAAGTAGATCAAAGACTTCATGGAGCGATAGGATGGAAAACTGTGAAAAACTTTGATAAAAATAAAGGAAATATAAATATCCTAAGAAATGATAGATTAATTAATAGGCCCGCAAATGTTAGGTTATTTAGTATATCTTGAAAATTTTAAACTCAAAAATCTTTTGCCTTCATTATTTAGTATATTCTTTACCTTTGTTAGGCTCCCTATATAAATGGCCCCTTTCACTAGTTGTAAGACTGCTTTAATATTATTAAGCAATTATCAGAGTTGAGTTCTCTTCTCCCTCATTCCCTATTATCTCTCCTTTCCATCTTCCCTACTGGTTGTACATCACTATGCCCTTATGTTACAATGCGGCCAATGAGACCAACTAAGAATACTGAGAGGGCCATTCATGCGAAGCAGGTTGAAAAATGATGAGAACTATTTGTTTGCCGAGGACAATGTTGAAGAAAGTGCTAGTTGCTTATGATCTGAAGTTAATGGTTGAGTTATTTAATTAGATTGATTATATCTCTTTGTTGAGTTGGGTTTCATTTGTCACAAGTTGAATGCTTTGTAAGCTTCAATTTGAGGGCAGTGTTAAGAAGTATTAAGAATTAAGGAAAGTCCCGTTTTTTCCAGTACTAATATATTTTGTTCAGTCCTGAGTCTTACAGTAATAATATATTTTATTCAGTCCCGTTTTTTCCACTAACTTCTGCTCTCCTTAATTTCTCAAAATTGGCAATAAGGAATTTAGACTTAAGGCTGTACAAAACTAGGCATGGTTAAAGAGACAAGATTTGAGTAGACGTACCATGCTTTTGATAATTAAATTTAATCTACAACATATTGTTTCTCAAAGCTAACTGTCTTATTCATAAAAGAAGTTACTGCAGTTGTTTGCACATCAAAATTGGTCTTCTACGCCTCAATCTAAATCATGCATTGCCAATAATGAAAATTATTAAAGACCAAAAAAAAATTATGGTTATCCTCCACTTGGCAGAGAATAAACGAAAAATCCTTATAAACATTGGAGAATATTTCTATCATAGATTTAAAAGAAATCCTATTCAAATCTCTTATTTGAGTTTTCCTTTTATTTGAGTCTTCCAAATGAGGCTATCTCTGATTGGCAACAGATATCAGAATATGCCAATTTGGGATCTAAAACTGAAGCATGTCCTGCACGCATGTATAGTGATTGATTTTTTCTTTTTCCCTGTCAAGTTGGGATCTAAGGCAGTAAATATCATAAAAAACACAACCATATCGAACACAAAACAAGGTTTGCTAAACTTATTTTCCTGGGTACAACCATATCAGAGTGATTGATTTTTTCTTTTTCCCTGTCAAGTTGAATCCACTTCACAAGAAAAGTCCCCCCTTACAACACCACCCCCCCCCCCCCCCAACAAAATGAGCTTTGGATCAACAAAACTATAGTCATCTTCAGTGGTGAAGGATTGAAGTTGGAATCCTAGTCTGTGCCAAATTAACCTAAAGAAAAACTTGATATGCCCATCCCTAAAACATTGCCCCTAAGCTTCTAACAATCACGTCCACAAGAACCAGACAATCTAGGAGTGGTTACCTTTGATATATGAGTACCAAGGCTTCGGTGTACACCACAACACTTTAAGCATATAAAAACACCAATATTTGCTGACCTGAAAAGGCAGTTAGGAAATACTAATTAGAGCTTAGTTACAGGGATGTCTCAGCAACCCAATACAGAAATACTCAACACTGAACACAGTTTTGAGTAAAATAATGACTATTAGCAAAAAATACAAGACTTGTGAGTTCCAAGGAGACAGTTCTTACGCCCATTTAGGATCTGGAGCATTACAATCAGCACAAAAACGATTGTCTTTTTGAAGCAATAGATCTTTCAATCTCCTTTTTCCTGTATAAAACCTACCAATCATTCAACTTCACAAGAAAATCAAATGAAAATATGTCTAAGGGAACCCACTTATTTCTATACCATAGATGTTCTTAGGAATCTTAGACTACTTTGCTATTTCAAGCTCCTTAGGAGCCTAAATATCTCACAGATAACTATCTAGACAAAAAATGAAACCCCTTAAAAACTTACATGCTCCTAAGAGATAAAACAAGCTCAGAAATCAACAATTGAATTAACCAATAAAAGAGACATCTGCTTCCACCTCAAGCTATCTCTCAGGGATGGGGTAAAAGAACTATTTTATACAAAAAAATGAAATAAGATCTTCATTCACCAAAAATAAATTGGAATACAAATCAATAATTCCCACTTTGAATAGTTGAGAAGTCTTTCTCAGTAAAGTATAATATTTCCTCACTTCCAGAAACCACATAATTAATATTATACACTGAATCAAAAGCATACCTGAGGCTGCTTTCATAACTTCCCGTCGACGATTACTCATTGCTGTGCTTATACCTCACAACCATCCAAAGTACAGCCTCTATAATAATAAGGAAAATCCTACCAAGGGAAAGAGAGAGAGAGAGAGAATAATTAGGCCATGGAACTTATTCTATAGACCAAACGACTGAAAGCCCCATGAAATCCCGAAATAATAAGACTTGTCCACTACAATAAACAGCAAGAATAAAAACAAATATTTAAGTAAAAAATGAAAGAAGATTTAGCTGTACTTAATCAAGAATATAGAAAATGAATGTGAGAGAAGGAGTGAGAGAGCTACCATGTGATTTACAAAATAGGAATTTTTTAAAACAGCAAGTTAGTTTTGAAGACCATTTTAATATATCTTGGCTGCGTCGGTAGTAGAGAACAAGTTTTATTTCAAATAAACGAAATACGATAGACAAAGAAGAAAACGGTATCAACTACCAACTATAATACTGAAATCGCCAGCTTTTGGCATTCTCCATTTTCATTTTCCAAATGATACAATCCCAAGATAATCAAATTGCGAATTCTACCCAGCTCCTACCATTTTTTTTCCTCAGCAACCAAACATCAAATTTGCGATTTCTTTTTTTAAAACGGATTAGAAAACAATGCGATTAGTAGTTATAAACATATGTACTTGCTCAAACTGTCAGACATAGTGGATTTCTAGGTAGTAATAAAATTCCATTGAGGAAGAAAAATAATCAGAGGCTACGTATGTTAAATGAATCTAATAATTACAAATCAACAACCAAACGACGAAGAAATCAAATAAAAAATGAAAATTTGTGTGACCGTGAATGCATGTGAGATCAGAATGATAGAGAAAAAGGAAAGGAATTACCAGTGAATCGAGGATTGGAAATGGTTGAGCTTGAAATCCACAGAGTCAGACAGAGGAGAGATATGCAACTATGCAAGAAGCGTGGTGGCGTTCAGTTACAGAATAGGAAGTCGATGAAAAATTGAAAATTGTGAAATTTTCTTTTTCTTCTTTTTTTATTAATTTTTTATTAATTAGTTTTCTTAAAGGACAAAGGAGGATCCTTTGACTTTGCTTTAATTATTACGTATATTAACGTAAATGTAAGAGTGTATTAATCCATATAAAAGAAAACATATGAATTTTAAAAAATATGTAAAAAGAGTAAAAAATTAAAAATTAAAATAAATGTAAGAAGGATAAGAAATTAAATAAATTTTTAGTGTTTAATTTTATTCTTTTAAGATATAATAATTATGTTTTAGTTTATATTTTAAAATTGAAAAAATTAACATGCACTCATGCCAACTAAGCCACTAGTTTAAATTGATATTGTAGCTTTTAATATAAGTTTGGCATTTACTAAATGCATGCTCATTTTTTAATATTAATTTTAAATATAATTAAAAAAATTATTTAATTTCTCATCTTCTTCTCTCATGTCTTATATCTTATATCTATATTATATTATATAAATATCAATAAAAATAATCTAATAATTAAAGATATAGAAAGACTTTATTCAAATATAAACAATGAAAAAAAAATTATTACTTAGCTTTCTTTTCCCTTTTCTTTCTATTCTTCTTATTCTCTTCTCCTTCTCATTCTCAATTAGTGATAAGTTATATTTTCTTTATTTAGATCTTTTAAACTCTTTAAATTTAAAATAATTAAAATTGATAAATATAAAAGGTTAAAGAGGTTTAACATAAAATCATCTAATTTCTTTCCTTCCAAAATTTTAAGAAATAAATAAAAAGAAAATTAATACATTTTTTTTTTCTTGTTTCCTCCAAAATCTCATTCCCAAACAAACTAAGAAAATAATAAAAAAAAACTATTATGATAAATTTAACTATTAATAATTTAATAATAAAAATAAATAAAGATAAAATATAATCGCATCACATGACTCATATATAAATTAAGAGGTTATATAAATTAAATACTTAAAAATTATATAATATTTTAGTCCTATAATTGTAATTAATGTTTAAATTAGTCCTTTTAAGTTTAAATTGTGTTAAAATAATCTTTTAAATTTTAACATATCTCATAAAATTAATTTTTTAATTTTTAAGTAGCACCATTATGTTACTTCTTAGTTGGAATACCAGGTATATATTTTTTTTTATTTTTATATTATTGACACGTTTTTTCTTTAATATTCTAGTCAACATTTAATACACATTAAATAAACAAAGAAATCAAAAACTTAGACAAACTAAATGCCCCACAAAACTATTCTCCAAATTGCTTTCTTCTCATACAACTTATTAGACAACAATCACAACTATAAATACCCATAAAATGTAATAGAGATTACAACTTACACTACAAAAATAATGAAGATTATAATAATAAAGTGCAACGATAATGAAGTGTGAAAGTGACATTATGTAATAATTAAAATTTTACACAACTAAAGCAATTGATACATTTAATTATATGTTTAAATAAGAAGTAATTGTATGTACCAAATTCTTTCTCTAAATTATTTTCTTCTTTTATAATTTATAAGACAACAATTACTATTATAATTAGCGACGGAGTTTGACAAACATTACAACTTGAGACAGAGACAATAATGATAAAGTGAAACCATGACTAAAATGACAAAGTGTAATAATAACAAAGTGTAGTAGTGACATTATGTAACAATTAAAATTTTTAAAGTCTTAAACCACGAAAGCAACTAGTAAGTTTTAATTTTTTTTTTTCTTAATTTACTCATTATTTCCTATCAAATTCGAAGATGTATATATATGGTGATGTTATAAAATAGAATTCTAGTGTTATGATGTATTTATGTTATTATGGCACGCTTTCTTTATCGCATACCATTGTCGTCACAAGCTATCGTCCCACACCTTTTTAGTCGCAAGCCAATATCACACACACATTCAGTGTTATAACTATTTTTTTTTATTTATTAAACTTTGAGTAAAATTTTAAATAACATATCAAAAATAAAAAAAATTACACAAAATTCCAAGTTAGTAGTAATTTAACAGTGTTAATTAGAAGTTAAAAAATATTTGTGTGGCATTATTTGAAACATTAACTAAAATTTAAACATCAAAACATGACTTTAACCTATAATTTATAGGTATAGATAATTTTAATTTAATTCTTATAATTTAAAATCCTTATAGAGTGAAAATTTTTTACTACAGTTCTTGTAAATAAGAATGTTCATGTTCACAGTTTGAGTTGGCAACAAATTTATACAATTTTCATTATTAAACATTCGTTATTTTTTTTGAGCCGTTTGGATTTACAAGAAATCTTATTACATATCAAAATCAATCCAAACCAATCATAAGCAAATTGGTTCAGTATGGGTTGACGAATTGAAACTTTTGATTTTAAAAAAAAATTCCGTTATTTTTGAGCCGTTTGGATGGATTTTAAAAAATACAATATATTATTATGGAGAATACCAATATAACTTTTGTACTTTTTCTATATATTTTTTTGTACTTACTAAACTATCCAATGGCATTGACACCAAAAAAAAAAAAAAAACTATCTAGTGGCATGTTAATTATGATGTTACCCTAGATTTGTATACATTAAAAAAAAATCCAAAATAGTGTGCTTTTGGTTTTGCTGTTTTGCTATTTTTATTTTTACTAAAAATAAAAAATGTGATTAAAAATAGGTTTAGTAAAATTTAACACAAAAATTTTCTTAAAAATATTTTAAAAAATAAAGTAAAAACAAGAAATGTTTAAGAGATGTTTTTAAGTTTTCAAATAATGACCATTATTATTTTTATAATTTTTTAAAAAGGTAAATCTTTTAATCATGTAAATATTATTATTTAGTAATAATTAAATTTAAAAATTAATAAAATATTATACAGATTTAAGCCATTTAATTTAAAAATAAATATAAAAAATTTAACTTTACATAATAAATGTTTTAAACATTTTCAAAACTTAAAAATAAAAACTAATTTTAAAAACAAAAATAGAAAATAAAAATTAAAAATATTTTCACAAACCAAAAACACCCAAATTCACACAAAAAAAAATTAAAAATAGACAAGTTGATATTTAAAATACCCAGATCATAAAGACGCATATTCTGATCTTGATGGCTGGTCAACACAATATTCATCATAAAGACGCATCTCTCTCCGTTTGAAAGGAAAGGGTTAAAAAATAAAAAACAAAAAACAAAAAACAAAAACAAAATGGTTAGAGCAATCTGAGTTTCCCACAAACATCCCCACGGAATATTCTTATTTAGCCATAAAGTCTCTTTATAATCAATTATATTTATCTAATTCTCTTTATTTCTAATTAGAGTGTCCATATAATACATAAAAGAAGACTTTTTTTGCTAAATTTTATTGATTCAATATACAAATGAAATGATATATTTAGGTTGTGTTTGGATTGGATTGTAGAAATTTAAATTTTATAAAATTTAAAATTTAGATAATTCAAATTACTTTTATTTTAAATTACTTATTTAGATAACCATAATATTTGTAAAATTTATTGAATATACAAGTGTATATGAGTGTGTGTACGCATGTATGTATATATACATACAATTTATGTGAATTTGTGTATATGTATATAATTATATCCTTTTATGTATTAAAAAATATAAAATAAAACTAATATTCTAAAAATAAAAAAGAAGAAAAATTAAAATTTCACCAAGTGGAATTTCAAATTCATTCATGAATTGCTTGATTAAATTACTATAGCATTCTCAAATTCCATTATCTCTTAATCTAAATAATTACCTCATCCAAACGTAACATTAAAATATTTTCACTCAGACACATATACAACTAACCCCCTGTCTTTAACATTATAGAAGCACAAACCAAATCAAGCATTTTAATGTGGATGTGAACTAAATGTCTAAATCCATGTAAGGCTACCAAGTTTAAAAAGGGTAAAACTTAACCATATTTCAGGGATAATAATAATAATAATAATAATAATAATAATAAAAAGAACGAGATGTTCAAAGCTTTATCTATATATGACTTTGGAGTGTATTATTGATTTTTCAAATTATATAATATATAGATATATAGATATGAGAGAGTGAAGAGTTATAAAAAGAGAAGTAATGAAAGAATTAAAATTTATTTAATTTATTATTTCTAATTTTTAAAATTAAATTTTAAAAAATTGACATGGACTGAAATGCATGCCAAACCTGTTAATTTCAATTATTGGTTTTTTGTAATTGGAGAGGGAATAATTTAATGCTCTTATGGAGATAAAGGGCAACGGAGTGGCATAAAAAGCAAACGAGGACAAAGATAAGGAACAAAACATACACCAATTTCTTCATTTGTTTGGACAAAAACAATGCTTAAATAAAAGTATTACTATACTAATAATTTAAGGTTTTGTTGACTATTATTTTTAAAGATACTAGTTAAAGAATGTTAAATTTTTTAAAAAATTGTATATTTTGTATGTTATTTAATATTTTTGAAAATTTTTTCAAAAAATAATAATAAATGCATCTATCAAATATAAAATATGACAACTTTACGTTTTTAACATAAAGTTTAAATATTTAACGTTTTAAATCACAAATTAAAAAAAAAATCTAAACACTAAATGTTTTAAATCAAAAAATATCTTATGACGGTTAGTTGAGAAGACCTCGTAAATTAAATATATACTACTATCAATATAATTTTAGGGTTTAAGTTTTAAATTTTCTTTATATATTTAGGATTTCAAATATAAAATTTATAATCTTAGATTTGGTCGATCCGATCCAATTAGCCATATAGGTACGTTATACTTAATAAAAAGAGAAAACTTAATCTTATATTCTGACCAAAAAGTGAGGAGATTTCTACTGTATAAAAGTCTATCAAATAAATTTCTTACACATTATTCATTTATTATCTCAATTATCTATCCTATATTAATTTAGGCATTGAAGTTTGTAATGAGATCTCTTAGACCCCTTATGTTTTTAATCTTCTCTTATTTTATAGGCATTTTATAACCTAAATAATGTAGACCTCAACTATTGATTAAATTAATATTAATTGAACTTTATGATTATCAATTCAAGAGTCGGGGAGTTGGTTGATTAATCTATACTTTCAACTATATGAACAAAGCTGAATGTTATATTAGGGCATATATGATTATATTTTTGCTTTTTTATTTTTTAAATTTTATAAAATTAATTTAAAAAAATTATGTTAGTATTATTTTTATTTATTTATACAAGTACCATTGATGAAAACACTTATTTTCTTTCCAACCATCTATCTTTGGTTTAAAAGTCCAAATCTTATAATATAAGTAATCTATTTAAACTTTCTTTTAATTGTTTAGTTATTTACACGTATTTTATTTTGTTTTGAAAAAAATATTGTTGTCAAATATTACATATAAAAATATTTGGTAAAAATAAATTTATTTCTATTATAAAATTTTAATCAAATTAATTAAAATTTAATAAATGTTTACGTATTAATAATTTTTTTAAAAACTGTCACATCAAACTTGTGATTTGGAAATCTCGTTAGTTACTATCATACGTGTCATGAATAGTAAGAATGTCCAATATAATTCATCCTATCATTGAGTAGCACGTGTTTGACGTGAAAGGAAAATGGTAAGCACTAATTTAGGACTTTTGAATGTAGGTTTTAATTTTTTTAATTTTAAAAAATAAAAAAATATTTGAATTATTTTTTTTTAAATAACAAAATATAAACTTTTTTATTAATAGGATGTACATAAATATATAAAAATAATAATAATTTTAAACACCTTAAATTTTATAAAATAATTAAAAAAAATTCAAACACCTTAAATTGTGTTATCTTTCAGTCCGCTTTTACTTTTGTTTTTATTTGGCCAAAAACACTTTTGTTCCTTTTAGGCTAAGAAAGGAACACAAACCCAAAGCTTCTTATAAATCAAGCCCATTGAGAATTGATGGGAAACAATAAACTTAACTAACCAAAAAACAAATATTAATTTATACTAACTTTCAACAAAATTAATTGATGAAACCTCTTTTAATTTAAATTAAATTAATCAGAATTTAATAAATTTATAAATATTAATAGTTTTAATAAAAAATGTAACTAAATTTACAATAAAATTAATTAATTAAATAATTTTATTTTCTTATAATAAACATATATTATATAAAATATGACAATAAAAATGAGACTTGTACTTATTGTAAAAATGAAAAAAGAAAAAAGAAGATTAGAAAAAGAAGAAAAGAAAAAAGAAGATTAGAAAAAGAAGAAAAGAAAGAAGAAGAAACGACAAGGAGTGAAAAAGAGAGAGGAAGGGACGGAGAGTTTTGGAAAAGAGAGAGGAAGGTAAAGCAAACTAAGTGGTTAAGTGTAATAAATGTTGAGTTTTAAGAAAGTGAGAGAAAAATGAAAATGAAAAATATAAAGAAAAGTATGTAGGAATATGCAAAAATGTGAAGTTTTTAAATATTTTTTAATAAAATAAATATGATAGAAAAAAAGAGGAAAGGTAAAAATTACAAGAAAATGACAGGGAAAAAAGATTAATAAATGTTAAGTTTTTAAAAAAATTTTAAAATAAATGTTACACATTTATTTTGAGCTTTTAAATTTTTTGATTAATAAATGTCATGAGTAGCAAGAATGTCCAATATAATTCATCGTGTCATTGAGTAGTACGTGTTTGACGTGAAAGGAAAATGGAAAGCAGCTTTTTGAATGTAGGTTTTAATTTTTTTTAATTTTAAAAAAATGAAAAAAAATTTTGACTTATTTTTTTTTAAAATAAAATATAATTTTTTTTATTAATAGTATGTACATAAATATATAATAATAATAATAATAATAACTTTAAACACCTTAAATTTTATAAAATAATGAAAAAAATTCAAACACCTTAAATTGTACTATCTTTCAGTCCGCTTTTACTTTTTTTTTTTATTTGGCCAAAAACACTTTTTTTTTCCTTTCAGGCTAAGAAAGGAATATAAACCCTAAGCTTCTTATAAATCAAGCCCATTAAGAATTGATGGGAAGCAATAAACTTAATTCAAACAAAAAAATATTAATTTATACTAGGTTTCAACAAAATTAATTGATAAAACTTCCTCTAATTTAAATTAAATTAATCAAAATCTAATAAACTTATAAATATTAGTAGTTTCAACCAAAAAAATGTAACTAAATTTATACCAAGTTTCAAATATTTTTAATATAACAATAAAATTAATTAATTAAATAATTTTATTTTTTTACAATAAACACATATTATATCAAAAATGATACCAATACCATGTATAATTTTTGAAACAAGAACAATACTAAATGTAATGTCACTAAACCTAAAAGAGATTGATCATTGATGTAATTTAAGCCTAACAAATTTAATCTCTTGAAAAATTGGATTATAGATAGTGCAAAGAATATCATATCATCAATAATGAAAACGCAATACTAAAAAGCAAAATTAAAGCACACAAAACACAAATAAATACAAAAGAAGATGCTTTGTTGGTGATGAACATTTAAAAAAGAAAAAGCAGATCCGAGTGCTTTTGTAATTGATTGGCATCCCATGCAAGCTTCAATTTAAAAGACAAGCCAAAAGCAAAGAACATGTTGATGATGATTCACCATCATGACTATGATTGCTAAATAAACAATTCATTTTCTTGTCTTGTAAGGGCAATAGGTACGTAACATTAGGAAATTGCTCTCACCAACTAAGAATCATTGTCCTTGTAATTTGCTTATGTCTACATCTATTAAATCCTACTAGAAATCTACAATGCAATTGGATTATTTATATATATTTAATTTGGTCCTTGATTTTGGATGCTAATTGTCAGAAATTGCAAAGGAGTATGAGATTATATGAAAGCTTGAAATTATACTCGGAGGCCATTTTGACTATTTGTAGACAATAATTTAGGAAATTATAGTTTTTTCTAAAACAAGTTAATTACTTGTAATTTATGTCTGTACAATAATTTTTTTGATTGAGTTTCTATTAGTCTTTCTAGTATATTATCAATGTATTTTTTTGATAATTTTAGAGGTTTCTTCTTTTAATATTATTTTTTTCACAAAAACAAAAGAAAATTATAAAAATGTGTTATTTTCAAGATATAATAAATCTCAATTAAAAAATAAAAATAATAATAAATTATAATAAATGAGTGAGTAGTTAAATAACTTCTTATAATTTTAATTTATTATTTTAAAATATAATAATTATTATTTTATGTTATATTTAAAAAATTAAAAAAATATACATTTGTGTATGCAAAGATTTTAGTTTAAATTAAGGTTCTTGACTCTTTTTTATATCTTTTTAATTACAAGAGAAATTAATAACTTAGAGAATGTAAAGAAAAAAAAATTGAAATTAAATACATTAAAGTCAGAAATTATAAAAATCTGAACATTTGTTTTTTTTTTTGTTACAAAAGAGAAACAAACTAGGTTTAACTTTTAAGGAGTAAGAAATGAAAAAATAAAATTTAAATTAAACTTAATACAGTTACTTCTATTATTGTTATTATTAAATTCTTTAAAAAAATTTATATATAAACTTTTTTAAAATAATTTAATCATAATGTGTTGAGCTATAAAAAAACTCATTTTTTACTTGTGATTAAAAAAATTCATAACAAAAATATAAAAATTAAGCCTAATTTATTTTTCCTAAAAATCAAACCAATTTACATTGCAACCCTATCAAACTTATGTATGGGAACACTCATCCAACTTTTCCATTGATTTCTTCTCAATTATTGATTACGGCCAACTGCTTTTATTATTGTTTTTTTATTTCAAAGAGAGTAAGAATAATTAGACAGCCAAGTCTCTGAAATTTCTTCACGAACACAACTATCACTTTCAAAATTTTCACATCATCAAATATCAAATATAAACAAAGAACCCTTGTGTGGAATCTGAGTCAGGGAATAAAATATAACATTGCCTTTTGAAATGGACAAAAATATAACATTAAAATTGATAGCAAACAATGTAATGCAGACAAGGTGGGTATATTTTCTCTCCTTTTTAACAGTTACTAAATTATTTTTATATTTTGTTTATTGAGTGGCAGTTCCGTAAATATACCGAATACGGGGGCTGTTTTTTTTTCTCTGTTCTCTCCCGCTCTCGTCAAATCTTCCCCTAAACTTTTTCTTTTCTGCTAAACCCTAAAAACCAGTACTTGAATTTGCAGAGCATTTCGTCGACAGAGCTTTTTAAAAACGTTTCAACGGTCGTCTCGGGATTTTCAAACACTTTTTGAACGTTTCTTAATCGAGAAGTCTTCGTGTCATTTGCAAAAGCCTGAATTTGTATGTGTGTTATCAGACTCTTAAGGTTTTGCTCTAGTCGGGATTGTGATTGCCTCTGAGTTTGAGCTTCTTATTGCAGCTTAACTGCTTAAGTATGGATTGAAGTTGGAACTAATCAGTACAGGTTCGCATCGAAGCTTGATTTTCAGTTCACCTTGCTTTCAGCTTTTGGGTCATATGTGAGCACAGGTATCAGAAAAGCTTTTCAAAACTGAAATGGGTCTGTCAAACTGAATGCATTCCACTTCAATGATTTTGGAAGTGAATACAGTAGATAGAACAGCAATGAAGATTGACTGATTTTCTTTTTTATTAATCAATTTTCTCGGCAATTAAATAGGCCCTTTCCTTTCAATCTGCTTCTGATACTTTCGAATCATATACTACTGTTAATGAGTCTTTTAGTGATTGTTTAATACAATTCTATATCTTTGTATAGCTTCATTTGTAAGTGAATAAATTTCTGTTGTGTTTCTTAATTTGGCAGTGTACTGGGTTTCACCTCGTGTTTCGAATGGTCCCAAATTGCTGATAGTGATACTTATATAGAAAGGAGCATCCGGCTATGGAGAGCTTAACTGGTATGGATGTTGGTGAGCGGACTAGTGATAATGGTGAGGGAAATGAGAGTTTGGGTGATCATATAGTTGAGGAAATGGAATCCTTTTTGTTAGACATCAATGATCGGCTGACCATTTCTAGGATGGTGAGTGACACTGTCATAAAGGGCATCATTAATGCGATTGAGCAAGAGGCAGCTGAGAGAATTTCCCAGAAGGAAATGGAGGTTGTTGAGCTAAAGGAAAAGCTACATATTTACCATGTAGGTTCAGGTGACACTGAAACATTGGGGTCTTCTGTAGTTCACCATGAGCCAGGTAAAGCAGATAGTCATCACTTGTTTGATACTGCTGTAGAGCAAGATGGACTGCTAGAGTCTGTAGAGAGGAATCAAATTGCAGTTGATGAGAAGTTAAAGCAGCTTAAGAAGGAAATAAATAAAATTAAAGGTGATAGTTCGGTCAGAAGAATTAGTTCAGGCTCTGAGTTAGTAGGATTAGGTGGTATTCTGCAAGAGAAGGTACCAGAAAGATGGATTTATGTTGATAAAACTTTGGAAAGTCTAGAAGCTACATTAGAAACTTTCTACAGAAGGACAGAAGTTATAGCTCTGTTATCAAAGGCATCACTTTCTGAATGGCAGCAGGAACAGGAAATTCGATCAGAAATTGAAGAGATGGTGATCAAATTTTGTATCCACGAGGCATCACTTTCTGAATGGCAGCAGGAGCAGGAATTTCGATCAGAAATTGAAAAGATGGTGATTAACTTTTGTATCCATGAAGAGTTTGAACAGAAACTATGGGACCAAAATGCTCAAATTTATAACTTTGAAAGTGGAAATTGGTTTGACAACCTTAAAGAGATCTCATGCTTGCGTCAGGAACTGGATATAATTTCTAAGGCACTGTCTGTCTCAGAAACTGGGCTGCTTCATTCTCATGGATCCTTGGAGAATGGTGAGGAATGTTGTAATAATAAGAGGAGTGACCATTTCCACTGGAAGCCTGGAACCAATCATCTATCGCCTTTAATTGTGGAAGGAAATGGTAAACATGAGGACCCAAACATGCCTGAGAATTCAGATTCTTCCACTCTAGAGCACATGTCTAAAGATGAATTAATTTCTCATTATAATTCTGAGATAACTAAGATGAAAAGGAACCATGAATCTCAAGTGCAAGAGTTGACTGAAGAGAATTTCCGTCTTAGGCGGGAACTGTATAGAGAAAGAGGTTCTTCGTTGCCATTGAAGAAGGATAAGGACTTTGATATGTTGAGAAAAAAATTTTCTGATGTCATTACAAAATTGGATACAATTTTTGTTGGAAATGAGAAAGTGCACCCATGCAGTGAAAACATTGAGTCTCTTAGCAGTTTAAAGGATAGATTGGAGTCTCTGCACATTGAGAATTGCCAACTTAGGGACATGCTTGTGGATAAGAAAAAGGAAATTAAATGTCTTTCATCACAGCTTTCTGATGCTGTGGAGAAATTGTCGCAACAACAACTGACTGAGAAAAATTTGTTGCAAACTATTAATAAGCTTGAGGGTGATGTAGGAGATGCACATGCTGAAGTTTCAGTTATTCAAGACGTACATAAATGTGTTCTTGAAGATATTACAGATGAATTTAGATGCATTACTGAAGAATCACATCTCAAGCATACTATCATGGAAGAAGTATTTGAAGTTGTACTCAAAGAAGCTGCTCATGATGTTCAACCTTCCAGCAGACCAGAATTTGAGGATGCAGATATGGAGTCTATTTTCATGCAAGGGCTGTTGGATTTTATATATAAAGAAGCTCTGCAAGATGCTAACAAAGAAATACTCAGGCTGACGTCAGTAGTGGAGGAAAAGAATAAGTTAGTGCGGGAAGCAGAAGTTGCATTGATACAAGAGAAGAAAATGGCGGAGTTAGCTTCTGAAGAGCTTAACAGTTTGAGAGCAAAGACAGATCATCAACAGAATGTAATTTTGGAGACCAATAAAGAGTTGGACGTCACTAAGGGGGAACTAGCTGAAGCATTGAAGAAAGTTGACCAATATAAGGAGAAAATGCTTGAATTATATCAAAACCTTGAACAAAGAACCAAAGAGCTTAGAGAAATTGATGAAGAAAGAAAGATTCTTCGTGCTGCTTCACAAGAGCAACAGGATGTATTAACACTATTTGCAGAAAAAGAAAGGGAGACCAGGAAGCAAATGGAATCGACAATTGCCCTTGCCCATAAATTGTTGACAGAACTCATCAATTTTGAATCTAGAGTGAATGAAGATATTTCAAGAAATAGTTTGAGGTATTTACTAATTGTGCTAAGTTCCTCCTATTTAGTATAATACAAAATGAATTTGTTATTAACTTCTGTTTATATGATTGTTTATGTGCTAAGAAGCACTGGTAATGACATGGATTCAGTTCAAAACATGATTCAGATTCTGAGACACACAAAATATGTTGTATTTAAGTGATGTGTCATGTCGTGTCTAATACATATCAAATGATGTGGTTTAATTTTTGAAGTATTGGTGCTTCATAGCTTCTATGATCTTATAGCATTTCTATGCAGTCTTCCTGCAAACACAATATGTCCAAGCTTCTGCAAACCAGCATCTACATCAAGTGTGTTTGCCTTTGGATGATTCGGTATTCTGACTTTTCTGTGTATTAACTTCTTTGAAGGAATAGTTTAATTTAATAACTAAGTTCGTTTTAAACTTGTTAAACACTATAACTGCATTGTGCATAAGTTATTCACTGTTTCTTGTGACTGTCTTAAGATTGTGAAACACCTTTTGCAATCTGCATTGTTTCTTAAGACTGTTTGCATGTGTTTTATTCAAGTCCAAATACGTCTCTTCCTTTTATAGGTTTTTCTCGAAAGTCAATGCCCCTTCTAACATAAAGGCTTTTTTTTTGGACAACTATACTGATAGAACCCAAGTGACTTGGGGAACCCTTCCTAAAAAACTAGCTGTTGAGAGGGAAGAATCAAGCCAGTTAAGTATACTATTGAGGATTCCATTCTACTCAATTTGGGACTTGGGTAGCCATACTACCCTAGTGACATCCCATACGATTCCTATTCTTATCATGGCACCGTCCTTGAAGAGCTAACGTCCTGGTAGCTCCACTTTATGACACTTCACTTGGCGTTGCTTCACTCTATTGCGTTTAGCCCTTTCGCCGATTAGAACCCTTCTCAAGTAGCCCTCTCCATGTCATCGACAAACTAGGCTTTGATATCAAATGATGGAACTCAAGTGATTTGGGGAACCCTCTCTCAAAAGTTAGCTATTGAAGGGGAATAACCAAGTCATTTAAGTACCCTTATCGAGCATTTCATTCTACTTAATGTGAGACTTGAATAGCACATACTACCCTAGGGACATCCCATACTATCCCCATCCCCATCATATACTTAATAGAATTAACGCAAATAGTCTGCTTTAGACACAAAGACCCAATAAGGCTCAATCAACTCATGTTTATGCAATGTGTTGCAAAAGTTCAGAGATAAATTACCATTTCTTTTTGAATTATGAAGTGTCTTGGCATTTCTAGAATAGTCTATTTGATTTATTTATTTTTTTTTGTGAGAGTTGGGTTTACCCAGCTGTCTTGGAGCTTCTCTAGATATGAAGTTTACAGGTTTTGAGCGGCAAAAGGAGCATAAAGTTCTTTGCTAATGTGTAGTCTTTACTAGGGATTCATTCTGCCTCATCTTCTTTGAGAGAAGATTGTTTTCTGGGGTTTCTGCAAATGGTTTCTGCAGGCATGGTTTCCCCTCTAGATCTTCAAAGGGATTAGAAGGCTTTTTTGAATCAGAGCCTGGGTTGTTTTCTTTTGTTTTTTGCTTCTGTCTTGGGAGGATCTCTTGTCATCTGTTTTTGTATTTGTGTCTTTTTGTATTATTGTCTCTTCTTATAAATAGTTTCTTTTTTCATTTAAAAAACAGATTGTTCTACTGTGTTATGCATACCAAAACGTGTTATCACAAGTTCAAAACCTATATTTTCTGTTGAAATGTCATATTTGGTTTTAAACTTGGATCTTTTTTTTTTGGGGATATAAGAGCTTAATTTTTTCTTATTACCTATTGACACTTCATGCTCTATTGACCCTCTTGTTGGTGGCTTACAGCTTACCACACGCCAGGAATTTTTACGTTTTAGTTTGTTTCTTTTCTTTAAGAGGTTGATATATAAATTTTCTGGTGTTTGATAATGCCTCCTTGGTCAGATCTGCTAGCTCAGAAACCTGGTCCTAGATTGTAGGGAGTCTTCTGTTGGTACTGGAAACTACTAGAGAACAGTTAGGGAACAAAACACTTCATTCATGCTTCTGAAAAACATATAAAAGTTCTATTAGACTTTTTAGGATTCTAGAAAAGGCTAGGCTTTTAAGGTACTCATTTAATGACTTACAACTGAATTTCATTTGAGCCAAGTATAACTTGATTTATCTATTAAATGACTCCCAATACCTGAAACCTGGGCTAACTACTAATTTTGGACTGCCTATAGTAACCTAGACACCATAGAGAAACTTTTATCTTCTGGAAAATTCTCGAAAATTTAGATGGGCATGAAGTCTATCAATTTTCAAAAAATATTTCGGTATTTTTTTTCCAGGTTTTATCTTTCATGTCTTTTTTGAATGTTAATTCTTTGTGGATTGGTAGGTGAAAATTAATTTATGCGATAGGATCACTTTCTTGATTTCATTGTGGGTTTCTTCTATTGGGTTGTTTAGATGGGTTTCTCTTATGGATCTCCAAAGGGATTGAAAGGTGTTATTGATTTAGCATCTTGTTTTTTCGTTCTTTTGTTTTTTTTTGTTTCTTGACTCGTCCTCTTTCTTGTATTTGCTTGTATCTTTTCTCGCTCTAATAAATTTCTTTTTCTATAAAAAACTTCAATTTATTGGAGCCATAAATCATTTTCTTCTTTTTTTTTTCTCTTTTTATAAATATATCACTAAGCTAACATCGTGTCAACATATTATTTGCTTTTAATTACACATTGAAATTTTGTAAGTTGCCAATTTAATCTTGCCATTTCCCATTTTATGCTCTACTTGCCTCTACCATATTTAACAAATAATTTTTTTTCCCTTTATTTATGAACTAAATTGGAATTCTTCTAAAGATTACAGCATGAACTAATTCATACACACAATTTTGTTGTCAGGATTGGAAACATAAGTTCTGAGTTCCATTTCCTTAATAAGAAAGCCAGTATACTTAAAACCATGGGACTGGTTTACAAGCAGAGGCTGGAAATAAAATGTTCGGACCTTGCTAAGGCTGAAGCAGAGGTATATAATCAGAAACATTACTTTTCTCCCCCCATGCAATCAGCAATATTATGTCGGTTCTGGGTATATGTGTTTTTCAATTTTACTTGATCTTGTAACCTCATAATCTATCCTTGCTGCAATGCATATCAATGTCCTTAATTTTGATTACAAAGTAGTGTTTTTGGGAAGAAAAAACTTATTGGACATGTTTTTTCTTTTTCTTTTTTCAAATATAGGAACTCAGTATTTTTAACTTCCACTGAGAGATCATAAGAGTGAAAATTTTGCTTATTTGTGCATGTCAACTATTTTATAGTGCAAGATTTGATATAGGGGTTAATATTTTTACTTGTATACACACATGAATTATGGTTATATGCCTGCAACCTGCACGGTAAATGGTGTCAGTTATAAAACTGATATATTTAATCGCTTTTTCAATAAAATTATGTGCAAAACCTTGGAACATTCTATCAGCTTCCCCCCTCCTTCCCTTTCCTATGCTGGGGGAATGCAGGGTTTGTGGTTGCTGATGCCATGTTGACAAGAAAAGAAAGGAACTTTATTTCTATAAAGTATGTTTACTTTGAAGCAGTGAAGGAAAAGTGTTCTTCTACTAATAATGTTTAAATATGTCAAAGTAATTCAATGAAATGGAGTTATTATAAAATGTAAGATTGTTTGGAGCAATTGTTACTGCAAAATGTTAAATGTACAAGTGTCAATGATAAATCGTATTTCTTTTTCCTTTCTAGATTATTCCCTGAATTATGTGCTTATTGTATATGATGGATCTATAAACAAGGTGAATAACAGATGGATGGATGAAGAAGTATTTGGCATAAATTAAGGTTCATTGGTGGTTGATTCCAAAAAAAAAAAAAAAATTCTGTTTGAGAATCAGTGTTTTCTTTGATAGAAACCTCCCCTTGAGTTAGCTTCAGCAGGAGACTACAGAACAAATTAATCTTGAAGAATCTATTGTTACTAACCATATACATTAAATCTTCTGCAAACATCACACATTCTGACAAGCTTTTACCCTCCTTACTCTTAAGTGAATGCTTGGTAAGCAGGAATGAGGATTCCTTGGTTTGGTAGGAAAATTGATACAAAATGACAATTCCATTGGTCTTGATTCCATTAAGACATGAATCACTGTTCCTTTGTAGAGAGGTGGGAATGCTGATTTCTGGCAACCAGGATTCAGTGGATTTATGTTTTGTTTCCTTACTTAACTTCATTTATTTATATCATGGTTTCATTCAATACTATTCCATGTGCCAAATGAAAAAATGGAATTGAATGGAATGAATTGTGATTCTTTAATAAGGGAATCAAATATATGAACAATATTAGTCATTCAATTCCAAACCATTCTGATAGGGATGAGGGTAGTATGGGATGCCCAAGTCCCACATCGAGTAGAATGGGATGCTCGATGGGGTATTTAAGTAGCTTGGTTCTCCCCCTTCAATAGCTAGCTTTTGAGGGAGGGTTCCCCAAGCCACTTGGATCCTATCAATTGGTATCAGAGCTGGTTTGTCGACGGCACGGAGAGGGCTACCTGCGGAGGGTTCTGACCTGCGAAGGGTTCTGACCGGTGGAGGGGCTGACCCGCGGAGGAGTGAAGCAACGCCGAGTGAAGTGTCGCAGAGTGAAGTGTCGCAGAGTGCAGCCGCCGGGTCGTCGGCTCTTCAAGGGCGGTGCTATGATAGGGATGAGGGTAGTATGGGATGCCCAAGTCCCACATCGAGTAGAATGGGATGCTCGATGGGGTATTTAAGTAGCTTGGTTCTCCCCCTTCAATAGCTAGCTTTTGAGGGAGGGTTCCCCAAGCCACTTGGATCCTATCACATTCCCATTCCTTTTTTGGTTCTTTAAAAATTGATTGTGTGGCGTGTGCCAAAAGTAACATTAATCCTCTTAAAGTAATTGATAACAGCTCCCTTGAATCAATTATTTGATCCACATCTGCCCCCACCTCACATATCCCAAGTCATTTGGCAATCAAAAAGTAAGTGCTTGTGGGTTTCCAAACAAGTGAGGAAATATCAAGGCCCAAGACTCTATTTAGTGTCGTTACAGGCAGTACACCCTTGTTATTAACCTGCATTAGTGATCAGTTTTGCCAGCTTCGCTTTTTTGGGGGCATGGAAATGGGAAGCATGATCAATTACACAAACTACATAAATATTGATATGGATGCGTTAACAATAAGGTCTATGTTGCCTTTGATATATGTGATTGATTATATGTTAATTAGAAACACTGCAGACCTTGATAGCAAAAATGATTTATGATAAGTCTTGATTTTTCAATCAACAGAATTATTTGTTTTTTGTGAATTTTGATTATATCAGGATTATTTTTTATTTTTTTATAAAAAAAATTATTAATTTCATGTATGCTGACCTTTGGTACTGATATTACACTGAAATTTCAGGTTGATCTGTTGGGGGATGAGGTGGATAGTCTTCATAGCCTCGTTGAAAAGATATACATTGCACTTGATCATTATTCACCCATATTGCGGCATTATCCTGGGGTAAGAAACTTTCTTTTTTGTTTATCACTTTAGTGCTAGTAGAGAGTTTGAAGTCTGTACAAGGCTGACACGTCTGATATTATTTTATAGTGTCTATTTAACTTGCCAATTGCATCTCTTTACAGATAGATAACTACTTTAATTTTGAATACAATTGTTCTATTTCTGTACTTAGGCGAGTGATATATGACCAAAAAACTGTTGACAGAAAATAAGCTTTTTAACTCGGGATATTTGAAAGGGTATACTACTGTTCTGTTTCTATACTTAAAAGGGTAGGTAAAAAAGGTTATGGTAATTAAGAGGGTTGGTAATTAATGATTTTGGGTAAGGGTCTTTCTGTATTAAAAAAAGCAATAAATAATTTTTTGCTTCTTCTACTTACACGAAAAATTCCTTTTTTTGGCTTTATTCCCATCGAAAAAATATTTTGTTACCACTCAGAAGCAATTTATTTTTTGTAAGATGCTTGGCCAAACCTACAAGATCTCAAACTAAGTATGGTTTTCAGAAAAAGTAGTTTCTCCCTATGGAGAAGCTTGGCCAAACTGGCTTACTTAAGTGAGTAATTTTGTGTAGACCTATTCACTTGATTGATTTAAGCTCGTCAATGGTATTGACAGTAAATCAATTATGTTCAAAACTTCTTGTAAACTTAGCTTTCAATAGAAGGTTCCTTTAAGAAGATGATATTAATATTGTATCTTCATAGATTAGCATCGGAAAGTTTTCCATGATGCAATATATTGCCTATAGTGGTGTCTATTTTGATCAGTGCTATATGGTGTTGCATTTTGTTCTCTAAGTTGCAAGAACTATGATGGACTAGGAAAGACAACACTACAACATAAAGGTTTGTTTTAATAAGGAAAAATGCAAATAGCCCCCTTCCATCTATGAACTACTCGCAAGTTGCAAGCACCCAACTAGTAAATACCTCTCCGTATTTTCACATTTATGCAAGATCTTTTGATTTAGCTGAAAGATTAGACTGTCAAAGTCTGTTCTACTACCCTTTTATCTCTGTATTTTCACATGTTTGCATTTAAATCCATTTGCCTATTTTTTTGTTAATGGAGCTACCAGAGAAATGGGCAAATGGATTTAAATGCAAACATGTAAAAGTGTGGAGGGATATTTGCTGGTTTTTATATTTACAAATGGGTCATAGTTGAATGGGGGTATTTGCAATTTTCTTTTTAATAGTTGAGCTCAATTTTGTCATCTAGCTTCTCATAATGAGTCATTGCTTCAGCTTGAGAAGGGTGAGTGATGAAAAATGTATTTATCTTTTTGTTCCATTATAGGGTGGAAAATTTTTTTTTTTTAATGAAAAAAGAAATTTACTGAAGGAAGAAAGTGAGTGCAATGGAATACATGAAAAGAGGACAAAGAGTCCTCTACAAACAAAACTAACAAATAACAACAACAAACAGCAAACAACTGACAAGTAAAATGAAAAAAAGAACTCTAACTCAACTCAGTCTTCCAATCCCTTTGGAGATCCGTAAAGGATAGTACTTCAAACAAACCATTTGAAGAAACCCACAAGGAAGATAAAAAGTTGATTCTCTCCCAAAGAAGATATGATTAAAGAAATTTATTGTTGAAGATTCTAGCATTCAGCTCTAGACAAAGACTCCAGAGAGTTGCGAGAACTACACATTGTCAAAGTATTTTATGCTCCATGTTCCTCCCAAAGCCCAGGACCTTGATAGCTAGGAAAGCATTGTTTCTTAAAGATATACTTCCTATTTCAATCTGATTAAAATCCTTCTATTCAACCCTCATTCGGTTTGAGAAGAATTTGGGACTAAAAATAAATACACTAACAGGGTTGGACCTTGGGGTATCCACTACCTGTAACCTATATTTAGCTTTGGTTTGATTATGGTTTTCATTTGCTACAATATTGTGAAGAAATATATTTTGATTGTGTTGTATTGTTGTTTGACTTATGTTGTGGCATTTGTTAAATAGTACAGTCAAGTTTTTTATTCTAAAATTGGTCATTATATAGTAATATATTTTGGAATAGATCACAATCATAGGTACCTTTATGTCATCCTGTTGAACACGTAAATATAACAAACATAGAAGGTATCAACATATTGGATATAGATAATGGGTCACCTATAGTTGTTGTTATGTATGCTCTTAAGAGCAAAAGATTTTGTGGGGATGAACATATGCATCTAGTATTTAGGTGTTAGATATCTAAATTTTACTCATTCAGCAACCCTATTGCACTGCATTGAAACATCACCAGCCAAATCAGTTAACTCTATCAACTATGTAGCTTCTAGCCTTTCAATCTCACAACTGGTTACCAAAGTTGATATGGGAAAAAAGCAAAGGGAGAAAAAGGGAGGAAAGAAATTTTATATGCATCAAAACAACCTAGACTCCCTCAATAGAAACATGGTTCCTCCTATTCCAAAAACAGATCTCAGTTATCTTAATTTTTGTTCACTTCATTGGAGGCCCTGAGGCTGCTCTTTGAAATTGTTGATGATTGCAGCATGTCTGGATGTTCACCTAACTTCTGGTCCAAATTGCATGGGTGATGAGACAAATTTGCTATTGACTTTGCCTTTAACACGTTTGTAAGAGTAAAGTAGTAAACTAACATTTGGGTTCTTAAAATATATAGATTTTTCCAATATCTGGCCCCTCCTTTTCAATCCCTCTTACTATAATGGTATAGGACCTATTCATTCTTCACCAATTTAGTCCTTCCATCAAAACGAATCTTGTGTCCTTTGTCAAATTACTAACGTGGCCTCTTTTGCCAGCACATCACTTAACAAACACATGTATATTCCCTTCTTCCATATCAGCATGTGGTTAAAGAGATGATTTGAGTTAATGTGAGATGATCCAATTGTTGATAAATTAAGAAGTACTAAATTAAGAGGAAATAAAAGGACAAACTGAGAAACTTGACATCTTAACAATTCTTTTGTGTCACTTATCTTTCACAGTTGAGATTGCTGGTTTTAGAGATTTTGATTCTGAGTACGCCCATATCTCATTGATTATCCATTTTTGTCAGTTTTTTCTCCATCCCATTTAGAATCTGTTCCATAATTGTGTTTGACAGATTATTGAGATTCTGGAGCTTGTAAGAAGAAAACTAAGTGGAGAGTCTAGAAAACCTGTTTGACCACACAGGTAAATCGACTGTCATCCTATTGAAAATTGTTCAGAAGCACGACCATGTTGTTGATTGATTCATTCTTTTTATTGTTGGATCTGTTTCATCCATAGTGTGATGTCAGCATGTTCTGATTGTTGCATATTTTCTCATGCCTATTTCTGTGGAACAGTGGCAACATTATTGCATAACTTTTTTGGGTCCCTGAGGTTTTTTATTCGATCACAATATTATGGAGCTGTAAATGCAGATAGAGCCCATTCCTTGTTTTGATCTTGTAAGAGATGCTGGAGACTAGTTGTACAGTTTGTCCAGAAAAAAATATACACACAACTAGCCCATCGATAAGTAGCTGCTGGTTTTTGCATCCCCACAAACAAAATTTGAGGAAAACAAGGACAGGAGAGAGTACAACAGCTTATGCAATGACCAACAATAAGCTTCATGTTTATTTTTGATACATGAATGTTTCATATATTGTCTTGGTGACATTTCATGTTCCCTTCCCTCTAGTAAACCACAAATTAGTCTTCTCTCTTTGTAATGCTTAGTTTCTTTAGGTTTTATGGTTTTCTATTGGAAAAGCTTTTGTAAATGTTCTTTAGAGTACAGCCTGTAAATTATAATAGTGAGTGTCTTGATGGCTAATTTTTAGTTTTTGCAATCTTGGTGATGTATATAGCATTCCGTTCCTTTCCTTGCTTTGTGCTTAAAAGGGTTGATTACATTACAAACAAATATGCTTAAGTTTGTTGCCATCTGCAGCTGATAAGCAAAGAGATCCATGAGCTACTACTTTATAGGTAACTCAGACATAATTTGTCCTTTAAATCTTAATAATCTTTCATCCTACAATTTTCACTGAGAATATAAAAATGTTGCTCATTCCCATGATATAAAAATTCTCTAGATATGACCAGTTGAGATGAACATATATGGTTAGATATACTGTGATAAGTTTAATTTTTATTTAGGCTAGTTTTTTGGAGTCAAATTGTAATAAATTTCTTTGTGAATCTTTAAATACTGAGCATAGATGGGCTGTCTTTAGCCATGGTCGTACTACAGATGTTAATTAATCGAGTTGGGTGCAAATTTTGTATCTAAATATAAATTTAACTGCAGTTATTGTTATACTAAAAATAAGATTACAGTTTTATTCTATGCAGAAAGTTATTAGAAGGGAATGCGTGTAATTTTGAAGTAAATATAACTTAATCTTATTATTATCAATAGCTCAAGAGTAGTAATAGGCCAGCAAGGCCCATAGTGGTTGTATTAGCTTAATTAGTTACAACCATTATAAGCAGTAATTGAAAGTTAAAACCTAAGTCTAGTCTTGGAAATTTACTAATTAGTGGTAGTTGAAACCACTCAATCAAATTATGATACTGTTGATGCTAGTGGGATCCATGCAAACATTGAATTATTTGGATTTGATAGACCAACAGATCATTAATTATATATGCATGAATTATGTACCCTACTCAATCATTCAAGTGGATTTTTCTATGTTCTTGCTTGTATGAAGAAATAGTGATCAAAGAAAAACGTGAAAATCTGGACAAAATCCCATGTTCCAACTAGTTTTCTTAGACATTTCACTTTTTCTTGTTCTTTTCCCCTTTTTTAAGTTATCGCATTCTTGTCTGTGCTCAGGTAACTGATAAATTAGGTGAGAAATTGAGTAAAGAGTGGCAGTCTCTTATTATTTTTATACGGTGTTGGAGAGTTATTTGTAAATTTTTTGTAAGCATATTTTGAGCTTAAAAGCTTATCATAACTTTGGATTTGAGTGTCATTCTTTTATTTATTTATTTTTAACACCAAAAATAATTTTGATACATATAATTCACATCCCTAAAAACGGAAGGGTTTCTTGGATGTACCACTCCACAGGTTTCTTGGAAATGTTTTCAAGGATGGTTTATATTCAATACTCCTTAATTTTAGGTTTCCCATCAGAAAAAAAAAAAGAAAAAAGTACGGGCATAAATTGGTGGGCCCCAATAATGTACAACTACAATAAAATGATCTTAATGATTTGAAAAAAAATTTGACAGTAATTTTTATATTTTTATTATTAAGTATATATAATTTATTAGTTCTATAATTAATTATTTTTTAAGTAATTTTGAGAATTTGCACAAGAGTCCCATCATAAATTTTGGCCAATCTAAATTGCAAGTACCTTCATCAATCATGATAAATGCAATATATGTTGTGCAATAGGACATGTGGCATAAATGTGAAGCCCTCAAATAGTAAATATAATCTTACTTTGAATTGCAAAACATGCATCCAAATTTAAGAATTTGCAAAATAACCTCAATTACTTTTTTCTCTGCAAATAAAAAATAAATCCATACATAATATAATAATGAGCTTATTTATAACTTCAAAATTGTTTTGTGTTTACATGTATGTAAAAAAAATTATTTTTGTGTTTATAAATAACTCATTTTAATTTTTTTTAATCTTTAGAATTCAAACTTAAATTATTTTACTTATCACATCAACTTGAGAACACAAGCAATTCACAATGACAAAAAATGATATTGTTTTTAATCTAAGTAGGATAAATTACATATTTCTAATTTTAGCATGTGTATTTATTTATAAAATAAATAATGGACAGAGAAAAACATTAAAAATATAATTTAGTAAAAAATAATTAAAAAAGATAAAGTCATTTATAAAAAAGAGATCGGGCACACTTTTATTTTCAGTATATGCATTTATGTATAAAAAGATAAACGGCATGGGCCACAAAATGATTTGGTAAAAAATAACTGGGGAGAGAGAAAAGTACTAAAAGACAAAATAGATGGGGCAATTTTTAATTTTAGCCTATACACTAATTTACAAAATGGATTAAAAATTGGGTAAAATCTCAATTTTCACCGAGGTTCAAAAACACCTTCAAGTCTTTAACAATAGCCAATAAGCCTCTCATGTCCCTTAGATCTCATCAACACTCTAATATGCAACATTTGGTGCAAAAAAACATTTAAGGTTTGATAAAGAGGATGATTTTCTGTGAAATGAAGTGACATGATTTAGAAGTTTTTTAACATGTTCAATAAATAAATTATATGTAGTGGATTATTATAATTTATAAATTATTTTTAATAGTTTAAATTTTAAACTCTTCTAAATTAGAGAGTTTAAGATAATTTGTCAATTTTAATTCTTTAAATTACTTACTTTATTAATCATATTATAATATTTAATCAGTAAAAAGTGATTTACCTTTTTTTATTTTTGACAAATTTTTAATTAATAAAATAATTTATATAGTCCATTCCACTCCACCTCACTTTATTCTCTTTAAAACTCTCAAGCAACTTCTTAAATTTTTCAAATACTTAAAATTCTATTCATATAATATTTAAATTTAACAAATGCTAAAGTTTTAAAATTGATGTGTTAAATGTTAATTATTTTGTACATTCTATTCCCAATATATATATATATATATATATATATATTTAAATACACAAAAAATTAGAATACTTATGTCCTAAATTTTCACCTAGAAATCATTGAAATTTGAGCATTATGTGGCACGAGGCCATTTTTAGACGCTGTCTTATTGGTATGACTCTCTTGACTAATGCTATTTGATTAGTTGACCGTCGTTGGGAATTATGCAAGTCAAAGAATCATATCATTATGCAATTTTAAATTATTTTGCAATTTTAATTATTACATTGTATGATAAAAAATCATATTTGCCAAGATGCTTTATTGATTTATTCACAATAATGTCATTTCCTTGATTTCCTTCGTTTTTAGCATTAGATCACAGGCACACATAAGATGTGTTTTGTACAATAAAATTAGAACGAGAAAAAGTAATAAAAAAAAGGGTCACTGCAAAGAAAAAAATGATCTCTAACAATAATCCAAATAGTCTGTCTTTAACAATTTTAACGATAGTTGAGACAATTGTCACGAAAGTTCAAACAATTATTTGAGTGAGTTAATTGTGAATTTTCTTGAATTTGTTCACTTGTTAAAATTGGTGTAAATATTTCTACCAATCTTTGTATTTAGGTAGAACCTTTTGTTGAACATTGTTATTTATTTGCTTGTTAATATTATATTTATGGTATTTGTTAGGAATTCGGCCACTTTGTTCATCCTCTTATGTATAAAAATAAATAAATAAATTCAAGTGATGAAGTCAATATTATAGAATTGAAAAATAAAACTTCACTTAAACCAAAAAGAATTCAATAAAAAAAAATTCAACGTTTATATTATAGGGATTTGAATTTCTTTTATGTAAGAGTTTATGTTAATGGTTAACCATTTTCAAAAAGATTATATAACACTCAATCTTTTGGATAGACATTTTCTCACTCTAGCTTATTCGTAATTGAAGTAATCGAGTGAATTTGATCATACTTTAAGTAATCTAATCCAAGTTTGATTAGTTTGAATTGAATGAATATTTGGGTTTAAAAAATATTTGAAATTGTTAAAATTCAACTAGAAATATTATTTAACCTGTGAAAGATAAAATTTTTTTTAATTTATCCTTAAAAAAATAAAGCATATTAATTTAGGCTTAAAGTTTTTTTAATCAAAATAATCATTCTAAACGAAATTTTTTCCTAATTAATAAAAAGACATGGTTATTAACTTATGAGATAGAATTCACATTGGACAATGCTCCCTACTCTCTATCTCTCTATTTTAAAAAATAAAGTTAAAAATAAAAAAAATCCTATAAACCAATTAAATTGTAAGAGGTCAAATTTTCCGTAAGCATTCCTATTGGCATTTTGCTCCAAAATAATAGTGTCTTTTGAGAAATTTTGTACATCAAATTGAGTCGTTTTAACAATCAATTACTTTTGTAGAATTTGAGTAAGTAAATGACATTAAGAGAAATATTGTCTACATAAACTCTCATATATTAATTAAAAAATCATTTATGATAAAGATTATTTTGATTAAGAGAAAATATTTTAAAAAAATAATTTTCAAATAATTAAATTAAGAAAATTTAGTCAATTTACTCTTTTTCTTACCATACGACTATCTCCAAATGATATAATAATAATAAGTTAAAATGTAAAAAGTTCTCATAAAATATAAGTTATATGTGTAAATAATTTTTATTAATTATAAAAATTAATTTAAAATTTTTAAATTTTATAAATTGTATAAAAAATCTTTTTCTTAATTTTTTCATTTAAAGCTTTAACAAAACAATGATATGGAGTAAAATTAAGTTATATTAAAATATAAAATTTTTTTTAAACTTCAAGTTTTGCATAAATAATTCTTATAAACTTCAAGATTTGTCCAATTTTTTTTTTAATTTTACACTTTTTTAAAAAAATTATTTAAATAATTTGACGCGTCAACTATTTATTAAAATTTTAAATAAAAAATTAATAGATAAAAATTTTTAACATAAATTGTAAAGTTTTAAAATATTATAAGTCAATTTACATTATTGAAAAATGTTATTTTTGCATAATGAATAATTCAAAAAATTTATGTTGATTTTAACCTTAATAATGAGTCTATGTCAACGTACTAAAAAAAACGGTGGAGTACATCAATATTTGCAAAGATGAGAAGTAAAATAAGGAGAACGGTGAGCATAATATATATATTTATATATATAAAAGATTCATTGTCCCAATCTGAAGGAACAGGGAAGTGTGAAGTAATAGAGGGGTACAATTGGTACGGAATAGGATAAAGACAGGAAACAGCATTTATATGATGGAGAGATCAGGGGCATTTTTGTCATCCCAAAAGAATAATGGGAAACTGCCCTTTATCTTCCGGACACTCCCATGTGACCCACTTCTCTTCTTTCTATGCTCAGCCTTTGCATATTCAAACCCACAACTCATCAAAACATAAAATATGTATTATTTTCTTTTTAAATTTACCTAAATTATATCTAAAACTTTTTCTTTTTAAAAATATCTTTCACTTTCTTTTGACATGCAATTTTATGTTATATTAAAATTTTTATTATTATTTACTTTCTGTTAATAATATAAATTATTTTTTATACAAAATAAATTTTGTATAAAATAAAATTATAGTTTTATTTTAGGATTTGATATCACCCTTGTACACAACTTTGGTTAGATAAAAACAAACAATGTTTTGAAAAAAAATAGTACTAAAAAAATAATTTACTATTTAGTAGGATAAAATTAATGTGGTGCTAATAAAAGTTAAATCATGCTATAGAATTTGAATTTGTTCATTAAAAAGTTTGATTTAAAATTTTTTAACATTCTTTTATGGAAAAGTATCTATCAATTACAATGTAGGATAGAGATAAGTCAAATTTAACCAATAGCTTCTAAATTTGAGTATTTTAATATTTAGAAATGATGCTCATAAAAAATGAAATCAATAAATATATAATAAATTTTAATCAAAATAAATACATGTTACATCAAAATATGTATATAAAGGTAAGAAAACAAATCAGAATGAGAAAACAATAGATTATATATTGAAAAGAGCAATGAGTAATATGAAATTAATGATTTTGAATAACGGTTTTTTTTAAATATATATTTTTACTTCTGTGTTTGTATTATATATGAAATATTTTAAATTTTACACAATGTTAATAAATTTTATTATAAAAACTAAAATTACAAAGTTGTAATATATAACTTCTAAAGATGTATATTTAAATATTGAAAGTTCAAACGATATATTTCATCTCTTAGTAGAATGTCTAATTTTAAATTTTTTTCTTAAATTTTGTCTTAAGATAAATTTACTCAATTTATTAATACTTTATTATATACTTCATTTTAATTTATTAAAAAGTTACCATAAGTATTTAATTATTTTTTTGGAAATAGTTATATCATAAAAAGTTATTATATTTCTATTTTTTAATATAGATTCTGTTTCCTTATATTATTACATAAAGACAATAACAATTATAAAAAGAAAAGATTTTTGTCATAAATTTTACTTACAAAAAAGGTAATTATTTTGCAAAAATATTGCATAACGTGACATAAGTAATGCTTGTTAATTATATTAATAATAGATATATAAAATAATAATTTACTTCTTAAATTTTAAGCCATTTTAACTTAAGTTTTAAAAACTTAATGAGCATATAAATTAGTTCTTAAAAAATGAAAATAATAAACTTATTGCTCACTAGTCATTATGTCATTCTTAATTCATTTGACCAAAAAAATAAATATGCAACAAAATTATCATTTTTAAAACTAAAATAAATAATTATTAAATTTTGAAAAATAAAATTGAATTGGTGTAAAATTTTTAAACTCTACGAGGAGTTTTCTATTCTATCTTTTTCTTTTCTTATTTTTGAATGAAAAAAAAAGGAAAAACAAGAGAGAAGAGAAAAGAAGTTGAGCTCTCCTTGATCTCACCCAATAATTTTACATTTATTATCATTAATTTTTGTTAATTTGAAGTTTATAACCTAAATTTAGTAAGGATTTGACTTATGTATAATTTATTATATTTTTGTTATTAAATTTTTAATTAAAATAAAAAATATATAATTTAAAAAAACTATTTATATAAGAGATAAATCGTATATCTAATAACAATTATATAAAAATAAAATAAAATTTTTTTCATATACTAATTAACTGTTAGGAGACTTTTACCCATTGTATGACATTTCAGGTTAAATTAGTGAGAATCCAAGTCTTGCATTCGGATAGTATGGAGTTAAAAAAAATCTACTAATTAACTAAAAATTAAAAATAAGAAAATTTGCAGCTGTTACATTACAACAGTTACAAGCAAAATAATAAGGTACCAATTTAATTATGTCAGATTCCATTCCAGGCTTCGTGTGTAAGGTACAAAACAAAGCTTGGATGATATGAACTTTTCCAATCTGTTAACAAATAATTGAAAAAAAAAAAAAAGCAATGACCCCCATGTTCTCATTTCATCCTTTCTTTATTCATAAATAGCCTCATTTCCGGAAGCATCTCTGATTTTATGCTATCTTCTCCGTTTACCCATTCTCACCGGTGAGCAAAGATTTTGTCTTTATTGTGATCACACATACTGCATTGCCGCCTATTCTTCTTCTTTTCTCACTTATCCTTCATCTTCATCTTCCTTCAGATCTGGGAAATCTCCGTGTGTTTGCTGGAGGCTGGACCAGATAAGCAAAAGCTCGAGGTGGGTTTTCACTTGTATTCTTCGTTGTAGCTCATATGGTGTCCAAAGGGTAACTTCATTATATCCTATACATGGTGTATAGTTTTCCCTGTTTCAGTACAAAGGTGTCTATGGATTTGATTTGCTTGTTCAAAATCTTGGATATAGGAGGTTGTTTCTGTGAATTGGGAGGGTAGGCTTTCTGGGTCTGTGTTGATTTTGCCTTCTCTAACACTGTCGTTTTGGCTTCCCCATTGGGACTTTAGGTTTTGAAGTGAAATTGAAGTTACCATTGAGGAATAGCCACAATGGGGAAGGTCTTAGTTGAGGGACTCTTTAGTGTACTGAATCTCGTGATAATCTCAGTGTTTGTGCTTGTGAGCACTGGGGAAGCTCAGTCTGTTTCAATTTTTATAAATTGTGGTTCAAATTCTTCTGTAAATGTGGATGGTAGGAGATGGATTGGGGATATGGCCCCTAATAACAATGTCACCCTTAGTTCTCCTGGGGTTGCTGCTTCCACTTCTACACTTAGTGGCAGTTCACTCTACGATGCGCTTTACAAAACCGCCCGGTACTTCACGGATGCTTATAATTACACAGTTAAAGGAGTTCAGGGAAACTATATTGTCAGGCTTCATTTCTGTCCCTTTGAGTTTGAGAACTACAATGTGAACGAGTCCTCATTTGGTGTTGTGGCCAATGGCTTGAAACTAATGTCAGAGTTCAATGTTCCCAGTGAGGTATCACAAAATAATATGAACTTGCAGAATTCTGGAAGCAATTCAAGTTCATTCTTCCTGCTTAAAGAGTATATTCTGGCTATCAATTCTGGTGTGCTTGTGATTGAATTCATCCCAACAAAAAGCTCATTTGGCTTTATTAATGCCATTGAGATTGTCCCGGTTGTGGATGGACTTTTCACTGGCTCAGTCAATAAAGTTGGGGGAAGTGATGCAAATTTGAATTTGATTGGACGCGGGATGGAGACTATGTATAGGTTGAATGTTGGTGGCCCTGAGATTGCATCCAATGAAGACAAAGATTTTTGGAGAACTTGGGAAGTGGATTCTAGCTACATGATCACAGAAAATGCTGGGTCAAGAATTAAGAACAGTTCTAATATTACATATGCTTCTATGAATGATTCTTCAGTGGCTCCTCTCCTCGTATATGAGACTGCGAGGATGATGTCCAACAATCAAGTCATGGAGAAAAGATTTAACATGTCATGGAAGTTTGAGGTGGATCCTGATTTTGATTACATGGTTCGATTACATTTCTGTGAGCTGGAATTTGATAAGCCAAACGAGAGAATTTTCAGGATCTATATAAACAACAGGTCAGCTACAGATAATTTTGATATTTTTGTACGAGCTGGAGGGATAAATAAAGCATATCACCAGGATTATGTTGATGCCGTATCCTCTAGAATCAACACACTTTGGGTTCAATTGGGTCCTGATACAGCTGCTGGTGCTGCGGGGACTGATGCTCTCTTAAATGGGCTAGAAATTTTCAAGATTAGTCGAAATGGGAATCTTGCCTATGTGGGGAGATATGGATCAGCAGGCAATTCAACCGGCAAATCAAAAGCCCGAGTTCTTTGGGTGGGAATTGGAGCAGGTCTAGGTTCTGTTGCCATAATTGCATCAATAGTTGCTCTTGTTTTCTGCTTTTGCAAAAGCTGGAGGAAAGCATCGAGTGACAGCAAAAACAATGTACCAGGTTGGCGGCCATTGTTTCTTTATGGGGCCACTGTAAACAGCACTGTGAGTACCAAGGGATCAGCTGGAACTCAAAATCCATTTGGATCAGTGGCATCAACCAGAGTAGGCAAACGGTTTACATTAGCAGAAATTCGTGCTGCAGCAAAAAATTTTGATGAGAGTTTGGTAATTGGAGTTGGAGGCTTTGGTAAAGTGTACAAGGGAGAGACTGATGATGGTGTCCCTGTTGCAATTAAGCGGGCCAACCCACAGTCCGAGCAAGGTCTGGCTGAATTTGAGACAGAGATTGAGATGCTTTCCAAACTTAGGCATAGGCATCTAGTGTCCCTGATTGGATTCTGTGAAGAACAAAATGAGATGATTTTGGTTTATGAGTATATGGCAAACGGGACCCTTAGAAGTCATCTATTTGGGAGTGGTCTTCCACCATTAACTTGGAAGCAGCGCCTAGAAGTGTGCATCGGTGCTGCAAGAGGACTTCATTACCTGCATACCGGAGCTGAACGTGGAATAATTCACAGGGATGTCAAGACAACCAACATATTGTTAGATGGGAATTTTGTGGCCAAAATGTCTGATTTTGGCTTGTCAAAAGATGGTCCTGCATTGGACCGTAGCCATGTTAGTACAGCTGTGAAAGGAAGTTTTGGGTACCTAGACCCTGAGTACTTCAGACGGCAGCAGCTGACCGAGAAATCAGATGTCTACTCTTTTGGCGTTGTGTTGTTTGAAGTTGTTTGTGCTCGAGCTGTGATAAACCCAACCTTGCCTAGAGATCAGATCAATCTTGCAGAATGGGCAATGAGATGGCAAAGGCAGAGATCACTGGAAACTATTATCGACCCACATCTTGCAGGAAATTATTGTCTTGAGTCCTTGTCCAAGTATGGCCAGATAGCAGAAAAGTGTCTTGCTGATGAGGGGAAGAACCGGCCCACAATGGGGGAGGTGTTATGGCACTTGGAGTATGTTCTGCAATTACATGAAGCTTGGTTGAACACAAACAGCAGAGAAACTTCCTTCACAAGTAATCAAGCTTTGAGAGGATTGAAAGATGGACAACCAGAAGAGATACAGGAGCCATCATCAAGTGTGGATGAAGAGAATGGATCTGCCACAAGAGGAGTCAAACACATGGATGCTGCTGCAACAGAGTTTATTGAAGAAAAATGACAGTTTAGTTAATATGCTTTATTGATTCTTTCAATTTGTTTTATTGAATTTATGTTTATTATTATTATTATTATTATTATTATTATTATTATTTGTTATTATTATTCTATCTGATAGATATATATATATCCACTTCACGTGGTAGAATATTTTTGTCTAAAAAAGTTTAACCTGTCATGTCCTCTTCTGTTAGAGTCAATATGTAATTGTATTCTTTAGATCTCTCTTTACAAAAGCTCTACTGGACACCTTAATTATCCACTAGAGAAAATTAAATATATATCAATTTGGCTATGTAATTGACAAGTGGAGAAGAAAGGCCCTTCTTGTGAGATATTGTTACAAATGTCTAGTTTTACTACAAGTTTTATGAGAACATGGCCCTTCCAAGAATGCACTTTGCTGTAGCTAGACCTAACGGGCCTCATTCATGTAATGCTCTAAATATCTTAAAATTGAAGGTCTCAAAATATCCCCAAATTCTGAAAAGATGAATAGGTATCAGATTTTGCCTGGAAGAGATCGATTGAATGCATAAAATAATAAAAAAGAAAAATTTCACTTTACAAGAGAGTATTCTTTAAAATTATTTTATAAAATTAATTTTGGAAATTCTAGTATTATTAATAAAAAGACTTGTTTTTTGAATTTTCTTTATTTTAAAAAATTGGAGTTAAAAATTTTTTTAATTCTTTTGTTTTTTTTTTTCAAAATACATATTTTATCTTTTTTTTTAATTAAACATAGTAATTCAAATATATATATATTTTATTTTTCTATTTTTAAAAATAAAAACAATTTTTAAAAACTTCATTCAAAAGGCCCTAAAATAAGTAGTTAAACTCTTTCTAGAATTACCTTTAGATATTTTGTGATTCATAAAATACAAATATTGAAGTAAAATTTTCAAACTTTTATTATAAGTTCTTCAATATGTAAATATTTTTATCATGTAATATTACATGATTATGTTTAAAAAATTTTTTTTTGAGTGTCATGTTAACTTTACTCAACTCTAATTTTTTTTTTCTATTATTTCTCGTTATTCTTTTAACTTTTTCCCTTTTTTAACCAATGCCTGGGTTTCATAGGGGAGGGAGTCCAAATGATTGTGTGTGAATAAAATGTTATTACTTTGCATATTAGATGGCATAAAATTGAAGGTGTGATTTTGGAGTAGTTATTAGTCTCAAAAATTATATATTATATAATATAAAATATAAAATAAAATATGTGATATAAAAAGAAAGAAGAAAAAAATAAATAAAATGAAAAATTATAATAGAAAAATAAAAATTTAAATAACTTCTCCTTAAGTTAATTTATTATTTTAACATATAATAATTATTTTTATATTAAATTTTATAAATTAAAAAAAAAATTAACATACATTTTTGTGCATGCAATGTCTTCAATATACATATATATATTTATATATATAAAACTTGGAATTATTTGGTTTCCTTAGCATTTAATTTATGTAAATTAAAAAGTTTTGGATAATCTATAATACAAATTAAAAATTAAATGATTAATACGACATCAAATTAATTTAGAGATTTCAATAAAAACAAATATAAATTTTAGAGAAATACAAATGTTAGCATACATGTGTATATTGAGAGAATTTTGTGAAAAACAATTTTCTTTGATTCAATTAAAAAAAATCATATTCTTCATAAATACCAAATTTTGAAAATAATTGACAACAATTATGTAGTTAAATAATTAATAGTACCTTTATATTTAGAAAATTATAAAGCAAAATAACAATTTGCTCCTAAATTGTTAGACACATTAAGTTAGCTTTAGTCATCGAGTTTTATAGTGTGTGAGTTACTTTTAAAAAGTATCAATTTGTTGCAAATTAGTCCTTCCATCAAGAGTTTTGTAGTTATTCAAAATTTGATGAAATGAGTGAACTGCAACAAGGTAACTATTTTGTGCATTCTAGAAAAACAAAGTTAAATATTATGCATTAATATTTTATTTTTGATATAATAATAATTACAGTTAAGTTTACACTAATTTTTAATATGAAATTCTAAATATAATAGTAAAAAAATTAAGTAATTTTATTATTTGAAAATAATTACATAGTATGTAAAATATTAATTTTATTAAAAAATAAATTAAAAAGTTTATATAACATTGTATTAAATTTTATAAATATTAAATGTAATTTTTAAATTAGAGATATGATAAATATAATTTTATTAAATCTCAAGAAAAATTCGTATAATGAAAGTAAAGATCGCTCTAATCTTAAGAAAAAGAATTTTGCCTATTTTTTGTTTTTTAAATGTAATTTTTTTTTTCGTTAGTGCAATAAAATGGCTAACAGTGGCACGCAATGATATTTCGAAGCATGGCAGCCGCAGCAACAAAGCTCCACTAGCAATACTTTCCACACAAAACCCTACGGAGTACGGAGCTTCGCTGAAGCTCTCTTATTCCTCTCTTCTTTGCGACGCACCTATTCGTCAGAACCAAACCCTTATCTTAAGTTTTTCTTTTTGGGTCTGAGACAATGCCGCCCAAAGCTGCCAAATCGAAGGAAGCGCCAGCTGAACGTCCCATCTTTGGTCGATTCTCATCGCATCTTAAGATTGGGATTGTATGCTTCTTTCTTTTCTCTCTGCTCTCTTCCTCTTATGGAAATGGGATTTCCTTTTCCCCTTTCAAGTTGTGTTCTTTACTTGTGAAATTGCATTCAGATGGATGATCAAATTGGACTTAGGATATACATATTTTAGGTTTATTAGATTCCGTTTCCAATGCCGTATGCTGCCCTGTGTCCGTTTCATTTTTTTTAGTTGAATGGTTAGTAACTTGAAGTGGAAAAGATTTGTAATTGTATAATTGGGTTTAATAATTTTACTTTCAACAACCAAGCTAGATTCTTTGTGCAACTTCATGAATTTGTATGATATGATTATCTCTGTTTAGGAAAGTTATGCATTAATGTAAGGGGAACTGTTCGTTTAACTATTGTGAGCCAGTGAATTTATGAAATTATTTATCAAGAAACTTTTCAGTCATTCTGTTAATGTTTTCCTTATTCAGGTGGGCTTGCCAAACGTCGGCAAATCTACACTTTTTAATACACTCACAAAGTTGTCAATACCTGCTGAGAACTTTCCTTTCTGCACCATTGAGCCTAATGAGGCACGGGTCAATGTCCCAGATGAGCGATTTGAGTGGCTTTGCCAATTATACAAGCCAAAAAGTGAGGTATGTAACTCACTCAAACCTTAGAGCAGAGCTGTGGTCATGTAATGAATCACTTACAATACTGTAAAATATCGTTGAAACGTGAATCTTTCGTGAATCAGAGACAGCTTTTTATCTGGATTAAGATTTTTTGAGTTCATGTTCATCTATAATTGATATTGCTATGCATAATGTTTGATGGTTACTTTGCCATTAATTAGACTATTCCATTTTCACTAGAAGGTAAAAGCTGAAAAAATAACATTATTGTAGGTAAATACACCAGTTAGTAAATTAGTATAAACTAGATTTTACTTTCTACCTCTCTAGAACGCAAACATTATGATATTGTGTACAAGTTGAAAGCACCTTGAGTTATCCTTCACTGTATGAAATGGACCTTCTTTGATGATATAAATAGATTAAGCCATGAGATGCACTTGTGACTTGACTCAAATGTGGGTTTACATAATAGCAACTTTGATTTGTTATGATGTTGGGAAGTTGTGTTCACTGTTTACTGTTGAGTAATGTCCTCAAAGGTTACATATAAAAGAAAATTAAAAGAGGATGAAATTATAATGGCTCGGTGGATCTCCTTCCATGATGCTAACCATATGATTTGTGTGGTGTGGAGTATATCCGATGTAAGTAATTAGAAATTTGCTCTCACTGGAATTAAATCCATATTGAAAATTTTAATGTTGGCATAAGAAGGATGTCCAATCTGGTTGATAATTGAAGCATAATGACTATTTTATAAAAATATAAGATTTTCATGACCTTAAAACTTTCGTCTTTCTTTCCTCAAAAGAACTTTGAAGGTTTCCGTAGAATTTTAAAATCAGAAGATGGAAAAGGGGGGGGGGGTTCACCTCTTTATATTCTAACTTTCAGTTTAAACTTCCATATTAAGTTTGCATTATTGGTAGTCCAATAAGTCACACGATTTAAGTATTTGGGGACTATCATACAAAATAGTGAAGAAATAGAGGGTGACATAAATCATCTGGTCCAAGTTGGATGGATGAAAGGGAAGAAAGTTTTAGGAGTCATCGGCAATAGAAAAGCACCACTCAAATTTAAGGAAAAATTTTATTGCACAACTATAAGACCTGCATTGTTGTATGGTACCGAATGTTGGGCAATAAAAAGTCAACATGAGCTAAAATTCAATATTGTAGAAATGAGAATGTTGTGTTGAATGAGTGGACACACTAGAAAGGATAAGATTAGACATGATTGTTAGAGAGAAAGTTGGGGTTGCATCTACCATAGAAAAGTTGGTTGAAATGTGCCTTAGGTGGTTTGGTCGGGTACAAAAGAGTTCATTAGAGGGTTTGTATGAAGAGTAGATCAAATGGAAGATAGTCCAATAACTAGAGGTAGAAGAAGGCCAAATAAAACAATAGAAAAAATTATTAGGATGGATTTAACTATCAAAAACCTGAACCAAGATAGAACACATTGTGGTTACTTGATCCATGTTGTCGGAAAAGGCTTTGTTAGTTTGTTGTTGTTGTTGGTAGTTCAACAAGGAAACAGAGTTAAACACTGTGATCTAGGACAGAAGTAGGCACAAATGAAATAACAAAGATGTCAATGCATTGCAGAAGGTTGCTATAGAATGTCAAGTAGGTTGAAAATAACCTTTTCATCTTAGTAAGCTTTTGTAGATGGAGAGGATTGGCTGCATTCATCTTTTGGTGTAGAGGGTAGGCAACTGACTGCCATTGTGTTTTTAAACATAGTACTAGGTATTTTCATCTATACCAACATTTTTTTCTGTGTTAAAAAATTGTTGTAATTTGTTATACTCATGCATCTAGCAATTTCGGAATCCATATCTCATCAGTCATTTAATCAATGGAAGAGGTATGCTTTTGTCATCAAACTTAGTTGAAGCTCTAGATGTATATTCTTATTCCAAGCAAGTTCTATTTTTCATTGTCTTTCAATTATTCTGGCAATTTAAGTAATTTGTCCAACAAAATGGTGTTGGTGGTGTCCTTGGGAAATCCAGCTAATATATGGTTATGCAGTTAAGCTGTTACGTATATCTGATTATTGCAATTGAGGTGTTTACTGTTTCTAATTGATGAATTAGTCTGTCCTCTATCTTGATGAGTTAAAGTTTACATACAGGTCTCAGCTTTCTTAGAAATCCATGACATAGCTGGATTGGTTCGAGGTGCTCATCAAGGACAGGGTTTGGGCAATAGTTTTTTATCTCATATCCGTGCAGTCGATGGCATTTTTCATGTGTTGCGTAAGATGTCTAAGCTTGATTGTCTAACATTTCTGTCCTTGTTGCATTGTGGTAGATTGTGATATTGACTTGGGATTATAACCTATACTCCTTGCTATTTGTTAGGGGCATTTGAGGATCCAGATATTATCCATGTAGATGATTCTGTTGATCCAGTGCGAGATTTAGAGGTTATTAGTGAGGAATTACGGCTGAAGGTATGTTTTATTACCTGAGCAATTTTAATGACATATATGAGGCTGACAGGGTTTGGTCTGATGGTCTCTTCAGTATTAAAACAAAATATCAAATCTTAAACTAAAAAATAAGATATCTTTGTTAACGGGTAATTACTTGAAATTCTAGAACTCTTTTTTCTATATGCTGACTGTTGAAGAAGGTTTTATACAATGACATACAACATGCAAATACTAAAATGAAAAATCAATTAAGCTTTAAAATTTTGTACTTCAATACGGTTGAGTAAGGGCTTGAGGTCGCAAATAAAGGTTGATTAGATTTCAAAGAAATAGATTTTACAAGAAAACAATCTTTTGCTATCCTTTGTCAAGTGTTTCAGGGTCATGAAAATTTTCTGGTTCTGTGCTATAACCTAGGAAGCTCCGATAATAACAAAGCTACAGAGCATGACATCATATAGGCTATGAGAAGAAAAATTGCAATTTGAAGTGTCACGTCATATTTGATGTGAGTTTGGATACGTACTGGACAGGATATGTTTTTGAAGTATCAATGCTTCATTGGCTCGAACCAAAATGGTTATCTCTAGTAAAGTGAAACAGCCATTAAACCACCAATCTCATGAGGCCCAAATCTCCCATGCATACGAGCCACATATCAATAACAGATTATGGCATTGGCTAGAGACAGCAAATGAAAAAGTGGTATTTGGAAAGCTCCATCAATTTGACAAGATGGAGAAATTCAATTCACTTTTGTAAACAATCTAAATTGAGAATAAAAAACAGATTTTTTTTGGAAGCTTTACATCATATGGAGGTTGATTTAGCAATTACCATGCTCGTTTTGTCACCCTAACAAATTTCTATCTTAGATGTGAAGACTTGCAATATAATGCTTGATGCAGATTTCAAAGCCAAGCTTGGGGATTTTGGTCTGAAATATTTTTATTCTGGTGTTCCAACTATGAAGACTGATGTGTACTACTTTGGGGTAGTGGTGTTAGAAGTGGGAACTAGGAGGAAGGCTTTTGAAGATGAAGGAACTGTGGTTGTTGATTACATGTGAAACTTGTGGGAAAAGAGGAAACTAATTGAGCATGCTGATGGGGAAGTTTGATGCATTAGAGATGGGGGATGCTCATGCTGGGGCTTCTTTGTGTGCACCCAAACTATGAGAATATGCTAAGAGTTAGAGATATGAAAATATGCTAAGAGTTGGAGATCCAACTAGTATTCTTAAGGGAGAAGCACTAGTGGACCACTACTATCGTTGCTAGCTCATAAGCTAGGGATGAGGATTTGGCTTGTTTTGCCAAATGATATAGAATAAATACTGAATGTTGTTAGAAATTGACCTAGTATTGATAGTGTTTGATATTTTATCTCTTGGAGCTAGTTTAACAATATCTAATTGCAATTGGAAACCAAAAAAAAAAATGTTTGGTTTCTATCATAGGCTTGTGTTCGATACACTTGAATTTAAAGACCATCCAAATTAATTTCATGATGACATTTTTTTTATACAACTTAGTCATCTTAAAATGATTATTGTGTCACTAATTTAGCATATCTCAATAATGGACTTATAATTTAATAAGGATAGCATCATATACATGAAAGAATATGAAATTTTAAAAAATACTCGGCCATCAAAATGCCTAAGTCCATATAGTCTCGGCCCAATAGAGGTTTTTGCCAATTTTTTGTCACTTTCTTTAAATTAAACTAAATTAAAAAAAGCTGTACTACTTGCTTTATATCGGTGTTAGTGGGTTGACAAAGTGAGCTGGAAAGACTTTTTTTATGTTTCTGAGGAGAAAGCAAGCGTCCGATCTGATCAATCAAGTCAATTAAGTTATCAAGGATTGTATTGTCAAGTGATGATTGGTTGAGGGGAGGGCCATCATATAATTGGATACAAATAAGCCAGTGAAATAAGATTAGGAAGTGTACAACAAAGCATATGTGGTACGTAAGCAAATATGGATCACGTGAGTTTGTATTGATTTGCTTTCGAGCTGTCGAGTGATGATTGCTCCATTTATTAAGAAAGGATGCGAAGGGCCTTTGAGAGTACTCTCTTCTCTTGTGCATTTTATTATTGTCTCCTATTCCTGAGGGAGTGACTGGGATTAGATTGCACAGTAATACCTGCGAAAAACTAAGCTAAGAATTTTTTTCCTTTATAGACTCCTATGCCTATAAATAGGATGTCTATTTCTTTGGTTGACAAAGCGAAGGGAGATGGATCAAGCTATTGTTAAGAGACTTTCTCAAATTGATCAAGAAATTCAAAACATCGATACTGAGAAGGCCTAATGGCAGGAAGCCCTGGCGGCCTTCTGGGAGCACCTGCCTCTCATCGATCCAGTGGTTGTGGCTGGAGCCATGCACTAGATCCTTGACTGCATTCGTAGTCTAGAAGGCAGAAGGAGGGCCTTCCTTTAAGAATAGCGAGATCTCATTGTGAGGGGGGCCTTCAGCAGTCGCAGGAAAAACTATAAGAGTCCTTAATTTAATATGTTGCGTTTTTGTTAACTTTTTGTTGTAATGTTGTGTTTAATTGTTCGGTTAGTTTATCTATGTGTACATCAGCTTTCTTATCGTGCTTCTTATGTAATGACTATTCATTAATGAATAAAAAGTGTTGGTGTATATTTATGCAATAGTTTTTATGCTATTGTTTTGAGAGAAACATCTTCCGCCCATCAACTAGGAGTAAGTGGCAATATACAAGATATTTGAGACTGAATTTGGGTTTTGGACGACCAAAAGAGGGCTATGCTGTTTTCTCTTTCTATGTTGTGTTTAGTTGTGTAGCTGTGTGTAAGCTTTCCATTGAATGTACTCCCATGTAAAAAAATACTTGTAGTGCTCGAATGGAAAAAAATTGCTTCATTTTAATTCATTCTCCTCCTTTGTTTTGTGTTTAAACTTTTATTATTTGAATTCGAAATATCCTTTTTCTTATTCATTTATATATATACAAGTTAAAATTAAAGTCAGTAGAGTGAATGTTGCCAAAATTTGGGGCTATCAGGGGTGAGGGGGTGAGATGAAAATTTCATTTCACAATGAGAGAAGTGTTAGATTGAATAGAAGTAAAGTAAAATACGTAACCTTTTGAAAATGGCACAAGAACAAGGAAAGGAAGAGTTGTAAAGAGAAGTTATTCTATAAACATAACTTATAAAGAGTTTCGTTAGTCGTGTAGAGTTGTGCAGTAAGCGATACTCCATCTACAGAGTCGATGAAGTAGTCTATGATAGCTAACACCTGTTTAGTTACCACAACCCTACTCTTTTAGCAAACTCAAGGTGACTTCTAACCAAGTGTTCCTCGGCACACAAGACAGAGTCCCTCAAGAGAGCTTATCATGGTACTTTACTTTATTATGGTATTCTAGTAGAAGTAGCAACAAACCAAGTTCTTCGATCTCGACTCTTCTTTCGAATGTAAGGGTAAGGCAATGCTTTTCGAAAGGACCTCGAGGAGGGCAAGTGGTCCTCTCTCTCATCTACAATAGTGGATCAACCCATTCATTGTTGTCCAAACTTAAAGTGAAGTGTGCTTGAACGGCCTTGCCCCCACCTTCTTCACATTCAACTCTCAGCTTAAGCTCTTAGACTAGAGAAAAGCTATTCTCACTAATTGAATCTCTAAATTGAAAATAGTGTAGTCACCTCTTTAAAAGAATCTCTGACTATGCCGCCTTTGTATAGGATGTGTGAATGGTAAAGGAAAGCACTAGTTACTTTTCTCTTCCAAGAAGTTTATTCTTGAGGCATGTCATCAAGGAACAAATCCCAAGAAAGGTAGGGCATTATTTGAATTTAGAGTATGAGATGCTCTAAAAAGTCAGCATCATGGGAGCTTAAGAACATATTGAAATTGAATCTAGTATGTCAATAACTTTGACATGAAGAAATGTCTTAATTTTCTTTTTGAAGACTAAATGTGTTTGGGGTAAGGGTAAGATTCAAACCAATGGACATCAATGTCAGAGTAGGGTGAAAAATTGAAGAATTAGGATAAGCATGAATTCGCATCCTGAACATGGTTCCACCCAATTAGCTTTAGCTTTAACTTGTACATGGTTATACACTGTATGACTAACGGAATCCTTTATAAATTGTGTTTACAGAGTAATTTTTCCTTACAACTCTTCCTTTCTTTTTTTTGGTGTCGTTTCCTTAGGGTTACGTATTTCACTCTACTTCTATTTGATCTGACGCTTCTGTCATTATGAAATGAAATTTTCATCTCACTCCCTTATTCTTGACCATCCCTAACTTTGAAAATGTCCATCTTAATTGTCTTTAGTTTTAACTTGTATATGTGAGAAATGAATTAAAAAAAAGATATTTTAAATTCAAATAAAAATTTAGACACAAAACAGGGGAAGAGAATGAATTAAAACAAAGCAAATTTTTTTTATTCGAGCACTACAAGTATTTTTTTACATGGGAGTACATTCAATGAAAAGTTTACACAGCCACACAACTAAACACAACATAGAAAGAGAAAATAGCGTAGCTCTCTTCTAGTTGTTCAAAGTCTAAATTCAGTCTCAGGTATTTTGTATGTTACTACCTATTTCAAGTTGATGGACGAAAGATGTTTCTCTCAAAATAACAACATAAAAGCTATCGCATAAATGCAAATAAGCACTTCTTATTCATTAATGAATAGTCATTACATAAAAAGTACAATAGGGAAGCTGATGTACACATAGACAAACTAGTTGAACAATTAAACACAACATTACAACAAAAAGTTAACAAACACACAATATATTAAGTTAAGGACTCTTCTAGTTTTCCTTACGGCTACTGAAGGACCCCCTCACAATGAGATCTCGTTGTTCTTAGAGGAGGACCCTCCTTCTACCTTTTGGACTGTGAATGCAGTTAAGGATTTAGTGTATGGCTCCAGCCACAACCACTGGATCGATGAGAGGCTGGTGCTCCCAAAAGGCAACCAAGGTTTCCTGCCATTGGGCTTTTTCGGTATCGATGTTTTGAATTTCTTGATCAATTTGAGAAAGTCTCTCAGCGATAGCTTGATCCATCTCCCTTTGCTTTGTCAAACAGAGAAATAGGCATCCTGTTTATAGGCATAGGGGTCTATAAACGGAAAAAAATTCTTTGCTTAGTTTTTTGCAGGTATTGCTACGTGACCTAATTTCAATCACTCTCTCAAGAATAAGAGGCAATAATAGAATGAACATAAGAGAAGAGAGTACTCCCAAAGGCTATTCATGTCTTTTCTTAATAGAAGGAGCAATCAATAGCTCAAAAGCGAATAAGTAAAAGCCACGTGACTCGTATTCGCTTACATACCATACATGCTTCGTCGTACACTTCTTAGTCCAATTTCATGGGCTTGTTGTACCTAGTTACATGATGGCACTCTTGTCGGCCAATCGTCACTCAATTGCCAAATCTTTGATTGACTTGATTAATCTAATCAGACTTTTCTAGCTTACTTTTTCAATCTACTATTACCGATATATAGTAAGTCAATATAACTTTTTTCGAATTTAGTTTAGTGTAAAGAAAGTGGCAACAAAACTTGGTAAAAAGTTCTATGGGCCAATGCTATATGGACCTAGGCCTTTTGATGGCTGGTTGTTTGTTAAAATTTCATATCCTCGCATGTATACTATGATATTCTTTTCAAAATTATAGGCCCATTATTTAGAAATGCTAAATTAGTGACTCAATAATCATTTTAAAAGGATTAAGTAGTAAAAAAAAAAAAAGATCATCATGAAATTAAATTGGATGGTCTTTGAATTCAAGTGTCTTGAACACAAGCTTGTGTCAAAAACAAAATAAATTTTTTTTTTGTTGACAATGCAAATGGATATCGTTAAACTGGCTCTTAGGGATAAAATATGGAACATCATCAATATTGGGTCAATCTCTAATAACATTTAGTATTTCCTTTGTATTATTTGGCAAAAGAAACCTAATCCCCACCCTTGGTTTATGGGCTGGCAATGATGGCAGTGGTGCTTCTCCCTTAAGAATCCTAGTTGGATCTCTAACTCTTGGCCTATTCTCATAGTCTGGGTGCACATAAAGAAGCCCTAACATGAGTGTCCCCTTATTTCTAGTGCATCAAACTTTCCCATCAACGGCCTCAATTAGTTTCCTCTTTTCCCTAGGTCACCCTAATGATGCTTGTGGACGGTAAGTTTCTATCTTAGTGATGAGATCTCGCTTCTTGGCATTGCACTGCTTTCTCACTCCTGACAGCTCTTAACTTAGGCAAGTCAAGCATATGCGAAATATCCTTTTGTTCTTATTCATTTCTCAGTTCTCACATATAGAAGCTAAAATTAAAGCCTACAAGGTAGAACCATGTTCAAGATGCAAGTCAATGCTTATCATAATTAATATATATATATATAAATATATATAAAATAAAAACCTTTTTGTCAAATCTGACTACGATCGCTATGAATTTAAACAGAATTCCCCTCGTATTGCTCCTAATTCTTCAGTTGCCCGCCTTGTCCATTGGTTTGAATCCTTCCCCCACCCTGAACTCATTTAGTCTTCAAAAGGAAAATTATAATGGTAGTCTCTTCCAACCTGGCAATCCCTAGTCTTGGCAATTATCCTCTCCATAATGTCAAAAGCTGCTACTAATTTCAATGGTGTGTCCAAATAATAGCAAATTAATTGTAGTGGATAGATAAGCTAGTGACTGAATTTGAACTTACCACTATGTGTACAGTCAATTGTTCTCTGATTAATTTTGAAATTGGATACTTCATACTGCTTTGCAAGTAGATAAAACCAAACCATGTATATTGTCGTGTTAGTCCACATCAGCTCTATAAAATCAGTTGCAAAAAGTATTCTGCTTGCATCCATTGTAACTCAATGTGTATTAATGGAGCAGCTTCCCATGCATCTTAATGTTCCAATTAATGGGGGAAGAAATATAGAGATAAGAACTTTCTAGCACTGTCTTCAATTAAATATTTAAGTCTGAAATGAAGAGTGCCATGCAGTATAATTCTATTTAGATATAATCTTCTACTTGTGCATAGTTTACTTTCTATTATGTCATTCAAAATTAATACCTATATTGATGCAGAATAGAATCGTGATAGTTTGAAATATCATTGATAATTGAAGAGAGATTGTATTTTTGTTGTATACATTCCAGCCTTTGTTAATATAAATCACAAGTAAAACCCTTTCTATGTGTACGGTTGGAGAGGAATGCTTGAAACTTTAAGGGCAGCTCTGTACCCTTAAATATATTATGCATATAATTGTCTATATGGATTCTCTTTGGTGCTCACATGGGCATTTTAAAGGAGTCAATACTTTGTATGTAGAGATTGGTCAGCTTTACTACATTGATGAGCATTTCAAGTGCCCTTTTCCTTTTGTTTTGTTTAGAGGTTTTATAATGTTTTCTCATTTGAGGATTTCTTGCCCTTAGTTGTTCTTCATCATTTATTTAATCTTCTAATTTTATATTATTTTGAACAATATTTCTTAACAAGAAATCTTTTTGTGGATATGTTGTTTAAATTGATTCTAAGTTTACAAAATGACAGAGATCTAAAAGGTTATATATACACGAAAAATTTGAGAGCTCCATTTGTCTAATTGTAAGTTCAAGTATTGACTCAAAATTGGAAATGATCATTGAAGCAAATATTTAGTTGATTGAAAAGAAGCTCCAAGCTTAATTGTAATTTGGATTAGGGGTGTTCAAATGCTTGGTTTGGTTTGGTTTTGCCTTAAAATTGAACTGAACCAATAGAATCGATTTTCAAAATGTGTAGACCTTGTCGGTTTTGTTTTTACTCGGTTTGGTTCAGTTTTGAAATCAGTTTGGTTCGTGCTAACCTGATGTTTCCATTTTAGAATATATTAAACAAAACTCTAACTTGTTTATGTTTTATACATTTATAAGGTTTAAAATAATAATTTTAAAAAATAGTTTCAAGAGGTTTGAAACTAAAACTATAATATTATACTAAATAACCAATCTTAAATTTTTAATCAGGATTCTAACAGTAATAAAAAGATTATAACTAATTAATTATATTATCTAATAAAATTATATTAAATATTCTTATCTCTCAAAGTATCAATATATCTACAATTACTTAGAAAAGAACAAATAATAAGTAATAACTACACAATATAATTATAAAAGATGCTCTAATTTTTACTATTAAGAGGTAAAATATTAAAATATATATCTATATCTATATATCTCTCTCTTTCACTCTCTCTCTCTCTCTCTATATATATATATGATTCGTTTTGGTTTGGTTAAAACTAAACCAAAAAATTAAAAACCGACAACCGAACCAAACCATTTGGTTTTGCCACTTTGAAAACCAAACCAAATCAATTCTTTTCGGTTTTGTTTGGTTTTTAATCAATTTGGTTCGATTTGGTTTAGTTTTATCGGTTTGGATCGGTTTTGAACACCCTACTTTGGATGGCTGGCATGGGGAAGTTTTTGAACTAATTGAAGCATGGTGGTTAGTACGGTGGTAATTGTATGTTAAAATTTAGTTGCTAAATTTGTTAAAACTAGTATAATGGCTTAATGGGCCAAGATAATATTTTATCTTTATTTTTAGTACTAGGGAACTAAATATATATGTATATGTATATATAATAGGTGTAACTCATTGGTCTAATATCTCAAAAGTTGTGGCGTATCTGTTCTGTATAGTTGGGTGACTAGCTTTGTTTTTCCCTATGGTAAACTATTCAAAACTTAGATTTGTTTTTGTTTCTTTACTTGATAGATTTTGTCTGTCTACTAAAGTTGTTTGTATGCTTTAATATAACTGCTGATGAAGGATCTTCTGAACCTTGGTCTTTGTATCACATTCTAGGATATTGAGTTCATGGAGAGGAAGATAGAAGATCTTGAAAAGAGCATGAAGAGGAGCAATGACAAGCAGTTAAAAATTGAACACGAATGTTGTCAAAGGGTATAAGTTCAGCTTTTATTCCTTTTTTCTTTTATTTTTATTTTTTAAAAATAGGTACTGCTACTATTTGTTTCATATATCATTCTTTATTTGTTAAGAAATGAGTAAAGATAGAATACGTTGGCTTCACTTGATCTATATAGTCAACCCCACATAGTGGGAAAAGGCTTAATTTGTTGTTGTATCATTCTTTATTTGTTTCTCTTTTCTCATCTAATGGTATGTGATAGTTTGTGCTTTCTTTTATTGCATTATCTTGCAGCTCTTGCTATTTACTATATTTGTTCATTTATTGAAGTAGCCAACATTGTTCTTCGTTTGTTTTCCTTTTTTTTTTTTTTTCCCCTTTGATGGTATGGTTTATTTGGTACTTTCCAGTACATGGCTTTCTTCTCTTGGAATCCTTTATATAGTATGTGAAATTTTCATTGTAAATTGTGAAATACAACCTATGTCATCAATTTAAGGCCTACATGGTCAAATCAAAGTTTGTGGTCCATGGGGATAACTTTGAGCTCATGACAAAGCGTGGAATGGTAATTTTTGTGTGACTGCAGTTGTCTTTACGTTCTGCCCTACAGTCTCACATAATTAAGATGCGATCTCTTTCAACCTGTCACTTGCATCTCTTATGATCCATGTTATATATATCAATTTATTTTTTTAAATTCAAATTGGGTGGAAAAGGCAGGATTACAGTTCTTAATGTTTACAGGTCAAGGCATCCCTTCAGGAAGGGAAAGATGTACGACTAGGGGATTGGAAAGCTGCTGACATTGAGATTCTAAATTCCTTTCAGTTGCTTACTGCCAAGCCAGTTGTATACTTGGTAGTTTCCATTTTATTTTTATTTCTTTGTCTTATTTTATGAATTATGATAATAAATATTAGTTTGGCTGAAATTTAAGTAGTAAAGAAAAGTTGATATTTTGATAGAACCCAGAAAACAGAATAGCTACTGATGAAATATTTACTGAATATGTATTAAGCTTCCCCTCTTAGAGATGCAAAACCCACCTTAAGAGAAGAAAATAGAGAAGAAAATATACATACCCAAGGCATACGCAGAACAGAACGCACCGTTTTAGCAACACACAGACAGCAGAAAATAGAATAGAAAATAAAAGAGAAAGGTTAAAGGATACTAGCTTTCAAGATGCTAGTTCTCTCCCAGACTAATTACCAAAATCTTCCTTGCCACTACCCAAGCCAGCCACAGCCCTTAAATCTTCCCATCCGTGGTCCCCACATCACACGACTCCCCTGCCAAATTAGTTAAAATCATTCCTCTCTCACCTGCCAGCACATCCTTCTCCTCATCCTTCCTATTTCTTCTGGAATAAACCTTTAAAGTGAGCACTACAGTATTATCAGCCCCATTTTTCTCCTTATTTCTTTTCCTGTGACTACTAGTTGCATCATATTTTGATATTTAAAGACCCTTGCAGCCTTCCAAGATGGCAGTTAATTGTAGTTTTCTGGTGCACTGTATGTATACTTCTGTTACTTTCCCTCCTATTTTGAGTTATGAAATCTGTATTTCACAGATACATATATGCATGCACATTAGTTTAATTTTCCACATTCTCAAATATTTAAAAGTTCCTTATCACTGTATCTGTTTTGTGTCATTCCAGCACTGCATACCTTTGTGTTGGTGTCCATAAAGTTCTTCGCTAGGGATAAGGAGTTAAAGCAATGTCCATGACTCCATATTGGTTTTTGATATGTCATTTAGTTAAAGATTATTTATTAAAGTTCTATCTGTTGATAGCTACAATTCATTTGCAGGTCAACATGAATGAGAAAGATTACCAAAGAAAAAAGAATAAGTTTCTTCCCAAAATTCATGCGTGGTATGTATGTATGCCTTTTCATTGTCATATATAAATATATATATTTTGTAATTTTTATTTATTTGTTTATTCATTATATTATTTATTTTCATATCTAAAAAAGACACTCCCTTAAATTGTCAGGATCTAGTTAAAAACAACAAAAGCAAAATAATTAAGAATCTGAGATATTTGCACACCAGTAGTGGTTAAGCCTCAATGAATAAGCTACATTTAGAAAGTATTTTTAAAGACCTGCTCATATAAATGCCCTTATGTGGTTTAGGGTGTTGCCTGGTAAAGTGTAGATGAGAGTGGAAGGGTGAGGATCAGTGTTCACAATTGTCCAGATACCATGTACGTTGTTAATTTCATTAGTTTCACTCATATGATATCAGACACACCCTCGCTCTTCTTTTCCTTCCCTCCTGATGAGGGAGAGTTACTCTTACTTCCAGTTGTTAAATTAACGATACTGCAAAATACAGTATTGATTCTGTTTGACATATGAATGTTGATATTAGGTACTAGTTTGCCAAGTCCTAGGGAACAGTAAACTACTCACCAAAAGAAAAAACATGACTGACTAATAGTTTTTCTTTTGCAAATGTCTCATTTTGTTTTTTCTTATGTGGTGGCGTTTGATCATAAAATGTTCATATTGTGCTGTTAGTTTTATTGTTCCTTATCACTCTTTCTTTCCCTTCCCCCTGTTGTGTGAAATAAATTAATTCACTTTTGCTTCTATATGATTCAGGGTCCAGGAGCATGGTGGTGAGCCAATTATTCCTTTCAGCTGTGTCTTGGAGAGGAATCTTGCTGATATGCCTCCAGATGAAGCAGCTAAGTATTGTGAGGAGAACAAGGTTCAAAGGTTTGTTCAAAAGTACTGTTTGTCTTGTATTTTTTAAATAAAATGAGTGAGTGCTGAATTATCATGCGTATATTTTATGGTTTTGGGCAAAAAATGAGGATTTTCTTGTGGGTGTCGCTGGCATTGCCATTTTTCTAAATACTGCTAAAACTTCCAATTTTTGAACATTGTGTGAATTATTTATAATTTACCTCATTTGATGATCATAATCATTCCTAGCTTAGCTTCCCGTTTTATTTTCTGCTCATTTCTCTACATTCACATCATAGGCGTGTATAATTGGAAATGACAAAAATACAGATGTCGCAGATGTTACCAAATACAATATAAATACTTTACTCTTGAAACCAATGGTTGGAATGGTATCTTAACATTGGTTATACTTATACTATATGAACTGAACCAGACCATGGACTGTTTCTACCTGTTGAACTGGCCAGTCCTTTGGCTTATGAGAAGAGAGATTATTACTATTATTGACCCTTGCTCTTGTACTATACTAATATTATACTCTAATGTTGCATTGCAAGAAACTCCTTTTCCACAAGAGTTTCCTAAATGCCTCCTTAACTACATGGACAAGTTCACTCAAGGAATGTTACTTTATTAACAACAACAACGAACAACAAACAAAGCATTTTCTCACAAGTGGGGCTGGCTATATGAATCAAGCGACACCAAAGTGTTTTATCTTGGCTTATTTCTAAAATGTTATTTTATTAACAACTGATTAAATCTTTCATTTTGCCATGGTACCTAGTAATATCATTTGATGTGAGCTTCTGTGAATGTGTGCAGAGTAAACAACTATATTTGTTCGTCAGACTGAACAGTGATATTATTTAAAAATAAATTGAAAAGAAAGACCTTTTGTTAACTCTAGTGTCATTCTGGACAGCGAGATCAAGAGCTTATTGTTATAATGAGTTGATCTGTAATCTTTAGGCAACTAATCTACTATGTTTGCTGTTGTATCAGTGCCCTTACCAAAATCATAAAGACTGGATTTGCTGCGATTAATCTCATTTACTTTTTCACAGCAGGACCTGATGAGGTAAGAAATGTTCTTTTATACTTCTCGATGTCACTTTCACTGTATTTATCTGAACTTTTTTAAACTATGATTCTAATAATTTCTGCACCCATTAGTATAGACAATCAACTATTAGTCAATCTTATGCTGTTGAATCACATTTTTCGTAAATTCTCTGTCAGAGACTAAGGTCCCGTCATACAGATCATGCTCGTAAAAATCATAGCATTTTGAGATTTGTTTGTTCCCTAAATCCTAAACCCTAAACCCGAAGCCTGTATATCTTATATCATCAGACAATATACGTATGCAGATATAAGCAATTATTAATGGTCACACAAGCAATATTATTTCCATATTAATGTACTTCATTTTCTACCTTTGATAATTCAATGACTGTTTTTCTTGGGTATCATTTGCATCTCCCAGGTTAAGTGTTGGCAAATTAGACGGCAAACAAAGGCTCCCCAAGCTGCTGGGACTATCCATTCCGATTTTGAAAAGGGATTTATTTGTGCTGAGGTTATTCCTAGCCCATTTTCTTGAACATTTCTTAATTCTAATCATTCTCTCTCTCCAATGGCGGAAAAAAAAAATAAATTCTCTCCTGAACCCTTAAACCCCCTGTAGAATTGAGACTGCCAGTGTTGGTTTACCATTCCAAATTATACTGTACAGTTCATGTGAACTATGATTTTGATATGCTGCTGCCTTTATTAAAGAATTTGCCATAGTAAAGAAGAGGAGACATAGAGGGGGCAAGGATATCTGCCTAAAGCTAATTAATGAGGTTACACCACGTGGACTGGACCAGATTTTAATTTTGCAATGTCTGAACTGTTACCCTTTTTTCTTTTTAAAGGATTTCCACTTGGGTTGCACAGGACCCAACATGGACTTGTTAGATCTGGTGCAGCAAGACACTTTTTGGAATCGGGGAAATTGCTAGAACCCTGTTTTCCATGGAAATTTGTCACAGTTCTGGCAATTTTCTCCACGATTCTGGTCAAAAAGCTAATTTGCCCATGCTATATGAATTGCTGAGGAGTTGAACTGAATTGAATTTTCTGATTGAAATTGCATATTGCACAATAATTTTGGTATTGGCATCACTGGTTAAAGTAATTTTCTGCTATTACTGTAACCACCTTATTTTTTCTTTGACTGTTTGTAGAGTTTTAATTCTGCTTCACCTTTTAATAACTGATGCGGCTGCTTTCTTGATTTTCAGGTCATGAAGTTTGATGATCTAAAGGAACTTGGTAGTGAGTCAGCTGTAAAGGTGAGTGCTTAATCTTAAGATGTAATTATATCTATCAACCGCTTTTGCTTCCAAAGGATTTTTGTCAGTGAGCCTGCGTTGATTGGTAACTGGGTAATGAAATGAAGAAAGTGTTCTTTAATAATAATTTACTTGGAAGTGAGGAAGAATCTGGCATAGTCAGGTATATAACTTGCCAAGCTGAGGAAGAACATGAGAGCAGGTCATATACATGTGCATTAGTTGTTTCAAACATAGGAAGGAGCTAAAATTGGCACTTTTTGCTATTGAATCCAATGAAGTGGACCTATTTCTGTTGTTGAAGAGTATTCTTACTGTTCTGCTAACGATTTGACTTTTTTCCACCATGTTTGTCCATCTTAAACAAGCTTAACCTTTTCTTCTGCATTGCCTTTTGTATTGTTAGGCTGCTGGGAAGTATAAACAGGAGGGCAAAACGTATGTTGTCCAAGATGGGGACGTCATATTCTTCAAGTTCAATGTCTCTGGTGGTGGAAAGAAGTGAAAACAAACAATAAGTCTGTTTGTAGCAGCAATTGGTCGTCTTCGCTTGGAATATGAAGTGCTTCTTGATAGACAAGCTTACCATTCTGCGAAGTTTGAGAGCTTGAGATGTAATTTGTGGACCATGTTGAATATTATTTAACTCTAGTTCAGGTTAAATATTTATAGAGGATTTTGGTATTGTGTGGTTCTTGGCCATGTCTAAAACTGTGATCTCATACGCTGTACTGCCTCTCCTTAAAGCGTTTTTGTTAGTAAAATCAAATATTTTTAACTTTTTTTTTTTTTTTAAAAAGAATAGGAACTTATCTGTTCCCTCCTCTTCCCTTTCAATAAGAAGTCTCAAATTTTTTCATCTTCTCTGCATTTTTTTTTATATATCATTAAGATAAAATTTATTTATTATGTTCAACAGCCTAGCCAAGAATAGAGTCTTATTCATTTAATCTTCATAATTTTACTTAATTTTTAATTTAATCATTATAGTTTAAAAATTTATAAATAAATTTGCGTGTTTATTTTAATTTGGCCCTTATTCTTTAATTATTGATAATTTGTTAAATTTTAATAGAATTTTACTATTAGATCATGATAGTTTTTAAATTTTTAATTTAGTCCATATGATTGATCTTCATTAAACTTTTAATCATATATTTTGTTAAATTTGCTAAATTATGTGCTCTTGATGTTATGAATATGTAAGTTTAAATTAAAAAACATAAAAAGATAATCAAATAAAATATACTTATATATAACATATGATAAAATTTATGCTAAGTAATCTGAATGAATTAATTTGAATAAAATATATAAAGAGAACCAATGAAAAATTAGTTATTTGTGTAAAATTTAATAGTAAAATTAAATAAATTAAAAATTTCTAAACATTTAATTAAAAGTTTTTAAAAGGATGAAATAAAAATTTAAGTAAACACTAAATAAATAGTTTATGATTTCATCTGATGATACTATTTGTCCTTTCCTTGGATGCTGTTTGTATAGAGCTGTCTGATGTGAGGACCACAGATTCTATGTTGCCATTAGTTTACAAGACACTGGGGCCCAGGGACCATTCCGACAATATCTCTCCATTATGTATGCACCTACTTCACCTCCGCATTGTGTGCCATTATTGAAAAGACCCTAATTTTATAGACTCAAATTTATATTTGCTAAAAATTTAATAAAAAATAAAAAATGTATGTATAATTAAAATTAATAATTATAAAAAATTAAATTATATTTTAAGTTATATTATTTTTATTTTTATCTACTTAATTAAATTCTTAAAAAAATTAATATACTCGACTTTTTCATCCTTTTCCTTATTAAAACTTTGGGCAAAATAAAAAATTACACCAAAAGAAGTCATCTTAACAGTTTGAGGTTCTCGTAGCATTGAGGTCAAAATTAGTGATATTAGTACATTGTCATTTCATAAATTTGATATTTTAGATACAGAGATAAAGGTGATACAAATTTTAAATATATAATTAATATAAAATTTTAATAAATTTATTCTTACAAAATTATTAAATATAATAATTTATAAATTTATATTAAAATTAAATTATCTTATTGATAAGTTAAAACAAATAATATAATATAAATATGTATTTTTTTCAATAAAATAAAATAAAATTATATTTATCATATAAAAATAATTTTAAAATAATTTATATAAAAGGAGTTTGAGTCCAGTCGGATACCACTCTCTATAGACACGGACTGAGACCTGACAAATAATTTTTACGAATATTTATAGAGTATGAATATTTTGATCATTCATATTTAAAATTACAATATTATATTAGAGTTGAATTTTTTATAATAAAAAATTTTAAGTATAATTTTTATATTTGTGTTATAAAATTTTTAATAAAAAATTGATATATGCATAATTTATATTTTATATAATTTATCTTTTGTATGATTGTTTATATATATTTTATTTTAATTCAATAATTTAATAGTAAAAATATAAAGAACTATATATGAATTTAATCTTTCTATATTACGTGCAATAAAAAATATAAAAAGAAATAAAAGAAAAGAGACATAAACATACAAATTTATTTGTATAATGCTAAGAGCCTATTTGAATGTAATTTTTAAAATTTAATTTTAGTTTTGAAAAGTAAAAAAAAAAATTGTTTGTATAACTATTTTAAATAAAAAATAAAAAAAGTAAAAAAAATATGTGTTTTAAAAATAAAGAATATAAAAAAATAATTTTTTATTAATAGTATATACATAAATAAATAAAAATAATATTAATATCAATTTTTATAACCAATTTTATAAAAATATTTAAAAATAAAAAAAAAGTTTAAGCTATAAATTATTATGTCTTTTTCTCTTTGAAGTAGACACTTAATTTCTTAAAAATTAAGAGAATCGTAATCTTATTATATGAATTTTATACTTAAGACATCAGTAAAATAAAAATATTTTTTAATAATAAATAGCTGGTTACATATAAAGTTAATAAGAGCCATTAATAGTTAAAAACCATTTCGGGATGCACTGCATTGTCAGTTAAACAACATGGTGCTTCATCTTGTGCATATCCCGAATTTCGATGTCTAAATAAAAATAACTTTTGTAAAGCAAAAATGCCATTACTTGAAAGTAATTAAATATTCCTTCTCTCTCTAATAGTCTTCTCTTCTCTTTTATTCTCTTAACCTCATATATTTATTTCAATTAAATAAAATTTAAAAACTTAATTCAATTAACTATAATAAATATCTAAAATCCGTTACCTATTCAAATAATATTAATATAAAGTCAAATCTACACATTAGTTTTAATATTTTTACAAAAAAAGCTTTTTTTTTTGGAATTTACAATCAAAATAACATTAATAAAATAATTTTATCAACACAAAATATTTATTCCAAATTTCCTCAACTAAAAATCTACAAATTTCCAAATAAACAGAGTCAAAGCACTAGTTTTGTAGAAATGTCCTGAAAAGGGATTTAAATTTGTAAAGTAGTAATATGACATAACAAACTTTATGTTAACCCCTAAAAAAAATAAATTTTATCAAATATATAAAACTTTAATACTCTATATTTATTTCTTTCATTATATTGTTTCAAAAGGATTTAAATTTCCTGAAAATGATTACAACATAAATAGTACTCTACATTTCATTGGTCCAAATTTATATTATATATTAAATAATAAACACCATAATTTGTCAATTAAATAGATATAATTATTCTTTTCATTTTTATTTTGTAAAAAATTATCCAATTAAAGCTCTAACCTTTATACATTGCATCCAAAGTTTGTCTTAAATCAAATTTCGAAAACCCTAGACCCTAGTCAAAGGGTTAATGGTGGGTCCTGTTTTCTATTTGCCACTGATCACACAACTTCCCACGCATTTGCATCTCTGCGACTTTCACAATCTGACACAAACGAACGCGAAATCTTAAACTCTATTTCATAAAATCCTTTCACGTCCACTAGGAAACTCACAGATTCCGATTCCATGGCTTCTTGGCGGGTAAATACCTAATTTGTCCGTAAAATACTAAAATCTGAGCCAAAACGCGAAAACCCTAGCGTTTTCCCGCTTTTCTCCTTGTCGTTTGCGGGCAATAACCCTCCCTCAAAAGGATGAAATCAATAGCAACTTTTGTCAAGTATAAGAGAAAAGAAAATGTAACCTTTTTTTTTAACCTTTTAAAACGTAAATTAATGTTTTGTTAAAGGTCATCACAACTCACTGGTCACATGCCCTTCTAAAAGTATAAAAGTATTCTCTTTAAACTTCTATGGTTTTTGTTCCCACCAACATTAAAGTTAAATTCTATAGTTATTTATTATTATTCTAAAGGATTTTATTACTTGTTTTTGGGTTAGAAATGTGTCAACATTTCAATCAAATCTTTTAGGAACACAAACTTTCGGGGGTCCTTTCCCCATCTCTCTCTCTCTCTTTTCTTTCTTTCTTTTTTTCTTATTTTTTTTCTTGCTAAATGGTCCCTACTCTTCACTGCACTTAAATGTCTTATTGGGTATCTTCATTTTCCATTTTCCTTCACGAGTTTGCTGTAGCTACAATGCTAGTCTCTACCTCTGTTCAGGATTTCATAGTTCGAATCCCTGCAAAGTTCTCCCTTTTGCTTCGTGAGTTTGATATTTCAAAGTGATTTCTACCTGAGTCCGCGTTTTGCTAAGAAAGTTGTGATTTTGGTAAGAAATGGTGCATTTCATTTTGTCAGATATCTAAAATGTCGCTCGTTTTGAGTGTTTGTTTTACCTCATTAATGTTTAGGCGTACTTTGTGCAGCGAATGATTGCTTTTGCAGAAGCTTCAATGTATTTCTGGCCTCTACTTGAAGCCTTTGGTTCCATATTTATAATGTAATGATCCTGACCTGGTGAAGTATTTGAGGTTTAGTTTTCCTTTCTGGGTCTACGTTTATCTTTTCACCTCTAATCACCTGTCTTTCTTCGCTTCTTAGAAGGTGAGCATCTCGTGGTTGTGAAGAAAAGTTCTTGAGTTCTTCTGTGTTCCCTGTAAAGAAGTGCTTAACGTTATGTAGATTTAAGAGCTTGACGACCTAATAATCTTTGACGAGATTGAGCTTGCTTCTGTTATAGATTGGTGTTTTCTCATAGTATTGGAGGAGGGTGTCCTAGCATTTAATTTGTTCATTGAGATAGTGGGTCTGAAAGCAAGTTGCTATCTGTTTGAACTAGAAGCTTGAACTATATATAAGTTGGCGTTAAGTCATTCATAGGAGAAAATGAAGCTCTTCAACCTTTTGGTGTTGTCCTTATCTTTCTTCTCTGTCATGGGACAGCTTCCTTCCCAGGACATTTTAGCATTGCTGGAATTTAAAAAAGGCATCAAGCATGACCCTACTGGTTATGTCCTCAATTCCTGGAACGAGGAATCCATTGACTTTAATGGATGTCCATCTTCATGGAATGGAGTTCTGTGTAATGGTGGTAATGTTGCTGGGGTTGTCCTAGATAACTTGGGTCTCTCTGCTGAAGCAGACTTGAGTGTTTTTTCAAACCTCACAAAACTTATCAAGCTCTCCCTGTCCAACAATTCCATGTCCGGAAAACTTCCTGACAACATAGCCGACTTTAAAAATCTTGAATTTCTTGATGTCTCCAATAATCTTTTCTCTTCATCAATACCACTGGGAGTTGGTGAGTTAGATAGCTTGCAGAACCTGTCATTGGCTGGGAATAATTTTTCTGGTTCAATTCCTGACTCTATTTCGGGGATGTCATCTATCCAATCTTTAGACTTGAGTCGCAACTCCTTTTCTGGAAATCTGCCAGCTTCATTGACTAAGCTGACTGGCCTGGTATCTCTAAATTTGTGTAATAACAGATTCACTGGAAAAATTCCCAGAGGGTTTGAACTGATTTCTACTCTTGAAAAGGTTGACTTGCATGGGAATATGCTTGATGGACGATTAGACATCGAATTTATGCTTTTAACAAGTGCCAGTTATGTTGACTTCAGTGACAATATGCTTGTAAGTTCTAATTCCCAGCAGCAGAAATTTCTACCCCGAATATCTGAAAGTATCAAATACTTGAATTTAAGCCACAACCAGCTTATTGGATCATTAGATGGTGGAGGCGAGCAGACAGTTTTTGAAGAATTGAAGGTGTTGGATCTTAGCTACAATCAATTGTCTGGAGAATTGCCTGCATTTGAATTTGTTTATGATCTCCAGGTCCTTAAGCTTGGCAACAACAGATTTTCAGGACTTTTACCAAATGGCCTACTAAAAGGAGACTCTTTGGTTTTAACTGAACTGGATTTGAGTGCCAACAATCTCTCAGGTAGATAGACAACTTCTCATTGTTCTATCCCTTCAATAAATAATCTATGTTATTTTACTAGCTAAATTGATAGCCACTTCTATCTTTAGACATTACATTGCTTGAATTGCCACTCATCTCATTCAAATTTTGTCTCAGGGCCAATTGGTATAATTACATCAACAACACTGCACTTCCTTAATCTATCATCCAACGGCTTCATGGGTGACCTGCCACTTCTGACGGGAAGCTGTGCTGTACTTGATCTGTCTAATAACAAATTAGAAGGAAATTTAACCAGGATGGTGAAATGGGGGAACATAGAATTTCTTGATCTCAGTATGAATCATTTGATGGGGCCCATCCCTGAGGTAACTCCTCAATTTTTACGATTAAATTATCTGAATTTCTCCCATAATTCTCTTAGCAGTTCCCTCCCAAGCATCTTAACACAGTATCCAAAGCTTAGAGTGCTTGATGTTAGTTCCAACCAGTTCAATGGACCACTTCCTTCTAATCTGCTCAGTATGCCTACTTTGCAAGAGCTCCATCTTGAAAATAATATGATCTCTGGTGGCATTAATTTATCATCTTCTTCCACTGGCCCATCTGATCTTCAGATTATTGATCTTTCTCACAACCAATTTAATGGCTACTTTCCTGAAGAGTTTGGATCATTAACTGGCCTGAAAGTGCTCAACATTGCTGGAAATAATTTCTCTGGTTCTCTTCCAACTACCATTGCTGACATGAGTTCTCTAGTCTCCCTAGATATATCAGAGAATCATTTTACTGGTCCATTACCAACGAGCTTGCCAAAGGGACTCAACAACTTTAATGCTTCATACAATGATCTGTCTGGAGTTGTGCCAGAAAATCTTAGGAAATTCCCTAGTTCTTCTTTCTTTCCTGGGAATGCTAGGTTGCGTGGTCCCAATGGTCCTCCTGGATCAACCAATATGCCAGCTAATAATTCCAAGAGGAAGCCTATGAGCACTATCATCAAAGTAATAATTATAGTGTCATGTGTGGTTGCTTTATTCATCTTAATCCTTTTAGCAATCTTCATACATTACATACGAATATCAAGATCTCCACCAGAATATGCTACAAGCAAGGATAGTCATGGGCTTGCTCAACCAAATGTATCTGGCAAAGGTCGTGCAACAGATAGGGGTGGTGCTTTGGTTGTATCAACTGAGGATCTTGTGACCTCACGGAAAGGATCATCGTCAGAGATAATCAGTCCTGATGAAAAATTGGCTGCTATTACTACTATGTCTCCATCAAAAAACAGTCACTTCTCATGGTCACCGGAGTCCGGTGATTCATTCACTGCTGAAAATTTTGCAAGGCTTGATGTGAGATCACCTGATAAGTTGATTGGTGAGCTGCATTTTCTTGATGATACAATAACATTGACACCTGAGGAGCTTTCAAGGGCCCCGGCTGAAGTTTTGGGGAGAAGCAGTCATGGTACTTCTTATAAGGCTACTCTGGAAAATGGTTTATTATTGAGAGTGAAGTGGTTGAGAGAAGGAGTGGCAAAACAGAGAAAAGAATTTGCTAAAGAGGCTAAGAAGTTTGCAAACATTAGGCATCCAAATGTTGTGGGATTGAGAGGCTACTATTGGGGTCCTACACAGCACGAGAAGCTTATTCTTTCAGATTACATTTCTCCTGGAAGTCTTGCATCTTTTCTTTATGGTAATGTCAAAAGTCTTTCCTTCCAATGTGTTTAGACCACCTTGTGTCTGAAAGTTTAGGAAATGGAAAACTTTGGGGGGAGGGTAATAGGTAAGAAACATTAAAGGGGTGAAAAAGGATGAATTGGTAGACTAGACCAGTTAAGATCAGTCATAATTGGCCATTGACATTGTATTCTACTAACATTTCAAAATTGTCAACCTATGTTAATGGTCTGTTGAACTGCTTGGAAATGCATGCCATGGAAGCTTCTTCTCCATAATTTAGTACATGGGTGTTAATGTACCTAACATAATTGGTTTTTGAAAGGTTGAAATCATATTTAGGAGATAAGAGTTTAAGAACCTATCTTGGTCCTTCAAAATTTGAACCAGATTCCACCAAAACTGTGAAAGCTTTATCTTTCTAAACACAAGAATTGCTTAAATATAATGTCTCAGCTCCTTGCCCAGTGATAATATTGCATAGTTGAATGATTTCAACTGCATCTGTGATTAAATTGATAGCGACAGCAAGAAGCTTGCTATTGTACAATCCCAGGTTTGTCACTCGAGAACAAGTAAATGCGTTGAATGTACATTTGTGTGTTATTCTGTAATATCAGTTTTTCTGGTACAACCAATATTATTTCATGAATTGTAATCCTTTTATGTTTTCGGTGTTATATAGATCGACCAGGAAGAAAAGGTCCACCACTAACCTGGGCCCAGAGGCTCAAAATAGCAGTTGATGTAGCACGTGGCCTAAACTATCTCCATTTTGATCGCGCCATTCCTCATGGGAACCTCAAAGCAACAAATGTGCTGTTAGATGCATCTGATTTGAACGCCAGAGTTGCTGATTACTGTCTCCACCGGCTTATGACTCAGGCTGGTACTACTGAACAGATTCTTGATGCCGGGGTTTTAGGCTACCGTGCACCAGAGCTAGCTGCTTCCAAGAAGCCAACCCCCTCCTTCAAATCAGACGTTTATGCTTTTGGAGTGATACTTTTAGAACTTCTAACTGGAAGGTGTGCTGGTGATGTGATATCTGGTGAGGAGGGAGGTGTAGATATGACAGATTGGGTAAGGTTGCGCATTGCAGAAGGTCGAGGCTCAGAATGCTTTGATGCTGCATTGATGCTAGAAATGGGAAATCCAGTTGCAGAAAAGGGAATGAAGGATGTCCTTGGAATAGCTCTGAGATGTATTAGATCTGTTTCTGAGAGGCCAGGTATCAAGACTATATATGAAGATCTTTCATCTATATAGCATGCTCATTCTAATTAAATGGACTTAGAAGGGGAATTAATATCTCATTGGTGTCCCATTTTCAATCAGAGTTTGGCTTTTTGACATGTTTAACTAATTCTGTTAACTCTTTCTGTAAAATTTGAGAATGCATATATCTGGTTCCTTTTGTCTATAAACAAAGATGTGCTATGACAACGGATCATTTGTTTGCAACTTCTATGAAGTAGGCTCTGAAATTGTTGGCAGTTTTCATTTTGAATGATTATTATTAATTTCTTTTTCTGTATAAGTGTCCATATCTAATTATCCTGGTTGTTATTGGCTTGTACCAAGGCTATAAAAGTTACGTTCGGGAAATTCTGCAGTTTTGAAGGTACCACATCGAACTGTGATTGAGTATCTGCGACTACACTTGTCTGTACATAACAAGTGTACCTCTTCATAGCTTATAATGCCTAAAGGCTATAAGTATATGATAATTGTTCACAGTTTGATTTTGATATCACGCAATGCACTGAGAACTGTAGTACTTTTAATATACAGTAGTGTAAATATTTGCTTACTTACAATTACAACACATAAGAGATAGATATAAAATTTGGATATTCACTATTTCTTTACTTAAAATGTCGCCAAAATAATATATTGGATTTTAATTTTATTTATCTTTATTTTATTTCTTTTTATCTTTTTAAATAGAAGAAAATGTATCATTTCACCTATATTGTACATTAAGTCTTAGGAGAGATATGTATTGACATTGATATATTATTTCTAATTCATTAAATGAAATTTTATAGAATTATTTTTTACAAAATTATCATTTTTATATAGTTTGACATTAATTTAAAATAGTTTTTGGTACATATAACAATTAACATATAATATGCTTTTCAAATATAAAAATTAGTACCTATTTATTTGATTTTTACAAAAATATTTAAAGATATATAAATGTTAAATATTACACAAATATTAATTATATATATGAGTTTTGTTCACTAGTGGTATTAGAAAATTGGTTAATGTTTTCTAACATTGGTTGATAGAGTATATAATCATTTAGAACTTGTGAAAGGTAAATAATCATATTTTAAAATAATAAAATTAAATAATAAAAAATATTTAACATTTTTTTTAAATTTTATTCTCAAATTTTAACTCTTATTTTAAATTTTAAATTTATATTTTATTATATATATATATAGTTTTAAAGATAAATAATTAGAAGATGATAAAGTTATATATAATAACATAAATATAAAAAAATAAAAAAATTAATATTAGAAAGATAAAATAAAATAATATAAGCTCCTCAAATTCAGGATGCTCGTAGACATCTTTTCCTTTGCTGGTTTCAAATTATTTTTCTACTTACCCTTCTCTTTTTTTATGGCGTATATATATAATATTAATAAACATGTCAATAAAGTAAATTGAATAAAAGGTATATTATATTGTAGAAAGAAGGTTTGGCGGAAAAGCTTTGTCACGTTTATTTATATGTAATTTTTTATGTTTGATATAAAGTTTTTAAATTAAAATAAAAAAATATAAATTTTTTTTAAAAATTAATTATAAAAAATTTGTATAAATTATATATATATATATTAATTTTTTATTAGATAATCTAATATCAAAGATGTAAAAATAAAACTTAAGAGTCTATTTAGATGTTCTGTTCTTTTATTTTTTAAAACTATTTTATAAAATTAATTTTAAGAATTTATATAAATATTATTTTTATATATTTATATACATATTATTAATAAAAAAATTATTTTTTATTTTTTATTTTTAAAAATAAAATTTAGAGCATATTTTAATTATTCTATATATTTTATTCTAAAATATATATTCTATTTTTTAATTTCTTGTCTTAAAACAGTTATTTAAATAAATTTTTTATTTTTTATTTTAAAATCTAAAAGTAGTTGCAATCAAACAAGCCTAAGTTTTTTTCCTTTTCTATTTAGGACAATGGTTTAAAAAAATATATAATTACGTAATATAAAAAATAAAAAAATATAAATTAAATAACCTACATTAAATAATTTTTTTTAAAGACAAATATGCCATGTTTCGTAATGCTATTATCAAAATTTTATCAATTAGAGATACGAAGGGTCGGAATGGTGAGGCTTCAGATTCTATTCAAAATATTCAAACGCCCTTCCTATTCGCCCAACGGTTCTATTTCTCTCTCTATATATACGGCCACACCACTTCAATTCTCCAGAGCTCTGCTTCTTCTTTTATCATTGTTACTTCCGATTATATATTTCCCTTTCTATTGTAGCGCCGCAGAACGTACGTGCTAAAGAGAGAGAGGTTCAAGGAATGCCTCAACTGAAAAGAATCTCGCTCAATTTCTGTATCATTATTTTGCTATGATTCTTGGTTTGCTTTACTTGTATTGCTTTGGTTTGCATCCTCTCTTTTGCTATTCTTTTTTTTTTTTAATTCTTCATGGTTTTTTTTTATGAATCTGGCTCTATTTCTTTAACATGATTTTGCTATGGATCCTTGTCTTGCTTAACTTGTACGGCTTTGATATGCATCCTCTCTTCCGCTGATTTTTTTAAGCTTCGTTATTTTTGTTTATGAATCTCGTTCTATTTCTTTATCATTATTTTGCTATGGATTAATCTTGGCTTGCTGTTCTTGTACTGCTTTGATCTGCATCCTCTCTTTCGCTATTCTTTTTTTCTTTCTTTTAATTTTTCAAATTAAATTACAGATAAACCTTTTCATAAACTCAGTCGCGTCAACTTATTTCAATGAGCATTACTTTTTGTCCAGTTCTTCAATCCGATGTGATTGAGGTTTTGCATTTAGGTTTTTCACTTTTATTTGACTTTAATTAGAAGAGGAGGATGAGTGCTGCTACATCAGGATTTCAGATATAGGCCTGAAATCGGGGGTTTCAGTTTAGAACGACTATCAAGGTTCGTGTTTCTTCTCATCATTACCATTCTGCATTTTCAATTTTGGGCTTGTTTTCGTTTTGTTGGAAATCTGTGCTTATTGTTCTGTTTGTCAGAGAAAATATAGTTCGACTATATTCAAAACATAACAAAAAAGATAATTCCATCGTTTTTATATTCAGTTTGTCTGGTTTTCTTTTAATGGCTTCACAGAATTCATACATGAGATGCTTATTGGGGTTTATGTCTTCCATTAGTCCATTTTCTACATGATCCACTCATTGTACTCCACCAACGGTTGAATTTTTAATATATTACTTTCTTTTTTGACAAATTGATGATGGTTGCTTATTGTCAAATTCAATGATGTAAATGGGTATACCGTGAAATTGGTTGAAGCTTGTTTTAAGCCTAGCAGAATTTAAGTGGACGAGGAGGTGGTGATTTCAAATTGAATTGTCTTGTTGCAGGTTTGTAAGGTCTTTTTCTTACACTAGCATGAAGTTTTTGATTTTATTAAGATCATGGCATTTAGATATTTGTCTGTTCTCTAGTATGGCTTCTCTAATTATCATCTATTAGTTTCGTGAACTTCAGAGAAAACAGAGGCAAATGAGAGAATTATCTATATGTTGTGCATGTCCTCTCATTTAGACTAGACGGGTTTATATGAATCATAATTAGTAATTACAATAAATCAACCTAGAATCCAGAGATTAGGCTAAAATTGAGGGTCAAATTAAATTAGAAGAAAAGAACCTAAAATTAGAGATATGTACATTAACACCCTCCCTCAAACTAAGATGGTATCATTGACTATGATTTGTCATGGTAGATTGATAACTTTTATACTTTCTTTTGTAATGTAATACCCAGCACATGGACATATCTTTCCGGAGTAAATTCTTAGAAAGAACTGAAACATCCAGCTTACTGTTGCCTATCATATGCAGTTCATATATAATATATTCACTTTATAAGTGTTCTCTATACCTTGGTGTCTGGATTGGATGTATACATTTCTATATTGTCTTTCAAAAAATCACCTGTGTGGATGAAAATATAATTGGCTGTTAAATACTGGCATTGATATGATTTGAAAAACTGAGCGAATGGCCAAATTGGACAGCTTCTCTTGTATCCTATTTTCCTTTAAAATTTAAGGACAATAAATGTAGTGGCCAAATGTACTTATCGTGATTTTTTTTTTTTTGGGTCCAATAGGTTACTTTTAGTTACTCAACATGTTAAATGCCTTTCAGATATCAATCTAATGAAGAGAAAAAAGAAAAACTTTAGGGTCTTTATGGGCATATGCATGCTAATTGCTGGGTTCTAATTAGGAGCTGATGAATTATGACTTTAGGTTGTTAAATTGTGATTATCTTGGCCTGTGTTTGTGTGTGTATATTGATATGCTATAGTCCTATGTTTGTCCAGAGTTGAGAAACCTGTACCATACCAGCCGGTTCAATCGGTTAGACCAGGAATGAACCTTGGTACCGTCTGGCTATGTGCAAACCAGCCAAGAACCATTCAGTTGGTGGGTTGACTGGTTCTTGGTTTAGGTGACATGGCAAAATGAGAAGCTGCCACGTCAGACCTGCACCCAAGGTATTTAATCAAAATGCCTTGTGGGGATTCAAACACAACCCTTTGGATAGGGATAAATGTGTTTTGCCACTGAAGCTGAATAACTTCTTTTGTATGCATATATTTTTTATTTATTATTTTTTAACCATATAATTTTAATGTCATATACTTTTCTTCTTTAACTACTACTGAGAAATATTTTATTTAAAAGATAATAAGATATTTTAAAATTCTATCAATAATATTTACTTAATATAAAACTACTTAAACTTATTATTTATTATAAAATATTAGTATAAATAACTATATTTGTGTTATATTTTGAAATATATTATATTATATACCACATAAAATTCAATATATATATATATAATATAATATAATAAAAGTTTGGATGTCTGTATATAATAAATCTGATCTCTCTCTAATTAAAATTTAGTAAATAATCTCTTTTCCCAACTAATCACCATATGATTGATTGTTTTGAAAATAAGTTTCAAGAAAAAAAATAATTCTATTGGAGAACTCTACCTAGGTATTTTTAAAATTGGAATCTTGTCGTATTTTTCTACTTGAATTGGTTTTAATTTATTTTTTCAAATATATATATATATATATATTTATAGAGTAAATAAGTCAAACCTAGTTTTTTGAAAACCTCATTTCCTTGTAAGGAATACCTAGTTCTCTGCATTCTACAATTGATCAACACTTAAATTGTTTGTTTGCTTCACACCTATTCAACACATTAACTGCAACTGGCCTCCATTACTTATCTTCTATTATGTGATATTCACATCCAAAATGTATTGTAGCGTGTTTTTATCTGTCCTCTTATGATCTGATGCTTAAATTTGCTGCAGAAGCACTTATGAAAATTGCTATATTCAACTCAACATGCAGTTTCTCTTTTTGAAAATCTTTTATTGAACGCAGAGGATCCATCAAAGGCCAGCCAAAGTAGCTATGCCATCACTGCAGCTTGTAGGTGGAGTCGTTCCAACACCACTACGCATGGGATATCGTCCATCAACCTTTTGCCAATGCAAAATACTTGTGGGGAACAGGCACCAAAATTTTGTAATTACTTTTTGAGTCTTTATTTTAAATTTTTTTTTTTTTAACCTAGCTTTACAGATTTTGTGATTGTTTTGCTGTCTTTCACGATGCACATCCTTTGAAAGGTCATTAATTAGTTGTATGTTTAAGGAGTTAGAGGTAGTTTTTAGTTAGGTTTAGGACTTAGACTTTGGTGTAAGACTTAAGTTCTACGTTTAAAGTTTTAGAACTCTAGATTTTAGGATTTAAGGAGTGACTAAGTGTGTAGGAATTAGAACCTAGTATTATGACATAGGAACAAAGTTTCACCTAGTATTACTGAGGATCTCCTAAAATTTTCTTAGGTTGTGTTTGGATTGTGAAATGTTAAATTTCATGAAATATTTATATGCCTTGTTTAAATGCCTTGTTTGGATAAACATAATATTTATAAATTCCTTTGTTGTACTTAATAACTATATGTATAATATTTCAATGTGTATATATATATATGTTATGTGTATGTATTTGAATATATATATACACATACACATAAATATAATTAAATGTGGTTTTTATCTTTTTTTTAAAGACAAAAATGTCATCTCATTTTCTTAACATTTATTTTTTTATTAAACAAATGATGAATTTTTTTCGTCTTCCTCCTTTGCTTCAAGATTTATTGCACACACTGGTAGTAGAGGTATTTCAATTCTTTTCCTGTGTAAGTTGTGTTAGTTTCTCATAACTCATTAACTGATACTATTATTAGTTTTGGCCTAATGTTCATAATGCTAATTGTTTTTCCTTATTATCTTGTAATAGGGAGCTTGCAATATCAATTAAATATATATTTTTTATTAGATGAACATTTTTATTTGTCACTTCCAATGATATTATAAGTTTTTTATAATTTATATATATATTTAACTTTTTCTTTATTAAAATAGCTAATATTATACAAATATCATTAGAAATGAAAAATGACAAATGTTCATCTAATAAAAAATAATCATTATTCATTTAATGAGAAAAAAATGGTGCATTCCTATAGTAAAATAATAAAAAAGATTTTTTTCTTATTGAAAAGAGAGCATTTTTGTCTTTAAAAAAAGAAAGAGACACATTTAAAGTACGTCATTTAAATTATATTACTTTTGTTATTTTTTATTACATTTAACTATATTTAATGCTTTCTTAACTAGTGGCGAGGGCTCTGATTAACAAAAACTTATATATATATATATATATATATATACACACACACACACATATGTTCCTCTTAGGTTTAGGGCATAGATTTTGATGTAAGACATAAGTTCTATATTTTTAGTTTTAGGACTAGATTTTAGGATCTAGTGAGTAACTTAGTGTGTAAGAATTAGAACCTAATAATAGAACATAAGAACAAAGTTAGATCTAATATTGTTAAGGATCTCTCAAAATTTTTTTAGGTTGTGTCTAGATTGTGAAACTTTAAATTTTATAGAATTTAAAATGTAATGAATTTGAATTATCACAATTTAATTTTCATGCATTTTTAATTTTTTGTTTGGATAAACATAATATTTATAAATTTCTTTGTTGTAATTAATAACCTTATGTATAATATTTCAATGCCTATATCTATATATATGTTATATGTATTTGAATATATATATATATATATATGTGAGTCTTGTAACTAGGGCATTGGTTAAGAATGCATTAAATGCAGTTACGTAGTATAAAAAATAACAAAAATAATATGAATTAAATGACTTATAAATGTGATTCTTTCATTTTTTTAAGACAAAAATGTTATCTTCTTATTTACTTAACATTTATTTTTTTATTAAATGAATGAGGAATTCTTTTTATCTTCCTCAAGTTCCTCCGCTTCAAGCTTTGCCACACACATTGATCGTAGAGGTATTTCAATTCTTCTCTTTAGTAAGTTGTGTAAGTTTTTTTTTTAAATTTTCTTCTCCTATGTTTTTGTCTTTAAAAAAATAAAATAAAATAACCACATTTAATGTTGGTCATTTAACTTTTTTTATTTTTGTTATTTTTATACTACTTAACTACATTTAATGCTTTCTTAACTAGTGGCCAAGACACTGATTAGCATATATATATATATACATACATATTGTAATGACCCCTTAATCTATAATATACTATCCTTTATCTATATAGCGAAAGCATATGGGTTTTCGCAATAATTTTTCGCTTTTTCCTTTAAAGGAAAACATTCGGGGATCCCTACTGGTTGAGCGTAACCCAAATAGACATTCCGTCATCCATTTAGATTCCGTTTAACCTTAATTTACATGTAGTTATATTAATTTTTCATACATTCATCATAAGATACTCTGGAATGATAAACTAGAATCCATACTTACAACATACAATCCATTCATGTAAATTCCAACTTAATCATATACGTTTACAGCGGTAAACCCTGCCAAAAATTCGACAGAGTTTTCTCTGTATTTTGGATGTATCCCAAAGTACAAATAATCATCCATTCAACAGTATACATCTAGCTTAACAACAAAATAAAATATAATTACAAAATTTAGTACAAATAACCACAATATATAAATATGTACATCGCAATTCAAGCCTGAACTACTGTTTGCTCTTACATACATCATCAATGCCTTACCCAGCTAACGTCTAGGTCCCTGTTCCTGTTCATCTGAGTAAACAACCTGGTAAGATATTGAAATCCCAGTAGAATAATTTACAATTCATAATATAGTTCAAAATCTGGTTGATTACTCAGCTGCACCGAAATAACTTCCCGTATTCATTTTAAAATTCGTGAAATACCTTATCTTTAAAAAAATAATTTTATTGCATGAAAATCACGGCAAGTTCTAAAAATTATCGAAATCTATTTCTTTGAAAATTGGTAATTAAAATCGAATCAAATCCTATGCCCGGTATATCTAAATCTGTATCAGCCACAATTCATCTGCGACCGTATCTAAAATCATCCAATTGCACGTTATCTGGAGAAATTCCATCTCCTGTCGTTGGGTGTGATCCGTAAACCAATCACCTAAATCTTTCCTATGTTGTGAGTGTGATCCGTAACACCAATCACTCACTCAAGGACCGGGTGAGAATCAACATCTAGGGCATCCCTTAGCATGTGCACATACGTCAATTCTCATGCTCATACAGTCTATTCGAACTCATATGCACACAGTCGGCTATTTCTCAGGGTTCTAGGGTATTACGCCTAAATCACAATGTTTTCTCGTGTAGGTTATCCCCCCTTATACTCTTTAAACCTTTATTAGGGTCGTCCTAATTTATCGCGTGATCCTTAACGCAGTGCAGGCTAAATCTGGTTAAAACAATATTTTTATAAAATCCCCTGCACTCGGGATACTTAACGGCCGTCCCATACCGGTTATTAAGTACCCTACCTTAAGTAAATCTATCCTAATGGCATCTAAACTTGATAAACAAATCATCTAACATGCAAATGGGATTTTCAACACACAGGCATGCAATTTAGTCCATCGAAAGTAGCATGTAAATCTATGCAATTAAATCTAAGTATTCAGGTATCCACATAGTCAATTCTAACGTTTAGGAAGCGTAAATTATCCTACCTGGTCTCCTTTTGCTCTAAATCGATCAGAGACTTCTCGTATCCTCGAATTTTGAGCTTAATCAATTCCATGGGCATTTAAATGAATATTTAAGCTCGTTATGTCATCAATTTTTTGGTCCTAAGTCTGATTACACAATTTTCTAAGTCGATTTATTTCCTATTCAAGTTCGGCAGTCAATTCAATAAAAAATCATTAGGTTTAGGTGAATCGGACCTTACCGGGGGTGCCGGATGATGGAAATCTATTTCGAGGCAGTCTCAGGTGTCTTTCTGGCTTCTCTGGCGGTGGTGCACGACGGAGCATGGTGGCGCACTGTGGCTCACAGCGGCGCACAGCGAAGGGGTACGGTTGGCCTCAAAAATTATATCACGGTGAAGCCCGTAAGATGAATCTGTGGTGGCGCAGTGGTTCACGGCTGTTTAGACAGCATTTTTTGGCCCCAAAAGTTGACGCACAATGAACAAAATTTCCCTCGATCTGGGGGCGTTAGGGCTCCGTTCGGCGGCTGCGACTAGGGGGAGGAAGATGGCAGCTCAGCCTACACGCTGGTGATGGAAATGACAGTCAACGGTGGCTGATGGCGGAGATTATGGCGGGCGAAGAATCACGCGATGGAGGAGAAAAAGCTACATTTTTCGGTGACTCTGGTGGCCGTTGGTGGCCATGGGTGTAATAATCGAAATTGTTTTTATAGATTAAAATCAAATTTTGATGCTAATTTCATGTAAACTGAGTTCGAAATAATTTTTGAGGTTGACAGTTGAAACCGAGAGGCTTTTAGGTGTTAGAAATGCGATCTGATAAAAATAAAATGCGACCCGGTGATAAAATACTGATAGATGGAGTTCAAGACTTCAGTTTCTTAGACGAAGGTTGAAACCTTTGCATGGGAACCCGTGCCAACGTTCGGATGGAAGACGACATTCCGAAGTTTCCCCGGGTGGTTCGGGAAAAGTTAGAATCGCCTCTGGAAGCTTTAAAATTCCCAAAACCTCACCATTTCCCTTTCTCTACTTACTTCACTTTCTCTCTCCTCTCTTCCTTCGTCCACTGTGCGCCACCACCTCGGCTGCTGTGGGCCATCACCTGACCCACCAATCGACACACCTCGCTACCCACGACCACTAACGGCTGCCAGAGTCACCAAAACATGTAGCTTTTCCTCCTCCATCGTGTGAAATTTTGCCTGCCATGATCTCCGCTGTCGGCCACCATTGACCCTCATCGCCACCACCAGCGTGTAGGTCGAGCTGCCAGCTCGTCGCTGCCGAATGGATCTCTGACGTGCCCGAATTGAAGAAAAGTCCGTCCGCCGTGTGTTAACTTTTGGGGCCGGAAAATGCCATCCAAACAGCCGTGAACCACCGCGCCACCACTAGATTCGGACTCCCCATCTTGAGGGCTTCACTGTGGTGTAATTTTTGAGACTAACCGCAACTGCACCCCTCCGTCATGCGTCACCGTGGGCTACCGTGCTTATCCGTGTGCCACCGTGGGTTACTGTGCTCTACCGTGTGCCATCATTGGAGAAGCCAGAAAGACACTCGAGACTGTCCTGGAATAGATTTCCATCGTTCGGCACCCCAAGTAAGGTCCGATTCACCTAAACCTAATGATTTTCGATTGAATTGACTGCCGAACGTGAATAGGAAATAAATCGACTTAGGAAATTGTGTAATCAGACTTAGGATCGTAAAACTAATGACGTAACGATCTTAAATATTCATTTAAATGTCCAAGAAATTGATTAGGCTCGAAATCTGAGGATACGAGATGTCCCGGATCAATTTTGGAGCAAACGGAGACAAAGTAGAATAATTTACGCTTTCTGAACGTTAGAATTGACTATGTGGATACCTGAACGCTTAGATTTAATTACATGGATTTACATGTTACTTTTGATGGATTAAATTGCATGCCTGTATGCTAGAAACCCCATTTGCATGTTAGATGAATTGTTTATCGAGTTTATATGCCATTAAGACGGATTTACTTAGGGTAGGGTACTTAATAGCTGGTATGGGACGACCGTTAAGTATTAGGACGACCATAAGAAAGGTTTAAGGAGTATAAGGGAAGATAACCTACACGGGAAAACGTTGTGATTTAGGCGTAATGCCCTAAGACCCTGAGGAATAGCTGACCGTGTGCATGTGAGCTCGAATAGACTGTATGAGGATGATAATTGGTGTATGTGCACATGCTAGAGGATGCCTTAGATGTTGATTCTCACCTGGTCCTTGAGTGAGTGATTGGTGTTACGGATCACACTCACAACATAGGCGAGATTTGGGTGATTAGTGTTATGGATCACACCCAATGACAGGAGATGGAATTTCTCCAGATGACGTGCAATATGATTTTAGATATGGTCGCAGATGATTTGTGGTCGATACGGATTTAAATACACTGGGCATGGGAACTGATTCAATTTTAATTACCGATTTTCAAAGAAACAGATTTTTATGATTTTTAGAACTTGCCGTGATTTCCATGCCATAAATTGATTTTTAAAGATAAGGTATTCACGGATTACGAATTGAATACGGGAAGTTTGTTTTCGGTGCTTGCACTACTAAGTAATCAACCAGATTTCAAACTATATTATGAATTGTAAATTATTCTTCTGAGATTTCAATATTTCACTAGGTTGTTTGCTCAGATGAACAGGGAAAGAACCTAGATGTTAGCTAGGCAAAGCATTGATGATAGACAGGAGAGCAGCGTAGTCTAGGCTTGAATTGCGATGTACATATATGTATACTATAGTTATTTGTATTGGATTTTGTAATTATGTTTTATTTTGTTGTTAAGCTAGATGTATACTGTTGAATGGATGACTATTTTTACTTTGGGATACATTCGAAATACAGGAAAAACTTTATCAAATTTTTGGCAGGGTTTACCACTGTAAACGTGTATGATGGTATTGGAATTTGTATTGGAATTTGCGTGAATGGATTATACGTTGTATGTATGGATTCTAGTTTATCATTTGAGAGTATCTTATGATGAATATATGAAAAATTAGTATAGTTACATGTAAATTAGGGTTGAACAGAATCCGAATGGACGATGGAATGTCTATTTGGGTTACGTTCAACCAGTAGAGATCCCTGAATGTTTTCCTTTAAAGGGAAAAGTAAAAAATTATTGCAAAAACCCATATACTATCTGCATATATACTTCTGCTATGCAGATAGAAGACAATATATTGTAGATTAGGGAATCATTACAATTATGGTATCAGAGCCCAATTTGTTGATTGTTTAGTTAAATGGGCTAGGGATTATGAATCCTTGGGCTTACAACTTTAGGGTTTTAATTAACTTAAATATGGAATATTAGGACCTGATCTTGAATCGATAAGTGATGGAATGAATTTAATGCTTTTCTGTTAACTGTTGCTGTTAAGACTGATTTGTTTTCTTTTTGTGTTAGATAGCTATGGCAGAACCAAGCAGGGATAACACCCGTAGGCCCAAAGGAAGGCCAAGACACAAGAGTTAGGGCGCTTCAGGCAGTGGTAGCATGGAGACCAACATTGACATGCGAGACATGATAGATTCCATTCGGATGATGGCTGATGCCATGAGGGATCAAGCCACTACTAGTGCTAATGTAATGAGGCAGCAGTAGGAGGACAAGAAAAACAAGAACGATGGCACCACCCAGAATGCTAATCCATTGTATTAGGGATGGATAGAATTTCAGAGAGCAAGTCCATCCTCTTTTGCAGGTGCCTCTGATCTAGCTGCGGTAGAAGCCTAGTTGAAGGACATGGAGAAGATCTTCAGGTTGTTGCAATGTGACGATGAACAGAAGGTTACATATGCAATATATATGTTGAAGGGTGAAGCGAAACAATGGTGGACAGGTGCCCAACAGTTGATGGAAAGTAGGGGTATCCCGCTCACCTTGGAATCCTTCAAGGGAGTCTTCATGGAGCAATACTTCCCTGAGAGTGTTAAACAGTCCAAAGAAGCACAGTTCTTAAAGCTCACCCAGGGAGGCAGGCCATTCAAGGAGTATTTGAGACATTTTAAAGAGTTATCCAGATATTCCACGTACCTGCGGATGCACTATGATGAAGCCTAGAAGGTAAAGCAGCTAGAAGAGGGTCTAGACTTACCGATGAAGACGCAGCTAGCCCCACTTGAGATTAGAGATTTTGCGATGCTAGTGAACAAGTGTCAAATCCTGAGTAAAAACCTAGAGCAGAGACAGGCCCAGAATATGACCCAGAGGACAGGAAATCGGCTAAGACCAGCAACCAGGAATCTCAATGTGAGAGGCGACATGTTTAAACCGCAACCAGGGTTTTCAAGCGGCAGTAAACGGTTTGATAATGCATCCTGTCAGAAATGTAGAACCAGGCACCCTAATCAACCCTGTTGGTATCAAGCTCCATTACAATGTTACAGGTGTGGAGGTACGGGACACATGGCAAGGTACTGCCTTTCTAGCGGGAGCCAGCAGACATCCGATGGCTGAAGACCGCAGGCTCCAAGGAGATTTTTCACTCTGGATGCAGCTAACGTTGACAGGTCATCAGGTTTGATGCAGGGTAGAGGTAAAATTTATAATTTTCCTTTGATAATATTATTTGATTGGGTGCGATGCACTCTTTTATTGCCAATGCATGTGTAGAGAAAATAACATTATTTATATAGACTTTGCCCTGTGATCTATATATACCCTTGATTGGGATGCTTAAACTGTCCCTTAACCATTAATGATACCCTGTTTATCGTGGACCTAGTGTGTATACCCTTGATTGGGATCGACATAATTTTAGGAATGGATTGGTTAACTAAGAATCGGGTCTTATTAAACTATTCTGAGAGGATAATCACTTACTTGGATAATGTGCCTGTGCGTGGGAGTGACAGAGCTTGTGAGATAGGTGATGTGTCCCTCAATCTCTCTGAAGTAGAGTTACAGGATAGGTTAAGCCTAATTCCAATCGCTAGTGACTTTCCGAAGGTATTTCCTTTGGAAGTAAGTAAACTGTCACCACCTAGGGAGATAGAATTCACTATTGACCTAATTTCGGACGCGGGCCTAATAGCCATGACTCCATACCGAATGGCCCCAACAGAATTAAAGGGATTATTAGGCCGAGTGTATCACCATGGAGAGCTCCAGTCTCATTCGTGAAGAAAAAAGACAAGAGTTTGAGATTGTGTATCGATTATCGGCAATTGAACAAGGTGACCATTAGGAAAAAATACCCTTTACCACGTATTGACGACTTGTTTGATCAATTGCAAGGTGCGACTGTGTTTTCTAAGATAGACTTAAGATTAGAATACCATCAGATTAGGGTTAGAGAGGAAGACATCCCTAAGACAGCGTTTAGCATTAGATACGGCCACTATGAGTTTCTAGTGATGCCATTTGGATTGACAAATACACCCGCTGTCTTCATGGATTATATGAACAGAATTTTTAGACCCTACTTAGATCAATTTGTAGTGGTGTTTATTGATGATATCTTAGTTTACTCCAAGACTTACGAAGAGCATGCCCAGTATCTTAGCACGGTGTTACAGATACTAGAAGAGAAGCAATTGTATGCCAAGTTAGAAAAATGTGAGTTTTGGTTAGAAGAAGTGAAATTTCTTGAACACATGGTAAATGGGGAAGGAATAACAGTAGACCCTAAGAAGATTGAAGCAGTGTTAAATTGGGCTCAACCAAGAATGGTCACCGAGATTAAGAGTTTCCTGGGTTTGGCCGATTATTACAGGAAATTCATTCAAGGATTTTCTCAGATAGCCTTGCCATTAACTCTGTTGAATCAGAAGGGTGTGAACTATGAATGGAGCGAGCAGTGTGAGAATAGTTTTCAGACTTTGAAAGAGAAATTAACCACCGCTCCTATGTTAATTCTTTCGAAACCCTTAGAACCCTTCACGATATATACAGATGCATCACTGACAGGCTTAGGATGCGTCTTAATGCAGGATGGGAAGGTAGTGGCTTATACATCACAATAACTGAAACTTGTAGAGGAAAACTACCCTACCCATGACTTAAAGTTAGCTGCGGTCGTGTTTGCCCTAAAGATTTGGAGACATTACCTATATGGGGCTTTATTCAAGGTGTATAGTGATCACAAGAGCCTTAGGTACTTGTTTGATCAGAAGGAATTAAACATGAGGCAGCGTAGGTGGGTAGAATACCTGAAAGATTTTGATTTTGAATTGAAATACCATGCAGGGAAAACGAATGTCGTAGCAGATGCATTAAGCCGAAAGTTACTATAATTAACTAGCCTAATGATAGGTGAGATGAGGTTACTTGAGGATTTTAGGAATCTCAGCCTCAACGTAATCTCGTTTCCAAAGAGATTAGTGATGAGTGACTTCTTAATAACCTGCGAGCTGAGAGAACAAATTAAACAAGCCCAACTAGAGGATGAATCTTTAGAAGTATACGCCAACCAACTCGATTTTGGACTAACCCTTGATGGAGTACTAATGTTTAAGAAGAGGATAGTGATTCCAAACCATCAGGAGCTGAGGGAAAAAGTGCTAGCAGAGGCCCATAGAAACCATTATACTATTCACCCAGGTATTTCCAAGATGTATCAAGATCTAAAGAGGAACTTTTGGTGGCCCGGTATGCAGAAGGACATTACAAACTACATGAATACTTGTTTGACTTGTCAACAGGTTAAGATAGAATATCAGAAACCCGCAGGACTACTGAAATCGTTAGAGATACCGGAAAGAAAATGGGATCAAATAACCATGAATTTTGTGGTAGGATTACCTAGGACACCGACTGGATTTGATGCCATTTGGGTGATAGTGGATAGATTGACTAATTCTTCTACTCATTTTTTTTCCTGTTAAAATGTGATACTCCATGGAGAAACTGGCCAAGGTATTCCTTAGGGAAATCGTGAGATTACATGGAATACTATCAGGTATAGTATCCGATCGAAACCCTAGTTTTACTTCGAGATTCTGGCAATCCCTACAGCAAGCCTTAGGAACCCACCTTAAGTTTAGCACAGCTTATCATCCTTAGACTGACGGAAAGTTTGAGAGAACTATCCAGACTTTAGAAGATATGTTGAGGGCTTGTGTGTTAGAACAGAAAGGGAGTTAGGATAAATACCTACCGTTGATAGAGTTTGCATACAATAACAGTTATCACTCTACCATCGGTATGACACTTTATGAGGCTCTATATGGGAGGAGTTGTAAATTACCCTTGAGTTGGGTAGAGATGGGGAAGAGTACCCTATTGGGACCTGAGATTGTACAAGAAACCACTGATCAGATCAAAATCAGGGAAAAGATGAGGATTATCCAGCAGAGGCAGAAAGCCTATGTAAATAAGAGAAGAAGACCTTTAGAATTCAATAAGGGATAGCATGTATTCCTGAGAGTGTTCCCCACCACGGGTATCGGTAGACAGGTAAGGACCAAGAAATTAAGCCTTAGATTTTTAGGACCATTCTAAATCTTATAAAGGGTCGGTCCCGTCGCCTACCAAATTGTCTTACCTCCCAATTTGTCCAACCTATATGATATCTTTCACGTCTCCTAACTTTGTAAATATGTCCTAGACTCTGCCCATGTATTGGGAAATCAACCAATAATGTTGAAGGAAAATTTAACTTATGAATCTACTCCTGTACAAATCCTTAATTTAAGACTAAACAACTCCGAAGTAAAATAATCCCTTTAGTTAAGGTACTTTGGCAAGATGTAGCGTCACAAGAGATAACGTGGGAGAAGGAAGACAAGATGAGGCAACGATACCCAGAACTGTTTATAGGTATGAATTTTGGGGACAAAATTTTTTTTAAGGAGGGGGGAGAATGTAATAACCGAGATTATTTTTAAAGATTAAAAACTAAATTTTGATATTTATTTCATTTAAAATGAGTCTGGCACGATTTTTGAAGTCAACAATTGAAACAGGAAGGCTTTTTAGAGTTAGAAACGTGATCTGATGAAAGGAAACACGACTTGGCGATAAAATACTGATAGAAAAAGTTCCAGACTTTGGTTTCTCAGGTTTCTTAGATAGAGGCCTAAACCTCTGCATGGGAACCCGTGCCAACATCCGGATGGAAGACGACATCCTGATGTTTCCCCGGGTGGTTTGGGAAAAGTCAGAATCGCCCCCGGAAGCTTTAAATTTTTTGGAACCTCACCAATTCCTGCCATTTTCACCATTTCTCTCTCTCTCCTCACTCTACTTTCTCTCTCCTCTCTCTCTTCCTTCCTCTACCGTGCGCCACCACCTGGGCTGCCGTGGGCTACCACCTGACTTACCAATTGACACACCTCGCCACCCTAGACCTCAAGCAGCCACTCATGGCCACCAACGACTGCTAGAGTCGTTGAAAAATGCAGCTGTCAACCTAAAAAATCCTCTCGATTTCAGCTAATAATACTAAAAGCCTCTCGGTTTCAGCTGTCAACCTCAAAAATTGTGCCAAACTCAGTTTACATGAAATTAGCGTCAAAATTCAGTTTTAATTTGTAAAAATAATTTAGGTTATTACATTCTCCCCCCTTAAAAGAAATTTTGTCCCCAAAATTCATACCTGTGAATAGCTCTGGGTATCATTGCCTCATCTCGTCTTCCTTCTCCCACGTCATCTCCTGCGATGCTACATCCTGCCAAGTACCTTAACTAAATGGATTATTTTATTTCAGAGTTGCTTAGTCTTAAAGTCAAGGATTTATACAAGAGTAGATTCATAAGTTAAATTTTCCTTTAATATTATTGGTTGATTCCCCAATACATGTACAGGGTCTAGAACATATTTACGAAGTTGGGAGACGTGAAAGACATCATGTAGGTTGGACAAATGGGGAGGTAAGGCAATTTGGTAGGTGACTGGACCGACCCTTTGTAGGATTTGGAATGGTCTTAGGAATCTAGGGCTTAGTTTCTTGGTCCTTACCTATCTACCGATACCCGTAGTGGGGGACACTCTCAGAAACACATACTCTCCCTCATTGAATTCTAAAGGCCTTCTTCTTTATTTGCATATGCTTCCTGTCTTTGTTGGTCAATCCTCATCTTTTCCCTGATCATTTTGATATGATTAATGGTTTCTTGTACGATCTCAAGTCCCAACAGGGTACTTTCTCCCATATCTACCCAACTCAAAGGTGATTTACAACTTTTTTCATACAGAGCCTCATAAGGTGCCATATCGATGGTAGAGTGATAACTGTTATTGTATGCAAACTCTATCAACGGTAGGTGTTTATCCCAACTCCCTTTCTGTTCTAGCACACAAGCCCTCAACATATCTTCTAAGGTCTGGATAGTCCTCTCAGACTGCTCGTCAGTCTAAGGATGATAGGCTGTGCTAAACTTAAGTTGGGTTCTTAAGTCTTGCTGTAGGGATTACCAGAATATCGAAGTAAACCTAGGGTCTCGATCAGATACTATACCTGATGGTATTCCATGTAATCTTATGATTTCCCTAAGGTATACCTCAGCCAGTTTCTCCATAGAGTATCGCATCTTAACAGGCAAAAAGTGAGCAGACTTGGTTAATCTATCTACTATCACTTAAATGACATCAAATCCAGCTAGTTTCCTAGGCAATCCTACCACGAAATCCATGGTTATTTGATCCTTTCTTTAATGGTTTCAGTAGCCCTGCGAGTTTCTGATGTTTTATCTAGACCTGTTGACAAGTCAAACAGGCATTGACATAGTTCGTGATGTCCTTCCGTATACTAGGCTACCAAAAATTCCTCTTTAGATCCTGATACATCTTAGAAATACTTGGGTGATTAGTATAATGGCTTCGATGAGCCTCCGCTAGCACTTTTTTCTTCAGCTCCTGATGGTTTGGAATCACTACCCTCTTCTTAAACATTAGTACTCCATCAGGGGCTAGTCTAAAATCAAGTTGGTTGGCATATACTTCCAAGGATTCATCCTCTAGTTGGACTTGTCTAATCAGCTCTCTCAACTTGCAGGTTATCATGAAGTCACTCATCACTAATCTTTTTAGAAATGACATTACGTTGAGGCTAAGATTCCTAAAATCCTTAAGTAACCTCATCTCACCTATCATTAGGCTAGCTAATTTTAGTGACTTTTGGCTTAATGCATCTGCTACGACATTCGCTCTCCCTGTATGGTATTTCAATTTAAAATCAAAATCTTTCAGGTATTCTACCCACCTACGCTTCCTCATGTTCAATTCCTTCTGATCAAATAAGTACCTAAGGCTCTTGTGATCACTATACACCTTGAATATAGCCCCATATAGGTAATGTCTCCAAATCTTCAGGGAAAACACGATAATAGCTAATTCTAAGTTATGGGTAGGGTAGTTTTTCTCTGCAAGTTTTAGTTGTCGTGATGCATAAGCCACTACCTTCCCATCTTGCATTAAGACGCATCTTAAGCCTTTCAGTGATGCATCTGTATATACCGTGAAGGGTTCTAAGGGTTTTGGAAGAATTAACACAGGAACACCGTGCTAAGATGCTGGGCATGCTCTTCGTGAGTCTTGGAGTAGACTAAGATATCATTAATGAACACCACTATAAACTGATCTAAGTAGGGTCTAAAGATTCTATTCATATAGTCCATGAAGACAGCAGGTGCATTTGTCAATCCAAATGGCATCACTAGAAACTCATAGTGGCCGTATCTAGTGTTAAACGCTGTCTTAGGGATATCTTCCTCTCTAACCCTAATCTGGTGGTATCCCGATCTTAAGTTTATCTTAGAAAACACAGTCGCACTTTGCAACTGATCAAATAAGTCGTCAATACGTGGTAATGGGTATTTATTCCTAATAGTTACCTTGTTCAATTGTTGATAATCGATACACAACCTCAAACTCCTGTCTTTTTTCTTTACGAATAAGACCGAAGCTTTCCATGGCGATACACTTGGCCTAATGAACCCATTCTCCAACATATCTTCAATTTGGAGCTTTAATTCCCTCAATTTCGATGGGGCCATACGTATGGAGTCATGGCTATTGGGCCCATGCTCGGAATTAGGTCAATAGTGAATTCTATCTCCTTAGGTGGTGGTAGTTTACTTACTTCCAAAGGAAATACCTCCGAAAAGTCACTAGCGATTGGAATTAGGCTTAACCTATCCTGCAACTCTACCTCAGAGAGATTGAGGGACACATTACCTATCACACAAGCTCTGTCACTCCCACGCACAGGTACGTTATCCAAGTAAGTGATTGTCCTCTCAGAATAGTTTAACAAGACCCGATTCCTAGTTAACCAATCCATTCCTAAGATGATGTCAATCCTAGTCAAAGGTATACACACTAGGTCTATGATAAACAAAGTATCATCAATGGTTAAGGGGCAGTTTAGGCATATACGTGGGGACATAGTGGCTTTTCCCAAGGGTGTGGATATATATAGATCACAGGGTTGGGTCTGTATAGGTAATTTTATTTTCTCTACGCATGCATCGGCAATAAAAGAGTGCGTAACACCCGAATCAAATAACATCGGTAAGTCTCTTCTAGTTTCTTTGCTTTTTAGGCCTCATCATAATGCATTCGCAGGTATGTGAAATATCTAGATAGCTCTTCAAATTGTCTCAAATATTCCTTGAATGGCCTGCCTCCCTGGGTGAGCTTTAAGAACTGTGCTTCCTTAGACTGTTTGACACTCTCAGGGAAGTATTGCTCCATGAAGACTCCCTTGAAGGATTCCCAGGTGAGCGGGATACCCCTACTTTTCATCAAGTGTTGGGCACCTGTCCACCATTGTTCTGCTTCACCCTTCAACATATATGTTGCATATGTAACCTTCTGTTCGTCATCACATTATAAAAACCTGAAGATCTTCTCTATGTCCTTCAGCCAGGCTTTTACTGCGGCTGGATTAGGGGCACCTGCAAACGAGGATGAACTTGCTCTCTGAAATTCTATCCATCCCTGGTACAATGGATTAGCATTCTGGGTAGCTCCATCGTTCCTGGTTTGCCTGTCCTCATACTGTTGCCTCATTACGTTGGCACTAGTAGTGGCTTGATCCCTCATGGCATCGGCCATCATCCGAATGGAATCCATCATGTCTTGCATGTCGACGTTGGTCTCCATGCTACCACTACCTGAATCGCCCTGACTCCTGTGTCTTGGCTTTCCTCTAAGCCTACGGGTGTTATCCCTGCTTGGTTCTGCCATAATTATCTGACACAAAAAGTAAACAGATTAGTCTTAACAGCAACAGTTAATAGAAAGGCATTAAATTCATTCCATTACTTATCGATTCAATATCAGATCCTAATATTCCAGAGTTAAATCAATCAAAACCCTAAAGCTGCAAGCCCAAAGATTCACAATCCCTAACTCACTAAGCCAGACAATCGACAAACCGGGCTCTGATACCATAATTGTAACGACCCCCTAATCCACAATATACTGTCCTCTATCTGCATAGCGAAAGCATATGGGTTTTTGTAATTATTTTTTTCTTTTTCCTTTAAAGGAAAACATCCAGGGATCGCAACTGGTTGAAAGTAACCCAAATAGACATTTCGTCGTCCATTTAGATTTTGTTCAACCCTAATTTACATGCAGCTATACTAATTTTTCATACATTCATCATAAGATACTCTAGAATGATAAACTGGAATCCATACATACAACATATAATCAATTCATGAAAATTCCAACTTAATCATATACGTTTATAGCGGTAAAATCATCCAATTGCACGTAATCTGGAGAAATTTCATCTCCTATCGTTGGGTGTGATTCGTAACACCAATCACCCGAATCTCGCCTATGTTGTGAGTGTGATCTGTAACACCAATCACTCACTTAAGGATCGGGTGAGAATCAACATCTAGGGCGTCCTCTAGCATGTGCACACACACCAATTCTCATCCTTATGTAGTCTATTCGAACTCATATGCACAAGGTCGGCTATTCCTCAGGGTTCTAGGGTATTACGCCTAAATCACAACGCTTCCCCGTGTAGGCTATCTCCCCCTTATACTCCTTAAACCTTTCTTAGAGTCGTCCTGATTTATCGCATGATCCCTAACGCAGTGCAGGATAAATCTGGTTAAAACAATATCTTTATAAAATCTCTTGCACTCGGGATACTTAACGGCCGTCCCATACCGATTATTAAGTACCCTACCCTAAGTAAATCCGTCCTAATGGCATCTAAACTTGATAAACAAATCATCTAACATGCAAATGGGATTTCCAGCACACAGGCATGCAATTTAGTCCATCAAAAGTAGCACAAAAATTCATGCAATTAAATCTAAGCGTTCAGGTATCCACATAGTCAATTCTAACATTTGGGAAGCGTAAATTATCCTACCTGGTCTCCATTTGCTCCAAATCAATCTGGGACTTCTCGTATCCTCAGATTTCAAGCCTAATCAATTCCCTGGGAATTTAAATGAATATTTAAGCTCGTTACGTCATCAGTTTTTCGATCCTAAGTCTGATTACACAATTTCTTAAGTTGGTTTATTTCCTATTCACGTTCGGCAGTCAATTCAATAAAAAATCATTAGGTTTAGGTGAATCAGAACTTACCGGGGGTGCCAGATGATGGAAATCTGTTTCGGGGCAGTCTCAGGTGTCTTTCTGGCTTCTCTAGCGGTGGTGCAGGGCGGAGCACGATGGCACACGGTGGCTCATGGTGGTGCATCACGGAAGGGTGCGGTTGGCCTAAAAAATTACACCATGGTGAAGCTCGCAAGATGGGGAGTCCGAATCTGGTGGTGTCGCAGCGGTTTATGACCGTTTTGATGGCGTTTTCTGGCCCCGAAAGTTGACGCACATCGGACAAAATTTCCCTCGATCTGGGTGTGTCGGAGCTCCGTTCAGCGGTTGCGAGCTGGGGGAGGAAGCTGCAGCTCGGCCTACACGCTGGTGGTGGCGGTGATGGTCAATGGTGGCCGACAGCGGAGATCACGAGGGGTGAAGAATCACGTAATGGAGGAGAAAAAGTTGTGTTTTTCAGCGACTCTGGCGGTCTTTGGTGGCTGTGGGTGGCTGCTTGAGGTCAAGGGTGGCAAGGTGTGTCGATTGGTGGGTCAGGTGGTGGCGCACGATGGAGGAAGGAAGAGAGAGAGGAGAGAGAAAGTAGAGTGAGGAGAGAGAGGGAAATGGTGAAAATGGCGGGAATTGGTGAGGTTCCAGGAAATTTAAAGCTTTCGGGGGCGATTCTGACTTTTTTCGGGCCACCCGGGAAAACTTCGGGATGTTGTCTTCCATCCGGACATTGGCACGGGTTCCTATGTTGAGGTTTCGGCCTCCGTCTAAGAAACTGAAGTCCCAAACTTCGTCTATTAGTATTTTATCACCGAGTCACGTTTCCTTTTATCATATCACGTTTCTGACTCCGAAAAGCCTTCCGGTTTCAATCATCAACCTCAAAAATCGTGCCAAACTCAGTTTAAATGAAATAAATATCAAAATTTGATTTTTAATCTTTAAAAACAATCTCGATTATTACACATACACATCTATATGTTTATCTTAGTATATAGATACATGTATATTTATATTTATATATGTATTAGACTTAAATAACAACTTAGGTTTAGGACTTAGACTTTAGTGTAAGACTTAAAGTTCTATGTTTTAAGACTCTAGATATCAAGATTTAGTGAGTGACTTCGTGTATAGAGAATAGAACCTAGTATTAAGATATAGAAACAAAGTTTAACCTAGTATCACAGAAGACATCCTAAAATTCTCTCAGGTTGTGTTTGGAAATTGATTTCTTAAATTTTTTGGAATTTAAAATGTAAGGAATTTGAATAACCATAATTTAAATTTTTTGTTTGGATAACCATAGTATTTATAATTTCCTTTATTGTAGTTACTAACTATATGTATAATATTTTAATGTATAACTATATGTATAAACTATATATATGTTATGTTTATGTATTTGAATACATATAAATATATGTATGCATATAAATATTTACGTATGAATATATAGTTATGTTCGTTTAATAAGAAAAAAAATGGTTGATTCCTGTAGTGAAATAATAAAAAGGATTTTTTTAATTCAAAATAGGGCGTTTTTGTTTGTAAAAAAAAAAAATAAAAGAACAAATGTTTAATACAGGTCAATTAGCTAATATTATTTTTATACCACGTAATTATATTTAATGTTTTCTTAACTAGTGTCCAGGGTACTGATTAGCAAAATCCTATGTTCATCATAGTATGTAAATTCCTTGCATTTTAAATATATATGTCTGCTATATAAGTTGTGTTAGTTTCCTATTTTTAGTTTTGGCCTAATGTTGATCATGATAATTTTTTTCCTAATAAGTAACTTGCAATATAAATTGATAGTTTGATTTTTATAATTTATATTATTTTTACCTTTTTTAATTTACTAAAATGGCTAATTATAAAGATATAATTGGAAGTTACAAATAACAAATGTTCATTGAATAAAAAATGATAATTGTTCAATTAATAAGAAAAATGGTGCATTCCTATAGTGAAGTAACAAAAAGGATTTTGTTCCTATTTATAAGAGGGCATTTTTCTCTTTAAAAAAAAAATTAAAGAATCACAGGTCATTTAACTCATTACTTTTATTATTTTTTATACTACTTAACTACATTTAATACTTTCTTAATAATTATATATATATATATATATATATATATATATTCATCTTAGTATCTAGATACATGTATGTTTATATTTATATATGTTTAATGTTTTAGGACTCTAGATTTTAGGATTTAGTGAGTGACTTCTTGTGTAGGAATTAGAACTTAGTATTAGGATATAGGAACAACGTTTGACCCAATATCACTGAGAACCTCTTAAGATCTCCTTAGGTTGTATTTGGATTGTGAAATTTTAAATTTCTTGAAATTTAAAATATAGAAAATTTGAATTACTACAATTTAAATTCTTTGTATTTTAAATTTTTTATTTGAATAACCATAGTATTTATAATTATATACCTATATATATGTTATGTTTGTGTATTTGAATATATACATATACATATAAATATATGTGTGCAGGAGTACACACAAGTCCATATGTCTGTACATGTATATATAAGTATGTATATGCATATTTATGTATGTTACATATATATATTTACACACACATATGTATTTATAAAGTTATATGTATAAAATATATATAAATATGTATGTAAGCATCAAACATACATGTGGGTCTTGCTAACTAGGGAACCGGTTAAGAAAATATTAAAAACAGTTAGGTAATATAAAATATAACAAAAGTAATATAAATTAAATAACTTATATTAAATGTGGTCCTTTCATTTTTTAAAAGACAAAAATATTCTCTTTTAATTTTCTTAACATTTATTCATTTATTAAATAAATGAAGAATCCTTTTCGTCTTCCTCAAGTTCCTCTGCTTCAAGCTTTGCTGCACACATTGGTTGTAGAGGTATTTCAATTCTTCTCTTGAGTAAGTTTTTTAAGTTTCACATGACTCACTATCTGATGCTATTTTTAGTTTTGGCCTATTGTTCGTAAGGCTAATTATTTTTCCTTATTATCTTGTAATATGTAACTTGCAATATAAATTGATAGTTTGGTTTTTATAATTATAGGAAATTTACTTAACTACATTTAGCAAAACCCTATATATATATATATGCATATATGCATCTATATATATATGTCTATGTTTATCTTAGCATGTAGATACATGTATATTTATATTTATATATGTTTTAAGAGGTCCTCAATAATACTAGGTCAAACTTTATTCCTATATCTTAATACTAAGTTTGTCCTACGCAGTAAATCACTCACTAAATCTTAAAATCTAGAGTCCTAAAACTTAAAACATAAAACTTAAGTCTTACACCAAATTCTAAGTCCTAAACCTAAGTTGCTATTTAAGTCTAATACATATATAAATACCAATATACATGTATCTACATACTAAAATAAATATATGCATATATATATACAGACGCACACACATAAATATATGTGTGTGTGTATATATATATATATATATATATAGATAGTTTTGCTAAATATAGTTAGGTAGTACAAAAAATAACAAAAATAATATAAATTAAATGACCTACACTAAATGTGGTTCTTTTTTTTTAAAGACAAAAATGTCCTCTTCTCATTTTCTTAACATTTATATTTTTATTAAATAAATGAAGAATCCTTTTCATCTTCCTCAAGTTTCTCTGATTCAAGCTTTGCTGCACACACTGGTTGTAGAGGTTTTTCAATTCTTCACTTGTGTAAGTTTTGTAAGTTTTTCATCACTTAGTAATTGATGCTATTTTTAGTTTTGGCCTATTGTTCGTAATGCTAATCATTTTTCCTTACTATCTTGTAATATGTAACTTGCAATATAAATTGACAGTTTGGTTTTTATAATTTGTATATATATTTTTAACTTTTTTATTTTATTAAAATGGCTAATATTATAAAGATATCATTGGAAGTAACAAATGACAAATGTTCATTTAATAAAAAATGATAATTATTCATTTGACAAAAAAGGATTTTTTTTCCTCTTGAAAAGAGAGCATTTTGGTCTTTAAAAAAAATTAAAAGAACATATATTTAATATAGGTTATTTAATTCATATTACTCTTATTTTTTTTATATTAATTATATTTAGCAAAATCTTATATATATATATATATATATATATATATAGATGCATATATTCATTTTAGTATGTAGATATACGTATATTTATATTTATATATGTTTTAGGAGGTCCTCAGCAGTAATAGGTCAAATTTTGTTCTTATGTCCAAATACTAGGATCTAATTCTTGCAAACTAAGTCACTCACTAAATCCTAAAATTTAAAATCCTAAAACTTAAAACACAGAACTGAAGTCTTACACTAAAGTTTAAGTCCTAAACCTAAGTTGCTATTTAAGTCTAATACATATATAAATATCAATATACATATATTTACATATTAAGATGAACATATGCATAAATAAATATACATACATACATCCAGAGAGAGAGAGAGAGAGATATATATATATATATATATATATAGAGTTTTGCTAAATGTAATTAGGTAGTGCAAAAAATAACAAAAGTAATATGAATTAAATGACCAAAATTAAATGTGGTTCTTTCATTTTTTTAAAGACAAAAATGTCCTATTCTCATTTTCTTGACATTTATTTTTTTATTAAATAAATGAAGAATCCTTTTCGTCTTCCTTAAGTTCCTCTGCTTCAACCTTTGCTGCACACACTGGTTGTAGAGGTATTTCAATTCTTCTCTTGTGTAAGTTCTGTAAGTTATTCATCACTCAGTAAATGATGCTATTTTTAGTTTTGGCCTATTGTTAGTAATGCTAATTATTTTTCCTTGTTATCTTCTAATATGTAACTTGCAATATAGAATGATAGTTTGGTTTTTTAAATTTATATATATGTATATATTTTAAAGTTTTTATTATATTAAAATAGATAATATTATAAAGATATCATTGAAAGTGACAAATGATAAATGTTCATTTAATAAAAAATAATAATTGTTCATTTAATAAGAAAAAATGGTTGATTCCTATTGTGAAGTAACAAAAAAGGATTTATTTCCTATTGAAAAGAGAGCATTTTTGTCTTTAAAAAAAAAAATCAAAGACCAAATATTTAATATAGGTTATTTAACTCATATTACTCTTGTTATTTTTTATATTACTTAACTACGTTTAGCAAAATCCTATATATATATATGTATATATATATGTATATATATGTGTGTATATGCATATTATATATGTTTTAGGAGGTCCTCAACAATATTAGGCAACAATACTAGGTCAAACTTTGTTCATATGTCCTAATACTAGGTTTTAATTTCTACACATTAAGTCACTCACTAAATCCTAAAATTTAGAGTCCTAAAACTTAAAACATAGAACTTAAGTCTTACACCAAAGTCTATGTCCTAAACCAAAAATTTTAATATATATATAAATATCAATATGCTTGTATCTACGTATTAAGATGAATATATGCATACAAAAACACACACACACATATACATACACACACACACACACACGCACACACACACACACATATATATATATATATAGGGTTTTGTTAATTGTAGTTAGGAAGTTCCAAAAATAACAAAAGTAATATGAATTAAATGACCTACATTAAATGTAGTTCTTTCATTTTTTTTAGAGACAAAAATATCCTTTTCTCATTTTCTTAACATTTAATTTTTTTTATTAAATAAATGAAGAATCCTTTCATCTTCCTCAAGTTTCTTTGGTTGCAGAGGTATTTCAATTCTTCACTTGTGTAAGTTTTGTAAGTTTTTCATCACTTAGTAACTGATGCTATTTTTAGTTTTGGCCTATTGTTAATACTTCTAATTATTTTTCTTTATTATCTTGTAATATGTAACTTGCAATATAAATTGATAGTTTGGTTTTTATAACATATATATATTTTAAATTTTTATTTTATTAAAATGGCTAATATTATAAAGATATCATTGGAAGTGACAAATGATAAATTTTCATTAAATAAAAAATGATAAATGTTTCATTTAATAAGAAAAAATGGTGATTCCTGTTGTGAAGTAACAAAAAAGGATTTATTTCCTTTTGAAAAGAGAGCAATTTTGTCTTTAAAAAAAAAGTCAAAGAACAAATATTTAATATAGATTATTTAACTCATATTACTGTTGTTATTTTTTATACTACTTAATTACATTTACCAAAACTATAATATATATATGTATAAATGTATATATATATATATATATATATGTTCATCTTCGTGTTTAGATATATGTATATTTATATTTTTATATTTACTAGACTTAAATAACAGTTTAGGTTTATGACTTAGACTTTGGTGTATATGCATATTTATGTATGTGTCGGCGTAAACAAATATACATTATATATATATGCATATATGTATAAAATATATGTATATATATATGCATATATATATATATATATATATAGAAAGACGTCGTGCACACACACACATGTATTTATAAAGTTATATGTATAAAATATATATAAATATGTATGTAAGCATCAAACATATATGTGGGTCTTGCTAACTAGAGAACTGGTTAAGAAAACATTAAAAGCAATTAGGTAGTATAAAAAATAACAAAAGTAATATAAATTAAATGACATACATTAAATGTGGTACTTTCATTTTTTCAAAGACAAAAATATTTTTTACTCATTTTCTGAACATTTATTCATTTATTAAATAAATAAAGAATCCTGTTCGTCTTCCTCAAGTCCCTCTGCTTCAAGCTTTACTGCACACACTGGTTGTAGAGGTTTTTCAATTCTTCTCTTGTGTAAATTTTTTAAGTTTCTCATAACTCAATAACTGATGTTATTTTTAGTTTTGGCCTATTATTCGTAATGCTAATTATTTTTCCTTACTATCTTGTAATATGTAACTTGCAATATAAATAGATAGTTTGGTTTTTATAATTTATAGATATATTTTTAACTTTTGTATTTTATTAAAATGGCTAATATTATAAAGATATCATTGGAAGTAACAAATGACAAATTTTTATTTAATAAAAAATGATAATTGTTCATTTAATAAGAAAAAAATGGTTGATTCCTATTGTGATGTAATAAAAAAGGATTTTTTTTCTTATTGAGAAGAGAGCATTTTGGTCTTTAAAAAAAATTAAAAGAACAATTATTTAATGTAGGTTATTTAACTCATATTACTCTTGTTATTTTTTATATTACTTAACTATATCTATCAAAACCCTATATAATATGTATATATATGTATATATAGATATACATATGCATATGTTCATCTTAGTATGTAGATACATATATATTTATTTATATATATATATATATATATGTTTTAGGAAGTCCTCAGCAATACTAGGTTAAACTTTGTTCCTATGTCCTAATACTAGATTTTAATTCCTACACACTAAGTCACTCACTAAATCCTAAAATCTAGAGTCCTAAAACTTAAAACATAAAATTTTAGTCTTACACCATAGTCTAAGTCCTAAATATAAGTTGCTATTTAAGTTCAATACATATGTAGATATCAATATATATATATATATATATATATATCTACATACTAAGATGAACATATGCATATACATACACGCATATATATATATATATATACATAGTTTTACTAAATGTAGTTAGGTAATACAAAAAATAACAAAAATAATATGAATTAAATGACATACATTAACTGTAGTTCTTTCATTTTTTTAAAGACAAAAATGTCCTCTAGTCATTTTCTTAACATTTATTTTTTTATTAAATAAATGAAGAATCCTTTTCATCTTCCTCAAGTTCCTCTGCTTCAAGCTTTACTGCACACATTGGTTGTAGAGGTATTTCAATTCTTCTCTTATGTAAGTTTTGTAAGTTGTTCATCACTCAGTAACTGATGCTATTTTTAGTTTTGGCCTATTGTTAGTAATGCTAATTATTTTTCCTTTTTATCTTATAATATGTAAGTTGCCATATAAATTGATAGTTGGTTTTATAATTTATATATATATTTTTAACTTTTTTATCTTTTTAAAATGGCTGATATTATAAAGATATCATTGAAAGTGACAAATGATAATTTTTCATTTAATAAAAAAAAATGGTTGATCCCTATTATGAAGTAACAAAAAAAGATTTAGTTCTTATTGAAAAGAGAGCATGTTTGTCTTTAAAAATTAGTCAAAAAACAAATATTTAATATAGGTTATGTAACTCATATTACTTGTTATTTTTTTATACTATTTAACTACCTTTAGCAAAACCCTATATATATATATATGCATATTTGTATGTATGTATATGTTTATCTTAGTATTTAGATACTTGTATATTTATATTTATATATGTATTAGACTTAAATAGTAGTTTAAGTTTAGGACTTAGACTTTGATGTAAGATTTAAGTTTTATGTTTTAAGTTTTAGGACTCTAGATTTGAGGATTTAGTGTGTGACATAGTGTGTAGGAATTAGAACCTAGTATTAGGACATAGGAACAAAATTTGACTTAGTATTGCTGAGGACCTCCTAAAATTCCCTTAAGTTATGTTTGGATTATGGAATTTTAAGTTTCATTTAATTCAAAATGTAAGAAATTTGAATTACCACAATTTAAATTCCTTTTTTGGAAAATCATAGTATTTATAAATATCTTTGTTGTAATGAATAGCTATATCTATAATATCTCAATGTGTGTGTATATATATATACCTCTCTCTCTCTAAATATGTTATGAGTATGTATTTGAATATATACATATTAATATAAATATATGTGTGTAGATGTACACACAAATGCGTGTGTGGATATGTATATATATGTATGTATATGTGTATTTATGTATGTATGTGTCTATAAACAAATATACATATATATATTTATATACGCATGTAATATAGATATGATTTTTGCTAACTAGGGCACTGGTTTGAAAACCATTAAATGCAGTTTAGGTAGTATAAAAAATAACAAAAGTAATATGAATTAAATGACCTACATTAAATGTTGTTCTTTCATTTTTTTTAAGGCCAAAATGCATAGAATTCCTTTGAACTTTAACCCTTTTGCAAAGAGCCCCTTGAGTTTTAAAGCTTGACTAGGGTCTCTCTCGAACTTTTAAAATCTTGCAAATAAGAACGTTCGTTAAATTTTTCATCCAAATACTAGTATTTAACTGTACATTAGATTCGTTAACTTGACATCAGAATTTTTACTGATTTGGACCAAGGGTAATTTCATATTTTTACTTTTTTCTCTTTCTTCCACAATTCTCTCTTTATCCTTTTTCACAGGCCAAACCAAACCCATCACTCTCCATGACAGTGACCCGAAGGTTTTGACCCGAGAGTGAAGGGTTGAATTTGCCATTGATGATTTTAATTCACTATTGTTGATGGAAGAAGTTGCAGAAGAAGAATAATCTTCTTTGATTATAGTTCGTTCTGCTTCAGCTTCACTAATTCAAAGATTCAACAATGGTGGATCATTCTTCTTTTACAACTTCTTCCTTCAACCCTTACGAATTCTTCCAAATCAAACTTAATCCAGATGGCTCCCTCACCTGACTTCGACTCATTCCCACCATGGACCTAACTCCGAAGCTGACTACCACCACTGTCGATTCCAATGCATCGTCGCCAATCGTTGAGAGGGTCGTGCGTGCAACAACTGATAGTTTCATTGCTTATATTCTCTTTATTCTCTTTCTCGCCTCATTCTTTTATTCCTCTTTTCCTGCTTTTTTCTCCCCTGCATAAGGATTAATTCTTGCCCTATTAAGGAAACCCCATTATTGGTTTTGGTTTGGGTCTGTCATAATGAAAGCAAGGAGTTATGAGCTTTATATTAGAGAGACGTTCTTTTATTGTGGTTTCGATTTTGCGTTTCTCTACTAAAAATGTGATGCTAGGGTTCACAAGGCTAACTTTCTAGTAGCGTGACATATACGAGACATTATTTGTTGTAATTGTAAGTGTTTCATCGGTAGCCAGATCTCCAGCTACATATCTCTGGTTATAGCGCTCATCTGTCATTCTTGCTCACCGAAGAATCCTTGCAATGATGATGGCAATTCCTTATCTTCCTCTTTAATTTTGGCTTACATTTCAAGCACTGACTCTTATGCTACAGTGTCGAAGAAGATTAGGTTAGTAGATGATCGGCGCAAGACAGAGATGGTGGTTTTTACCAGTTACATCACCAATGAGACCTATAAATCTTCAGCAATAATGACAATGAAAAGGAAGAAGATTGTGCATCAGTTAGGTGGGTGGGTTTTGGGTTACTAGCTAATGAAAAGGGTGAAAGAGATAATTGTGTAAGAAATAGAGAAAAAAAGAGAAAAGATGAAATTGCCTTTGGTCTAAGTCAGTAAAAATTCAGACGTGGAGTTAACAGATCTGATGTGGCAGTTGATCGTTAGTATTTGGGTGAAAAATTTAACGGATGCTCTTATTTGTAACATTTTAAAAGTTCGGGGGGCGATCCCTTGTCAAGTTTTTAAACTCAGGGGAGTTCCGTGCATTTTGACCCCTTTTTTAAAACAAAAATGTCCTCTTCCCATTTTTTTAACATTTATTTTTTTATTAAATAAATGAAGAATCCTTTTTGTATTCCTTAAGTTCCTCTGCTTCAAGCTTTGCTGCACACACTGGTTGTAGAGGTATTTCAATTTTTCTCTTTTGTAAGTTTTGTAAGTTTCTCATCACTCAATAACTTATGCTATTTTTAGTTTTGACCTATTGTTAGTAATGCTAATTATTTTTCCTTATTATCTTGTAATATGTAACTCGCAGCACAAATTGATAGTTTGGTTTTTATAAATTATATATATATATTTAAGTTGTTTTATTTTATTAAAATAGCTAATATTATAAAGATATCATTGGAAGTAACAAATGACAAATTTTCATTAAATATAAAATGATAATTCTTCCTTTAATAAGAAAAAAAATGGTTGATTCCTATTGTGAAGTAACAAAAAGGATTTTTTTTTCCTATTGAAAAGAGCATCTTTTCTTTAAAAAAATAAAAGAACAAATACTTAATAAAGGTTATTTAACATATGTTACTCTTGTTATTTTTTATACTACTTAACTATATTTAGCAAAACCTTATATATATATATATGCATATGTTCATCTTAGTATGTAGAAACATGTATATTTATAGCTATATATGTATTAGACTTCAATAGCAACTTAGGTTTAGGACTTAGACTTTGGTGTAAGACTTAAGTTCTATGTTCTAAGTTTTAGAACTCCAGATTTTACGATTTAGTGAGTGACTTAATATTTCAATGTGTATACACACACATCTATATATATATATGTGAATGTATTTGAATATATACATACTAATATAAATATATGTGTGCATATGTACACACAAATGCGTATGTGTGTACATGTACATATAAGTATGTATATTTATTTTTATGTATGTGTTCATAAACAAATGTAAATATACACACACACACACATAATTTCCATATGTATATGTATAAAATATATATAAATATGTATGTGAGCATGTAATATAGATATGAGTTTTGTTAACAGGGCATCGGTTTGGAATCCATTAAATGCAGTTTGGTAGTGTAAAAAATAACAAAAGTAATATGAATTAATTGACCTATATTATGTGTGGTTCTTTTATTTTTTTTAAAGACAAAAATGTCCTCGTCTCATTTTCTTAAAATTTATTTTTATTAAATAGATGAAGAATCCTTTTCATCTTCGTCAAGTTCGCTTGCTGCAAGCTTTGCTGCACACAGTGGTTGTAGAGGTATTTCAATTCTTCTCTTGTGTAAGTTTTGTAAGTTTTTCATCACATAGTAATTGATGCTATTTTTAGTTTTGGCCTATTGTTAGTAATGCTAATTACTTTTCCTTATTATCTTGTAATATATAACTTGCAATATAAATTGATAGTTTCACTTTGATAATTTAACTTTTGTATTTTATTAAAATGGCTAATATTATAAAGATCTCATTGGAAGTGACAAATGACAAATGTTCATTTAATAAAAAATGATAATTGTTCATTGAATAAGAAAAAATGGTTGATTCCTATTGTGAAGTAACAAAAAATGATTTTTTTTCCTATTGAAAAGAGAGCATTTTTATCTTTAGAAAAAAAATAAAAGAACAAATATTTAATATAGGTTATTTAACTTGTATTACTCTTGTTATTTTTTATACTACTTAACTATATTTAATAAAACCCTATATACATATATGCATATGTTCATCTTAGTATGTAGATATACGTATATTTATATTTATATATGTATTAGACTTAAATAGCATCTAAGGTTTAGGACTTAGACTTTGGTGTAGGACTTAAGTTCTATGTTTTAAGTTTTAGGACTCTAGATTATAGGATTTAGTAAGTGACTTAGTGTGTAGGAATTAGAACCTAGTATTAGGATACAGGAACAAAGTTTGAACTAGTATTATTGAGGACCTTCCAAAATTCCCTTAAGTTACGTTTGGATTGTGGAATTTTAAGTTTCATTTAATTTAAAATGTAAGAAATTTGAATTACCACAATTTAAATTTCTTTTCTTTGAAAGTATAGTATTTATAAATTTCTTTGCTGTAATTAATAACTATATGTATAATATTTCAATGTGTGTGTATAATATATATATATATGTTTGTGTATATATATATATTTGTATAGATGTTTTGTATATGTATTTGAATATATACATATTAATATAAATATGCGTGCATATGTACGCACACATGCATGTGTGTACATGTATATATATGTATGTATATGTATATTTATGTACATATTTGTCCATAAACAAATATACATATATATATATTTATATATGTATATGTATAAATATATATATAAATATGTAAGTAAGCATGTAATATAGATATGAGTTTTGCTAACTAGGGCACTGGTTTGGAAACCATTAAATGCAGTTAGGCAGTATAAAAATAACAAAAGTAATTTGAATTAAATGACATACATTAAACGTGCTTCTTTTACTTTTTTGAAGACAAAAATGTCCTCTTCTCATTTTCTTAACATTTATTTTTTTTATTAAATAAATGAAGAATCCTTTTCATCTTCCTCAAGTTCCTCTGCTTCAAGCTTTGTTGCACACATTAGTTGTAGAGGTATTTCAATTTTTCTCTTTTGTAAGTTTTTGTAAGTTTCTCATGACTCAATAATGCTGTTTTTAGTTTTGGCCGATTGTTAGTAATGCTAATTATTTTTTCCTTATTATCTTGTAATATGTAACTTGCAGCATAAATTGATAGTTTGGCTTTTATAATTTATATACATATTTTTTAACTTTTTTATTTTATTAAAATGGCTAATATTATAAAGATATCACTGGAAGTGACAAATGACAAAGCTAATAATTGTACATATGTATGTATGTTTGTTCATTAACCGCATCAAGCGATCCTTTACCTTACCTCGTTAGGAAACCTAATCGCCTCGAGTTTTTTTAACCTTGTCGAATGATCTACCACTTCCAACGATCCACCTCAACCTTGTTGAATGATCTACCACCTTTAGTGATCCACCTCACTAGGTAACATAACCTTCATGAGAAAATTTATCTCACTAGGTGATCTAGTGTGCCAAAATATTCATTGTTTCAAGGCTAACTACCTCAACCAATCAAAATCCATGGCAAAATGTAACGACCCCCTTACGTCATACGCGATGCTTATCTGATTAGCGGAAGCATATGTGGCATTCTGAATGTTTATTCCCTATGTGGGAACGTCAGGGGATTGCTACTGGTTGAGCGTAACCCAAATAGATTCTCCGTTATCCATTCAGATTCCGTTCAACCCTGATTCACACGCAGCTAACTAAATACACATACATATATCATCAATAATAACTCTGGAATGAAATCTAATACTGATATACATGTCTCATTATACATTCATACACATTTCAATTCAAATCCATAAGTTTACGGCTGTAAGTTCTACCGAAAATCCGGCAGAGTTTCCTCTGTAATTTGGTCATATCCCAAGTACAGAATCACCTGTTTAAAACGTAACAACCACCCAACAACAAAGAAGAAACATACTAATATAAATCCATACACCGTAACATTAATTCATCGCTACAATCCATACATACTGCTCAAACGTCATATATACATTCAAACTAGTCCATACATAAGTTACAAGAAATGTAATCGATAATTAACAAGTGTCATCAAAGTATATGTACAAACAATTCAAGCATAAGTTAAATAATCCTCTGTCTATCCTCAAGTCAGCTTTGGCTATCGCCTGGCTCTCGCTCGTCCCTCGTTCATCCGAGTACACAACCTAATGAGATATGAATCCCAGTAGAATAATTTACAATTTAAATATCATTCAAAACCAGTTGAATACTCAATGTGTGAACACCGAAATCGTCTTCCCGAAATCGATTAAAACAATGAATACCTTATCTTTAAAATCGCTTAAACACATGGAAATTAAGAATATATCACAATCAGAAATCCATTTCTTTTAAAATCACCATAAAAATCAAATGAAATCCCATGCCCGTGTATCTCAATCCACGTTGGTTACAAATCCATCAGAATCAATCTAAATCATCTTCTAATTGCACGTAGTCTAGAGAGAATACCTCTCTTATCGTTAGGTGTGATCCGTAACACCAATCACCCGAATCAAGCCTATATTGTGAGTGTGATCCGTAACACCAATCACTCACTCAAGGACCGGGTGAGAATCAACATCTAGGGCGTCCCCTAGCATGTGCACATACGCCAATTCTCATCCTCATACAGTCTATTCGAACTCACATGCACTCGGTCGGCTATTCCTCAGGGTTCTAGGGTATCACGCCTAAATCACAACGTTTCCCTGTGTAGGTTGTAATATCCTCAATTCTATGATATCAGGTATGTCTTAGAATCCTAGACTAAATATTTTTATGCATTGAAAATAGTCCAAAAAATTATTTTGTATTACCTTAAACAAAGTAAGGACTAAACTGAAAGGAAATGATTAGGGACTAAGATGAAAGGAAATTTGTTTCACAAAATATCCTGATAGTAAGCACGTAAATTGAGGTACATTTATGGCACACAGTTATGAGGTTTAAAAATGGTGCCAATGTCATGAATGCTACCAGAAAAATATTTAGGGGCAAAACGGTCAAAATTTTATCTGAAAATAAGAATAAAATATTTATTTATCAGATAAAATGGCTAATTTTTATCTGAAAAATTATGATTTTGCCTCTAGAATATTTTTCCAAAATTTTTCAAAAAAAAAAAAAAAATTTGGCCCGGCACTTAAGAGGGGTAAAATGGTCATTTTACCATGAAGGGCAAAATGGTAATTTTGACACCAAGGGTAAAAAGGTAATTTCATCACAAGGACATAAGGGAAATTTTACCTAAAGAAACACTTTAAAATTTCTAAAATACCCTTACATGTCAAGGTTTTAAGAAGGAAAAAGTGAAGGGTATTTTGGTCATTTTGCCACCAAGGGCAAAATGGTCATATTAGCCAATTTAAATAAGTTACACTACTTCTTCTTCTCCTCCTTAGCAAAGACGACGTGAAGGTTTTTGGAAGGGAGAAATAACATAGGCTTCATAAGGGAGAAAAGGGAGAAAAAGCAAGGAAACTTCAAGGTTTATCCACCAAAAATTGCAAATCAAGGTAGCTTAGCATTCTTTCATCACTTATTTCATGTTTTAATGGATTTTTCCAAGCTTTTGAGATTTTCATGGCTGAATGAACAGTACATAAATAGTGATGTTTTTAAGTTTACATTCTTAAATTCTCAAAATTTCTATGGATTAATGCTTAGAAAGTAGTATGGAGTTGTTTGTGATGGTTAATTTCAATTATGAAAGTGTTTATGTTCATTTCCCAATTTTGTTTCATTTGCCCTAAAACCCCAAATTCATGAATGTCATGCCAAATTGTTTGTTTTGCCTTGATTGTTATGGATAGATGGTGATTGATGGTTTATAGATGATGAAAATGGGATTAAAGAAATGATTATATGAAAAATGATGATTTTTGCACAAAATGCCTCTTTAGGCCATGGCTAGCAAAATGATATTTTGAAAATTGTTTGAAAAATTTTAAATTAGCTTATTGGTAATTCAAGTTATGGCCAATGGAGGGTAGAATAATTGTCAATTGGTTGAAATGCCCAATTTTGCCTAAAAATCCCACCTTGACCAAGAGTATACATGTTTTTGGTGAAGAAAGTGTGCTAAAATTTCTATGTGTGTGTCTTGGTTGAAACAAGATTAATTGGCAATTATTTTTATGCAAAATGATCCCATTAAATTTTATGTAGCCTACTTGACCAATTTTAGGACATAGAAATATTTATGGAAAATCTTGTACAAAAATGTAATGAAATTGGTCAAAGTATACAAAGGAAATAATATGACGTTGCAATTAAATTTTAATGAATATTTTGTGCAATCTTGGCAATTCTAGCAATTTGTGTGCATGTTTAAGTGTGGGGAGACAATGATTATACACACCTTGGGTATGTATAATTAGGTGAGAAAGGGGGAAAATGGAATAATAAGTAGGAAATGGAAAAGGTTCAACTTTGAAACCCTTTAAATGCAATAAAATGTGAAAAAGGGAATTTAGTGTAAATGGGAAGGAAAAGTAAATTTATTTTGCTTATTATATGGCAAGAGTGACAAATAGAAATTGTTAAGTATGAAAATCTTAAATTTCTTAAGGATTTCTCTTGACCAAGAATGAACCTTCCTTTTTATACAAATTCAAGAATGGAATTGTTATTGAGATTTAAAGGTTTTCTTTTTAGAAAGTGAGAATGATAGTATCATCATGAATGAGGAAAGAAAAGGATTGATTTATGACATAGATAAGGAAAAACATAGCATGGTATTGGAAAACATTGAATGGAAGGAAAATATTTGAATGTTCAATAAAGAGAAACATAGAGGAAGTAATTCCAATATATGTTTTAGGATAGATAGGCTTATAACCGAATGACCAATTGTCGGTATGGGACGGCCGTTGGACATTCCACGGTTGTATCATAAATTTGGATGGTGAAACATCCGCTCGGAATGAAAGAATTTCGAAAACGCTGTGATGATTGTGAATTCTAAGTTAGTGTAACCTAGATGGCCAATTGAACAGGGGACATTTACTTAGAATTTGGCAAAATTATGGGATTAAGCCTAATCATCCTAGTTGACATATATAGGAAATAGCATACTGGGAAATGATCCATAATGTAGGTTGTGGTGATCTATGGCATCATGAACCGCCCATAAAGCGGGAGAAGATGATCTGTGTGAATAACAAGTGATTCCATGAGCTTAGTTTGACTGAACCCTGGGAGAAATTCCCACTTAGATCTGTCTTTATGACATGATCACCGAATGTGAATGGGTACTCGGATCCACTGAGGGACGCTGGATGTACCGAGGCGTAATTGTCACACACTTGATAGAGCGGCTATCTCATTCATGCACGCTGTAGTATGTGGAGTAATTTATACTTCCGATACTCTTGTGTCTCTCTGAATTGAAAATATGGCTTTTAGCCAAATGTGAATGTTTATTTTCCTTATAAATAATGCAGTTTTCCATGAATGGTAAATGTTGTTTCTCCTAAATTATCTATGGCTGAATGGAAATTTAATGAATGTACTTTCCTGATTATGGTACTAAACGGTATATGGTGAACTATGATTGTGACTGAAATTGATACTGTTTTTATTTTATAACTGATATATTATTGATATACCTCATAAACTTCATCCTATACAGCTGACTGGTTTATTTATAGCATTTCCTAGAAATGATGGAATTTAAGAATAAGGAATGTAAATTGTTTTCCGTACCCATACGGTGGTACATACCATAGCTCAGAAATGAAATGTGGAATGCGTAGCTACTGAGAAATTATTTTCTCATTATTTTCTGGTATGTATCAGATGACTAGGACCATTATGATACTACGAGACAGAAGGGATTAGCTACCCATCCCAAGAAATGGAATGATATATATTATGCTAGAAATACTTATAAGTATATGGATATGTAAGGCATACATATCAGGTTTATGAAAAATAGTTAAAAAGGGTATGAGTGGCAGGTTTGTTGCCTCCTTACCATATGAAAGCAAGAAAATTACATATATCCTGCAGTATATGTAACAATGTTGTCACGTTGAACTGGATGTAAATGTATGTAAAGGAAAAAGTTTAAATTTATCCTGAATTTTTATGGATTATGGCGTATGATTATTAGACTTTCGCTGTATTGATAATTGATATGATACCTGAGTAAGGATCCAAACCTAATGAAATGTATACTATAAAAGGATATTTAAAGAACTCAGGTAAGAAATAAAGGATAGAAGTGTATATAACACGCCAGTTTCTTAAGTGAAGGATTTTTCAATAAATAATATTTTAAATATGGTTTTGAAATTGGGGGTGTTATATAGGTTATCCACCCTTATACTCCTTAAACCTTTCTTAGGGTCGTCCTGGTTTAACGCGCAATCCCTAACTCTGACAAAGCTAAATCTGATAAAAATAGTTTCGTTTAAAAACTTCCTGTACGAGGAATACTTAACGGCCGTCCCATACCGGCTATCAAGTACCCAATCCTAAGTAAATCCGTCCTAAAGGCATCTAAACTCGATAAACAAGGTGTCTAACATGCAATTAGGGTTTTCAGCACACAGGATTGCAATTTTATCCCATCGAAAGCAGCACGCAATTCCATACAAGTCGTCTAAATCAGTTAGGTATTCACTAAATCAATTCTAGGGTTCGGGAAGTGTAAATTATCCTACCTGGTCTCCGGTCGCCTCAATTCAAATCAGGACTCTGTGAAATCTCGGTTTCTGAGCCCAATTAATTCCCTGGACATGAAATTGAATATTTAGATTCGTCACGTCATTCAATTTTCAATCCTAAACCCGGTTACACAGTTACCTAGGTTAATTAATTGCCTAATTACGTTCGGCAGCCATTTCAGTCATATAACATTAGTTTTTGGGAAAACGAACCTTACCACTGTGCTCGGATTATGGAATTCTACGTCCCGGTGATCTCAGTTTCTCGGGATACACGCCCGTAAACTCCGACGGCACACGGCGGCGCACGGTGGTGCACGATGGCGCACGGCGGTGAGGTGCGGTTTGTCTCAAAAATCACACCACGGTGAAGCCCGTAAGCTCAGGAGTCCGAATACGGTGGTGGCACGGCGGTTCACGGCCGTTTGGACGGTGTTTTCCGGCCACGAAGAGTCTCGCACGGCGGACGGCGTTTTGCCTCGATCCGGGTGCGTCCGGCCTCCTTTTGACGGCCGAAGCCATCGGAGGCGGTGGCAGCTCGGGCTACACGGTGGTGGGGGCGGTGAGGGTCCACGGCGTCGGACGGCGGCGGATCGGGCTGGGGAAGCTTCGTGCGATGGAGGGGAAAAACAGCGTTTTTCCGGCGACTCCGGCGGCCGTTGGTGGCGGTGGTTGGTTGCTGGTGGTTGTGGGCAGTGAGGGCTGTCGGTTGGTACCCTTGGTGGCAGCCCACGGTGGCTGTGGTGGCTGTTCACGGTGGAGGAAGGTGGAGAGAGAAAAGAGAGAAGAGAGAGAGAGTGTGGTGAGGAGAGAGAGTGAAATGAGAGAAATGGTGGGCTTTCGCATAATTTAAAGCCTCCAGGGGCGATCCCGACTTTTCCTAGGCCACCTGGGGATCTTTTAGGGTGTCGGCATCCTTCCAGACGTTGGCACGTATTTCCATGCGAAAGTCTTAGCCTCCATCAACGAAAGTGACGCACGAAACTCCTTCCGTCAGTTTCTGATCGCCGGATTACATTTCTTTCTATTTGATCGAGTTTCTGGCTTCGAACGACCTTCTGTGTCAAGTCACTATCCTCGAAATACATGTCAGGCTTCGTTTGATTGGGATTAGGGTTAAAATCAAGTTTTATCTTTTAAAATTCTTTAAAAACTCTTTCGAATCTTTCCCGTTGTTACACAAAACATGCACTTAGGATTGTAAGTCCAAAAGAGCACACACCTATGGACTTAGGAGACTAGTGATAATACCAAATATGACCACTATTGAGAGATCACCCTTATGCGCGCCCAGATCACCTAGATAAGGCCTCTCCAAGGCTATAGATATGCCACTGGGAACGTCTACTTATTTCCATGTCTTTACAATTTGCACACATTATCTATAAGTATTGCTATACCCATTAGTACTAGGTACGCAAAATCTATTGCTTTCTATGCTCTATACGCTTATTGTCAAGCTCTCCTACTCTCTCTTGCTAACTTTAGCATCAGAGATGCATTTAGGGAGTCATCTCTCCCGACCCATTCGTTTTTTGCTCCCTTTGTGCAAGATTTTGCTGCCTTTGATACCCTTCATGCTTCCTCTATAGTGATTTAGTCCAAAATTGATTTATCAAAACCCAATTTTACATGTTTTATATTTTTTTAGTCCAAAGCAATAAGATGTGTATATTTTTTTTTATTAGGGATTAACAATGGTACATGAAAGGAGATAAATAACTAAAAATAAAAAAGTTTTTGGAAACAATTTTTAATTTTTTAAAATATAAAAACAAAAAAAACTTATATCAATATTTTTGTAATCAAAAACTTAAAAAAGTAAAATATATGTTTTTTAAAAAATACAAAACAACTAAATTACATTTTGAACTATAATTTTTTAAAATAGTAATATAAAGATAGTAAATCTAACAATTGTAAAAGAAAGAAGAAAAAGATCATGAAAGTAGTTATGTAATAAGATAACAAAATTTAGAATAAAATCTAGATGGCAAAAGCATAATTTATGTTTTTAAACTTGACATCGATTTTTCATTTTGTCCTTAAAGTTTTTTTGCAATAAATTTTGTTTTTAAAGTTTCAAATTACAATTAATTTTGTCTCAGTCTAATGCTATCCAAATTATTAATGAAAAATGATGATGTAGCATCTGACGTTTAATGTTAAAATATTGGACAAAAATAAACTGCTAACTCATATCAACTTTGGGGACATATTTGATAGTATATTTAAATTATGATGATACATTTGATAATAAATCCTAAAATTATGAACAAGGTTTTGAAAATATTCAAATACTAAACAAAATATACATTCTTATATTTTAGCATTTAAACTCTCGCTTAATCACTATTAGATACAAAAAATTATTTAATGGAGGCTTTAATAAATACTTTGTATACAACTTGAACAACTTCAAAGGCAGCTTCACATTTTCTTCCAAATGCAACATCACTTGAATAGATTCACTGGAGGAACTTTGTAGCACTCATGACATTTATGACTTCAATAGAGAAACTTTGTAGATCAATGTGATGAAATTTACCATGAACTATGATGAGAGTCAGAATATGTAAAATCTCAATAGAAATTGTGTTCTCTTTCACATTACCTACAAACATCATCTTCTTATTTTTTAGAAATAGTGAAGACACATGAAAGCAAACAGAACATAAACAAATCTTTATGTTGTTTAGGAAATTCTTTTCTTTGTAATCTAATTGTTCCAATTCACATACCTCTTCCCCGGCCTACTCATCGAGTCCAAGCAACCAATTTTACGAAGTCTCATTTAGTGGCTAAGACAAAGTAGCTCTATTGAGGTTTTACAAATTTTGAATCTCATCATCACATTGTAGAGTTCTTACATTGAAGTCATAAAAGTCACATGATGTAGAATTCCTCTATTGAATTTATTAAAGCGATGTTACATTTGGAAGAGAAAACGAAGCTGTCATTGAAGCTGTATACGAAGTATCTATTGAAGCCTCCATTGAAGAATTTATTTAAGTTTGATAGTGATTGAGTAAGAATAGAAATATTGTAATATAAAAATATGAACTGTCCTTAAAGTTTCAGTGAAATATTAAATATATTTTTAAAGTTGGTGTGAGTCCGCATTTCATTTTTATAAATATTTTAACAATACATCAATATAAAATGTTATATCATTATTTTTCATTAATAATTTAGATGACATTAGGTTATAAGATAAAATTATTTGTAATTCAAAACTTTAAAGACAATAAACAAATAAACATTCAGATCCAAATTCCTAGGAGATCATACAAAGATATCCATGATCCAAATAACTAAAATCTATAATTCTCAAATTTTTAATACATCATAAATTACAACAATAGAATCAAGATATATCGTCTCACCATTTCACATACTAATGTACATATGTTCAAATTATGCAAATGTTGTAAAAAATGGATGTTCAAAAACGTAAAAAAAAAAAAAAAAAAAAGCGTAAAGAACAATCAATATAATGTGATCTGATAATTATTCTTTTGTATCCCTTCTAATCGAGCAAGAATCCGATTTTTTCTCCTGAGGATGTTTCCCAACATATTCTTGTTCCACTCTTGAAGGTTTTCCTTCATGGTTGTTAGATTCTCCTGTATAGACATCTCATCCTTCCAATTTTATTTTAACAGCTCTTTAAAATTTTCGTGAGTGAGCCAGGCTGCTTCAGAGTAGAATGGAAGACTCATGAAATTGGGAGAGCAGCCATCGAGCATTAGTAATATAGGGTGGTGATCTGAACATTCTACTCTAGGTAAAACCTTAGTGATGGCATCTAGAAATACGAAGAGCAGTAGTAATATACGGGTACAGGTACGGATACAGATACAAGTACGAACAGTGATACGGCAAAATATTTTTATATAAAATAATAGATATATTATATATAACTTTTCACATTAAAATTAAATAATAAATATTTTTTACGCATTAAAAATATTCATTAAAAAATTTTAATAAACACTGACATAATTATTCATTAGTTAAAACACAAACATATATATTTATTTTAGCATATACATAACCTTTGCAAGATTACAGAGGAAGCAAAAGATTGTGCACTCTGTTTTTGTGTTGCAAAACGAGTCTTAGACTGTAAGTTTGAAACACAGTAAAAAACCTCTAGATGCAACGGCCACCGCAGAGCAAGGAAGAATAGATCTGTAAGTTTGAATTTTTAACTCTTAAATCTTGATTTTATATCAACAATGTCCAGATTTCCTCATCCAAATCCTATTAGAATTTCTTTTTTTAAAAATTTTAAATTTGTATGTTAGTTACAAAATACGTTTGGAATGCGTATTATACGGTATCCAAAGAGTACCCGTATGGAACATACGTATCAGGTACGGGTACGGCAAAAATCAATTCTTTCGTTAAAAGTTTGGCAGCGCCTGAGGTTTGTTCTAGCACCTCCTTTCCTATCATTAGCGTCTGGGATGTCATTTAAGTCACCAGCGAGAGCCTTCATTTCCTCTCTTGGATTAGCATAAACCGCCGTGAAGTTCCATTCCATTCCTCTTCATATGGGTCATTCAAAGCCATATGACAAAACTGGAAATTTTTCTCAGTTATATTGCATTGGATCTTTTCCTTTCTCCAGCTGACACAAATTCCTCCTCAGAATCCTCTTTCCTCTGTGGTTATAAATCATTGAAACCTAGATTTTGGAAAAATTTAGTCGCACGATTGGCATTGACTCATGACTTCCCTCTGAACTAAGATTTGGGGTGTTTGATTCATGGGTTGGGCCGAGATCAGATTTTTCTGTGCTTGTGTTTTTCACGTTATGATCCCTGTTGTTACTTGAGTACTATGATCTGGTAGGTCTTTGTAAGCATTACCAGTTTCATTGCAAGATCACTGGTCCAATCTGACCCAAATGGTTGCTTAATTCTTAATTTCTATAATCTTGAATTCTTCTTCTGCAGATTTTACAGACTCTCTTGACCGGAACAACGATCATCATCCTCTGACTCATGGTCCATAGCCTTGTAACTTTTCCTTTTCGGTGACCCCAATTCTCTCCTCTTGGTGATTTCATCCTCAGCGTAGTCCAGTGGGTTAAAGGATTCACCAGGGGAAGAGCCATCAAAGCTCTTAATCCTCTTCTTGCGTGTTGGAATAATTGTAATATAACAGAAAGAATAAATAGGTATTCATGAGACATAAAAATTATTTCTTGAAAAAGTTATTATAGCTAGGCATTACAGAGAAGTCAGCAAATAGATCTATTTATAATACATCCATACAGAGATTGTAATCAAAATATAGTTCTATTTTGTATATAAAATTATCTTTATTGAGAGAAAATAAATTAATAGAGAGATAAGTGTAATTTTTAATTTAAAATAATAATAAATATAATTTAAATAAATTTAAAAAATTTAATATAATTTATTTAAAGGTTTATTACCAATTTTTTTTAAAATAAATTAAGAGATGAGAATTTAAAACGATGTACCTAATGTAGCACTGGGACTCCCCGTTTCAATAGTTCAATGCTTCCATCATCATTATCACATATTACTAACTAGACAAGTAGACAACAATGCCAATCACGCTGAAAATGCCGACAATCCCTCACATAGTCACATGTTATTTCCCTAAAAATACCAATTTATGATTTCTTTTTATATACAGTAAATATTTATGAAAATTATCATATATAGATTTATAGTTTTTTTGAATTTTTATAATAGATAAGTGTAATTTTTATATCTGTGAAATTTTAATATAAACTAACATTGAAAAGCGCCATTAATTATAATTAGTATCGCTCAGGTTCTATATATGACAAAAAATAAAATATAAATGATGAACAAAAGATTTTATTTTAAATTATTCTTTAATTTTATTTCCAGTGAAATTAAATATTTTCTTTAATTATTTTTAATTAAAATTTTAGTGTTTAAATTATTAAAAGTAAAATTTTATTTTCAAATTATCACAAAAAAATAATAAATTTCTTAAAATAAAACACATCAGAAAGTAACAATCTAAAATATATTTAATTAAAAAAATTCATGCAATGAAAAAAATTACAAGAATATTATAAAAGATATAAAATATCAAGTAACTTTTTCAATTTTAGATTTAATTGATACATAATATTTTTTGTTTTGTGATGAAGAATAAAATATCATGTTGTAAAGTTTAAATATTAGAATTATAATTAGATTGTATATATATATATATATATATTCTCATAAATATTTTTAAAACCATTATTTTTTAAACATTTAAAAATAATATTTAAATACATTACATATTTATTATACCATTATTCTTTGTATAACAATTAGATTAATAAATAGTAAAAGAAAACTATTTTATATAATAACTAAAATATATAAAATTATTATTTTAATTTAAATTTTATAGAAATATAATTTACTTATATTAATATTTAATGATATTATTAAAATTTTTAATTATATTCTTCAATATTTTTAGTGATTTAAAATCATTATAGATAAAATAGGAGATGTGAACGATGTGGGTGGATAAGGAAGAGGACAATAACAATGACACAAAGTATGGCCCACATTCATGTGAACATGACTTTGTATGTGTTGACTCTTTTTATAGTATTTTGAAATTGGGTTCTTCTTTTATTTCTTTTTCCTTTTTTTTTGTAAGAATAAAAGAGTCTACAAAGAAGAGAGTTAAATCTTTTAAGAGATTAAACTTTCTATATCTCATTTCTTTGAAATTTTAACAAAAATATTTGAATAAATTCAAATATAAGACATGAAATTTTAAAAAATCATTCAAAGATATCAAATATTAAAATAACTAGAAAATGAATCATGTTAAAAAAGAGAAAGAGGTGAAATTCATAAAATAACAGAAAGATAAAAAATACAAAATTTACTCTAAAAGAATTAGAGGTTAATTTTTTTCTTCTTCTTATATTTTTTTTATTTTACGAACTTTACATCTCTCTCATATTTTTAAAGAATTTTTTTTCAAATAACTAAAGTCAATAATTCTCAAATTCTGAAAGCATCATAAATTACAACAATAAACATGCATACAGATATATCATCTCACCATTTCACATACTTATGCACATATGTTCAACTTATGCAAATGTATATTACAATAAATTGATGTTAAAACAAAAAGGGAGTAAAAAACAATCAATATAATGTGATCTAATAGTTCTTCAAACAAGTGGTGCCTTTACCATTTTCCATAAACATGACCTTGATTTTTTTCAATGATACTACGACATCTGTCATATTCATTCGAGTCCCAGGTAAATCAGTGCAACAATTCAAGGCTAATTCAAAAATTGATGATATATGGGATAATATATTACCATCAATTTGATTGTCTCCTTGCAACAAATTGGCATCCAAAATATTGATTATTGAATGTGGTGTTGATTTACTAACCCAATCTTTCAAACTCAAACCTTGAACGAACATATCATCTGTTGGCTTCTTCCTTGTAAACATTTCCATCAGCATAATACCATAACTATATACATCTCCTTTCCTAGAAACAACTCCTTTTGATCCATACTCTACATGTCAATTTGAATGGTAAGTAAACAAACCAGTATGAGAAAAAGATCTATAAGCTTTGTAGTTAAATTTTTTTTTATTTATATATCACTTTAAGAAATCTTCACATGCCAACACCACAAATATATATTAGTTATTAAATAATCCAAGAATTTATATAACATATATTTGAGTGTAACAACAGAGATATAAAATAAAATAAAATAAAATATCATACGATCATTAGATCATTACCTGGTGCCATATAACCAAGCGTAGCAAAAGTCTTGGTATTAATTTCCAATTGTCCTTCACCTAACAATTTGGCAATACCAAAATCACTAAGATGGGCCACCATATCTTCGTCTAACAAAACATTACTCGGTTTTACATCACAATGAATCACTGGGGTAGAAGAACCATGATGCAAATACTCCAATGCAGAAGCCACATCAATCATTATGTTCAACCTTTGCAAGATATCTAAACAATAGTTATGAGAATACAACCATCTTTCAAGACTTCCATTTGGCATAAATTCCATTATTAGAGATTTGAAATCAACATTTGAGCAACTACCAATGATCTTAATGAGATTGCGATGACGCAAATTGCATATGGCAGTGCATTCAGTATCGAAACTTCTTAATGCTTCTTCCAAATCTATGTTAAATATTTTAACTGCAACTATCTTTCCACTTGAAAGAGTTCCTTTGTATACTGATCCAAAACTGCCCTTGCCAAGAAAATTACTCTCATCAAGTCCATTTGTTCCCCGTAGAAGCTCATAGTAGGATATTCTAAATGGTGTCTCTAAATTTAATAAATCCCTATTGGTTGAATCACTAACATAATCTTTCTTACGTTTTAGAAAGACTATGCATGAAACAACCAAAATGATTGCCAACATCGTAGGCAACAAGCATATGAGCAAAAGTATCCCTTTGGTTAACCTTTTCCTATTTCTTGTTTTACATGGATGGACACGTAGTTGGGGACTCCCACAAAGATCTTCATTCATCATAAAAGATTCGGCTGTAAAATTTTTAAAAGGCCCACCATTTGGAATTTCTCCATGTAATAAATTGTAAGAAATGTTAAGGTATTTAAGATTGACAAGTGACTCCAAAGACTTTGGAATCATACCAGATAAATAATTTTTAGAAAGATCCAAGGTCTCCAAGCTTATCAAGCTGCCAAGTGTTTTAGGAATAGGCCCTTCCAATTTGTTATGTGCCAAAGACAGATTTAACAATGTTTGTAAGCCACCAATAGTTGTAGGAATGTTTCCTGAAATTTGATTTCTCGACAAGTTCAACACTGTAAGTGCTCTCAAGTTCGAAATCTCAAGTGGAATTCTTCCACTCAATGCATTAGAGGATAAGTCTACCTCTATAATATCTCTGAGACTCCAAAGAGAATAAGGCACATGAGAAATCAATTTGTTAGAACTCAAATCCAACTTTCGCAAAGATGTAAGATTGTCAAGGCATTCTGGAACGAATCCCGAAAACATATTGTGGGCTAGATACAACTCACTCAAACTTCTTATCTGGCAAACTCCATTTATGATGGAACCTTGCAATCTGTTGTTACTGAGACCCAAGCGTTGAAGAGCTTGTAATTTGTTAATTGTAGTAGGAATCAATCCATTCAAATCATTTCCATCCAAACTTAATTGGATCAAGTTGGTTAAATTTCCAACTGCATTGGGAATAACTCCACCAAATTTATTCAAATCTAACTCTAAATAATAAAGTTTAGAAGCATTGAACATATTATTTGGGAGTTTTCCTGTAAGTAGATTTTCTGTTAGTGTCAATCTCTGCAGGTTGGTAAGACCACTTCCTATATTTGGTGGGAGAAGGCCAGAAAGGGAGTTATTTCCAAGCAATAATGTTGTAAATGTTGAAATGTTGAAGATATTGGAAGGAATAGGTCCACTCAAATAGTTCCCAGCCAAATCTAATAACTCAAGTTTTTCAAGATTGCCTATCTCCTTTGGTAGAAACCCTGGAAACAAAACTAATGGTTAATATAGCATTTCTATAAGGGATTGGACTAGTTAGGAGAAGAAAAAAAGGTACCATATTCAATATGTATGTACATATATAAATATATACATAATCATGGATGCATAAGTATTAGAAAGGATGAAAACAAGTTCTATATATCTATCCATCAAATTAAATTAGTATCTTTGTATATAATAATTACCTATGCATATGTTAACTACATAAATATCTTGTTCAAAAATAAACTACATATATGTTATCAATTGACTAAAATATCATTTGTCTAGATAATAATTTTTTTAAGTTGATTCCTTATAATTTAATTTATTATCAATTTGATCCTTGGTCTCTCCATTTAGATATCGTCTATATAAATAATAATTTTGATGACTTAAACATTTGGTGTTGACTGAACAAAATTAAAAGCTAATCATTTGGACAATGTTATCTACTGACTGGTAATGTTTAATATTAGTGATTACCAAATACAATGTTTTAACCACTTAGAAAGAAAAATGATAAAGATTAAATCATAATTGGCCTTTAAAATTACCTAATTAGTATCAAACATACAAGTCACTAAAATTGTTACTTATTTAGATAACATTTAAATAAAGGGACTAACTTAATAACAAATTAAATTATAAGGAATTAAATTAAAAAATTAGCATCTATAAGAGACTACAATGATGTTTTAGTCTTTATGAATTTATTAGTGAATAATTCAATATTCCCTGTCTATTGCTAAATAGAGGAGAAATAGACCTAGTTGACCTCAAAATCAAAGCATGGCGTAGCATACATTTTGGTAAGCATAAAGTCAAAGCTAGGCTCCATGAATTAGTATTAGTGGCACTTGAGGTGTTACTAAATGAAAACTTAAACATCACTAAATATTTGTTTATTTTTTCATAGTGTCTTTAGAAAAGAGAATAGACTCAAAACTATTAGCCACCATCATCCTGAAGAACAGCATTCAAAACTCAAATTCAAACAAACTAATTAAAAATAGAAACTTCAATCCTTCCAAATATTAATCTAATTCAATTCCAGCTTCAATCTACACAAAGATAGTTGCCTTTGTGATGAGTGATTGTTTGTTCGGTAGATGAATTGGTTACTTATGGATTATTCCCCTCTCTTATGTGCTAAGCAAAGTAGAAAGGATAGATATCAAAAAATTTTGGGGATTTGATTTTTTTTAATGTATAAGATTAACAAATTTGACTCTAACTTAACATTTTCTCTCAAGTAAATTAACTGTGTTACATGCATGTTAAAAAAATTTTGATTAAATTTTTAAAATCAACAGATTAAAGTGAAATAAATCAAAGTTAAAGAAAAAACTAATATTTGAGATAAATTTTTAATATTTGAGATAAATTAAGAGACCAAAAATGCTCTTTTACCTTCTACTATTATTTATTTTATGTTTGGATGTTAATTTGAACAGAATTAAGTTAAAAAAAGATAAATTTATAAATATATGGATGGATAAGGGTATACCTGTAAATGAGTTTATACCCAATTGTAATCTTTTTAAAGATGTGCAGTTGCTTATTGATTTTGGAATGCTTCCCTCCAATTGATTGTCAGTTGAACCAAAATCTTCAAGTAAAGGAAGGTGATAACACATCTCTTGTGGCAGATTACCATGTAAATGGTTATGGCCAATGTTGACAATGCTCAAATATGGCATATTGTTGAAAAGAAAAGATGGAATTTCACCTAAAAAACACAATTTATATATGACTTAATTAGTTGAACAATAGGAGTACAAAATTAAGTTTAAAATGACTTGAGCTGCAGTTAAAATACAAAATTAAGCACATGAACAAATCATTGATGAAACATAAATTTAAACTGAACAAAGCCAACGTACGTGTGTGTGTGTGTGTGTGTGTATATATATATATATATATCATGGGTAAAATTTAAAAATATATATACCTCTTAAGTTGTTGTGAGCAAGATATAAGTATTCGAGGTTAGTCAAATTTCCGATTTCATTTGGTATGTATCCACCGTTGAATCCAGATAATTGTAACTCTGCCAATTTTTTGCATTGATGCCAAACAGATGGTATCTCCCCAGAGAAGTTATTGTCATTTAAATAAAGTACTTGAAGTTCTGGAAACCCATGACATATATTTGCTGGGAGATTTCCAGAAAAATCATTAAAAGACAGATCAATGGCTTGTAGTAGTGAGTTATTAAATATTGTTGGTGGTATAAAGCCAGAAAGATGATTATGTGAAAGATAGATTATTCTTAGTTGCGGAAGATCACCAATCTCCTTTGGAAGGCCTCCTACAATAGTTTAAGAACAACAATGTATCAATTCAGATCATTGCATGTATCATATATTCTTAGCAAAAATATCAATTATCTGTAAATTCTAAAAAGCCTATGGGAAAGGCAAAAACATGACTATATCTTTCAAAATATATTCAATGATCAATACTTAAAACTGTCTTAATATATATGAATGTGTAGCACCTTTAAATTAATGTTAGAACAGTAAAATGACTTAATTAAAACAAGCAAATACTATTCTAAATCAGCAATGACAACAAAGGAATAAAACGGGATGTAATACTAAGAGAGACCAAAACAATGAAGCCAAACCTATTTTGTGGAGCTTTAAGGGGTGGCCCATATTAAACCTTATAAATTTTATAAGAATTAGTTGAAGAAATTTCAATCCTAACAAAAAATGGACCAGCCCAGCTCAGCCTAAAAGATAGGCCAACTCATGGTAAATAGAGTTTAATTTGACCTATTTTGATAATTGTAGTAGTTGCCCCTTACTCAATTACAAATAATATGTGAAATAGAAACCAATACAAATAATATAAATCTAAGGCATACCTGATAAAGTGTTGTGAGGCAAACTCAATGCTTGTAGTGAAGATAAGTTGGAAATGGTTTGGGGTATGATTCCTGAAAGCTTGTTCCTGTCAAGTATTAAAATCACCAAATTCTCAAGTCTTCCAATCTCATTTGGAATGGTCCCTTCAATAAGATTATTGCGAAGACTCAAGTATTGAAGTGTAGATAAGTCTCCTATCCATGTTGGAACTTCTCCATCAAATTGATTGTAAGCCAAGTTGAGTAATTTTAATCTACGCAATTGAACTAACTCATTTGGCAATTGACCATGGAAAGTGTTGTTATGAAGATCAAGTTCAACAAGGAATGAGAGATTTCCCAATTGCGAAGGTATGATGCCAGAGAGACCCATGTCACCAAGATTTAAGGAATTAACTCTTCCATGGCGGGTACTGCAAGTAACACCAACCCAATCACATGGAGATGAAGAGACAGACCAATTGGCTAAATGGGTGTTTGGATTGATGGAAGATTTGAAAACAAGAAGTGCAGATTTGTCAGTGGTTATGTTTGTCTTACTCCAAGCTAAGGAAGCTATGAAGCAAGGCAAAAAGAAAATGAAAGCAAAGAAATGAAGTCTCACCATGTTTTTCAAAGCAGCAAGCATTGAGCAGTGAGTAATAAAAAGAGAATGGAAGATTTATATTCTCTCCAGGTAACTATTTCTAGACGTGATTTTATCAAACCTGCCGAGCTTGACTGTTGTTTGGATGGGGAAAGATGGAGGAAAAGAGAAGGAAAAGAAAAAAAAATTTTAAAATATATTTTTGTTTAATTCTTAAAATTTTATTAAAAATAAAAAAATTTATGTTAACACTTCTTAATTTTTTTATTAATTTTAATTATTTTAAATTAACAAATTTTTAAAAATTTAAATAAATAAAAAATATCACTTAAGATCTTATTTTTCTTTCTCTTCTCATTTCCAAACACATTTATAGAATAGATATAAAGTGACCAAGACTATTGAGTACGTAGAAAAGAATTCACTTTCTTTTAATTGAAAAAATGATTAAACTTATACGTATCTTGTTAAATCTTAACCTTCCTTTTCTTACTTACGTAACTTCTTAAATCTTAACCTTCCTTTACTTGCTGATGCTACAGGGATTTCGGTCCCCCACAAGTGTGGCGTAACTCTTGGTTTCCTTTTTTTATTTTTTTTTTCTGGCCCTTAGGGCCCTCCATTGTACCTAAAAAAAAATAAAGTATGTAAAATAAAATTTTTAAAAAAATTAATCACAAAAAAAATAAATTATATAAGTATTAAATTTTTTAAAAAAAATTTGATGATAAAAATTTAAAAATTATACCTAAATTTTACTCTTCACAAAAATTGGATAGAAAACATTTGACTTTGTTTACTCATTAGTCACCTCTGATTTTGACAACCGATGTTGGTTTTTTTCCACTCTATGGATCAGAATCCAACATTTGAAATATTTTGGCCAATCTCACATTCATTCGGTCTCTAGCCTCTCATTCACCGTCACCGTTCATATGATCTCTAGTTTTACGTTTTGAGCGTACAAGAGAATCCAAAACTTTTAATTTGACAAAATTCATCAATGATGTCCAATCTCGTGTTTATATTTTAATCAGTTTTTCTTCAATATATTGCTTTCAAGTTTAGTAGTGTTACATCTTTAGTTTTTCTTTCAAGTTTAGTGTCACATCTTTAGTTTTTCTTTCAAGTCTAGTGTCAGTTCTCCACTAAATTCCATACCTATTTTCATGAGCCTAAAAAGTTTTTTTATGAAAAACATCAGTATTTAAAAATTTTTGTATTATGATAAATTTAATTTAAAATAAGAGTAAAATTTTTTTATACTCAAAATTTAAAACCGAAATACTTGATAATTAAATATAGTAGGTTTGACTCATGAAGTAATGGACCCATGTATGTGTGGCCTTGAAATAAAAACACATTAATTTTGGGCAGCTACACAACTTTGATGCAAAAGGAATTAGGTTTGTGTGGTCACTTATTTTGAGCGTAGAAGACAATCCAAAGTATTTCTATATGTTTTTATGTTTTATCTATTTTTATCAATTTAAATATATTTTAAGAAAAATAAAGTTTGTGATGATTACTTAAAGTTAAAAACTCATTTATTTAGTTCCAAATCACAAATCTTCAGGAGAAAACAAATTAGATGGACTTTTTAAATGTTTATTATTATATTTTTAAATGAATTAAATTGTAACGGAGAAATTTTTTTGAATAATCTCTAACATAACTAGAAAAAAAATCATATATTATATTTTATTATATAAATTTAATGGTAAAATTGAAAGTAGTTATTAAAATATCTTAAAATTAAAATGGTGCATGTTGAGTAGCTATAATGGCCACGAAAGAGATCGATACTAAACAACTAACTGACAATTCATTATTCAGTCAATATATCATAGACATCTCCAACGCATTGAGTTATTGTTAGTGACCATCCGGCATGTGTAGCAAATGACTTTTGAAAACTCATCTTCTAAATAATTAAATAATTTAAAAGGTTAATTCTTACCCAAAAAAAACTATTGGGTGAATGGTAATTTTGATCTTAACTTTGAGTAAGATTTAAAATGAGAATATATAATTTTAAAAATGATATATAAAATATTTTAAATTAAGAAATTAGATAATATTAAAGGCAGGTGAAAAAGGATTATTTGATTAGGTATAGTAAACCTTGAGAATACTTTTTCTTGCCTCCAACATTATGTTTGTCTTCTAAACTTAACCGCGTACGTACTTTGAACAAATTAAATAATTATATATATATTATTAATTAATTATTCAAACAAAATTTATTTGCAATAATATGATATATCTAAGAGGTTAATTAATAAATTCTGGGGAAAGATTTGGAAGCTCAATATTTCTATCACTGTCATATGTATGTTAGAATCCATTATGTCTTATTGCAAAATTTTAGCTCGAGATTTTCTATCATGTAGCGTCACGCATGTGGATAGACAAAAGTAAGTGACTCATCGTGTTGCTAAATTCCTTTACATATTTTCTCCTCATTATGGTTTTGTAATTTACCAGATAAAATTTTCTCTTTGGCTGCCTCTGACATACTGAAATATGTTGCTTCTTAATTAAACTATGGATGTTTGATTTAAAAAGAAAAGAGGTTAATTAATATTATTTCTTTAAATTGTTCAACTATATCATGGTATCATTGGTTCTAAATGATATTCAGTTTTATTTCAAAATATTTTTCTGGCATTAAAATTAAAATTTGTATATATAATATATTAAAATTTAAAATAAAAAAAAATTAAAGTCGATTTAATTTATTTTTAAATTTTTAAATTTTGGTTTGGATAATTGATATCAATGATTGGCCATACTAACTTAACTTCAATACTAAAATGTTTGACTTGACTATAAAAATATTTTTGTTAAGAGTATGAAACTTTATTAATTTGAATCAAAGTAGTTAAAATTTAATCAATTTAAACTAGTTATATACCAATAGTTTCAACCAAAAAATAGAAAGTCGAAAATGAAATTTTATATTTGAAAAAAAATTTAAGGCTGATCAGAATGAAAAATTGGCCAATTCATAACTAATTCATACCTACTAAGTGTGGCAGGTTTGACTCATTAAGTATTGGTCTTTACATGTGTGGTCCCGAAATTGAAAACCCATTAATTTTGGCCAACTACACTTATAATTAAGGCTGACTTACAAGCAACATTTTGGAGCGTAGAAGAGAATCCAAAGAATTTCTATATGTTTTTATAATTTTTAAATTTTGATAAAAATATATCTCATGTTTTCAAACTTTACATGATTTTTAATTTTATTTTTAAAATTTTTTTATAATTAACTTTATTTTTAAAATTTTAAATTATAATTAATTTTATAACATAATTTAATATTATTTAAATTATTAATAAAAAATAATAATGTGATATTTAAAATTATATATCCAAAATAAATATGGGTTAATATCTCATCTTTTATCAAAAATTTTAATATAATGTCAAATATTATATTATTATTTTTTATTAATTTAAATAATATTAATTAAATTGTAAGACGAAATTGATTATAATTTAAAATTTTAAAGATAAAATTAATTATAAAAAATACAAAAATATATATAATTAATATAAAATTTAAAAATATAAAATATACTTTTCCTTAATTTTTTTTTAAGTTGGCAAAAACTTGACTTACTTCGTTGATTTTAATTCATTGTACATCGTGAAGACTAATTCATTTATGCATTTGTACGTTGTTTCTATCATTAAAAATTTTTAGTTTAAATTTAAATAATAATATTTTATGTTTTATCTATTTTTATTAATTTAAATATATTTTAAGGAAAATAGTGTTTAGGATTATTACTTAAAATTAAAAACTCATTTCATTTCGTCCAAAATCAAATCACAAACCGAAAAGGAAAAAAAAATAGATGAACTTTTTAAATTATTATTATCATTAATATCATATTTTTAAATGAAAGTAAATTTTAATGAAGAAAATGTGTTTTGAATAATCTAAAACATAACTTTGAACTAGAAAAAAAAATCATATATTATATTTTATTATAAAAAATAATTTCTTATATAAATTTAATGGTAAAATTGAAAGTAGTTATTAAATTAATTTTCTATTTGAGATGTATTCTTTTCTTATTGAAGTGTTTATACAGACAAAGCATATATGTACTAATATTATTTCTAAGGTTACTGACAATCATTTATGTGGTGTTCGTTCTAGCACGTAGGCAGTGGCTAAACACATTCATAGGACAGTGAGAAATACAAGCTAATATTATGTATAGGAATGATCATAAATAAGATATAATTTTTGTCTCTAGACTCAACATTAATATATATTATTTTTTATACTTGAACTTGGAATTTGAAGCGTCCGGATTCTCTGCTTTTTGTCTTGCCTCTGTCATTACACAAAATAGCATCATTTTGTATAATTTTTTTTTATAAATTTTTAATTAAAACAGTGCGTTTCGGATAGTACATTTCGCCTTCTTCTCGATGTCTCTCGTCCTGGGACTAACGACGTGGCCTTTGGAGAGAGGAATGAGAGAAGCGATGGAGGAAGCGAGGTTTTGGACTTGGCGGAGGAAGAGGGAGTAGGACACGTGGCGGCCGGTGTGGCATCGATGAGGGCAGTGGTGGAGGAAGCGGTGGAGGGGATGAGAGAGAGAGCATAGTCAATAATGGAGAGAGATTGACAAGGAGGACGGAGAGGGGCGTTTGGACAGAAACCATGGAAGGTTCTGGTTTGAGAGCGGAAGCCACTGTTTGGACTCCATGGATGGATGTGAAACGAGAGAGAGAGAGGGTATAAAGGGTATGGAGAAGTTTGCAAAAAAACAAAAGCACAAAACCACACCGTTTTAAGTAATGACAGAGGCAAGGCAGAGAGGTAAAGGCAGAAGATGCAAACGCGAATTTGAAGGAGTGAAAAAGTCAATTCACATGTTTAAGCTAATCTCTAAATCTCTAAATTTAAATTTATCTATGAAAAAAAATTAAAACAATTAATTTTTTTAAATTATAATTTATCTATATAAAAATTTATTAAAAAAATTATTTAAGTTTCATTAATTATAATATATAAATTTTAAATATATAATCATTATAAAATATTAACAAATTTATTCTTAAAAAATTATTAAATATAATAATTTATAAATTAATATTAAAGTTAAATATTTTATTAAAAAATTAAATCAAATAACATAATTTATATATATACTTATTTCAATAAAATAAAATAAATATATTTATTTTAATATAAAATAACATTTAATTTATATAAAATAAATTTAAGTTCGAGCTAGAGACCACTCTCCTTAAATTTGGATTCATACTTATAAAATTTTTCAAAACAATACTTGTTAATAAGTCTGAACTTGAATTTGATAAATAAATTTTGTAAATACTCATAGAGTATAAATATTTTAATCATTATTTATAATTATGTGTGTGAATAATCGTTTTTTTTATACCATGTGGTTTGTAGGTTGTAGAACTATTAGTCCCAGACATTAAGAAATGTAAAGGAAATACGAAGGACTTGAGGATCCTAAGGTAGAGTTTGAAAGGCGTAAAGGAAAATATATTTAAGGAGGTAATAAAATGTAGGCCAGAAATAGATGATAATAGAGTCCAATTAAGTGCAATAAGATGGAAATAGCATCCACCACTTTAGTTTGTTATTTGCAAAGAGTCTTTGAGCAAGTGGTGGAATGAAGAATTTAAATTTTAGAAAAGCATATTAGAATATAGTATAAATAAAAATTCTCACTTAAAAATAAATATTAATAATTTAATTGAATTAAAAATAAAGGAGAATATGTGAAAATTTTCTAAAACTTTCAATGTATAGGTGCAAGTTCCATGGAAAAGATTGATAAATCAAATAAAATAATGTAAGATATATAGGGAGAAGACCAAGAGTGACATTATTATTCAATTGCAAAGATACCAGGTGAGACTGTCCAAAAATCATGTATAGAAATGGTTATAAATTATACTAGCTAGGTGTCACTTTTCACTCTTTTTTTTTTTCATGATGGTTTCAATCCTTTTGTTTTAAGTGTGATAAGATTTTCAATTAATTACATAATTTGTTTAAGGACATTTTATCAATTCTAATCATTATTAATATCGTTTTTTTATCTCAAAATATCACATATTTTTAAAATTACTAAACTTTGTGTCACGACCCAAATTCTAAGATCATGACCTCATAATACCTACTAAGTCTAACCAGTCTAAGAACCTCTTCATCTCACAATAACAATATTAAAACATTTTAACTTTCGCTTTTAAGTCCTTAATCATCATTCTAAATTCTATTAAATTTTTGACAAAATTTTTTTTGAAAATAGGACGTTTCCTCAATTTACAACAGCCTAAACCATTTCAATATTCATTACAATTCAAAGATAATACATCTGACTATTACAAGCCTACAGAAATATTCATTATGTCCACATGTAAACTAATCTAATACTATGATATAGATAAGCTGCGATATCATTAAGCCTGCAAGACTTCAAAGAAGAGCCTACCCAAAATAGAAGTATACTCTATTCACTTCAACTCTTCAACCTGAGGAGAATCTGAAAAATGTAAAGTAAGAAAAATGAGTCACCAAACCCAGTGAATGTAAGATAAAAGAAATACACATAATGGAAAATAGACTCGCACAGAGTTTTTATCATCATAAAAATAATTGCTTGGTAAATAGTTCCAAATATTGTAATCAATCTCTAAGAAATAGATTATAAAGAATAATATCAATAAACTTTATTTTCATAAATATCAAAATGTAATAAATTCATATAATTAAATATCTCTCATCACTTCATCTCTCTCTATATCTTTTCCCTTTGTACGAGGAACCACACAGAACAACCCTACCGCACCACCAGTCATCCGTGCCTTCTGCCGCACGATGATAACCCACTATGCATCGCACGCACTTAACCAGTCTCCGTGCCTTTGTCCACACGGAGACAACCCAATAGCGCCACCAGTCCCTATGCCTTCAGCCACACGAGGACGCCTACGTACGAGGTACTCTAACAAAACACCAATTTCATATCACACAGATCATACAGAATATATTTTCTTATCATTATCCAAACAAAATATAATTGTCACATTTATACATTCAAATTCAAAATTTTAATAATAAATCTTAGATAATCAAAAAAGTACATATGGTCGTCTAGACAGGTACACAATTTCATACACAATTAAATTCATACTTAGTTTAAAACAGGTAAGGGATATTTGAAAATGGTATTTCCTTTATCAAACACTTACCTAAAAGGATTTGTACAAAATCCTTACTTTACTAGCCCAACACTAATTTTCTTAATTCCTCATTTCCGCTATTCAATTTTCTATTTTCCTCCCTATAGGAAATTATGCAAGAACATCATTAAATATTATTCTATCCAAACCAACCAGAACAATTATCCAGATATCATGATATCTCACCGTTAATTTAGGCTATTTTAACAGTCGCCAAAATACTTCTATAATCTCAACGAGCTTCTATATTACGTTTTTCGGAGCATTTAAGCTACACTGGCTTCAATGGCTCACCAGAAAGACACTATGACGATGGTCAACGACGGCGCATGGTTGAAATTGGTCAAAAAATGTAGATCAAAACACGAGGATGACGGATCTGAAATTAGTTCAGAAAATCATGGCGATTTAACTGCGATTTTTTGTTGAGAAAGGCGGACGATGCAGCAAAGACATTTCGTCTCTATCCAGGCGCGATGGCGATTCTCTGGTGGTTGAAGGCTACCCAAGAAAGAGGGTTTCTTGGTCTACCTGTCGGTGGAGGCGGTGCGGCCAGAGGATGGAATTTTTCGACTAGATTAGCAGTGCGATCGGATGAAAAAGGAGGAAGAAAAGGACCCATTTTCGACAGTTGCAGTGGTCTAGCAAAGCCCTAGATGACAGCGCGACGCAGTGCAGGCAACAGCGCTGTGGTGGTTCGAAAGGAAGAAAGAATTGCAATTCTGAAGGTGGGAGGGAAGGAAAATTGGGTTTCTTGGATATTAAAGGCATTTTGGTCATTTACCAGCTTACTCTAAATAAATTGTGAATGCACTTTATGATTCATATTAAAATATGGAATAACATGGAAGAGATTGAGATATTTTTAGAGTATCGTAGACCTCTCAAAAATATCTGTTAAATTTATTAAAGCAGATAAAAATCTTGCTATCAGATAAAATTTTATTTCCAACAATTCTCAAATTTGAGTCATAACCTCAAAATAATTTACTTGTTCCGTCTCTAACAAAATTTCCAAGTTTTCCTTAAACTTTCCCAATTATTCTAATTACTACTACATTTAAATTATGAAAATTCTGAGATATTACACTTTGGTTCATAAAGAAAAAATATTCTTTGATTTTTTTTTTAAAGTTCATTTTTAATAAGACTAAGCAAGCAGATTATGAATTCATCCTTCAGAAAATGATTTTAAATCTTCCTATAGCTTTATGTCAGTCAAACCCTAACATTAATTTACAAGAGTTTTGATCAGGGTGAATTTGTTTTCTTGTAAAGTATGCTATTGTAGACTTGAAATGTAATTGATTTATATAATGAATAATACTTTGTTATTTATATTTGTAAAATAAAATACGTTTATCTCATCATTAACATTGAATAAATGTTCAAAGATTTGTTAATCTACTCTTTTTTATTTCCTTCTTCTAATATCTAACCATTTATAGAAATACTAGTAGCTATATATAATTATCAAAAAAATAGGATATATTATTAGTTATTTTGACTTTACGGCAGCAATTCTCCACTTTTCTGCCACAAAATTTGTTTATATTAACAATGATTTTAACTCTACAGCAATAGTTTTCACCATTGTTAATATAAAATAAATTTATATGGACATTTGATAAATCTTCTTGGATAACTTATCCTATTAGAGATATTGCAGTGATTTGAGATTTAAAAGTAGAAACAGTGACAAAAAAGTATTTTGTTAATTTTATGGCAATTCTAATTAATTTCTAGATGGTATAGAAGTTTTTTTAGCAGTGATAATCCAAGAACATGATTTTTGGTTCATTGGTGAGATGCACGCAATTCGTAGAGATTGAACTAAGAGAGGGCTTGAGTTCATGACCTAGAGATTATTAATGAGAAAATTAATTTCAAATCATTTAAACATATAAACTAAGGGGCCTTTGGTATGGAGTCATGTTAGATAATAAGGTATTTTTGATGACATAATTGAATAACACTATTTGTTATAGTATGCTCATGTAATAAGACAGAAAAATTTGAGATAATATTATGTTATAACATGCCATCAAAATTAATATCATTTTATAATGCCAAAAATCTTGGGTCATCTCACATGACATTAGAATTTTTTTTTAATGTACCAATTTTATCTATGTTATATTTCAAGTATTTTTTAACCTAAATTATTAATATCACTTTTTTCTTTTCCGCTTTTACTTTTCACTAAAAGCATCTTCTATATCTATAATTAGTCCCATAATTCTCAAATTTTAAATACATATCATTAATTACTATAGTAAACTTCTCTCTCTCTCTCTCTCTCTCTCTATATATATATATGTATAATATCACCATTCCACATTACATGGGTGCATGTTCAAATTTTGGTAATGTATTTTATAAATATTGAACAAAGAAAAAAAAAAGAGGCAAAGAAACAATGACTACAATGTGATTTCACAATTCTTCAAATAGCATCTATGTACAATTTTGCATCAACATGACTTTGATTATTATTTTTTTATTGACACCACAACATGTATCATATTAATTCGTGCCTAAGGTAAATCAGTGCAACAATTCAAGGCTAATTCAAAAATTGATGATATATGTAATAATATATTACCAATATTTTGATTACCTCCTTGCAACAAATTGGCATCGAGAATATTGGTTATTGAATGTGGTGTTGATTTGCTAACCCAATCCTTCAGACTTAGATCTTGAACAAACATATCGTCTGTTGGCTTCTTCCTAGCTTGTAGACATCTCCATCAGCATAATACCATAACTGTACACATCTCCTTGAATGGAGACAAGTCCTTTTGATCCATACTCTACATGTCAATATGAAAGGTAAATAGAAACGCCATTATGTCAAAAAAGACTATAAGTTTAGTGATTAAAGTTTTTCATACATCATTTATTGAAACTTCACATGTGAACTTGATATATATATATATATATATATATATTAGAAAGTGAATAATCACAAATTTGTATTGTGTGTGTGTGTGTGTATTTGTAAATAGAACAATATTGGATCATGAAATCATCAGCTGGTGCCATATAGCCAAGTGAAGCAAAAGTCTTGTTATAAATTTCCAATTGCCCTTCACCTAGAAGTTTGGCAATACCAAAATCACTAAGATGAGCCACCATATCTTCATCCAACAAAACATTGCTCGATTTTACATCACAATGAACCACTAGTGTAAAAGAACCATGATGCAAGTACTCTAATGCAGAAGCCACATCAATCATTATGTTCAACCGTTGCAATATATTTAAACAATAATTATGGGAATACAATCATTTGTCAAGACTCCCACTTGGCATAAACTCCATTATTATAGATTTAAAATCAACATTTGAACAACTACTAATGATCTTAATGAGATTACGATGACGCAAATTGCACATAGCAGAACATTCAGTATCAAAGCTCCTTAATGCTTCTTCTAAATCTAAGTTAAATACTTTAACTGTAATTATTTGTCCACTTGAAAGAATTCCTTTGTATACAGAGCCAAAACTATCCCCTTCCAAGAAAATTTCTCTCAATGAATCCATTTGTTGCGCGTAGAAGCTCGTGGTAGGATATCCTCATTGGTGTCTCCAAATTTGTTAGATCCATATTGGTAGTATCACTGACATAATCTGGTTATGTTTTATAAAGACTATGCAAAAAACAACCAAAGTAACTGCAAACATAATAGGCAATAGGCATTTGATCAAAAGCATTTCTTTACTAGACCTCCCCTTATTTCCTTTTTTACATGGATTGACTTGAAGTTGAGGCTTTCCACAAAGATCTTCATTCATCTTAAACGATTCAGCTGTAAACTTTTTAAAAGGACCACCATTTGGAATTTCTCCATATAGTAAATTGTAAGAAAGGTTAAGGTATTTAAGATGGATAAGTGACTCTAGGGACTTTGGGATCACACCAGACAAATAATTTTGAGAAAGATCTAAGAATTCAATGTTTATCATGCTTCCAAGTGATTCAGGAATAGGGCCTTGAAATTTGTTATGCGCCAAAGATAATATTTGCGAAGTTTGCAAACCACCAATAGTTGAAGGAATGTTTCGTAAAAATTGATTTCTTGACAAGTTCAACAATGTAAGTGCTCTCAAGTTCGGAATCTCAAGGGGAATTCTTCCATTCAAAGCATTGGAAGATAAGTCTATCGTCAAGATATCTTTGAGACTCCACAAAGAAGAGGGTATATGAGAAATCAATTTGTTAGAACTCAAATCCAACTTTCGCAAAGAAGTAAGATTCTCAAGGCATCTTGGAGCTAATCCTGAAAACATATTGTGGGATAGATGCAACTAATTCAAACTTTTGACTTGGCAAAGTTCATCTATAATGGAGCCTTGTAATCTATTGTAACTGAGACTCAAGAATTGAAGGCTTTCTAATTTGTTCATTGTAACAGGAACCAGTCCATTCAAATCATTCCAACCTAAACTTAACAGGATCAAGTTGGTTAAATTTCCAACTGCATTGGGAATAAGTCCGCCAAATTTATTCAAAGCTAAATTTAAATAAGTGAGTTTAGAAGCATTGAATATACTCTTCGGGAGTTTTCCTGTGAGTTCATTTTCTGAAAGTATCAATCTCAGTAGATTGGTATGGCTGCTTCCTATATTTGATGCGAGATGTCCAGAAAGGGAATTATGTCCAAGAAACAAACTTGTCAATGTTGAAATGTTGAAAATATTGGAAGGAATTGGTCCACTGAGATAGTTTCAATTCCTCCCGAACTCATCTTCTCAAGTTTGTCAAGATTACCTAGCTCCTTAGGTAGAGAACCTGAAAATAGTTAATAGCATTTTTATAAGGGGATCGAGTGGACAAGTGAAGAGAAGAAAGAGAGGTAATTATATTCTTCACCTACAAAAACGTACAATTTGTAACAGGCTGTTATGATCTCAATTTTAAAAATAAAAGGTACAAAACAATCTCATTAGCAATATATCTCAGTTGATTCGTAATTTTTTCAAATATATATATATATATATAGAAACTACCTGTAAAGCTTTTTTTTTTATTAAAAAAGGTAACTACAATTTTCGAATGATATAAAAACTTGCAATCATGTGTTAATTTCTCTATCGTGAATTAAAGAAGCCTTATTCAACAATTCTTTTTAGGTTTGTTAAATTATAGTATATATTACCAACTTAGAGAAATTTTAAGAGTTAAAGAAAGTAACTCTCTAGAGATATTAATCTTTTAAAAGCCATTTTTATAAAAAAAAAAAAATATGATATTTGTTAATTTTATAAAAAGTAGTAGGTTGACGGGTTGATTTGTTTAATTTATCAATTTATTAATAAATGAGTCGTGTTAGACAAATTTAAAAATAGGTCATTCAACCTAACCTACTTTCTATTAAATCAAACGGGTTGAATTAGTCTATATTACCAACTCTATCTTATCCAATAATTTAAAGGCAAAACTCAAATTTAACATAAACATATATATATATATATAGAGAGAGAGAGAGAGAGAGTTTACAATTAAAAATTATACCTTTTAAGTTAATATCTTGGAGAAATAAGAATTGGAGGTTGGTGAAATTTACAATGCCATTTGGTATGTATCTACCGTCAAATCCATCTAATTGTAATACTTTTAATTCTTTGCATTGATGCCAAACAGATGGCATATTGCCAAAGAAATCATTGTAATTTAAATAAAGTTCTTCAAGTTTTAAAAGCTCATGACATATATTTGGTGGCAGGCTACCAATCAAATTATTAAAAGAGATCTCAATATATAACTTTTAGCATTCAGTTATTAAATATTGATAATGGTATATAACCAAAAAATTGATTGTTATGAAGATTAAGTATTCTAATTAGCTTTAGAAGATTACCAATCTCTTTTGGAATGCTTCCTAACATACAATAATTGTTTAACATTAACTGTAACGACCCCCTAATACAACATACACAATCCTATATTTGTATAGCGGAAGCGTATGGGTTTTCAAAATAGTTATTCCCGATGTGTGAACGTCAGGGGATCGTTACTGGTTGAGCGTAACCCAAATAGACATTTCGTCGTCCATTCAGATTCCGTTCAACCCTAATTCACATGCAGCTATACTAATTATACATACATACATCATAAATTACTCTGGAATGAAAATTAAAATCCATACATACATCATATCAGGCATTCATACAAATTCCAACTTAAATTCACAAGTTTATAATGGTAAACTCTGCCAGAAATCCGGCAGAGTTTCCTCTGTATTTCGAGCGTATCCCAAAATACAACAGTCATCTGATTTACAAATATACAGCCAGTCCAATAACCACAGCAAGCATTAATTACAGAACTAATATACAACATCATAAATAAACACATATATATACAATTCAAGCCTAGACTAAGCTTCTCTTCTGTCTATCACCAAAGGATCGCCCAGCTAACGTCTAGGTTCCTTTCCCTATTCCTGTTCATCTGAGTAAACAACCTGATGAGATATAAAATCCTAGTAGAATAATTTATAGTTCAAATACAATTCAAAATCTGGTTGAATACTCAGCGGTGCGAGCACCGAAAATAACTTCCCGAAATCAGTTCGAAATCAGTGAAATACCTTATCTTTAAAATCCTTTTATCATATGGAAATCGTGGCAAATACTCAAAATCATAAAAATCCATTTCTTTGAAAATCAGTAATCGAAATCAGGTTGAATCCCATGCCTGGTGTATCTAAATCCATATAGGCCACAAGTCCTCTGCGACCAAATCTAAATCGTCCAATTGCACATCGTCTAGAGAGATTACCTCTCTTATCGTTGGGTGTGATCCGTAACACCAATCACCCGAATCTCGCCTATATTGTGAGTGTGATCCGTAACACCAATCACCCACTCAAGGACTGGGCGAGAATCAACATCTAGGCCATCCCTGGCATGTGCACATACGCCAATTCTCATCCTCATACAGTCTATTTGAACTCACATGCTCACGGTCGGCTATTCCTCAGGGTTCTAGGGTATTACGCCTAAATCACAACGTTTTCTCATGTAGGTTATCCCCTCTTATACTCCTTAAACCTTTCTTAGGATCGTCTTGATTTATCGCGTGATTCCTAACGTAGTATAGGCTAAATCTGGTAAAAACAATCTCATTTAAAAACTCTCTGTACTCAGGATACTTAACGGTCGTCCCATACCGGCTATCGAGTACCCTACCTTAAGTAAACCCGTCCTAATGGCATCTAAACTCGATAAACAATTCATCTAACATGCAAATGGGGTTTTCAGCACACAGGCATGCAATTTAGTCCATCGAAAGTAACACGTAAATCTATGCAATCAAATCTAATCATTCAGGTATTCACTAGGTCAAATCTAGAATTCGGGAAGCGTAAATCATCTTACCTAGTCTCCTGTTGCTCCAAATCAATTCAGAACTTCATGAAATCCTAAATTTCGAGCAAATTTAATTCCCTAGACATTTACACGAATATTTAAGCTCGTCACATCATCCGTTTTACGATTCTAAGTCTGATTACCCTAATACCTAGGTCAATTTATTTTCTAATTGCGTTCAGCAGCTATTCAATCAAAATTCATTAGTTTTTGGGAAATCAGACCTTACCAGTGTTGTCGGATGATGGAAATCTGTCTCGGGGTGGTCTCGGTGTCTCCCGGTGTATATCCAGATTTTCCAGCACGGTGGCGTACATTGGCTCACGGCGGAGGGGTGCAGTTGGCCTCAAAATTTACACCACGGTGAAGCCCGCAAGACGAGGAGTTCGAATATGGTGGTGGTGCAGCGGTTCACAGCAGTTTGGATGGCATTTTTTGGCCACGAAGAATGACATACTATGGACGAAAAATACCTCGATCAGGGTGCGTCGGACCTCCGTTCAACGTCGGCAAGCTGGTGAAGGAAGTTGGCAACTCAGGCTACACACTGGTGGTGGCAGTGACGGCCAATGGTGGCTAACGGCGGCAATCTCAACTGGTGAAGTTTTCGCTCGATGGAGGAGGAAAACATCATTTTTCGGCGGTGCTGGCTGCCGTTGGTGGCCGTGGGTGGCTGCTGGAGGTTGAGGGTGGCGAGGGGAGTCGATTGGTATGCCAGGTGGTGGCTCACGGTGGCTCAGGTGGCGGCACGCCGTGGAGGAAGGAGGAGAGAGAGAGAATTATGCCAAATGGCAGAGTTTTGAGAAATTTAAAACTTTCGGGGGTGATTTTGACTTTTCCTGGATCACTCGGGGAAACTTCAGGATGTCGACTTTCCTCCAGATGTTGGCACGAGTTCCCATTCAAAGCTTTTGGCCTCCGTTAATGAGATTGAAACACAAAATGTCGTCTGTTAGTTACTGATCGCCGAATCGCGTTTCTTTCCATTCGATTGTGTTTTTGACTCCAAATTGCTTTCTGATTCGAATCGTCGTCCTCAAAAGTCATGCCAGGCTTCGTTTACATGAATTTATTGTGAAAATCAGGTTTTATCTTTTAAAAATAGTTCTGGTCATTACATCAACAATAATATATTAGTTTACAGCAACAACAATACATCTAAATGGTGAAAAGATGATTAAGAGAACGTCTAGCTATCTTCTAGGTATCAAATGTAAGTCCACTAGCAACCTTTCATGACATGCTTCATTTGAATGATCAAGTCAATATGTTATAGAAACTACTATTTAAATGAGCGATTTTCATTTCAATGCAAATTTGGGGTAAATTAAAGGAAAGTACTATTTAGGTATTGAAAGTTTTTATATGCATGCCACTTATTGTGAAATTCGAATAATTCATTTATAAAAAAATAACAAAAAGTTGGCTGGGGACTTATTTGAAACTTGAAAGTTTTTGAAGTAGAGTTGGGTATATATAGTGTGAAATGAGTTAAAGAAATCATTTTGTTAATTAAGAGTTTTTTAAAAAAAATGAATGAGGATAAATCATTTGTTACTGTTTAAATGTTATTTATATTATTAATAAGATAACCAGATAAAGTGATTTAATATAAAACTTTTAATATTACTCTTATAATAAATTTTTAAAAAATTTTTAATATAAATTATTTTAATCCACCAAACTCATTTTATACTTATTTAATTTTATATACCGTTTTGCTCTTTATTCCCAAACCAAGAGAAACGCTAGCTTTTGATTCTCTCTTCCTTTCACTCTTTAATTTAAATTATGAGCAAAATCAATATTTTAGTTTCTTGCACTGTATATTTGCTTAATTTATCACTATCATTCATTGTTTTAACATTTATTTAAAAGTGCTGCATATTACTTATAACATATACTTGTGCTAAGACCTAGTTTTAAAAATTACTACTAAACTCAATTCAAGTAATTAAAACAGAATAAACCTACTTAAAATTAGATTAATTAATTTTAAAAAATGTGTATATACTTTTCAATAGATATTATAATCATAGTAGCAAAAACACACAATAAGATAGGTGGAATAAGAAAAGACCAAACTTATAATATGCAATTCCTTATATATTCCTTATTGATTTTTTTAATTAAAATAAAATACATAAAAAAATTTTAAAAAAAGTACAATCAAGAAAAAAATAAATTGTTTAAATCGTATACATATTATTTTTGATTAAAAAACATGATAGGAAATATATAAAAATAATACCTAAATTATTTTAAAATAAAAGTATAGATAATACAATTAAATCATCCGCAAACATTCCTAATAAAGAGTTGTAAGACAACCCAATAATTGAAGTGAAGATAAATTAGAAATTTTTGGGGGTATAATTCCTGAAAGCTTGGTAGCGCAAAGTCCTAAAATCTTCAAATGCTTAAGTCTTCCAATCTCAAATGGAATGGTCCGCTCAATGAAATTAGCTCTCAAATATAAGGTCTCCAATCTTGACAAGTTGGATAAAGATAATGGAATAATTCCATTCAAACTGTTATTGCGACGATTCAAGTTTTGAAGTGCATACAAACTTGCCATCCAAGTGGGAACTTCTCCATCAAATTTTGTTGTAATTCATGTTTAATAGTTTCAATCATTGAACTAACTCTTTTTGCAGTTCACCATGAAAATTGTTGTGACTAAGATCAAGTTTAACAAGGAATGGGAGATTCCCTAATTGAGGAGATATGTTGCCAGTTAGATTCATGTCACTAAGATCCAAGGAATGAACTCTTCCATGGGTATTGCAAGTGACACCAACCCAATTGCATGGAGAAGAAGAGACAGATCAATTGGCTAAGAGATTGTATGGATCAAAGGAGATAGAAGATTAGAAAGCAAGAAGTGCAGATTCATCAATACTAATATTTGTCTTACTCCATGCTAAAGAAGCCATGAAGCAATACAGAGAGAACAAAAAAACAAAAATTAATATTAGCCATGTTTTAGCATATCACACTTGGTCAAAGTTGCAAGTATTGAGCAGTGAGTAACATTTTTTTAGTACTTATTCTTTTGCATTGAAAGATGTTAAAAATTATACTCCTATTTCTTTTATTTTAAAAATATGTACTCTCTTTTTTTATAAATATTAGTATCTAAAAATTTATGAGGTTCTGACTAATTTAATTCGATCTAGTTGAAGTCCCGTAATAAAAGAAGAGCCCTCTCAATAGAAAAGTATTTTTATATAAAAAACTCGAATCTAAAACTTTGTTTAAGAAAAATAGAATACCTACCACTCTTACCAACAATCTTTTGGTCTATACTCTCTTACTTTGAAAAAAAAAAAAACTTGAAATTTCACTCATTTTAATTAAAATACAATTAATAGTAATATTAAATTTTTTTAAAATTTATAATATAATAAAAAAATTTATTTTTTTCAAATATTTATTTAATTATATAAATAATAAGTATAATGATATAGTAGTCAAATGAATAAAATTGTAAATTTTTAGTATCTCTAAAAGGAAGGGAACATAGATTTTTAAAATAAAAAATATTATAATTTTAACATTTATTAAGTAATAGGAGTGTAATTTGCAGTTTGAATCTTTGGGTTTGGGAACATATATAAATTGCTCAATAATATTAAAATTAGTTTTTCCTGTGTTTTAGAATTTAAATATTAAAATTAAAATTGGCTTCAGACTTCACAAATAGCTGCAATAAAAAATTTTTAAAATAAAATTGATTTTATTTTTAGTATAACATTATTACTGATATATAAAATTAAATTAATATTAAATTTCAATATAAAAATTTTAATGTAATAATAAAGATAATAAAATAATTTTATTGATTTTAAAATAAATATATATTGTTTATAAAGTTATTTATTGGCAAAAAATAAATTAAAATGATGGGTTATACGTATAATTAATACTATATCAAATCTTAAAAATGACGTGTGATTTTTAAAAGAAGACGAATATTAAGTATAATTTCATTGAATTTAAAAAATAATTGCTTTAATTTCCTTCTTTAATTGTGTCTTGTCTCTATTATTAAACATTTTTACTTAAAGCAAAATAAGTAATTAGGATTTTTTACAATTTAAATATATTTAAATAAATATTATAAAATATAATTAAAAGTATTAGAACATTTTTTTCTTTTCTTAAATATCTTTTCTCAATATTTTAAAAGTCAGATTAGTCATTGAACCAATTAAGTTATTAATTTACAGTTTAATGGTTCAGTCATAATTGAACAATGATTAAATTGATATAAATATTATATATTAATTTTATATTATAATTAAGTATGATAATAAATATTTTATATAATTTTATTACATAAAAATAAAATAAATATAAAATATTTTTTTATTTTTTATTTTTTAAACAAAGCAATAAACTACTTACCAATTTTTTAAAAAATTTAAAAACATGTAATTATGTACAACCATTTATATTTTTTTCTCATTTTTTTTTTGTCTGTCCTACTTCTTCTTTATCTTTTATATTGTAGAGGATTGAAAATTTTTTGGAAAAGATTAATTTTTTCAAACTAATTGAACCCTATGCAATTGAGTTTTAACTCGTTCGTCTAATTTTATTATCTAAATTTTTTTAATTTTTATAAGATAAATTTTAAGGATTGATCAGATTAAAATCTTAGCTAATTCATCAATTTTCTAGTCGATTCGGCTCATACAATCTAGTTTTTTCTATAGTGCCTTTTCTTTCCCTTATGTTCATGCGAGAGCCCATTTCCCTTCAATTTGTTTTTTTTTTTTTGTATATATTAGAGTATGTACATATAATAGAAAGTAATAGAGTTGAAATGAAATCTTTATAATGAGATCAATTGAGCCCATTTCCCTTCAAATTTTTTGTGTGTATATTGTAGTATGTGCATATAATAGAAAGCAATAAGGAGTTGAGATGAAATATTTATTGTATGTACACTAAGTACAAACAATAATTGCTTTTTCTTTTAGACAACAACTTTTTCATACAAAAATTGACAGACCTCACTTGTAAACAGTAATGGATTCTATTTTTAGTATTTTATTGATACTAGGTATTTGATAAATATACCAATATGTTGGTTGAGTTAAAAATGACCTCAACGTGTAATAAGGAGAACAAAGTTTGAATTTTTAGAATTGAAGTACACGCTTATTGAGAATAGTTTATCTTAACGTTTTTAGTTCAATCAAAATTAGTTTTAAATTTAATGTAACTTAAGAATATACTCTGAATTTTTATATAAAAAAAAGTATTCAATAAATATAAACAGGAAAAAAAAAAGCAAATCATGTCATAAATAATTTGAAAAGAGAAGTTAAAAGATTGCATTTTTTACGTTCTGGTGTGACATTTTAAAACAAATGTAGGGATATGATTTCAAAAGTATGCACTTTAATTCAAAAGTATATTTTTATGGTCAGCTTTAATAGGCTTGACAATAAAAGTTATGGGACCATCCCAATTTAATTATTGATGGAACTTTAACTTTAATGTAAGTGGTCCATTAACTTGTTTGGTCTTAATTTTTATTTTATTTTATTTTATTTTAATTCTTGAATTTAAACTACAATGATTGAATATATTGATTCTAAGAAATAAGTAATATAAAGGAACAAGATGAAAAACATGGCCCAATATCTTGTACAAAAAATTTCATAAGAAAAGCATTGCTACTTTTCTTCTTTTTTCATGTTCAAATGATCATTTTTTTAATTAAAATTGTGACAATTAACAATATCTTGCATAAGAAGTCTATATAATTATTGCTAATTGTTAAGCCAAAAAGAGATTTAGGAAAGTGGGAATCTTCAAAACAAAACACAACTAGACAAAATTTTAAGTCAGCTTTTTCTTTTTGTTGGTGGAAAAACTTTATGTTTGGTGTAACTGGGAATCTTCAAATTTGAGATAAATGTGTAGATAGACTTGTATGTTGGTAGTAATTGGAGAAGATGAATTTTTTTTAATTTTGAAATTTAAATTGCAATGATTGAATATAAAATATCTTTTTTGTGATATTAAAATTAAATATTATAATTTTACATAGAATAGATATTGCTTATTGCTAGTGTTCTAAAGAAGCATTTTTACTATAAAATATCTTTTAACAGTTTTATAAATATATCGCAACAAATCAGCTGGATTTTCATATTTATTTAATTTGTTGCATGTCATTAAGTTTCAATTTTTTTAATGTACTATATTTTTTTAATCACAACTATTTTCCTACTATTTATTAATATATTATGATTTTAAAAAAAAAATCCTAGAAGTCATTTGGCAAAATAAATTATGCATTCAAAAAAATAATAAAGAGAGAGGAAACTGGAAGGAAATAAAGAAGTAAAGTATGAAGAAAATGTAAAAAAAATATGAACTTATTACTTTGTGACAAAAAAAAGAATCTAGCTAGTATGATTACACTTAATTTAATTAATATGTAATACTAGATGAAACTAAATAGACCAATATATAAAGATAAATCCTATATATAGGGTTAAAAATTATATTCACAATATATATATATATATATAACATATCAAGTGAGATCAGAACATTTATGTGACAGATGAAAAAAATTCTTTTTAATTATTAAATTAAATTAAATAGTTAAAATTAAAATATTACTTTAAATCTAATACAATTGTTACTTTAAATCTCACTCTCAAATGATAGTCACTTAAAAAAATCATATTTTTACTAGAAACTATCTATCTTCATTTTTATAATCTCTACTAAAATTTTAATTTTTTTGTTACAAATATTAAGAGAGAGATTTTTTTACATAATTATGATAATTTTTATATAAATGTAAATGATAATTTTATAATATGATTAAGATATTTTTTTCTCTATTATTTTCTCATAAAATTTCTCAACTGACTTAATGTTAAAAGATGAATAGAGCAAATACTTAAATGTTTAAACATGAAAAAGAAGTAAATTAAGCATGCCATATATAATTTAAAATTAAATCATTGAAAGTGAGACAGAATGTTAGCAATAAAAAATTTAATCTATTGTTCAGTATTAAATACAAATACATATTTACTAAATATTTAAATATTTGGTTCATTACATTGTGAGGGACTAATCTTTTTAATTAAATTTTTGAAATATTAAGGAGATAGAAAAAAAATTAAAAGATCGAGAGAGAAAAATAAAAAACTTATCCTGAATGGATTATAACTTAAATTACTTTTTATATCTCTCTTTCTTACTTCAGAAACTTCACTTCATTTTTTTATTTTATAGGATTTAAATTTATTATATTAAGGTTCATTCAGTCAAAATTTTAAATTTTATTTATTTTAAAATAATTTTTTTAGATAGAGTTTCAAGAAAAGTGTTGTTAAAAAGGAGGGAAGGAATATGAAGAACAAGTTATAGCCTTGTAAGTTCAAAATTTCATAATCCTCTTAAACCACGTTGCAACAGTGCCAAGCATAGTAGAAAGTCACAATGGCACCGATGGGATTAGCTAGCATGAAGAAAACTTGAGAAAAAGAGGTGTTGAGTTGACTAAATTAATATAAACTTTTTTAAATTTGGAAGTTAAAAAAATTAAAAATAAAATGAAAGGAGAGGAAAAGACCTAGAAAAAATAAAAGAGATGTAAAGAAAGGCAATGAATCATAACAATAAATTGGGATAGGACAAAATTAAGTGCCTATAATAAATATTCATATTTTTAATTTTTTAAATAATAATTATGACTAATATAAACATGTTTTTCAAAATGATATAAGAAATATTGTATACTTGTCTTTCTTAATAAAAATATTATATACTAAACTATATATTATTATATAAAATTTATTATTATATATTATTTTATTAATTTATTTAAATTTAAATTTATTAAATCTAATTTTTATTTTTTAAATTAAACACTTTGAACCCTTATCATAATAAAAATTAACACAATTATTTTATTTTATGATTATGAAAAATGAACTTAAAACATAAGAAATATAAATTTTTTATTTTTATTTGTATTACTTGTGATTTTATTTTTTTAATGTAGATTTATAATTAAAATTTTTTAATTTATTTAATTTATTAATTTAACTAATTTTTTAATGACCTAATAATTAAACCAATAATCCAAACTCTTCATCAATTCATTGACGATGATCAAAAAACTTAAGTTGTATTTAGTCAATTGTATAAAAAAGATGGTTAAATTAGCCAAATGAACATGTATAGAATTTTGTTATTTATGTTATTTAAATAAATAAATGATTATAAATATTATCATTATTTTTTTCATTATGTGTTATTATTAAATAATTAAATTATAAAGAATAAAATTGTAACGCCCCTATCTAGTCTTATTGTTAACTCCAATATTAAAAGATAGGTTCGGTACATTATCCTTACCCTTAATTTGATTAGTGTCTGAGCAGTTATAACATTCAATTATATTAAGTAGATTAGGTTCGGGATCTTTTGCTCAGAATAAAAACTTACATGCACAGCAGAATAAAAATACTACACTATACAATAAAAATTAAAAACCATCATGTAATTCAAATAAATACAGGTCTAATAATTTCCATTACATGCTGATAAGTCACATCCCTGGATATACGAAGTACCCATCCATCAGAAGTTAGGAGACAACAGGTCTGTCACTCAAACTCCTGTATAAATGAAGGATGGTTCGATCCTTCAGATATTTGTTTCCCTTGTATATCCCAAATATAACTCATGTATACAGTCAACTATTGTCCTATTCTAAATCAGACCTAACTAGGACCTAAAATAGGGGATTATAAAAATCATACTCAATCAAAAAGAGACTGTTACCTCGCGGCCATGCTACGCATCCATATCTGATACATATTAGCACATAAATGAGAAACACAAGTTTCCCAGTAGCTCAGCAATTCATAGTTTAAAAGAAACTAATATGTACCAGGGTGTAAGCACCAAAACATTCAATCTACATCCTTAATTTTAGGTGTAATATTACACATAACTGTAAACTGGCAATCATTGCATGATAAATATAGAAGTTAACAAAGATTACATATCTTTTTAAATAACACGTATTTTTATCAACTTAATGGTTTATTATGGAATTATCCTAGTGTTTATGCGTGTTACGTGAACACTAGGTCATGGGTGCGGAGCACCTTTGGCCAAGCCTCCCTAAGTCACCCGTGTGGAGCACCTTCGGCCACACCTTGTAATTTGTGGACACTCGACCACGTACATAGCGTAATCATGAGCACTAGGTCATGGGCATGGAGTACCTTCGGCCATGCCTCGCTAGGTCGCCCGTGTGGAGCACCTTTGGCCATACCTCGTAAATCGTGAGCACTCGGCCACATATAGAGCGTAATCATGAGCATAAGGTCCTGTGTGGAGCACCTTTGGCCACACCTTGTAAATCGTGGACCCTCGGCCATGCATAGATCAAAATCATGAGCACTAGGTCACGGGCATGGAGCACCTTCGGCCACGCCTCGGTAGGCCGCCTATGTGGAGCATCTTTAACATTTATTATGAAAAATTTAATATTTAAGGAATAGTTTCTATTTTCCTTAGAAACAATTTCTAAGGTACATTTTCCTATAAAACTCTAATAATCTCAATATTAATTTTTTTTCTTGGAAGTTGATTCCAATATACATTTTTCTTCTAAGAATTTTAATAATTTTAATAATAATTTTCCTTTTCTTGAAATTTATACAAATGTGCATTTTTCCTTCTAAAATTCCAACAACTACAATAATAATTGTCTTTTCTTGGAATTTAATTCTAATGGGCATTTTTTTTTCCTTATAAAATTTCAATAACTTCAATAATAATTTTCTTATCTTGGAAATTAATTCTAATGTGCATTTTTTTTCTAAAACTTCAATAACTTCAATAGTAATTCATAATAAATTTTCATTTCTTGGAAATTAATTCCCATGTATATTCTCTTTCCAAAAATTCTAATATTTTCAATACTAATTTTCTCTTTCTTGGTATTAGTTCTATTGTACATTTTCTTTCTAAGAATTCTAATAATTTTCCTAATAATTTCCTTTGTTTGAAAATTAATTTTATTATATATATTTTCTTTTTTTTTTTAATTCTAATCCCTTCCACAATAATTTCCTTTGCTTAAAAATTAATTCCCATGTATATTTTCCTTCTAAAAATTCCAATAATTTTCCTAGTAATTTCCCATAATCACATACATTTTTATTAGCAATCATAAATGTTCAATAACCCTATTAATTTCATCATGAAAATAACAAGTCCACTACAATATTAAGAATAGTAAACCAAGTTAACCAAACCATTAACTAACTTTCTAAATCTAAGTCCTCTCATGATCTCAAGGAAACAATAATTTAGAGATTAGCATTAGCCACCTTCTATCTTTATCATGCAAGTTCCATTAAATTTTTCCTAAATCAAGAGTGTAGACATGGGTTCAAATTCCATGGAAGCTATATCATTAAACATGCATACTCAATCATGGAATAAGAATTTAACAAATTGCTAATTTACCTTGGAAGTGGGCTAGAGAAAATATTCTTGGCCTTTCCTTTGATTTCCTTAGTTTTTCCCTTGAGTTCTTCTTTACTTCCTCCTTCCTTGATCTCTCAATTCTCCCTTGATGCCTCACCTTCTCCTTCTATTTTCTCCCTTCTTCTTTTCTTTCTCTCCCTTCCCTTATTTTCAAGTGTGGGGATTATGGTATGCCTCCCTCTTTTTTTTCTTTCATTTTTTTATTTTCCTTTTTAGGTTGCTTGTAAATTGGTTTTCCTTCTTTTTTTTCTTCCTTCCTATACATTAGGTGCATCCCACTAGTCACTAGTTTTGTATAAAATTCTACACCTATTAGATTGCTTGTTGCCTTAGTATTCCTTTTCTTGCAAGTTTACCTTTTCCCACTTCCACAAGCAACCTTAGTACATATATATATTTTTAATTCTCTTCCCACTTTCCATTTCCCTTTCTTTCTCTTTTTTTTTTTAAGAAAAGTATGCACACTTTTGGATATGTATATATATATATATATTTGTACAAAGTGTACTTGTAATTACACTTTATCTTTGCTTACACACTTAGTATTTTCCTTTCTTGCAAGTTTAGATTTGTCCACTCTTACAAGCAACTAACCTTTACAAGCGACCTTGGTATTTCTTTTTCTTTTTTTTCTATTCTCTCTTTTCCTCCCTCATTCACATGACACTTACACACACCTATATATTTTTGTTGTATCTCATTTTACTTCTTACTTGATACTTAGGCTAGGTAAATAAAAAAATCAAAGAATTAATTCTAAGCACTAAATTTTCCTTCCTTAAAAATAATTCATCTAATTAATTAGCAAGCAAGTAATTCAAACTAATTAATTAAATAACACCATTAATTTAGGCTAATTAAATTATGGGGTGTTACAAAAATAACAATAAATATCTTAAATATTTTAAAAAGTATAAATTTATATATAAATACATCATACACTAATATATATATATAATTACTCCAAAAATAAAAATCATAAATCATACATAAAGAGTTTGTATTTGTAAAGAGTTTTAGATTAAAAACAGAAGTATGTTAAGTGTATTACGGTAAATAAAAAATTTTGGTATGAGTATTTTTATCTTAAAATATTTATTTTTATCTTCTATTTTGGCCCAGAAGCAGAAATAACAATTTTTAACTTATGCTTCATAAATAAAAAAATTACTTCTACTACCACTTAAATAAAACACTGATTTTTTAAGCCAAAGATCGATCTATATTTCTTAAAATAAATACTTTTTTAAAAAAATATATAGAGCATCTTATCTCTCAAAAGTTTGGCCAAACAAGTCACAACGTTCTTAGGAATTCAATTAAAAATTTTAAGATTATAAAACTTAACCACACATTTTTTTTTGTTTTTTCTATTAATTTTTCGCTTTCATTGAGAATTTTGTTTTTTGAATTCAATTTTCTTACTTAAAATTTAATTTCAGGAAAACTAACGTGGAAAAAAATAGTTTGTGTTTCTTTAATTTTTATATAAAAAATTTTTGACAGTTATCAAATTAATTACTAAAAATAATATGTATAAATTTACTTTAAAATTAATATTATTTAAATAATATTATGGTCATAAATAGTTATTAAAGTTAATTTTTATTAATTTATTATTATTAATTAATTATAATATAAAAATAAAATCACAATAGATATTTTAAATATTTTTAAAAATATAAAAGTAAAATATGAGAACTCCAAAATAAATATTTTAATATTATGATATGACTTTTTAAAACATAAAGGGAAAAGTGAAGTCAAAAGTTATAAATTAATATTCAAAAGAAAGTTCAAGAGAAAGCATGCATTATACAGACTTAAAGAAGACTTGACAACAAATAGTTAAAGATTCTTGTGGCCTTTTCAACTGTCAAGAGTTTGGAACGAGAAATTAACATTTTTTTTATTTCTATTGAAAAGAATCCTTGTTAATATATTATGATTTTAAAAACATCCTAAAAGTCATTCCGAAAGATACAATATACATTAAAAAAAAAAGAGAGAGGAAAGAGAAAGGAAAATAAAGAAGTATGAAGAAAATGCAAATAAAATGAGGACTTTTATAATACTTTGTGACAGATTAAAAAATAATGAACCTAGTATGATTACACTTAATTAATTTAATTAATATATAATACTAAATGAAAATTAATAAAGCAATATATAAAGAAAAATTCTATATATTGAATTCATAAATAAATAAATATATATATATCCTTCAATTTATGTGTAATTTAGCATAGAAATAAAATTATATTTGGATGGAGAGAGAAAGTCTTCGTATATAATTTAAAGAAGAAATTATATCAACACAAATTGATATTTTAGGATATGAAACAAGTTATCATAGAACAACAATCCAAACGGTATTTGGTGTATAATACAGTCCAAACAACTTTTTTTTATATGGTTTATTTTTTTTAGTTTTGATTTTAGAGACTCGACTTCGTATGAATTATATAAACACATCACATGTTAAAAGTTTAGTTTGAAAAAATAGAAAATTAGCAGTGCAGTTAAAATTAACTGTTCAAAATAGACAAACTTTATTGGTTTATTAAGAATTTTTTTCATGATAATAATTATTTTGCAACAAAATACATTGGAAAGTGGAAAATTAAAGTCCAAAAATGTTCAGTTTCTTCTGAAAAGCAGGGACTTAAGTTATTATTATTGAAATAAATTGTTAATCAATAAAATGTTAATAGAAATAATATAAAGATATCTAATAAAAAAACTAAGCGCTTAATTCTCAAATTTTACATACATATCATAAATTACTACAACAACATCTATATATGTATTATCTCACTATTCCTTACATGGTTCATATTCAACTTTTGGAAATGTATTTCACACATATATTGCAACAAATTAATTCTCAACACAGAAAAACAAAGTAAAGAAACAACAAATACAATGTGATTTAACAATTATTCAAACTAACATTTGTCTTCCATTTTGCATAAACGTGACCTTGATCTTTTTCAATGATACCATGACATCGGTCATATGCATTCGAGTCTCAGGTAAGTCAGAGCAACAATTCAAGGCTAATTCAAAAATCGATGATATATGTGACAATATATTACCAATATTTTGATGGCCTTGCAATAAATTGGCATCTATTATATTGTTTATTGAATGTGGTGTTGATTTACTTACCCAATATTTCAAACTTAGACCTTCAACAAACATGTCATCAGTTGGCTTCTTCCTTGTAAACACTTCCATCAACATAATACCATAACTATACACATCTCCTTTGATGGAAACAACTCCTTCAGATCCATACTCTACATGTCAATTTAATTTGAACGGTAAGTATTAAAAAAGCCATTATGTAAAGTTTCGAACATCATTTGTGGAGAAATCTTAACATGTGAACACGATGGATATATATTATAAATACATTGAATAATTTATGATATTGTATAGTATATATTTGTAGGGAAGAACATAAAGAGAAAAAAAAAAGTATTATAGGATCACTTAAAAATCACCTGGAGCCATGTAGCCAAGGGTACCAAAAGTCTTGGTATAAATTTGCAACTGTGCTTCACCTAGCAGTTTGGCAATACCAAAATCACTAAGATGGGCCACCATATCTTGGTCCAACAAAACGTTGGTTGGTTTTACATCACAATGAATTGTCGTTGTGAAAGAACCATGATGCAGATACTCCAATGCAGATGCAACATCAATCATTATGTTCAGCCTTTGCAAGATATCTAAGCAATAAGTGTGAGAATATAACCATTTGTCAAGACTCCCATTTGGCATAAATTCCATTATTAGAGATCTGAAATCAACATTTGAACAGCAACTGATGATCTTTGTTAAATTACGATGACGCAAATTGCACATAGCAGCACATTCAGTATCAAAACTCCTTATTGCTTCTTCCAAATCCAAGTTAAATATTTTAACTGCAACTATCTGTCCACTTAAAAGTACTCCTTTGTATACTGATCCAAAGCTACCTCTCCCAAGAAAATTGCTCTCATTGAATCCATTTGTTCCCTGTAGAAGCTCGTAGTAAGATATCCTCATTGGTGCCTCCAAATTTAATAGATCCCTGTTATTAGTTGAATCATTAACATAATCTCTCTTACGTTTTAGAAAGAAAATGCATGAAACAACTAAAATAACTGCCAACACGATTGGCAATATGATTTTAATCAAAGGCATCTCTTTAGTTGAGCTTCGCTTGTTTCCTTGTTCACATGGATGGACTTGAAGTTGGGGCTTTCCACAAAGATCCTCATTCATCATAAAAGATTCAGCTGTAAAATTTTTGAAAGGACCACCATTTGGAATTTCTCCATGCAGTAGATTGTAGGAAAGGTTGATGTATCTAAGCTGGACAAGTGACTCTAGGGATTTTGGAATCAAACCAGACAAAGAATTTTTGGAAAGATCTAAGAACACCATGCTTATCATGCTTCCAAGTGATTCAGGAATAGGCCCTTGCAATTTGTTTTGCGCTAGAGAAAAGGTTTGTAAAGTTTTCAAACCACCAATAGCTATAGGAATGTTTCCTGAAAATTGATTTCTTGACAAGTTCAAAGATATAAGTGCTCTCAATTTTGAAATATCAGGTGAAATTATTCCACTCAATGCATTGGAAGATAAGTCTATCACCATGATATCTTTGAGAATCCATAGAGAAGATGGTATATGTGAAATCAATTTGTTAGAACTCAAATCCAACTGTCGCAAAGAAGTAAGATTCTCAAGGCATGTTGGAATTGATCCTGAAAACATATTGTAGGATAGATGCAACTCACTCAAATTTCTGATTTGGCAAAGTTCGTTTATGAGGGAACCTTGTAATCTGTTGTAACTAAGATCCAAGAATTGAAGGCCTTGTAATTTGTTAATTGTGGAAGGAATCACTCCATTCAAATCATTCCCTTTTAAATTTAATAGGAACAAGTTGGCTAAATTTCCAAGTGCATTGGGAATAATTCCCCTAAATTTATTCATATTTAGCCGTAGACCAAGGAGGTTAGAAGCACTGGATATGCTCTTCGGGATTTTTCCTATGAGTTGATTACTTGACAGATCCAAATACTGCATGTTGGTAAGGCCACTTCCTATATTTTGGGGGAGAAGACCGGAGAGAAAATTGAATTCAAGAGACATTTTTTCCAATGTTGAAATGTTGAAAATATTAGAAGGAATAAGTCCACTCAGATAGTTGACTGCCAAAGTTAATATCATAAGTTTGTCAAGATTGCATATCTCCTTGGGTATAAAACCTAGAAACGCAAAGTGATAGTTTATAAGGGTTTGGACTACTAGAGAGAGAAAAAAAAGTACCTAATATATATATAGATATATAGATATATCTCTCTCTCTGAAGAATGCATAAATTATTTTACAAGAAGACACAACCTTATTAATTCTGAAAATTAATTAGAAACGAAGAGATAAAATTTGCAAGCAGAATCTAAATATTGAAGACCTTGTAATGTTTTCGTTAATTAGATTAAGAATGTACCCATTCAAATCATTGTTTTGTTACCTTGATAAGATTAAGTTTGGTCAAATTTCCAAGTTTATTGGATATAAGTACTCCACTAAATTTACCCTTTCTTAACTCTAACTTATATAGGAAGCTTAGAAGCATTTGATATGCTCTTCAAAATTTCCCGCTAAACTCATCATTTTGTCACAAATGCAAACCCTTTAACTTGGGGTTACTTCCTAGTAGGCATGTTGGATTGTAATTTTTAAAAATTATTTTTAAGTTTTAAACATAAAAATTTTTTAAAATAATTTTTTGTGATAGAAAAAAATATGTTTCGGGAACAGAAAACATAGAACTTAAAAAAGATGTTTTGAATTTTATTTTTTAAAAAACAAAGAAAATAAGTCTTTTTATTAATAACATGTATATAAATATATAAAAATAATACTATCATGAATTCTCAAAATTAATTTTATAAAATAATTTTAAAGAAAAAAATAAAACAATATTCAAATAGGTCCTTGTTTAAATGAAATTTTTAAAAATTATTTTTTGTTTTTAAAAACAAAAAAATATGTTTGAATAACTATTTTCAACCGAAAAAATAGAATATAACAAAAAAATATAGAATAATATGAATATAAATATATAAAAATAATATTAACATAAATTCTCAGAACTAATTATATAAAAAAATAAAAAAAAAACAAAAAGAAAATACAAATCGTCCAAACAGGTCTTAATTCTACCTTTCCCAAACTATGAGTTTCAAACTTGCTTTTTCCATTCTCTCTAGTGTAGCTTATCTCTAAAACTAGAACTTAAGAAGATTAAAATAGACATTCTAATAATAAAAATTATTTATATTAAAATTAATTAATGAGTTTATATATATATTTCTAAAGTCATCAATTAGCTCATAATCCAATAATAGTTTTTTTCAATTCAATGACTAGTATGATTTTAAAAGCATTAATTTTAAAGACTAAATTATTAATGTATTTTTTATTAAAAAATAAAATTATTATCATTAAATGGAAGTTTTAAAAACATTTTTAGGTTTACAATTTTTAATACTTAGTATTTAATAATAATACATTTGTTTGCTTTTCTTAAAATAAATATAAAGATAAAGCTATATAAAATAATGAATTCAATTTTTCTATTAATTAAATAGTCTATATGATACAAAAATGAAAGTGCTTGGATTATTTTTGACAAAAACAATTGCCTTTATATAATTAAAAATTACTCATGCTCATGAATAATCCTTCATTTGAGTAACTTACGGAGCCAAATTAATTTATGGTTACAAATTCTAAAAGTGCAATATTTGTTATTGTTTTATAGGGTTTACCCAAGTCGGGTTAGGTCAAATTTTGATTGAACCTGAGACCTGGCCTAATTTTTTACCGACTCAAAAATTGAACCCAAAACTCAGTATATAACTTAATCCAATCAGATTGAGCCAAGTTGATTAGATTGGCTAAGTATTTGTTTACCCCTACTTGCACCCCATGCTTATGCATGGGCCGCAAATTACACTTAACTAGAAGTGTTTGAAAAACTGAAAAGTAAATTTTAATGTTTTGTATTGTTAATTCTATAGATTGTGCATATTTGAAAGAAATGGATGAAAAATATAGACATGCATGTAGATGGATGAGAGTATATACCTGTAAACAAGTTGTTACTCAAATATAATTCTTTCAAAGATGTGCAATTGCCTATTGATTTTGGAATGCTTCCCTCAAATTGATTTGTACCAATATCGAATGCTTCAAGCAAAGGAAGATGATGACACATCTCTTGCGGCAAATTACCATGTAAATTGTTGCGTCCAAAGGCCAGGCTTATCAAAGAAGACACGTTGAAAAGAGAAGATGGAATTTCACCTACAAAAATATATTATATCCAAGTTTATCAATATTTTTTTAAAATAATATATACTGAAACTACCTATAAAGATTTTTTTTAAAAAATCATTTTATATCGTTAAACTTTTGGAATGATATATAATATGAAATAACTCTTCTTTAAGAATTTAGAGAAATTTTATAATTTAAGAAAAGTCACTCTATAAAAAATTTCATGGAATATTTATTAAGTAAAACACCTACAATGCATATAAAAATGTAGGTAGATAAATATATGTGTGGTCACAAAAGTAAGTTTTGAAAGTAACAAATGCAAAATTTTCTAATGTCACAATGAAGGAAAAGATTGTAGGTTTTCTCTTTGAAATACCGATGAAAATATAATATATTTGCCCCTTGTAATTCACCAAAAATAAAAGAAAATAAATTATATCTTTTAATGACAATCATAATTTATTCAAAATCATTAATTATATACATATAATTCGTGCAATATCATTTTATTGGGATTAAACACATAATACACTTTTTATTTTCATTTTTTTAGGCCTTTGCTTTTATATTAAGGCTATTCTTCTACAAAAAAGTTTAATTTTTTCATTAAGAGATAGTTATTTATCATTTAATTATTTTAAAGATTAGAAAAACATTTTAAAACCTATAATAAATAATATTTTACAATTTATATGTATTTGAAGTACAATTTGAATGACGAAAACCTCAACTTCAGCATGTTCCTTCACTTTTTTGTTAACATCCTATATAGCAACTATTTTCAAACTTTGTATCAATTATATTATTAAAATCCCATGTTCAACAAAAAGTCAACTCATCTCAAATATATAAAATATATATACTAAAAATTTTCGTATGCATATAAATTTTTTTAATTTTTAAAATATAATATAAAATAATAATTATTAATTTTAAAATAATAAATTAAATAAGAAAAAATTATTTAACTCTCTAATTAGTTGTTGTGCTATTTGGAAATGTTCCTTATTAATACAAAAAAAAATAATGACAAAAAAAATCTCAAAGCTATTACAATATACATACATACATACATACATACATACATACATATATATATATATATGAAGCAACCATTTTAATTAAGGATGATAAAATTCTTTAAGTTTGGAGATCCCCGTGAAAATTACTCTACTTAGAAATTTGAATATGCGATTTTTTTTCTGTGAGGAAGGGATAGGTGCAAAATTTTTTCAAAACAAGTTTAGAAATGGGAATCATGGCCTAATGGACCCCATGAGCCCTACCCAGTGAGATTCTCATATCCAAAAATTCGTATAGATATTTTTTAAAATTTATATATATTTAACTATTTTTTTGTAATTTTTAATTATTTGTTAATTAAAAAATTAAAAGAAAAGTAAATAACTTTAAAAAATAATAAAATTATTGAAAATTTTCTTTTATGACTCTTCATTTTATTTAAAAACCCTGAAAGTATAATTAATTTTTTATTATCTTGATAGAATTGAGTATTTTTTATATATATTTTATAAAAATTTATACTATTATTTTAATAAATTATTATTAACACTTTAAGTTTTTATAAAAATTTTGATAATTTCCGAATCCTTATTAAAAATGAGAATGAAAAATATTTTCTCCATGAGATAAGGAATAAAGATAGGGATGAAAGACAGTGATACATGTGAGGACTTGGAGCGAAGAGATACTTCCCTATCTTATCCTGTTGTCATCTCTGAACCATTTTAACAAATGAATTATGAGTTGTAGTAAAATACAAAAAAACATATTTTATTTTATATTTTATAATTTTTTATACCAATAACTATAAAATCCCAAAGTAGTTATTATTATTATTATTATTATTATATATGAAGCAATCATTCAATCAAATGAATTATATATGAGCTGTAGCAAAATACAAAAACACAGAAATATTTGATGAAACATAAATTTAACATATATATATATGGTGGGTAAAATAAAAAATGATACCTTTTAAGTTGTTGCTGTCAAGATATAAGTCTTGCAGGTTAGTCAAATTTCCAAGATCACTTGGAAAGTATCCACCGTCGAATCCATTTAATTGTAATCGTTTCAATTCTTTGCATTGTTTCCAAATAGATGGTATGTTACCAGAGAAGTTATTGTTATTTAAATAGAGTATTTCAAGTCTTGGAAGCTCATCACATATATTTGATGGAAGATTTCCAGACAAATCATTATGAGAAAAATTAATTTCCTGTAACAATGAACTATTAAATATTGTTGATGGTATAGATCCAGAAAGCTTATTCGCGTGAAGACGTATTATTATTAATTCTGGAAGATCACCAATCTCTTTTGCAATGCCTCCTACAATTTTTTAACAGAAACAATGTATCAATTAAAACATACATTGAGTCAATATAGAAAAAAATTTAAAGGGGCCATTTTCATTTCAATGCAAATTGGGGGTAAAGGGAAGTACTATTTAGCTATGTTCCTACTCTACACATAAGTTTCACTTTATTATTTTCTTGATAATATTTATTTATTTTATTTAGTAAAATTTATCTTGATAATTATATTATGTAATTAAAGTGACTGTCGTTCCCAATAAGGAGTGAATCCCCTTGCTATCAAGCTAGAGATACTTTCCCTAAGTAAAAGGAATGCCTCCATCGATTTAAGTATAGGAAGTGGCTCCTCTTCATATCAAAAGGTAACTCTATTTAAGTAGAAGGGATACTTTCAAGTTTCACCTAAAAAGGGTACTTTCACCTAAGTAGGAGGTGGTGCTTCTACCTGATTAAGAAGGAGTGTCTCCATATAAATAATATACCTGTCTCCACCTAAGAAGAAGGAGTATCCATACTCTATATATAATTGCGAGAGAGTGAGACCACTAAGTTTAGAGTAGGCTTAATGTCTCTTGTGGCGTTCAATTTAAAAGAGGTTGAGAATGCCACGAATAAGTATTAATTCTCATTCTTCTTTCTTCAAGAACAGTTTTAGAGATTGACTTAATAAGATTAAAGTAAAAGTTTTTTATACCTAAGTATAATTATTTTAAATAAGTTAGGTAAGAGTTTAATACTTAGTAAATTAATTATTATTCTATTAAGTTTAAACTCCTTTCTACTAGTTAAGTTAGTATTACTGACTACTCTTTAACCTTTTAGAAGAGTCAGTTTTCTAGTGTTGGTTACACTACATCCTATCACTGGATACGCTATCAATAACTGATATTATCTGCATACCTTTCGTGTATATATTAATCATCAATGATCTCTTATTTTTTTTAACCTTAGTCAACTATTTAACCCCATTATCATGTTATAAAACATGCTTATAGTTACTTATCTTTTTAGAATATGGCTTATCAATTAGTAATTAGCCACTCTAAATCCCAATCCCTCTATCAAATATTTGGGGAGGAGAACAAGATAAAAATTTTTTGGCAATACATAAAAGTGAAAGAGCAAACTTACACATAATACTTTTTGATAATTTTTAAACCCTAAATCTTCGTAAGAAGATATTTTATTTATTAATATTTAAACTTTCATCTTACTTATAGTTTGTTTAGACTATTTCACTTCTTCTCTATTAAAAACTTTTTAATAACTTTAATTATTTTGTATCTCCTAAGTTCGAATCCTTGCTCCTGAAACAAGTTATTTCAAATGTTGATACGTCATTTCAAAATTTGATATATCATTTATTTTGAAATTTGGATAATTCATTTATTAAAATAATTTTTAAAAAATTGGGTAAAAACAAAAGAGATCGCAAGAAATAATTGAAAGCAGTAAAAGAATTTACTTTTTTTTAGGAAAGGAAAGTAAAGAATAGAAATATATCCTCCATCTATGGGGTGATAATCACATTAGGACAGAGAATGTGATGTGTGAAATTAAAACAAATCCAGATAAGTAAGGCAAACCATCAATGCATACCTGATAAAGTGTTATAGGAGAAGCTCAACACTTGAAGTGAAGATAAATTGGAAATTGTCTGAGGAATGGTTCCAGAGAGCTTGTTATCTTGAATTAGTAAAATCTTTAAGTGCTCAAGTCTTCCAATCTCATAAGGGATAGTCCCTTCAAAATGAATAGCACTCAAATCCAACGTTTCCAACCTCGAAAGGTTGGATATAGATGAAGGAATAACTCCATTGAAACTATTATTGCGGAGTTGCAAGTGTTGAAGTGCATATAAACTTCCTATCCATGTAGGAACTTCTCCATCAAATTCATTGTAACTCAAATTGAGTAGTTTCAATCTACGCAATTGAACTAACTCTTTTGGCAATTGACCAAAGAAATTGTTGTGACTAAGGTCAAGTTTAACAAGGAATGAGAGGTTCCCTAATTGAGGAGATATGTTGCCAGTAAGATTCATGTCACTAAGATCTAAGGAATTAACTCTTTCATGGAGGGTATTGCAAGTGACACCAACCCAATTGCATGGAGAAGAAGAGACAGACCAATTGGCTAAGAAATTGTATGGATCAAAGGAAATAGTAGATTTGAAATCAAGAAGTGCAGATTCATCACTAATGATGTTTGTTTTACTCCAAACTAAAGAAGCCACGAAACAATGCAGAAACAACTGGGAAATAAAGAAATGAAGTTTGGCCATGTTCATGATATTGTTAAAGCTGAAAGTATTGGACGGTGAATGGGTAACAAGAAAAGGAATGGAAGATTATATTATCTCCAAGTCAACTCAAGTCAATAATGTGATGACATTAATTAAATACTTGAAAAAACTTTTGGGCGTAGAAGATAATCTAAACCCTTTTATGGTCTTTTGTTTTTATAGTTGAAAAACTAGTTAGCAAATACTTGACATTATTGAATGCTCATATTTTAATTGATTGTTGTTTTTACCAATTTATATCTGTACTTTTTATGTTGTCTTGATCATTTTAAATTTAAATAAATAACTCTTATCTTTTATTTATTTTGATCTATTTAAATATATTTAAAGAAATAATATTAAATACAACTATATATAAACAGGTATTAAAATATTTTTTTTCTTGCCTTTTCGTTCCATCTCTTTAATATAAACATGTCTTTAATTAGCAGCGAACACCTCCATATCTATGTTGGCACGTCTCATCTTATAGGTAGCATAGCATGACGCGAAATATAAATTTTTAAATTTTTAAATTTAAATAATAAAACAATACCGTGTAACCTAAGACGCGCAATAACTAATTAAGGAACGCGTTGGGTATCAATCCCTTTCATGCGTTAAAATTCAAAAGAAAATTGCTATTGAAAATCTAATTTTTTTTAAACAAAGGTTAAGAAAAATATTTTTTATATATTTATATTAATTTTTAGATAAAATTATTTTTGTAGTCCTTATACATTTACTTATTTTGTAATCAGATCATTATAGCTTAAAAATTTATAAATTAAGTTTTTATAATTTAACAAATTTTTAAATTATTCTCTATTATCAAATTTTTGTCAAAATTTTATTAAATTCTGTTAATGTTGTTAATATATAATATCGTAATATTTTAAATATATATAATTTATGTCAACAGATAAAAAAAATAAAAAATAACTTAAATATGTGAAATAAAATATAATTTATATTAGGTATAATATGAGTAAATTAACTTAAATTAAATAAATTTATAATGTTAAGATAGTATATAATCAACATATTATCAAATTTTAACAAAATTTTAAGTTTATGGACTAAATTAATTATTTGTTAAACTATAAGAATTCAATTACAAATTTTTAAACAATGAAAGCCTAATTAAAAATTAATTGAAATTATAGAGACCAAAAAATAATTTAACATAATTTTTATATTAATCTCAACTATAAACTTATGACCAAAAGATAGTTATTTTTTTCTCTCACTTCTCAAGATCACAATTCTAATTTATATAGATAGTGATGAGATTTTTTAATTATTGTTTTCAAAATCATATATTATCTTTTATTTTATTAGTTTTAATTTTGTCTTTTATTTTTATTAATTGATATAATTTTTTTCTTAATCAAAATTTGTCACTCATAAGTGAAAATCAAGTGAAATTATATACTCTAGTTAGACTATTAGAGAACTCTTAGACCATGATTGAAACTTCATTTAGGTATTTGAAACTTCAAATTAAAAATATCAACAACAAAAATTCAAAACTGCATGAGAACTAATTTATTGATTATTTAATTTTAATCTCATTTAAAATATTGTACTAACTCAACTATATTTTGTTAAAAGTAACACCATATAATCTTGGTATATAATTTTACTGTTAGTGATATATACCAATAATATTTTAATAGAAAAAATACATTAATTAGTAAAGATAAGTTTTATATATATTGGTATTAGGAGAGCATAAGATCAAAACAAAAATACATAAATATAATAAAGAAAAAATGGTAAAGCATGTCATACTTAAATAATTTGAAATCATTAAAAGCAAGGGTCGTGGAAACTGTTGAGTCTAAAAAAGGAGATTGCATAATTGGTGTGAGCTTTATTTAACGTGATATACATTCACTTAATAAATATTGAAAGAGATAGTCAACAATCAATTTTTTTTTTTTTTGTTAACAAAAGACTAAGCATAATGCTAAGGTACATGCTTTTAAGTAAAATATTGTGATAACCAAGGACTTCAGGCATGAGAGATCTATATATAAATAAATAAATATATATATATATATATAATTAAGCCAAATAAATTGAGGAAAGTGGGAATCTTCAAAATAAAACATAAAACCACATCAATTTAAATTGCAATTATTGATTTCAACAAATTTTTTTTTCTTGTGACAGTAAAATTTAACCCCATCATAATTCACAATTTTACATAGATACTATTATATATCACTCTTGTGTATGATATATTTATTAAAAAACAATTATCAATTATATAATATATGTTTAAATTATAATATATGTTAAATACACATTTATTTGAATTTAAATATATCAAATATATTATTACAATAAATATTTTAGATATATAAAATTAAATATAAAGAACAAATCATTTATTTATTGGATTAAATGCACAAAGATAATGTGACACGTCAACCTTATTAATTACATGAAATATACTTTTAATGTGGTTTGAAAACTTTACTTCAATATAATATATTGATAATTAAATGTATATTTATATTTGAATTTCAAATACTTTAAAAGGATATATTACAATAGATATCTTATCTATTTTAAAAAATTAATTAAAATTAAATATAAAATTTCTTTATTACATTGATTTTAAATTTTTTAAAATATAAAAATTAATTTTATTTTATTTTTAAAATTTTTTAAAAATTAAAATGTACTTTATTACATAGTATATAGTATTTTTATTGTTTGAAATACTTTAAAAATAAAATATTTAATTTTAAAATTTTAAAATTTTAGAACACAACATATCCATACATATTTTCAAAGTACAGGCGGACTTTGACTAAATACAGAGAAGTTGTGGCCCAAGTCGCCATGATGTTTGTGCGTAGAAGACAATCCAAAACTTCTTTTGCTTTTTTTTTTTTTTTGGAAAAATGACAAAAACTTGACTTGTCATTCTTCATTTTAATTGACTTCTTTTTTTCTCTCTTTTTTATAAATAGTTTATAGTTAATAATTAATAATATTTTGAATACTTTTTTTTAATAGAGAATATCTGTAAAAGAAAATCATTATTATATATATATGACTTTGATGCTTTAAATAGGGGTGGAAATTGCTTTGGTAACATTATATAACGAATATAATTCACGTCATAAAATATTTAAAGAGATAAGAAAGAAAAGTTAAAAAATAGGAAGGAGTTATATTGCTACAAATCAACAAGATTTTCTTACATATATATTAGGCCATTAAGTTTTAAAATAATAAAATTAACTAATAAAAAATTAATTAATTTTTCATTATCGCTATATTAATTTTAATGCTTTGCTTTTAATTTTTTTAATATATATATATATTTTAAATTTATATTTTATTCTATATAACAAAGTGTCACCCACCACAACAAATAAGTAGGCCTTGGTTAAGGATCACTTTCGTGGGTCTTATTGTCAACACCATTTAAACGGAGAAGGAATACTAATGTTTCTCAAAGTCAAAAATATGCATTATAATTCAAAAAGAAACTTCACGAGAAAGTGTGCATTATAATTCAAAATAATTAAGTTCACAAGAAAGTATGCATTATATAGATTTATATAGAAGACTTGACTAAAAAAATTGTCCTAAAAAATTGATGAAATTAAATTTAGCATAATAAACTATTCTATTATAACATAATTTAACTAAAGTTTAAATTTTTGTTGAAAGAGACATTCACGTTTAGTATCTAAAGTATTTCAGATAAGATTTATAATTATTTTTATTAATATATATTTAGAGTTTTTTATGTTATCTTGATCATTTTAAATTTAAATAAATAACTTTTATCTTTTATTTATTTAGTCTGAATTAAATTGGAAAATTAATTCAAATTCTTTTCTTTTAACTTGTTATTAATAATTTTAATTCATTCTAAAGTTTTAGTTTTCTTACATATATATTAGGCCATTAAGTTTTAAAATAATAAAATTAACTAATAAAAAATTAATTAATTTTTCATTATCATTATATTAATTTTAATGCTTTGCTTTTAATTTTTTTAATATATATATATCTTTTAAATTTATAATTTATTCTATATAACAAAGTGTCACCCACCACAACAAATAAGTAGGCCTTGGTTAAGGATCACTTTCGTGGGTCTTATTGTCAACACCGTTTAAATGGAGAAGGAATACTAATGTTTCTCAAAGTCAAAAACATGCATTATAATTCAAAAGAAACTTCACAAGAAAGTGTGCATTATAATTCAAAATAATTAAGTTCACAAGAAAGTATGCATTATATAGATTTATATAGAAGACTTGACTAAAAAAAATTGTCCTAAAAAATTGATGGAATTAAATTTAGCATAATAAACTATTCTATTATAACGTAACTTAACTAAAATTTAAATTTTTTAAAAGAAACATTCACATTTAATATCTAATAATATTTTAGATAAGATTCATTGTTATTTTTATTAGTTTATATTTAAAATTTTTTATGTTATCTTGATCATTTTAAATTTAAATAAATAACTTTTATCTTTTATTTATTTTGATCAATTTAAATATATTTGAAGAAATAATATTAAATATAACTATAATAAAGAAAAACATATCAAAATAATTTTTTTACATATTAAGCCACTAGTGTGTATATGTGTGTGTGTGTGTATATATATATATGATTGAAACATTATATAATATAGAAAAAAATTATTTTTTATATTTTTATATTTAAAAAATTATATTTAGTATTATATATTACATGTAATATAATATAAAACTAACATATATTTTATTTTAGAAGTGATGACGACACTCTTCCCAGTAACTAATCCATAGAATCATCAGTGTATATATATAGTCTCAACAAGTAAGCCCAACTAAGTGTTATTCGAACTTGATCACTTGATTCATCATGCAAGCACTTCCCATGAGTTCTATTATTAACGATATCTGGAGAATATTTGATGAGAGAAAAAGCTATAAAATTTCTCAACAAAAATTAATGTGTAAATAAAATGGTTAGATTGAATCTCATAACACCTTCATTTGCCCATGTTTTAGTTGTTGCTTTCTTTAAGACTTCACAGAAAACTTCGTTATTTTTTAAAGCACAAGTTAAAAATTAAAACTGTTACTTTTAGTTAAAAATAAAATATTTTGAATTACCCTTACTATAATTTCATATTTATCCCTTTATTTATTCATATATTCTTTTATGTAATTATATTGTCTTCTTATTTTTTTAATTAATAAAAATAAATAATACTAGTTAATAAATATTTATAACTACTTATCTATTTAAATAATATTAATAAATATTTAATTCATATAAATAATAATTATAACTAATATTTTATTAATTAAAATTAATAATTTATGTAAATAATAATTTCTAAAAATTGCATTTAAATACACCCATAGTTTCTTGTGTTTCTCTTTTAGTCATCAAAAAAATTGTGTACCATCCAACCCAAAATAATAAAATCATTGTATTAGTTTGTATGCAGGTGTGTATATATACACATAGGCGTGTGTATATTATTTATATATATTTTTATATGTATATAAAAAAAATACAAGAATTAAAATTAAAAGTGGATAAAATTTTTAAATTCTATATATAACTATAACTTCAAACTCAAACTAAATTATTTAACAATCAACTTGTTTGTTTTGTGAAGTAAGATGCTTTTGGTAGTTTAGATATATTCTACTCTAAATAGTTCTCCTTGTTGAGCTTAACGAAGCAATGCTGTATTCCTACCATAACGCAAGGATCATCACCTTCCATGTAAGTGTCTATTTCCTGCATACCATTAGTATTTTGTTCATTATTTATTTTCTAAAGAGTAAATAGAGAATAAGTATATGTGTATGTCTATCTATCTCTAAAAATAACTTTTTAAGAATTTGCGATACAGTTATAGATAGCTCCAACCTCTAAGCAGTACGTTTATTGGTCAAGAGGCTCGTCCCTTCCACAGTAATAATGGCGAAAAGCACATGAAAAGTCTCTAGCTTCATGGCCACCCATGCACAGCTCTCTATATCTGAACAAAATAATTTGTTCGTCAGTGGACAAATATATCATGTTTGATATTAAATTCAAGGCTAAATCAGTCATTTGATCTAAGACAAGCAAAACTTTCTAACACCTAGGTTATGGAAGAAGAGAGACCTACATTTCTTGTGCTTGAGATGTCAATGGGTATTTACAGCCAGCTTGTTTGGCTGATTCTACTGCAAGGTTTAAGTCTTTAGCCTGCGTTACATAAACACAGAAACATGAGGTTATCATGTTTAATACTGTCAGATAGAAGATGAATTAAACTATTAATAATTTAACTATAGAAATAATCAAAGATAGAATATGTTAACATTGTTTGATCTATACAGCCGACCCCCCTTAATAGGAAAAAGTTTTGTTTTTGTTGTTGTATCATGTTCAACACTATAAAACACCTTAAACATCAACTTATCGCAAATATGTGGGTTGTCTATCAAATCATATGCTAATGAATCATGAGAAGAAGAAATTTAGTCAGTAAGAAGAAGAACATGGGTGCAAACCATTTCAACTCAAAAGGTTAAATTGTTAAGGAAAGGCCTATGATTGGTTTTACAAATATTTCTAGGTCTAACTCTACAGCATCTCTCTTAAAGGAATTCTGCACCAAGTAAAGGAGTTCTGGTAGCCTGATGGATGCAGCCTTTGAAAGAGTAGAAAGCATAAGACTCTTCAGATTGATAATAGGGTTATCCCTCTCAAGAATTTGATTGAAGAAAATTAACAATACCAATTCAAAATTGATTTAAAATTCAAAATAATTCAATAGAATGACTTTCACCATTTTAGAACAGATTAGCAAAATAAGTTACGGAATTTAAGTCATTTTCTCAAACCACTAAATATACAAGGTCATTTAATCCAAATTTTAAGAAATTTGTGTTTTAAAAAATTGAAGTCACAAGAAACTCTGAAACAATTTATGACTTTAGTTTGTTTGAGAATATGTACAGGAACTCAAGAAATAATACTTCTGGAGGTTTAGTTACTAGTTACTTACCATAAGCTTGGATGCAAACCCACCTTGATAATCCCTTGAAGAAGGCACCCCTTCCATCACACCAGGAACTGGGTTGTAACTAGCACTGTAATCACGAAACTGGTCTTTACTAATTTGATTATCAAAATAACAAATATTTATACACTTAAAAAAGGATTATGTTTTGCTTTAGTTTTCAATATTATGCACCCCAACAAAGTTCTACATGTAATTGTTCAGACATTGTAAATGCTGCTGAGCAAGGAATATCTTTTGTTATCAACAACAGAGAGAACAACGATAAACAGGTAAAGGAGGCATAAATGTCTGACAAGTACACCAAGAAGTTTTCAAGAGAAAAATCAAAGTTCCCAAAGAATTATAGAAATTATCACTCGCAAACAGAGGCTTACATGTCTGACAAGAAACCCAACATCATTGCTTTCTGAGTTTCTCAATGTTTTCTTCTGTATTTGAGAAACTTTTATCTTCATGTATGTTTCTATAGGGATAATGGAGGGAAGGGGAAGATCTCATTGAAATCTCTTCCTTGTCTGGGTGTTTATTAAAGAGGGAAGGAAAATGGAGGATTTTCAACTAACCCTCTAAGATCCTCCCTCTATAATTTTAAGTTTCCCCAATTTAAGGTATTTTGGATAAGTTTTCCCTAACAAGGGAAAGAGAAATTACCATTTAACCATTCCTTCTCCTCCCAACTTTGCAATACACCTTATGTATTTCCATTTACAGCCACAACTATAATTCTAATACCCCTAAGAATCTCTCACACCACACGTACACAAAATCGTAGTGATAGATGCAGGAAAATCAAATACCGCCGTGCTGCCAATTATTTATTCATACTGAGCTGACGAAAAACTGGAGGTATACCTACTCCAACAGTGAGCACTGGAGCAGTTGAATATTTTTGTCAAGGTGCTGGCAGAAACTCTGAGAGATTGACCCAGAGCTAGGGCTTCTGATACTCCCAGCATGCTCACAGCTAGAGCCAAATTATTGCAGATCTTTGCTGCCTAATAACAAGCCAAAGTAACACTAAAAAATGACATCCGTGAATCTACTGCAAGGATAACATCTATACATATTTAACTGTTCAAAACTGAAGTATTCAATTTAAATGGATATTCAACATTATCATTAGAAAATTAAGAGGAAAGAATCTAATGCAATAACATGAATTTATTTGTTATGAAAATATCACAATAATTAGGGGAAATTTTTTGAGACAGACAATAATGCATAAAATAGGACCTAACCTAACTACTAGAATCCTAAACAGATTTTACTACAGATTTTGAGACAGCCCAAACACCTTTACTGATAATCATAAATTGCTGATTGAAAACCCTAAACTAACCCAACTTTCCAAATGATAATTACAAGATAAACTAACTAAATATGATATTGCATGAGTTTTTACTAACCAACCCCTTCTTTTCTCTTCTTTTTTAATTAAACAATGCATTTTGATCAATTTCTCAAAGATTATATAAGCAACATTTTCAGCATTAAAAAGTTTGAAGTTGAGAGTTCAAGAATGCAACTTACAGAACCACTTCCTGCGCCACCACAATATATTGCACTTTTACCCATTGAAAGAAATATTGGTTTTGCAGCCAAAAAAGCTTCCTCAGAGCCACCAACCTGAGGAAGATCCATTTCTTGTCCATAAATTAAACTTGCCAAAAAAGCAATAGTTTTGCTGCAAAGTTAGCACTATTACCTCAATATCCATGCATCTATGTCCATTTATTTCTTAACAAGATGCATCATTTTTGTTTATTTTATCAAAATTCTAATGCACTGTGTATATATCATATATGCATTGAATGATTATTATATGAACTTAATATCAATTTGAGAGAAAATATGCTAAATATGCAGTCCCCAATAAGAATTTGAAAATTAAGACCACTAAACAAAAATTTTTGGGTTCCAAGGACGCAATTCAGGGTCTTTGAACCTGAGATTGTCAACAAAATTACAATTAATTAATGAGCTTTTTCAGTATGTTAGACTTGGAACATTAGTTATACCATAAAAGTAAGAGTCCCAGCTTCTGCAGCAATCACACTTCCAGATACAGGAGCATCCAACTTGACAGGAGTCTCCCAATCACCTAAAAGCATAATGATTCAGTCCAACAAGATTGGGGGGGGGGGGGGGGGGGGAAGGTATAACCAATTTAGCATACTAAAATTTAGTTAATGATTATGTAAGTCATAGTATTTATTTTCATTTCAGCGCATGCCATAACTGCAAAAATTGATGACCTATGAACAAATATGATGTCAATATGCCACACAATGAGTGAAATTATTTAAATAATTCAATATAGAACAGACGGAGGAAATTGGACTCACTTTTATGAGAAATAAGGGCATGGCAAATAGGAATGACATTATAGATATCTACATGTGTTTTATTATATCTAACAGTTTGCTGCAGTGCTCCACCGAGACAAACATGCTTTATCAGCTTAAGAAATCATCTTTGGAAGAGCTTTACAGATAAGATGAAGTCAATATGTATTATAATTGAAGAACCAAGAGCAACCAAGAAAGTACATGACAATGAGACAAAGAGTGTTACATAGAACTTATCAAGAGCACTACAAACTCCTCTCACATTGTTTATACAACATCAATTTCTTCTGTTTGCATAACATAGCGGAAGTATGCACAGGCACTTACAAAATTGACATGGCATTTGTCATGAGGAAAAATAATAGTTAAGAAAAGCACAAGAACAGCTTGAAGGCGAAATAAATTAAAGATCTACTTGTGATACCTTTTTTATCTTTTACATGAAAATTAGATATTGCAGCAGAAAGGTTTCTTGATGTTTGTGGATCAATAGTGGATGAATCAATCAATAACCATGGCCTTAGCACTCTCCCAGCATGAAGCAAACCATTTGGTCCAGTGTAAACATCAATGACCTACTTAATTTAGATGAGTATGTTATTCTGGAATCAGTACAAAGGTGTAAGAAGGTCAGCAGTGGTAAGAAAATTCTTGCAAACTTGTAATATTCAAACTGAGAAATTTAGGTACACATCCTAGCAGCAAATCAGCATTCATGTTAATAAGGATTTACAGTTTATGGCCTGCTTTGACTAAATATATGCCACCATGGATGTAAGAATAAATGGCAGAAAGGATATAATCAGACTAAAAACAGTATGATACAGAGCCTTATTAGGAAACAAGTTTGTTTCTATATCTCCAACTGTAGAATACAGATTCTACTTTAACTAGGGTGAAATGGTAAACTATCAAACATGAGGACACTTCATGAATTTGGAAATATGTCAGGCTTCAGTGCATTAAACAAGCTTTTCCTTCTCGTATAAAATTTTTAATCCAACCCCATGCTGTTCACCTATATTATTTGAGCCTCACCAACTGTTTAGCAATCACATGAAGAGGAATAAATGATTAAACATGTGATCCTGGTTCTTCCCCAAGAAAGCATTGTTCTATAGTTTCCCACTGCTTGGTTGGAAAGTGAAAAGGTTGTCAAATTTGTATGGAAATCACTCTTACAGCAGAAAATTTAGTAATCTTAACCTCTTGTTTTCTTTCTGGAGCCAAACCAACTGTTTTACATAATGATATCAATTGAACTAGTTATTTAAAACTTGAAAATTGTAATCCAAGAAATAAAAAGTTATTTCAAAAATATTAAGGAAACTGATGATTCTTCAGGGAGTGAAGAATCAACACATAAGCAAATGCCCAATGTTTTTGCAGAAAAGCAAGTGCCATTGGAATGCCTATACTCACATGGGAAGAAGAAGGCAACATTGTAATTACTACATCACTTGCTTCTGCAACCTCAAAAGGAGTTTTCATAGTGGGGACTCCCATCTGAGAGAACTTGTTAGTAACATCAGAATTTCTGCAATATTTTCAAATATGATTAACACCATCAGAGGTATTCTGAATAAACCCACAAGAATTGAATATACAAATTATATTAAAAGCATTACAACAACATCAAACCAAACCCCCATATAAAGCACATCATCATCGCCCTATCATCTATATACAATGAATCGGACCTACAACTCAAATGACAATTTTGAGCTTTTCCCAGAGATCAATTAAAGAATTCAATAAATAAAGAGCATGAAAAGGTATAAATAAAGTACACGTCGTGAACTGTAACTCTGTATCCAGCTTTAATGAGATTATTCGCCATTCTGGATCCCATATTTCCCAGGCCAATGAATCCAACACTCTGTAATGCATCGTTGAGTGAACAAAGATTAAAATTTGCAAAAGATGCATGAAAAAGTAAGAAGTCCACCAAAAAAAAACATATGCCGCCACCATTGTTCAAACAATTGGAAAACGATCTCGAATATATAAAACATTATTAAAAGAATCGAATATATATATATATATATATATATATATATGTATGTATATAATATCAAGCCCACCATTTTTCTCATATACCGATTAAGAATCACCATGGAAATCTAAGCTATATGCAGGTTTAAGAGGTCACAAGACCCAGATAAAAGTGGGTAATTTACCTCCAAAAATGAGGGGATTCGAGAAGAACAGAAGCTGCGTATCGGGAAGGATTGAAACCGAAGAGATTTGCATATAGAAAGAGAAACCAAAGACCTCAGCCTGCAAATCGCCATCGTTATCCCTTGCCACACATGCACAAAGCTTGAGCTGTTATTACAATGGGATTTGGTAAGGGCAGACCGTAGTCGCACTTTCAACTAGAAAGTCATACTTCCGTCTCCTGCTTCTTTCCATCGATATAAAAATTGAAACCTGCACTTTTTGTCGTTATTATGTCTGACGTGAAGTGCAGCTGTAGCCTTGCCTAAACTAACAAAGGTAATGGATGGGTATGTCAATGTGTCTACATTTTATTCTTTTTTACTATTTATCTTCGTATTTACCTAAAATATTTCAAATATTTGATAAAAATAAGTAGTACATACTAAATAATAAATATTTTTAATCCAATAATTTATTTAATACTATATACTAATAGCTATTTAATAAAAAATAAGTGAATTATTGTTTTAATTTTTAAAAAATTTAATTTTTTAAATTTAATTTATGAATCATAAAAATATTTAATTTAGTCTTTAAAAGATATATTATGTCTTAATTTAATTCTTATTTATAAAAATTTTATATTTTTTATATGTCAATTTAGAGTTTTAAAAATTAAATTAAAACATAATATATTTTTTAAGAATTAAATTAAATATTTTTATAATTTAAAATTTAAATTAAGACAAATTACTTTTTTAAAATATTAAAATAATAATTTATTTATAAAATTGTAGTTCATTGTAATCTCTTCTCAATTGATTTTAACGTTCTCAACGTGATCTCCATGTGATTCTTCAAACTTTGAACTTGAAGCAAACAAATATCATTCTTGTGTCTATACCAAAACTGTTGAGTTGTGGCCAAAATGAATTCAATTGATAAAGTTCTGAATTATTATTTCACATGCAAAGTTGCAAAAGACAATGCATTATCTAGACTAAGAAAAAAAAAAAATATATATATATATATATATTAACTATGTACATTTGTTTCTTCTCTTAAATTGCATGCATCTAAATAGCTTTAACTTGGCAGAGGCACAACAAATTATTTTTCAAGTACCTATTAATAATATCAAAAATTAACTTAGGTCTTTCTTAGATGTTATTATAATTGCCACTTATAAAAGTTGGTTATGACTCCAATGAAATACTATGCTATTTTTGAGATACACACACACACACACATATGAAGCACCACCACAACACTATATAAGGGAACAAGGAAAACAAGGCATCACTACACTGAAGTACATGCATCTTGCCTCATTGTTGTATGTTTTCATGGCTCTACAAATTATTAAAATGTTGGTCTATAAACTAAATAAAATGCTAATAAATCATAGCGTGTTAAATTAGCTACCCAACCTCAAAAAATAAAAATAGAATTACATTATAGAAAAATAGATAAGAATGACTGATAATTTTGTCAAAAAGTTTTCACTTGTCAACAGCTAACTTCTTATATGCTTGCAATCATTTCATGTTTGTTTGAACCATACTGTCTACATTCTTTGTTTGAACAAAACGAAGATATCAAATCCCATCAACTAGAAATTAAAGAAAAACTTCGAAATTAATTGAGGCACCAAAGTAGTTAAGGGTTGTATATAATACTATAGTGATTGTGATGTACGGGGTTCAGGCATTTATGTTATTTTAGTTAGAAAAAAATTTGACTTTTTTACTATCAAAAAATAATTAAAGAACCTTTTTTGGCCATTCACTACCAAAACAAAATTCTCTCATATTCGTCAAAAAAAATGTAGGAAAACTTTGATATATTAAGACAAAAAAAAGTCATAATAATTATTTTTACAGAATACATTAGAAAATGGAAAATTAATGTCAAAATTTTCTGTTTCATTTGAAAATAAGAAACTTAAGTTATTATATTCAAATAAATTGTAATAAATAAAGTCTCAATAGAAAATAATATAAAGATAAATCAAATATCCAAAAAACTAAGTCCACAATTCTCAAATTTTAAATACATACATACATATATATATTATAAATTATTATAGTAAACCTCTATATATATTATCTCATCATTCCACATTACATGGGTGCATGTTCAACTTTTGGAAATGTATTTTATATATTTTGACAAATTAATGTTGAACAAAGAAAAAAAGAGAGGCAAAGAAACAATTATTACAATGTGATTTAACAGCTATTCAAATAGTATTTATGTACAAGTTTGCATAAGCATAACCTTGATTTTTTTCATTGACACCACAACATCTATCATATTAATTCGTGTCTTAGGTAGATCTGTGCAACAATTCAAGGCTAATTCAAAAATTGATGATATATGTGATAATATATTACCAATTTTTTGATTGCCTTGCAATAAATTACCATCCAGAATATTGATTATTGAATGTGGTGTTGAATTGCTAACCCAATCCTTCAAACTTAGACTTTGAACAAACATGTCATCAGTTGGCTTCCTCCTTGTAAACACTTCCATCAGCATAATACCATAACTATACACATCTCCTTGAACGGAAACAAGTCCTTTTGATCCATACTCTACATTTCAATTTGAAAGGTAAATAAAAAGTCAAGTATTAGAAAAATTAAATAGAAAGTGAATATGATAGATATATTAGAATGTGAATAATTACAATTTTGTATAGCATGTGTGTGTGTGTGTGTGTAAGAACACAATGATAGCAACAAAAATTATTGGATTATCAAATCATCACCTAGTGCCATATAACCAAGGGAAGCAAAAGTCTTGGTATAAATTTGCAAGTGCCCTTCACCTAGCATTTTTGCAATACCAAAATCACTAAGATGTGCCACCATATTTTCATCCAACAAAATATTGCTTGGTTTTACATCACAATGAACCACTGGGGTAGAAGAACCATGATGCAAGTACTCCAATGCAGAAGCCACATCAATCATTATGTTCATCCTTTGCAAAACATCTAAACAGTAGTTATGAGAATACAACCATCTGTCAAGACTTCCATTTGGCATAAATTCCATTATTAGAGATTTGAAATCAATATTTGAACAACTACTAATGATCTTAATGAGATTACGATGACGCAAATTGCACATGGTCGCACATTCAGTATCAAAACTCCTTAATTCTTCTTCCAAATCTGTGTTAAATATTTTAATTGCAACCATTTGTCCACTTGAAAGAATTCCTTTGTATACTGAGCCAAAACTACCCCTTCCAAGAAAATTGCTCTCACTGAATCCATTTGTTTCCTGTAGAAGTTCAAAGTAAGATACCCTCATTGATGTCTCCAAATTTAATAGATCCATATTTGTTGAACCACTAACATAATCTCTCTTACGTTTCAGGAGGACTATGCATGAAACAACCAAAATGACTACCAACGTGATAGGCAATAAGCATATGAGCAGAAGTATCCCTTTGGTTAACCTTTTCCTATTCCCTTTTTTACATGGATGGACTCGTAGTTGGGGATTTCCACAAAGATCTTCATTCATCATAAAAGATTCAGCTGCAAAAATTTTAAAAGGACCACCATCTGGAATTTCTCCATACAGTAAATTGTAGGAAAGGTTAAGGTATTTAAGATGGATAAGTGATTCTAGGGACTTTGGAATCACACCAAACAAATAATTTTCAGAAAGATCTAAGAACTCCAAGCTTATCAAGCTTCCAAGTGATTCAGGAATTGGCCCTTCCAATTTGTTATGTGCCAAGGATAGGTTTAGCAAAGTTTGCAAGCCATCAATAATTGTAGGAATGTTTCCTGAAATTTGATTTCTTGACAAGTTCAATAATGTAAGTGCTTTCAAGTTCGAAATCTCAATTGGAATTCTTCCACTCAATGCATTGGAGGATAAGTCTACCTCCATGATATCTTTGAGACTCCAAAGAGAAGAGGGTATAGAAGAAATCAATTTGTTAGAACTCAAATCTAACTTTCGCAAAGAAGTAAGATTCCCAAGGCACCCTGGAACTAATCCTGAAAACATATTGTTGGCTAAATGCAACTCACTCAAACTTTTGATTTGGCAAAGTTCATCTATGATGGTACCTTGCAATATGTTGAAACTGAGATCCAAGTATTGAAGGCCTTGTAATTTATTAATTGTAGTAGGAATCAATCCATTCAAATCATTTCCACCCAAACTTAATTGGATCAAGTTGGTTAAATTTCCAACAGTATTTGGAATAACACCGGAAAATTTATTCCAATCTAACTCTAAATAAATGAGTTTAGAAGCATTGGATATACTCTTTGGGAGTTTTCCTGTAAGTTGATTTTCTGTTAGTGTCAATCTCTGCAGGTTGGTAAGACCACTCCCTATATTTGGTGGGAGAAGGCCAGAAAGGGAGTTATTTCCAAGCAATAATGTTGTGAATGTTGAAATGTTGAAAATATTGGAAGGAATAGGTCCACTCAAATAGTTCCCTGCCAAATCTAATAACTCAAGTTTTTCAAGATTGCCTATCTCCTTTGGTAGAAAACCTGGAAACAAAACTAATGGTTAATATAGCATTTCTATAAGGGATTGGACTAGTTAGGAAAGGAAAAAAGGGTACCATATTCAATATGTATGTGTGTGTGTTTGTGTGTATATATATATACATAATCAAGGATGCATAAGTATTAGAAAGGATGAAAACAAGTTCTATATATCTATCCATCAAATTAAATTAGTATCTTTGCAATAATTACCTATGCGTATGTTAACTACATAAATATTTTGTACAAAAAAAAAACTACATATATGTTATCAATTGACTAAAATATCATTTGTCTCTTAGATAATGATTTCTTTAATTTAATCTCTTATAATTTAATTTATTATCAATTTAATTCCTAGTCTCTTCATCTAGATATTGTTTATATAAATAATAATTCTGATAACTTAGATGTTCGGTGTTGACTGAACAACATTAAAAACTAACTATGATTCAATTTTTATCCTTTTTTTTTTATTTGGACAATGTTAGCTCCTAACTAGTAACGTCTAATATTAGTAATCACCAAATATAATGTTTTGACCAATTAAAAAAAATAAAAAAAAAACTGAATCATAATCAGCCTTTAAAGTTACTTAATAAGTATTAAATATTCAAGTCATTAAAATTATTACTTATTTAGAGATATCAAATTAAAAAAAATCAACATATATAAGAGACTAAAATGATGTTTTAGTCTTTATGAATTTATTAGTGAATAATTCAATATTCCCTATCTATTGCTAAATAGAAGAGAAATAGACTTAGTTGACCACAAAATCAAAGCATGGCGTAGCATACATTTTGGTAAGCATAAAATCAAAGCTAGTCGCCACGAGTTTGAGGTGTTACTAAATAAAAACTTAAAAGCATCACTAAATATTTTTTTATTTTTTCATAGTGTCTTTAGAAAAGAGAATAGACTCAAAACTATTAGCCACCATCATCTTGAAGAACAACATTCAAAACCCAAATTCAAACAAACTAATTAAAAATAGAAACTTCAATCCTTCCAAATATTAATTTAATTCAATTCCAGCTTCAATCTACACACAGATAATTGCCTTGTGATGAGTGATTGTTTGTTCGGTAGATGAATTGGTTACTTATGGACTATTCCCCTCTCTTATGTGCTATAGCAAAGTTGAAAGGATAGATATCAAAAAATTTTGGGGATTTTATTTTTTGTAATGTATAAGATTAATAAATTTGACTCTAACATAACATTTTCTCTTGAGTAAATTAACTATGTTAGATGCATGTTAAAAGAATTTTGATTAAATTTTTAAAATCAACAGATTAAAGTGAAATTAATCAAAGTTAAAGAAAAACCTAATATCTGAGATAAAATTAAAAGACTAAAAATGCTATTTTACCTTTTACTATTATTTCTTTTATGTTTGGATGTTAATTTGAACAGAATTAATTAACTAAAAAAGAGATAAAGATATACATATGGATTTGGGTATACCTGTAAATGAGTTTATACCCAATTGCAATTTTTTTAAAGATGTGCAGTTGCTTATTGATTTTGGAATGCTTCCCTCCAATTGATTGTCAGTTGAACCAAAATCTTCAAGTAAAGGAAGGTGATGACACATCTCTTGTGGCAGATTACCATGTAAATGGTTGTGGCCAATGTTGACAATGCTCAAATATGGCATATTGTCGAAAAGAAAAGATGGAATTTCACCTAAAAAACACAATTTATATATGACTTAACTAATTGAACAATAGGACTACAAATTTAGTTTAAAATGAAATGAGCTGCAATTAAAATACAAAATTAAGCACAAGAACAAATCATTGATGAAACATAAATTTAAACAAAACAAAGCCAACGTATATATCATGGGTAAAATTAAAATATATATACCTCTTAAGTTGTTGTGAGCAAGATATAAGTATTCAAGGTTAGTCAAATTTGCGATTTCACTTGGTATGTATCCACCGTTGAATCCAGATAATTGTAAGTCTGTCAATTTTTTGCATTGATGCCAAACAGATGGTATCTCCCCAGAGAAGTTATTGTCGTTTAAATAAAGTACTTCAAGTTTTGGAAACCCATGACATATATTTGATGGGAGATTTCCAGAAAAATCATTAAAAGACAGATCAATAGCTTGTAGTACTGAGTTATTAAATATTGTTGGTGGTATAAAGCCAGAAAGATGATTACGTGAAAGAAAGATTATGCTTAGTTGCGGAAGATCACCAATCTCCTCTGGAAGGCCTCCTACAATTGTTTAAGAACAACAATGTATCAATTCAGACCATTGCATGTATCATATATTCTTAGCAAAAATATCAATTATCTGTAAATTCTAAAAAGCCTAAGGGAAAGGCAAAAAGATGACTATATCTTTCAAAATATATTCAATGATCAATACTTAAAACTATGTCTTAATATATATGAATGTGTAGTACCTTTAAATTAATGTTAGAACAGTAAGTAAAACACGCAAATACTATTCTAAATCAGCAATGACAACAAAGGAATAAAAGGGGATGTTATACTAAGAGATACCAAAACAATATAGCCAAACCTATTTTGTGGAGCTAAACAATCCAAACTAGCTAATGGTTATTAGAATTGTCAAAATAAGACAGACTTTAAGGGATGGCCCATATTAAGCCCTATAAATTTTATAAGAATTAGTTGAAATTTCAGTCCTAATTAAAAATAGACCAGTCCAACTCAACCTAAAAGATAGGCCGACCCATGATAAATAGAGCTTAATTTGGTCCATTTTGATAACTGTAGTAGTTACCCCTTACTCAATTACATTACATTATTGTATAACAGTAGTCAAATTATTGAGTTGTGTGAAATAGAAACCAATACAAATAGTATAAATATAAGGCATACCTGATAAAGTGTTTTGAGGCAAACTCAATACTTGTAGCAAAGATAAGTTGGAAATGGTTTGGGGTATGATTCCTGAAAGCTTGTTACCGCCAAGTCCTAAAATCACCAAATTCTTAAGTCTTCCAATCTCATTTGGAATGGTCCCTTCAATAAGATTATTGCGAAGACTCAAGTATTGAAGTGTAGATAAGTCTCCTATCCACGTTGGAACTTCTCCATCAAATTGATTGTAAGCCAAGTTGAGTAATTTTAATCTACTTAATTGAACTAACTCATTTGGCAATTGACCATAAAAAGTGTTGTTATGAAGATCAAGTTCAACAAGGAATGAGAGATTTCCCAATTGCGAAGGTATGATGCCAGAGAGACCCATGTCACCAAGATTTAAGGAATTAACTCTTCCATGGCGGGTACTGCAAGTAACACCAACCCAATCACATGGAGATGAAGAGACAGACCAATTGGCTAAATGAGTGTTTGGATTGATGCAAGATTTGAAAACAAGAAGTGCAGATTTATCAGTGGTGATGTTTGTCTTACTCCAAGCTAAGGAAGCTATGAAGCAAGGCAAAAAGAACATGAAAGCAAAGAAATGAAGTCTCTCCATGTTTGTCAAAGCAGCAAGCATACTGAGCAGTGAGTAACAAGAAGAGAATGGAAGATTTATATTCTCTCCAAGTCTATTTGTGCCTTGGAGACGACGTGTGCAATAATCGCATCTCAACTTAAATGACAAGTAATTAAAGACATGATTTCATCAAGCCTGCCAGGCTTGACTCTTATGAAATGGATATTAAGTGGCCGTAACTATTTTTTTCTTCCAGTTGAAAAAACTGGATAGCAAGTACTTGACTTTGTTTGGCAAGGGAGACTGAGTTTGAACGCTTTACCAAAAGAGATTAGTCATTAATAACGTAATAAATTAAGATTTTATTCACATATAGTATCTTATAGTATTTTAAATAAAATTATTCTTAATAAAAAATATATATACGAACCGAACAAATAAAAAGTACTTGATTCTTTTAAAATGATTCATATTTAAAAAATTATTAAAATTATGATTAATTTAACTCAGATTATTTAAAATTTCATAAAAAATGAAATAACTTCCCCTCTATGGGTCAGAATCCAACATTAGAAATATTTTGGCCAATCTCACTTTCATTTGGTCTTTAGCCCCTCTCATTCTTCTTCTTTTAATTTTGGAAAAATCAGCTGGCAACACTTGACTATGTTCATTTTGTTTATCTTTACCAATCTACCTATGCATTTGAGTGTTGTCTCCATTATTAAAAAATTTTTATTTAAATTTAAATAAATTGATATTTATTTTTCTCATAAATTTAGATATATTTCTTAAAAATATGTTATATATAAAAAAAAATCAACAAAAAAGTGATCGATGGCCCCATCACAATGATGCGACATCGCACTATTGGAAGAATAAGTACATATAATTGTCTTTATTTTCATTATGTGTCATTTTTATACATGGAGGTAGTAAAAATTAATTGTCAATGCATTGGAGAGGATAAGTCTACCACCATCAAATGTTATAGGCTAGATTCAAATCACTCAAACTTTTAATTTGACAATATTCATCAATGATGTCAATCTGTTATAATTGAGATCCAAGTACTGTCAAAGGCTTGTAATTCATTTAGTATGAATTAATCCATTCAAATTATTTTCATCTAAACTTAATTTTAATTAAGTTGCTAAAAATTTTCAAGTACGTTTGAAATAACTCTACTAAATTTATTCAGACCTAACTCTAAATTAAACGACTTATAAACACTAGATATGCTCTTCTGGGATTAATTTTACTGTAACTTGATCTTCTAATAGTGATAAATCCTTTAGCTTGGTAAGATCTCTTGTTATATTTGGAGGGAGAACTCCGGAAGGGCAGAAAGGAAATTATGGGCATATTTGAATAATGCAGTTTTTTAAAATTATTTTTATTTTAAAAACAAAAAAAACCTGTTTAAATTATTATTTTTTATTGAAAACAAAAAAAATACAATATATGATTTATAAGTATAAAACACACAGAATTATTAAAAGATTATTTGATATTTAATTTTTTTAAAATAAAAAAAATGTATAATAAGTCTTTTTATTAATAGTGTATACATAAATACATGAAAATAATATTAATATAAATTCTTTAAATTAATTTTAAAAAATAAAAAAAAAATAAAATGACGTTTAAACAGGCTAATATAGTTCCAACGGATAAATTTGTCAATATTAAAATGTTGAAAATGTTGAAAGAAATAGGTTAACTCAAATGGTTTTTGCCAAACTTAATATCTCAAATTTGTAATAATTACCTATATGTCTCTCCTAAGAAAACTTGAAAGCAAATTAAAGTAATGGTCAATATCATTTTTATAAGGTATCGGACTAGTAAAGAGAAGAAAAAGAGGTAATGCATAAATTTATTTCACAAAAAAGTATACAACCTTGTGGATTCTTAAAATTTTCGTAGTACATACAAATATTAGAAATTAAAGTACGAAAAAGTTATTATTAAGCATTAAGAAATTGCCAATTAATACACTCATCATTTGGGGACAGATTTTTACTTTTACTGCTTAATTAAATTTATATAATTATGTTGGTTTGGATTGAATAGGTAGATTAGATTGAGTTAATTTTTTTCCTATCATGCTATTAATAATTTGGATTATAGATTGAAAAAAAAAATTATTTATAAATTGGTATATTAATTAATAACTAAGAAGGGTCGGGTTCATGGATCCCTTTCATGGGCCTTATTGTCAACACCATCGTTTTAAATTGGTAAAAGTATTTTTTATATTTTTAAATTTTATATTAATTTTTAATTTATTTTATAAAATTATTTTATAATTAATTTTATCTTTAAAGTTTTAAATTATAATCAATTTCATTTTACAACTTAATGTCATCATAATTATTCACAAAAAAAATGACATAATATCTAATATTATGTATATAAAGTTAATACAAGTTAACATTCAATTTTTGTTTAATATTTTGATATTACATCAAATATTATGTCACTATTTTCTTTTAGTAATTTAAATAATATTAAGTTATAAGATAAAATTAATTATAATTTAAAATTTTAGACATAAAATTGATTTCAAAAAATTTTAAGAACAATATTAAAATTAATGTAAAATTTAAAGACATATATAAAATTTGCTTTTGCCTTTTAAAATTTTAATGGAGATGGAATCCTAAATTCCTGATGTTTTTCTCAAAGTCAAAAGTATGCATTATGATTCAAAAGAAAGTATGCATTATATAGACTTTTGTAGATAACCACAATAAACAGTTTAATTAAGATACTGTCCCAAAAAGAAAGTTGATTGGAATATCATATTTTAGTACTGATTTTCAGTGGTCATTTTGAAAATTGTCACAAAAAATTAGATTTCTAATTCTTTGTGACAATTAAGAAAAATATTTATTATATTTTTATGATATTTTATATATTAATCTCAATTATAAATTTATATATGATGTAATTCTAAAGGTAGTTTTTTGCTCACTAATGATGATAGAAGGGAAATGAGAAGCAAAAGCTATTGGATCATGTCTGTTGTAAGGGGAGTTATCTCATATATTGTAATATTTGATATAAGATAACATATTATAATATAAAATATTATGATATTTATGATACTAACTATAATAAATTAGTAGTAATTTTTAGTGATATAAAATCCATAAAAAATACTATTTATTTCTTGAATTTTTAAATATATTATTTTTTTCAGTTTAAATAATATATATTTAAAAAATTTATACTATTTTTGGATGAAAATAAAATTTAAAAGTTCACGTGTAATTTTTTCTTTCTTCTTCTTATAAAAACATATAAAATATAATTCTTTTAATAATTTATATATTATGTTTTACATATTTAATTTTTTATAAATAAATTTTATTATGAAGTTTATTGTTATAAAAAATAAAAGTAAAATTAGTAACTTGAAAAAAATTTATCTCATATTTTATTTTAAAGTAAAATAATTATTCTTCTTCTCTCTCCATCTTCTCCGCTTGTTCTCTTCTTCTTGATTGAAACATGGAGTTTGAAGATTAACGATTTGATGTCTGGTTTGAATACAATTTTTAAAATATATTTTAAATTTTTAAAAATAAAATAATAAAAATTATTTGAATTACTGTTTTTTACTGAAAACAAAAAACAATAAAATGTTTTAAAAATAAAAAACATAAAACAATTAAAGATATTATAAATTCTAATTTTTTTAAAAATTATAAAAAATAAGTTTTTTTATTAATAACACATATATAAATATATAAAAATAATATTAATAAAAATTATCAAAATTAATTTTAAAAAATAGTTTTAAAATATTTTTTTAAAAAAAACCAAGCAACATTCCTGTACCTGAATTTCTCTTTCTCTCTCCTTCTTCCTTTCTTCTCTCCTGTCTTCAGCTCTATCTCCCCTTCGCTTCATCTTTCCTGCTCTAAGGCATTAACAAGTTTTATAAAAAAATGGCCCCCGTCGAAAAGGACAACGAGAGCCTAAAAATTTTAAAATATATATGATCTTAAAATCTATAGCAACAGTAAACAAAAGTCATTTCTTACTGCATAGAATTGGTTACATCAACAATCATTTTAATAAATTTTATTTTGATTCATTATTGATAAATTTATTTTAATAATTTTTTATCTTTAATAATTAAATTATTTTTTATCTAATTAATTTAAAAAAAATTTAATTATACAAATATAAAATATATTATTATATAATATTAAATGTTAAACAATAAAAATTTAACAGAAATAAAAAGTCAATGTCGTAAAAAGATAATGTTATATTAAATAAATAAATATATTAAAAAATTAAATATAAATAATTATATTAAAAAAAGTTAATAACACTTATTATAAAAAAATTGTGACCAATGTCACGTGGCACCACGTCTGGAATAGACTCTACCCATCACAAAGCTTAAAAGAGAGACCCCATGTGATATGATGAGTCAAAAAGCCCATTGTGTTTCCATGAAAGAAGAATTGAGAGTTTTTGCTGACACCAAAGTTCAACGGAAAGCATTTAAAATTTTTGATATTTTAAGATGAAAATAACAATAAATAAAGATGTGAATAAATGTTGAGTTTATTAGAATGAATAAAATATCCTTAACCATATTATATAAATAAAAATCCCATCATACTTAAAAACATAAAAGAATAGAAACCATCATAGGAAAAAAAAAATGACAGAAACAAATTGACACTTGCTTTACTTAAATACATTAATTATAGGAAAAAAAATGACAGAAACAAATTGACACATGCCTTGCGTAAATACATTAATTATAGGAAGGTCACATTTAACTAAAGCTATACATGAAATTCACTTCATCAACAACTAATTAATTATTATGACCCAAAATTTTTAGTCTGTGACAAGATATAGATTTATCATGACACTTATTAAGTCTAACTAATTTAAAATTTTTTTTATCACATAACAACAATATTATAACATTTCAATTGCAGCTTTTAAACTCTTAATTATTATTTAGGGCTCTATCAAAATTTTGACAAAATTTTTCTTAAAGATAGAACATTTTCTCAATTTTACAATAACTCAAACACATCAACATCTATTTTTAATCGGAAAAAAAAAATTCAAGTAACTATCACAAGCCTACAAAACATTTATTTTTGTTTTACATAACCACTATAACTTTGTGGACATCTACTCTTCAATTTCAGACTATTCTAAAAAAAATATAAATTATTAAACGTGAATCACATAGACTTAGTGAATGTAAAATAAAAGAAACACAGAATGAAAAATAGACTCACACAGAATTTTTATCATCATAAAACAATTAAAGAGATATACAGATTAAACTCTTGTAAATCTACTCTTATATAATATTTAAGAAAAATGTCATTATAATAATATTTTTAGCAAAAAATAACACAACTTAATAAATCCATATAACACCAAACATCTCCAATATAATTTAACAAATCCACACAATATTTAACGTTTCCAAACAAATCACCAATCATCTTTAATCTTTCTCTGTACTAGGACAACCTTACACGCGCCACCAGTCACATGTGCCTTCAATCGCACTATGACAACCTAATCATGTTTGCACTGCGCAACCAGTCACAATGCCTCCCATCGCATGTGAAAATCCTTTAGCGCCATCAATCATCTATGCCTTTTACCGCACTATGATAACCCACTGTGTGACCAGCCTCGTACCTCCCATCGCACGAGATGCCTCAGTATAAGGCAACACCAAAGATACACAATTTCAACATCTAACAGCACACATATATCATTGTCCAATCAGAGAAGGGAATTATCACAATAACTCCATTTTCAGATCACAAAGATCATACAACATGCTTTTATCATTATCCGAACAAAAGATATAAATTTCTACATTTAGGCATTCACACTCAAAGTTTCAAATAATAAATTTTAAATATTCAAAAAAGTACATATATAAATTTTTATATTTGATACCAACAGTCACACAAACACAGAATCATCAAATTATCACAAATTCAGAGACAATACATTTTCTAATTGTTTTTCATAGCTGTCTAAACAAGGTATACAAATATATACACAATTAATTTCATATTTAGTTCAAAACATGTATGAGACATTTAAAAAGATATCTCCCTTATCAAACACTCACTAGAAGGATTAGTAACAATAACCCTTAATTTATCCAGTCCAACACCAATTGCGTTTGCTCAAATATTCTCTGATTCTCCTCAAATAATAAAAGGCCTAATCAATATAAGAATAACCAAATTTCTTATGATTTGACCTTAGTCAAATTTGAAAATACCATATCCATCTAAATTCTCATTCTATTTCATTACTCCACTAAATATATATTTTAGTTCCTAATTTTTTTAAATTTCAAAAATAATTTTTATCAATTCTTAAATTATATCATATTAATCTTAAGACATTATTGAGGCCAGTATTATCTTAGAATTCTAGAATTATGCATTTTTCAAGTCTAACAGAATTTATAAAATTTTTAATTTACTTTTTAAAACTCTCTTAGCCTTAAAAAGTAATTTTTAAAGGTCTTAAAAATTCTTTTAATTTACATAAGAGCCTCCTTGAAACTAAAAATTACAGAAAAATATTAAATTTATGAAATTTTAGCTTATATCCAAAATTTTAAAAATTTTTAGTTTCGTCCCTTTCTCTCTTGCAATTAACAGTGTCGGAGCTAGATAGCATGGGTGGTGGACCTGTGGTAGGTGATCGAAACGAGATGCGTGGACAGCGGTGTGGGTTCGGCGATCGTTGTGATTGCAGCGTGAAATTGGAGGCAAGAACGCTGTGTGAGACGGATCAAAGGTGAGGGCGATGTCCGCAAAGCTCGTTGCGTGAAGACGATGACGGTGACAGCGACAGCATGCAACAGTCAGCGATTCAAGGAAGGAGAAGATGAAGATGAAGATTGGAAGGTGATGTCGCGGCGCTGCATGCAACGGGTGGGGGGTGGATGCACGAGAGAAAAGGGAGAGCTGATGCGTGCGATGGAGAGATTTTGGAATTTTAAGATATTTTGGTCATTTTGCTATTTTATTTTAGATAAAATTTAAATTTATTTTTAAATTTATTTTAAAATATAAGATAACATGAAAGAATTTTAAATATTTTTAGAATAGACCTTTTAAAGATGTTTGTTAAATTCTCCAAAATAAATAAAATTGTTTTATTAGATAAAATTTTATTTTTTAAAATTTTTAAGTTTGAGTCATAGGCTCAGAATAATTTATTTATTTCATATTTAACAAAGTTTTAAATTTTTATTAAATTTTTTTAATTTTTTTAATTATTGATATATTTAAATTATCAAAATTTTAAGGTATTACATTAACAAAGTTGTGTGGGAGATGAAAGGAGGAAATTTTACCAAGCTTATCCAAAGTACTTTAATTAATAATTTTTTGGTTTCTCATAGCTATTATTTTATTATAAATAATTTTGTTTAAAATACTATTAAATACTAAATATAGATACTTCTCTCAAAGAGAATTTGAACTCAAATTGGTCGTATTATAAAGGAGTGATTTATTTCTCTGGGCCCAACCTCCTTTGTTACTTTAATTAATAGTTTGAGTACATTAATCTTTCCCCAAAATGAGATTTCCAGAATGGGATTTTCAAACAAAAGTGTGCTTTTCTCTGTTGAAGTCATCAACTTTTGTTTTTGGCTATGTGAAGTTTTGACTAATTAAGAAGAAAAAACAAAACAAAGTAGAAACTTCATACTAAAAAAGAATCTGCAATTTGTTTCGCATATAACATTCTTGTTACTCTATATAGGCAAAGAACATAGTTGTTAAATGCATTATGGTGCTTTTCTAGAGAATTATGATACATGCATAATTCAACCTCTTTTGTGAGGAAAAAAATAGTCTCTTACTTAAAAATTCATCATTCAAACAAAATCATTACTATATGCACTTTTGTCTTCAAGATAAAAACAAGAGTTTAAATCTCAATGTCCAATCCCAATGATATCATATTTTCCTTCTCTTACATAGAAAGTGATCTATAATATTATCCCAAGAAAAGTCTTACTTCTCAGTCTGTCATCTTTTAACACACAAGGGAGTAAATAGTTATCAGTATGTAACTCTATACACAAGACTGAGACTCTGAGAGTAACCAGATGAGAAGAATTAAAAAAGATTAGAAAACTCAATACACTTTATTCATCATACTGTAACTATTTATACACTTGCATCAGAGTAGTTTCACGGCTAACTAATTCAGTTTCTCAACTGACTTTCTAACTAATCATTCTTTATCTTCTACATTCCCCCTGCAAACTCAAAATGTTTCTTGAAACAACTTGAAGTTTGAGCCTTTGTTGAATGAAATGAAACCAGAATAGGCTTAGTGAGAATATCTGCAGTCTGATTATGAGATGAGACATTTTCAATTGTTAATTCTTAGCAAGTACTTTGTCCCTCACAAAAAATGTCTACTTCAACATGCTTAGTTCTAGTTGTTGAATAGTTTTTAATATATAAAAGTGTAAAAAAGTTTCACATTGAATAAAAGGAAAGAGTCCTTCTAATATATTAATAGAGTCTGAACAATGTACAACAAACCAAACATTTTTTCACTAAATGAGATTAGCTATATAGATTAAACGACGCCAATGTGTTCAATCTTTGCTCATTTCTACAGTTAAGTCCATCATAATAATTTCTTCTATTATTTTCATAAGTCTTCCCATATCCTCTAATTGTTAGGCTATCTTCCATCTAGTCTTAGTCTATTAATATATATAATATTTAATATCAAAAGAGTTGGACATGCAAAAGATATGACTATTGGAAGTGTCTATTCAGACAGAATAAATAACTATCTCTTTTATTCAGTAACTAATGTCTTTTAAAAAAGTTTCAAAAAGGTTTTGTTATATCTTAAAAAGACTTGTCTGTTCATCCTCTACAGACAACTCTTTAAGGAAAATGATCTATCAAGCCTCAAAATTCTCAGTTTTCTTTTGTCTCAATTAATTTCTAACATTAGCATGAAGAATAAAACTTGCTGCTAGATGACTAGCATTGAGGTTATCACATTTAACATGAAGTTCTTTTAATAATGGCTGTAACCAAGTTATTTCAGACACTGTGAGAGCAAGACTTCTGTACTCTGCTTCTGTTGTTGACCTTGAGACTATTGGCTGCTTTTTAGAACAGCAAGACATTAAGTTCTTTCCTAGAAACACACCATAACCAGAGATGGACTTTCAGTCATTAATATTTGAGAGGCCCAATCTACATCACAATATTCAGTGAGTTGAATCTGAGGTGAGGACTGAAGTTGAAGACCATAATCTTTGGTACCACTACTGGGAGAGATCTATTCTCATTATGAGATTTTCACTAGCTTGAGTCATATTAGTCAGAGTGCAGTGAATTTATGAATATTAGTAGTTTCGACCAAAAAAAAAATCCTTGGTACCACTCAAGTAACAAAGGATTCTTTTATCTGTAACCCAATGATCATTAGTTGGAGCATGCATAAACTGGCAAACTTCTTACTGAATATGCCAACTCAGGTCTTGTGATGGTGATATATTGTAGCACCCTTACCACAGATCTATACTTAGCAGCATCATGAAATAAGGGACTACTAGTGGCTCTGAGTTTGTCTTCGAAGCCATGGGAGTTTTCATAGGTTTTGCCTCAGTCATGCCAGCCTTGTTCTACAAATCATGGATATTTTTAGTCTGTGTTAACAGTAACCCACCTTTCATTGATATTTGAACCTCAATCCCCAGAAAATAACTGAGCTTTCACAGATCTTTCAAGGCAAAACCATCTTTGAGCTGATGAAGTAAATTTGAAATAGTAGAATTAGAGGAACCTGCCAGTATTATGTCATCAACATATACAAGAGCAAGAAACACCTGCTAACCACTCAACTTAATGAAAAACGAAGAATCACATCTGGTGTATGTTGGTGGCTAGTGCATTAACACATGTATTCAGTGTCTCAAGACACTTGTATCCTTTATGGTTATTACTGAATCCTATGAAGACATGTTCAGCAGAGTGAAACTGGAATTTGTGCTTCTGAAAAGGTCTAAGGAGAGGAAAACATAGACACATAGACTTTTAGCATGACACAGTCAAGTTGATTTTGTAAAGCTTGGTAAGAGGAATTTCAAACTGTATTGCATGAGAAGGTATTTTGTTAATGATGAATAATATGGCATGTGTAAATGCTTCCATTCATTACGAAACAGAAGACATTTTATTTATTTTTGAGTGTTCATTTCAATCAGAAGACAAAGAAGAATTGAAAACTACAGAGTTTAATTGACAAATTACAAGAACTAGGAAAGACACTTTTATCATTTTGTACAAGATCCAAAGTGTACAATCCATGTTTAAGGCTACCTTGAGCTAGTATGTCCTGTGAAGACAAAGATTTGACAAGGCAAACCTTAGGATGGAATTCAAAGTATACTTGGTTTTATTTAGTAAATTGAGAGACACAAGTAGAGAGAAACTAATGTTTGGAGTATTTCAATTATCTCATTATAAAATTTTTTGTTCATAATAAAAGGGAATGAAATTTAAAATTTCAAGTAACTAGGTAAATTTTCAAATTTTCCTTCTTGTTTATTTTTATAATATTAATTATTTGTACAATTTTTAATACATATTTAGATATTAAAACACTCGTATATACACATATAAACATGAACATATGCAACATATATATTACATGCTTACACACATATCTATATACACTTCTACACATGCGTATACAAACATATGCAAGTGCGTATTTATATTAAAATAATAAATTAAATAATAGGTAATTTTCTAATTTCTTACTTTTTTGTTATAACTTCTCTTTTTTTATTTTTTCTCTCTCATATTTTTACATATCATATTTTAGTTTATATTTTATAAAATATATCATTTTGTGAGACCACTAACAAAAAGAGTCTAAAACTTATAATGTATACATGTATGTGTACATGTACATACATATGTATTTGCATGCACAAATGCACAAATATATTCAAATACATATTTGTGTATATGTACCAAAAAAATACATACTTGTATATATGTACTATTACACATATATGCATACAATATACATACACATGTATATAAATATATAAATTCATATATTATAGTTTATATATATATATATTTATTAGTTACAATAAAAAAATTTAAAATACAAGAAATTTAAATGATGATAATTTAAGTTTCATACATTTTAAATTCAAATTTAAAATTTCATAATCCAAACACAATCTTAAAAAGGGTTAAAGTCCTACGCCTTTTTTTTTTTTTCTTTTTTTGGATTAGAACAATTAACACTAGCCTCTTTTTGTGATGTAATCACTCCTAAGAGAAAACCACGTGGGAAGTGGACAATGAAATGCACGCTCTATACCTGCGTTATTTGAAAAACAAGGTTAGTGAAGTATAAATTTAGGGTTTGAATTTCTTATGGAAAAAAAAATATAATAACTCAAAATAATAATAATAGTAATAATAACAATACATATGTAATAAATAAATTACTAGTAATATTGATAATAGTAATTAAATTAGGCAACTTTAGAAATTAAAATAATTAAAAAACTTAAGTAAAAAAAATCATAAATTTAATAGGATAGTAATTAAGTGAATTATTTTGAGATTATAATTTAAATTAAAAAATTTTTTGAAATAAAAAAATTACCCAATAAAATTTTTTTATTTGTCAAAAGCCTTAATATCAAATATTTTTAATAGGTTTATAACTGCCAAAATTTTACGAGTCTTTTCTATTCTTACCAACAAATAAATTTAGAAAAAAAATCTAATCAAAATTCTATGTGAGGTCTATTTGCCAATCGTGGCTCCTCGATTTTGGGTCTCGATATCCTTTCTCTCAAATGGTGTAAAATGGAAGAAGAAAGTTCACTTATTACTTATTAGCCTATTTTATTTTGAGCATATGTGGTGAGTATTTTATTTTTTATATCATTATTTATGTTTTTATAAAATACTTGTATATTAAATGCTCAATTAAAAATTAAAATACAAAGATAATAGGCAAATACTTAATAGGTTAAAATTAATCTATAAATATTGATAAGGAATATTTATGAAATATTAGTGTAATTATTACAAGTTTTTTATATGAAATGATACAAAAAATTTTTAGAAAAACGAACGTTTTCAAGAATTATTAAATTTAGCAATGATTATAATTTAATAGTAGTATATTTTTTATGTTGAATGAATCGTGCTAGACTTAGTGAAATTAGCAAGAGGATTTGAAATTTATCAAACTTGTTATGATATTGAAATTCAAGTTAAGTTATTTGTTGGAAAAATATAACTTTTTTTTTGGAAGCTAACATAATTTTGTGTTTCTGTAAGGATAATATGAAGTGCTTCAAGGCATCATTTTTTTATTTTGATTTGTATTATGATATTCAAATCTTATTATCAGGGATTGGTTAATTCAATTCAAAATTTAGTCACAATTAAAATTTTTTACTCTTTTTTATAATTATATTATGTGAAGATCGAATCTAAAATTCTTTTTACGTACTCATAATCAACTAAATTATAACTAACTATTATTTTTCAATGCCAAAAATTTATAAGAACTTAACAAGATATATTTGTAAATGAATTAGGTTATATATCATTAACTATAAGTTAAAATTATAAACAAATCAAGTGGTATCATAATTAATGACATATTAATATTTATTATATTATATAGATTATAAATATAAGGGTATTTTGTTGCAAAAAAAAATTTCGCAAGGTTTTGAAAAATGAGTTATGAAAGGGCAGAGTAAGGAGATTCCATAGGTGCGTTCGATTTTATAATTTTCTAAAATAAAAGATGTCTTTGATATTATTTAAATGAAATAAGTTTTAAAAAAAATTTTAACGATGTATTATACATTTTCACATAATGATTAATTAATGATCATTTAATTTAATTTGATTTAAATAGAAAGATAAATAAATTTTAACTTCTTGAAAAAACATAGTTTTTAAATACTAAAAAATGTAAACATTGGTTTAAACTTAAAAAATAGAGAACAAAAATTGAATAACATGCTCTTAAAATTTTTACATAAAATTAAAAAGAAAAAATGGCAACGAAATAAAGACGACGCAGCATCAAAATGAGTTCGGTTTTCGTCAGTTTAACAAAACCTTGAAACTTCAGAGACTTCTTTATCCCTGCAGTGCGGCTTCGGCCTTCTGATAGCTCCGACGACGTCATTATCGGCAGCAATCGGCATCTCTGGTCAGTTAGTTTTCTTCTATTCTCTCTATACTTAGTTTTTTTACTTCCAGAATTGCGTCATTCTGAAGTAGGGTTTAGGCGACGAAACTTGTAGCAAAACCTAGTTACGATTACGAAACATAGCAACGATTTTTGTGCTAACCACGAAGAAAATGTATCTATTTAGTCTCTATGCTTTTAAAATTGTAACTGGATCTTATTATTTTTAAACTGCATGATTAGGTTTGTGCTCCAATGTTGAGATTAAAAGAAAACTTATGAAAGGATATAGGGATTTATTAACTGAGTAGAAATCTAACTTAATAAACTGAATAACAAAGCTTAACATCTGATTCACAGCTCGTTTTGGACTTTTGGTGTTCGCTAAAATTTCTTCCTTATTTCTTTTTATCGTAATTCAGCTTGTTGAGCCATGCCAAAGAGAAAGGGAAGAGGACGACCAAAAAAGCCAAGTGTTGAGAAGATTCAAGAAAGTGAGGATGTCAAATTGGACATTTTTGCTAAACAATCAGAGATGTTGGAAGTCGAGGGAGATTCTGGCTTTGAAGAGGAGCAGGAAGCAGGTATAGTTAAGTATTAGTGTATATTATCCTCCCGTTTTCTTGTATCCCTTGCCCCCTTTTTTTATTTCTTGTTTCATTGGGAAAAAACTACTGGGAGGGCATGCGTATGCTAATGCTTGTCTTATATCCATTATGTGTTGTGTTGTTTTTTGATAAGCAAACTTGGAGACTGAGGTTAATGCTTCTTGTTTTTTGGTATGCTTTAGATACAGATACCATGCCTAAAAGAAAGAGGCTTGGAGAACCAATAGGATCAACAGTTTCGAATAGGTTCCAAGAGAGTGCAGATGGCAACTTGGACATTCCTGTTAATCCATCGAACTTAGTGGAAGTAGGTAGCCATGGGGAGGGGCAAGAAGCAGGTAGAGTTATATAAGTTTCATTTGTTTTGTATTTATCTTGACCTCTTGTATACTTGTATTTAACTTCTGAACCTTTGATATGTGCTAAAACTTGTCTTATATGCAATATGTTGTGTGTTTAAGATGCAACAGGCAGACCGAGAGGGTCAAAGGTTCAGAAGAAGTTTCGAGAGAGTGAACATGGGAACTTGGATGCTCTTATTTCAAACATAGTGGGAAATGTTCTTGGTAGTGGAGAGCAGCAAGCAGGTATACTTATAATTGCATATACTTTAGTACTTATTTTGTGGACCCTTTTATTTGTATTCTCTCCTTATGCTCTTCAGTGATATTTCTTCTTTTGTCAGGAAAAAATGGATTAGTACTGCTATAAGAAACTTTCTATAAGCTTTTACATATAAAACTATTTTTTCTATATCAAATATGATATTATCTATATACCCAACAGCATGAAATATGCTATTTACCATTTAGTATTTTGGTTGTCCACTTCTATTATAGACGAACATGGCTAGGGCCTAGGAGCAATTTCAATTACTAGTTTTCTACTTTTATAATGCCTATTCACTTATATATATATATATATATATATATATATAAATGTTTCTTGTCATATTAGTGCTTTACATTCCTTGTTACCTTTTTTTTCCTTCTGTGGGAGGAGGATTGAATAGTGTATATATACTAACTATTGTCTTATATACAATATGTTCTGTATTTGAAGCAGTTAAGATGCCTACAAGAAAGGGACGAGGACGACCAAGAGGGTCAACAAGTCTGAAGAACTTCCAAAGGAGTGCAGATGGCAACTTGGACATTATCACTAGTCCATCAAACTTGGTGGAAATAGGCACTGGCTCTGAAGAGGAGCAGCAGGCAGGTATAGTAATAAGTTACATATAATCAGTTTTTAAAACCTTTTTTTTATATAACATGACATAATTGTTAATGGACTAAAATAGTTTGATGTAACACTGGTTACTGGTTGTCCCAGTATGGAAGATAGCTAGGAACAATTACAATTTACAAATATGTAGTGTTTCCTCTTTCTCTCAATTGAACTCTAGTGCCTTCTGTCATCTTTATTGTTGAAATTTTTTTTTTCCTTTTTTTTGTGGTGGGGGGGAGGGTTAAAAGGGAGGGGATTGGGGATCAATAGCTATGTATGCTAATTGCAACACTATAATGCATGTTTTATACTATTCTTTCCTACATGTTTTGTGTTTAAGATACGGATGCCAGTGCCGCACCTAAGAAAAAGGGACGAGGACGACCAAAAGGATCAATGGCTAAGAAGAAGCATCAAGAGAGTGAGGATGGCAATTTGGGCAGTATGGTTATTGCATATGACCTGGTAGAAGTAGGTCCCAGTCCTGGTGGGGAAGAGGAGAAGGAGGCAGGTATAGTTATAAATTAGATGTGAAAAAGTACTTATCTTGTTTTCCTGTTCACTCCCTTCTTTCCTCTCTATTGTGTTTCTTAACAAAAATATATGGATTAAGCATTCTATAAGGAAAATTCTATATGCTTTCTAATATACTTGTGTCTAATATGATGCTTATCCTTAGAAAACAACTTTTAGCCAACAGCATGATATGATAATTGTTAATAGACTGTAATGGCTAGGACTACTTTAATTATATTATGCTTGCTATTTCTCTCTTGGATCTCTCGTACTCTTTCTATTTTTGGCTTTTGGTATGTTTTATCTATAACGATGTCAAGTTTTTTCCTTTATTTTCTATGTTTTGTGCGTGTGTTTGTTGTTTAGTTTCTTTTTTTGGGGGGGCCGGGGGGTGTGCCAGGGTGTTATAAGCTTACACTCGTATTCTCAATATATATTTATTTATTTTCCAGTTATAATTGCAATGCCTGAGAAAAGGGGACGAGGACGACCAAGAGGCTCAACAGCTCAGCGGATTGATCAACAGAGTGCAGATGGCAAGTTGGATGTTTCATATATATATATATATATATATATTAAATATGGTAGCTGTAGGTCCTGGCTGTCAAATTATATCCTACACTTATTCTCCCACATTTTTGTGTTTCAGATACAATCATTATGGCTAAGAAAAAGGGAAGAGGACGAACAAGAGGGTTGACAGTACAGATGAAGCGTCAACAGAGTGCAGATGGAAAGTTGGATGTTCTCATTCATCCAACAAAGATGGTGGCTGTAGGTCCAGGGCGTAAAGATTTTATTACAGATCTTTCTGTCATTGTTCGCCAGAATGCCCGTCATAATGTGTCCAAGTGGAAAAGAGTTCCACAGGGTGTAAGGGATACAATCGTGCAAAAGATTCTGGTAAGTCAGTCCTGATTGTTTTATTAAAGATTTAAATAGTGCTATTTATATTTTACAGAGTTGTCTTCTTGGCTCTTGTCATCATTTGTCTTTGAAGTCCTAAAGTTGTAGGATTTTTTTATATTTAAATGCAGAGGGGTTAATATATATTTTTGAGATAATACTTTCTTTTCATTTTCTTCCTTTTTCTATTTTCAGTTTTTTCTGGTTGTTTTTGGTTGATATATCTAATTATATCTTCCATCTAATTTCCTTATCTCACTCTATAAACTTAGTTTTTCCAAACAAAAGGTTCCTTCTGAAAACCAAAAAATCCAGTGGTGGAAATAGGCAAAACCTCTTGATGCTTCATCTTGTTCATTCCTAGACCCTCTCTGAAAAATTAGAGCTCTCAGGAGTCCAATAATTATTTTAGCTTATATGTATAAAACTCTTGACAATATACACAAATGATGGAAGGAACAAAATTTGGAATTTTGATTCTTTTAGGGTGTGTTTTGATTGAGGAGATTGAGTGGAAGGGAAGTGAAGTGAAATTTTAAATTTTACTCCTATTTTAGGAGGGCCAACCTTATATATCTTTCTTTTTGGTAATTTAATTTCCTTTCCTACCAAGAAAAAAATTTTAAATTTGACATTTTCTTTAATTTAAATCTAAATCTAACATTTTTAATGCTTAAAATATGTTTGAATTGATAAGAATAAATGAGATGAAATGAAAAAAAAAAATTGTTAGATTTAAATCTTCTAAATTAAAGAAAATGTCAAAATAAAAATTTCACTTTACTTCCCTTCCTCTCCATCCTCCACACTTAATATTTAAATCCTTCCCCCCTCTCTCTCCACTGCTCAATTATGAAGATACTCTTTGCAACTCTTCTTTGGAAGGCCTAGGCTCCTTCAAAGGTGTAGTAGTCCTTTGTTTAGACAATAGGATTCAATAGGATAAATATGAATGATTTCTGCGAATTTGCAGATTATGAAAAGCATACTCCCCTAAAATTTTGTGCTGTGTTGTTTCTGAGTCTGATTCTAGCAATCACTGTTTTTTCTCCATAGGGTTCTCTCTTTCTCCAATGCAGCTGGAACAGTGAGCTTTATTTTGTTAATTCATGCTTTACCTTTTGCTCAGTGTTTTATCCTCTGCCTTCGTATTTCTTTACTTACATTGAATTTGTACCATCGTTTTCTTTCTTGTTTAAAGGATAATTGGAGACTTCCAGATACAGTTCTAGTACGGAAGGCTATAATAGATGAAGCAGGTCGTTTATATCGGAATTGGCGCAACAGGCTTCATAATTATTACTTAACCTTTGCAACAAAGGAGGAGGCTCTAAAGCATGTACCTGATGATATCAATAGTGCTGATTGGAAAATCTTGGTTGAGTATTTTAGCAGCCCTGCTTTTGAGGTACTGGACTTTATTCTCCTCTACATGCCACCTTGTTGATCTTACTGATGTGCATAACATGTTTCTTTTCTACCTCCAGACAATGAGTGCAAAAAATAAGGCAAATAAAGCAAAACAGATGGTCAATCATTCCTGTGGGCCAAAATCTTTTCATGCTGTTAGCTATGATGCAGTGAGATTTCATTATCAACCCAACATCATCTTGTAATATTTCATATCAAATTGTACTTCAGTTTCTTATACTGTTTAATATGGTGTATACACTTTGACAGCGGGACACGGTGACTGGCAAGGAGCCTGATTTGCATAAATTGTGGCAGTTGACACACAAAAGGGCCAATGGAGAATGGGTTGATGAGGCATCTAAAGAAATCCATGTAATTGAAATTTAAATAACTATATTTTTTTATTTAATTGAGTTTGATGTTCTTTTGTTTCTATGGTTGATTTCTGTGTCCATTTGTTGTAGGACAAGGTTGCTCAACAACTTGTTGAGAAGCTGAATGAGCTAGAGGATTCTGGGAGTGGGGATGAGGCTGCAACAATTGAACCAGAAATTATTGAATCTGCCTTTAAGTCACTTGTAGGAAAGAAATCATATATGCAGGGTTTTTCACCAGGAGGCTCCATTAGAGTTCAAGTTAGACAATTACAGGCTGAGTTAGAGGCCCAAAAGAGGGAAACTGAGGAGGCTAAGAAAAAATGCAATGAGGCAAGAGCTAAGCTTGTTGAAGTAGAGTCCCAACTAGTGGAGGAACGGCGGAAACGAGAGGAGGCAGAGGATCGTTTACTGGACCGTCAAAGAGATATGCATCAGATCAACACGCAGGTGCAGACAGCCATTCAAGCTGCATTGTCACAGCATAGACTAGCAGTAAGTTTAAGACTTGAGATTCTTTCTGGAAATTCAATATATGCACATAAGTTCAAGCTTCATGCAATAGTCAAATAGAGCAACTTTTAATGAAGTGAAAAAAGAAGCAGTTGAACATAAACTTTACATAAAAATGTAGACTTTGAAATTGAAAGTCTTGCTGAATGCTAAAAATGTGACCATTGGCAAAGAAAAAAATGTTTTGCAGTTAACATAGAAAAGGTCAAGGCAGTATATTTCCCCATTTGGTTACACAACCCATTAACTTATGAAAATGGTTAGAAATAGTTTGTCTCATGATTAATAATTAAAACTAGCTTTGATGATCAACGAAGCCTTTTCCCACTAGGTGAGATAAGCTATATAGATCAAGTAATGCCAGTGTATTTTATCTTGACTTATTTCTGTAGTTAGATTGTTGGTAGATAGATCCATTTTAATAGCTTCTTTTATTTTTTTTAGTCTTCCTCTATCTCTAATTATTGGGTTACTTTCCTTCTAATTTATTTTTCATATAGGAGCCTCTGTTGGTTTTTTCTATACATAATAAAGGCTTATTTCTACCAACTTTTCTATGACATGCGCCACTTAAACTTTTTTTTTTCCCTAATGCAGTCATTTTCAATTCTAACCATTTTAGTGTATCCATTGATTCAACAGCACATTCTCATTTTGGTGACATTGAATTTTTGCTCATTTTAATTTTTTATTGTCCAATATTTAGTATGATATTGCACTTCATTTCATATTTATTTGGGCTAGGGAGAACCATAAGATTTTTCCATCTCCAAAAAAAAAAATAATGTAAAATTTAGGTTCATGCATTATTTAATCTTTCCTTTACTTAAATAATTGAAGTCTATTACATAAGATTTTCCCGCAATGTGTCATTTACCCATATCTTCTTATCAATAGACAAATGAAGGACAAGATTCATCCAGGCTGAATAGAAGGATTACAGAGCTTGAATCACAACTCCATGAGGCAGAAGATGTGATAACAGAACTTAGAGCAGAGTTACGCAGGGTTGGCATGCGTTAAGAAAAATGAAGGAAGTAAGCTGTAGCCTTTGCCCATATACTTCAATGCTAGTGAGTCGTGGCATCTTATCCTTCATGGTTTTGTATTTCTAGCTTATGTTAATAATTTGTCCAAGAATTCTGAGTCATGTTGGATCTCTTACTTTGATGGGATAAGAGACTCATTTGTATGGATTGGCTTTTGTATTGACGCTTCCTTGTTATTATATGTTTGGTAAGAACAGACAAAAACTTGGGGATTTCTGGTATTTCATTTTACTTGAGCCAAACTATGTGAGAAAGCTTCAAGGTAAAGTATTATCTTATGTCTCAATGTTTAGTTAATGTTGGACATAACATTACTTTATGTGAGTAAGTCTATGTTTATGACGGATTACACTGTTTGGCTCACTTTCAAGACCCTTTTAGCATCTGTTCATACCAATTGTTATCAGTTGTGCCGCCAAGGGAGATTGCAATTTATTACAATGCTTTTGCTTTTTGTTTTTGCTGTTTTTTGTTTTTATTTTTATTAAAAATAAAAAATGTGACAAAAATGCGGTTGATAAAATTTAATAAAAAATATTTGTTAAAAACTTTTTTGAAAATAGATTAACAGTAGAAAACATCAAAAGATGTATTTAGTGTCTTTACTAAATAATTAGTGTTGATTTTGTAATTTTTTTAAAATATAAATTCTTCAATTATATAAATATTATTATTTAATAATAGTTAAATTTAAAAATTATAATTATTTAACTCATTTGACTTATAAATAAATATGAATAATTTTTTAATTTTACACAAAAAATGTTTCTAAAATTTCAAAAACTTGGAAATAAAAATTAGTTCTAAGAAATAGAAATAAAATTTAAAATATAAAATATTCTCATAAACCAAACGCAAAATTTTAGTTCATTTGTCTTGAGGGTGGACATATAATTAAATTTGGCCATATTGTTGTTTTATTTTCATTAAAAATATAAAAAATGACTGAAAATATTTGGTACAGTTTAAGAGAAAAAGAAAATATTTTTCAAAACTTTTTATTTAAAATAGATTAAAAAAAGACATTTGTGACATTTTCATTATGTAATCTTGAAAAAAAAAATCGTAAATTCTATAAATATATTAATATCATTATTTAGTATTAATCAAATTAAAATATGTTTAAATCAAAGTGCCTAAATTTTTTATATAGTTGTAAACAGGACGTCATCTGCGCGGGTTGGGAGCAGAGGATACTTCCTCGCTCCCCTTCCCCACCAACCTCATCTCTTTTTGTCTTTGTTCTTGATTATTAAGTAGAAATTTTTTTTTATTCTCGTTTTTTGTTTTTTCACAGGTCCTGATTTTAATATTAAAAAATTTAATAAAAATAAAAAAATTATTTATAAACATAAAAAACATTTATTTTTACTAAATATTATCATATAAGTTGATAAATTCAACATCAGACACTTAAAAAAAATTCAAACAATAAATATCCAACTAAATTTACTAAAATAAAAACACGGTCAAGCATAATAAAATTACAGTAATAAAGGTAATTAAAAAAATTAAATATAAGTTTTTTTATATAAGTAATAAAATATTAAATTACTAAAATGGATATAATAAAAAATAGATTAATATATCTATTTAAGAATATTAATGTAAAATATATATATTTTAATGAAATAATTAAAATACCCTTAGGGAGAGGATCCTGTGAGATAAGGAGGATGCTTCCCATCTTTTTCCTCAAATTGAATTCGAGAAATTTTTTTTTCTCACCCTAATGACCTGAAAAAAAAAAATCTCAGGACATCATGCTAGTCCCTATAAGAATCTCCATTGATCAAGAAATTTTGCCATCCCTAGTTGTAAGTAAAAGGTGACGCCATACAGCTAATCTCATTGGATTGAGGAAAATGAAAGAAATAGAAAAGTCAATTAAACAAAATTTTAAATTGATTTTTTTAATTTAAATTTAAGTACAATGTTTTTAACTATTAAAACATATTTAGATTAATTAAAATAAACTAGATCAATAAAAAAATAAGTAAATTTAAATAAAAAATATCAAAATAAAATTTCACTTTATTCAATTTCCATTCATTCATTCCAATCATACCTTTAAAATATAGCAGATCAAAAAATGATGTTACATATTAGTTAAAAATAGTGTTTCAAAAATTAAGAATTTGGAAAAATACATGTCATAAATTTATGTAGGGATAAATTAGAAAGACGATGATGAGATTAAGTATCAATTATTTTAGATGTTAGTTATAACTTATAGATATATTTTAATATTTTATGATAGTTTAGAACTGTAAAATACTATATTTTAAAATGATCGGCCAAAAAAAGTCATATTTTAAGGTGGGTACTAAAGTTGTAATTGAGCACCCAAAGCAACATTTTCTCTCGTTTATCCACTTTTTTTTTCCGTGTAATATTAGAATTACAATTATGAAATAATTATAAAAACCATATTTTTTTCAATATCAATTTAAGAGTACAGTTAGTCATATAGAAACTCATACAAAACAGATTGATTTTTATTAATAACTGAGTAATTGCATAATCATAACACCAAGAGTAATAACATGTTTTCACTCTTCACGTGAGTTTTTATTGGTGCTACAATCTGAAAAAAAAAAACAAAACTAAACAAGAGATAAAATATTGGAAAAATAAATTGTATGATACTAGGTTGAAGTATAAAAATTTCATTCCCTTTTAAATAATTCATGTCTCTCACGAATTAATTTTATTATATTGTTCGGTGCAGTGAATGTATACGTATTACTTCTAGAGGATACAACAACCTAATACTTACTTTTTTAATATGCAGGATTCATTCACCCATACCTTTCTTTACTCAAGTCATACACAAGAGTTTTTTTTCTCTTTTTATATGAAGCTTTCGTATTTTCTTTTGAGGCACCAAATGCTTTAGGCTAAGCTCATATTTATGGGCGAAAGCTTAATAGTAACATTTTCGCCAAAATTTCTGAGTATTAACATATACTATCCGTTGAAGTTAGGTGCTATAGACTCCCATTCATCCTTTGTTAATTTGCTGATGTATGCTCTTTCTTCTTCCTTTCTCTTATGAAATTTACGTATACATGACATGAATATTTCTCATGAAAGCATCTTTTATCAAATGAGAAATATCAAAATGGTCTAAATGACAATTTATTAAATATACATGATAATCATGATCTTAACAATCTCATTATTACTTTCTTTCAATTGATGATTACTGATAAAGATAATGATGACAGATCAACATGTCTTTCGTTTCCCAAGATTGTGCACTTTCCTTATTGGCAACAATATTGCTTCTGCTATTAACCTCTCAATCCTCATCTGCTTCTGGGAAGACACATAACCATATAAAATCAGCTGTTTTCCTATCCCCCAAGTTTGAAATGAAACCAGGTAAAATAAATATAATGTATTTGTTATTTATTTTATTATATAACAATATAATTATTATTTAAAAATTAAAGCTTGTGATATGAGGCAAGTGAGATTACTTAAACTTTAATCAAATAATTTAGCAAAGCATTTAAATTAGAGTTAGAGTAAATTACACCAACTTTTTTTAAAATTCGGTAATTATACATATAAGCCTCTCTAGGTTTAAAAATTATATTAAATACTCTTGATGTTGGATAGAATGTTTAATGAAATTCATATTTTACACGGTAAATTAGAATAATAAAATTATTTAATTATCTTTACTGTCATTAAAATAATTATAGGAAAACTTAATATAAATTTAACTGTATTTATTATTATATTAAAAAAAAATTACAAATTTATTTAGCACAAAAAATTATCTTTATTGATAACAAATAAATTAGTATGAAGAGAAATAGAGGAGTGTGCCAAAAAGATGTTATTTCACATTATTTTGGCCTTGGATCTGAATACAGAGGAACAAGAACAGATATTCCTGAACCTTATGGAGTAGAAGTAGGTAACCCTAAAGAGATCCCACAAGGGTTTGAGGAAAAATGGTTGCTCAATATTCAAGCCATCGACTTGCGTGGTGTCAAAGACAAGAAAGGATGTATTGATTGCAGGTATGATCACTGTAATATTACAAATTTTTTTTTTAGAAGAAATTGATGGATTACAAGCAAGGGCTTAACTCATCGGAACTCGTAAAATATAGCTTTTAATTAAGAGTAGATCCTCTACATTTTAATTTCTCTGAAGAAAGATAGAAGAAAAAATTAATCTATTATTCTATCAATGTGAGTCTTTTTTTTTTTTATTTCTCTTCTGTTATAAAAAAATATAAAGAAATTGAAATATGGAAGATCCAAAATCCTTTTAATTATTCAAAAGGAGTTTACCAATTCTCCCGTCGCACCAATCAATCAATTCAATCTAATTTTCAAATCAAGAGTAAACATTGATATTATAACATTTTGATGATAAGATACCTAATGGACAATCAAATTTAATGATATGACTCATATGAGAGCATGCCTTTTTCTTTTTTAAAATATAGTATAAAATAATAATTATTATAATTTTAAAATAATAAAAAGTTATTTGACTCACTTATTTTTTATAATTTTTATTTTTTTCTTTCATATCTACACATTACATATTTTATTTTATATTTTATATTATAAAATATATCATGTTATAAGAATATCGACCAAAAGGGTCAAAGTGTAACACTCGTCTTAGAATAACTTGTAATTTTTGATTTTTGCTAAAATGTCTGTATTTAATGCAGGGATTAAATTGAAAGACAAAAAGGTATTCAAGGGGCGAATTTAAGAATTTTGTTAAAAAAAGTTACTATATCTAATCAAAATTTAAAAATATCTGCCAAGGTGATAACGGCAAAATGATAAATTTTTTAATTGACTCTTTGAGATAAGGACTAAAATGCTTGAACCTATTTCTTTTCCTAACCTATACTATATTTCCACCATTCTTTACCCTACTACCAATATAAATGCCAAGGAGGAGAGAGAAAAACTTCATATTTCATTTTCACACTTTCACTTAAAGGGAGAGAGAGGAGTCAGAGCTAGAGAGAGGAGGTGAGAACTTGGCTTGGATAGTTGAATCTCAAACTTTTAAATCACCCTAAGATCCTCCTACACTGCATCTGGATCATTTTCACCAACACAAATACAAATCAAGATAGCTAAATCTCTTTTTCTCCCTTATTTTTGAAAAGTATTATTCATGATGGTGAAAATGTCATTTTTTATAAAATTTAAGCATAATGAAAGGTTAAAACTTACATTCTCTAGTTTCTTTACTTCTATTGGATATTGTATACTAACTTATTCTGTTATTGGATGCTTGTATGGTAGATCTAAAATCTATAATATTGTTCATGCTAAAAAAATATATAAGATTGGGATTAGAGAGAGATTGAATTGAGATTTTCATTGTTTTCTAAGTTATAAATGTTTTAAAAGTTAATGGGACTGGGATTTACTATCTAGAAATAAAAGTGGACTATCACATGGATTGATCAAGGGCAAAAGTTGAAATTTAAAGGAAGGCTGAGATGTGGTAGCCAATTTCCAAACCCCTGGAAATTGATTGATGTGTTCTTTGTGCTACCCAAAATGGTTAAGTACATGGCATCTGACTGCTAGCCTGATGAAGTCGATTTTCGAGTTCCTTAATTGCCTAGAACCCAAAACAATAAGCTAGTAGCCTATTGTCAGGAAGTAGGAAGTTGACTGCTACCTTTCGAGTTTGAACCACCTTGTTTAGGCTGAGAGTTACAAGTCGACTGCCAAAAGTGAGGAAGTCGATTGGTAGGCTCCATAATGTGAATTATGCCTTGTAGTCCCTTAACTTTATATTTTTTTAAAGCTCAAATAACTCTTCAAACTCAAGGATTAAGAGAATCAAACATCATGTAACATAAATCAATAGGGAAAAGAGAATGAGATTCTAAGGAAGAATAAGAAAAAGTATTCCTAATGTATACTTTAATGATAGATAGGGTCAAGTTTGTGTGACCAATTATAGCTATGGACAGTCATTGGGCATTCTACAATTGAGCTATAAATTAAAATAGTAAAACATCCACTTAAGACTTAAAAAGAGATTTCAAAAATGTTGTGACGATTGCGAATTCTAAGTTAGTGTATCCTCGTTGAAATAGCCAAAAAATGATCTCATACCTAGAGTTAGACATAAACGTGGCTTAAGCCGAATCACATTAGTGTATACATTTTTGAATAACGTACTAAGAAAGTGATCCACTAGTAAGAGGTGATAATTCTATAACCTCATGATTTGTCGACTAGGTTACTTAGGGAGTAGTGATCCTGTGAATAAGATATGATCCGTTTAGGATGGTGATTTATATTTTTGTTAAATCTATTGAGGGACGCCTCAAAATGTATAGTGGTCTGGGACCACAATGGGCCTAAGGCCATAAGGTACTCACTCATGTATATCTCAAGGGTATATAAGGTGCTCGTTGGGTGACATCTTTGAGATGATGCTCTCTTTATTTTATGAGATCAGAGGGCATGAGACCTAAAGGGACGTATGACCCAAGACTATGTATTTTTCTTGATGAATTGATTAAGTATGATCATATTAAATCGTTTAAGAAGAAACGTTTTATGATGACATGATGATAATGATGTTTATAAATACATGTACACCTCATGAAAATTTTTATGATAAATTTTCGGTACATGCATTATTAAGTACATGACATGAGCATGCCGATCCAATAAAATATGTGTTAATGTGAATGTAAGCAGGAAGAGAATGTATGAATTTCTATACAAGTACAGTTAGTACCATAGGTGATTTAGCTAATGAGATTATAAATCTCATTATTTTCCTTAATATGTGTAGATGCCACGATACCACGATACCATGTTCTATTAATATGTGTAGATGTCACGATACCACGTTTTACTAGAGATAGAAACTGCCTTAGTTGAAGTGCTATTTATAGGACTTATCACAGTCATTAGGGTATTTGGGTAGTTCTTGTGATGGAGATACCACCTATGGTACCTCCACCTAGCGTTATGATACTTAAGTAGCCTCCATTCCCATAGTAGACCTATTTATACACTATTATTTTGTATATTTTGAACACTCTATCCTCGATGATAGATTTATATTATTCTTTCTATAATCCATGATATTCTTTTGTTGCGTGTAGGGGAAGGATAGACATATATAATAATATATGTGACTAATATCCATTAGTAAGTAATTAGAGCTTAATTTAGGTAGTAGATATGTTACTTTCAGACCTAAGGCTAGCTGAAAATAAGATCTAGCATCATATATCCAACTATATATGTCTAATGGTTATAAGAAATGTGTATATACCTAATAACCTATTCTAATGTTAATATATATCCAATTATTATATGTTAGAATGCTTTTGTGATATTTTATTATGTTGGAATTTATTATAAATGTGAAAATTATAGTGTAGAGATTTAAATTTAACTAAATCAAATATAATTCAACTTAATAAAAATTAAAATTTGATTCGAGTATGAAAGGTAGTACAACACCTATGTTTTGTGTGTACAAAAATAAAAATATTATTTAATTGAATCATATGATTGAGAGTGTTGCATAGAAATATTATACTATACATTTATATAAAATAATAAAAATCACCTCATTTTAAAAAAGTATTTATTTATATTACAATAATTTAAGGGTCTTTTTTATTATTGATATCTAAAATTATATAGTATATTATATAAAATCAAATATAATTTAAAAAAACATGTAATGTAATTTTTTAAAAATATTTTAAGTATAAAATAAAAAAAATAATGATCACATTTTAAAATAATAAAAAAATTATTTAACTTTTTACTTTTTTATCATTTATTATAAAATTTTATTAGATTTATTTTTCTCTCTCTTTATATTATATTATAGTTTATATAGTATAATATATAATTTTAAAAATTAATAATTAAAAAATTCAAATATATTATAATATAAATACATAAAAAAATTTTGATACGAATAAAGATTAACTTATTTTATCACCTTTAACTCAGAGTAACTTTATAATTTAAACTTAAATTGAAGTGATTTTTTATTGATAATTTATTTGTAAATATCTCATAACTACTCTCTAAATCTATAGATTTTCTCTTTTCATCTCCTCACTTAAATTTTCGTTGGCCATAACAAAAAAGTTTTTGCTAATCAATATTAAAACGTCGTAATCAGATCAGAACCGTTTAAACTTAACCAGGAAGGTAGCGAAGCGACAATAACACGTTAGATAAATGATTTCGCATATGGTGCAGTGCGTGCCAAACAGTACACGAGAAAAACCACTGCAAAACCTTTCCCTACAAAAAGAAATAGAAAACTTTCCCTCTTCCTCTTGCTTTTGCTTCCTCAAAGTAAAATCAGAATCGTTTCAAATTCCAAGTTCCAACCCTTTTAACTATTGCTAGTCTTTCCCATTCGTTGAGAAACCTCAAACGCTTCTTCGTCGTCTGTGCTTGCGACGCCCATTGTCTTCTCTACGTACTGAAGGTACGATCACAGCTGATTTTTGTTATGTTTTCTTTTTCTTTTGACACAATGTTGATTTCATCTTTTCTTTGTCTTCAAGAGTTGAATTTGCTTCTAATTTTTCTGCTTCCCTTCTTTTAGCCCATTTTAGTCTTTCACACTTTTTTCTCTGCACATCATCCGGCTTTTTGCAGCATTATTGGTTTTTCTTGTGCTATTTGGTTTGGAAGGTGAAAATTTAGAATACAAGTGTTTGATTCTTACTACATTTGTTATGCAAAGCGAGACCTTATGGACATGGTTGGATATGAGGTGTTTAAGAATTCGTTTTTTGAAGATAGTGAAATAAAACTGAAGCTTGGGCACTCTTCTATTGGGTGTGAAGGAAAATGAGGAGGCGATACTTTGGGATTCTTTCTTCGTTGACTTAGTCATTTGGATTCGTTTAATTTTAACTTTGATATACCCTGCTTTTTTTTTTTTTTTTTTTGGGTTTTGTTATGATATGATAATGTACGCCCATTTTCGTCGTTCAGGAAATTTGGGATGTGAAATATTGTAAATATGCTTTTTAGTGATGATCATATGCGTACAATTCACTTGTCATTTCTTTTTATTGATTATATGAACACTTTGTAGTCTGTATTTGATGTAAATTGAAAGAAAATAAACTAAAGGCTATGTTGCATAGTTATAGTTATCTGTAAGTTAATTTTTTCAAATATAGAGTATGGTTATGATAATATATATTAAATAAATGATATTTTTTATAATACATAACAATTCTTACAATAAAAAAATAGATAATGAATTTTTAATATATATATATATATAATAAATCAAAATAATAATATAAATTTCGTAATATGATCTTAAAGTTCATTTAACTCTAATATAGTCATCTCAAAAAATATATGGTATTGAAATATATATTAGTTTTTGTTATAGTTGTTACAATAATAATTTAGTTTCAGATCTTTAAGATTAAGAGTTAAAAAATTATATGGACAGTTACAATTTATTTTATATGTATTGAAATCAAACCTTTCTTTGTAGAAAAAATATTACATGATACATATTTTAGAGTACCCAAGTGTGGCCTACCCAATACTAGTACAGCTTGAATTTACAGGTTGTCAACTTCTCATGCATTATAAACTAAAGCTGAATTAGATACTATTCCAATGTAAATTTCTTTTCATAGTTCTGGAGGACAAGGAGCATTTTACATTCACTTTATTGGAGTCTGAGTTCTTGGTATTTCATCCTCTACATAGAAGCTATACTTTAAGAAAAAATAGAAAATTGATTTTAATTCTTTGACCTCTTTAAATATGCTCTGCATGCTAATGACTTTTTCCCGTACATTCAGAAGTAGGTGCATTCAGTAAACAGACGTATATGCATGAATTGTATGATCTGAAGTTTGGAACCAATATTAGTATTGCTGCTCATACTGCTTATGCAGATAGTTGGCTATGATGTGGCAGTCATTATTTCTTTGTAGTTATTATTAATTATTACTAGTAAACAAGTAAAACCTACTTGTATCCAAAGAACATAGTTTACTATGTAATTGGTTAAAATGACTTGCCTGTGGTGCCTTCTTCTTTACTAATTTGACTTACTAGGCTTTACGGAATTTTGACATTTTAATTTTTCATGTTGAAAATAACAGTTAGGAAATTGATGAAAAGTTTAGTTTGGTTTTAAAAGTATTATTACAAATAAGATTTCAGAAAAATAATTTAAAAATTAGATTAGAATCTTATGCATTTTTCTAGTGATCCTGCCATTGAAATATTTTGTCAGGTATGCTATACAAGCTATATTTTGTGCTGTTTACCATGCAGTAATAACTGAGTTTTTATCTGAGATGCTCAGAGCCTTCCCATGGAAACAAAAGAACATCCTGCTGTTGAATTGAAGAAAACAACTCTTACACCTAAGGCTATAAAGCAGTCTAGTCAAACTGAATGCCCAGGGTTAATTATCCCACAGAAGGGTTCTAGCCTATATCGATGTTGCTTGCAGCTTCCAGAACTTTCTGTTGTGTCAGGGACCTTTAGGAGAAAGAAGGATGCAGAGCAATCTGCTGCAGAGATCGCTCTAGAAAAGGTTTGACATGGTTTCATAATCATGATTAACAACCTAGAATTGTCATTTCAATTAAACCTAAATTTCTGTGTTTGTCATGATTGGTATCTGACTTACTTGTTCTCCAATTGGTGTAATTTTGGTGCTAGTTGTAGCATCATCTGCTTGCTTTTAAAATTATTTGTCTATTTAAATATCTGTCACCATATTTTGAGCAGATGTGGTGAGTATTTTATTTTGTATGTCATTATTTATGTTTTTATAAAATACCTGTATATTAAATGCTCAATTAAAAAGTAAAATACAAAGATAATAGTAAATACTTAATAGGTTAAAATTAATCTATAAATATTGATAAGGAATATTTATGAAATATTAGTGTAATTATTACAAGTTTTCTATATGAAATGATACAAAATTTTTTAGAAAAATGAACGTTTTCAAGAATTATTAAATTTAGCAATGACTATAATTTAATAGTAGTATATTTTTTATGTTGAATGAATCGTGCGAGACTTAGTGAAATTAGCAGGAGGATTTGAAATTTATCAAACTTGTTATGATATTGAAATTCAAGTATTTTTTGGAAGCTAACATATTTTTGTGTTTCCCAAAGGATAATATGAAGTGCTTCAAGACATCATTTTTTTATTTTGATTTGAATCATCGATATTTAAATGCTATTATCTGTAGGGATCAGTTAACCCGGTTTAAAACTTAATCATAATTAAAGTTATTTACCTTTCTTTATAATTGTGTTATGTGAGAATCGAACTTAAAATTCTTTTTACATACTCAGCCTGTATTATTAATTGAACCACAATCAAATATCATTTTTCAATACTACAAATTTATGAGAATTTAACATGATATAATTATAAATGAATTAGGTTATATGTCATTAACTATAAGTTAAAATTATAAACAAGTCAAGTGGTATCATAATTAATGTCATATTAATATTTATTATATTATATAGACTATAAATATAAGGGTATTATGTTGCAAAAAAAAATTTCGCAAGGTTTTGAAAAATGAGTTAAGAAAGGGCAGAGTAAGGATATTCCTTAGGTGCGTTTGATTTTATAATTTTCTAAAATAAAAAATGTCTTTGATATTATTTAAATGAAGTAAGTTAAAAAAAAAATTTAACAATGTATTATACATTTTAACATAATGATTAATTATTGATCATTTAATTTAATTTGATTTAAATAGAAAGATAAATAAATTTTAACTTCTTGAAAAAACATAGTTTTTAAATACTAAAAATATGTAAACATTAGTTTAAACTTAAAAAGTAGAGAATAAAAATTGAATAACATGCTCTTTAAATTTTTACATAAAATTAAAAAGAAAAAAAGGCAACGAAATAAAGACGACGCAGCATAGAAATGAGATGGGTTTTCGTCAGTTTAACAAAACCTTGAAACTTTAGAGACTTCTTTATCCCTGCAGTGCGGCTTCGGCCTTCTGTAGCTCCGACGACGTCATTATCGGCAGCAATCGGCATCTCTGGTCAGTTAGTTTTCTTCTATTCTCTCTATGCTTAGTTTTTTTACTTCCAGAATTGCGTCATTCTGAAGTAGGGTTTAGGCGACGAAACTTGTAGCGAAACCTAGTTACGATTACGAAACATAGCAACGATTTTTGTGCTAACCACGAAGAAAATGTATCTATTTAGTCTCTATGCTTTTAAAATTGTAACTGGATCTTATTATTTTTAAACTGCATGATTAGGTTTGTGTCTCCAATGTTGAGACTAAAAGAAAACTTATGAAAGGATATAGGGATTTATTAACTGAGTAGAAAACTAACTTAATAAACTGAATAACAAAGCTTAACATCTGATTCACAGCTCGTTTTGGACTTTTGGTGTTCGCTAAAATTTCTTCCTTATTTCTTTTTATCGTAATTCAGCTTGTTGAGCCATGCCAAAGAGAAAGGGAAGAGGACGACCAAAAAAGCCAAGTGTTGAGAAGATTCAAGAAAGTGAGGATGTCAAATTGGACATTTTTGCTAAACAATCAGAGATGTTGGAAGTTGAGGGAGATTCTGGCTTTGAAGAGGAGCAGGAAGCAGGTATAGTTAAGTATTAGTGTATATTATCCTCCCGTTTTCTTGTATCCCTTGCCCCCTTTTTTTATTTCTTGTTTCATTGGGAAAAAACTACTGGGAGGGCATGCGTATGCTAATGCTTGTCTTATATCCATTATGTGTTGTGTTGTTTTTTGATAAGCAAACTTGGAGACTGAGGTTAATGCTTCTTGTTTTTTGGTATGCTTTAGATACAGATGCCATGCCTAAAAGAAAGACACTTGGAGAACCAATAGGATCAAAAGTTTCAAATAGGTTCCAAGAGAGTGCAGATGGCAACTCGGACATTCCTGTTAATCCATCAAACTTAGTGGAAGTAGGTAGCCATGGGGAGGGGCAAGAAGCAGGTAGAGTTATATAAGTTTCATTTGTTTTGTATTTATCTTGACCTCCTGTATACTTGTATTTAACGTCTGAACCTTTGATATGTGCTAAAACTTGTCTTATATCCAATATGTTCTGTGTTTAAGATGCACCAGACCAACCGAAAGGGTCAAAGATTCCGAAGAAGTTTAGAGAGAGTGAAAATGGGAACTTGGACACTCTTATTTCAAACATAGTGGGAAATGTTCTTGATTGTGGAGAGCAGCAAGCAGTTATACTTATAATTACTTATATTTTAGTATTTATTTTGTGGACCCTTTTATTTGTATTCTCTCCTTATGCTCTTCAGTGATATTTCCTCTTTTGTTAGGAAAAAATGGATTAGTACTGCTATAAGAAACTTTCTATAAGCTTTTACATATAAAACTATTTTTTCTATATGATATTATCTATATACCCAACAGCATGAAATATGCTATTTACCATTTAGTATTTTGGTTGTCCACTTCTATTATAGAAGAACATAGCTAGGGCCTAGGAGCAATTTCAATTACTAGTTTACTGCTTTTATAATGCCTATTCACTTATATATATATATATATATATATATATATATGTTTCTTGACCTATTAGTGCTTTACATTCCTTGTTACCTTTTTTGTCCTTCTGTGGGAGGTGGATTGAAGGGTGTATACGTACTAACTATTGTCTTATATGCAATATGTTCTGTCTTTGAAGCAGTTAAGATGCCTACAAGAAAGGGACGAGGACAACCAAGAGGGTCAACAAGTCTGAAGAACTTCCAAAGGAGTGCAGATGGCAACTTGGACATTATCACTAGTCCGTCAAACTTAGTGGAAATAGGCACTGGCTCTGAAGAGGAGCAGCAGGCAGGTATAGTAATAAGTTACATATAATCAGTTTTTAAAACCTTTTTTTTTATATAGCATGACATAATTGTTAATGGACTAAAATAGTTTGATGTAACACTGGTTACTGGTTGTCCCAGTATGGAAGATAGCTAGGAACAATTACAATTTACAAATCTATAGTGTTTCCTCTTTCTCTCAATTGAACTCTAGTGCCTTCTGTCATCTTTATTGTTGTCATTTTTCTTTTTTTCTTTTTTCTTTTTTGTGGTGAGGAGGAGGGTTAAAAGGGAGGGGATTGAGGATCAATAGCTATGTGTGCTAATTGCAACACTATAATGCATGTTTTATACTATTCTTTCCTACATGTTTTGTGTTTAAGATACGGATGCCAGTGCCGCACCTAAGGAAAAGGGACAAGGACGACCAAAAGGATCAATGGCTAAGAAGAAGCATCAAGAGAGTGAGGATGGCAATTTGGGCAGTATGGTTAATGCATATGACCTGGTGGAAGTAGGTCCTGGTCCTGGTGGGGAAGAGGAGAAGGAGGCAGGTATAGTTATAAATTAGATGTGAAAAAGTACTTATCTTGTTTTCCTGTTCACTCCCTTCTTTCCTCTCTATTGTGTTTCTTAACAAAAATATATGGATTAAGCATTCTATAAGGAAAATTCTATATGCTTTCTAAGATGCTTGTGTCTAATATGATGCTTATCCGTACAAAACAACTTTTAGCCAACAGCATGATATGATAATTGTTAATAGACTGTAATGGCTAGGACTACTTTAATTATATTATGCTTGCTATTTCTCTCTTGGATCTCTCGTACTCTTTCTATTTTTGGCTTTTGGTATGTTTTATCTATAACGATGTCAAGTTTTTTCCTTTATTTTCTATGTTTTGTGTGTGTGTTTGTTGTTTATTTTCTTTTTTTTGGGGGGCCGGGGGGTGTGCCAGGGTGTTATATAAGCTTACACTCGTATTCTCAATATATATTTATTTATTTTCCAGTTATAATTGCAATGCCTGAGAAAAGTGGACGAGGACGACCAAGAGGCTCAACAGCTCAGCGGATTGATCAACAGAGTGCAGATGGCAAGTTGGATGTTTCATATATATATATATATATATATATTAAATATGGTAGCTGTAGGTCCTGGCTGTCAAATTATATCTTACACTTATTCTCCCACATTTTTGTGTTTCAGATACAATCATTACGGCTAAGAAAAAGGGAAGAGGACGAACAAGAGGGTTGACAGTACAGATGAAGCGTCAACAGAGTGCAGATGGAAAGTTGGATGTTCTCATTCATCCAACAAAGATGGTGGCTGTAGGTCCAGGGCGTAAAGATTTTATTACAGATCTTTCTGTCATTGTTCGCCAGAATGCCCGTCATAATGTGTCCAAGTGGAAAAGAGTTCCACAGGGTGTAAGGGATACAATCGTGCAAAAGATTCTGGTAAGTCAGTCCTGATTGTTTTATTAAAGATTTAAATAGTGCTATTTATATTTTACAGAGTTGTCTCCTTGGCTCTTTTCATCATTTGTCTTTGAAGTCCTAAAGTTGTAGGATATTTTTATATTTAAATGCAGAGGGGTTAATATATATTTTTGAGATAATACTTTCTTTTCATTTTCTTCCTTTTTCCATTTTCAATTTTTTCTGGTTGTTTTTGGATGATATATCAAATTATATCTTCCATCTAGTTTCCTTATCTCACTCTATAAACTTAGTTTTTCCAAACAAAAGGTTCCATCTGAACCAAAAATTCCAGTGGTGGAAATAGGCAAAACCTCTTGATGCTTCATCTTGTTCATTCCTGGACCTTCTCTGAAAAATTAGAGCTCTCAGGAGTCCAATAATTATTTTAGCTTATATGTATAAAACTCTTGACAATATACACAAATGATGGATCTTACTCTTTTCATTGGTAATCATCAATCTAAGAAAAAAATTGTGATGTTCCGATTTTGTCTGAGGAATCTACACTTTCAGGGAACCTTGAGAGTGAAAATTTTGATTTGGGTTCTCTTTGGCACTGCCTATTTTTTCTGACATCATTTCTGGGTGATAACAGGTTCTTGGTTTTGGTTTTTTATGTTGTTTATGTCATAAATATTTCTTTGAAGTTTTTGTTCATTGCCTGAATCATGATAAGTTTCTTTTTGCTTATACTGTTTGGAATTCTCTCTCTGGCACTCTCCATAGTCAAGAATCTTTTTCTTTCTTTCTTTCTTTATTTCTTTTTAAATAATAGTATTACATAATCAGAATAATATTGAGGTATTATCTCTTTATGCATGCTTTGAATATTTTTGGGAACCTTGAGGCCCATGTCTCCCTTATTTATGATTCCACAAAAAGGTGGCCATGTAAGAGGAAGAAACAATTACCAGCCCCTAACAGTGTTACAAGGACCTATGTTCAAACGATGAAAAAACTGGATAAAAATCTGCTGACTTATTCTAGACAAGAGCTCGTGGCCATGCCTTATAAAGAGGACGACGACTCACCTTCCCTATTGCAGCTATTGGGATTTCAACTCCCTACCTTTTCTGATCATGGGCTTTGAAGTGGGTTAAGCCACTCTCCCACTACTGGTTTTATTTCCTTTTTCTTCTGCATTTATTATATTTTCTCAATTATTATTTTGTTATTTAGGAGCAGTTGGGTATGTTCACTATAAATACCCTTAGATTAGTTTCATTTATCATCTTTTGAACTATTATCGTTATATGGGGTTTTGTCCTACCTAAGGGCACTCGAAGTGGTTAATTTCAGTGTTCAGATTCTGCACTTAAACTCTTCCTCTTGGTTTTGTTCTCACTAATTATCTTTCTCAGGAGTTATCATTGTGTTTAAGATCGTTGAACCTGATTTCTCCAATTTCTTTCTCGGGAGTTATCACACTGCCTAATGTGTCTGTTGTGTTTTTCTGAGTCTACTAGAAAGTATCGACCACCAATTTTTATATTTCCCAACTAAATACTTTTTATGGATGCTTCTGTATTCTTTTGGGGGGGAAGGGATTGACTTTTGGAGTTGTGTTGGCTAGTTAAAATTTAATGGATCTGGGAGAAGTGAGGAAGGCAGGATTCTATGATGTTCAAAGTTTGATACTATTTTTTGTTTATAGTTGGGCATAATTTTTGAAATTGTCTAAGGATTTCTTTTTTTTTTTTCAGCTGGCCACTTTAGTTTTTACCTTTTTTTTTTTGGCTGGCGAGGTTGGGGCATAAAATCTTCTTTGGAAGGTAGAAAATTTGGAATTTTGATTCTTTTAGGGTGTGTTTTGATTGAGGAGATTGAGTGGAAGGGAAGTGAAGTGAAATTTTAAATTTTACTCCTATTTTAGGAGGGCCAACCTTATATATCTTTCTTTTTGGTAATTTAATTTCCTTTCCTACCAAGAAAAAAATTTTAAATTTGACATTTTCTTTAATTTAAATCTAAATCTAACATTTTTAATGCTTAAAATATGTTTGAATTGATAAGAATAAATGAGATGAAATGAAAAAAAAAAATTGTTAGATTTAAATCTTCTAAATTAAAGAAAATGTCAAAATAAAAATTTCACTTTACTTCCCTTTCTCTCCATCCTCCACACTTAATATTTAAATCCTTCCCCCCTCTCTCTCACTCACTGCTCAATTATGAAGATACTCTTTGCAACTCTTCTTTGGAAGGCCTAGGCTCCTTCAAAGGTGTAGTAGTCCTTTGTTTAGACAATAGGATTCAATAGGATAAATATGAATGATTTCTGCGAATTTGCAGATTATGAAAAGCATACTCCCCTAAAATTTTGTGCTGTGTTGTTTCTGAGTCTGATTCTAGCAATCACTGTTTTTTCTCCATAGGGTTCTCTCTTTCTGCAATGCAGCTGGAACAGTGAGCTTTGTTTTGTTAATTCATGCTTTACCTTTTGCTCACTTAGTGTTTTATCCTCTGCCTTCGTATTTCTTTACTTACATTGAATTTTTACCATCGTTTTCTTTCTTGTTTAAAGGATAATTGGAGACTTCCAGATACAGTTCTAGTACGGAAGGCTATAATAGATGAAGCAGGTTGTTTATATCGGAATTGGCGCAACAGGCTTCATAATTATTACTTAACCTTTGCAACAAAGGAGGAGGCTCTAAAGCATGTACCTGATGATATCAATAGTGCTGATTGGAAAATCTTGGTTGATTATTTTAGCAGCCCTGCTTTTGAGGTACTGGACTTTATTCTCCTCGACATGCCACCTTGTTGATCTTAATGAGATGCATAACATGTTTCTTTTCTACCTCCAGACAATGAGTGCAAAAAATAAGGCAAATAAAGCAAAACAGATGGTCAATCATGCCTGTGGGCCAAAATCTTTTCATGCTGTTAGCTACGATGCAGTGAGATTTCATTATCAACCCAACATCATCTTGTAATATTTCATATCAAATTGTACTTCAGTTTCTTATACTGTTTAATATGGTGTATACACTTTGACAGCGGGACACGGTGACTGGCAAGGAGCCTGATTTATATAAATTGTGGGAGTTGACACACAAAAGGGCCAATGGAGAATGGGTTGATGAGGCATCTAAAGAAATCCATGTAATTGAAATTTAAATAACTATATTTTTGTATTTAATTGAGTTTGATGTTCTTTTGTTTCTATGGTTGATTTCTGTGTCCATTTGTTGTAGGACGAGGTTGGTCAACAACTTATTGAGGAGCTTATGGATAAGCTGCGTGAGCTAGACGATTCTGGGAGGTGGGATGAGGCTGAGCCTGCACCAATTGAACCAGAAATTATTGAATCTGCCTTTAAGTCACTTGTAGGAAAGAAATCATATATGCAGGGTTTTGCACCAGGAGGCTCCATTAGAGTTCTAGTTAGACAATTACAGGCTGAGTTAGAGGCCCAAAAGAGGGAAACTGAGGAGGCTAAGAAAAAGTGCAATGAGGCAAGAGCTAAGCTTGTTGAAGTTGAGTCCCAACTAGTGGAGGAACGGCGGAAACAAGAGGAGGCAGAGAATCGTTTACTGGACCGTCAAACAGAGATGAATCAGATCAACACGCAGGTGCAGACAGCCATTCAGGCTGCATTGTCACAGCATAGACTACCAGTAAGTTTATGACTTGAGTATCTTTTTGGAAATTCAATATATGGACATAAGTTCAAGCTTCATGCAATAGTCAAATAGAGCAACTTTTAATGGAGTAAAAAAAGAAGCAGTTGAACATAAACATTACGTAAAAATGTAGACTTTGAAATTGAAAGTCTTGCTGAATGCTAAAAATGTGACCATTGGCAAAGAAAAAAATGTTTTGCAGTTAACATAGAAAAGGTCAAGGCAGTATATTTCCCCATTTGGTTACTCAACCCATTAACTATTGAAAATGGTTAGAAATAGTTTGTCTCATGATTAATGATTGAATCTAGCTTTGATGATCAACAAAGCCTTTTCCCACTAGGTGAGATAAGCTATATGGATTAAGTAATGCCGATGTGTTTTATCTTAACTTATTTCTATAGTTAGATTGTTGGTAGATAGATCTATTCTAATAATTTCTCGTATTTTTTTTTTTTTAGTCTTTCTCTATCTTTAATTATTGGGTTATTTTCCTTCTAATTTATTTTTCATATAGGAGCCTTTGTTGGTTTTCTCTATACACAACAAAGGCTCATTTCTACCAACTTTTCTATGACATGTGCCACTTAAACCTTTTTTTTTTTTCCTAATGCAATCACTTTCAATTCTAACCATTTTAGTGTATCCATTGATTCAATGGCACATTCTCATTTTGGTGACATTGAATTTTGCTCATTTAACTTTTTATTGTCCAACATTTAGTACCATATTGCGTTTCATTTCATATTTATTTGAGCTAGGGAGGAGCATAAGATTATCCCATCACCAAAAAAAAAAATGTAAAATTTAGGTTCATGCATTATTTAATCTTTCCTTTACTTAAATAATTGAAGTCTATTACATAAGATTTTCCCGCAATGTGTCATTTACCCTTATCTTCTTATCAATAGACAAATGAAGGACAAGATTCATCCAGGCTGAATAGAAGGATTACAGAGCTTGAATCACAACTCCATGAGGCAGAAGATGTGATAACAGAACTTAGAGCAGAGTTACGCAGGGTTGGCATGCGTTAAGAAAATGAAGGAAGTAAGCTGTAGCCCTTGCCCATATACTTCAATGCTAGTGAGTCGTGGCATCTTATCCTTCATGGTTTTGTATTTTTAGCTTATGTTAATAATTTGTCCAAGAATTCTGAGTCATGTTGGATCTCTTGCTTTGATGGGATAAGAGACTCATTTGTATGGATTGGCTGTCGTATTGACGCTTCTTTGTTATTATATGTTTGGTAAGAACAGACAAAAATTTGGGGATTTCTGGTATTTCATTTTACTTGAGCCAAACTATGTGAGAAAGCTTCAAGGTAAAGTATTATCTTATGTCTCAATGTTTAGTTAATGTTGGACATAACATTACTTTATGTGAGTAAGTCTATGTTTATGACGGATTACACTGTATGGCTCACTTTCAAGACCCTTTTAGCATCTGTTCATACCAATTGTTATCAGTTGTGTCGCCAAGGGAGATTGCAATTTATTACAATGCTTTTGCTTTTGTTTTTGCTGTTTTTTGTTTTTATTTTTATTAAAAATAAAAAATGTGACAAAAATGCGGTTGATAAAATTTAATAAAAAATATTTGTTAAAAACTTTTTTGAAAATAGATTAACAGTAGAAAACATCAAAAGATGTATTTAGTGTCTTTACTAAATAATTAGTGTTGATTTTGTAATTTTTTAAAAAATAAATTCTTCAATTATATAAATATTATTATTTAATAATAGTTAAATTTAAAAATTATAATTATTTAAGTCATTTGACTTATAAATAAATATGAATAATTTTTTTAATTTTACAAAAGAAATAAGTTTATAAAATTTTAAAAACTTGGAAATAAAAATTAGTTCTAAGAAATAGAAATAAATTAAAAATATAAAATATTCTCATAAATCAAATGCAAAATTTTAGTTCATTTGTCTTGAGGGTGGACAAATAATTAAATTTGGCCACATTGTTGTTTTATTTTTTAGTTTTATTTTCATTAAAAATATAAAAATGACTGAAAATATTTGGTACAGTTTAAGAGAAAAGAAAATATTTTTTAAAACTTTTTATTTAAAATAGATTAAATAAAGACATTTGTGACATTTTCATTATGTGATCTTGAAAAAAAAAAGTAAATTCTATAAATATATCAATATCATTATTTAGTATTAATCAAATCAAAAAATGTTGAAATCAAAGTTAGGATGTCATCCACGCGGTGGGAGCGGAGAGTACTTTCTCGCTCCCCATTCGCACCAATCTCATCGCTTCTTATCTTTGTTTTCGATTCTTAAGTAAAGAAATTTTTTTTTTATTATTCTTGTTTCTCGCTTTTTTTGCAGTTTCTCGCAGTGATCCCAATTTTAATATTAAAAAATTTAATAAAAATAAAAAAAATATTTATAAACATAACAAACACTTATTTTTATTAAACATTATCATATAAGTTGATAAATTCAAGATCAAACATTTTAAAAAAATTCAAACAACAAATATCACAACTAAATCTACTAAAATAAAAACACTATCAAACATAATAAAATCACAGTAATAAAGGTTATTAAAAAATTAAATATAAAATTTTTTATATAAATAATAAATTATTAAAATACTAAAATAGATATAATAAAAAATAAATTGATATATCTATCTAAGGACATTAATGTAAAATACATATTTATTTTTTAATAAAATAATTAAAATACCCTTAGGGACAAGGATCCCGCAGAATAGGGAGGATGCTCCGCATTCTCTTCCTCAAATTGAATTCGAGGAATTTTTTTTTCTCGCCCTGATGCCTTGGGAAAAAAATTCCCGCATTTAGGATCTCATGCTTGGCAATTCCTGCAAGAATCTCCATTGATTGAGAAATTTTGCCATCCCTAATTGTAAGTAAAAGGTGAGGCCATATAGCTCTTGGATTGAGGAAAATGACAGAAATAGAAAAGTCAAGTAAACAAAATTTTAAATTGATTTTTTTAATTTAAATTTAAGCACAATGTTTTTAACTATTAAAACATATTTAGATTAATAAAAATAAACTAGATCAATAAAAAAAATATAAGTAAATTTAAATAAAAAATATCAAAATAAAATTTCACTTCATTCAATTCCCATTCATTCATTCCAATCATACCTTTAAAATATAGCAGATCAAAAAATGATGTTACATATTAGTTAAAATTAGTGTTTCAAAAATTAAGAATTTGGAAAAATACATGTCATAAATTTATGTAGGGATAAATTAGAAAGACGATGGTGAGATAAAGTATCAATTATTTTAGATGTTAGTTTTAACTTATAGATATATTTTAATATTTTATGATAGTTTAGAATTGTAAAATACTATATTTTAAAATGATCACCAAAAAAAGTTATATTTTAAGGTGGGTACTAAAGTTGTAATTGAGCACCCAAAGCAACATTTTCTCTCTTGTTTATCCACTTCTTTTTTCTGTGTAATATTAGAATTACAATTATGAAATCATTATAAAAATCATATTTTTTACAATATCAATTTAAGAGTACAGTTAGTCATTTAGAAACTCATACAAAACAGATTAATTTTTATTAATAACTGAGTAATTCCCTAATCATAAACCCAAGAGTAATAACATGTTTACACTCTTCACATGAGTTTTTATTGGTGCTACAATCTAAAAAAAAAAAAAAAACTAAACAAGAGATAAAATATTGGAAAAATAAATTGTTTGATACTAGGTTAAAGTATAAAAATTTCATTCTCATTAAAATAATTCATGCCTCTCACGAATTGGTTTTGTTATTTTGTTCGGTGCAATGGATACATACACATTACTTTTAGAGGATACAACAACCTATAAGCACGTCTCATTCACCCATACCTTTCTTTACTCAAGTCATACACGAGAGTTTTTTCTCTCTTCTTATATAAAGCTTTCTTATTTTCTTTTGAGGCACCAAATGCTTTAGGCTAAGCTCATATTTATGGGCGCAAGCTTAATACTAACATTTTCGCCAAAATTTCTGAGTATTAACATATACTATCCGTTGTACAACTTGTATATTGGCATGAAATAAAACGTGCAGCAAACGAACGTATTTATTTGGATTAAAACCGTAAGCAACTAACGTCTACATCCAGCCATATGTTTCCAATGTTTTATTGTATAGAATTGTAATGTTTTGATTCAATTTAATTGTTTTTTTCGTTGCACTAAATTTGCTGAGAAACATGTCTTTCAGTTTTATTCATTTGAATTTATTTAATTTGTTTAATAATTTATAATAATACGTCAACAGTTTCTTATGTAAATTGAATTCACATTCAACTGAAGAAAAGAAAAGGCATTTTATGCATTTAAGTTTGTGTTCACTCATTATATTGTGGTTGAAGTTAGCTGCTATAGACTCCCATTCATCCTTTGTTAATTTGCTGATGTATGCTCTTTCTTCTTCCTTTCTCTTATGAAATTTACATATACATGACATGAATATTTCTCATGAAAGCATCTTTTATCAAATGAGAAATATCAAAATGGTCTAAATGACAATTTATTAAATATACATGATAATCATGATCTTAACAATCTCATTATTACTTTCTTTCAATTGATGATTACTGATAAAGATGATGATGACAGATCAACATGTCTGTCGTTTCCCAAGATTGTGCACTTTCCTTCTTGGCAACAATATTGCTTCTGCTATTAACCTCTCAATCCTCATCTGCTTCTGTGAAGACACATAACCATATAAAATCAGCTGTTTTCCTATCCCCCAAGTTTGAAATGAAACCAGGTAAAATAAATACAATAGATTTGTTATTTATTTTATTATATAACAATATAATTATTATTTAAGAATTAAAGCTTGTGATATGAGGCAAGTGAGATCACTTAAACTTTAATCAAACAATTTAGCAAAGCATTTAAGATTAGAGGTAGAGTAAATTACACCAACGTTTTTTAAAATTCGGTAAAATTACACATATAAGCCTCTCTAGGTTTCAAAGTTATATTAATACTCTTGATGTTTGATAGAATGTTTAATGAAATTCATATTTTACACGGTATACTAGAATAATAAAATTATTTAATTATCTTTACTGTCATTAAAATAATTATAGGAAAACTTAATATAAATTTAACTGTATTTATTATTATATTGAAAATAAATTAGAATGAGGTAAGTATATTTTAGCCAGACTTTATGGGAGATTAATGTAATTTCTTCTGAGAGTTATGTTACTAAAATATTAAATTCATTAAATTTTGAGAAAGGTGTGAATTTTAATTTGTATTCCTTGCTGTTTCTGCATTATCAGGATCAGTGGTGAACGAGTTTTATTATGATATTGAGTTTCCAAAAGGCCATATTGGAGTAAAGAGTGTGAAGGGTGAAATAGTTGATGAAGCAGGAAACTCTGTACCTCTCTATGAAGCCTATATGCACCATTATATTATCACAAAGTACTACCAAAGTAAACATGTGGCTCACAATGTGCTACCTAACCGTTGGATATTTCCCCACAAGGACTATGTTCTGAAGAGAAATAGAGGAGTGTGCCAAAAAGATGTTATTTCACATTATTTTGGCCTTGGATCTGAATACAGAGGAACAAGAACAGATATTCCTGAACCTTATGGAGTAGAAGTAGGTAACCCTAAAGAGATCCCACAAGGGTTTGAGGAAAAATGGTTGCTCAATATTCAAGCCATCGACTTGCGTGGTGTCAAAGACGAGAAAGGATGTATTGATTGCAGGTATGATCACTATAATATTACAAATATTTTTTTTAGAAGAAATTGATGGATTACAAGCAAGGGCTTAACCCATCAGAACTCGTAAAATATAGCTTTTAATTAAGAGTAGATCCTCTGCATTTTAATTTCTCTGAAGAAAGATAGAAGAAAAAATTAATCCCTAATCTACTATCCTATCAATGTGAGTCTTTTTTTCTCTCTCTCTTTTCTGCTGTAGAAAAATGTAAAGAGATTGAAATGTAGAGGATCCAAAATCCTTTTAATTATTCAATTAGATTAGGTTGGACCAATTATAATGTGTTATTTGTTGGAAAGACTTTATTCACTTTAATTCATCCAAAATAAAGTCCTCAAAAACTAAACAGAATTAGGTTAAATTGATCTAACCTAGTTGAACATCTGCTTTGAATGTAGATGTGACCTTTATAATGTCACAAAGAATGAGGAAGGCCTGCCTTTGCCACCTACTTATAAAGGAGGTTTTCTTTGTTGTTATCATAATACTCAATGCCAATTGAGGGAAGGTTTTGAAAGTGAAAAGAGAAGCCTATACCTAAAATACACAGTCAAGTGGGTTGAATGGGACCAATCCGTATTGCCTGTTGAGGTTTATGTATTTGATGTAACAGATTCTGTGCAAATATCATCCGATGGAGATAAAGGAGTTAGATATAACCATAATTGCTTGGTAAGTAGAAATCATTCTAAATTAGACACTAGTTGTATATGTTTTCTTTTGTTGGGTGTAAGTGAGAAACACAGAGATTTGTTTATCACAGGTTGAGTATGAAATTGAATCTTGCAACAATATCACAATCCATAAGGATGATGATGGCTGCCTTAATGTTAGAAAGGCAAGAATCCCGATTGAAACTGGTGGATATGTCATTTATGGTGTTGCTCATGTGCATTTTGGTGCAGTTAATGCAACTCTATATGGACAGGTAATCTTCTACAAAAAATGAGATCGGATAATATATTCTATTTTTACTCATCTTTACAACTAGATTATTGATAGTTAAATCCATCAGCTATTGTTTTCTTTGATCAGATCTTACGTTTGGACTATCTTTTAGGGACTATATTTGATGGAGATGATTGCTTAAATTCTTTATTTTTCATAGGTTCAAATTTTTGGATAGTATAATACTATGTTTCATTAACTTTGTATATGCTATGTTAGGCTTTCGTAGTCAATTTCAAATATGATAAAAGAGAAGACTTGCGTTGGTATTCGACAGTCACTACAAATTTTTTTCGAATCTTGTAAGTATAAACGAGCAACACGAATGTAGAACAGAATGGGTGTTCTTAATCCATATAGTAAATCCATCCCAGTGACAAAAAGGCTTTGTTGTTGTATAATACCCTGTTTGATTCTCCCACTAGGTTTAGTAGAACTTTAATTTCAAGAGGATATGTGCATTTTACGTTATCTGACCTAAATCAATGTGTGTACGAATATGATTTTCAGGATGGGAGGGTGTTATGTTCTTCAAAACCGAAATATGGAACAGGAGAGGAAGCAGGAAACGAGAAAGGGTACCTGGTAGGAATGTCAACATGTTATCCTAACCCTGGTTCTGTCAACATCGTCCACGGCGAAACCTTGACTCTCGAATCTGTCTACATCGCCGACAGAAGCCGCACCGGACTCATGAATGATTTCTCCGTCCTCCTCGCAAAACAACTCCCACCCCAACGCTTCCGAAATTCCTCTACTTCAAGTTTCTAGATTTTTAATACATGTATGTGTAATTATTTAATATTTACGCAATTATTGTTATTAAATAATAATCAAATAAATTACAGAATAATTGTTATATGTATCTGATAAAATTGAAGAGAATTAAAGGTGGTAATGGACTCGAAATTTTTACTCTAAATTAGTATAAGATAAAGAAAATAAAATAAGTAAAATGTCTTAAGAATATGTATTTAAGATTTTTTATACTAAAAATTTTCTTTAGTTTAAAGTTTATTAAATATGTAATTAAGATTAATACTTTTAATTAGAGAATGTTAATCCAACTAATTAGATTGCAAATATTATATATAAAAATAAATTAGGATTATAATTAAATATCTTCCATATCTCTCATAGCAGATTAAGAAATTTCTTTTTATATGATAAATTTGAAGAACCGCACTCCTAAAATGGAAAAAAAGTTGTGAATAATGTCCAAACATGCTTATAATATTAAAAATTAAAATTATTTTTTATTTTGGCCAAATATAAATTTATTACTCCTTCAACATCCTAGAAAACAAACATTACAAGAAAAACAAAATGAATGAGAACACTTTGCACAGAAAACTCTTCGAGGAAGGAGCAAAATTTTTAGATTCTGATCCATCAATAAATCACTGAAAAGTTTGATTCACCAAATTATTGATCTAATTGTTTAGTTATTAAAAATAGATTAAATTGACAAATAAATTAATTATAAATTTACACGTATTGCTAAATAAAAATTAAATCATAAATAATTAAAATAAGAGTTAAATGATTTTATGTTTATTTAGGTTTCCAATTCATTTTTTATAATTATAAAATAAAATAATTATATTAATATTTATTATAATAAAGATCCCAAATGTAACTGTTTAATTTTAGAGAAAAGTAATAGAATAATGTATACTAATATATTTTAAGCAATAATAAATAATTTATTTAAAAATATTATATTATTTTAAAGATTTCATTTTAATTTCAAAAACAAAAAACAAAATGCCTTATATTGCTAAATGAGAAGTAGTGGTTTAATGGCTGCAAGCGTTCCCTTCGAACACAAGGATGAGGTTTGATTCCTTACAATCACAACTTTTTTCTTTCAAGATTGAAAAATCACTAGGTTATTGACCAAACAGAGTCACTGGTTTAGCAATAATTTGGTCGGGTTAATCGGGTCACATTTCGAGTCACTTGCAACTCATTCTAACTTGACGAATTAGATTAATTTGGATTTTAATTTAGCGAGTTTGATCAATCTAATTCTCAAAAAACGGAGAAGAAAAAGCTGATATTATAATATTTTAATGGAAAATAAAAGGCAACGAAAATAGAAATATGAAAATCTAATCAAAAGGAGTTTACCAAATCTCCCGTCGGACCAATCAATCAATTCCATCTAATTCTCAAACCAAGAGTAAACATTGATATTATAACATTTGATGATAAGGTACCTAATGAACAATCAAATTTAATGATATCACTCATATGAAAGCATGATTTTTTTTTAAATATAATATAAAATAATTATTATTATAATTTTAAAATAACAAAAAACTATTTAATTTATTTATTTTTTATAATTTTTTATTATCTTTATTTTTCTCTCTCATATTTATACATTATATATTTTATAATATCATATTATAAAAATATTGACTTAAAGGTTCAGAGTGTAACAGTCATTTTAAAATAACTTATAACTTTTAGTTTTTGTTAAAATGTTTGTGTTTAATGCAAAGACTAAATTGAAAGGTAAAAAGATATTCAAGGGATGGATTTAAGAATTTTGTTAGAAAAAGTTACTATAGCTAATCAAAATTTAAAAGTATCCTCTAAGGTAATAATGATAAAATGATAAATTTTTTAATTGACTCTTTGAGATAATGACTAAAATGCATGAATCTATTTTCTTTCCCAACCTAAACTATACTCCCACCATTCTCTACCTACTAGCAGTATAAATGCCATGGAGGAGAGAGAGAAACTTCAAATTTCATTTTCATACTTTCACTTAGAGAGAGAGAGAAGAGGTGAGAACTAGGCTTGAATAGTTGAATCTGAAACTTGTAAATCACCCTAAGATCCTCCTACACTGTATTTGGATCATTTTCAACAACACAAACACAAATCAAGGTAACTAAATCTCTATTTTTCTTTTATTTTCAAAAAATATTGTTCATGATGGTGAAAATGTCATTTTTTATAATTTTTGAGCATAATGAAAGGTTAAAACTTACATTCTCTAGTTTCTTTACCTTTATTGGATAATCTATGCAAGCTTATTCTGTTATTAGATGCTTGTATGGTAGATCTAAAATCTATGATACTCTTTATGCTAGAGAAATATATAAGATTGGGATTGGAGAGAAATTGAATTGAGATTTTTATTGTTTTCTATGTTATAAATGTTATAAAAGTTAATGGGACTAGGATTTATTATCTAAAAATAAAAATGGACTGTTACATGGATTGATCAGGGGCAAAAGTTGAATTTTAAGGGAAGGTCGAGACGTAGCAGCCAACTGCCAGACTCCTGGAAGTCGATTGCTGTGTTCTTCATGTTATCCAAAACGGTTAAGTTATGGCAGCTAACTGCTAGCCTGATGAAGTCGATTTTTGAGTTCCTTAATTGCTTAAAACCCAGAAAAATAAGCTAGTAGCCAATTGCCAGGAAGAAAAAAGTTAACTGCCACCTTTCAGGTTCAAACACCTTATTTAGGCCGCGAGTTACTAGTCGACCGCCAAAAGTGAGGAAGTTGACTGGTAGGCTCTAGAATGTAAATTATGCCTTGTAGTCCATTAACTTCATATTTTTTTTAAAGCTCAAATAACTCCTTAAACTCAAGGATTAAGAGAATCAAACATCATGTAACATAGATTAATAGGAAAAAGAGAATAAGATTCTAACGTAGAATAAAAAAAAGTATTCATAATGTATGCTTTAATGATAGATAGGGTTGAGTTTGTGTGACCAATTATAAGTATAGACAGTCATTGGGTATTCCACAGTTGAGCTATAAATTAAAATAGTAAAACATACATTTAAGACTTAAAAAGAGATTTCAAAAATGTTATGACGATTGCGAATTTTAAGTTAGTGTACCCTCATTGAAATAGCCAAGAAATGATCTCATACCTAGAGTTAGACATAACCGTGTCTTAAGTCAAATCACAGTAGTGTATACATTTGTGAATAACGTACTAAGAAAGTGATCCACTAGTAAAGGGTGGTAATTTCATAGCTTCATGATTTGTTGACTAGGCTACTCAGGGAGTAGTAATCTTGTGAATAAGATATGATCCGTTTAAGATGGTGATTTATATTTTTGTTCTTGAATCTATTGAGGGACGCTTCAAAATGTACAGTGATTTGGGACCAAAATGGACCTAGAGCCATAAGGTACTCACTCGTGTATATCTCAAGGGTATATAAGATGCTCGTTGGGTGATGTCTTCGAGATGATGCTCTCTTTATTTTATGAGATCAGATATAGGGCATGAGATCCCAAGGGACGTATGACCCAAGACTATGTATTTTTCGTGATGAATTGATTGAGTATGATCACATTAAATTGTTTAAGAAAAAACATTTTATGATGACATGATGATAATGATGTTTATAAATGCATGTACAACTCATGAAAATTTTTATGATGAATTTCCTGTACATGCATTATTAAGTACATGACATGAGCATGTATCGCATCCAATAAAATATGTGTTAATGTGAATGTAAATAGGAAGAGAATGTATTAATTTCAATACAAGTGCGGTTGGTACCATAGGTAGTTTTCAAAAAAGGTAATTTAGCTATTGAGATAATAAATATCATTATTTTCCTTAATATGTCCAGATGTCACAATATCACGTTCTACTAGAGATAGAGATTGCCTTAATTGAGCTATTATTTATGGGACTTATCACTGTCATTAGGGTATTTGGGTAGTTCTTGTGATGGAGATACCACTTATGGCACCTCCAGCTAGTGTTATGATACTTGAGCAGTCTCCGTTCCCATAGTAGACCTACTTATACACTATTATTTTGTATATTTTGAACACTCTATCCTTGATCATAGATCTATATTATTTTTTTTCATAATCCATGATATTCTTTTGTTGTGAGTAGGAGAAGGGTAGACATATATGATAATATATGTGGCTAAAATCCATTAGTAAGTAATTGAGCTTAATTTGAGTAGTAGATCTGTTACCTCTAGATATAAGGCTAGCTGTAAATAAGATATAACACTATATATCCAACTATATATGTCCAATAGTTATAAGAAATGTGTATATACGTAGTAATTTAATCTAATGTTAATATATATCTAACTACTACATGTTAGTATGCTGTATTTGATTGTGATATTTTATTTTGCTAGAATTTATTATAAGTATGAAAACTATAGTGTAGATATTCAAACATAACTAAATAAAATATAATTCAACTTGGTAAAAATTAAAATTTGATTCAAGTATAAGAGGTAGTAACACACCTATTTTGTGTGTGTATAAAAATAAAAATATTATTTAACTGAACTATATGATTGGGAGTATTGCAGAAAACTATTATAATATACATTTATATAAAATAATGACAATCATCTCGTTTTAAAAAAGTATTTATTTATATTACAATAATTTAAGGGTCTCTTTTATTATTGATATCTAAAATTAGATAGTATATTATATAAAATCAAATATAATTTTAAAAAACATGTAATGTAATTTTTTAAAAATATTTTAAGTATAAAATCAAAAAATAATGATCACATTTTAAAATAATAAAACAATTATTTAGCTTTTTACTTTTCTATCATTTATTATAAAATTTTATTAGATTTATTTTTCTCTCTCTTTATATTATATTATAGTTTATATAGTATAATATATAATTTTAAAAATTAATAATTAAAAAACTCAAATATATTATAATATAAATACATAAAAAAGTTTTGTTACGAATAAAGATTAACTTATCTTATCTTTAACTCAGAGTAACTTTATAATTTAAACTTAAATTAAAGTGATGTTTTATTGATAATTTATTTGTAAATATCTCATAACTACTCTCTAAATCTATAAATTTTCTCATTTCATCTCCTCGCTTAAATTTTCGTTGGTCATAACAAAAAAGTTTTTGCTAATCAATATCAAAATGTCGTAATCAGAACAGAACCGTTTAAACTTAACCACGAAGGTAGCGAAGCGACAATAACACTTAGATACATGATTTCGCATATGGTGCAGCGCGTGCCAAACAGTACACGAGAAAAACCACCGCAAAACCTTTCCCTCTTCCTTTTGCCCCTAAAAATAAAAAGAAATAGAAAACTTTCCCTCTTCCTCTTGCTTTTGCTTCCTCAAAGTAAAATCAGAATCGTTTCAAATTCCAAGTTCCAACCCTTTTAATTATTCCTAGTCTTTTCCATTCGTTGAGAAACCTCAAACGCTTCTTCGTCGTCTGTGCTTGCGACGCCCATTGTCTTCTCTACGTACTGAAGGTACGATCACAGCTGATTTTTGTTATGTTTTCTTTTTCTTTTGACACAATGTTGATTTCATCTTTTCTTTGGCTTCAAGAGTTGAATTTGCTTCTAATTTTTCTGCTTCCCTTCTTTTAGCCCGTTTTAGTCTTTCACACTCTTTTCTCTGTACAAATTCCGGCTTTTTGCAGCATTATTGGATTTTCTCGTGCTATTTGGTTTAGAAGGTGAAAATTTAGAACACAAGTGTTTGATTCTTACTACATTTGTTATGCAAAGCGAGACCTTATGGACATGGTTCGATATGAGGTGTTTAAGAATTCGTTTTTTGAAGATAGTGAAATAAAACTGAAGCTTGGGCACTCTTCTATTGGGTGTGAAGGAAAATGAGGAGGCGATACTTTGGGATTCTTTCTTCGTTGACTTGGTCATTTGGATTCGTTTAATTTTAACTTTGATATACCCTGTTTTTTTTTTTTGTTTTTTGGGTTTTGTTATGATATGGTAATGTACGCCCATTTTCATCGTTCAGGAAATTTGGGATGTGAAATATTGTAAATATGCTTTTTAATGATGATCATATGCGTACAATTGACTTGTCATTTCTTTTTATTGATTATATGAACACTTTTTAGTTTGTATTTGATGTAAATTGAAAGAAGATAAACTAAAGCCTATGTTGCATAGTTATGGTTATCTGTAGGTTAATTTTTTCAAATATAGTTATGATAATATATATTAAATAAATGATATTTTTTATAATACATAAAAATTCTTACAATAAAAATAGATAATGAATTTTTAATATATATAATAAATCAAAATAATAATATAAATTTCTTAATATGATCTTAAAGTTCATTTAACTCTAATATAGTCAGCTCAAAAAATCTATGGTATTGAAATATATATTAGTTTTTCTTATAATTGTTGCAATAATAATTTAATTTAAGATCTTTAAGATTAAGAGTTAAAAAATTATAGGCACAGTTACAATTTATTCTATATTTATTGAAATCAAACTTTTCTTTGTAGAAAAAATATTACATGATACATATTTTAGAGTACCCAAGTGTACCCTACCCAATACTAGTACAGCTTGAATTTACAGGTTGTCAACTTCTCATGCATTATAAACTAAAGCTGAATTGGATACTATTTCAATGTAAATTTCTTTTGATAGTTCTGGAGGACAAGGAGCATTTTACCTTCATTTGATTGGAGTCTGAGTTCTTAGTATTTCATCCTCTACATAGAAGCTATACTTTAAGAAAAAATAGAAAATTGATTTTAATTCCTTGACCTCTTTAAATGTGCTCTACATGCTAATGACTTTTTCCCGTACATTTAAAAGTAGGTGTGCCCAGTAAATAGACAAATATGCATGAATTGTATGATCTGAAGTTTGGAACCAATATTAGTTTGCTGCTCATACGGCTTATGCAGATGGTTGGCTATGATGTGGCGGCCGTCATTATTTCTTTGTAGTTATTATTAATTATTACTAGTAAACAAGTAAAATCTACTTGTATTCAAAGAACATAGTTTACTATGTAATTGGTTAAAATGACCTGCTTGTGGTGCCTTCTTCTTTACTAATTTGACTTACTAGGCTTTACGGAAATTTGAAATTTTAATTTTTCATGTTGAAAATAACAGTTGGGAAATTGATGAAAAGTTTAGTTTGGTTTTAAAAGTATTATTACAAATAAGATTTCAGAAAAATAATTTAAAAATTAGATTAGAATCTTATGCATTTTTCTAGTGATCCTGCCATTGAAATATTTTGTCAGGTATGCTATACATGTTATATTTTGTGCTATTTACCATTTAGTAATAACTTATTTTTTATCTGAGATGCTCAGAGCCTTCCCATGGAAACCAAAGAACATCCTGCTGTTGAATTGAAGAAAACAACTCTTACACCTAAGGCTATAATATACCAAAACTTTGGCAGCAACGCCTGCTACATGGTAGAGGAAATAAAGGAGTCTAGTCAAACTGAATGCCCAGGGTTAATTGTCCCACAGAAGTGTTCTATCCTATATCGATGTTGCTTGCAGCTTCCAGAACTTTCTGTTGTGTCAGGGACCTTTAGGAGAAAGAAGGATGCAGAGCAATCTGCTGCAGAGATCGCTTTAGAAAAGGTTTGACATAGTTTCATAATCATGATTAACAACTACAAAAAATTGTACTTCATACTTAATTGTCATTTCAATTAAACCTAAATTTCTTTGTGTTTGTCATGATTGGTATCTGACTTGCTTTTAAAATTATTTGTCTATTTAAATATATGTCACCATATTTAATTCTTTACCTCAAATGTTCAAGTTTCTAAGCATGATGCTTTTGATTCTGTTTCAATTCTTTTTGTTAAACATGAAATAATGTGTTATTTTAGCGTTGGCAATAGTTCCTTAACTGCTTTTTGTGGAGGTTGGTGCTTTGTACAAGAAATAGGTACGACAGTTGGATGCTAATTGTTTTCTGATTATCCTTAATTACTAATACCAGTTTACAATCTTTAGAATTTTAGGATATAGTGCATGTTTAGATGTGCTTGTAAATTTCTAGGTTTGATTTATTGAGAATTGCTATGTTTTTTAGAACTGTCATATGAATAATTAATTCACATAAATTCCGTCATCTGTTGTTGATAGTCAGATTCATCTATTCATGATATTAATTTGAATCTCCTATTTATTTGATATCATTCTTCTTAGTTCAAGACTTCAGGTGTTTTACTCTTATTAACTTTTTACTTTTTCCCAAGAATTGGCCTGTCTACTCTGATTAAATAGAATACATTGACATTGCTTGGTCCTTATAGCTGACCCCACCTAGTGGGAAAAGGCTTTGTTGTTGTTTTTGTTTAGTTGACAATGGTACAACTATTTATTACTTTGTTGCAGCTTGGCATCAAATCTATGACCACTGATCCCACTCCACAGGAAGCATGGGAAATTTTAGTTGCTCGAATCTCGTTCTTATTTTCGGAAATGGTAGGCATTCTAATTGGGTTTTGAGCTGTATTTGATATATACAGGAAATTATGCCTGCTGCCATTATGGAATATACTTGTGTTTATTTTATTCATGTTCAATATGGTGACAGATTGGTGAAAAGGACGTGGAATAGATTTGATTGATTTTGTGTTATTCTAGTAGTATCCCAGTAAATTGTGTCTCATTCTAAACGCATTTTTTGTTGCTGTCCAACCCTACAGTTTCTTTCATCACTGCATCCACTCAGTGGTCACTTTGGAGCAACTTTGTGGAGAGAAGGTGACCTTTGTGGGTCGATTCCTGTTTCTGTTATTTCTGTCTATGACACAAAGCTCTCTAACTTGTGTAAATATATTGATCCTAAGGTGGACTCAAATCCATTATTAGTTAATTTATACATAATGAGGGCTGCTAGAAAGCTATCTGGGTTTCTATCTACTTCTGAACAGCATCTCTGGATTAAAAAGTTGAGCCCCTATCCTCAAGAGATTACTGAGTCATTAATGACACAAACTGTCTTGTCAGAGTGCATTCAGGTTGCAGCCACACGAGTTCCTTGTTCAATGGACAAACATGTTGAAGCAGTGACTCTTCATATTTCTGAAAGAGATTACTACCTAGATGTCATTGCAAATGATCTTGGTTTAGAAGATGCAACTAATATTCTAATTTCAAGGTAGGGTGAAACTTGGGGAAGCTCTTTTTTTGATTTGTTTTTTTTTTTATTGCTTTTATTATGTTGGTCTCTGTCTAACTTTTTCTTGCTCTCTGACAGAAATGTGGGTAAAGCATCTTCTGAAACAAGACTATTCTTTGCTGCTCCCAAATCATATCTACAAGAGCCATCTTCTGATTTGCTAAATTTGAAAGAAACTCTACATGTTGAGGGATCCCTAAATGTGAGGGCAAGTTACTTGTCTGGGCAAGATATATTTGGTGATGCAATACTGGCATCAATTGGATATACATGGAAATCAAAAGATCTTTTCTATGAAGACATAACGGTTCAGTCATATTACAGGTATCTTTACCTCAACACACAATAGTTATTTATTTGCTGTACCATGGTCAACCTTACATTACCATCTGAACAGAACTAAAATTATTGCTTGAGGTAAAGGTCAGAGTTATCAGGTCATGCACATTTGCTGTATGCCGTGGTCAATTCAAGTGTTTCCCGATCAACTTTGGAAAATCTTTGATGGTTATTAATTACAGTGAGAAAATTCTTAACTCTGTTATGTGTTACTACTCAGGGCATATGTCTATATATGGCATATGGCTTATTATGTTCGGTTGTAATGCTTAAATACTAATGGTGCTGTCTAGCTGTGCCCATACCTCATTGGGACAGCTTTGGTACTTCAAAAATTATATCATGTAGTATTTTTTTAAAGAAAAAGTTTGATTTCAATGCATATTAGATAAACTATAAGTGCCCCTAAGATCTTTAACTTCTCATACAGTTTACCCCTTTTTTATGGGAGTGTGATTGAGCCTAATTTTTAATTTTCTCATATGAAATTTGCACATGTCAAATTTTATCTCTGCATCATTGTGCAATATTAAATAACTTTTCAATGTTTAATTGTTGCTAGATTGCTTATACAGGATGCTTATAAGTAAGACACCGGATGGCATCTATAAATTATCCAGAGAGGCAATACTTACAGCTGATTTGCCTTCGACATTTACCTCAAAAGCAAACTGGAGGGGTTCCCTTCCTAGAGACGTCCTTTGTATGTTTTGTCGTCAGCACCGTTTATCTGAACCTGTCTTCTCCCCCATAAGTTGTCCTTTGAAAGCATCATCTGAATCGTCAGGATCATACGTGAAGGATGTGTACTCAGCTACAGAAGAAACTGAATCTGTCAGAAGAGCCTCTTTAACTGCAAGTGCAAAGCAATCAGAAGAGTCAGGATGCATGTTTAAATGTGAAGTTAAGTTACTTTCCAAGTCTGAGGATTTGATAATTGTTTGTTCCCCAATGGATCAATTTAAGAAGCAGAATGACGCCCTGCAGAATGCTTGTTTGAAACTTCTGTCATGGCTAAATAAGAACCTTAATATTCCTTTTGAGACACTATATCATACTGCAGACAGATTCAATATTCAGATTCATTCCGAAATCCTGTTTGAACAGTTTGCAGTATGTCAATCAGTTCAAAATAGTTGGCTTAAAACACTAGGATGGAATAAACCACCTGAATCCATCCATATGCATCATCCATGTACTATGCCTGGATATGGAGTGTGCTCATTAAAGATTGAAGGCTCAGAGTCTGGTGTCTGTCCATGCAATGGATCTATACCTTGTATAAGTTATTCTATTTCTTTGGTGGTGGAGGGTGAAAGTATGAAAGAACTACTTGAAGTTTGTGATGAATTTGATTTTGAGATAGGGGTTGGTGCAGTGATTAACTATGTTGAGTGGGTTGTGATGCAAATGTCTGTTGGTCAATCTGCTTGTTTCATTGCACACATACCCTCCCCTGAATTCATTCTAGCTTCAGCTGGTGATTCAATCAGAACTCTTTCTTTGCTATCTTCTAGTAAGTTGCTTTCTCCTTTAATTCATATATCAATGTTTTCCTAAATCACTGTAAGGCTTAATTGATGAAAAACTAATGCTTTTATCATTCTTTTATTGAGGGTCCTAACTCACTTCTAAAATGAAATGGCTTGACATTACTCATTTTCTTAGTTATTTATACTCTTCATTTTTCAGAAACCTGCTACCTGGAATATGCAGTAGTTTTGATCAAGGTAACAGAACCTATGGAGGAAAGGATGGAACAGGCTCTTTTCAGCCCTCCACTTTCAAAGCAAAGGGTGGAATTTGCAGTGCATCATATTATAGAATCATGTGCTGCAACTTTGGTAGACATAGATTTCTTTCTACTCATTCTTTATTGTTAATCTAAAACATTAGTCTAAAACTCCCTTTTGATGACAGGTTGATTTTGGATGTGGAGCTGGAAGTTTGCTGGAAGCATTGTTAAATTATCCTACTTCTCTTGAAAGAATTGTTGGTGTTGATATTTCCCTGAAAGGTCTTACTCGCGCTGCAAAGGTCTCAATCACTTTGTTATACCATACAATTATCATTTTCTTTAGGCACAACACTGAGGATTTTCTGCTTAACATAGGGTGTACAAGCGTTCTGTTATTCTAAAGCTGCAATGATTGGGCAACATTGTCTTCAATTTATACGATAGGGCTATATCATACCAAAGTGGAGAATGTTATATACTCCAGCTCTCAGAGTTTGATTAGATGCTATTATACTCATTATTTACTATAGTCTTTGTAGTTAGTTGGATGGAGTCATCAATTTGTTACTACTGTATGTAATTGTGCTTTGAAGTTTAAAATTGGTAAATTTGAATATTTAATAATCATTCAAAGGACAAAATATCATGTGTCTCTGAATTAATAGAATTTGAATTTGTTATATTAGAGGATGCTTTCTTTGACATATTAGCAGTAACCCCTTATGTGCACCGTGTCTAGTGCGAACAAATGCTATTAATTGAAGACTATGCTCCTATTAATGTAACATTCAGCGTATTGTTGCAAATACTCTTGTTGCCTTTTGATCTACGGGATTCTTTGTCTTGGTGGACCAAATTATGTGTGAAGGGCAAAAGCTATGATAACTTTATTATGTTTAGAGACGAGAAAATTTTCATCACTTCCATGAAATTAAGCTGTTTGGTTTTTAATGCTGATAGTTTTGAATTCTGCAGGTTCTTAATTCAAAATTAGTTGCAAACCCAGATGTTGATGTTCCATACACAGGGATGAAATCTGTAATTCTTTATGAAGGTTCAATTACAAGTTTTGATTCCAGATTGCATGGATTCGATATTGGCACTTGCTTAGAGGTACTGCCCTCTCCCAGTATATTTTTTTAACTGTTTTTCATTTCATTTGTACGTTATATGCCCAAATGTAAAGATATTCATGTGGGCATCTAATAGAACTTATGAAGCACAGACACTGACACGGTTACTTGACACGACACAGATATTTGACACGACACTAACACGGACACGTTGAAATGTCAAACTCTAAAAAATATAGAACATGACACGACTTGGCATATATATATATAAAAAGTTTTCTTTTAGTGATATACTTTGAAAAAGAAAAATAACCAAAATTATTATTCTATATTTTAAGCAACTTACGCTATTATTTTCTAAATCAAATTACTAAATCTCATATATAACAAAAGCAACTAAGAAGGAACTTTAATATTTTCATTAAATCGAGTTCTCTAGATTTCCATTCACTTATTTTATGGTATTTTCTTTTTTTTTCTTTTGGGTGCTTGGTTCAAGTATGAGTCATGTTCAGCATGTGTTCAAGTTACATTTGGCACGTGTTTGAGCTAAAAAAAAAAATATTTTTATTTTGACATACTTGTGCATGTGTCAAACACGTGTCTATAGTATGTCATGGCGTGCCGGTGTTAAGTCATGTGTTGTACATGTGACACGCCTGAAGATAGGTGTGTCCGTGCTTTATAGGATAGAACCCATAAAATAGGTATAAAATAAATTGAAAATTACTCAATCAAGTCTTCTCAACCAAGAAGGATATGACAGAAATGCTCAATACAGTACCAACAACAACAGAAATACAACCATTACCACAGAAAGCAAATCAAAATAAAGGACAGCTAACATTGGAGAGGCTAGGACTTTCCACGACCCTCTAACCAAATTCTCCACACCCCGCACCCTAACCCTCGATGCTCTTATGCTACCTTCACAGACTACTCTCTCACATCCAACTCACCCACAGCATGCAGCTAGCACCAGAGTTATTTATTCTGGCATAATTCCCTCTTTTGCCCCTCCTACTACTCTTTTCTTTCTAGAATACACCTGCTCATTAACAGGCTTAGATAAAATAAGCAGCTACCGCCAGCCCATTACCCTAATTCTTATTCTTTTGGGAATAAACCTTAGACACAATGGGTTCATTACCCCAGGCCCATCAGCATCCATATCTTCTCTTCTCTTTTTGCTTCCTGTCACTCAGATAACTTCTAGTTTAACTATTTTTGAGCTTAGAATATGTTCTTTATTATATTTGTTAAATAATTTGGCAATCTTTAACCTGCATTCGATAATTCATATTGCATTGCTGTCTTTGCACCTATTCTATTTTAGGACTATATGTATGATGCCATGATTTTCTGACAAATGACTTTATATGACTTGAAAAATGATTTGGAAATCTATATTTCAATAAAAATTTAAACTAAAGCTAAAATTTCACAAGTGAAATTGGTCAAAGGGGAAGTACTGGGTATCAATAGGAAGCAATCTGCTAAAAGATGTCAACTGTGGACTACAGAAAATTCCAATCTGGAAAGATAATGTAAATTGTGAAAGAAGTTGTACACTTCTTTCTGCTTCTAGATTTCTGTGTGGTCACTGGACTGGACTATCAGTATCCCTAGTATATATTCTTAATTTCTTATATGGCTACATATACATTGTAGTTACCTCACGAGTACACTCTGGGAACTGTAGAATGTTGCTAGTGTGTTCTGATTAATCTTTAGTTTATTCAGTGCGGGAAAAATCAGTTCTGCATTTATTATCTATTGGTACATTTGAATTTACTAAGAATACTCCACCACCAATGTGGGGGTGCGGGTATCAGATATCTCATTACTTTTGAGAGCACTACGTGACTTGAATTATACCTCACGGTAGCAACTTGAATTGAGCTATGTCTTATGTAAGCAATGCCTTGTCCTTCTGCATGTTGTGATTTTTACTCATAGTGATATTTATATGAATGTGTACCTTTTTTGGAGACTGTGATTGGCATGAAATTGATATAAATCATTGGTAAAACTCTAGGTAATTGAGCATATGGAAGAAGATCAGGCATCTCTATTTGGTGATGTGGTATTAAGTTTTTTTCATCCAAGGATTCTCATAATCTCCACTCCAAATTATGAATACAATGTAGTACTCCAGAGGTCTACTCCAACTGGCCAAGAACATGGAGAGGAATCGGATGAAAAGACCTTGTTACAATCATGTAAATTCCGCAACCATGACCACAAATTTGAGTGGACCCGAGAGCAGTTCGGCCACTGGGCATCTGATTTAGCTGCAAGGCACAATTACAGTGTGGAGTTCAGTGGGGTTGGTGGGTCTGCTGATCAGGAACCAGGCTTTGCTTCGCAGATTGCTGTCTTTAGAAGAGAATTTACACCTGATAAAGATGTTTTTAAGGATGCTGATGTAGAGAACCATTTCAACGTTATATGGGAATGGCATAGAAGCAACAAATGAACTATTTTTTTTTACCAGACACTTAGACTCGTAAAGTTCTTTTGGATAAACAAAACTGCTGGGAACTCAATGACAAAAGCAAAAGAGAATGACAAAGTGTTTGTTTTGGTGCTTCCTGTATGTGGTCTGAAGTTGACTACCAGAAAAAGAGGAATGTAGGAGTGTGTATTCTAAGGAGAGTTGTAGCTGTAGGGGATGGGTAATGCTAGCTAGTTATAATTTTGGTATTGCTAATTGTAAACAGATGTTAATATACTGGATTTAAATTTGACTGATGTATGAAAAACATTTTCCAAATGTTGGAAAATACGGCAACTACTGAAATGAAATGAAAGAAAAAAAATTGATATTTATAAACCGTGAAATTTGCTTAATTTATATTTACTTCCTTCCCCGAGAAATGACAAAATGAAATTGCCCTCATATATTTCGAAAAATCATGTTTCTCTCATAATCAAAATATGCACCTCACTATCTTTTTTATAATGAGAGATAAACAACAATTTTATTTATTTTCACTAATATATATATATTTATTTATTTATTTTCAGCACAAGATAAACAAATAAATAAAAACTATAAAATACATTTTTAAAATTAGATGATTTACCTTTAATCGAATTAGAAAGGTGAATTAAAGTGTACACGAGTTAGCTTGAACACCACTGCACCACGATACAAAATTCAATTCAAGTTTTGGCATTAATGTAATGCTCATATGCTCCTGCTTGTAGCTGTCAATATTCTGGAACTACTAAAAATTTAGCTGGTTTGAGTTTTTCAAATGATGCTAATTATGATATCTTATTAATTAGGACAATCATTAGGAAGAATAAGACTGCTAGTGTTAGGAGGATATTACAACCATGGTTGCATAGCGTGAATTTACACAACCTTGGTCAAAAAGTTCGTAATTCTGAATCTCTGTCAGATACATGAGCACACAATCAATCATGATATGTAAAACTAAATGGCTAGTGCTTCAAATCTTATGGCAAGAGAAACTCTTAAATATAATTGCATTAGTGCAACGCATTTGGCAGATAAATGCTTTTGGATTTTTCTTTTATATATATAAGCAATGTTTACCACATTATTTATGAAACACACTGATAAATGAGTGATAGTCTACAATAAATATACAACTTTAATGTAGTAAAGCCCTATCGATCTTGAATCTTGTGTGTCAAGATCATTTGTCAGTATAGTCTATGAATAATGTGATAGGCATTATGTCATTATCTATAAAATATTTTCTCATTTACTTTAGCTCAATAGATTTTATTGAACTAGTGGAGCTAGAAGTTCTTTGTATTTCATAATTCATATACAGTGGCTATTTCACATCAATTTAACCAAACGAGCTTCTCATGTATAAATCTGTAAAATGTCACCAATAATCCATACAAGAACATGTCCCATCTTTAAAATGGTGAAAGCGAGATCGATCTCTAACTATAATATCTATCTGATAAATAACTGATATCAGCTTGGTACTAGCATGGCAGTCCTCACAAACACGTAGGTTTTTCAAAATTCTTACGGGAGAACTCAAATCTGATGCTGCTATTAGAGCGAATGCCATTGCTAGCTTTTCGCTGTGATAAGAGAGAGCATCTTCCTTATCTTCTTCTTCCATGTCAAACAAAACCTGTGATGTTCTTGGCTTGTAACCATACTCTTGTAGCCTTCTATTAATCTCCTCAATCTTCAAATATATCTCTTTAGAAAATGGATGTGTTTTATCACCTGTGAGGAACTCATGCATAGCACCACTAATCTCAACTAAGCTAAATCCTGGCATTTTGTTAACCCCATGATATCTCATCAACTTCCTCACTCTCTTCACATCATCCCACCTATTTACATTGGCATACATATTGGACAGAAGCACATAGTTTCCACTAGCTTCTGGTTCTAACTGTATTAACTGTTTGAGGGCAACTTCGCCAATATCTGTATTTCCATCGAGTCTTGCTGCTCCAAGTAAAGCCCTCCACAAAATTGCATTTGGCTTCATGGGCATTTCCTGCATTATCTTCTCTGCCTCTTTTAGGCATCCGGCACGACCTAGAAGATCAACTAGGCAACCATAATGCTCAAGCTTTGGCTCAATACCATGAACCATTTTCATAGATTCAAATATTTCACATCCTTCCTCTATCAATCCAACATGAGAGCAAGCAAACATCGTAACTACAATAGTTGCACTATCAGGAACTAACCCCTCAAATTTCATTTTCTTGTATAGTTCAAGTGCATGATGCCCATGACCATGAGCTGCAAACCCACCAATCATGGCATTATAAACAAACGTGTCCCTTTCAGGCAATTTATCAAACAGTTGGCGTGCAAGATTCACACAGCCACATTTGGAATACATGTCCACTAGTGCAGTCCCCACAAATCTGTTCAGCACAAGATTGTTTCTTAACACAAACACATGTGCCCATATACCTTGACTAAGAGCACCTAAGTTAGAACAAGCACTAATTAATGCCACAAGTGTAACTTCATTAGGCCTTATCTGAGACTCCTGCATCTCATTGAAGGCATACAAAACCTCTAAAGAAACATCAGCATCTTCAAAACTAGCATTGCGTGTATAAGCAGCTAACAAAGTATTCCACAGAGCCAAATCAGGTTCACTAATTTGATTGAATATATATCTACACTGGCTCAATTTCCCACATTTAGCATAAAAATTGAGCAGTGAGGCTTGAACAAAATGATCATGAGTGGGTTCAAGGAATTTAAAGACATGAGTATGCAGGGGTTGGCCATAATGGAGCCATGGACCATACCCACAAGCCTTGAAGAGGGATGGAAAAGTGAAGCTATTGGGCTTTAGGGTGGCACTGTGATGACTAAGAATTTGGTTATAAAGTGAAAATGCTATATGGGTATGGTCACTATGATGATTAATGAGAGAAGAAATGAGAGTATTAAAGAGGAAGATTGTTGGGTTTGGGATATTTTTAAAGATTCTGAGAGCATAGCTTAAGGAAAGCTTAGAGGACTGAATGAGGAGACGACTGAGAGGGTATGTGTGAAGGGCAAGACCAATTGTTATCATATGTGCATGAAGTTGCTTTAGGGTGTGAACGGTGTGGCATCTTTCCAGGGTTTGTAGTGTTGGATGGTTAAAAATGGGACTTCGGGTTTTCATTGGAAGTGATAACCAAATTTCCAGTTTGAAAGTCGTTATTATAAAGGTTAGATTTCCCACTACAATAAACTCTTACCTTGGGAGAATGAAATATGAGACTGCATAATAATTAAAATAATATTTTGGTTAATAAGTTAATTTAGCACGAAATAAATTTATCAAATTAACTAATAAATAATAAACTTTTAAGTTTTAAATATTAAGTTAGCACAACCTATATAATGAAGGCAATTGATAATCTCAACATGTATGTTCCTGTTGTGAGAAATGTTACTAACAATTTGAGCACTCAAATACTCAAGCTTCTATAGTATGCATAGGAACTAGATTTAGATATAATTTATTATCAAATTTTTTAATAAAAATAAAATATATAAAATAAAATAAAAAATACTAAATTATAATATTATGAGTCAAAATAAATTTAATTATTAAAATAAATTTAATTATAAATAACTTAATAATATAAATAAATAAATAAAATACGTTGACATGATAACTGGTTGTACTTAGTAAAAAAATTTATTTGTTTTCGTATAAAATTATAAATTTTAAAAATTATTTATATATTATTTTTTATTAAAAACTTAATAACAAATATATAAAAATTAAACACAAATTTTTTTAATGCATAACCATGAAATAGTAGGTGAATAAATGTTTTTATAAAAAATTTATTTGACGTAGACACATGATATTTCTAAATTTTAATAGGTCATGTATGTCTGTGTCTATATATATATATATATATATATATATATATATATATTAATATTATATACGATAAAGAAAGAATTAAAATTGAAATTACTCATGAAAACGACGACGTGAAAGACAATGAGGTTGAAAAACGTTGGCCTCCCACTCCATCAAAGTACTCTGCCTGCGGCATAATCGCCAGTCATACTTGCGTTGCGCTGTTGACCTTGAGCTTCCTCTGGTGGCTACTCATTGCTCTCACACTCACAGTAAAACTACGCCTTTTGCTTTGATCGAAATTAACCAAATTACTTCACATTTTTGTCTTGGGTTTTTTAATTCTAAGATGGGTTTTTGGTTTTCATTATTGATAAACGCATTTCTTTTGATAAATTTCTCCGAATGCCCTGTACTGTATTTGAAAATTTGGCGTTTTATTATCTGTGCTACCATTTCTTGGCAGTTTTTGTGGTTTCCTAATGTGCTTCATAGATACAAGCTGGATTCTCTGCTTGCTGTGTTTAGTTTTTATTTGAAGCGTTTATGCTGCACAATTACATTCCCACACACAAACTCACCTCACTAGTATCTTTAAAACACCGAGAAAAGCTATTTCCGGAACTCTACCTGGGGCCATTGAATCGGCAGATTGTGTTACATATCAACGGCAGTGAAGGCGAGTTGTATTTTTTTATGGGCGTAAAGTTGTGGCGCTAGCATAACTTGCTTTTGAGGATATGAAACCAATCACCAAGCACCCAAGCAAGTTAATTAATGCCACAAACCACATAGTCATACACTTTTCCACTATCGCGTTTTACTAATAGTCTTATAATCTCCATCCTGCTGCCCATAGTCACGTAAAATCCCTTTAATTGGCTTCTTTTTGGCTACTTAGAATAATTTATCTGTTTGTATATATTGTTGCTTTTGTAAAATTTGGTCCAATGGTACTGTTTTCTTACTTTTATTCCATAGTGAGTATTTCTTATTGGTCTGATTGAAGGTGATGATGGACAATCAGCTTCTATGTTTTAAACAGAGCAATTCTTTGATCAGGCCATCCCAAACCAGGCATTATCAAGTTACTGGTGTTACCAGAAGGTCCAGAACAACATTGCTTCAACTTCGCCACATCCCAGCTGGTATATCAGTTTACAATTTTGCTGATTACGTTATGTAAGTGTGAAAATACGGATCTGTGCATGTGTTTCCTTTGGGAGTGGAACATCTGATTCTGATCACTAAATTAAAATTGAACTAGTGGTTCAGTTGAACCTCTGCATGTTATCATATGTTGCATTCAATTTGTGGCATATAGACTACTGTGGCATATACAGACAGAAAGAAATACTGCATAACTTACTTAGCTTTTTGCATTATGTTATGCTTTGTGGTTTTGTTGGAAAATAAGGTGTAAAACCACTTTGTGAGATGAAATATATTATATCCTAAGTCTTTGTTATTCGCTCCTTGATGTTGCGTTGGTTGCTACAGTGTTCACCAGTAAAACAATAAGGTGTTCAATGAAGTCATATAATTTGTCAGAACTTACTCAGGCTGAGGTTGAGAGCCTTAAGGCTCGTCCTCGCATAGACTTCTCTTCAATTTTCAGTGTGGTAAGTATTAGGGATTATTGTTTTTCCCTTGTAAGCTTCTTATCTACTGTTTGAAATGTTAAGTTATAGATCATTTTTGTAACAGTGACATTAAGAATTGACAGTAAGAAGCCATGCTTTACAGGTAAACCCTATTGTTGATGATGTTCATAAAAGAGGCGATGCTGCAGTTAAAGGGTTTGCGCTTCTTCATTCTTTATTCCCCAGTGAAATTTGTTGTTAGTTTCAAATTAGTACATCTAATCCTATTGAGTTAACTGTTTATATCCTCTCTAGCTTAGCTGTGCCTTAAATTTTAAATATTGGATGTACTTTTGTTTTGTAGATATACTTCAAAATTTGACAAAGTAGAACTGGATAAGATAGTTGAAAATGTCTCAGAGCTTCCAGATCCAGTGGTATAGTAATTTAAACATTTAACTTATTAGAAAAAAAATTTGCATGAATTTGGTTGAAAGTATGCCTTTATTTAATTATTTTGGTCACCTTTCTTTATTGTGTGAACACGTATTGGTTTGATGCCTTTTTGCAGCTTGATGAACCTATTAAGGAAGCTTTTGATGTTGCTTACAGCAACATATATGCATTTCATGCTGCTCAGAAGTCAGCTGATAAAAGTGTTGAGAACATGAAAGTATGTCAAAGACTCTAAGCTATTAAATGTTTCTGGGCTTGTTTGTGTCCTATACTTATTCATGTGCATCATAAAGTAAAAAGTTGAAATCTTAATAGCGTTAGTATAGCAAAGCACAATAGTAAGAAGTAAGTGCAATAGTATCTTGCAAAAGTTAAACGAATGCTGGAAAGATATAATGCTTATATGATGTTTTCCAGATGTAGTCACTAGTACCTCTGTCTTCAGCTAGTTTGATCTAATCTTGTGGATCTTCATCTATAATTTGAATGTGTATGTCCTGTTATTGCATTTCATGTCTCAATGTTTATTGTTCACTTGTGGTTCCTCAGTATTACCAAATACACTATATATGTGAGCCTTTAGTGTTTTCTGACAATGTCAGGGAGTCAAATGCAAGCGAGTTGCGAGAAGCATTAATTCTGTGGGTCTATATATTCCAGGCGGAACTGCTGTATTACCTTCTACAGCTCTGATGCTTGCAATAGTAAGTTGAATAGATACTTCATTAGCTTTTTTTTTTTTTCATCCTATAATTATTATTATGATCATTGATTTTCTCACCAGATTAAGTTGATATTTAAGTACTCTGTTTCCAGCCTGCACAGATTGCTGGATGTAAAACTGTTGTCCTCGCAACACCTCCGGCTCAGGATGGCAATATATGCAAGGTTTTAGTCAATATTTGATGAATAATATGACCATGAGGTTTCTCTTCTTCTGACCAACGTTTTCCTGTAGGAGGTACTGTATTGTGCAAAGAAGGCTGGGGTGACTCACATTCTTAAAGCAGGGGGAGCTCAGGTTTAAAATCATGATAACAGAACCCTTTTCTGGCTCTGCAATTCAAGACTAACATCCTTATATTTAGTTGTATATTGCATTTTTATTATTTTATACATTGAACTACAACTCAAATGACATTCTTCTCGGCTGCAGGCCATATCTGCAATGGCTTGGGGAACAGAATCCTGTCCCAAGGTTCTCATTATTAACTCATCTTTCTTGTTGGATTCAGTATTCAAATTACTATGCTATTTTTACACATCAAATTGAGCTTTATCCCTCTCTAGATATTGGATGGGTTTTCTAATATGGATTTTAATTAATTTATTGTTACTTTTTGTATCTCATAATTCTCTTTCTAAAATAAGCTTCGAGATTGGATATTTTAAAAATTATCTCATGATAGATTTATATATTTCACTCCGTCCTGTTATTGATAAGTTGAACAGTCTAATGTGTTCTCAACTTGTGGTTAATTCCGATGTATTTCTCACTGCCTCAAGAATAATACAACCAAGTATCATACTATATAAGACTATACTTGCTTTAAAGTTGTAATGGAGATATTAGTTATATTATAACCTGGTGAAGGAAAAGTATCTTAAAGTTAATTTTCTAACATAAATCTCAGTATTTTAGAGTTTATGGACATTTTTCCAATTGTGGCATCTCACTTTTTCAGGTTGAGAAGATTTTTGGCCCTGGAAATCAATATGTCACAGCAGCAAAAATGATACTGCAAGTAATCCTGTTTACATTAAATATGTGATTCTGTTTCTGATATTGTGTTACATACTGAGAATCAGAGCTTTTTAAATTTTTGTTTTTGATTTTGTTATTTTAACTCTTTAAAACCTCCTGCAGAACAGTGAAGCCATGGTATCAATTGACATGCCAGCTGGTCCATCTGAAGTTTTGGTAATTGCAGACAAGCATGCCATTCCTCGTCATGTTGCAGCTGATTTGCTTTCCCAGGTTTGATGAGTTTCTATTTTATTTACAAAACAATATTCACGTTTGTGATGAAAAGTTGTTAGATATGTAGAGAAATTGGGGAGCTTAGTTGTACTCTTCATTTCTGTGTCTTTCTGTTTTCCATTGTCTTTTTCCTTGTTTTACTCCTTGGAATTTTCTCTCTTTCTAATAATTTTTTTCCTATAAAAAGGAAAATGTATAAAAGGCTATGCATATTTATGATATTCAATGTATGTCTTTCTAGGCTGTGTCTGTGATGTGCTCAATCTGAAATTTGATTTCTTTTTTCTTTTCATTTTTGTTCCATTCAATATATATGGACATGTATAAGAGTTGTGACATATTAAGCTTTCCATTGTAGCATTATATTTATACCATCAACAAATTATAATCCAATTGTCGTATCAAATACGGTCATATACTTTCATACCTTTTCATTGCTTACTTACAACTTGAAACTATCACTTCACTTTCTATAACCCATTCACGTCCATAACAGGAGAAACTTTTTTTCTTTCTCGTAAATTGCTGATGTGTCTGCAACTAATTTATAATTTTCAGGCTGAGCATGGTCCTGATAGTCAGGTTGTTCTTGTGATTGCTGGGGATGGTGTGGATGTGAATGCTATACAGGAAGAACTCAGCAAGCAGTGCCAGAGTCTTCCAAGAGGAGAGTTTGCCTCTAAAGCCCTGAACCACAGTTTTATTGTGCATGCACATGATATGCTTGAGGTTGGTCCTGTTGTTATAGTTTGTCTCTGTATGCTCTAGGCCACTAAAGCGTTTTATGTGCACTTTGAGAGAGTGTGTTTGCATGTGTGTATGCAGAGCTATTAAGACTACAGAAAAGCACATCGCAGATTTTATTTGTGTACTGGAGCATATTATATGTGTATCTTGCATTAAACATTAGGGTTATGACGATATATGTTAGGATTCAAAACTTGAAAGAATTATAATTAGCCATAAATTACTGCCATTAATTGCCGCTTTATTCAGTGTTCACTTAATTCCTAATTTTCCTCTGGTTACTTAAGTCTTAATTCACCCATATATAAGCAAGAGTTTCTGAAATAAAAGTATTTTTTGGAACTTCCAGGCAATTACTTTTTCAAACTTATATGCACCTGAGCATCTAATTATCAATGTGAAGGATGCAGAGAAGTGGGAGAGTTTTATTGAGAATGCTGGTAAGACTCTGGTTTTCCCTTTTTATTGGTTTTCTTCTTCTTGATGTAGAGGGTGGGAATTGGAAATGAGTCATCAATACTTTACATTTGCAGTCTCTTATTTGTACCCAAAACTAAAGTGGTAGCAGTCATGTAAACACTGTTATTGTTTTAATTTTAGTTATTGTTTCAACTTCAGCCGTTACTGTATGACTGATTCGACTTAATTTTTGTTTCAACTTCAGCCATGGTATTCCACTTACAACTTTACGGTTATTGTGGGAATTGGCCTTTTAAATTTATGTGGCTAAGCGAGACCGTACTAGTAATTTTGGACTGCTTTTTTCTCTTTTTATCATTACATTCCTTTTTTAAATTGACTGATATACACCCTTGATGTTTGTAACTTTCAACCGTGGAGCACTTAAGAAACACTTAAAGCACTTTAAGAAACAATTCTTTGTTACAGCTCACGAATAGGAATATTGGGTTTAGAGTACTTCAGAAGTGAACTTGAGTCTCATATAGTACGTCCATGTGGTGTATGTCATCTTTCTTTATTTAAAAAATATATATAAAAATAATTCTGGTAAATTGATGAGGTTACTACAGCAATTTAGCTGCTATTATTTAATAACAGGAGTTATATACTGTCTTTTTAGTTCATCACCTATAGTGTTCATGATTTCCTCTTCCAGTCACTGAGATGCCTCAGAGAAAAAGAAAAATCCATAACACAATTTAATTTTGATGTCAACTTCTAGAGCTTAGATTCATTGATAACTCCATTCTCTCCACTTGTTCATATTTCAAGAATCCTAGGTTTGAATGTCTGTTGATTGCCTCTGCAGGTTCTGTATTCTTAGGGCCATGGACACCAGAGAGTGTTGGTGATTACGCAAGTGGGACAAACCATGTCCTTCCTACTTATGGTTATGCAAGGATGTATAGTGGTGTTTCATTAGACTCTTTCCTGAAGTACATTACCGTACAGTCTCTCACTGAGGATGGTCTGAGAAAACTCGGACCATATGTAGCAACTATGGCTGAAGTTGAAGGTCTTGATGCCCACAAGAGAGCAGTTACCCTAAGGCTTCAGGACATAGAAGCCATGCAGCTTGCAAGATGAGAGTGATGCATTGATCTACCTTTCCTTTTGGTCCTTAGCATGATGAGATTGCCTTGGCTTATGTAAAATTATGACCTAAGAAGTTGCCATTTCAAGTAAATGTAGCAACAATAACCGTTCTGCCTAATTTCTTGAGGGTATCTTTTTCTTCCAACTAAATTACATCTGAGATTGGTTGAAGGAGCTAAGGTCATCCCATTTCGGACTTGTATTTTGAAGAACTTCAGACCAAAGACCATAATAATCATTTGTATTGTTGTATGAGCTAAATGTACGAGGTTATTCATTTGCTTCTCCATGGCAAAAGAAATTTTGGGTTTTACAAATTGTCATCTTTATTGAATTTTTTAAATCTAATATTAACTGAGGCCGGTTATATAACAATAACAAACAAATAAAAATTTATTTTATTACGTGAGATTGATTATATAAATATTAAGTGATTTTAACATATTTTATTTTGAAATTTGGACAAGTGCCAAACCTTCTTCTGTACCAAAAATTGAAAAGCTTTCGTCCTCCAAAAATCTTAAGCCTATTGGACGAGGTTATTTATTTGCCTCTCCATGGCAAAAGAAATTATGGGTTTTACAAATTGTCAACTTCTCCCGAAAGAATCAAACCCTTTTTGTCTAACATAATCTCATTCTTCCAAGATCTCTTCATTACTGCACATGAGTTGCTCCACTCTATGCATATCTCCAAAAACAAAATAGGATATTTTAAACTTGACATCTAAAATGCCTTTTGACACAATCTCTTGGAATTTCATTACCCCCATGCCTTCTCTTTATAACTTTCCAAGTGTTAATACATTTCTTTAATTAATAGCTCCAAGTGTGATTCCTTTGTTCCTACCAGAGGCATATGTCAGGGTGATCCCATCTCAACCCTACATCTTTTTTCAAAGGCTTCAATCACAACTTGCAACACTATCAATATCATCCTCTATGACTTCTCCAATACTACTGAGATGCAAATTAACCTTGAAAAATCAGAACTTTGGTTCTCCCAAATCGTCCCAAATGAAAAAGCTCAAACAACTTCCAGATCCAACCATCTAGCCATTAAGGAAACTATATTGGTTTTCCTATGAAGGCAAATTATAAACCCATTGACTTTCCTTCATCTTAGAAAAAATAAATAAAAATCTCCAGTGTAGGATGCACTTATAAAATCCACTAATCTGGCTTTTTTCCAATATTACATGCAAGCAATGATTGGAACCTTGATATTATCCCCTTTAAAATACCCAACAAAATCATATTTGAAATCCTAATGCAACCCCCATCAATATCAAAAACAGATGATATCTCTTGGATTGCCTTCCCTAATAGAAACTTCTCCATCAAATCCACATCTAAGCTATTATACAAACAATAACGACATGAAACCTCCATCAACTGACTCTGGAAATTCCTATGCCATCCCAATGAAATGTTTAAGCTGAATATACTCCCCACCTCCACTTGTAAACTTTGCTTAGACTCCACAGAAACAACTTTTATATCAATGTGAGCTTTGTAATATACTGACCTAACTTCTTTACCTTGCCTCTCATCACCTGGATTCAAACAAACTATTCAAACACAAAACCCATAGTTACCAATACTTAAACATTTTCGTCTTTACCATTATATGCATTTGGCTTAACCGAAAGAACCATCTCTTAAAAAAGTAAACCTTTCAGTCATATAAAAAAAAATCCATAAAGACAGCTTCAACAGAGCCTTAGCATATAACAACCTTATTATATCCAACCCTCCAAAAAAGACTCATAATCCAAATCCCCCTACCAATTGGTAAAAACCTAACATTTATTCAATTCTTCTTATTTCAAATTAAAAGTAAATAATTAAATTTTATTGGCCAATATAAAAATGAAGTGGCACACAAACTAAATACTAAAAGTTTGTTTGAAAAGTTCATTTGAAAATGAGAAGGGAAAGGGAATGAAAGAAATTGAAGAGAAAAGAAAAGTTAAGTGATAATTTTTTTTTTATTTAAATTTTTTAAACTCTTTTAATTTAAAGTAATTAAAATTAACAAAAAAAATTAAAAAAAATTAACATAAAATTCTCTAAGTTCTTTTCCTTCAAAATTTTAAAAAATAAATAAAAAAAGTTTAATACATTTCTTTTCCTTCCCTTTCTTTATCCTCCAAAATCCTCATCCCAAACACTCTAAATCAACAAGTGGTCCTTTCCTTGCTATTGGAAGAGTTATTGGGTTTTGAGATTTCATTGGCATTGGAACCATTATTCTAAGTGAAATTTGGGGAATTCAAACGGTTCTACAGCTTGCAATTTCCCTAAACGTTAAAAGTTGGAGATTGAGACGGATTCTCAGCTAGCTAGCTATATACTCATTGAAAATTTATAAGATAATCCACATCACCCCCTTTATGCCATAACTCAAAATTGCAGGTACCTAAACCTTGTTTCTCAATTTAACAACTGGAGAATGAGGCACATTTACAAAAGACTGAACTTTTGTGCTGATTTGTTAGTCAAACATGGAACAAAGCAAAGGATACCTTTTGCTGTCTCCATGAAGACTCCAAGCTTTCCTTTCAGGTTTCAGCTACTTCCCTTTCTGATTTACTTGGACTTTATAATGTGCGTAGAATTAAGGATTGACGTGATAATAAAAAAAAGAACAAAAAAAAGGATCGACTCTTTTTTCTATACCCTTATTATCTATATGACTTTGTATGCTGAACTCTTTGTTTTAATGAATTGCCCTTTTCTACGAAAAAAAGGGCAACGTGGTAAATATCCAAAATAAAAATGCTCTTCCATTATCTTAAACTACGGCCCTTTTTAAATTTTAATTTGCTTTTTTTCAAAGCTGTAACTTAGGATCTACACACTAATAACGTGATTAACTCGCTATCTGTAAATAAAAAGGCTCGTTATAAATGGGTATAACAACAAGAACAAACAAACTATTTTTTCATGTGATGGGATCAAGCAACAAAAACCTATAATTGGGTACAAAAATAGCTCATTTTTATATTTCTCAAAAAGAGAAAAAAAAGAATATGATACATTTAAAACATCTCGCATTATCAAGACTCAATGGATAACATCTCACATTTGGGAGAGGGAGCTACATTCATTCTTCGGGTGCAAACAATTTTCTTGTCTACACCTACTAAAAGAACAAATATTTGAAGACTGAGGTCAAAATTGAACTCCAATACCCAAGAATCAAGATGATAACATAACTTATCCCAGATCAGAGGAAGCAATGAGTAGGCCAGCATCTTTGAGTGTTCTCCTTGCTCGCCAAACGACTGCAGTAGCCTTTTCTGATGTTCCCATCTGCAACATGAGCGAAAAATTCATCATAAGTGCACTATTTGAAAAGACTGATACACTATCTCCTTACGTAAGACAGAGGCATCAGGTAAATTGATATCTCACATTCTGTGGGATCTAGGATACCATGGTATAAAATACTGTAATATTTAAGATTCCATTATAGGTATGGCAATTAAAAATTGTCACAGAAAGGATATAAGTGACATTTTATAAAAAAGGTTAACAAGCTAAAAAAAAGTGTAATACAAAATTGGTTTGAAATATCACTCAAAATAGCTCATCCTAATATCTTGGATAACACCAGTAATCGTAGATATCAATGTACCACGTAGAGGCATGTCAAGGTCAAGATGACAGGTACCAAATGCCTCCAAAATATAAGAAATCCACTTGAGAAGTCAGAAAATGTTGACTGGTTTAAGATGGCCATTTATCAGTTTCTACAGCAGTCACAGCCCAATTAAGCAGAACAAATTATACCTTGATCTCCATTTGATAATAATCTTGCCACAAGTTGACATCTTGGTCATAAGTTGCAAGTGCAGATTCATATAATTTCCGGGCATTCATGAGGGCATCTTTATCTCCAGTCAAAGCAAGGTTTGTTTCAAGGTCAATGCAGTTTCTATATAAAACAAGACCAGGATGTGGTAAAGCTAGAAATCTGCAATGAGAAGAAAGCATATGAAATTTCCAGACGAGGAATAATAGATATGCAGAAAATATCCTGATTCCCTGAACATAATTATTTTGAGAAAGCTTTGAAAAGAAACACTCAGGGCTTTTTCTTCAGCACATACCGTTTATAGATATCTCTAGCCCCCTGAATTCCATCCTTTTGAAGGATAAACCTTACAAAGGCAGAGGAGAGGGAAAATCCATTTTCACTGCCACCATCTCTGGCCAAAGAAACAACAGAAATCTCCAACAGCTTATCAAAATAATGTCTTTGACTTGCATAGAATTTAAGAGCCTGTGTCAAGAGTCAATTTCAAAGATGAACTCATTTAGGACCCTAGTGAATTTGAAATTGAAAGTGTACAGAACAGTTCAGGTAAAGAAAAAATCTGTTAATCTATGATTACACTGAATAGGAACAAAATGTAAGAATTTTATATAACAGATTGTTGGGGGTAAATAAGAAAAAATTCATTGCTGTGCCTCGAATGATTATCTAAGAGAAGGCAGAAAGAAATTTAATGCTCATTGAAAATTGAAACACGATGAAATGAATCTTGGTTTTGGATCCAAATAGCAAAAACTCTTATGGGACAAGAGTATAATTCGAAACTAACTTTTGGAAACAGAAGATATCTAGGTCTCAGAACTCAGAATTCAGAAAATGCATATGTGGAGTCAAACTAGTATTTAGATATAACTCAATTAAGAAAACAAAAATAAGAAATTAGTGTTGAACACATACCATTACCCACAAGTTCTCAGATTTTGAAACAGGAAATTTGGACAAAATGTCTTTCAGGCGTTCGAAGAGGTGATCAGCATCACTTGGTGAAGAAACCCTTGTAATGCGTTTCATTTCTATACTGATCCATAATCCCCATAATAGCACTGACCCTGCAAGTGTTCCACAGCAAAGCTTTGCTGCAAGTTTCCTGGCTTCGTCCAATTGTCCCAATTGCAAATAAAATGACAAATAATCACAAGCAAGATCTTCAGTTAGACACTCCATCCCCTCAGCCCTTTTGTATATTGTCAAGAGATGTGCTGTATAATTTACAGCTTGACCTGATGATCCAGATATATTGGTTTCTCCTCCTTTCCGAGTTATAAAACCCATTAGAAAGTTTGCATACAACCTAAACATACCGCCTGAAGGCACACTTTTCAAAGCCTCCTCATAAACCTACAAAAACGATATGAATCCAAGGGATAATTAGACCAATATAGGTGCAAAAGACCCATAATCATAATACACAGACTTTTTATTACTTTCATGGCAAAGTATTGACAAATATAAGTCATCACAAAAGGATCTACACAAATACCATGCGCTCTGTGGTTTCAGTAGTTCCCATGAATTCATACCTCAATTGCCTTTTGCATCTTGGCAATTATGACTTCTTCATTTATCCCCTGCACATTTTCAGGATTATATTCACGTCTTGCAAGACAGTCCCAGAACTCTAGGTCCGTCAAAAAATCTTTCTTCATGTCACTCAGTATCTCCTTACACATTTCTTCAGAATTTGCTAGCTTGGTACCCTCCAATATTTCAAGAAATCGCTTCCGAAGATTAATACTTGAAGGGACAGCTTCAACTGCACCATTGTAGATAGTTCGGAAAATGCTCATACCATGCTCAGCAAACACTTCTTGTTTCTTCTTTGATTCATCACTTTCCACATTTGATTTATCGTTTTCTTCTTTTTCATTAAAGGACATGAATAATTCTTGGTTTTCATCTCTCCATTGTTTCTCATCAGTAGCTCTGCGATCACAGGTTAGTGTTCCCTCATCCTCACCAAGAGCAACCTTTCGAGCCTTCAACTTGTTAAGGTATGTAAGTTCCATCCGAAGATACTCTACCCAAAGGTCTTCTGAAGTAGGGCAAACTCTCAGTCCTTCTTGCATTAAAGCACGGGCAGCTGCAACATTTAAGTTGTGGTCAAATTCCCAAGCTGCAGCATATATCCAAACTCCTGGTACCTTTGGGTGAAATCTAACGAGTTTTGCAAGGGCCTGCAATAGTTCATGAAGAGAATGTTCATATGTATTAAAGAAAAGCCAATCTCAAAACGAATTATTATGTTATGACATGAATAATGTTCATTTGTGAGTATCAGAACCATGTCATAAATACGTAAAGTATTCCCTGGTGCTAAATATTGAACAAGGAGAAACTCAAAGTTGTAATGTATAATGACGATTATTCACTAGTGTTTAATGGAAAATGGAAAACATCTCCAGAACCCAGCACACATTTAACCTTAATTGACTTGGTACTAATTATTACAATCTGATGGTATTCAATAAATAACATACAGAGAAAACGTATACAAATAAACAAAACAAAAATCTTCATCTCAATTTAGTGAGGGAAGAAAATACGCTTCGCTGAGCCTTCCTCATCCAGTAGACGAAAAAAAATTCAGCTTTATTCCCTGCCCCCACCCAAAAAAAAACAAAAAACAATTATTTATACGTTACCTTCTTCATCCTCCCATTTTTCTTCAGTCTGCAAAACTCAAGATACCGAAACCAGAGATCAATATCGCCCTTATACCGCTTCAAAGCCAGCTCATAAATATCCATAATCCTCAGTACACCAGCAATATCTGACTTAGACTTTTTCTTCTTCTTCTTGGTCCCTTCATTCTTCGACTGGTCCACCACTACCAGCTTCTTCCGGAGCCTTCGGAGCATGTCTAGCTGAGTCTCGTACTCAACGTAGGCCAAGAAGTCCTGCTTGAGCGGGCTCGGCCGCTTGAGCCTGTACTCGAACTTCCGTCGCTGCTTCACGATCTCGGCGATTTCGCGGCGGTTGAAGAGGCCACGTTGCTCGAGGTCGTCGAGCTCGTCGACCATGCGTTCCAATCTGAATTGCACTACGTCCGCCATTTGTGCTGGCTAGGATATGAGTCAACTCGGTGCGAATCGGTGCGCTTCGCCGAAACGGAGGACCACCGTCAACAGAGAGGGTGGGGGCGAAAGAAGAAACAGTAAGGAGAAGCGCGAAAACGTTAGAGGTTTAGGGTTTAGTGGGCCTCTAACTATGATCTTCTACTTCTAGGTTTGCGGTTTGCTGTTTGCTATTTGCTAATTGCTAATTGCTATGAATGGATGTTTATGTTTATTTAGAATAGGATATATTAAGTTACCCAAAAAAAAAAAAAAAAACAGCATATATTAATACTTAAATGTAAGGGCGTGCACGATTTGGATTGAATTAAGTTAAAAAAAAAAATAGAACTGAATCAATCAATGATAAGCAGGTTGGATTGATTTGAGTTGAATAAAATTAAATAATAAAATTAAATTAACTCAATTTGTCATCTAAAGGATTTATTCAGATTGAGTTAGGTCCAATCTTTTTTATGGTTAGTTTTAAATTTTTAATCATTTTTAAACAAAATTTTGTACACAATATAAAAATAAAATTAACTTATTTATCTTAATAATAAATAATAATATATTTTAATTAAAATTTAACAAAATATATATCATATAAAATTATAAATAATGATTTAAAATAAAAGATATTTATATTAAAAGAAAATGTTGGCAAGTTGGCATATTAAGTTGAGTTTAATGGGTTAAAATTTTTTAAACTCATTAACAAACTCATCAAGTAAATGAGTTAAATTTTTTAACTTAAACCAATTTACTAATCCAAACCAATTCAACTCAAATTAGCAAGTTGGGTTAGATTTCACGAATTGACCCAAATTAATAAACACCCCTATTTATTTAATTCAAAAAATAAAACAATAGAAAGTACAATATACCTTTAAGCTAACAAATTCTTTTTATCCATATGACTATTTTTTTAATATATATATCTTTTTATTTGTGTTTTTTCTCATAACTTTTTAAACTCTTCTTTTTTTTCTTGAATTTTTTTTTTTAAATTTAGAGATGATTCAAGCCTAATAAAAATATAAATATACTCTGGACTTACCTCTCACGAAGACTCTGTGCATTAAAAAATTTTAGTATATACATAATCCTTTGTTAATTTTAAAATAATTACAAATCAATAAAAAAATATTGAAACTAAATCTAAGCAAATATATTATGTACATAACAAAACCTTGACTATTTGTTAGTCAAAAGAATGGATTGTTTTAGTGGGGCATATTTTATCATAATATAGTTGTTATAGAACTTGTTTTAGTATTGGCTTGATTGATCTTTGCTTTGTTGACACTCTCATAGTATGACACGCTCATGGTATCATAATTTTAGTACTTTCTAATTATTATCTTTCAAAATTATATATTAATATATTTTAAAAAAAAAAGGTAAAATAAGAATTTAAAAAATATAAAAAAATTTTGAAGAGTAAGAAGTTAAATAAATTAAAATATAATATGTATTTTATATTTTATATTTAAAATATAAAATAACATATTTTAAGTTAAAGTGCATATAATTCTTTTAGCTATAAATCATGTGTTGATATTTTTTAAAATTATAAAAATTGACTTAAAACGTCTATTAAACTTCATAAGTTATGCAAAAAATTTTCATCTATTAACTTTTATTCAAAACACTAATAAATGGTAAATACTTCAAATTATTTAAAGAGATTTTTTACATTTTGCTTAAAAAGATTTTTTACATTTTGATATGATTTAATTTTAAATATGTATCATTATTTTATTAAAATTTTATATAAAAAAATTAATAATAAATTTTTTTACACAAATTATAAAATTTAAAAATTTCTATGTCAATTTTTATAATTAAAAAATTATTTGCACATGATTCAAAAATAAAATTTACACTTTAGCCATATTTCTAAGAGGTTAGATTAGTTTGATTTTAAAAAAATTTATTAACTCAAATCAATTAATAATGAATTAGATTAAATTGGATCATAAAAGCTAAACCAACCCATCTTCAGCCTGTACAAGTTGATTTAGGTCCATTTAACTTTTTGAAAAATAAAAAATATATTTTTGTATTTAATTTATTCAAAGATAATTTGAAAAAATATAAATTATAAAAATAAAAAATAAGCATTTCTCAAATACAAAAATAAATTAATATCAAAATAATATATTTTTTCATGTCAAAATTATATCATAATATTTAATTTTTATATAAATACTATTTTAAATTATATCATTTATAATTTATCTTATCTTTTATTTACGTTATATAAAAAAAACTAAATGAGGTTGATTAATAAATATAAAAAATTAAAAAAAAAAACACTCCAAATACACCACATAAAAACTTAACATATAACTTTGAGATTCAAAGAGATGACGAGAGGAAAAAAGGAAAGGAACGACAAAAACATTTACATATTAGGTGCTAAAACATTACAACAATGCATGAAATGTCATCGAAGCTTCCTTTATGCAAGGCTTGTTTAACCAACTTTTTAGATGCTTTTTGAGCATCGTCAATATGCTTGACGCATTCACAAGCCTCTTCTTTTGTCATCACCTGCAATTAATACAAATAAGATTGAACAATCTCAAATTTCCAAATTAACCCCAACGTTAAGTGTCAATAAATGCAAAATCAGGGAGGTTTATAACCACCAAAATATGCAATTAAGTGAACAAGGTGAAAAAAATTAAGGGCAATTTTCAGCGGCTAAAAAATATCTTATTCAGTGACACTTTAAAACTGTTACAAAATACATACATTTTGCTAAAAAACTTCATTTTAAAATCATTCAAAACTATCACAAAATAAAGAAAACATTAAAATTTTAATTACATTAGAGACTACTAATTATCACTAATTTTAATTTATAAGTATTGTTACAACGATTTACTAAAAGTATCGTTAAATTACGTCCCGATACATATTTTTGTAACTATTCACAAGATAATAATTTTAAGTGTCAATTTTTTTATGCACCTTCCAAAGGCCATCACTAGCCAAAATGATGAACTCAATGTGATCATCAATTTTTTGAACCATCACATCTGGTTCTGCAGTAATGTGTTCCTTCAGTTTTCCATCTCCAAAAGCTCTGCTCATTGCTATTTGATCATCCACTCTTGGAACACACCCTGGTTTCTTAGCCACAAAACCACCTCTCCTCTCAACGAGATGGTTTTCCCTGTCTGGGTCATGATCAATAGTAATTTGTTTGGGCACACCATTGCTGCATGATATTGCTCGAGAATCACCAACGTTGCCTACAAGTAACTTCACTCTATTAATGACTATTGCCACAACAGCTGTGGATCCACCACGCCAATCTGCTACATTTTCTAATATCTCATCATCTGTACCCTTACATGCACTCTTCACTGCTCTTACTGGATTTTTCCAGAAATCACCCTGCCATTATCGGAATCGTATACATAAACCCAGTTTATGTTAAAAAATTAATTGAGGCAAATTGCCTGAAAAATCACTTTTCTTAAAGATATTTTACTAGAGAATCAAAAAACAAGTTTTTTGAGCATACAAGAGAACTTTTTAAAAAGATATTAAATCTTTTGATACTAAATATTATTTAATTTTATTATTCAAACTCTATTAATGTATTAAAAACTATTTGACGCATGTGAAAACTAAAGGAATAACTTACATATGTACCTCATTCAATATATTTGCAAATAGATGTGTTTGCAAGTATTTTGCAACGTCACGACCTGCGTGGCCATCAAAAATTGCATACAACCCTAAGTCATAGCCATTGATATTCCTGCGTTGAGCGAAAATATAATCTTCCATTCCATGGTCCAACTTTCCCTGCACCAAGTGATATCCATGGCTGAAATCTCGACTACAACACTCATTCTCCTCATAATCTTCATCTTTTGTCTCGACACAATTTCGTAGATCCTCCTTCATCAACAAAAAGTAAACATCATAAGAACTGTAACGCAGAAATCTGGTGGAGAATTTGTGTTTTGGTTATTACACTTCGAAGGCCAAATTAGGAAAAAAAATTCAAATCAAACTTATATGCAATTCTTTTGATATCAAGTTTTTTAATCAAAATAAAATGTATAAAATTTTTTTAAGAAAAGAACAATCATGAGGATGACAAGATATAAAAATAATACTTAAATTTTTTTCAAAAAGTTCCTAGATCGTACCTCTATACGAGTTGGACCTTCATCTCCTAATAGGTACTCTGCTTTATTTTCTTTATCATTATCATTGTTATGTTCATTTTCCTCCTCCTCATCTTCCTCGTCCTCATGCTTTTGTTCTTTAGTAAGGTCATCTTCTGGCTGCTGTTAAATGCAAGTATAAATCATGAGGAAGGTACCGTTAGAGAAAAATATAGCAAACATAGAAGATGAAGCACTCGTAAAAGAAGCTTTGAAACCTGTGATTTAAAGTGTTATTTACCTCCACAAATTACGTAGTTCACTTCTCATTTGAAATCAAGTAAGTATTGAAATATAAGCATGTAATTATGCAGAACTCATAAGATTAAAAAACTTAGTGGAAAGCATATACACATATACCTTCAATTTATCCAATAAAGTTTCTTCAGGACTACATCTTTTACTCTGCAATACAAACATTTTACTGAAACAGGGACAATTGAATGCACAAAAGTAAAGAACTCAACATGCAGCAAAATGACTTAAAATGAACTCTTGAACCATTTTTTTTAAAAGAAGTTGCATGCATACCTGGGATGCAGGAGGATTCACATCAATTTTTGAAGACTTTCTTGTGTAAATTAGAAGAGCCCTACTTAACACAACAAAAATAAGAAGATTGAGATGAGAAAGTACTTCAAGTAGTTTCAGTTACATTTTATACTTCTCATTCATGTACTTCAACTTCAAAATGCTACGTTCATGTATGCAAAAGCTGTTTGACTAAGCAAAGTGTTGAAAACTGCTATATATAGCTACACCTATGTCCTGTGTGTGGAAGCTAGCTAGCGTACTCACTTACCTTCATCACATGTGTTGAGAACTTAATGTTGCAGTACAAAATGGAGAAGAAGCAATATATATATGGATTAAGGTTGGAGGAGACAGTAAAAAGAAAGAAAAGAAAAGGACACGTGGGTGTGGAATGAGAGGAGTGTCCCTCACCGTTTGTGTTTGATGTCGCAAACTCTACAAGTGGCAACCATTTATAGATATTAGAACTAAATAATTTTATATGGAGATAAATAATATAATTTATATATACATATTGTGTTAATTTAAAAATAAATATTTAAATAATATTTATAACGGGTTTGGACACCAAATTTAGACCAGAATTATAAAAATTTCTAAAGCATTTTTTATATTTGAATTTGTCTTTTTAATACTAAATCTTTGAATCTTAAGAGTAAATTGTATGAATATTCATATTTTGATAGTGGACATTTTTAAGGTAGATAACAAAGTTTAGGCATTTGGATATTAAAAAAAAAAAAAGATAACTGGATGAGTTGCATAAAATTGTAAGCACAAAATGGTTTTTTTTTTCCTAAGTTTTATCATCATAAGTTGAGATGATAAAATGCATTTTAACTTATTTAAAAATCCTTAGATTATAAAGATAAAATAAAAAATGAAATTTGAAGAGCAAAAAATAATTTAACTTTTTTTCACTTATGAAATGTTTTTCCTTTCTTTAAATTTTTACTTATTGTATTATGTTGATTATTTACTATACGTTTAATGTCCAAAATTATTAAATCTGGAATAAGAACAACGAATTATTGATAAAAGTTTAAACTTTAAAGTTCAAGAAATTATTTATATTTTTCAAACATAATTGATCCGGATTGGCTTTTTTTTTTTTTTTTCTGGCCAAGGAGTGGTTATTATGATATTTAGAAACAACAAAGGCATATCCTAATGTCGTTTAATAGCCAAAAGGATGGATAACGTCGTTTACCTTTGATTCAGAACGACACCTCTTGTAGTCTTAAGGGAAGTTCGACTCGCCCTTCCTTCTTCATCGTGGAACCACGAGATCTTGTAGTATCTCTCTCTCTCAGAGCGATGGGGTTTCGCGTTTGCAGCCTTTTGAGCTTGTTCACCATCTTATCTCTCGTCTCTTCTCAAGCTAGGGTTTGTTCGTCTCCTTTCTCTCTTCAATTAGGCAACCAGAGTGGATTAGTAAGCATCTACACGGTGGTTTCGATCTGACAATTTGTCTTTGTTTGATTTGATTATTTGGCTCAGAGTGAGGCTTCTAGTTCAGTTTTCTTCATTGATAGCTCAGGTCATCAATTCCTTCGCGCAAGATCATCCAACCATGAAGTTGAGGTACTTCTTTTTCTCTTTTCGCTTTGCACTCTAATTCATCTTCCGATTCAAATTACGGATCAATGCTAAGTTTTATTTTTTGCTTCCAATTTATCTTTATCAATTGCTTTTTGTTTTTGACAAGATGTTCTGTGCAAAACATGGCAAAATTTGAATATTTTGATTTACGAATAAATCGTGCATCAATAGCCTTTAAGTCTAATAATTAATGTTTGAAATGTGGGGAAAATAATGGTGACGAATAAATAAAAACTTGATTGTATACAGGGTTGAGTATTGAATTGCTGCACTTAGCCCTGGAACTGGAAGTGGTGTTCACTGGGTGAATTGCGCTATTCTGATATACACTTTTGGCATTAGTTCAGCGCCTCTAGTTTTCTTTTTTTTCAATTTAAGGAGTCCTCAAATATATTGAAATAATAAACTGATCATGAAATGAAATGATTTTACATATCTCCTCTTCTTTATTCCTTGGTTAGTAGATAGGTTTGGTTCAGTTATGCAGGAAATGTCATAGGAATAATACCAAAATACTCTCCAAGATTTTGGCTGGTAAAGATTGAGGTTGAAGGCAAAACAGCAGATGCGGTTCTAGAGTTTCATTGCTAATGTTTGACAGGCAATAGCAAAAGATCTTTGATTTAGCGTTGGAGTTTTTATAGTAGTTTGGCAGAATTCTGATAACAGTGGTCCCAACTATCAAACTGGGAGAATGCGGGAGTTATAAAATTTGTCTTAGCATTATGAAGATAAGAAATCAGAAGAGGATGTTGAGAGAGGCATGAGATTGAACAGATCTGGTAAAATTTAATTTTTAAATCATAGATAATCGCCTGATTTAAATTAGTCAATTAGGAAAACAATAAAGGAGTAGCTGAAGAACATTTGATAGGAAATGAGAAAATGTATTACCCAAAATTCCTTCAATGTATTTAACTTCTCAAATAGTTGTGAACTCAATGTGCCTTAGTGAAATGCAAATGAGAAATCTAACTAAAATATGAACTTCTCTTTTCTTAACTTCGTTAGTATGGAGTAAGGACTTTGAATAAGGAACCTCTGAAGAAATGAATTTTGATTGGCAAACCCTCCAAGAAGCATTACAATAAGGCCATTAAATTTAAGCGTATTAACTGTTCCAAGAACAAACACTTGGTTTGAAAGCAAAATGATGAGGGAATTTAAATGGTGAGCATGAAATCAGGTTATCAAAAATGAGGAAGTTTTTAAATAATTTTCTTGCCTGTTTGCGTTTATATGAATGAGGGGAGAGAAAATGAAAAGAAAAAATTTTAAAAGTTACGTATTCACTCATATAGAAGCTTTACAAGATGATTATAAGTAGGACAATTGTGTAATTTAGAATATCATAAAAATTTCTTTTAGAAGTTTTTCTCCATTTTTGGTGAGGTTAATTTTAGTGGAATTGAGATAAATATTTTTCTCATTTTTTATTCATTCCATATTTCTCAAAGTTTCCTTAATAAGAAAATTTAACCTTGACCTATGATTTTCCTTCCAAAATCATTCTCCGAATTGTAACTTGTTTTAATCGAAGTGTAAGCTGGTGTCCTTATATACTCAAATAAACACACAAAAAATAAAGATTAGTTATGACCTTATGGGAATTAAAGTGATGATTGCACATTGCAATTATTCTTTAAAAAATGTCCTGTTTGATGACCGGTAACTCTAGCATTACAAGTGGAATTCTTTTTGAAGTGTCCTACTTTTCTTTCCTATTGCTCCATGTTTCTCTCCATGTTTTTATGGCTTGCTTTGATCTATTAAAGTTGTTGTTGCTGCTGCTGCTGCTTTAATCTATTAAAGTAGGACAGAATTTAATTGTTTTGTATTTCAAAGTGGTTCACTTAAATGAACCTAATTGCAAGCATGTATATATTGTGAAATCTGAAAATTTTCTTCAATCTTAACTCATGATATAGGGGAGGCATTCTAACTTCACTCTGTTTTAATGGTTAATATCCCTGCTAACTGTCTCACTGGGTGGTATTACTTACACTTATTGCAGCATCCTTCAATGTCACTTCAAGAAGTTGGTGCTGCTGTATCAATTTTGCTTGGTTTTGCACCTCCTTCAACCCTTTCAGCTGCAGGCTCATCCAAGGTAAATTACTAATGATATGCAGTTTTTGTTACCTTATGTATGTTTCATCTTGCTTTTGTGTTGATTGATGATAATTTTATGCTTTTCTGCAGTTGAATGACATTCTGATTCCTAATCCATTCAATAGGCCTCGTGCTGTTTTCTTGCTGGAAGTAAATGGATTTAATGGTCTCTGGCCTTGGTTGAGTCAGATTGTAAAATAGTTATGTTACTATTTATTTTTTATACATAATAATTGAAAGCACAGTGTTTTATGTGTGCAGATCTGAGACAAATTGTCCAATATAATGAAATTTTCAGCAATGCAGTTAGAAGCACAGATATTCTTGATTCGGATAAGGTTGACATTCAATTTGCAGGTGAGAAAGAGAAAAGAAAGAGATATACATGAGAATGATGATATGCAGTGTTGCCATGATTTGATTGTATATTGTTGTGGGAGGCTCTTCTTGTTCCTTATTTTTTGTTAAATGTATGCAGATGAAGCCGATGTCTCTGTGGTTCCTTTGGATGAGCTGTTGGAAGATTACACTGAAAATGAAATTAGTGATTTTGTCAGTTGTGATGCATGTTATACAATTTTCTAAGCTATTTCCTTTCTGTTTGATTATCAAGTTTTATGTGAACTTGAATTTTGTTTTCTTAGGCATCTTTGATGGGTGGATCATATGCTCCTGATACCCTTGAGACATTAAACGGAGTGCTGACCATCCCTTTGGCCAATGGTGCCATGGTGAATCTGCACATGTCAAAGGTATCATGAGGCTTAAAAACTTTATTTTGGCACTTATGAGTATTTGATCAATCTGATTGGAGATTTACATTGTGTTTACAGAAATCAGAAAGGGAGTTCATGGTAGGTCTTTTGTCTCTGATTCGCAATGTCAAAAGGGCAATTCAAATGCATCAAGACTTAACACAAAGTACACTGAATCCTGCAGAGTTATTGATGGGATGCTTCAGTGGTATTAAGGTATTGTTTATTGCTCCTTTTGTTGTTACCAGCATTGTTTGTTTTCTCTCCTTTTTTGTTCTTAAACTTTTGGAAAGACTGTTGTGGAAGTACATTTGCTGCATTCTTCTGTTGTTTGGAATATTGATGTTCTAGAATTTGCATTTTTTAATCATGTATTAATATGACTATGGTATCTGACAAGTTCTTGCCAAGTTCATCTGTTGACTGAGTGGAAAAATTAGTCTCTTTGATGAGACATATTAAGTTTTAGAGTACCTGCAAATTGGGTTTGTGATAGAACCCTTTGGTAAAACTGAAAAATACTGCCCTGACTCCTGATATTAAAGAAAACACCCCCAAAGAAGGAGCTACACCAGTGTAACAGCCAAACTATCTCATAAAACAGCAAAGTGGACACCCAAACAGCAAGAAAAAATACAGAAAAATGGCAGAAACGAAAATGGTAGCAAAAGAGAAAATAGGCTAGCTTTCGAAAGGCTATCTCTCTCCCAAAACTCCCTCGGTAATTCCTTGCCCCATTCCCTCTCCTTCTTCACTCTCTATAACTCTGTTTTAGATTTTCCAAACCGTCCCACTAAAGGAGTAACACGTGTCTACCTCCCTACCTTGCCCAAAACCATTACATAACAACCTAGCCATATCCTTTCTCCCATCTACTTTCCTTCCTAACACTTCAAGAACAAGCCTTGAATATTGGGGCCCATCAGTGTGTCTTATGCCTCATTGAATTGATGGAACACAGCTAAAAAATTAAGCGTACGGACATCTATGGTTTTGCCAATATACACACCCAAAGATTACTGAAAACTCAGATGAGGTACGAAGGAACCAAAAAGATAATGTGAATGATCCAAATTAATGAAGGGAGTTCAGGGAAACTCTGCGAGTGTATGGTTGTAATTGATGCAAGAGTTAATATTAAACCTAATAAACTGAAGTGGGTCTTTCAAGCTGATTGCTTCCTTGAACATGTCAATTAGTAGCTTCCTTGTCGGGAAGTTCTACTTAAGGATAAACAGAATATGTAAGTCTTCTCAATTTAGGCTCTTTAAGAATGAGTAGCTGTGTAATTTTGTTTCATTAGATTCACTTCTGGCTGATGCTTGCCTGCTGACTACCAAGAAATTGTATAACTTGATCAAAAAGTCATGAATTCTGTTTTTGTGCATTTTAATGATTTTTGGAAGGAATTATGAGGTGACATATTCTGTCCAGTACTGTTTATATGATATTGACGTTGATGAAAAATTTTCTTGAGCATTTTTTCTCACCTTTTTTTTTTTAATATACTGATAAGTTTGGTCTGACATTTTATTCTCTTGTTCTATCTTTAGAGTCTGCTAACATAGTAAATCTTTTGGTCTGTAACTCCAGGAACCTCAACCCAGGGGCATTGATTTCACAATGCAGTTTGCCAACACAGACATTATGGGCCTGTGTGGTAACAGTTTTTAAAAACTGTTTTTGGTTTTTAAAAATAGAAAAACAAAAAAATCTGTTTGAATAACTGTTTTTGACAGAAAACAAAAAAATAGAATATTTGTGTTGGGAACAAAAAACATAGAACTATTAAAAAATATTCTGAACTGTTTTTTAAAACAAAGGAAACACAGAAAACAAGTTTTTTATTAATAGCATGTATATAAATACATAAAAATAATACTAGTATGAATTTTCAGAACTAATTTTATAAAACAGTTCTAAAGAACAAAAGAACAAAACAACTGTTAAACAGGCCCTATGTATTTCTCTCTTTGTTTATTTGTTTTTATTTTTAATTTTATTTTCTAGTTAGTTGAGCTTGTTGTTTAGTTTAAATGGAAAAGAAAGTGAAGTGACTTACAGCCAATAACATAGGAAGGCATCAATTTTGTCTAATTCCAAGTTCTGTTGTAGTTCAATGCTTCTCTATGTTCATCATTACCTTCAGTGTTGTTTGTAAACATGGATTTTATCTGTCTTATGACAATAATGTTGCAGGTTTTGCAAGAGCATTATGGAGCTGAAAGTATTGTTCAGAATGGAGTTGAGCTGCTACTTGCAACTTTGATCAAGATACTTGATTCACTGCAGGAAGCTTACAAAGGTCAAGATATTTTTTAGCTTAATTACTTACTACATGGTTTAAGAGTCGAGCCTTTCAACTTGGTTGAAGCTGATTTGCTTTAGAATATAAATTTATTAATGAAATTGCTCCGGTAAAGTTTAAATATTCTTAACCTATAAATAATTATTCATGACTGAGCAGGTCAAATTGTAGGAGTTATCTACTTTCATTCAACCACTACTCAGGAGTTGGGTAAGAAGCTTGATGTCATGGTCACTTCTCCACAAGCTGTGCGATTGTTGGCCGAAGATAAAGTAGTCAATGGAACAGCAACAAAACTTGCAGAAGTGGCATTGGTCAGGCGAACCCTTGCTTGGATAACAGGATTAATTTTACTCATCTCAACTCTTATAGGGGTAAGTCTTTGGTGAAAAGTATTAATAGTTGTAATATCACTAATTGAAGAAATCAACAAAACAAGCCAAGTTTTTATCCAAAAAAACAAGACACAAAAACTAGAAAAGTAGTTTTTCTGTAAGGTTGGTTAATATATTTACCATTAAGATCTTGCTTAAGGTTGGATGATATTTCTGACAGTTTTTTTTGCATCCCCCTCTTTTCATGAGGATTGAGAGAGCAGCCTCTATGTTTTATTAGCATCAATATGTTTTATGAACTTTACTGCTCAAAATTATGCTTACATTATTTCCATATGATATATTTCTGATGATAATAGCTATGTATAGCTATGAATATGGAGTTAAAAATAAATAAATAAATAAATACGTAAAATAGCCTTTGAAGACTGAAGTGCTTACCCAGTGCGTGCTGTTGTATTCAATAATCATAATTATAATTGCAAGAGTTTGTAGAATAAAATTAATACACATGTGAGCCCTTGAGGATTAATCATTCGTTACGAAGTGGAGGATTATTAATGTTGGGATTTGCGGGATGACAGTAAATATTTACTAGTTTCTTTGTTTGCTGACAGATATACTACCTTCTGAATATGCCACTCACAAGGGACACCCTTCTCTATTCCAATGTCAAGCTTGACTAAGCATGGAAGCATACTTGACAAGTCTTTTCAACCGAGAAGAGAGGACTGTAGGTTACCTTTGAAGCTTATGGGGACTTTTTCTAGATGCCCGCCCTCCTATCTGCGACCATGGTTACGTTCTTGTTATTAAAGCATTAGTTTACTGTGTTGAATTGATTGCACTAGCAAATCAGATGTTCCTAATATCAGGTATTGGTGACTAGCTCAATCAGAATTTGGATCTACGAAGAGGTGTATCGTTGTTGGACCGAAGGTTATTATATGTAAAGCGTATGTATTTAAGTTGGAAGAGTTTTGTGATTATTCCAGCCATTGCAATAATGTGTATCCTGTTGACAACTTCAATTGATTTTTGTTCAGGTTACTAAAATAATGAAATTCATCGAATCCTGCTTTCAATGTTTTCATGTCTAGGTTGACCTTTTTTAAATGGGGTATCACAATCCACTTTTTTTTGTCAAGGGGATAGACCTGATCGCCTGGCCAAAAAATAAATGAATAAATAATTTGGACATTCTGAGAAAGAAAATGGGCTATATGCGTGGCACTTTTGGAGCTTTAGGAGTGGCTCTCTTTCTCTGTACTCCGTAGAATCGCCTGTGAGATTCACCGAAGTGTCAAAATTAATGTTTTAGTTTTTAATTTTGTATGAAGTTTTAAATTATGCAATCAAATAGTTTAAAGTTTCTTTATATTTAAAAATTTTAGAAATACGATGTTTATTACTAAAACTTTAATTTAAAGTTAAATTTGAAAAAAAAATCATAAATAATGTTATAAATATAATATATGTTTATGTACATATAAGTTATATAAACTTATACATTATATTTTTTTAATTATTTATAAATTTTTATATTTAAATTTTTTAATAATATATATAATTATAATATATATTATTTAAAATTAAAAAATATAATATATATATTATATAAAATAATATTATATTATTAACCAATTAGTTATATACATAAGAAATTATTTAATTAATAAATTAAGTTTGATTCAAACTTTTAATGCATCAAAGTCAAATAATTTATGAATAAATGAAAATAATTTGATATAATATATATATAAATTATATAAACTTATATATTATCTTTTTTTAATTATGTATAAATTTTTTTATAATATATATAATTACAATATATATTATTTAAAATTAAAAAATATAATATATATTATATAAAATAATATTATATTGTTAACCAATTATTTATATATACATAAGAAATTATTTAATTAACAAACTAAACTTAATTCAAACTTTTAATGAATCAAAGTCAAATAATTCATGAATAAGTGAAAATAATTTCTTATAATAACATATTATTGAGTTATATAAAATGTCCATTCTTGTAACAATATCAATTCGTGCCCCTTTTATATATATAATATATATATATATATATATATATATATATTATTTATATACTAGGGAAACGGAGAATCACTTTACGTTGAAGTGGGAGCTGAACGTAGTCGTGTATGCTGCAAAGAGGTGACCATCAATCAGTGACCAAAATAATATCCTTTGTTATAATGATTGAATTAAAAACTCCACTGATAGAAGGAGAAAACTTTATTAAATATAACGCATGGCTGTAAAGGTAGGTACAGGAAATGTTTATAATAAGCAAACTAACTTTTTTTGGTAAAACAATGATAAGTCCCCATGTTTCAAGAGAAGCATGAAACCGACCATGAATCACTATAAACTGTTTTGTCCATATATATTTCTAACATATATAAGCTTCGAGTTCTCATTTTCACACTAATAAGTATCAATATTCTTTGCCTGCCTCACCAGAAATCTATAAAACCCAGAACATGGCATCCCTTTACTTCATACCAAAGTGACACCTTATTCTCATTTCAAAGTCATAGAAGCTAAACTCCAAAACTGCATAAAATAAAATCATAATTGGCTTGGGTTGTCTTGACCTTAAGAAACCACGTGAAACGACAAACCCAAAAGCGATATGATCCTGAACTCTAGGCATGTGGCATTCGTAGATGCTCTTTGCCATATACCTATAAAAGGGGTGGATTATGGTATGATGTTCGCATATCCCAAACTAAGAATTATACATATCTCCTATATTTGACTCTATAGCTTAAGAATTATATTTTCAAATGGGTCGGTCTGCGTTAGGAGTATTAGTGGGAATTATGATGATAATTGTGGTACTAGCGGATGTGGGAGAGGCTACTCCACCAGGAATAGCCAACAACCCAAGCCATGCAACGTGCAAGATTAAGAAGTACAAGCATTGCTATAATTTGGTGCATGTGTGCCCTAAGTTTTGTCCTGATCAATGCACTGTTGAGTGTGCCTCTTGTAAACCTATTTGTGTTGGCTCTTCAAACCCTAGTCCACCAGATTCTTCTACACCTTCTACTCCTGATCAGAACCCACCTTCATCTTCTCCTACACCTTCCACACCTGATTACAACCCACCACCATCATCAACCCCTAGTACTCCTTCTACACCTGATCAGAACCCTCCGCCATCAACTCCTACACCTTCCACACCTGATTACAACCCACCACCATCATCAACCCCTAGTACTCCTACACCTGATCAGAACCCTCCGCCATCAACTCCTACACCTTCCACACCTGATTACAACCCACCACCATCATCAACCCCTAGTACTCCTACACCTGATCAGAACCCTCCGCCATCAACTCCTACACCTTCCACACCTGATTATAACCCACCACCATCATCAACTCCTAGTACTCCTTCTACTCCTGAGAATCCACCACCTTCACCTTCACCCTCTACTCCTTCTACACCCTCTCCCTCAACTCCATCACCGTCAACACCCTCTCCCTCAACCCCTTCACCATCAACACCCTCTCCTTCAACCCCATCATCATTAACACCCTCTCCAACAACCCCATCACCATCAACACCCTCTCCCACAACCCCTTCACCATCAACACCCTCTCCTTCAAACTCTTCACCATCAACACCCTCTCCTTCAACCCCATCACCATCAACCCCCTCTCCCTCAACCCCTTCGCCATCAACCCCTTCTCCCCCAACCCCTTCACCATCGACACCCTCTCCCTCAACCCCTTCGCCATCAACCCCTTCTCCCTCAACCCCTTCACCATCAACACCATCTCCTACTCCTCCAACTGGTAGTGGTCAGTCTTCATCACCAAAGACAGCTAGATGCTTGGACAAGTACTACCCAAAGTGTTATAACATGGGGCATGTTTGTCCCAAAGCCTGTCCAGGTGGATGTGAGGTTGACTGTGTCACTTGCAAACCTATTTGCAGTAAGTCTTTTACTAACCTATATATGTTTCTCTCTATATCATGATGTGTGTGTCCATGTTATATATAAATAGGACAATTTCCTCAAAACATATGCTAGTTCTTTTTAAAAAAAAAAAAAAAAACATAACAAAAGAAGGAAATGTTTTGAAAGATTCAATCATGTAGTGTTGAGTTGTAGAAATTATCTATACTTGTCAGAAGATGAAGTTTTGGATTTTGTTCTACTTTCCCCATAATCAACATATGTCTCTTGTGATTCATTGTTAAAAAATTGGAATAATTAATTACCATAACAATTTAATATATATGTACATGAATCTTTAACCTCATATATATTCTATGCATATATTACTGCCAGAATGCGACAAACCAGGAGCTGTTTGCCAAGATCCTCGTTTCATCGGAGGCGATGGCATCACATTTTATTTTCATGGCAAGAAAGACACCAACTTTTGCCTTGTATCGGATCCCAACCTTCACATAAATGCTCACTTCATAGGCAAAAGAAATCACGAGATGACTAGAGACTTCACTTGGGTCCAATCCATTGCCATTTTCTTCCATCACCACCAAATCTTCGTCGGAGCCCAAAAAACGGCCACGTGGCATGACTCCATAGACCGCCTTGCCCTTGCCTTCGACGGCCAACGCCTCGCCCTCCCCCAATCGAATGGCGCCATATGGGAGTCTGACACAACCCCACGTGTCCTTATTAGAAGGGCTTCCGAGACCAATAATGTGGTTGTGGAAATTGAAAGGAGACTGAGTATTACAGCTAAGGTTGTTCCTATAACTGAGGAAGATTCTAGAATTCACAAGTATGGGATTACAGAAGAGGATTGTTTTGCTCACCTTGATTTAGGGTTCAAGTTCTTGTCTTTAAGTGATAAAGTGAATGGTGTGTTGGGGCAAACTTATAGACCAGACTATGTGAGCAGAGTAGATATTAGGGCAAAAATGCCTATAATGGGAGGTGAAAAAGTGTTTGAAACTACAAGCTTGTTTGCTCCAGATTGTCTTGTTTCTCGCTTTGTCGGTAACAATAATGATGAAGGTGCTATGGAGGGCTTGGAGCTTCCTAGCATGAACTGTGCAAGTGGGATTGGAGGCCAAGGAGTTGTATGCAAGAGATCATAGGCTCCTTAAAACAAAACTAAATAGATATCATATGCTACATTTACATGCAATGATTAATAATATTCAATCTCCAGAATATATATATCTGGCATATAGATTGAATCTTATTCATAATTACATGTTGATGCACTATATGATGGTTGAGAATTTTTCTCTTAAAAGGGCATAGAATTTAACAACGGAGGAAAGAGATGATGTTTAAGCAACCTTTTCTTTGATTTACTGTTGTTTTTAATAATAAATTATTGATTTACTGTTGTTTTTAATAATAAATTATTGTCAAAGTAACTTTGATGATTAATGTATTGTTGAGAATCAAAATTATGTATTCTTATTATATATTATAAATGGAAGAAAATAAATATTATATATTTATATTCTAAGTTCTATATTTGTATAATTTCTTACTCTCTCTCCGTATATTTGTCTAACCACTCATTTCTCAGATTCTCTTACATGCACTTGAATATTAATTCAACCTATGAAAATCTTGTGCTAAGTTAATGTTATAGTATGAAATTACAAGTTGCAATTTGATCTTAATTAGTCAGAGATATTCGTAAAGTATGTATGTACGTAGAGATATGTATGTGAAACATGACAAATCTGTTGGGATGCCAAGGATATAAAGTAATATATATATTATGTACATTTGAATAGTTGTATGAATAAAATAAATGTTCTAAGTAAAAATAATACTCGAGAGAGATTAAATTACCCACTAGAATAATATTCTATGGGTGAATCTAGGGCATCCAAGACATAATAATAATTATGTGAGATTTGCCAAGGGTTGTAGTCTGTTGATTCAATTTCCAAATCCAAGATCTAATATATTAATATTAATTAATTTAATTATTAAGTTTAAATTAAAAGCAATTAATGAGTAGTTAAAAATAAATTTTAAATTTAAAAGAGATTAATGGAGGGAATATATAGTTATTGAATTATTTTATTTAATAAAAAGTAAATTATAAATGTTCAACAAAGAAATTTTTAGGCGTATGTTTAATTTATTTTGTATTCTTTGCAGAAGAGAAGTCTTCCATACTCATTTCCAAACCAAAGTTGCCGAGTGTAAATTCCTCTCTGTGAGATTAAGGTGTTTTACTGTGAACAAATGATTATAGCCAATGGTACAATTCATATATACATGGATTACATTACAAGAAATTAATTAAGTGTTGCCGTAAATTTATAATTTAATATTTAGTTTTTGTTAAATTAATATTTCAAATGATATATATATATATATATATAGTGGTGTACGAAATAACCACTACTAAATTCAAAGGAAACTAAACAAGATCATAAAAATGAAATTGGTTTGTACGTAGATTACATATTTTTTTCATTACATCCTTCAATAAAGTATATAATAATACAACATATAGCAAACAAGTAGTACTATAATTTAAACAAACAATCAAAAGGAATAGACCCAAAAAAAAAATGAAACAAATTATATTTAATTGAAAAAGACCCCAATTAAGTAAGACCACTCATACCAAACATATATAATCAAATCAAACAAACACATAAAAAGGATATTAAATAACACATTAATTCTAGAACTTGGACTGCAGATAATTAACAAGATTATTGTCCAATTGGAAGGCCTTGGACAAAACATCACTAGCTATGTCGGGGTTAGACCCAAACACAGCATTAGCAATGGTTATAGCTCCAGGGTTCTGACTGCTAAGAGCTGCAATGGCTGTAGCATGACTATCACCTACATTTCTCTGGTAGTGGATGAGCCCTATGGGGAACACAAACACATCACCTTGTTGCAACACTTTTCTTATGAGTCGATTATCTGGGTTCGATGTGACAAATGCAACCTCTATGTGACCTTCAAGAACGGTTAGGATCTCGGTGGCTCGAGGGTGCGTGTGAGGAGGGTTGATGCCCCACGGGGCTATGTCGATGCGAGCCATGGAGATGCCAAGAGTGTTCAATCCTGGGACTTGAGCTGCAAAAACTGGAGTAACCCTAGACCCTACTGGGTTTGATGTGTTGCCTGCTATGTGAAGACCACTGAAGAAGAAATCATTTGCTTCAACAAGTTTTGGGTCCTTGCACACCAAACCATTTACCAACACTGCCATAGACATTTCATCCTATAAGTCAACCCTATGTAGGGGTATCAAATGAGATAAAGAAATAATTAATGTTAATCATTAATTAATTAATTAATGGTTTAGATTCATATATATATATATATATTACCTTGGGCATTTGGGTGAGCCACACAGAAATCTTGAAGAGTACTCTGATCAACCGCTAAGACAAGCGAGAATGAGAGAGCCAAATGTGCGAGCAATATTAATAATGAACGATAATTAGCCATTATGAGAAAATTAAAGGAACAAAAAAAGCAGGTTTGGTAATTAATACTAGGAATTAATAGTACGTAAATATTGTAGATATGTGTGTGTTAAAGAAGAATATGGTGGATGAGAATAGCTTGCTTAATTTGCAATATTGTAGCCTCTTTATATAGCAATATGCCGCCCAATGAACTGAAATGGTCATCCTATATATAATTAATTTTAAACAGTTAATTTAATTTCAATCTCATGCAAAGCAAACTGGGATGACTATAGCCGGCTAAAACTAAAGGCTTATTCGGCTAATTACGAATCTTAATTCATTAATCAATTAAGTTGAAGCATTCAATTCTTTTTACTAATTTGTTGAAGAAATAATTAATTACATGAACGAGATTAAAATAAGTCAAGTTTGGGATTGGGATATTAAAGTAGATGACGAAGGTATCTATACATGTAGTGTACGTCCATATTCATCATCCCAGGGAAATTAATACGTATACGCGCTTTTCATTAGCTACGCTTCTTTCTTCTTGCTCCATATGTTACTTCACATATAATAATAGAAAAAAATAATCAAACTTCAGAATTATTTATACCAATAATTAGCAAAAGTTAAGTCTAACAAAACGAGTGAATCTAAGTTTAAATATTATTGGTAAATGTTCTCACATTTAGTGTCTTATGTTTGAATAAAATTACCTGTGAAAAATTATATATATATATATATATATGTACGTATGTCTGTATATATAGGCTTTCAAATGAAATTATGTTAAAATTAGGCTTTAAAGTTTGTAAAGCTCGCTATCTACTAAATTTATGTGTTGTTCTAATTTTATCTGATGTCCTCAAAAAGACACGTAAAGTTTTATATTTGTTTTTAATTAGAACAAGTGCCACAACTAATTATGAACATTGTAAAGATTCAACCACAGAAGCTAAAGAAACATAAGGATAAATTAAAAGGGATAAAAATGGATTTGAATCCTCTTATTTAGAGAAAAAGGTAATATTTGTGTGGGAGAGAAATAAAAAAATATTAAATCTTAATTTATCTAAAGTAAATTATTTTTTTATTTCTTTTTCTTAATTTTTTTATTTCTCTTCTATTTTATGAACTTCATACTTCAAAATACTTCAAAGAATTTTTTTGTGTAAAACTAACTTCTTGTCCTTCAATTTTGTATAAAACTTTAATTTTATTTCTTATCTTTAATTGATGCAATTCTTTTTCCTAACAAAATGATGTCTTTATATTTCTCTAACAACAAAGTTGTATATAAATTTTATATCAAATAATTCTAATAGAAAATTTCACATAAAATAATTATTAAATTAATTTTCATATAACTTTAAATTTTTTTAAAAATTCTTAATTTTTGAGTTTTGAATGCCCAAATGAAAATTTTAATTTTAAGAAAATTTGAAAATATTTTTACTTCATTTAAATCTCAATTATACTTTCATTCAAGCAATTTCACTAAAGTTTTACACTCGACTCTTGGTATACTTAAAAAAATGAAGGAGTTTCATCAACTGATCATAAATAAAGGACAAAATTAAAATTAAAATATAAAATTAAAACCTGATTGATATATATATATATATATATAGACACAGTTAAGAGACAAAAAAACTAATTTTAGCCTAACTCTCTTTTAAATAAAATGAAAACTCCAATCATAAAAGATTCAAAATTCATCCTCACATTCCCTCCGTTAGGTTAACTGCTTTCTTTCTTTTTTTTCATCATAACAATTAACAGAGAAAGAGAGAGAAATATGTAACATAATTGCTAGCAAAAGATTCTTGCTGGATTACAGAATGGCCCTCATTGATCTTTTTCATTTTGGACAAAGCCCTCATTGATCACATGTTTTGGGCTTCTATGTTGTGGCGTTACTCCCAAAAATAGGTTAGTCCCAAAAAAAAGTTAAGGATTTTTTTCTTTTTAATGCTCAAACTATATTATCTTTTTTTATTCAAAAAATAAATGACAATTGATTTATAATAAAAATATTATAAATTTAATTCATTTTGACTAAAAAAATTTTACATTTATTATTTATACAATGTAATAAATAATAAATATTTATTTAAAAAAAATTATTGTGGGAAGCACCATGAGGCCTAATGGAGACGCGCAGTACCTTATAACACTGACGCCATTCTCACAACACAATGGCTTCGCCTTCCACATTCTTCTCTACTACTCGACCTCCACCACCTTCACCATCACAATCACCTTCCTCATTCTTCCTTTCCTTCTCTACACTACGACGCCGTTTGCCCCTGCTTGGCACCTTTTGCATCCTCGGCTTCGCCCTCTCCAATCTCTTCTCTTCTTTCTATTCCTCTCTCCCTCAAACGGGGTGTGCTCGATCCCTCCTTCTTCTTTCTCTTTCACGATTCACTCTTATCGATCTCATCTCGATACATTTTTCACCGAATTTTCTGTTTATATGGTTTCTCTCAATCAATTTTCGCTGTTTCAGATCGGAATTTGGTGGCCAATCTCGTGCACGCAGAATGGAAGGGAGTAGCACCACTGTTCCAAGCATCGTTGTTTATGTCACCGTTCCTAACAAAGAAGCAGGTTTAAGCCTCTTTATTTTCTTTTCTACTTGTTTGTTTTCTCTCCTGATTTTCTTAGTGGGTTATGAGTAGAAATGCATGTACTTTTCAGTATTATGTTGTATTGATCATTTTCTTGTTTCATTTCTCAAATCATTTGTTGAGAGATTTAGATTGTAGCTTAGGATTGACATGGGCACTATCCCGTTGAAGAATTTGGTGGTATTTGGGTTGACTAGAAAGTAAATATTAGTATTTTTTTAATCTTATATAAACATATTAGTGGAAGAAAAATGAAATATTTGTTTTTGTAATATCACGGATCCTACTTGCCTTAAGATGTACAACGGAGGGAGTAATGTGGCCAAATTACCCTCTTTTTTTTTGTTGAAATTTGATGATCGAGTTTTAATCTATGTACATGATTCTGCAGGTAAGAAGTTGGCCGAGAGCATTGTCAAAGAAAAACTTGCAGCTTGTGTCAATAGGGTTCCAGGTATGAACTTTCTTTTTGTGACTTGTTATAAACACTGTTGCGTCTCATGCTTTTCTCATGCTTTTCCTGTGGTTCACTAGAGAATTTAGCGTTGTTAATTTGTTAAGTAATTGCTCTTCATATGCATAATATGTGGAAGATGAAGCTGGTTCTATCCTTTGAATATAGACTTAGACTATCCTATTCATATACACCTGGATTACCAAAATCGAAGCCGGTTCTGTCCTTTGAAATGTCCGTTTCTCAAAGCAAAATGGCTTTTGCAAAATATTTTTTTTCATTAGCCGGTTTCTATGGGAGTAGTCGCTAACTTGTTACTTATAGATAACCTATTTGAGAACTACTTGTATGCATTTTTTAGACCTAGCCACACACTGGTAATTGAGGCTTAAACGAGTTGATATACTTTGATATCTTCTTTTGGAAATTTCATATACTTATTTCACGTACAATGTTTGAATGGTCAAGTCAAGAACCCCTGCCATGGCTCTGGTAGAATGGAAACACGATATGATTGAGCTAGATTTGGTCTTGAATTTAGTTTGCTAATATAAGTAGCGGCAAGTCTACATTTTTCTTATCTGACCATGTTTTTTGTTTCTTCTGCAGGTATTGAATCAGTATATCAGTGGAATGGAGAGGTATGAATCCTATTTTCTATAGTGACCAGGAATGCTGATATTGATATAAACACTTTTTCGTGAATTTTTTCATCCTAACATTGCAATCTCTTATTTTCTTGTGCGTATTGATGTTCTTGTAGACAACCAGAAAACTTACAGAATTTAATTGAAAGTATGCTGTTGCTGACTCTGCCAGCTTTGTATTGAAATTTAACAGATCCAAACTGATTCTGAAGAGCTTCTTATAATAAAGACTAGGCAATCCCTTTTGGAAGCACTGACAGAGCACGTCAAAGCCAATCATGAATATGAGTAAGGCTGATGCTTCTCGTCATTTAAGATTAAATTTAAGTTTGCATTGTAAGATACTAAAAGAAAACTTTATGAAAGAAGGACTTAAATCGCAGGTGGTAGAACTGAGTTTGAAAACTTGAACTTGAAGGTTTAAACTTTAAACCTGCTTTTGCTCTTACCAGTTTCTAAACAGTATTTTGGTTTTCCTACTTTCATCTTTTAAAAAATAACAAAGACAAAAAATTTTAAATCACGTGTTTAGTAAAAAAGTTGCTTTACACCGAGCTCAAATGGTAAAGCTCTACGCAGTATTGCCCTTTAAACATCGTATCCTTCTTGTCACTGTCAACTTTGGCACTGTCTTTGCTAACATAGAAATGACATGTCATGGCATAATGCCATATCAGCCACAAAACAAAGGGTGTCAGATCAACAGCATGTTTCTCACTTCTCAGGATTTACTTGCATCAATTTGAAAACTAGAAGGCAAATATTCAAATTAAAATATGGGGGAGCCAACATTTGACTTTCTTAAAACTAATGGGAAGAAAACTGCAGTTAAGTCTAGCTAGAACTATGGTGTTATCAGTAACAGTTCTGCCAAGAGTCCAAAACTCGAGAAATTTTGCATAAAATCCATATTGAAATGAACTTTGGTAGGAAAAATTGAAAATAATTATTCATTCAAGTGCTTCTCACCTGTCCCTTGTGTCATTTCCTCAGGGTGCCAGAAGTGATCTCCCTACCCATCACTGGGGGCAATCTTAAATATCTGGAATGGATTAAAGACAGCACAAGGGACTGACTAATCTATTTTAGCCAGAGGATGAGTGCAGGAAAGGAAACCCACCTTGTGTGTTGCATAAAGCTAGCATGCCATTGTCATCTATGTAACTAGGTAATGATGATTAAATATTATGATATAGAGATGATTGGTCTTGTATTACTGCTGAGTGCTGAGAGCTGTTACTGGATAAAACGTGATTCTATATTGGTTGCACACTAGGAGATATGAACCCAAATGCTTATTAATAGGTAAGTTTCATTATTTATTTTTAATTTGAAGCTTAAGTTTTATAACAATTGGTTTCAAACTTGTACAACCGTGATCCCACAAATATGTTACTCATTATTAAGGAATTCACACTTGAATTGTAAAATTTTTTTATCATGAATATAATTTTAACAAATTTTGATATTAATTCAAAGTTTTCTAATATCTCATCAATTTATACAAAAAAAATAATGTATAATAGATATTTTAAATATAAGAAATTAAGAACTTTTTAATTATATACTTATGCTTATAAATAAGTACTATGTGGAATTGTGTAGTCATAAAATCACACCTAACTCATACAATGCAACTAAATACAACAATTTGTGTGTATATAGTATTTGTATATAAAAATTAGACAAAAGAGTCGGACTTTAAAAAAATGAAAAAGAAAAAGAAGCTCAAATTTCAATCGAGCTTTAATTTTCAGGTTGCATGCATAATAGCGATATTTTCGAGCATATAATACATATCAATCAAAATTATAAGCATATTATGATTGACCATATGGCGCTTTAGGCAATTAAGGGTATGTTACAGTTTTTCAAATTTATTTTTGATTTTTAAAAGCACAAGAATAAAAACATCTGTTTAAATTATTATTTTTGAATAAAATTAAGGAAAAAAATAAAAAATGTTTTGAAAATAAAAAACACAAATTTTTTTATTCTTTAAAATTATTTTGTAAAACTAATTTTAAAAATTTATATTAGTATTCTTTTTAAATATTTATGGACATGTTATTAATAAATTTGTTTTTTGTATTTTTCTTATGCTATTGATTGTTTTATTTAAGTTTACAACTTCAATATTTTGACTGTTATTGGCAGCGCAAAAGTTATCTCCCTGAAAATTTATGCAAAGCACGTAAACCAGAAAAACGAATAAGATGGGAGATCTGACAACTTGGGTATGTATAATTATCTGCCTAGTAGAAACATCCAATAGTTAATCTCAAAACCTTGTCAACAAAACCCAGCTTATACATTGACCCGTGATCCATACAACAGCATACAAATTAACAAGTCAATCTAATTTGACTGCTACACAATATAAACTTCACTCGCTCAAAAGCCAACCAAAGTAAAATTTTAAGAACTTTGAATAGTAGCAAGGAAGCCTCAAGCACCAATCTCCTCTTCTTCCTCCTCCTCATACTCTTCATCATCAGCAGTAGCATCCTGATATTGCTGATACTCAGCCACCAAATCATTCATGTTACTCTCAGCCTCAGTAAACTCCATTTCGTCCATTCCCTCACCAGTGTACCAGTGCAAGAAAGCCTTGCGCCTGAACATTGCTGTGAACTGCTCACTAACTCTCCTGAACATTTCCTGAATTGAAGTTGAATTCCCAATGAAAGTGGATGCCATCTTAAGACCCTTGGGTGGGATATCACACACACTAGACTTCACGTTATTAGGAATCCACTCTACGAAGTAAGAAGAGTTCTTGTTCTGTACATTGATCATCTGTTCATCCACTTCCTTGGTGCTCATCTTACCACGGAACATGGCTGAAGCAGTCAAATAACGACCATGGCGTGGATCTGCAGCACACATCATGTTCTTTGCATCCCACATCTGCTGGGTCAATTCAGGTACAGTCAAGGCACGGTATTGCTGGGATCCTCTTGATGTCAACGGTGCGAACCCAACCATAAAGAAGTGGAGACGGGGGAATGGGATAAGATTGACAGCAAGCTTTCTAAGATCCGAGTTCAGTTGCCCAGGAAAACGTAGACAACAAGTAACTCCACTCATGGTAGCAGAAATAAGGTGGTTAAGGTCACCAACTGTAATGAAACAATACAAGAAAAACAGAAAAAGGATGAAATCATGAACTTCCAGCTAATAAAGCAAATAACAACCAAATGATTACAAAAGTCAACAACCATAACCACCAGCCATGAGAGAGACACATGACCTAGACACTTCCTCCAACCAACATAATGATATTTAGATGTTTGTTAACTAGTAAATTGAAAGGTAAACTACACCACTATATTAATTATTATAAAAAATTAGCAATTCAATAGAACTACAGAAGCAAACAAACTACACCAGCAGCAGCGCCAGTAGAGAAGATGATAATAAGTTGCATATCTACTTAAACTTCCACAAGCAAATGAAGAACTTACAAGTTGGTGTAGCAAGCTTCAGCGTACGGAAGCAGATGTCATAGAGAGCCTCATTGTCCAAGACCATGCACTCATCAGCATTTTCAACAAGCTGATGCACAGAAAGTGTGGCATTGTATGGCTCTACAACTGTGTCAGATACCTTGGGTGAAGGAAAGACAGAAAATGTCAACATCATACGGTCTGGATACTCTTCCCGGATCTTTGAGATGAGAAGTGTTCCCATGCCAGAACCAGTGCCTCCCCCCAAAGAGTGGCAAACTTGAAATCCTATTCACATAGTTGAAGACTTAAAAGGGTTAGCTTTAACAGATAAAAAAGTTTATATAGTTGGAATAATCTATGACTCAAGCATGAAAACGCTTGACTAGCAATGCAACTATCACATGCAAATTCAGACAACAACCAAAAGAAGAATTTCATTAAGCGTTGGAAAGCAGTAACAGCTAAAGCAATAATCATGCATGGCCAGAACTAAAGGCAAGATTATCTGATGCATTGCTTTTCAGACACTACTTTTGTATATAATGAAAGCTATCCAACATAACAGCTTAACTTTAATAATAATAATAACAACAATAACAACAACAAAAATAATAAATATACATGAAAATCACCACAAAAAATAAATCAAGCTGAATCATGTACATGAGCATATTCTAGTATCCCTACATATCATGTAGGGAACAATAATCTGCATTCATATCAACGAAGCTAAATGACACCAAATGCAGCCTACAAAGCAAATCCCTAGAATAAGCTTTATTTGGGAACAAGGTGTGGAGAGAAAGAAATAATTTCATTCCTCCCTAATTCAGATGCCACATCAGTGAGGAATATAGGAGAAGTATTCTGATTTCTCCTCATTTTCATTCTTCCCAGGTTCCCCTTTGTTTCAGAAACAAGGTTCCCTAGCTTTAACCTTTCATTCCCAAAATCATGCCCTCCACGTTCACGGTTTGACCCTTGACAAACAAGGCGTAAGAGATACAGCAAGTTTCAAAAGCAAGATATATTTCGATACTACAGTACAAGGAGAAAAAAGGTTAACTGCTAAGCAACACCAAAATAACGTTTCTAGCATTGCAAATGCAAAATCATCATACAAGTTAATGAAACAGTGCAATGACCAGCAGCATATCAATTGCCATCATTTCTCCAACAGAAACAAACAAAATTTCGGAAAACAGAAATAACATCTAAAAAAAAGAAATGCAAGAAACCAATTAATTGTTAATAATTTTCTTTTTCATGAATGAAGCCCTAAAATATACAAACAAAGCAACAAATCAAGAACAGTCAGGCAATGACATCATAACATAAGGATCAAACCAAGCCCATCCAAGCAGCGTTCCATAGAAAAATATTTGAAAAAAAAAAAAAGGAAATCACAACAAACAAACAAGAAAGCAAAAGCTGCATTTACCCTGCAAGCAATCACAATTCTCGGCCTCCTTCCTCACAACATCCAAGACGGAATCGATGAGCTCAGCTCCCTCGGTGTAATGCCCCTTGGCCCAGTTGTTTCCGGCACCGGACTGGCCAAAGACGAAGTTATCAGGGCGGAAGATCTGCCCGTATGGACCGGATCTAACAGAATCCATGGTGCCAGGCTCGAGATCCATGAGGACAGCGCGTGGGACGTACCTGCCACCGCTGGCCTCGTTGTAATAGACATTGATGCGCTCAAGCTGAAGCTCGGAATCTCCGCTATACTTGCCTGTGTGGTCAATGCCGTGCTCGTCGCAGATAACCTCCCAGAACTTGGCACCGATCTGGTTGCCGCACTGGCCACCCTGGATGTGCAGGATTTCTCTCATCTTCTCGGTAAAGTTGAGGAAGGTGGCTTTTGGCGGGTGCGAGTGGAAAACGAAGGAACAGAAGAATTGAAGGAGGAGGTAGATGGTGAGGGAGGAGACTGAAGGATAGAATAATGGACAAATTTATATAAAGGGTAAGGTATGTGTGTAATTATGAGGTGTTATGAGGGCATCTCGAAACTGTGGGGACCAATGAATGGCTGTGCTGCTTATGTTTTTGAATTGTTCACTGCTGAGTTGTAAGATGATTCCAGAAGCATATTCTTATCCTTACAGTATTCTCTCTTTTTTCCATTTGTCTTTTTCACTATTTTTTCTTTTTTTTTTTCTGTTTATTCAAATTTTTTGTATTACACAGGTTTTCGCTGTAAGAATGGGAATTAGTAACAGAAAAACCAAAAAAGGTAAATTAAATAACATTTAAATCATATTTAACAATAAAACTAAAATTCAATCTAATTAAAATAAAACTGAAATTTCAATCTGGCGTAACTTGAAGTGATGTATAATGTTTAGTTGAGAAGTTGACAAATGCCATCTATTCACATTAACAATTGGGTGAGAGGTGCAAATCATGGAGAATTTCCTAGTAGTGGATAAGGTGTGATGATGATTAATTGATGTCCATTAGGCATTGCCGGTAGGGATCGCAATCAGCACTTCGCCCATATTTTTTATCATCTATATTCGTATCCTTATAAAATATTTGATGTTTAAATCTTAATTATATCTAAAAAAATTAATTTTATTATTTATATTTATATTTATTTAATATTTAAAATATCTAAAAAATAATAAATATTAAATATTAGATATTTTATAATTAAATAATTTATTCAATATATAATATTTGATATTCATTTAATAAAAAATTTTAAAATATTATAAATGGCTATAAAAATTATTTTACAATAAAAAATATTTTGTATAATTATTATAAACTAAAATTAAAAATAAAAATTCTAAGATTAATAAAAGCATAAAATTTTATTTATTAATATATATTATTTAGATATTGAATATCGATAGTCTATCCACCTATTCATATCGGATAGATATAAGGTATTCAAAACCAATATTCGCACTCACTCAATACCTTATGAATAATTATATTTTACTTTAAATATACTTTCTAATATCTAATGTTGGGTATTTTTTTCAAAAATATCATCTAATACCCATAATACTCATATCTATTGTCATCTCTAATTATCAGATTACATAAAATGTAAGAAAAAGAAGGTTAAATTGTTATTTTAATTATTTAATTATAAATCAGAGTTAGATTTAGTGAAACAGGCTAGCTCTTCATGTTTTAGATCCTTTGCATTTTCTCTCTATAGTAAAAAAGAGATAAATAAATAAATTACATTGATAAGGATCTACCCTAAATGAATTAAGGCCAAATTTTATTTTTTTTTTATATATTACTTATTGCAGAGAAATATACTAATTTTTAATTGTAAAAAATTCAACCCAAAATTGCTTAACAAACAAATGTTTGAATTTTAATTAAAAGAAGTACTCACATTTAATGTATGACAATGCCTTAAATAATATTATATCCGTACGAGAATAGTCATGAAAAACTAAAAAAATAAACATGGCCATATTAATTACCTAAAAAATATTAACAATTTAATATCCAAACATATTTACAATGATTTGTTAAGGAGGTGTCCTTATTTATAGAGCATGTCTGAGAATATTTTTTTTAACAGAAAAAGTTACTTGTTTTTTTTAAATAACTTATTTTTAAAATACTTACTTTTTAAATAAAATAAGGAACATTAATAGGTATGATACTTTAGAGACATTGTATAATTAAAAGGTATAATTATTCAATAGAGTAAACTAATTCTTTTATAATTAAAGAGACATGTTGGTTTAGAAAAATCCTTAAAATAAAGTGTAGGATCATAAATCAAAAGGTGGTTATCATCGTTTATGATTGAATAGGATTATGATGGAATCATGATTGTTCCTTCTAGATATTAAATAAATCTATGTTTCTTTAAAATTATTTTTGAAGAAATAATTTCATAACTGCTTAACCTAGTTGATTCTGTGTTTTGAATAAATCTTAGGGCAAATAACACCTTAAAGAACAATACAATATTTTTATGTTTCAATGCCTTCTTTTATAATTATATCTTTTGTATTTACTATGTTTTTTCCTTGCAGCATGGTTCTTTTTGGGCAAAAAAAAGAACGACATAAACACTAACCTCTATTTTAAAACATAGGATTTGGATCAAAAAGAGAAAAGTAAAGTGTTAAAAAATAGAGAGAGAATAAATAAAAAAAATAGAAGTCAACTCTAATCAATATAGAAAGTGGGTTTCTAATTTTTTTTTTTTTTTTTTTTGGTCTCGTAAACTTCACCGTGTAACTATTTTTTTATTTTACAGAATTTAAAACCAAAAACATAGTAGACATAGAATCAAATAGGGTAACAATTTTACATATATAAGTACATTTGGCAAGTTTGAGATAGCAAATAAGATAAAAAATTTAGGAAAAGAAATAAACAAAATGATTTATTTTCTAGAATGTAAAAATTGGGAGACCTAGAGTTTTGTTTTAAAATTCATGGGTATTTACAAGTAATTATTGTGAACCATCAAGTTCCTTAGCAGTTTTATTTACTTTTTTGAATAAAATGATAGTCGCTTAAAACAATGTAAGGATACAATCTTGGTTTTATTCTCCGCAATGACATGTGGTAACTTGGTACAGGAATTGTATACTAGTGGTCTTAAACAAAGATGGTCCTCTTTTGTTTTTGCACATAATCTGGTCCTCCTATATTGCACAACCATCATTTCCTCCAACAATTCTTGTCTACATTGTATGTATATGCTTTTACATACAATGAAGGGTAGGAATTAAATTTTATAATGAGTCTCATTATAAAAATTTAATCTATATCTTTTATTATTTATTATTGTATGTACATATAATATAGAATAAAAATTTTCATATCCTCAAGTTGATTACGTGGAAAGACTAGTTCTCACAACAACAAAAAAAAAACTAAGTCTCACAAGTTATAATGTGATGTTTTATTAAAAGAAGTATTCATATTTAATAGATAATAATTATTATTTTTAATAAAAATATATATACTAAACTCCACATTTATTACTGAGTAAAAAGTTACAAATATTGTTTGTAAGGTAGCCCAAGCACCATTATTTTACTATATATGACTTAGTTTCTACCTTAATCTCGTGAGAAATATTAAATGTTTAAAATTTTGGTGTGCTTTTTAAAATAAAAATATTAAATATAATTTAATTAAATCTTGATAAATAAACATGAGCACTTAGAGTCAATACAGTGCCGTTGGCTGGATTTCAGATTTTCAATTGTCTCAACCATATTATGAATTTATGATACGGAAAAATAAAATTTTACCTTCCATTTATGAAATTAGTATTTAAAAATTAAAATATGATGAAATATTATCTCAAACTTTGGATAAAAGAAAAGTGAAATTATAGTTAAGTATTAGAATTAAACAAAAAGAAAGAATGTTTTGCAAGTTAATTTAAGGTTATTGAGTTAAACTAACTAAAAATAATGTTAAATTATTTTTGTAGTTCTTATAATTTCACTTCATTTTTAATTGAGTCCATATAGTTTAAAAATTTATAATTGAGTTTATATAATTTAAGAAAATTTCAATTTAGTCTTTAGGTTTAAATTTTTTTGAACATTTTGTTAAACTTTGATAACATGCTAATTATATATAATCTTAATATTATAAATTTACTTAATTCAAATTAATATACTCATATATTACTTAACATAAATTATATTTTATTTTATATATGTTAATTATTTTTATATCAGTATTTTTTTTACATAAATCATATATTTTTAAAATGTTTAGATATTATATATATATATATATATATATATATATTGACAACATTAACAAAGATTAACATAATTTTAACAAAAATGTGATAATAAGAATTAATTTTAAAATATGTTAAATTATAAAAATTTAATTAAAAATTAAGTAAAATTATAAGAATCATAACAATATAATTCAAGTTAAAAATTACCATCATAATTAGAACCCTATGGCCTTTTTTTTTTTTGGGTAAACTGAGGGGCGAAAGCCCAAAAGAACAAGAAGAAAAAAGACTACAAGGTAATAGTAGAGGCATACTATTTCCCATATGATCAACTAAGGAGATAAATTGAATGAAAAGTCCGTCCATGAAAAAGTGGAGAGGATTTTGAAAGGAATACGTTGTTACGAATCCAACTACGTTACATATTAATAATTAAATAAATAAAATTAAAAATAATATCATTTAAAAATAATTTAATTTAATTTAATTTTTTATAATTGTTAATTTTAACTACATATATTTTTTATTTTTACTATATCTATTTCACACATAGATTAGAAAATTGTCAAAAAAATATTTAATTATACCTAAATAATAAAAGATTAATTATAATTTTAAAATAAAATAAAAGAGCTATAGAAGATGAATTTCAAGAATTTTACTATTTTTTAAAATTATTTACTTTTTCTTTTATTTTTTCATTAACAAATAATAAAAATAATGTTACAAAAAAACATTTAAATATATATATATATAAATTATGTAAATTTTCGAGCATAGAAAATCCACGGGATGGGAGGAATGTGTGATTCACATCCCATCTCCAAAGTTACTTTAAGAAAATTTGATCTGTTGAAAAAAAAAAATTCATATTCAGTTTCTTAAATAAAATAATTCCCATATGGATCACTAAACTGAGCTTTGTCATTCCTACTCTTTTGAAATGATTTAATTTGAAACAATACGTAGAAAAGTTTTCAATTTTTACTTATTTTAAAATAATTTTTTAAAATTGAGTTTTAAAAGTAATTTTATTAATTTTTAAGAATTAGTTTGTGTTTATTTAATTTTTATGAAAAATATTTTGTTCTGTTAAATTACAAAATAAATACATGTATATATTTACTTAGCGACAAATTTTATTTAAGTGGATAAATAATTTTAATTAAGTATTTATTATGTTTAATTTTAATAAAAATTTTATTCTTTATTAATTAAAATATAAAGAATAAAATTGCAATAAATATTTTAAAAATAATAAATAATAAATTACATATAAATACTCCATGCTTCTTTTTACATGTGTCAAGATATTATATATCAAACTTATGACATAATTTTAATATGATAATTTAGATATATTAAAATATATTTAATTTATACATAAGAAAGCATCCCATATATACGCAGACATATAATGTTTATGACTAGAACTTTAATAAAAAAATCATTTTATAAAAAAAGTATTTGATAGAACAATATTAATTTTGATAAATATTAATGTGTGCATATATATATAATTTTCAAATTTCAGTTCAATCTTCTATATCCCCTTCAATATCCTCATTTTGACTTTAGAGGGTAGTATATATTCACTATTTTTTTTCTAAAAAAATGTTAAATTATATTTTATGCCTCTTTTTTAATAAATTACATTTAATTCTCCTAACATTTAATAGATATTGCAAAAACATTCTTGCCAATTTATTTCTTGCCAATAAAATTAATTATTTGCACTATATATGCTGTTATATTTAGAATAAAATTTCAATCTCATGTGAACCTTAACATCAACTTAATTAATGCCTCTATTATCATAAAAAGAATAAAATTATAGTCTTATAAATTAAATGAAAAATTTTGTAATATATAACTAAAGTTAGGAGAGGCGAATGTAAATTTTGTAAATAAAAGGAATATTAAATCTAATTCAATTAAATGTTAAGATAATGTAATTTATATTATAATATATACAATTTGAAATTCGAGGTTAATCTCACAGGAAATGAACCTTCCCATTTATTTTTGACAAAATAAACAATTAAAACATGTTTAATAACTAGAAAATATATCATTAATTGAACATCTTGAGACACATCTACCTCTGAAGAAGACTATATTAATGGACATGAACTAAAGTGAAGATCACGTAGGTACTTGTATTAAGGAACTAAGAACAAACAATAACAAATGGAGTTTGTAGACTACTAATTTAAAAGTATATGCACTATACTACATATTTGTTATATATTTTTTTAATTGAATTAAAATATATAAAATTTTTAAAAAATTAATTATAAAAAAAATAAATTATATTTACATAATTGAAGGACTTAATAATAAATATATAAAAATATAAATAATATATATAAATGTATATTTGTACGGAAAGATCATTATCCTCACAAAATATAGGTTTGGATGGATGTATAAACAAGTAATTAATGATGGAAGTGATATGTGGGATGTTGGGACTATATACAAGATTGAATGTCCAATTGATTGTTGTGTGTTACTGAGAAAATGAATAAAAAAATTAAAGATGGAGTTCACATTATTGGTGAAACGAGATTAGTATAGAATATAATGCAATATATAGGCTAGGATGAGGGCGGCTACTTGTTCTTTGTCTTTGTGTTTATTTTTGCCCCCGTCTTCAAATTTATTTTCCCTACAACAATTTGTTAATTGATAAAGGGTCAACAAAAATTTATTAAAATAATAATATAAATTTTTTATAAAATATAAAAAAATACTCAATTCTATCAAAATAATATAAGAATAACTATAATTTTAGAGTTTTTAAATAAAACAAAAAGTCATACAAGATAATTTTCAAGAATTCTATTGCGTTAATAAATTATTTGCTTTTATTTTTAATTTTTTAATTAACAAATAATAAAAACAAGAGTTAAAAAAATATTTAAATAATTATGCATAAAATTTTAAGAGACCTCGCTGGATGGCAAGCTTCATCTCCATTTTCGCTAGAAAGAAATTTCATATTTGATGTCTCCAAATGAGATAATTAATCTACACATAGATATTCAAACCTAAAACATTTTACCATCCCTAAAATATATATACTTGACAGTTGGCTAATTACTTCTTATTAATTAACACAACTTAAAGCTTAACTAACTTTTAAATCACTCTAACACCTTCACTTAATTACATTAGCCCTCCACAAACAAATCATCCTTAATTTTGCCATTATTTTTGGTGCTGAATGCTACGGACTTTCCATTAAAAGTGTCGGTTATATTTGTGGAGGATCTTTGGTTATATGATTTGAAGCTTTATTGACTTGCCTTCTTTCTCTCTTTTTGTAGTAAAATTATTTCTATGTTTAGAGATATATTCACTGTTTAATAATTTTTTAAGTAAGATTACTTTTGATAAAGAATATATTTTAAAAAAATTACCATGTATAACTATCACGAGCTGATTCTTGAGCCAAGAAAAAAAAGACTTAATATCTACTTTGTATAAGAATCTAGACTAGAGACTACTGCATATAAGCAATAAAGGAACGAGAAATTGGCTTTGACATTCTCTCATTGATGAAGAAAGCGAGCTACCTCTAATATCATCTTTGAGTTATTGAAAAAATGAATAATGAAAAAGATGAGTTCACAATTCACATTATTGTTGAAATGAGTATAGAAGGCAATATATAGATGTAAATTAAAAAAATATTTTTTTACACAAATTACTCAATAACAAACTATTTCTCTCTTACAATATTTTTTTAAAACTTAATTTAAGAAAAAATATTTAAAAATAAGCAAATTAAAAAAAAAATGTCAAATAAATTATTACATCTAACACTTAGCTAACTAGCTACTTCTAACAAGTTCAAGTTTGACCAATCCATTATTCTATCAATTATAGACAATAAAATATTCTTGTGTATAGCATATATACACCTAAAAATTGATAAAGAAAGAGACGCAAATAGAATAAGGTGGGACAAGGCATTGTTTGGATGTCTACTCTGGTCACTCTATTTATAACCCATAAGAGACTAGTCCTTGTTCAACCACGCCTTTCATAATTCGTGACCATAATTAATTCACCAGTTGGAAACAGCTTGTTACCAACTAGTATTTGAAACGACTTAACTACTCTAACTTATGTATGTACTCTATTATACAGTTACACTAGCTCCTCAGACGTTCTTAAGAGTGAATTATATTTTTTTTTTGGAAATTATGAAATTACACTTTTCTCTTCTTATTTTAAAAATTTATATAGTTTTTAGAGATAAAAAATATATAATTTTATCTATTTTGACTAAACTAATCTTATGCTTATTATTTGTATAATTAAATATGTATTTGAGTAATATAAAAATATGTTTTTTAACTAAAAATAAAATAAATTTATTATTTTTAACTCAAAATAAATAATAATAAAATACTATAATTTCTGAAAATATATTTTATAATAAACAATAATACTTTTAGAATATTGATAATGCAATTAAGGGTATTTTGATTAAAATGAGTGAAATTATAAATTTTTTAATCTTTCAAAAAAAGAAAGTGTAATTTTGAGAGAGTAATTTTAATATCTCTTAAGAGGAAAGAGTGTAATTTTAATATCTCTTAAAAGAGATGAGGCTAATTTAATCTATTCTTAATAATGTCAAAATCCATGGCTGAGATTTTTTTTTTTAAAGTAGCCTATTTAAAAATAATATAAAGAGTTCAATTCATTTAATATATAAATTTTTAAAAATGTGAAAATTTATCATAAATTCATTTGAAATGAAAATAAATGTATAAATTTATAATGAATTGTATCTTAATAAATTTAGCTATTTTTTAGTTATTTGATAAATTATAAAAAATATAAATATAATAAAATTAATTACTTACAATTTTATCAAAATATAATTCATATCTTTTAAAAAATTGATTCCTAAACTAATTCATTTAATTCATAAGATTCAAAGAATTAAACATTATTAAATAAAATTGTGCAAAAGATCCAGCTCTTCAGTTTTCACTTCTTATCTCCCTCCAAAAGAGAGAGATAAGCCTTCACCGTTTTCCAAATTGTACACAATCAAACTTTAGACATTAAGTCTTCGAGTACTATTTTGTACCATATCACATTATCAACTTTGTTACAACTCACGTACAATATTGAAATGAGTTCTTGTTTTATTACAAATACTATGATTGATTCAACTAAAATTTTAAACTTGAGGTTAAATAAAAATATTATATATAAAGATCTAGAATATGCTTTAATTAAAAATTATATTTGTTCATGTATTTGCTTACATGATGACAAAATTGAAAGAGTTAAAAAAGAAGTATTTATGAGTGAGAAGCAGTAATTGGTCCCAAAAGGTTTAGGCAATGTACGATTTGATCAGAGTGCATGGGAGACCAAAATTCACAGTCAAACAACACAACATGACTTCACGTGCCTCTCAGGGACATGCTCCCCACTGTCATCCTCATTTTAAAATTATAAATTATGTATAAATAATTTTTTAATTATAAAAATTAATTTTAAATATTTTTAAATTTTATAATTTGTGTAAAAAAATTTTTATTTAAAATTTTAACAAAAATTTGATACATAAGATTAATTGAGAGAATTTTTTGTACAAAATTTAAAATTTAGGATATTTTTTACAAAATATCAAAATTTTATTGAGATTTTTTGTATAAGACTTAAAATTTATGAGTGGTTTTTGACATTTTAACATTAAATTTATGACTTTTTTTTAAGTTACAATGTTTCGTTAATGTTGAATAAAAAAGTTAATGAATAAGGTTTTTTGTATAAATTATAAAATTTTAAATCAAATTTTATAATTAAAAAAATTATTTGTACATAACTTAAAATTTATAAAAAAAAATTTTCACTTTAGTTTTAATATTATTATGTGCAAAAAGTGTACCAAATGGTTCCATTTGTTCAACTGTTTTGAGTAAATTATACTAATTTTTTAAAGTTAGATAAAATTATATTTGATCTTTTTTAAAAAAATTATATTCGAAATCTTTAAAATTTTATATGATGTTATATAATTTTTATTTTAAATTAATAAAATTAATATTTTATATTGTTTTTATTTTATTTAAAATAAAATTATTTAATTAAATTTTATTTTATATTAAAAATAAAATTACAGTTTTATACTATATAAAAAATTATTTTTATTAAGGAGAGGTGTTTGTAATTTTTTAATTATAATTAAAAAATATTATGTATGATTTAATTAACTAATTACTATTTTTTAATTCTTTTGAATATTCTTATCAACAATAATGGGGTAGATAGTATTTAGATTAATTCATCAAAGTAACTATTAGAAAACAAATAATTATTTTAAAATTTAGTTTTATTAAAGTTATTTTACATATTTATATATTTTTTATATTGTATAGTAATCATTAATCCAAACTATGTTTTTCTCTAAACAATTTTAAAGGTGTACTCTCTATATATTAGTATAGAGCATTTAAGAGAATAAATTCCACTACATATATGGTAGCTCTAAACAAGGTAGACCAAAATAAGTAAATAATAAATAGAGTAAAAAATTAGTAAAAAAAATTTAAGTATTTTTTTCTAATGAAGATATACGTAATTTTTTTTAACTTCTTAAAACTACATGATCATTTAATTATGCTATAAAAACATTTAAAACTTTTATCTAAATTTTTTTAATAAAAAAACATATGAGAATAGGTTAATAATTGCAATTAGTAGAAGTTGCTAGATCATTATTCTCACTATCAATTTATATTCGATTACTCTAAATAGCAATCTAGCTAAAATCCTAAATGTTGCTTCTGACAAAAGTCTAAAAACACATGTAGTTTTAATAGAAATAATAATTATTTATAAAATTAAACTTGCTTCAAACTTGTTATTAAAATTATAAGTTTGAATAAATTATATTTGATCTTTATTAACAAAATTATACTTGACTAATTTACTTTAAATTTTATGAATAAAAAATTTACAACGTATAAAACTATGATTTCATTTTTAATATTATATATATAACAGTAAAAGATAATTAAGTTGATATTAAATTCATAATGAAATTTTTAGTATGATAATAAAATTGTTAATTAATTTTGTTATTTTGAAAGGAAGCATATTATGAAGAAAATTAATTACTTATTGATGATAGAAAATAAATTAAAAATAAAAAAATTCAATATCATATACAAATTTTAAAAGGAATGATATGTAATTTTTGAAAAAATTAAACTTATTCTCAAATTATTTGCAATTAAGAATATTTTATCTCTTAATTTTCAGACAAAGTATACCTACCAATTAAAATACACAGCCAGCATTCATGGGATACCCTTCTTCTCCACTCTACAATTGGCCTTTTACAAACTCTCATGGACCTTTTACAAAGCATTAGCAGGCTTAACTTTTTTCTTTGGCCCTTTTGTCCACTTTTTTCAGTCCCTCCAAAAGTTTTTCATCTTTCTTTATTTTATTTTAATTTTTAAAATTTTAAATTATTAACCTTTCTTTTTTTTCGTATATTTTTATTATATATAATTTTATTTAAGATATTATTAAATATTAAATATAAATATTTTTTAAAAAAATAATTTAAAACTTAATTTATTATAATATAAAAGATTAATTTTTTTATTAGATCTAATTTTAATTAATTTAATATTTTTTATAAAGCATGTACATAAAGCAATTTTATGCAGTTTGGTCCCATTAAAGTCATTATCCTCTTTCCTCCAATTATTATGGCAACTTCTTCCTACTCAACACATAGTGGGGCGAATCATAGAGTCAATTAGAGATATCATAATAAAAAAATAATTTATTTATTCACTAAATTCACGGCAGCACAAGTGGCAGTCATATATATCTTGGTTTGTACAAATAATTTACAAGTTTTTTTTGAAATTTTTTTCAACAGGACATCCAATAAGAATAAGGAGAGTGACAAATTGATATAACGTAGCTAGGAAAGGGATAAGGGTGTGTTAGGTGGCTCATATGGTAACAAACAAGTCACAATCAAGTTTCTAAAGAAATGTCACGTTCTTAAAATGTGAATCTTCATGAGTCATAAAAAAACAAATTATTTTACACCAAGTCTACCTTATTTTTATACGTTGATTTTATAATAATAAAATTATTTAATTATATTTACTGTTAGATTTAAAATAAAATCACAACTTTATTCTGGATAAATAATAAATTAAAAAAATAAATGAAATATTTCAAACTAAAAAACAAAATATTCTAATCGATCCATTAAAAACTCTATCGTACATTGTATTTATCTTTGGTTTAGTCTTGTCCTCCTGTCGGCCAATATCAATTTCATGGATAATGAGTATTTTTGCACGTATGGTAACGAGTTCAAATTTAAATTCTTTCATATGAGACATCGATAAAAGAAATAGATATGAAATTAATTAAATAATAAATTTTATTTATATAATAAAAATTATAAATAAATAATATATTTTTATTTTATATTTATTTCTTATGACATAATATTTTTATATTATTTTATTTCACAACAAATATCTTACTTAAGACCAAAATAAGCCTTGCCATGAAAATGAGGGCCACTAACGAATAAAGAACGTTAAACACTTCCTCTCTCTTAAATTTCTTTATTTACTTTTTCTATGTGTAACAAAAATAAAACCTACGTTGCTGTCTTTAAAAATAGAAACTAACTACGTTAGTAATAATAAAACCAGAAATTACGTTCTGCTTCACAATCGTATCAGTATCACTCATTCATTCACTCACACGCGTCTTGCCCTTTCTTTCGTTCCTTTTCTTTCTTCACGCTTCCTTCATTTTCTACCTCCGCGCGAAACACTTCTTCTTTCTTTCTTTCCTTCTTCCTCACTGATTCCTTGAACAATGTTCAATTCCTAAACTATGCTTTGATTGATCCAATTGGGTTCTGTTTTTTTTTTCCTTTTTTTTTGTTTTTTTCTTCTTTGTTGCAACTGAAATTGCAGCAGGGAGAGAGAGAGAGATAAGAGAACCATGCCGTTTCCATGGAAGAAGAACAAGGTGACCAGAATATCCAATTTCGTCGCCGATCTTCACTCGCCGAAACGCGGTGGTTCTCTCGTCGTCGAGACCGGCTTCCCCACTTCCCTCATCGATCTCTTCGTCAAGAACCGGAGCCGGTTCAAGAAACCCAAGCCCAAGAAACAGGCTCACCGCCAAATTCCTGATCCGCCACCGCCGAAGACACCACCTCCTCATCCACCCCCGCCGGCGCCGTCAAATAATTCGACCAATCGGATGGTTCCTAGTACGGAGCCGAGACATTCAGAGGCTCCCATTTTGAAACGATTGGTAGGAGACGATGGTGCCGCGGGTTCGGATCAGGACCTTATCGGGTCGGATTCGGATCCGAGAAAGGTGATCGCTGCATTGATGAAGACGCTTATGGTGCTCGTTGTGACTTTGAGTGTGAAGAAGCTCACATTCGGGATCACAATTTCTGCGTTCGTGCTTCTGTTCAACGAATACGCAGGGAAACATGTCGTTTCCTGTTTGAGGCCTTGCTCTAACGCAAGGGTTTCTTGCTGTAAATTTTTTCAAAATCTCGTGTCGGCAATGGAGAAGAGGAAGAATTGCGAGGTTCTGGAAGTCTGTGATTCAGTTGAATCGAAATCTGGTTCTTCGTTAATGCAAGAGATTGAAGTTGTAGAAACTGTAAATCGTTGTGAAGAGTCTGAACTAAATGGTTTCAATGTAGAGAAGAAAAAGGAGCAATGTGAAAATTGTCAATGTAAAGCCGAGAGTAAAACCAAAAGAAGTGCTAAATTGAAATCCAAGATAGTGAAGAAACTCGTGCCCAAGAAGCTGCGAAGTTCGAAGAAGGAAAAGAGAATCAGAGAGAAGGAAACAGAGTCACCATGCAGTGAAGTGGACAAAGAAGAGAAATTAGCAAGATATTGGATAGATGAAGAAGATGGTGAAGAAGAACAAGACAATGGGAGTAAACTAGAGTGCATTGAAGACGATGAGGCACATGAACAAGAAAGAATAGAATCAATAGGTAGAGTTGGAGATTCAGAATCAGAATCAGAGTGTTTAATGTTGTTTCTAATTGCACTTGCTGGGCTTGTAGAAGGTCGCTTCCTAGCATGGGTACTCACAATAACATGGATCTTCATGCTAAAGATGCTTAAATCTCGAAGGAGATCATCTGAGTGTACATCTTAACAATTGTTCTAAACAAAATCTCTTGGTAGATAATTGGGTGGTCTTTCTTCTTCTTCTTCTTCTTCTTTTTTAATTTCATTTTATAGTAAGTAATTGTCATATCATCTAACTGGAAATGGGTATATTTTGAGAGTCTGAAAATTGGAAAGCTCATCCATGTGATAGGAACGCTGAACATATTTGTTGAAAATCCAACTCGGTCTGTTGTGCATTGTAATGTAAATTCGTAGATACTAAGGATAATAATGGATACATTCTTGTAGTTCGTATGGAATTGTTCTTTTGCAATCTCAGCCATCCTTTGTGGTCTTATTTATTTATATGGGAATATGGTATTGTCGGGTTCGTCAGACTCTCAGAATCTCATGTGAGCTTCAATTCGATGGCTGAGGATGGACAGAGTCCTCTGTCTCAATCTCATGCCTTTATGTCACTGTTACATACTGAACAGAACAACTATTCATGGATTAATTCCTAAAAAGTCAGGTTAAATTTAATTAATATATTAAATTACTTTAGTTAAACCAACTAAACTTAAAAAGCTAAAACAAATTTCAGTTCCCTTAAATTTAAATAAAATTTCAATTTTATCTCTTATTTTTTAAATTTTAACTCTTATTTTTACTAATTGATATAATTTCTTTATATTGATATAATTTCTTTATATTTTCAAATATCGTCAATTATATTTAAAAATTAAGTAAAATTACTCTAGTTAAAATATATTTAAAGTTTAAATGAAACCAAAACACTTTGATTTTTTTTTTTTAAACTTTCATTTGAGTATTCAAAACCCAATTTCAGAATTTTGAAAAATTTTGAAACTACATGAAAACTTTCATATATGTTTGGTCTTATCTCTCACAGTAATATAAATATATAAGCTTGGTATGCACTTAATATTTTTTTTAAATACTTCTCATCTTCGCTATTTTATAGATTTATTATATATTACATGGTTTGAAAACCAAAAGATATAAAACTCATTATTTGACATGTAATTTACATTATATGGCAAAAACACATTTTATATTCTTAAATTATTGATTTTTAATTTTATCCCTAAAATTTTTTGCGATTAATTTTATTTTTAAAGTTTTGAATTGTAATCGATTTCATCCCATAATTTAACGTTATTTAAATTACTAACAAAAATAATAATATGACTTTTGCTAATAAATCTTAAGAGTATGAAAAAATTTTGATAACATTCAAATATTAAATAATAACGCATATTCTTAAATTATAAATTTTTTACTCTCATTTAATTTCTATTTGATGTAAAGATTAAATTTTTCAATGAATATTTCGTATGACTTTAATGGTTTCATTGGATGTTTAGCATTTTATTCCAAAGGCAATTTATATTATCATTTTTTGCTAGTAATTTAGATGACATTAAATTATGGGACGAAATTAATTTTAATTCAAAATTTTAAGAATAAAATTAATTGTAAAAAAACTTTATGGATGAAATTAAAAATTAATGTTCAGTTTAGAAACATAAAAGATATTTTTTCCTATTTTATATTAGATGATGTTGGCTAGGTGGATATTGGGTTTATAGGTGAGTATTATTTTTTATTACAAGAAATAATAAAAATACCCTTATCCATATTTTATGGATTCTTAGTTGACTTTTTTAATGCTGACATGACACTCTATATTAAAAAATGGATGAAAAATTTAATAGATATTGTTAATTACACAAAATGAAGAGTTTAAGAAGGTCTTGTTTCAAGTTTAAAAGTTGAAAGGAGCTCTATGAACATGTTCTAAAATTCAAGAATATTTTGTATATTTTGGCCAAAACTAAAAAATTCGTTCATAGTCCTAATTAATTAATACAAACACAAACACAACACAACTATAACGCTACTTAGAGTGACACCTTCTATATCTTTAAACTTTACATTAATTTTTAATTTTATTTTTAAAATTTTTTTCCTAGCAATTTTATTCTTAAAGTTTCAAATTATAATCAATTTCATCCCACGACTTAACATTGTCTAAACCACTAGTAAAAATAGATGATGTGGCGTCTAACGTGTATATTTTTATTGACTCAATACTCTACTTACATATTTATTATCAAATATATTCTCAAAGTTTATAAATATTGTCAAATGTGTTCCCAAAGTTTATAAATACTGTTAAATATGTCTCAAACTCCTTCAAAAAACCCATACTTTCCTAATAGATGTTGTGGCATATGAAGTGTTTATTTTTACTGACCATATACATGTTGGAATTTACAAAGCTACAACAAACTATGAAACGACTCCATATAAATAAATAAAGCAACATCTCTATTTATACGTTATTGAACTGTCATGTTACTTAACAATTTTCATGAAAGTAAGTCCATTGATTTTGTTAAAATCATGATGCATTGAATTCATCGATGATGAAATCCATTGTTGAGTCTGTCATTGAAGTTGTTAAATTTCATCTTGTCATTGAAGATGCAAGGTAAATGTATGGAAGATATATAAAATATTATTATTTTTTTTTTTTTTGCTTTGAACCATGACATAACATTGTTATTAAAAGACAATATTAATGAATTTTTTTATTCATCAATAACTTCATATATCATTAGTTTTTTTATGTGAATATAAGGGTTTTATGATGAGTTGATAATGAGTAAATTTTTTTGTCTAGCTTGTAGTTTCTTATGTATGAAATCATGGATGTATATATTGTTGTAAAATAACTACTAGTAACCTAAACTTATATATTTTATAGATGGTCATCCTTATTTACCAAAAAAAAAAGAAGAAGAAGAAGTTCAAAGTTCACCATGGAAGGAAATTCATTAGAGAATCAACTTTAACATATGCTAGTTGTTGTATAAGTTGGTGGGAGAAATGTGATGTTGATAGATAATGTTATTAGAAAATTGTAGATTGTTTGAAGGAGTTAGGAACATATTTGACAGCATTCATAAACTTTGAGGATACATTTGACAGTATTCATAAACTTTAGAGACATATTTGACAACAAATACATAAGTAGAGTATTGAGCTAACAAAAATATATATATCAAATGCCACATTAGCAATTTTCATTAGTGATTTAAACTGCATTAAGATGTGAGTTGAAATTGATTGTAATTCAAAATTTTAGTGACAAAATTGATAAAAAAAAAATTTAATTTTGTCTAGGCGAACACAACACAACTATAACACTACTTAAGTGTAAGAAGGCATGGCAGTAACCTAGGCAAAAATACCTTTTATGTCTTCAAACTTTACATTGCTTTTTAATTTTGTCTCTATACTTTGTTTGATGGCAATTTTGTCCCTATTTTACATTATGTGGCATTTGACATGTATATTTTTACTAACTCAATACTTTACTTATATATTTATTGTCAGATGTGTCCCCAAAATTTATAAACACTGTCATATGTGTCCCAAACTTTTTCAAAAAATCCATAATTTCTTAATAAATGTTCTGGCATCTAATGTATATATTTTTGCGACCACATACACGTTGGAATTTACAAAGCTATAACAAACTATGAAACGACTTCATGTAGTAAATAAAACAACATCTCTATTTACACGTTATTGAACTGTCACGTTACTAAAAAATTTTCATTGAAATAAGTTTATTGATTTTGTTGAAATCAAGTTGTATTGAATTTGTCGACGATGAAACCCATTGTTGAGTCTGTCGTTTGAAGTTTGTCATTAAAGACATTAAGTTTCATCCTGCCATTGAAGTTGAAGGCAAAGGTATGAAAGATATGTAAAACATTATATATTATTCTTTTTGAATCATTACATAGCATTGTCATTATAAGACAATATTAATGAATTTTCTATTCATCAATGACTTCATATATCATGAGTTTTTTTTTTTTATGTGAATATAAGGGTTTTATGATGAGTTGATAATGAGTGAATTATTTTTTTTGGATTGTAGTATCTTATACGTGAAATCATAGATGTATATATTATTATAAAATAATAGCTTGTAACCTAAACTCATATATTTTATAGGTGGTTATCCTTATTTACAAAAAAAAAAAAAAAAGGAAGTTCAAAGTTCAACATGAAAGGAAATTCATTAAAGAACCAATTCTAACATGTGTTAATGACTGTACAAGTTAGTGGGAGAAATGTGATGTTGATAGATGATGTTATTGGAAAATTGTAGATTGTTTGAAGGAGTTAGAGATATATTTGATAGTATTCATAAACTTTGAAGATACATTTAATAATATTCATAAACTTTAGAGACAAATTTGACAATAAATATATAAGTAAAGTATTAAGTCAACAAAAATATATATATCAAATGTCACATCAATAATTTTTGTTAGTGATTTAGATTACATTAAGACGTGAAGTGAAATTGATTGTAATTTGAAACTTAATAAAAAAATTTAAAGATAAAATTAAAAATTAATATAAAATTTGAGGACATAAAAAGTACTTTTGTCTAATAGCCTATATATGATTCAAGAGTCAATATTTAATGTATATATATTACTAAAATGTGAGCTTGAGGTTGAGTTTATGCTTATTTTGCTCTCATACTATTTTTGGCTTAGTTTAACTTGATGAAACTTAAATGGACCCAACCTAACCTAAATTAGGTTGGCTCATTAAAAAATAAAAAAAATTATTTATTAAGACAATTACCATAAAATAAACTAACAATATAAAGTACAATACTAAAATTTTTGCAAACTAAATTTAAAATGTAATAGAATACTAAAATTTATATAATATTCAATAACTTAATTTGTGATATATTGTCTAATAAGAATTGAGTCTAGTACAAAAGACTAATTTTTTACATTGTGACAAACTAAGGTTTGAATTTTCTCTAAGAGATGTGTTTATATTTTGTGTCTTACAGTACTTTGAATATAATTGTTTCCATTGAGAGAATACTTGTGAGAAACCAAAAATAATTTGTAAGATGATGCAACATAAATGGAGATGGTAAAGTGAGAATTATGCAACTGCAAATAAAACTGAAGTTATTAATATTTAATGTTTGAAAACATAAAATTTTATATGAAATAAAATATTTTATATTATATTTATAAAAGTATAATATATAATGCGGGTTGTGCTTTTAAGTTAAGCCAAAAAAACCTCTAAGTCTAACTTTTATTTTTTTCAAGCTTTGTTAAAATTTGAGCCTTTAGACTTGCAATTTTACTTTTAGGTTTTTTTCAAAATAATAAAGTTATTTAATTGTATTCATTGTTATATTAAAAACTTTATGTTAAAATTTATTTTAAATTTAAATATATTTATTATTATATTAAAAATAAAATTATGGTCTTATTTTGTACATAAAAAGTATTTTTATTAACAAAAAATAAATTTTAAAAAGGTAAGTATAATTTTTAAATTAAAAAGATAATATGTGTAATTTAACCAATTTTTTTAAAAAAATAAATATAATTTACTCTTAAAACAAAATATAACTTATACTTTTATTGTAATTATGAAATGCATTATGTAATCACCCAAGCTGGCAAATGTCATATATCTTTCTTACTTATAAGTTTTAAGTGGCAGCCTCATAGTTTAATACAGCTTGCTTCTTGATGTATCCTCATTTCCCATCACTTTCAAATTTTAATTCTATTGATTCATAAATCTTTCATGTCCATAGAGAAAGCAACCCATCCAGCCTCATCGAAAAATAAACTATTACAAATGAATATTGTAGATTTCTCATCCACAAAAAATGATAAAAACAACGCATTCAACAGGTATTCTTAATAATATCCAGATCATCTTTAAATTTGAAAATTTTGATTCTAAAACCTAATCGTTACCTAAAAAAAATTCTATCATCATCTTTGGTTTTTCACTTAAAATTTGTATTTTGCCTGTACGCAATTTCGAAAGGAAGATGGATGTTTGAATATGCATAGTAAGCACAATTTGATTCTCTGGTTTATGGTTTAAATGCATTTTAGTCCTTCAATTTTATAAAATTTTTAAACAAAAATTTAAGTGATGAGATAGTATTCTAGTCTAAAGTCAAGGCAGGCCTTCAAACTCAAAGAGTATTTACAAACAGTAATTTATCAATGAAAAATTATTTAGATTTGAACACAAGTCATGCAATTCTCATGAATAAAAGATAACTAGGTGAGTCAACTTTCATTACCTTAATGTGATTATTCTGTTTAAAAATAAATGATGCTGCCCTATCAAAAAGAGATTTCATCTAAATAGAAAAGATGTGTCCACCCATTTAAATAAAAGAGTGTTTTTACTTAAGAAAGAGAGGTACTTTTACCTCTTACTTTTTATATAATTCGTGATTTAAACATTAAATATAAATAAAATATTAGATATTTAGCTATGTAGAATTATAACTTGACGTAAGGCTCTTTAAAATACATTACTTTGATCTCTTCAATATTACATGATGTTTAATATTTAGTCTCAATATACTTTTTAGTAATAAATTTTTGTTAAACAAAATTTTTTATTGTATAACCCATCAATTAGTAACTAATTATTACTATCCTTTGTTATAAAAATAACCCGTATCAAATATTTGAAACATAGATAACAACACATTGAAACAAGAGACAAATTTAGGCACAAAATTTTTTAATATTTTTTTGATAATTCCTAAACTCCTTATCTCAATAAGAACATATTTTATTTACTAAAATTTAAATTCTTTTATCTTATTTATAATTTTTTTAGATGGTCCCTTGATTGCTCTTGGATATCAAATTTAATAGTTTAACTAAATTAGATGTTAAACTAAAGTGTGATTTAATGGTTTTGTATAAATATATAATAATTTAGTCAACTAATTGTGAAATTAAGTTTTAAATTTTGGATCAACATATGATAAACAAAATTATATTAATTTACCAAATAAGAAGACTAAATTATCTATTTTTAAATTAATGAGATTAAATTGAAACTTTCATAAAAATGTAGATATAAGAAAATGTATTTAAAGTTAAACTTAAATTAAAATTTTTCAAATATTTCTCAAAAATTTGTGCCTTTTTATTAAAAAAAGGTTAAGTTATCCTAAAAAGTAATTAAATGAGTAAAAATATGGATTTGGATCTTCTAAATTTAAGAAATTATACATTTTTTAAAATTAAAAAAAAAATTATTCTTTAAAATTATTCAAGATAAATTTATATTATTATAAATTTTTTATTTCATTTATTTTTATCTCTCTTTAACTTTAAAAATATATTTATAAGATATAAAATTTAAAAATATAGATGGGCATTTGGTGCTCAACTTGATGTGACAAGGACGAATGAAGAGGCATGAAGCACAAGATCTGACAATACGCTGAAAAATAATGGATATGTGGGACTCCTCAAAGTAGACTCATCCAGATGTGTCGTATGGATCAAAACCAAATCACATTAACTTATGTGAACCAAATAACTTGTCATAAATTTGAGCTTCAAAATGATCTGCAAAGATTTTCCCGGAAAAATTGTCAAATGAAAACATGTGTTCCCTGTATGAATTTAACCAATCAATATTAATTATATTATATGATTTTTTTGAAAAAAATTGATAATAATAAATTATTTTTATTTTTTCAATCCATTTCATGGTCTTTTTTTTTTTTAAAGAATCTAATGAAAATTAATATTTTTCCCAAAAAAATAAATTAACTTCATTTATAATAAAAGGGCTCTTTTGGGGTGAAAAATAAGTTAAGAGATCATTTTAGCATGTTTCAACTAAAATATTAATTTAACTGATTGTAGAGTCGAGTTCTTATATTTTTTTGAGTCATTATTGTGATGTAAAATTTATTAAATGTGTTCTTGCTTGATCTGGAGTTCAAAGAGAGAGTTGATTTTTATTCTTTGGCTAAAAGTTTATTTGAACGTTATTTTTAAAAATTTTTAAAATTATTTTATAAAATTAATTTTTAAAATTTATATTAGTATTTGTTTTAAAAAATTAAAGTTTAAAACTTCTTTTAATTTTTTTTATGTTTTTTGTTATTAAAACATATATTTTATTTTATTTTATTTTCTGTCAAAGATAGCTATTGGACTTGTTTGAACATTGTTTTATTTTTTTGTTATTCAGAAATATTTTATAGAACATCGTTTTATTCTTTTGTTATTCAAACATGTTATATAAAATTAGTTCTGATAATTTATTCTAATATTATTTTTTATATATTTATATACATGCTACTAATAAAAAATATTTTTTATATTTTTTTGTTCTAAAAAATTAAAAATTAAAAATTAAAAATTAAAATATTTTTAATTATTTTATATTTTTTACTCTCAAAATACATATTTTATTTTTTATTTTCTGTTAAAAATAATTATTTAAACAGATTTTTTTTATCTATTTAAAACCATAAATAATTTTTTAAAAATTATATTCAAACAAACCTTAACTCTCTTGAGGCTTTACATCTCATTTAGAATGCTGACACCAATTTAAACCTTTTCGGTCCTATCATCAAATATATTAGAGATATCCTTAATAAGGAGAAGGGTTATAAAATAACCCACATTCTGTGTAAAACTAATAAATGTATTGATAGATCACTAAAATTAGTTTTCATAATTTCTCTTACTTCTTTATTTGAGAAGATCTTTATAAAGTCTCTTTAATTCTCTCAACGAATATTATTTTTGCTATGTTTCTTAGTGCTTAGTTTTTTTTTTTTTTTGTGTGTATCTTGTCTTTTACTCACCAAAAATGTGTTGTTAGTTAGGTCTAAGGATGACCAAATACCATATTTACTCGTAAAAATGTTTCATGCCCAAGGATTTAGGTATTCAATGAGAAACAAGATGAATACTAATTTGATTGTTTGAGTTTGACATTGAGTATGAGAAAAATAGTTTTTTAACATTAAAAAACGGAGAAAATAATATTCTACTTATATCCTTCTTATGATCTCTTTAATTAGGTCAATCCATTAATATCTTTGGCCTATATTAATGACCTAAAATTCAGGCTTAATTAATGTTTGAGAAAATGTGGATACGCAAAAAATAGTTTTTTTACATTTGTAACTTGCAAACCTTATATGCCATAGTATATTTTTGAGCGTCCGGATGGGAGGGCCCTGCTGGGCGTTTTAGCAGCGGTTTTTTCCGTTGCTAAAGTTTTTTGCAACGGTTTTTATTGCCACTATAACTTTTGTTAAATTAATTATTTAAACAAAAGTTATAGCAGCAATAATATTCGTTGCAATAATATTCGTTGCAATAATATTAAAACACACTTTAGCGACGGATAAGACCGCCGCTAAAAAGCCCAGCAGCAGAGGATCCAAAAGCTATTTTTAATTTATAGCTGATGAGAAGTTTGATGTCTTTTCAATTTTATTTTCTATTAGTGCAAAATGTTGGGCCAGTTGGGCTTTTTTTTTGTTGATCGAGTCCAATCGCACTCAAATAAATTACACTAAAAAAGACTTGAGCCCACGATTTAGTAGTATCTATAAATATTTGCTTTATACTGAACTCAAGGTTTGAAAACTGAGAAGCACATGGTCAATGGTGAGAAGCATCAATTGGAGCGTCATCAAGCTTGGTTGCAAGTGAGTTGTTGCTTTCAGTACTAGCAAAATGGGATTAGAAATTCTTTTATGGACCAAAATTTAAATTTATATATAATTATTTATATTTTTAATTAAAATAAAATATATAAAAAATTAATTATAAAAAAAATGAGTTATATAAATTATATAAATATTAATTTTTAATTAAAAAATTTGATAACAAAAATATAAAACTTATATTTAAATTTGTTCCTTAATTTATGTAATTCAAAGTTGCTAAATTTGGGTTATGCAACCAAGTTTGATTGTCGTCATTGACGCTTGAAGAGTGAAGTTTGCAACTTGATGCTTCTCACTGTCCACCATGTGAGTATCACTATATCTGCAGTTTCTTTGTCTGTGACATTTTGCTGCATGAGAGGGGATAAAATATTGTTCAAAACGAGAAAAAAAAGAAGAAGATATTTTGGTGAAGAGGCTCAGTCCAAAATTTTGAATCTATAATAATAATAATAATAATAATAATAAAAGATCTATTCGAATTAGATTAAAGGTCAAACTGTTTTTTAAAATTTTTCTTACTATAAAAAATAACATTATTTTTTAACGGTAGAAAATGTAGACCGTGGTTTGGAAGTGGTCCCACGAATAACGGACAATTATCTTTTGACGTTGGCATAATGCAAATGCCTTTTGAGCTCCGAATCATGAAATTTTTAACTCTAAACGTCGTTTTACTTTCCAACCCAACAACACTACATGTGGTGCCTTTGATTGTTAGGCTTGGAAATGCATTATGCTTGTCTCACGTCCTCTAACTGAGTCTCATACATTATGGTATTTATAAAGTGGGTTTTACTAACTAATAATTAAGATATTTTTTAATTAATTAATAGAATATTTAATGTAATAAAATTTATAAAAAGTTAAAAATTAACTTTTAATATTTAAAAATCTCATTAACTAATTAAATAATTTTTTTTATCAAAATTACTAATATATAAAAATTTACTAGATCTGATTAATTTAATTTGAATTAATGAAAGTTTTATTATAGAGAATATAATTTTTTTAATAAATTTTTTTATACACAAGATTCAAACTTAAAATATTATTTAAAAGAAAGAAGAATAAAGTACTTATCACTCTAACTAACACTTAAATAAAAATTTAGCTAGTAATGTATTAATTAAAAAAATTTTATATAAATAAGTCTTCTATTAAAAAATTATTTATTTTAAAAAAGTTTTTAAAAATGAGTCTAAAATTTTAAAGACTGAATAAATATGAATATAAAAATTAATTTAATTATTTATTTGAATCTAAAATATAAAATAATATTATTTTTCAAATTTAAAATAAAAATTATAGTTCCTTACTCATAATAGAATCATTCCTATACTCGTAATTATGTCATCAAAAGATTTAGTTTTTTTTTTTATATACAAACAATTTGAGGGGGTGATTCAATGATTTGGTGCTTCGAAAAGTTTGATGTTTCCATATCTCTAATTATTCCCTCCTTCTCTGTTTATCCTATTGTCCAATCGCCTCTCGCCACCTCATCATGAAGTCTTTGCCGTATAACTGAAGTGCCAGCCTGTTCACTGTTGAATCTTGATATCCAACGGATCAGATTTCCTCACCCCATTCCAATGGACGGTCCAGATTGTCTATATAGCCCTCCTTGCATTATTACTATTTATTACCAATTTTCTGTATTTATCAATCACAGACTTTCGCTCCCACTGCCACACTCGAGGACACGAACCAAACGCGACGTAGGGAGGCGCTAAGCCTGTGGGTGTCCTCTTCTTTTCCACAGACAAGGACTTTCTTGGAGGAAGCAAGACTCAGATTCCCATCCTTCTTCTGCATTGCTCGGTTAGTTTCTTCATTCCGCGTGCACCCATTTTCGTATCTTTAATTTTATCTGTGCTGTGCTTCAATTGCGATTTCTAGATCTGTGGTTGGTTTTGTCTGAGCTTTCTTTTTGGAGTTCTTGGGAATTTTTCTGTGTGACTGTGTTTATTTGAGAGCTTCAGAATCTGCTTGTGAAGTGCATTATAGATTCTGGTTCAAGCTGTGTAAGTTTTCAAGTACAGGGTTTGTTTGCTACAAATTACTTTGGAGATGGGTTAACAATGTAATATTGGTATGGTTTTGAAAAAAAAAACATCAATTTCTGTCATTTTTGTTTGCTGCTCATTGGGTTATTGTCGATCTACTTGTCAAGTAGAGTGTAGATATCTGATTTGTTGTCAAACAAAGGTGTAAATTTTTGGAAATGGTATGTCTTGAATAGCATGATCCTGCATCATGGGGATTTCTTTTTTTTTTTTTTTTAAATTTCAGCTATGAGCTGTGTGATTTTTCTGTAAATATCTTAGGTCACAATATGTTGGACGGTTTTCAAGCGTTAAAAGGTATTGAACAATGTTGATTCTATTTAAATCCTACTAGATGTGATTTTATTAATTCCCTCTTAATTGATGTTGAACAGTTGAATTATTTATGTTAAAAGAATTCAATATCTTTAATTAGGTGAACAGGACTCTGGCACTCGCAGTGAGGTAAATTTAGGGATAATATGGGACCATTCTGATAGGGACTGTTTACTTTATAAATGAAACGCATCTTAATTTTAGTCTGCAAGTCTGTGGCCTGCAGCAATGATTAGACAAATCACAAAATGTAAGTTGTGGCATGAAGCGATCAGTGGATGAATGACCCCACTTTTAGTGGACCGAAAAGATGATATATTGTCAAAATGACTTATCTGCATCCATATCTTCTTTTAGCAATAGCATTCATGAATTTGGAGTTTCTTCAGAAGTCAACAATTAATATAAATTATTTTGAACTGAGTTGTATCTAAAATACTATGGAATTATTGGTGCTGAATGGTTTTCAGAGTTTTTCTTGGCTTTTTATTACCATCGTTAATTGTTCATGGAAATTGTGAGGGCTAACAAATTATATTATTTTACAATTCTATTTGCATCCATCTGTCCCATATAACAATGCATCTGCAATATCTTGACAAATTCCATTGTTAACTCTTGACTTGTGAGGAAGTTTAAATCAATGCCATCAGAAGGGTGAAAGTGAAACAAATCAATGTTGGTTACATTTTTCTTACCCAAGTAATGAATACTAATATGAATACTTTTCTAATACATTTATTCCAGTCCTGAACTCCAGTCCCAAGATGGTTGCACAGAATTTTGTTGTTGATTTGAACAAGCCCCTTGTCTTCCAGGTACAGATTCAATCTCTCAAGGTCTTCTCCCAGACATGTTTCTTGTCCTGTCTTGCTATATATTTCAAATGTTAAATATGCTTCTTTCCCCCGTTTATTGATGAACCAAGGTCAGTAGGTTTAGATAATAACTTGCTTACTATCTATGATTGAGCATGACTCATTTTTAATGTTGTTTTGCAGGTTGGACATCTGGGAGAAGCATATGAAGAATGGGTTCACCAGCCAATTGTTGGCAAGGAAGGCCCTCGTTTTTTTGAAAGTGATTTTTGGGAGGTATAATCTTTAAATGTACATGAAAAATTGAAGTAACTTAAAGTCTTAAGTTCACACACACACACACTTAGAATATACAAATCTGAGTGTTAATAATACATGTAATAATAACTTTCATCTAAAGAAAATGCACCTAATAATTACAACTGTGTTCTTGACTTTTTACTACTACTTGGAACAGTCCTTGACACGCACAGTCTGGTGGGCAATTCCAGTCATTTGGTTGCCGGTTGTATGCTGGTTTATCTTTGTCTCAGTACGAATGGGTCTCAGTTGTCCTCACATTGCGCTACTGGTGGTCATTGGAATTTTCATTTGGACATTGCTTGAATATTCATTGCACCGATTTCTTTTCCACATTAAAACAAAAAGCTACTGGTTAGATCTCTCTCTCTTTCTGGCTTCTCCTTTATCCAATGTGAAATCAGATGCTAATTTATGTAAATAATTTTTACTTACAATCTATTTTGGTTAACTACTTATTGGTTCAATAATGTTTAAACGTTGTTTTCTTGGGGTTTGTATGTGTCTTTAGGGGAAATACTATCCATTATCTTCTTCATGGCTGCCACCATAAGCACCCCATGGATGGCTTGAGACTTGTTTTTCCCCCTGCTGCAACAGCTATACTATTGATACCGGTATCATTTTTCCCCTACACTACATAAATTAATGCATCAAGATACTTTGATTGCATGTTAGAGAAGAGAACTGTGGGATTTAATCTTTCATATGAGTTGTTCCCGATAATTGGAACACCCATGAACTTGTCCTGTTGGATAGTTGCTTTTGAATTCACTGAAGTTGAGTGAGTAGCCGTGAAGACTCTTGCATCTTGACTTGTTCTTGCAACTTTGATGAAGTCTCCCTTTCTCTTAATTTTTCTAGTAACTGACAGCTGGAGTGCTGGCAGTCTAAAAGTAAATGGCTTGTATTCTTAATCAGAGAACACATAACACAAACATCAAGAGATAGAGCTTTATGCGTATCGTGAACTTGCAATGAATCGTTTGTACTGATCTTAATTAGTACTGGGGTTCAAATGAAAGGTCTGCTTCTGAACTGACTTTGCAGAAGTCACGAGACTTGCAACAGGAGCATCAGCAATGCGTAGCATAGTCTATCATTAATAAAATGGTCAGAAAACCTTGAATTCTGAAATCGTATAAAATGATTAATCACTGTGCAAAAATTCCATTTCAATTTTGGTGACATTTAGAGATACTAATATAGAAGGCTCTCGTGTATAGAATTACTACAAGAGGCTCAATGAACTGATTATAATGTTAATTGTCTGCCATATCCAGTTCTGGAATTTGGTGAAACTTATATCCACAACTGCAACTGCCCCTGCATTGTTTGGAGGTGGTTTATTGGGTTATGTGATGTATGATTGCACTCATTACTACTTACACCATGGTCAGCCAAAGAGTGAAGTGCCACGGAACCTCAAGGTAAAAGATCTTATCTTCTTTACTGTGGATGACAATTAAATTACCATTTTTATTCACTATGCTACTGTGTGAAGTCATATTGTACAAGGATAAATGTTTGTGTAGACTACGAAGATGTATTAAGCTGATCAAAAGTTGGACTTTAAGCAATTTTGAACATTTGGTCGATTAAAAATTGAGGCACGTTGAGCTCAGATATAAAAAATGTTGAGACATTATTTTTCATTTATGCTTACGGACCTTTTGCTTATTGGTCACAAAGGACGATGGTTTTTCCTCTCAACTATTGTTAAAGGCAGATTAAATAAACTAGAGGGTTTAGCTTGCATAAACGTACATGTTATTTTTTTAATTTTTGAAATATGAAATAAAATAAGTATTATTATATTTTGAAATAATAATTAAAGAATAAAAAATTATTTAATTCTTCACTCTTCTGTTGTAACTTTCTATTATTTTTATTTTTATATCACATTTTATTTTATATTCTGTATCATATAATGTATAATTTTAGAGATTAATGACCATAAGACTTTAGAACCATAATAATATAGATATGTAAGTACAAGTGTCAGCATAGCTCACAAGTATTATAAATATATCATCAATTAATTAAATCTGGTAAGCTGGGAAAAATAATCTTTCCTTGGATATTCTGCAGAAGTACCACCTGAATCATCATTTCCGGATCCAGGATAAAGGCTTCGGGATCACATCATCATTATGGGATAAGGTCTTTGGAACGCTCCCTTCATCCAAAGTGGAAGAAAAAAGTAGATAAGGAACTGGGAAGCATAGCATTTGTTCAGGTGTTCAGACAAATATATCTAGAAATTCCTGCTTTTACTTGTGTATTCTTTTTCTATTATGCTTCTCAATTGATGTTTTGAAGAGTTAGCGTGCCATCCTGTGTCAATTTTATGGTGCCTCATATCTACAATCGAACATTCTGTAAAAAGTGTATTGATATGTTCTGCCTCGGATTTATGGTGGGGAAGTTTCCTGCTTGTCCATATTGTTTTTTGCTGTAACTTCACGAATGGTTGTTATTTTCTAGGATGGTTTACATATGGATTGATAGCTTCCATTAATAGTGATCTAGTCTAAGGATTTTTTATTCATTTAAACATGAGGTTGCTTCAAAATGGTCTGGTGCGGGCGTTAAAAATTTTATTTTAACCCATTGAGGCCAGTTTTTATTTATTTATTTTAATTGGGTGAGACAGTAATGAAAATATTATATTAAAACATTTAATTGTGAGAGGCTAATTTATATTTTAAAATATATTATTAAGTTATCCACTTGCTCAGTATTATGAACAATGTGTTGTTTATATTTATTTTAATTGATTATTTGGGTTATTTAAAATATCTTCAAAGATATTTATGTATAATATATGTATATAATAACTTTGTAATTTAAATAAGAATAAGAGTAAGGAAAATTTCTACCTCAGGCTCAGCCTAGAGGTAGAAACAATCTTTGAAAGATATCAAGTAGGAATACTTCCATTTAGGGCTAAGGGCTATCAGATGTTAAAAAAATTTTAGTTACTTAATTACTACCATGGAAACTTATCTATTTTTTAAGGAATAAACATTAACCTAACCTGTATTATTCAATTGGTGAATTAGGTCGCAAGTCAGTCTCTACATGCCCTTGGAGATTGTACTTGGGTAAGTTTGCTTTGGAAATCTTTTGATGGAGTTGATATATTGGCTTTTTCTCCTTTAAATTATCTTAAAAGGGGCCTAGGTATATTATTATGTAATCTAGTTCTAACTTCTGCTAGCAGCAATAAAAAAAAAAAATCTCTAATATATCGTAATCCTCATAGTCATTAGCCAACGACCTTTTGGACTCTTAGAAAAACTAAACAAGGATATATCAAATGAAGCCACAATCTTCATTCATGGCTTGTAGGCACTAACGCCAACATGATCTATGCATACAAGAGCTACAAGGGCTGCAATATTGTATTAGCAATTTTGGAGCATCTAAGAGTATAATGATATCTACTTGGTATTCACTTTTATTTCTCATATCATTATCCATGAATCTATATATACAAGCATATAGAAAATACATACGACCCAAGAGGAGTAAATCCTATACTTTAAGTAATATACAAAGAAGATGTCGCTTAACATTTTTTTTATCATTAATGCCCAAGAAGCTATAGAAGTTAGAAACAACATGGTAAGAAAGTGAACAAGATCTTAAATGTTTAGTTGTTGATCTCATAGGGTATGTATGGGATGGCAAAAATATGTAAAGGAAAGAGAAGGGAATATGTAAATTTTCTCTTTGTTTAAATTTTTTCTCTAGAAAAAAATAACACTTAAACGATTTTTTCAATATTTTTTGGCACCTCTTCATTTTTAAATAAATTTTTAAGATGTGTTTGGATTGAAAAGAATGAAGGAGAAGAAAATTTAAAAACTTTCTTCTTGTTTGAGATTCTAAACTTTGGAAAAAAAAGATTTTGCAATAATTTTCTTTAACCTATCTCTTTAATTAATTTTAGAGAAAAACCCTATTTTAGTTTTCGATAGATATAGTGATTTTTAATTTAATTATCAATAGATTATTTTCGTTAATTTAGTCTTTCAAAGATAAAAATATTTTTAATGTTGTTCTTCTACCTAAACTTCATTCATAATTTTTTACTTAGCAAAATGTTAAAATATAATTTAATCGATGACATGATTATTTCACATGTCACACATAAATTTACATAAAATAAAAATGTTTAGATAGATCAAATTTTCTAATTATATATATGAACTTTTTGACTAATTATATACCTGACAATAATTTGAGGATTAGAGTTGATTTGAATATTAAAATTTTTTTTGACTAATTGTATATATGAACTTTTTTAATATGATGTAAATTATTTACTACCTATAACTTCTATATTAGCAACAAAAATTTTAATCAATATTTTGATAAGTGATACTTTAAAATATAAATAAAAGGATAACATGAACCATATTTTTATCTTTAAAAAATTAAATTGACTGAAATAATTTATAAAAAATTAAACAAAAAATTATCATATCTTTTAAGGATCGAAATAAACTTTTATTTTTAATGTTAATTACCTCAAAGACTTAAACTAAAAGATTTTATAGGAGATCTAAATAAATAAATAAAACTAATACTTGATATTTCTTTCCTACCATTGTCTTTCGGTTTAATTCCTTCTTTTTCTTCCAACTTTGTATTCCCAAAAAAACCCTTAAAATACACAATCCCCCTCTCCCCCCCCCCCCCCACCAAATTATTTCAAATTTTTATTTTTAAAAAATTAAATTGACTGAAATAATTTGTAAAAAATTAAATAAAAAATTATCATATTTTTTAAGGATCAAAATAAACTTTTATTTTTAATATTAATTACCTCAAAGACTTAAACTAAAAGATTTTAGAGGAGATCTAAATAAAAAAAAAAAAACTAATACTTGATACTTCTTTCCTACCAGTGTCTTTCGGTTTAATTCCTTCTTTTTCTTCCAACTTTGTATTCCCAAAAAAACCCTTAAAATACACAACCACCCGCCCCCCCCCCCCCCCCCAAAAAAAAATCCAATTTTTTATTAATTACATTAGATGCACAGATAATGTGAGAGTGAAAGTTTGTTACAATGACACATCAACTTTATTAATTATATTAAATGTGATTTAAATACGCCTTAAATGATTTATTTTAATATAATATATTGATAATAATAATAATAATAATAATAATAATAATAATATATCACCCGTGCGATGTATGACAATGTTACAATAATATAAAAATATATTAAAGCATATATATAAAGATATGTATGTTTGTGTTACCAAACAATGTATTATTTAAAAATTAACATTTGAAAAATTCAAATTAAATAAGCTTATAAGTTGCTCGTAAGTTCAAATGTAATGCATAATAATACAATATAACAAATACGTAGAAGAACAATTAGTGGATTATACAAAAATTATATTATGGAAGAAATTTAATCTTTTGTTTTCAGGGTCAATCAGTACCCAACATTTTATATCTATATCATTTGGAAATAATAAAATTGAATTAGTAAAGAAAATCATTAATATCTATAAAATATTTTAAATAATTATGAACTTGAGATAGATTATTAAAGGCATCTTTATTTACGATATTGGGAGTACTCCCATAAATCTTCTAGTGATAAAATGTAACTGCAGGACACAAGAGCATCACATAATTAATTCAACCCAAATTCTTCTTTTTTTTTTTGGGTGAAAAATTTGATAATAAAGAGAGATGGAGATACTCTGAAGATTATTAAGTAGGTCCTAGCAGTATGTTAAAGAGATCAATAAGGTTCAATCCAATGAATTACTTTATATGTTTAAATCGTAAATAAATTTATTTAATTATAATTATTTAATTAATTTTTGAGTATTAAAAAATTTTTAAAGAAAAAAATATTTATCAAGTGAGATTTTTTTGGTTAAAATTATAATATTTAAAAATTTACTAAACTCTAAGTGTATAATTTAAATTAACAGACATCTCATAATAGAAATAAAACTTTTTAAATAAAAATATTTTTATATACAAAATTTAAATTTAAAATCTTACTTAAAAAAAATAAAGTACCTATCACTTTAACTATTTATCTTTTAGTTTATTAAATAAAATTTTAAATGATTTTAAAAAAATTTAAACTCTCATACATAAGCAAAAATTTTTTTCTAAATCTTTCATCGTTTGTACCAACCTGCGTTGACATTGAATCCAAATTCTAGTGCAAAACAAAGACTACAATTTATTATCTTATAGCTTAGTTCTTGTGAGATGTATCATTATTATATGAAATTTCTCTAATTTTATGATAAATTGTATTTCATAAAAATTTAGGAACTAACATGATTCGCTATTTGTTGGGACGGATTTTAATTTAAGGGGCATTTTTGTCAGACCATTTATACTTTGTTCAGTTGAATGCCAAATCGTTTAGGGTTTTTGCTTCAGATTTATGGAGGCCCTGCGCTACCCTTTTCTCACAGACTCGTAGTACCAGTAAATTTCTTATCGATTTTTCTCAAGTCTGATCTCTCATCCATATTTCTGTTAAAATGCTGAGAATATAGAGGAAGTGAGTGAAAGAACGAAGCAGATTATCATTTAGTTCAATTTCATGACCAGCTTGTTCTATTTTGTTCTCGATTTGAAACACCGACAGTTACAGAGGTTCGGCTGTATGTTCTGATACTTTCCTTGTTTACTAATTTGTTATAGAGATGGCAGCTGATCAGGCATTGACAACTGAGTCAACAAATACCTGCTGTGCCGAGGTAGGGTGTTCATTTGATTTTGTGTCTTAACAATTTGTTGTGTTTCTGCGTGTCCGCAATTTGTAGGATATTTTCAGTTTATTATGTCGATTATTCTGAACAGTGGAAGAAGAAATGCTTGAAGCTACAAGAGTCACGGAATGCTCTAAGGCAAGCTGTGAAGGTCCTTGAACAAAAAATTCACGAAACTGAGGCTCAGAATGCGGACCTCAAGAGAGGTAGGTATTCTATCTTAAAATTTTGGGCTTATGCCTTGAGTGCTGGGACTGGGGCATATCATTCCCGTGGGATTTCCCACTCTTTCATTGCTTCCTGTGTCTCCTTCACCAAACTGTTCAATTAATTTTAGGGACTAGGCATGTGGGGTTGGATTGTCTTCAGAGTAGTTCCATGCTGTCTGAATTCTTAATGTCTTCTCAAGTTCTGCTTGGTCCTTAATATTCTTCTTCCTAATTTTCTTATTCCCTTGCATTAAATTTCTTGCCATGGGGAAATGATTGGCTCTGAAGGAATCTCTGTTGCGTTTGATTAATAAGTGTATGCATTGAGTATAGAATATATCTTATTTTATTGGACAACAATTTTCATCAACCACTTTATAATATATACTCTGCAGTATGTGAAGAAGAACGAGCACAAGCAAAAATAGAGAAAGAGGAAAAACTGAAAGAATTCAATGCTAGAGTATCCTTGGAGAATGAAGCCTGTAGATTAAAATCTGAGATCAACAGGTTACAGCAGAAATGTGGCAGAGATGCTCAGGATGGAAACGAGGATGTAAAAAATTTTCAAGCCTGTATATCTGACAAGGAGAAGGAAATCAATAAGTTGAAGGAGCTTCTGGAGAGAGAGAAGATAAGGGCAGATTCTGAGACAAAGAATGCTGAGAAGGAGAAAAAGAAAGCTTCTGAAGCTTGGAAACTATTAGAAGCTGAGAAGAATAAAACGGTTGAAAAAGGGAAGCAAAATGCCGATATTGAAGCAGAGAAGGCTGAGGAGTTAAAACGAAGTGCTGAAAAGTTGGCATCTGAGATTTCAAAGTTTAAAGAGGCAACCAAATGTTTTGAAGCTGAAAAGCAGAAGCTACTAGCAGAAAAACGAAATGCTGTGTCAGATTTGGCAAAATCTCAGGAAAGTTTGAAGTATGAAAAACAGAAGGCAACTAGGGAAAAGAGGCGGGCAGATGCAGAGATGGTTAAAGTAGAGGAACAGAAGAATCTTGCAGAAGATAACTTGAAGAAGGCCATGGAGCAAAAACGACTTGCTGATCAGTTGTCTCAGCAGTTAGAAGAGTGCAAACGGACAAATGAGGATTTGAAGCTGAAGGTATCTGAATTTTCATTGCGAAGAAAACCTGTTGAAATGTCTGGAGTCTCTCCTGACATCTGTGTGAATGCTAAAAGCTCTAAAGTGAAGCTTTTAGAAAACCGTTTGAAGCTTGAAAAGCTACGAGCAAAGCAAGCCAAGGCAAAAGTTAAGTTGGAAGCTAATCATCGCAGAGTTTTACAGCATGAATTAGGTTGCTTAAAGCTTGATTTCTTTCAACTTTTCCATCGCCTTGATTTGCTAGATGCTTCCATTTTACCCTCTGCTGGAAATATAGATGACCTCGAAAAGGTTGGTTTCACTGCTGGACTTTTTGCAGTTACTTATAAATTGGATCAGTATTGCATCATTTTGTCTCCTGTCCCACATCCCCCAATACAAATACATAAAATGCTCATTATTCTAAAGAAATACAGCATAGTGCTCTTATTTAATAATGCCAGTAATTTATTTCTTGCTTATTATTTTCATATGCAGATAAAAGAATTTGACTAGATATTTATGTTTTGCTTTTACTTTTAGGGATATGGAACTAGTGCTTGGGTGTCCTAAATTGTGGGGACTTTTGGATGGTTATTTTCATTTTTGTTAGTAAGAGACTACTTAGCCTTGGGGAGTGGGAATATTTATCATTTTCCTCTAGTGATAAATAATTATTTAGCTCTATAAGATCAAGGCTTATCAATCTCAAGTCTTTTTAGCAATTATATATACTCGGCCGTAGTAAATATTCATTTTGAATAGTGGTTGATTCATTGGATCTGGATGATCTTTGATAGAGGGAGGATTATCATTGGATTTAGTCCTAAGTTAGAATTCCTATTGTTAAAAATATCCTTTTGTTTTATTTAATTTTGTTCAAAATTTCTCTAGGTGGTTGTTTTTATGTTTATCATACCCCGGGCAAGTATTTAATTGTTGATTTTCTGGATGATTATATTGCAGTCTGGAAATATGCTAAACCTGCAGAAATTGAATATCATGAGGCATGCCTACAATTCAGATCTGTCTCAGATGAATAGCCAATATGAAAATAATCTTCTGAAGTCTTGCTGCACAGCAACCATGAATGCATGTGATCCATTGAAGAAAAACATGAAGCATTCTCCACTTCTTGCTCAATCTGGAGGAAATTGTGCTGAATCCATCACAGGTATTGATTCTAAATTGGAGCCTCTGACTAGAGGTTCTAACAGAACAAAGTTAAAGAGTTCTGCAGTAAATTCCAGTACAACATCTTTTTCTGATGGACAATTGATGGGCTCACAGGATAAGAGTGCTTTTCCAGTTACTGCATCAGCAAAATTGGCTCAGGAGACTATTAATGCAAGACCAAGCATCCCATCTGATAAAACAGTAACCGAGCACAGTAAGAAGCGAAAAAGAATACTTGATACTGTTGAAAGTATTACAAATTTCTATTCTGAGGGTAAGAGGTTTTACCTGGATGTAGAAAAGAAGCTCTCTGACTTACACGGTTTGTTATATAAAAAAGTGGACAAATCATTTGAAGGAGGAAGAGAGATGGTTCCTAATATTAAGGATAATTTACAGGAAAAGAGTGAAAGACCTCACAAGAAAAGAAAGAAATCTTGCAGGGCTGAACTGGTCATGGTACATGGATCTAGCAAGAGTGAGAAAAAGGGTGTACGGGAGACCAAAGCGGAAGTCCGTGAGGACACCAAGATCAAACACAATTCCTGCCCAGCCTCTCATACTAAAGGAACCACTCAAGCATTCAGGGAGAGGATATGCGACACTACAAATAATCTTGATTCTGTTTTTAGTTTTGATGAAGTAGCTGATGGAAATTATATGAAGTTGTTAGACTTAGAAAATGCTGCTGATGAGGAATGCTTTAGAAGAGCAATGGTTGTTCCCTTGTCTCCATCTCTTCCTGAGATAGAATTTCATGAGGTTGAAGTGAATAATAAGGATAATTTGAAGCCCTTTCTCGAGGAAGCACTCCATGAAGACATGTTGAGTCTGAGAGGAGACTTGTTTCCTTCACCTTGTTTCGATGTGATTGATGTAGAGATAAATTCCAATGAAGAAAAATTTGACGTTTCAAGAGCTTCTTGTAATTCACAGCAGAAGTCTGTACAGGCTAGAGAAACTGAGTGTATGAATATGCTAGAAAGTTCAAGGGCTATGTTTCCAGTGGAGGGTGGAACTGAATCTTTACCCAATCAACTTAATTTTTTTGTTGTCTGTTCAAATATTGAGGACATAAGTAGTATATCTAGGATATTTTGTGCTACAAAAAATTGTATGGCTAGGTGCTGTTTGATTACACAAACTGGCTGGATCGTTGATAGCATTTTGACTGCAGTTGCCATGGAAGAAAAACTGTTACCAAGGTAGATGACTCATCTTTTTTTGAGATAGTAAATTACAGTGCCCATGTCTAAAATCTGTCGTAGGTTCTGTTTTTTATATTCATACTTATTTTCTTGTCACATCTGCCAAATCGGTTTGTGATAAACACAATAATTTGTTTTTTGTTACTTGTAATTTCTTTCAGGGAGAAGATTTCTGTGTTGTTTACACTTCTACTGTTCAACTTCACTGCAAGCACATCAATAAAATTTGGGAGACTTTTGGATGGAAATTTAATCCCCTGCTTGAATTCATATGCTGAACACATTTGTGCAGGTTTATTATTAGACTTACTGACTTGAATTCCATATTCTGTATATTTGAAATAATGCTTTTGTAAATTAGGAAGTTTCAATATAGTGTGTTTTATACATTTTAATTTTTCATTTTATGTGCATTTTGTGCGCTGATACCTTGCACTGAGATCTTTCCTATTTTTTGTTTTGGGCAGTTATGTCTGATGCAACGAAAAGAGTCCTGTTTTTAGAGAATTTCTCTTTGCATGAGATGCTTTACCTCATTGAAGACTTTGTCATAGAAGGAAAACTCATGGTAAACAAAAAAGTGCCCGCTGGGACCTTGTCCAAATGTGACTTGAGAACCACTGTTTTTCTGGATGGATCAATTACATGGTCTTTTGATGCAGCTTCAAGTGAACAACTGGTGGCAGGGAGCATTATATTGGCATCAGTGTGTGCAGCAACTGATTATGTTGAATTCATTTGTGAGTCTTCATATAATATTCTTAGATTGTGCAGATGGGATTCATCGAGAGTGTTGACTATTCTTCATATATATGCTTATTTGGGTGGAGGGAAGTTTTTCGAATGTGGTAATTTTGGTTTAATGGGTACTGTTTTGAAATCTTTGGTTCTGTTTCTTGAGGCTGGGAACCTACCAGTAGCCGCTGCTTCTTGTCTTCCATCCATAAATCAGCTGCATTCTGAATTATGTACAAGTGTTAAGTGCCCATTCTTGGATGGTGCTGAATCCATTGATATTGCTGCATTCTTGCTCTTAGAAAATATCAAGAAGTGTCTGCTTCAAGAGTCAGAGCAGGTTGATTTGTCAAATTTTAGATCCTTGTCAGACAAAAATAATGCAGGACAATGGTTTCATCAGGAAGCAGTTCAATATCCCACTGACATGAATTGTAATGCTGCTTGCTGTTTGAAAAAGTTCTCGTTTTCTGCAACTCAACCGTATGTTTTGAGCAATGCTACCATATGTCACCTTAGTGATGTCCTGTCATTGGTGGAGCTTGTTGCAAACAGAATGGTATAAGTTTCATCTTTTCAAGTTGATATTGGCTCTGCTTTATAAATTCTTTGTTATGCTATACTTCTAAATTTTGATTGGGTAAGGAAAGGTATTTCATAACCATACCTCATAAGATGAGTTTAGCTTTTTGGGAGTCATCCTTTATAATTTAATAGTAGCTAAAATATATTGAAATTAGTAAAACTTGTCAATATGAAAAGACTTTATTACACGTTTCTATGAAATTGATGTCACTCATAATATGTGGTTTTAATTGGCTGGGGTCACTGATTTGTAACTTGCTAGTCTAAATTTATTATGTTGTTTAAAATTGCCTATATCCTAGCTGGAGTGTGGCAATCCCAGTAAAATCTGTCATGATTTGAAATTGTGTGGAAAACTAAATATCGATTTAATCATCTTATATTAGAATTATACTTCTAGAGGTCTATTTAAGGAGTTCCACTAATAACTCCTTCAGCATATTAAGACCTGAAACAAGGGATTCCTTGTTATAATGATTTCATTGAAGATTACCTATGTGGTTAAGCTTTCTACACAGGATCTGGTGAGTGATGTGGAAGAGTCTTGATATTTGGTCAGGTGGCTTAATTTCACTGCTGAGTTGTGTTGCTCACTTTCCTTGGAAATTAACAGACACAACCAATGGATTTGGAACCATAAATTTTTCTCCATTTTCTTTTTGGTGGGAGGAGGAGCCATTAGAACTCCAAGTTCATAGGGTCTTAGTTTGCTTTGTTTATCAATTATAGCTTGCACTGGGTCCATATCAATATTTAACCTGGCCTTTATAGTGACTTGGTTTGAAATTTGTAAGATTTACATTATCAATAGTCAATTCTAGCTTGCATCATGTACACATCAATATATAACTTTGTCTTATGCTTGAAGAAAATACTGATAAGGTTTCACTATATGTGAGAAGTTGCAGCGTACATTTTACGTTAGGTGGTTGTGAGTTGTGATACTGCAAACCTACTCTTATGTGATGAAATTATAGATAAATTTTATAATTGAAATTAACTTTTGAACATGTAAGTAGTGTTTCTGCTATCTTTATTTTTATTCTTATGATTTAGTCCTATTAATATTATACAATTTCAATAACTAGTTTTAAATAGTTGAGTCTTGCTTGTCTATAAGATGATAGAAAAGATGTCTTATCTATCTTCAAGCAACTGTCATATTAAAGCATTGGAAAATTACTTGTTTTATGTTATTGAATGATTGCATAATTTACTATGTTATTTTGGCACCTTGCATGTGGTTTATATTGATCAGATGAATGCTCCAAAGTCTTGAGAGAAACTTAGAAAAGGGAAGCTAGGTTATTCTTGAGCCACAGTTGTGTTATATGCTCTGTCACCCCCTGAATAATGAATATTTGTGATATTAATTTCTTTCCTAATTTTTTTTTTGTAATTATATGCAGTTGCTTTGACATGGATATAAATTTATGCTTGTTCTTGTGCCTGTGGAAGAACTTATCACTTTATTGGGTTTATATCTGATCACATTCTCATGGTTTCCTTTTCAAATGCAGAGTTGGCACTGGACAGACATGAAGTTTGTTCCTCAGCTACTGAGTATGTTGGATTCGTGTGTAGTGGAGAACTTTTCTGTTGCCATTATCGTTCTTCTTGGTCAACTTGGGAGGTAAAATGATCTTTTCTTTGACACTGGTAGTGCGGTGATTAATCTACACATACATGTCCTATTGCAAGAGGTGAGAGGAGCAAATCTTGATTTGGGAATTTTATATTAATAGCCAGGATTGAAATTCCCCTTAAAGGTTGCTTGAAAACTTAAAGTTACATGAATCGGTCACCAAAATCCTGACAACTGATATGAGATCCAATTATCAAAATTTGCTTCTCTGATCTCTCATAACGAGTTAATAACCTTTGGTCTCTCTTCTAACTTAATGTCACCTATATTGTCTATGTCTAGAAACTAGCTGTACGATTTATTGACCACTTATGGTATGGTTTTTGACTTTCCACGTATTTTGCAGTTGGAAGTTTGAGGGAACACAGAATTGTTCCATATGTATTTTGAAAGTGATTGCTAAATTTCTAGAAATGCTGAATGTAAAATGGGGCATGCCCTTGCATGATAGGACCATAGGAAGGTAATTGGCTAGGATTAAATCTAAGTTGTTGAACACCATCATTTCCTTTAGACCCCTCTGGGGTGGAGAGGAGGGGGCTCCAAGGACCATGCCTTCTGGCAAACATCCTAGCTCTTTTCATAATCTTCTTTTAGATTTGGAAGTATAATTCATTGAAATATGAAGATGGCCTACAGAATTTAGTAATGTTTTAGAAGTGCCCGTGATCCACTGTTTTGTTCACCCTTCAAGCTCTTCTGATTTTTGTTCAGGCCATTAGCCTTTTTTCTGCTTTAACATGTGAAATTGGGAGGCAAAATATGGCTATTATGATGCATAATATATAAAAATAGTTGTCTTATTTTAATTTTTATATTTTTGCCTCTCTTTGTTGTAGATCACTCTCATTTCTGGAACTTTTTTTCAAAATTTCCAGTTGAAACAGTATTCTTGTAAGTTTTTTCTCAACTGAAACCCCTTGAGATCTCTCCCTACCATGTCTGTATTTTATTCATCATAGTAGTTATCCGGAATTACCCTGTACCAAATAAAGTGCCTGTTTGGCAATGCCTTGGAACAGAAAAAAGTTGTTGACTTGCCCATCCAAGTATCCAGTACTTATTGTTGCATATGGGGGGCATATAACTACTTCATTGAGAAGGCTTGACAACCAGCCAAATAAACATGTCTTCATATGGTGGGTAATGAAGGCTACTGGGAGTGGGAAAGCTTGATTATTGCAAAAGTTCAATGGTGGCTAGTAAAGGCTACTGGGGTAGCTTGAGTCTAGTGGGCATAAGGCATTTGGCAATCACACAGTAGTTTTAGTTGACACAAGACTAATTGCAATTGTAAGATATCCAAACATTTATAACATTTACTCATGTTTTAAAGAATTATCAAAATAACGTGCATTCAATTTTTTAAAAAATCACAACCATATTTTACTTAAGCAAATTGCTGAAGGGACAAATATTGGAGAAGCAGACATTGAATACACTGAATTTTTGGATAATACTTTTGAAACAGCTTTTTTTTTTTTTTTTTTAAATCTCAAAATTCTGGATATGGATGTTTCAGCAGGATTCCAAGATGAGGAGTATATAGGAGTAGGACTTATTGTATGTTAATGTTATCTGTCCGTATGATTTCAATTTTGTTAATCTTCTTGTGCCATGTGGTCCCTGTTATCAAAGAATGATAATTTTACCAAGTCCCCTCCCCTGTGAATATGGCAACCAGCAAGTAAGCATTTGTCTTTATAAGACTAATGCTGCACTGCTTTGCATGACAATTTAAAAACAAATTGAAGGACAACATTGAGGAATAAGGAACATATGGATTTTCATTGAAAAAATGTAGGGACCATGAGGATTATAAAAAAAAAGTTGAAGCCCTAATGCTATCTCGAAACTGATCAGCTGATGTCAAAATTGTGTCTGTAATTCCGTATAGTTAGTTTGAACCAACTTAAACAGCATGGCCCGATGGTTGGCCTTGTTACCACTTGTGGACAGCGGTTCATTTTTTGAAATCTAGTCTACTGACTTAAAGTAGCTAGCTCTTGTTTAAATTTTGCTGTCCTAGAGAAAAGCTTGAGTATATCCCATGATATAGGAGAGTCGAAATCAGGTCAAAGAATGCTTCATCTCTGATAGGCTGGCTAGTTGAACTCAGGTCATAGAATTCTTTATCTCTGATTGGCTGTGTATTGTTGCAGCTAAGAGAAGTAGGATTTTGGAGGCTAGAAAGAAGGGATGGCAAGTGGATAGCAAAATGTTGAGTATATTTTGGAGATTAGAAAGAGTTGAACAAGACAAAAAATAGGGTTGCTTTGGAATTTTAAGTAGATTTTCTGAATATTAAATAGAGGTGTAAAGGAATACAAAAGAAGATGAGATTGGACTTGTCAAGTAAAAGTTTGACCGAAATATGGGGCTGGAAGCAGGAAGAGGAGGAAAAGAGGACTTGGAAATGGTGGCTGAGATGAAACTGCATTCCAAAATCTAATATAAATAATAGCTTGACTTAATGAAATACTTTGAAACTTGTTCTGCAATGACTGAAGGTTATTGATAACCTTCATTGGAGACTCTAATGTGAGAAGTAGCAGATAAATTTGGTTGATTTGATAGAATCCATCTTTACTTGAAAGCTTTGTATGTGATGATATCTTCTTTCATGTTAATTTTTACCACTTTTTCTTGTTTGATCCACAATAATGTGAATGAGACATTGCACACTTTATTATGCCTCATTGGATAATGCAGATTGCTTTTACATGTGGTTGTTTCTTGTTGAGTAATGTCAGTATTCTAATTTTCAGGCTTGGAGTTGATGCTGGTGGATATGAAGATAGAGGAGTCGAAAACTTGAGATGCAATTTGTTTTCTTATTTATGCCGCAACTCTTCCATAAAAGCAGGACTTGCCACTGCCTCTGCTCTGTTAGGCCTTCTTCCTTTTGATGTTGATACTCTCTTTCAGAATAGCGGAGGTCTTCCATCAAATTCCTCCAAATTTGTTTCCAGCAATGGTGAAAAGTTGAGGAAGTGGTTTTCTGGGCTTGACAAAGATCAACAGGACTTGCTATGTAGCATTTCAAAGGCTGATGATGTATATAAGAAGTTGTAGTGTTTCTTCACATGAATTGGAAATCTAGGAGTCATTCTTTCATTGAGGTTGCCAATTGAAAAGTTTTGTAGATTATGGAAATTGGATGGCTTTACTGACTTGGCTTGTATGCTGCTTTTTGGCTTCTGGAAGTGTTCGCTAGAAAGAGAGACAGTTTTACCCAAAAAAAAAAGAGATAGTTGTCATCTTTCCAGACTTCCACAGCATTCAGGCTTTTCGGACCCTTACTCAACCCAGTTTTGCACTGGACACCATCTATAGATGGTTGGGGACAATCTAGTAGCTTCCATGTTCAAGCGGGAAGGCAGGACCAATGAACTTATCCATGTCTATTCCCAGCATTTCACAACAGAAAACCTGTCATATGAAGACAAGTTTGCAGATTTAATGGATGGCTTCTGGAAAGAAATTTTAGTCTAAATAGATGCCCCAACCCCCAAAAGCATATTGAACTCTTATTCAATTTAATGATGGTGTGAGAGAGTGATAATCTTCAACCAAGAATTTTTGGATTCCATGGAGGCTCATAGAGGTCCAGTCATAAACCAAACCAGGAGGAAGGAGCCACAGTTTGTAAGCCTCTCCTTCGCAGGCAACTGAAATTTTCCATATAGGAACAGTCAATTTTAATCCTAAAGTATAGAGCTCAAGGAAAGTCTTCATAGTTTTTGTATGAGTGGCTTACTTGTGTCTTTTGTAATTCGCTTGACCAGAAATAGAACATCTATTTTGCTGTAAATTTCTTGTCCCTGTAATTATTGGCATATTTGGTTATTCCAATTTTTCAACACTTGTTTACCATCTAAAAAGAGCAAATGTACTTTTTGATCCCTGAATTTTTGGCTTACAAGATTTAGATCTTTGATAGTTTTTGACTCAATACTTTGTCTTTAGGACATACATTTGTTTTGTTTTTGACTGATGAGCGAATTAACCAATAGTAAGTCAACTTTTAGGGATTGAATTCTGCTGGAGTATGTATAAAGACTAAAAAAAAGTTGAAGCATGTTTATTTTAGGAATTAGAAAGTACATTACCAGATACTGGCTGTGCCAAATATCTATTCCAATCACCAGATCTTTGACATGTTACGTAGTTAAATTTGTGATATTTCAATGTGCTTTTGCTATCTGTTTGGATGGTGAGTTGGGATGGGAAGTTCTCTGCAATTGTATGCAACTATGCATGGGCATTGTCTCTAATTTCTTTAGGATCCAGGCCAAGTTCTATTTTTAAAGGCAAATTAATTTCATGAAGTTATAAAATCGCTGCAGCCAAAGTGCACGATGTTGAAATAAGCTGACAACTTCATACAACCAAAAGAAAATATACTGTGAAAAGGAATTAGAAACAAATTCCAGACTTGGACATAATTTTGCTTCTTGGTGGGCATCTCCAAAATTTAGCCCCAGCTAAATCAGCAGAAGCTAGTAGGATCCAAATTTACTTCCAAAGCTTTGTTCATGGCTGCCTTTGTCACAAGTTCAACATAGCTTCCTGAAAGAATACTTGAAATTTAAAACTTGCTATTTTGCCAAGCATCCTGTAACTACTACATAAAGATACTAGCTTTTCTACTTCTTTATTACTGCCATGCCCTTTTATGTTGAAGGAAGCTGAGATCGTAAGAGAGGAATGCTCTGTTCATTCCTAAAGAAATTTTGTGGATCAACCTTTGTCTTAATTTGTACCAATCTTTTAAAGTTCCCCTTAAAGTACTTAAACCCCCAAGCACTTGCTTTTGAGTAGCTTGCATTATTAAGCTTGTTGGTACCTAAATCAAGATCCCTATAGTTGAAATAGGCAGCTCTTGGAGATCTAGAAACATAAGGAGCCATGTATCTATAAACCATTTTTATCCATCTTACATGCCTTTTGGATGCTTCAATCCCATCCTCTTCCCACTTGACCATGTACTGTATGTTGTATAAATCACCTTTTCTATGAGGAAAAGGGACTTCAAACTCTGAAATTTCATCCATTTTACCACCAAAAGGGTCCATTATCAGAAGTGCTAATGCTTCCTCCTCCACAAGCTTTTTCCACACCCCTTCTAGTCCTACTTTTGGTATTGGTTCCTTCACAAAATCAGACTTTGCCTTGAAAGAGCTTTTGTAAGTTGTGGTTCTATTGAGCAACACCTCTAGTGGGTCCCCCTTTTGGTACCCAGCAAAGTAGACAACAGATTCAATCCAACCCATTTCAGTACAGTCTTTTTCCTGCAATCCCAATTCAGAAAATGCCTCATTCATCAATGGGATTAGCCTTTCTGTTCTTCCAAGGAACAAAGAATTGAAGGATGCTTGGACTGTTTTTCGGTTGCTCCCACTATTTTGAGCTATGACTCTGATGAAAAGATCTTCGTCAAGTTTATCAGCAACGTATTGCCACTTATGAACAAGTTTAGTAGCTTCTTCTTTGAGTGTTTTCTGAATGTTGAACACTGTCACTATGGGTGGGACTTTAACAAGCCTAATCTTCCAAGCAAGAATGACTCCAAAGCTTCCTCCACCACCTCCTCCTCTTATAGCCCAAAAAACATCTTCTCCCATTTTTTTCCTATCAAGAAGCTTACCATTTACATCTACAAGGTAAGCATCAATGACTTGATCAGCTGCTAGGCCATATTTTCTGACCATAGTTCCAAATCCACCTCCGCTTATATGCCCACCAAGCCCAACACTGGGACAAATTCCTGCGGGAAATCCATGGATTTTACTTGCTTTTGCAATTTTGTAGTAAAGCTCACCTAGTGTTGCTCCAGAGTGAACCCAAGCTGTTTCATCATCTAGATTGATCTCAATGGAACTAAGGTGGATGAGGTCAATTATGATGAATGGGGTCTCACAGAGATAAGATAGACCTTCATAGTCATGGCCTCCGCTTCTGACTCTGACTTGAAGCTCATGTTTTCTGCTGCAAATAATGGCTGCTTGGATTTGAGACTCATGGAGAGGTGTTACAATGAGGAGAGGCTTGCTTGAGGAATTTAACCATCTGGGATTTTGTTGGGACGATTCTAAGACCTGTGAGTAAAGTGAGGAGGTTGAACTGAGTATTACTACTTCAAAGGATTTAGAATAGCCACCTACTTGGGTTAGCATGCAGTCTCTGAAACTTTTCTCAATTGGAGTGGAAGAAGCCCATGGCCATGATGATAGTGAAAGAAGAGTGAAATAGTACAGTGCAAGGTGACCCATCTCTACTATGTTGATTCCTTTTCTTTGCCTTATAGCTGATTGATATGCTATTTTTATACAGAACTGAGCAGTTCAGATTTTGGAAAGATGGAAAGAGAGATTTACTTGAATAAAATTTTAGTCATAAAATTAGCACTTAAATCTTAAAGTGTAACAAATATTTTTCTAAATTTTAGGTTAAAATAAAAATATTAAATTTTAATTAAAATTGACTATAAGAGATTACATGATCTTCTTATATTTAACATTTCTTATTAAAGTAAAGAAACTTTTGTTAATTAAATTTTAATTAGAATTAATTTTTTATTCTAAAATTCAAAAAATTAATTTATGACATAAATTAATTTTATAACTAAGTCGGATAGTAACACCTAATTTCCCAAATATGTAATACTTCCCAAAAGTTATCTTCCTTCATGTCCAAAACTCGCCATTGAAAATTCCAATGCAGAGGTGAGTAAAGGTCAAATTTATGACTTTGTTATTAGCTCCCATCCAAAGAAGTTAGAATAACTGCGTTTGTATTTTAGTCACACTAAATGGTGATTCATATTTAAGGATGTATGAGCACTTGCCATCTTGATACACTAACAAAGATGTAAAGATAATAATATTAAAAATTTTACTAATAAGCATCTTAAGTATTGATTAAAGTTTTATTTAACTGATTGATAAAATCTTTTGATATTAAAAATTAGTATTTTTCTTGAATTTTTATTAATTTTAAGTTACTAAATATTTTGTTATCCAATCAAAATTTTAAGAACACTAATTAGTAAAACTTTTATATTAAATGGATTAATTAGTTAGTGCTCTTAATTTTTCTTAATATTATATTAAGGTCTGAGAGATAATTGCAATCAGATTCTCGAACGTTGCTGCTGGGCGTTTGACTCTATTTTAAGTTTTTAGCTTTATTTTTCAATTGCAATTATTCTTAAGTGAACGTGTGGTGGAGATAGAAAATAATTAACATGTGTAGGTCATGTGATCCTAAATTTGTCTAAATTTCTAATTTTATTTTATGAAATTAGATATTCAAATTGATCATACGAGGGGTTTTATTTAGGAATAAAATTGGAGAAAAATATTGTATTGCATGTGTCCAACTTGGAATTTCATTTAGTTAAAGATTGAAAATTTATTTTCGATGTATAAAAAACTAGGATTTTACAAGAAAATTAAGAATTTTGAGATAAAATTAGGAATTTTATTTATAGAAAAAAATTGGGAAGAATATTATATTTGCATGTCGAACTTAGGATTTCAATTGACTAATTAAGGAAAGCTTCAGTATCCAATGCATAAAAAGTTAGGAATTTTGTGTCAATAATTTAAATTATGCTAACCTTTAAATTATACTTAATTTTTTTAAATATTATATTTTTAGTAAATAATTACATACAAATTAAATTATACTTAAAATTTAATTTTAAATTTGTCATTTTCAATTCAATCTTATTGGGAATAATGAAAAGACAAAAAGGATAAAAAACAAGATATATTAACATATTTAAATATTCCAAAATAAGTTTTTCAAAGTGATCGAAGTGCATGCCAAATGCAGGAATTCGTATGTTCTATTGAGGGTTGAGTCATTGGTTTCAAGTGGAGACACCGCCAAATGTAAGGACATCTGGACGAACTTTTTTTTTTTTTTCTTTCATTGTTAATTTAATAAAAACTATTATTTTCGTCCATAAAATTTGAGATTATTTGTAATTTTGTTCTTAATTTTTTTGTGTTCCTTTTGTTTCTAAAGTTTTTTTTTTATCAATTATTTTTTTATCTAAATTTTATCTTAATTAACCAACATCATCCAAATTTCTAAATTCTAGTTTACAAGCCAACTAGACTTGAGTTTCATGAAGAATGCATCTAGCATGTTTATAAGCTTATTTACATATATTTTTTAAAAGATTAAAGAAGTAATGACGTGGCCTAAGATCTTGTGAGAGAACTCTCTATTTAGCAGTGAAATAAGTGTAGATATTATTCCACAAGGAAAATCATCAATAATATATATTTATATTTATATATATATATATATATATATATTATATGACTCTATCCTTCTAGCAAGCAAGTGATATCAATAAAAATAATATATTTTATAATATAAAATATAAAATAAAATATGTGAAGTAAAGACATAAAGAGAAAAAATAAAGATAATAAAAAATTAGAGATGAGTAGATTAAATAATTTTATTTTATTTATTTATTTCAAAATTATAATAATAATAATTTTATATTATATTTTTAAAAAATATATATATACATATTTGTATATTGGAAACTTTTAGTATATTATAATAACATTGAGATCTTTTGGTTAGTGATATTACAAAATTTTATATTTTATAATATAAAATATAAAATAAAATATGTAATATAAAGATTTAAGAAAAAAAATAAAAATAATAAAAAGTTACAAATAACGGTAGGACTTATGATTTAAGGTTTATGGTTATGTGTGTGTATATATATATATATAGATATAAAATTTTACATATGTATGTATGGCCCTATAAAAGAAATAATAAAATTTTATAAGATTGTTTAAAAGACTAAAATTTATGTATGAAAAAAAACATGATAATACAACTAATAATTGATAAAATATATTATATGGACCTATTTATATGTATGTATACATAGATTTTATATATGGCCATACATACATTTTATCAACTATTTGTATGAAAAAAACATGATAATACAACTAATAGTTGATAAAATATATTATATCAAATTAAAGATTAATTTAATATATTTAATAATTTAAATTATAAAAAATTATTGATTTTTACTTATTTTTCATAAATATGTTATTTTAACAATTTTATGTTTTTAAGAATAATAAATTTAAGAAAGACAAAATTTTTTTAAGATCACAGTATTATTCAAGTATAATAAATTCAATAAGAAGAATAAATTTTAATTAAATTTTTTTTATACTCTTATATTAGACTAAAGTGATGAAAAAGTGAAGATATCATTTACTACATATCTCTTTTTTTATAATATTTTTATTTTTTTATTATTCCATATCATGTGATATTTAATTTTTTTTCTAAATTTTTAAGGATATTTTTTTTGTTATTTAATATTTTTAACTTGCCTTTTAGTTTTTTCACTAAAAATCTCAAGGATTTTTTTTTTTACTTGTATGATAAATTGATTTTTGTTATCAAATTATTAATAGATTTTAAATTTTTAAATTTTTTATTTATACATAATTCATATAAAGTTAATTATTGAGAAGAATATATTTTTTAATAAATTTATTTATCTAAAAAATTTTAAAAGTGAATCATATAGAATAATACTTACGATAATTATGTATTTACTTTTATATATGATAATTGATGTAACATTACATAAATAAAATAGTGATGAGTGTCATAACACTTTAATTTATTTAATTTTAATGTAATATAATTTTATAAAAATAATTAATAATTTTTTTTAAAAAAATATTATGTATTTAATTTACCATCTTGGTCTTTCTAAACAAAATTTTTTGCTTCCCCCTAGTTATAAGAGATGAGTCAATTAAATAACTTTCTCTTATTTAATTTATTATTTAAAAATTATAATAATAATTATTTTATATAATATTTTAAAAATTAAAAAAAAAGGGATGCATACTTGTGTATGTTAAGTATCTAATATATAAGTATACAAGTGTTTGACCAAAATATAAAAATAAAAGTAATCTCCATTTCTGTTTTGCAAGTAATGAGGCTTTATTCATCAAATCCATATCCTTAATAGGTACTCCTCCATTTTCCACTGTATTTCTCAAATGTGAAGCTCGGACTAGATGAATCTTTACACTCATGATAATATATAGTAAGAGTAAGGTGATTAGCTTGTGACAAAAGTTTTGTTTTGTTTAAAAATAATATAATTAAAATAATAAACTTCTGATGGTGTATAGATAAGGCCTCCAAACATGTATGTAGGTTCAATTTCTCACTAGACGCATCTTTTTAGAGTTTTGTTTAAAAATAATATAATTAAAATAAATTAATAAAATTAATAATATGCGTTTGTAGGTTCAATTTTTTACTAGACTTGCAAAAATGCTAATACCGTGTTTATTTCATGAGCATGTAGGGGGGGAATCGTCAATTTTTAACTGCATTTTCCTTTCGGTAGCCCATTGTGTGCGCGAGGCCCATCGTGTGCGTGAGCCTCTCTTCCTCTTAGTTCATTTACTTTTTTATTGTCACAATTTATTATTTATACTCTTATCTCTCTTCTCTCCCAAGCAATGTGTGACTTTATTTGATATACTATGTATTGAAATTCACAACAAGAAGTAGGATATTCAAACTTGTGGAAGCAAATAAATAAGAATGAACAAAAATATCTTTTTAATCGCTCAAAGTTTGTGGTCATTGTCAACTTCATTTTTAAACTTTACAATTATTATCAATTTTGTAAGATGTTTGAATTGGTTAATTATGGCACGAAACAAATTACTGTATATTATTAGTAGTTTTAATATTTAACATAAATAGTGAGTGGTGGTGTAGGTCATCAGAGAAGGTCTGACAATAGTGGTAGAGTTTCCACCGGTCAACCAATCCTCTTCTAAAAGAAGGGAGAGTGAGGATTTGACTTTTTCCAAAACACCAAAGATACATATCTCTTCAAGAGATACAACTATGCTGTCTATTGACTCAAGTCGATAGGTTTTTCAGCCTTTTTTCAATCGAAGCAATATCCATAGCTCGAATAACCAACGTAAAATATCCAACGAAAAACCATTTTGGTAGCACTACCAAAATCCCCTGCAACTTGTGTACACAGAATGGGGGGACTAGATAGACAAGTGAAATGAATTTATAAAACTTGCGATATTAGCAAACAGCACAAAGATGGAAAAACTACTTAGTCGAGAAGAATTCTAAACTTGATCCAAGGAAAAATAGGGCGATCACCCTACCAACTAAATTCGATCAAGTGCTTTTAAGCACACAAAATAGGCAGACGCCTCTAAGTACTTATTAAAACGATGCATTTAGGCATTGGAGGACTCAACTTGCACCCGTAAAATGATACTAAAAATATGAGAGCACAAGTACTCACGAGCTTGGAGCATGGTAATCCTGGATTTGGTCAACTAGGTTTAATAGCCTATATAGGCATGCCACAAATAAACCAATAAGAAGAATCTTGATCTTGCATCATAAACAAGGGAGTCTCCAGATGATCCAGACCTCGGCTCTTGCTCAGATTTAAAATTATCACTTAGTTACACACAAGTAATTACAATAATTTTATGCTTCCTTTCTCTTTTTCATTAGAGAAGATGCTACAGAAACCCCATTTTTATTGATTGTCTTTTCTTAGGAATGTTGCCTTCGCTTCTTTGTAACTTGTGCTAGATCCATGATTCCACAAATCTGGCTTTGAAAAGACAAGATGGTACTCAAAACTTCAAAGGACCTTGGTTTACGAGAATGAATTATTTGGCCACATGTGAGGCCATGAACATACAATACATAATGAGCGAGAACTTTGGTAACTATGAGAAGGGGGCATGAATTTTGTGAGAGATTTGGTGTTTTTGGAGACGAAATTCTTATAACTAACTCAGAAACATAGAAATACAATAGAAAAATTCTCCATTCATGATTTAAAAAGAAAAGCTTCGAGGTTCTTTCTAAGAAACTCCTACAAAACAATGTGGGAAGTTGTTTGCTTCCTATTCATGTACAAAGACAAAGGATGGATGTGGATCTATAATATGTCTTTCAACGTTTCACTTTTGAAAATATAATATAAAATAATAATTATTATATTTGAAATAATAAATATCCTAATGAAAAGTTATTTAATTTACTACTTTTTTAATATAACTTCTTATTATCTTTGTATTCTTTCGCCCCTCTCCTCTCTCTTCTCCTTCTTTGTTTTATATTATATATTATATAATATATAATTTTAAATAATACTAACTAAAATACCTCAGAGGCATTAGAATATATTAGTTCATTTTCGTAGTGTTTAATTTCTTATTATTTTTCTTAATGTTGTGATTTATTGCTTTTGTATATAATAAATAGCTAAATATTATAAATTATGGCAATAAATATTTTATTTTAAATAGTATTTAATTAATATTCAGTATTTCATTTTAAATAAAAAATTTGAGCATGATTATAAATAAATTTAATGCTAACTTTATGTATGTTCTAAATTGTATCATTGTGACTCAGCCAAAAACTTGATATTATTACGTAATTGTGTATATAATTTTAAAATAAAAATAAATAATTTCAATATTTGAATGTTTTAATTGATTAATTTATTTTATCAATTTAAAATATTTTTAAGTAACCTAATAGTTAAACCATATTGACTTGAGCTCTTCACGGGTCAATGATTAGTTCCGGTTTAAAAATTAAGCTTGCAAAGACAGTATTTTTCACTAGAATTTACCACAATGACAAATAACAACAAAAATCATATTAATATTTTCCTAAGAATTATATTACACAAATACAATAATGAAAACAAAAAAATTAAAGATTTATATACAAAAAGAAAATTATGTAAATTATACAAGTAAAAAGAAATTATTTTAATTACAAAATTATTTAAATCATAATAATTTAAGAAAACAAACAATTCTTTAAAAAGAAATGAATATTTTCATTTTCATACAAAATTCTATATTGAAAAATAAAACACTAAAAAGATATAATTACTATTAGAAATCTTACCTTATACGCTCGTGCGGTTGTGTACGCAAGTAATAGACTCAGAAAATGTTAAACATACACGACATGGTAGCTGCCACATCAAATGCAACCTCACTTGGTCGAATGACATGGATGTGCCATGTCACTCGGTCAACATGTGGCAAATGCCATGTCACTTGTCAACTAACTTGACACGTGTCATGTCACTTGCTAATTGATGTGAAAAATGTCACGTCACTTGGTAATTGACGTGAGAAGTGCCATGTCACTTAATAAATGACATAACAACTGCTACATCAATAAAAAAATTGATGTGTCATGTGTCACATTGCTAAGTCAAATGACATGGCAAGCACTATGTCATTCAGTCATCTATCATGACATAAGTCATATCATTAAGTTAATTGATGTGGCACGTCAATCGATCAACTAGCATGGCATGTGACACATTACTTAATAACTAACATGGCAAGTGTCACATCACTCAGTTAATTAACGTGGCATATACCACATCACTCTATCAACTAACGTGGCAAGTTTCATGTCGCTCCTTTAATTGACGTGACATGTGCCAAGTCACTCAATTATCTAATGTTGCATATGCCATGTCATTATTTCAATTGACACAACTTGTGCTACGTCACTCCTTTAACTAACATGTCACATACCATGTTACTTGGTCAACTGATGTGGCACGTTTCATATCACTTAAACTAATGTGACACGTTTCATGTCACTTAAACTAATGTGATTTGTGTGACGTTGTTCTATCAATTGATGTGGTAGGTTCCACGTCACTCTTTCAACATATGTGGCTTGTGCCACATCACTAGGTTGATTAATGTGATAGGTTCATGTCACTCCTTCAACTAACGTGACATATGTCACGTCGCTCAATCAATTGATGTGTCACATTTCATGTCACTCCTTTAACTAATGTGGCACGTTTTACATCGCTCAATCAATTGACCTTTTACATTCTATGTAGTTTGATGAATTGACGTGACATATTTCACTTCACTCAATCAATTAACGTGACACGTGTTACATCACTTTGTCAATGACGTGATAACTTATGCATTGCCTCATAAAACGTGTGATCACTAAAGGTTATATTATATAATTTTATAAATTCTTTATTTTTAAATATAAAAATTTTAAATACATTATTCTTAAAAATAGTACATATAAGATTTTATTTAATTCTTTTTATTTGAATATTTTTACATTGAAATAAATTCTTTTTACTTATATAATTCACATAATTTTCTTTTGGCAAATCTGGAAAGTTTTTTTGTTTTCATTATTATTTTTATGATATATAATTATTAAGAAAATTTTATATTATATTTGTCGATATTGTAAATTCGAATAAAAAAAGGTGTTTGATTAATATTTAAACCTAAAATGTTTGATGATGATTGAGGAGCTTGAGTCATTGGTTTAATTTTGGGTTATTAAAGAACACATTGAACCATTATAATAAATTGAAAAATTCAAAAAATAAAATTATTTATTGTTATAAAAATATCAAATTATAAGTTTTGGTATACTTCTTGTTATAAAAGTACAATTGAAGATAAACATAAAATTAACTTTAAATTAATTTATTATCACATTCAAATTTATTATTTAAAATTATATATTGAAAAAGTAATTAAATGATAAAAACTAATTTTAAAGTTACCACAAATTATAATATTTAACTATTTATAATGTATAAAAGTAATAAATCAAAAAATTATAAAAAATAATATGAAATTAAGCATTACAAACAATGAACTAATATATTTTAATGTCTATGAGGCCTTTCAATAGTCCCTAAAATGATATATTACATAATATAAAATATATAATAGGTAAAATATATTATATAATAAATCATAATTTTAATAAAAAATATTAATATTATTATTGAGAATATTTTGATCAAAATACATAAATTTATAAGTTTTTTATATTTATAACAGAGAAACATATAATTTTTTAAAATAAAAGGAAGATATGTGAAATTTACCTTTAAAATAATTGATAAAGGATAATTTTGTCTAAAATCATGTTAGAATGCATTTTTGAATTTGTGTTCAATAGCTTTTTCATGTGCTTTTTTGAGATGCCGCAAAATATAACTAATGAAAAAAGCTCATTCCCCCCCCCTTTTTTAGTGCTTATGCTTTTTTTTTTTTTAAATTCAATCCATACATTATTATTATTTTTTTTATCAAAAGTACTTCGAAGTCCTCTAGTAATGACATTGATGACTTTGTGTTCTAGGACTTGTTTCATGTCTTGCTCCTTGCTTTTGTCATTGTCACGATCAACTAGATACTAAGCTTACCCCATTGAATTAGGTCCTTGATCGCATCCTTCAACTGGATGCAATCATTTGTCAAATGGTCGTAATCTCGGTGAAAACATCAATATTTGCTACAATCCAGCTGCTTATTGCTTCTTCTGAATTTGAGCATTTGTGAGAACTAGATAATATTGGAGTTGTAAACTTTGTCAAGGATGCAAGAAGTAGGCTTGCTGAGGGACGTGTATATGGAAAAGTGGGCTTTAAGAGGTGACCTCTATCTCAAGTCTTGATCTTTGGGGCTTTTGGAGCTATTCTTCTTGTCTTTATATCTTTTCTCCTTGGGATGATCGCCCTGTGCATTTGATTTCATTGCATGCTTCATGATGTAGGCATTATCCTGCACAATATACTGGTTTGTGTAGCCAAGCAATTTAGTTGCCTAGGCTCTCAGGGTGCTTGCATTTGGTGGAAGAGAAGAAGGGGTCGTGACGAATATTCTTTTTGATTACATGGATGGCGACCAAGTTGGAGAGATCTTAGATTTGTAATGTGGCCTTACTAAATCGGGAGAAATAACACTATAGTGTCTCATTCTTTCTCTTGGGTGAACAAGATAACATTGTCCAAGGATTTTTTTTGGAAACATTAATAGTTGCAAAGTGCTTGAGGAACTAGTCAAAGGCCTCGTCAAATGAACTTTTGGTGGAGTTCGCTGGTAACAAGGAATACCATTGTAAGAAGGACTCTTTGAGCATATGACTTTTCATGCAGGATTCATTGATTTCAAAAATTTAGAAGAAGGAGCTTGAAAAGGAAAGAATATATCAGCTATCATAAGAACATCTTCTGATTGATTAAAAATTTTAAAAGAAAACTGGATCCAATTAAGAGCTGTCAATCCCATGATTTTTGGACTATGAAGTAATTCAAAAATAAATATAGCTCAATAGTCACTAGTATCAGATATAAAAAGAGCTTCATGTGAAGACTAAAAGATCATTAAAAAAGATAGAAAACTTGAAAGAAGCAGAAAGTTTAAATTGCATTATTCTCTGTGTGAGTTATTGTTTTGTATTTAGAGTATGAATGACTTAAGCTTTGAAATCTCTTTGTGTGAAGTTTTCTACGTGTTGTTATAAAGGAGTCCTAAGTAAATTCTTTTAGACTGATCTTTAGAGGAGCTAGGGTTATTAGATACTATGTAACAAACTTATAAGGTGTGAAGTTTACTAGGTTCCTATACTATAGGGTCATAAATTTTTCATTTTAAATCCATTTTAAGCAAATGACCTATAAATTTAAAGTTCATTGAGTCTAGTTTTTCATAACAAGTTTTATACCAAAACACTTTTTAGTTTGGGAGCTATGATCAAAAGAGTGACCATAGGTCAAAATTTGACACTGCTCCTTAGCCTCTAGTTTAAATGGTCATACCTGTTTCATTTTAAGTTCATTTTAAGAAAATGACCTATCGTAGCAAATATATTTCAGTCTAGTTTGTAATTAAACAAGTTTAACACAAAAAATCATTTATATTTAGGAAATATGATAAAAAAGGTGACCAAACAAAGACTCAAATCACAAAGTTGCATATGTCTAGGAGTTCATGAAGTTTTGATTCATATCAACAAATTTGGTGTCTTCTATAACTCATTTAATTAAGGCTTACTCTAGGAACCTGAATTAGGAAGGAAGCAGAGTTAAAGAATGCATTCAATTAATACGCGTAATGATTTTAGAAATTAATAATGCGCTTATCTTTTTTGATACTCTACATTTACGAAACTAACCAAAAAGAGGAAGAAAGAATATAACTTATCATGCCGGATTCTTTGATTTCAAAAAGTTTAAAGAAGGAGCCCAAAAAGGAAAGAATATATTAGCTATCACAGGAACCTCCTCTAATTGATTAAAGATTTCAAAAGAAAATTGTAAGATCTAATTAAGAGCTGTCAATCCCATGATTTTTGTACTATAAAGAAATTTGAAAATAAATCTAGCTCAACTAGCATCATATATAAAAAGAGCTTCCTGTGAAGAATGAAAGATCATTGAAAAAGATAGAAAACTTGAAAGAAGTAGAAAGTTTAAATTGCATTATTCTCTGTGTGAGTTATTGTTTTGTATTTAGAGTCTGAATGACTTAAGCTTTGAAATCTCTCTGTGTAAAGTTTTCTAAGTATTGGTATAAAGGAGTCGTAGGTAAAAGTTTGTTAGATTGATCCTTAGAGGAGCTAGGGTTATTGGATACTTTGTAACAAACTTAGAAGGTGTGAGGTTTACTAGATTCCTGTACTGTGAGCATAAAAACACATATGTTGATCCCATAGAGAGGGTTGCTTGGTTGTAAGGATATCTCTTAGTATATAAAACTCTTTTGCTATGTGCTTGAGGAAAGGATATAGGGATCTGGTACTTTTAGATTCTGAACCTCTATATATTACTGTCTCACTTTTATTTGTGCTTGCATAAATACTATCTACTTTATAGGAACTAAAATAATAAGGGTCTTGCTTAAAAGAAAAATTAAATTACCCAATTCAATCCCCCTTCTTGGGTACTTTTTTGGATAACAGATATCACACCATCTTTTGTGTCCAACCAAATATTTTAAAAACTAAAATTTCTTAAGCCAATAAATGCTAATCTACCTAGTTGAGTCAATTGGCTATCTTGATGTAGCCAAGCTTCTAAATCTTTAAATCTTCAAATACCTCAATTCTTTAAGCATCGTTTTTTCTTCATCGTTTCTTTGAGCAAAACATGATGTTGATCTTTCATTCCCCTACTTCAATGTTCACTCTTATTGGACAATCCTACATAGAATATATGAAACTTGAAAACTGAATAGTTAATCCAATTCATAGTTAATAATATGCATGACTATTTAACATTTAGTTTAATATAAGTAATCTTATCATACAAATGAGACATATATGATTATATGCAATTTAGATTACATAAATAGCATATCAAAAGATCTACTAGATATATTACTAGCAAGTATATCTCATCATCTAAGAATAAGGCTTGATTCAAGTGAAGGTAATGCATATTAAAGATTATAATAACGTATAACTTATAAAACATATGGGAATTATATTCGTAAAACATTTATCACTCATTTGTTATCATGAAAACTTATAACCTTAGGTCTACAATTGTTTCTATATTACTTCATCTTTCTTAATTTTCAACAAAAAATTATGGTTAAGAATTTTCTAGTAAAGCTACCTAACAAACAAGTTGCTAATACTTTTTTCTGTAGATGATATTACGATAATGATTCATATGGATAGGAATTAATTATCTCTCCTTACTGGGTTTTCTATATACTCATGATTTAGATAGTCCAAGGTTGTTGTCTTATGGTTAGAATAGTGAGTCTTAAACTTACAATTACTTGACTTGATATCAAAATAAAAATAAATTTTCATGACCAATTACCATAACATTTTATTATTTGTTTTCTAAACTAAGTTAAATATATTGACTTTAGTCTCTTTTGCCTAGTTGTTGCTACTCATGCTGCATTTGATGCGAGGTTTGTTCCTAATAATCTCCAGGTGACATTTTACTTTACTTTCAAAGTAGGATCTACTATTGGATTCAAGTTGAATTGTCTTTTAAAGCTGATCAACAATTGTGCTTTTAGCGGTAAGATAAATGATAGTTGTAAATTTTGGGTTAGGATATAGTTATTTTTCAATTCAATTTTTGTCTTTGTGAACCGCAAATGCCACTGACTAATGAATAGTTTGGGGCCGTTGCAGGTTGCTTCAAAGAAACTCAGAATTTAAAGCTTTCCTTTACCATTCCTTTCATTCAACCATCTTGGGCACATTTTCTGCATTTCAAAACTAGGATAAAGAAGTAATTGCTTGCGTTTCTAACTTAAATTGTCGCTCCCTTCCTCACTGATGTGATCGCATGCGTTAGGGCTTCCAGAAGGACGTGCGGCATGCATAAGAATAACCAGACTGTTATGGAGAGAGGATGAGTGGAGCAAAGGCAATGATTGCTTGGTGAGTACTTTTATGTGAAGGAATTGGTGGACAACCTAGGAAGATTTAATATAGAGGAGATTCGATGAAAAGAGGGCATATCTCGCATATCGCACATCCTGGTTTTTGGGGGCATTCTCGGACTTTATCTTCTTCTGGAGGAAGGAGAGTACAATAAGGAGGGAGCTAAGGAACTTCACTCTGATTCATCTTCAGAGCTCAAATCAGCCACGAGTGGATGATTCCCTTAATTCTGGTTAGGGTTTTTAAGTTCATAGTTGATCTCGAGCTGTGAGGCCAGGAATTCATTTTATTAGCTCTATCCAGTTTAGAATTTTCTATTTTTCTGTTTTACAAATATGGAATAGGTGAACTGTGTAGATGATAGGGCCCATCTTTGTACATTGAATTGTTTCTAATGCTAGTAGTTTTTCTTGGGTCCTTAATTGTCTAGTGCTAAATTACATAAGTAATAATTGATGTAATAAAGATGTACGTTACGCTTTTCTTTATATAAAGGGGAATAGAATTTAATTTAAACCAAGTTGAAAGTTTTACTTCTGTTAATCCGTGTTGGTGTGTTTCGTTTAATCATAATGTTGATCAAGAGTTAAATGTTTTAGATTGCTAATGAATTAGGGTAACTAATGAATGTTTTTTAGTTCAGTAATTTAGGAAGAAACTCAGTGATTATCTAAAATGATTATTGTGCCCAATATGTTAAAATAGTACAGTTAATTAGGCCGATGAACAGGTTCGAAATGCTCTTAATGTCATGAACCCTTGACTGGTATGCATCTCAAGTTTGTTTCCATTACATTTTAATTAGCCGTGCCTATAGGTTATTCTCATTGTGTTGATTATTTACACTTTTTATCATTACTTTTTGATTTCAATCACTAAACCTCCCTTGTGAGATCGACGACCTTACTCACCACTGTACATTGAATTTCATAGTAGAGTAGAATTTATTCTAATTTGCTGGTTAAGACACTCATCAATAAAACTAATGTTTTATCTATGTGAGGTATAATAAATAATAAGTTTTACTATTTAAACATCTACCATTTTATTGTTTTCATTTTTTGCTTTTAAATTTTAACTTGCATACTTAATGGTTTTAATGTTTGAAAAGTTGAATTTTTTAAATATATTTGTAGATTTTGTTGTTTTCGTTATGTTTTTATGCCTATCATCCCATATATGATTTGAGCTTCTCTAAGCAGTAGGTTCTTTATCATTTTATTCATTTTAAACAAGTTTTTGGTCATTTTCCACCACTCAAGATCAGATATCCTTCCTTTGAGTATGTGTGTATCTATAAAATGCCTCATTATTGAATAATTTTGTTATTTATCTTTCCTTTTACCAATATTTCTCTTTAAAATTTTTTCAAAGCTTTGAGGATGTGTAACTCAATGTATGAATTGTATAGGGTAATGGCTCTACAAGAACATGAATGAGAACCTGAAACAATGATTTAAAGTTTTCTTAGCTTTATGTTGAACCCCAAGAATTACAAACTTTTTGGTCTTGGTGCATATGTTTTGATTTGTTTTGTTTTTGGTAGATACATGGGGCCTAGGCCCAAAGAAACAAAAATACACCAACACCAATTCATACACAGGCCCTAGCAAGCTCGAATCGAGAGGCATCAACAGAAAGAGCAGGCAACAGCTCCGACAATGGGAGAACCCAAACTCGCCTACCCAGCGCCGTGGTGAGACTCAAATTAGCAAGCATGTCATGTTTTGTTTTCTTGTCAACTTTACTATTGTGGACTTGAAGTATAATTCATTTATATGATGTAATAAACAATGTTTTGTTAGGTTAGGTTTAACAGAAGGGATTAGTTTCAAAAAGTGATAAATTTATTATTTTACCATACTTCAAACAAAATTGTTAGGATACCATGAAAAAAAAAAGAAATATTTGTTATACTAATTTTTTTAAAAATAAAATGAGTTTATCTCACTATCCTCCTCCATAATTTTGCATTGGTGCTAGATTTGTGGATCTTACGCTTTTTCCCTTCCATCTTTCAGTCTCATTCTAATAGTAGTGTTCTACTTTGTTGCCAGAAAATTTGTTTATGCTAACAAATATATTGATTTTACAGTAGCAGTTTTGGCTATTATTGTCATAAAATAAGTTTATACTAGCAATTGGTATAACCAAAAAGGGATATAGCAGTGGTTTGTTATTTAGTAGTAACAGTTATGAAAACTACTGGTATAGTTTTTATTACTTTTAGCAGTTTTAATTGCTGGTAAAACTCTTTTTTCTATTAATGTACGAAAAGCTACACTTCCCTCTTCTAATTGATAAAGAAAACATATACTTCCATCAATATTGACTAAAATATTCTCAAAGATAATACTAATTTTTTATTAAAATTATAACTTATTATATTTTGATTAAAATAAATGAAGTTATATGTTTTCTTTCTCTATTAGGAGACAATAGTGTAACTTACCGAAAAATTAATAAGTTTCAAAACTATATATATTAATATAAATATAGATATATCATTAAGATCCCTTATTATTCTTCTTACATTATCCATTCAATATGCATCTTGTACAGAATACCAAACATACTTAAATTACATTGATCCAACCTCTCAAATTACTAACTAGCAATGAATGGAGGTATACTCTGCTCATGCCTAAAGAAATTGTGTGGATCAACTCTACTCTTCACCTTCACCAACCTATTGAAATTCTCTTTAAAATAACTGTAACCCCAACCATAACCCCTCAAATAGCTTGTCCCATTACTCGGGTTCATCCCCAAATCAAGATCTCTATAATTCACATAAGCCTCCCTTGGAAACTTTGAAGCATAAGGACCCATTGACTCATAGAACCTCCTAATCCAATCCATATGTTTGGCCATACTCTTCTCTCCATCTACCCACCCAGTGAGATCCTGAATCATGTAAAGAGTTCCTTTCCTATGAGGAAATGGAGTTGCAGACTCCGAAATTCTGCTCATCATTCCTCCATAGGAATTCCAAATCATGACAGGCCCATCTTCTTCAAGAAACACTTTCCACAATTGATTTAGTGCATTTTCTGGGATTACTTGCCTCACAAAATCTGATTTGGCTTTGAAGTAAATTTTGGGCAATGTGGGTTTTCCTTCGAGGAGAATTTGAGGAGGTGTGTCATTGGGTAATCCTGCAAGGTATAGCACAGATTTGATCCAACTTGTTTCCAAACAGTCCCTTTTGGTTAGACCCAATTCAGGGAAGCTTCTTTTCATGACATTGAGGAGTGTTTGGGAGTCTCCTAGGAACAGAGCATTGTATGAGGTTGTCACTGTTTTTTGACCTGAGACAATGGTACTGTTGGCTGTTTGAATGAGGACTCTTATGAAGAGATTTTCGTCAATGTTTGGTGCTACTTGCTGCCATTTGTGAAGAAGTTTGGTTGCTCCTTGTTCTAAGGTTTTGGTGACAGTAAAAACTGTCACTATTGGTGGTACAGGGACTAGTTTTATTTTCCACCATAGAATAACTCCGAAGCTTCCTCCTCCACCTCCTCTTATTGCCCAAAATAGGTCTTCTCCCATGGCTGCTCTGTCTAGAATTCTCCCATTAGCATCCACAATTTGAGCATCGATTACGTTGTCAGCTCCAAGGCCATACTTTCTCATCATGGAACCATAAGCACCCCCTGTAATATTTTTTTTTCTTTAAATTATTAGCATTTTCTATAGAAAAAGAAAATACAAGCACGCACACCTTCTCAATTATATTATATGTAAATAAAGGCGGTTAAAGATAATTTCTTTAACGTTATCTTAATCTTATTTATTAAAGATAACTGAGAGTTGTATTTACCTGTAATGTGACCTCCAACACCTAAGCTTGTGCAGAGTCCAGCAGGGAAGCCATGGACAGAGCTTTTCTCTGCAATTCTGTAATACACTTCTCCAATGGTAGCACCAGCTTGTATCCACGCAGTATTTTGAGCAATATCAACATTAACTTCACGAAACTTCACCAAATCCAACACCATGAATGGCTTCTCAAGCAGAGACACATATGACAGTCCTTCATAGTCATGTCCTCCACTTCTCACTCTCATGTGTATTCCCAATTGATTCGCACACATCACACCTGCCTGCACATGAGACTCATGCAGAGGCGTGAATATGAACTCTGGTTTAGGCACTGAAGGCAACAAGTACCTTAGGTTCTGAGCTGTGGACTCAAGAGTTGAAGTGAAAGAAGAAGCATTGATGTTTGGAGAGTAAAATGCTGAAGGGAATGGAATTGGGACGTTTGAATGGTGGGTTAGGCAAAGCTTGAAGCTTTCTTGAATTGGAATGGAAGTGGACAGTGAAACTGATAGAAAGAGCATAAAAGTGGCAAAGTATGACGGTGATGATAAGCTTTGAAACATCGTCATGGTTTTAGTTTGCATTGTTAGTGTCTGTTTCTTGTGTTGAAGAAATGGGTTTTATATACAAAGTTCAATGGTATTTTAAAGTGGCAGTATACGTATAATTGGAATTATTTGACTGTTGAATATTTGGTATTTGAATGCCGGCAATATATATACTACTTTTCTACCCAAAGGGTTAGCTGTCTCTTCCTTTTTGTTTTGGCTAAAACGTTAAAAAAGGAAAAAAAAATTTGAACTTTAGATTTTGTATAAAAAAATTTTACAACTAACAAATTTAACCTAAAAAAAGCAAGCTAGTCAGTTGAGATTCAAAGAGGGTTGCTTTTTTGCTTCTTCAATTTCAGAAGTTTTTTCCAGTTTTCATTTCTCACGTTGAAGCAAACTAGTACATGTGAACTGATTTGTTCCCAAATGATAATAATACCCTTATTGATGAGTGTATTTCTTTTTATGTGGCAATGACATCAATATTTTTTTATGATAATTGTAATGAGTGTTTTACACTAATTGAAAGTCTGGGAGTTTATTGGTCAAAACTTAAAAGAGTTTAGAAAGTCATTTGCACATGATCTCACGGTTAAGAGATTTTTTTGTATTTTATTCTTATATTAATTTTATTGATTTTTTTTAAATAACACGTCTTTGACTCTATCAAAGCTTGACTTGTCTTTAATAGAGATAACTTTAGATTATATTTTCTTTGCTAAAAAAGACTAAGAAAAAAAGAGAAAAGAGAAAAAATAAGTAATAAAGAAGAAGAGGGGAAGATGGAGAAGGAGAAAAGAGAAAAAAAAATGAAGAATGTTAAGAAACCAGAAAAATGGAGAAAAGAGAAAGAAGGAGGAGGAGAAGGAGAACAAAGAAAAAAGAAAAGTAAATTACAATTTTTTTTAAGAGATGTTGAATTTGTTTTTCTCTTTTTATTTTGTAAAATTGTAATTCTCTTCCTTTAAAAATAAAAAATTTTACAATATTATTCTCTTTGATCAAAATATTTTTATTTATATAATTAAATATGCATTTAACTACTTAAAAAATAATTTTTAAAAAATTAAAATAAGTTAACTTTATAATTTTTAACTCAAAAATAAATTATAATGAAGTAATAGATTTTAAAATATACTTTTAATAAATTAAAATTTTTTATGAGAGTATAATTTGCTTATAAAAAAAGAAAAAGAAGAGTCATGGATAGAGAGAAAATATGAGAGAAGAAAGAATGACCAAAAAAAAAGTTCCTTCTTTTGGTTTCTTTTTGTTTTTTTAAAAAAATAGTGACTGTATGTGTCAGAGATTGCCTCATCTTTGAGAGAGATTGGTGATTAAAAAAATTTTGTATAAAAAAAAAAAAATTTTTCAACCATAGAGCTTGATATAATTATTTTGATTGAGACAATAAAATAAAAAAAATTGTAAAACTAGAATATAAAGAAGAAAACTTCAAAATTGTTGATGTGATGTTATAGAGAAAAATAATTTTTTTAAAAATAATCTTAAAAATTTTTTAATTAATTTTTAAAATTGAGAAAATTAAATTATTTAACCTTTTAAATTAAGGGAAGTTTTCGTATTTTGAGTTTTTTTTTAATAGATCGTATTTTTGTGTGGATAATTTTTGTTGCTTCTGCATGTTGGAATGTTATTACTTAATTGATATTCATGGCTGGTTTTATTTGGCATCGACTAAAAATCCTTTCATAAATTAATTAAGGATATTGTGTGAAAAACATTTGAGGATTTACGTTTACTTAATTAATACCATGCCTCTTAGCTTAGCAATCGCAACATATTAATTTTTACAAAGCCTCTCACAAATGATTTTGGATCTTTTTTTTGGCCTTTGCCTGGCTTTTTAGCGGCGATTTTATCCGCTGCTAAATGTGTTTTAATATTATAAATAATTAATTTAAAAAAGTTATAGTAATAATAATATTTGTTGCAATAAAATTTAACAACGGAAAAAACCGCCGCTAAAAAGCCAAATCTCTCCTCCATTACTAATGTAGCAAATCCAAAACGTGGCAGTCTATTTAACGAAATGTAAAACGTGAAACTGCCTACTTTTAAAATACTCTAAAAAATTTATAAGAAATCTATATAATTTTTAAAATCATATAAAAAATAATATAAGATTAACATCTCTTATATAATTAAAAAATATAATTTATTTGAATTATTTCATCTTTTATTTTTTAATACTAAAAAATATCTTTACAAATCTATATTTTTAAAGATCTAAATATTTAGTTTGAAAGGACATTTTTTAGTATTAAAAAATAAGAGATAAAATCATTTAAATAAATTATATTTTTTAAATTGTATAAGAGATGTTAATCTTATATTATTTTTTTTATATGATTTTAAAAATTATATAGATTTCTTATAAACTTTAATTGTGTATTTTAAAAGTAAAAGAAAAGTAGGCAATCACAGGATTTGCATTTCGTCAAATAGGCAATCACATTTTGAATTTGCTACATTAGTGATAGTGGAGAGGTTATAAACCCTGGTTCGTCTGATCAGTACTCATTAATTAATTGGGTGAAAGAGGGTTCTTCTGGTTTCGTCAGCTCCAGTTCGAGCAGAATGACAACATCATCTTGCGTACTTAGTGGTGATGATGGCGGCTTTGTAATAACCAAATCATGGGTGACAACAAGCAGCAGAAGATAATACATCAATACTCTAAACAGAATCACAGGCAATGCATAAGAAACAAAAACTACAGAGAACATAAAAAACATCTGATACAAACAAATTCCAATACTCATCCTGGATCCAAAGATGATCCTACACTACGCAATTGCGTGACTCCCCTGAAGTCTGCCCAAAAAGTATGAGACAAAAATCGAGGAACACTAGGATAGATGAAGTCATTCTTAGCAGCAACAACATGTTTTGCCAAGTAATCTGTACACTCATTTTCTTCCTTAAAGATATGTTTGAGCTCAACCTGTGAAAACTCTTGCAAGAAAGACCTACAAAAATCAATCATATGTCGGAGACGGTGAGTGGAAGCTAAATTAAAATCCTTTACCTTTTTATCAATGAAAAGCAAGCAGGTTCGCACTAGCCTGTCAACTCCCTTGTCTCTAGCTAGTTTTAAACCCATTAGTAAACCCCACATTTATGCAATTAAGCTAAAACCGAAACCCATAAACATAGAGTAACCACATACACAATTGCCATGATCATCAAGGATAACCCCTCTGAAGCAATGTTCCCCTGTTTCCCCATACATGTTCCATCTATATTTAGTTTGTACCAACCTTATGAGGGAGGCTTCCATCCTACTTCAACTAACTTTTGAGAATTTAAACCATTGTTTTTATTAGATAGGAAGTAAAATTCTGCTGCTTTGGCTAAGGCCATGTTGCTAATGGCTGAAGGAAGAAATTCAAGATCTTCAAATACCTTTTTATTTCTAGCAATCCATAAATGCCAAATAAGGTAAGAGAAAAGGGTCCCATGAGGGATGTTAAAGGAAGAAGTGGTTGCAGAGCTCATAGCATTAGCTTTGATCCAAGTGTTGAAGTCAGTTGTCAAAAGCGGTTGAAATGTATGGTTGACTGAATTCCAAACCTTCAATGTTTTGGAACAATTTTGAAAAAGATGTGCTGGGGTTTCTTCAAGAGACCAAGGCGGGCATAAAGGATTAATTTGGATTCCTCGGTTGGAAATATTACTTCTACAAGGGATTGCATTATGCAAACGTTTCCACAGGAAGTATTTATAAGTTGAATAGGTCTTAGCTTTCCACACCCATGAGGAGTCTAAAGGCTGGATTTGAAGAATATTCGGGTTAGCTAGCAAGCATGATGATTTTAGATCAAATTTCCCATTTAGCTTACTAACCCAAGCAATGTGGTCTTTTTTAGCCGAGTTTAAATCCAAGAAAATGGACTTACCATTGTAGTGAAAGCATTGGGAAGGACAAAAGAAATTCTATCCCAATTCCAATCGAGGTTTGGATCACCTATTTCAGCCACTTAAAGATATGCTTCTTCTCGAGTAAGAGGACCCTTGATCAAATTCCTTAAAGGACCATCAGGTGTCCATTTGTCATACCAAAGGTTGACCTCACGACCAGAATTTAGAATCCAAATGATCCCTTTCTTAAAGATAGGTTCCCATTTTTTAAAATATTTCCCAATTATGGAAGATTTCGGTTATGTGTAGCCTAATCTATGTTTGCAAATTTTAACCCATACTTGGTCATCTTCTGTTTTAAACCTCCTAAATAATTTACCAAGAAAACCAAGATTTCTCTTATAGCTCTTAACCAACCCAAGCCCTCCCATAGATTTTAGAAGACAAATCTTATCTCAACCAATGAAGTGAATTCTCCTTTTGTCATTTGAGGAGCCCAAGAGAAAGTCTCAGTGGAGTTTATCAATTTCAGAGCATATGCTTTTAGGGAAAGGGAGGCATTGCATGTAGTAGGAGGAGATTGTCGATGAAACTACTGAAAAGAGTGACTCTTCCCCTGAAGGAGAGGGATTTGGATTTCCATGATGTCATTCTGTTTTTTATTTTTTCGATTATGTCTTTGTGGTCACTTCTCCTACAAGTTGACCCGATAGGAAAATCCAAGTATTTCCCCATGTTTTGGGAAGTCTTAAACCTAAGAATGGCACTAGCTTCAAGTTTACAAGAATTTGGGGTATTAGGAGAAAACCAAATTGAAGACTTGCCTTCGTCTATAGATAAGCCCTAACAGCTTAGAAAAACATCAAGAGCTCTCTTAATTTCCGGAGGAAAAATCCTTCCGAAATACACCTATTAATAAGGATAAAATGTTGAACTGTAGAAATACACTTCCATATGAGGTTGGTAACATTTAAGGGAAAACCAAGCTTGATGAGAATATTTCGGATGAACACCCAACTGATCTTATCATATGCCTTCTCTAAATCTTATCATATTTCAGTGATATTGTTGCTTAGGACATAGTTTTCTCTCTTCTTGTTTCTTTCCTTCTTAGTCACCAAAGAAAAAATATCATCCCTCTTAAATTCACACATGAATCTAACAACCTAATTAAAGATAGAGTTTTGTTAGGATATTGGCTAAGATTTCATGCCACTGATTGATGAAATTATTTAACATTAAAAATTATAATTTTTGTTACAAAATTTAAATTATTAAATGTTATATAAATCAATAAAAAATTTTAACTAATTTTTTAAGGAGATTAGTTAGTAAAATTCTTGAAGTAGTTAATTATCTCTCAACAACTCTCCACATGGTTGTTGATATTAAAAATAAAAATAAAAACAAAAACTATCTTCAAAAGTATTGAAAGTCCCTGCATGTGATATGCCTTCACTTTTTGAACAAAAACTCTGAAAAAGAATATTATTTAAAATTGTATAAAATAATGGCTACGCCTGCGCTAAAGCTATACAAACAACATGTTCCACAAATAAAAGGCTATATATAGATTAAAATTTTTTTGTTTGGTGGGACAAAGGGCAGTAATTTTATTTTAATCAAAATGATGATGCGTAAAAAATTAATTTTTTATAACATATCAAATTTAAATTTAAATTTTGATTGATAAAAATACTTATATTTAATATAGACAATAGCTTGAACAAAATTGATAAAAAAAGTCATAGACTTGAGTTATTTATACACGCAGTTTATATATTGTCACGTTTGTAACGTTTCTCTGTTTAAATAATTAAAACCTCTTATTGGTCAAATCAAATACTCACATTTAATTTTCCGGCGCCCCAATTTTTTTTAATTCTAATTTTATAATTATGTTAGAGTTTATTATACTAAAAATAGTAATACTAATCTCTTAATTATCTCAAGGGATGTATGGTAGGTACATATGTAATCCTTTAATTCTGCTTTTTTTGCGTAATAAAAAAAATTCTTCTTTTTTTCAGCCGAATAATATTTTCATTAAATGAAAAAAAAACAGAGAAACAACAAAACGAACGATATATATATAAATCCATCTTTCCATGCATGTCCCTCATTCTTATTGAAGTAGTTTTCCATATTTAACTTTATTTTCTATTATAGTAAAATATTTATTGTACTTTTACTTAATTATAGAATTGAGCGTTAGCGTCATTCATATTTTAAAAAATAAATAATTATTTCTAATTAAAATCTAAAATTAAATTACATGAATAATACCCAAGAAGAAAAAATCACATGTGAGTGTGAGTAACATATATATAAATAACAATAATACCTACCAATTAGTATTACTAGCTATTTCATGTATTAATTGCAGAGTCTTGATTTTCTGCCGTACCTTTGTTATACTTTTTATTTGTGATTTTTTTCATTACTTAAGTTTCTTCCAACAAATATTATTATTTTTATAATCAATAATATTTATTTTATTAAAACATTCTTTAGCAACAAAAAAATTATCGCTAAAAAATATGACACAGGAACCACAGAAAACTTACAACAGAGGAACAAAGTAATTAAATGTAGAACAATAATATAAGCATATTAAATATGTATTTATATTTAAATTTTAAATTTATTATGTATATTACAAATTTATATTACAATCAATTATATCTAGACGCTTCTGAGAAGCTAAAATGCAATCAATAATCAACCCATAAGTAAGGCGGCAAATAAAATTAATTGCAATTAAATGAAGAACTTGAAGAGATTTTGTTATGATAGTAATTACGAATGACTTTATGAACTGCTCCCTCTTTTCTTTGTCTCCACAAACGGAAATAATAATTGAATGTAAATGCTGAAATATACACCATGAAAATATTTTTTTTTTTTAAGAACTTAATGCAGGTTCCTTTAAATAATAACTGGGTAGTGGCACTAGAGTTTATTTATGGTAAAACTGCCATGGCTTGAATTCATGGTTTCTTCTTACATTAATTATCCATTCAATATGCATCTTGTACACAATACCAAACATACTTAAATTACATTGATCCAACCTCTCAATGACTAACTAGCAATGAATGGAGGTATACTCTGCTCATGCCTAAAGAAATTATGTGGATCAACTCTACTCTTCACCTTCACTAACCTATTGAAGTTCTTTTTAAAATAACTATAACCCCAACCATAAGCCTTCGAATAGCTTGTCCCATTTCTCTGGTTCATTCCCAAATCAAGATCTCTATAATTCACATAAGCCTCCCTTGGAAACTTTGAAGCATAAGTACCCATTGACTCATAAAACCTCCTAACCCAATCCATATGCTTGGCCATACTCTTTTCACCATCTACCCACCCAGTGACATACTGAACCTTGAAAAGTGTTCCTTTCCTATGAGGAAATGGAGTTGCAGACTCTGAAATTCTGCTCATCATTCCTCCATAGGGATTCCAAATCATCAAGGGCCCATCTTCTTCCAAAAATATTTTCCAAATTTGATTGAGTGCATTTTCTGGGATCACTTGCCTCACAAAATCTGATTTGGCTTTGAAGTAAGCTTTAGCAAAGGTGGATTTTCCTTGGAGGAGAATTTTAGGAGGTGTGTCATTGGGTAATCCTGCAATGTAAAGCACAGATTTGATCCAACTTGTTTCCAGGCAGTCCCTTTTGGTTAGACCCAATTCAGGGAAGCTTCTTTTCATGACATGAAGGAGTGTTTGGGAGTCTCCTAGGAACAGAGCATTGTATGAGGTTGTCACTGTTTTTTGACCTGAGACAATGGTACTGTTGGCTGTTTGAATGAGGACTCTTATGAAGAGATTTTCGTCAATGTTTGGTGCTACTTGCTGCCATTTGTGAAGAAGTTTGGTTGCTCCTTTTTCTAAGGTTTTGGTGACAGTAAAAACTGTCACTGTTGGTGGTACAGGGACTAGTTTTATTTTCCACCATAGAATAACTCCGAAGCTTCCTCCTCCACCTCCTCTTATTGCCCAAAATAGGTCTTCTCCCATGGCTGCTCTGTCTAGAATTCTCCCATTAGCATCCACAATTTGAGCATCAATGACATTGTCGGCTCCAAGGCCATACTTTCTCATCATGGGACCATAAGCACCCCCTGTATTTTTTTTTTTTGAAAAAAAGTTATTAGCATTTCATATAGAAAAAGAAAATAATATACACCTTTTAAATTATATTATATGTAAATAACGGTGGTTAAAGATAGTTTCTTTTAGGTTATCTTAATCTTATTTATTAAAGATAATTGAGAGTTGTTTACCTGTAATGTGACCTCCAACACCTAAGCTTGTGCAGAGTCCAGCAGGGAAGCCATGGACAGAGCTTTTCTCTGCAATTCTGTAATACACTTCTCCAATGGTAGCACCAGCTTGGATCCACGCAGTATTTTGAGCAATATCAACATTAACTTCACGAAGCTTCACCAAATCCAACACCATGAATGGCTTCTCAAGCAGAGACACATAAGACAGTCCTTCATAGTCATGTCCTCCACTTCTCACTCTCATGTGTATTCCCAATTGCTTCGCACACATCACACCTGCCTGCACATGAGACTCATGCAGAGGCGTGAATATGAACTCTGGTTTAGGCACTGAAGGCAACAAGTACCTTAGGTTCTGAGCTGTGGACTCAAGAGTTGAAGTGAAAGAAGAAGCATTGATGTTTGGAGAGTAAAATGCTGAAGGGAATGGAATTGGGACGTTTGAATGGTGGGTTAGGCAAAGCTTGAAGCTTTCTTGAATTGGAATGGAAGTGGACAGTGAAACTGATAGAAGAAGAAGCATAAAATTGGCAAAGTATGACGGTGATGATAAGCTTTGAAACACCGTCATCGTTTTAGTTTGCATTGTTAGTGTCTGTTTCTTTTGTCGAAGAAATGGGTTTTATATACAAAGTTCAATGGTATTTTAAAGTGGCAATGTACGTATAATTGAGCTAAGGAAAACGTCATGGTGGTTGTTGTTTTTGTAATTGATATTTATTTGGCTCAGTGGTGTAATTGAAATTGTTTGACTGTAGAATATTTGGTATTTAAAAACTTATACTTTCATTCTCTTCAAAAATTAAAAAAAATTATAATTTCATTCTTTTTATTCAAAACATTCTTATTGGTATTATTTAAACAATTAAATATATATTTAAATAATATAAAAAAATTATTTTTAAAATTTAAAATGAGTTAACTTTATTATTTTTAACTTAAAATAATTTACAATGAAGTAATAAAACAATTTAACTTAAAAAAAATTTTAAATATATTTTTAATAAATTGTAATTTTATAAAAACTAATATTAGTATTAAAGGTATTTTGATTAAATGAATAAATTATAAATTTTTAATCTTTTCAAAAAGATGAATATAATTTTTTAATACAAAAAAATTGTAATTTTCATATGTATATAAGAGTGTAATTTGTTCATTCAAATAATAATTAAAAAAAGCCATGGATAGAAAAGAAAAAGGAGGAAGAAAGAATGAATAAATAAAAGATTCATTTAAAGTTCAATTTTTTTTTTATCTCTCTTCTACTTTAGAAACTTTTTTTTAGAGGATCCAAATCCTTTTATTTGGCATTAACCAAAAATTATTTCATTAATTAATTAAAGAGTTAGGTAAAAATCATTGGAGGCTGCACATTAACGTAATACCATCCAGCTTGAATTCAAACATGAATCTAACAACTTAATTAAAGTCTAGAGATAGGAAGAAACTTAATTATAAATTTTTTTATATTTTTATTATTAATTTTTAATAAAAATTAATAATTTATATAATTTATTTTTTATTAACTTTTTATAAATTATATATATATATATATAAGTCTAACTTTGAAAAATATATGACAGAGAAAAGATCAAGTAGAGAACAAAAAAGTAGTTATCTCTCAACGACTCTCCACTTGGTTGTTGACGTAAAAATAACACTATCTCCACATGGGTTGTTGACATAAAAATAACACTATCTCCACATGGGTTGTTGACATAAAAATAACACTATCTCCACAAGGGTTGTTGACATAAAAATAACACTATCTTCAAAAGTATATGAAACCCTCTGCATGTGATATTCCATCACTTTTTGAACCAAAACTCTGAATACTATTTAAAATGAGATGAGACAATTCATATTGGCCAAACCAGAATGTTTTTTTACAAAGAAACTTCTTAGTCTTCTTTAAAGCTGAAGCTAGCATGCAACCAATTATCAATAGCAGTTTTTTTTATTTAATTAGGCTGAAAATATATTATAAGTGAGGCGGAAATTAAATGAAAATGGCAAAACTAATTTCTCATCCCTTAACTTTATATAAAATTTTAATTTTATCTTTTATCTTTTTAATTTTATCACTTATTTTTACTAATTGATATAACTTATTTCCCTAACTACATGTTATATGTATATATTATTAACGTCATATATAAAATTAATGTAAAATTATTCTTATTAAAACATAATTAAAGTAGTAAAAGAATTCAGATAATAATAAAAAATTATTAAGTTAGTCTTCATATAAGTTCATAATCTTTTCAAAATTCTTAATTTTTAAGTTTTAAATACTTAAATAAAAAATTTCAAAAAGTTTAGTGTAAACCTTTGAACTCATCAAGATTTAATTATGTTTTGATTAAAATAATTTTATTTATATTTTAAATATGCAGATGATATTTAAAAAATAAAAATTTATATCAATTAATAAAGATAAAGATAAAATTAAAATAAGATAAAATAACAAAATTAAGATTTCATTCCAAAATTAAAGGATAAAAAGTTCACTTTAGCCTAAATGAAGAAATTGAAGAGATTTCTTTTGTGATAATAATTACGATTGAAGCTGATAAATAGTGATATGTCGATCTCACACAATTTACTATTATTTATTTGCCAAGTGGAAGCTATATATATTGGAAAATGGAAATAGTTGATCTGCGCTCCACCCTCTTTCCTTCGTCTCCCAAAACGGAAACAATGATGTGAATGTAAATGCTGTAGGAAGGAAGAAAGCTGATGAGGAGAGGAAAACAAAAGTCTAATTCCTCATGAGTGGATTTTTTTAAAAAAAAAACTAATTAGGTTAGAAAGCATTAAGGAAAAGAGTATATATAAAGTAGAGTTTGAAAGTAAGGAAATAACGTACTCTGTTCACAGGTTTAGTTGATTGGGGAGGAGTTTTTTTAATCTAATTCAATTAATATACCATAGGTTAGAGTGGGTTAAATTTTATAAAATTTGAACTAATGTAATTTATATTTGTGTAGGTTAGTCTTGGTCAGGTTGACGAATTAAAATTTTAGAAATAAAAAATATATTTTTATTTAATTTTTTTGATAAAATAATATATAAATCATAAATTATGTTATTTTTTATTTAGAAGTACTATGATAAATTAATTTCAAAATCATATTACTTTTTTCATTTATAAGTATTAAGATAAATTAATTTTAAAACTATGTCATGATGTCTAATTTTTATTTACTATTTTAAACTATAAATGATTCTTTTAATTGGTTTTATCCTTTATCTACATGGACAAAAAAGTAATTGATTAAATTTAATTGATAAATATAAAAAATGGAAAAAAACTAAAATATATTTTTAAAAGGAAATTTTAATAATTCAGGTTGGGCAGGTTGCTTCAGGTTGAAACGAATTTATTTTCTTCAACTTGCAATAATAATTTTTGGACTCAGATTAGTTATTGATCTTGTGAGAAGTTCAAGTCATTGGCCATGATCGATCATTGACCCTGTGAGAATTTCAAGCCACCGGGTCACTAATTTTAGCTTTTGAGTCATTAAAAATTTATTTAAATTGGTAAAATAAATAAATTAAAAATGTATTATAAATTTATATATACTATTAAATAAAAATATTATATTATAAGTAATTAAATTAACATAAATTAATCAATTTATGTTTTTTTATGCTACAAGTTTATTTTTTATAATTATAAAATAAAATGATTAAGTTAATCTCTATCACAATAAATAATTCAAATTTTAATGTCAAAAATAAAAATAAAATACATAAATTTAAAAATTATGTAATTTTAAAAAAAGTAGTTAAATAATATACAATAATATATTTGAAAAAAGCAATATAAATTTTTATGCATAAAAAGTTGACTTATAACTCTTTTTATTAAACAAAATATATAATTATTGTTAAATATTAGAATAAATATAATATATTACACTATATAATCAAACAGCACCTTGCTGCATAATGGAAAGTCTCAATGTTGCAATGCATGGCTTCCTGTGTTTGAATCTCTTCATGTAGTATTTTGCTTACTTGGAAATAAACCAAGCGGGCCAAGACGGGTTAATAGCTCCATCACAAACTTGTGCTGAGTCATTCATGTCGCACCCAGATTGAATGGATAATGGTCAAAGATCGCCTGGTTTTTTCTAGGCCAAATACAATGCTTGCAACCCGAACCATTCATGGTGGGTTGAAATAAAATAAATTTAAACTAATTTATTAATTTAATAATCTAAATTAATTTAATTATGTAAATTGAGTTAGATCTAATGAGTTAACGAGTTGACCTAATCTAATAAACACTTTTACTCACTCTTAGAGGTGTTTTTAAGTTAAAATAATTTAAGTTAAATTATTGTTTAACCCAATCCAATTAATATATAGTAGGTTGGATTAGGTTGAGTTATATGAAATGGATCATAAAACTTAAATCAAACTAACTCCTATTTGTGTGGGATGATTTGGGTTTAATTTTAAAAATAAAAATATATTTATTTATTTTTTTAATAAAATAATTTAAAAATAATATATCAATCATAAACATAAAAATAATAATAATTATTTCTCATTTATATGTATAAGATAAATTAATATAAAAATATATTATTTTCTTCATCTACAAATACTAAGATAAATTAGTTTTAAAACCATGTCATGATGTTTAATAATTTTTAGATATTATGTTAAATTATGATTCTTTTAATTTGTTTTAACCTTTATTCATGTTGTGCTAAAGATTCTAATTGCAGTTAATTGATAAATATAAGAAAAATTGAAAAAATACTGAAAAAGTATACAACATAAAAGCTTAACGTATATTTTTTTTATAAAAAAATTTAATACTTTAGGTTGAATAGGTCGATTCAAGTGAAAGCGACCTTATTTTTTTATCCCACAATTTAAACCCTTCACGACGGGTTAAAAAGAATAAATCCATACAAATCAGTCCAACTATATGAATTGAATTGAATTTGACCAATTAACAGGTTAACTTAATTCAATGTATATCCCTACTCCCCTCTTATTTATTAGTTAGAGTGGTGATATTGCGAACTTGGATATATTATCATTTCTAATTACGATGTTATAATTATTATATATAAAATAATATTTTATCTGAAGTCTAAACCATAAATTTATGATTTTCTGTTTCTTACATAAAGTTATTCTAAATTTTTTAGGGTCTCTTTCTAAAAAATATTTCTTAGTATTTCATTAGTATTATAAATTTCAGTACTATTATTATTAATATTTTAATAATAAGTGATTTTCGCTTGAAATTTAAAATCTAACTCAATCATAATTTAAAATTAAATTATATGGCCAAATCCAACAGATCAATAAAAAAATTAAATTATAGACATTTTATTAAAATTAAATTAAATTAAATATCAAAATATTAATAGAAACAATGTTCTCTTCAGAACAAATGAACCAAGGGTGCAACGCATTTTGGGCATTTGGAAAAGTGTTAAGTAAATAGCAAGAATGCAGGGAATGAATCAACAATACAACAATTTACCACAGGTGACTAGTATTAACTGCAAGGCCTAAAAGAATTGTGTTTGTGGCACAAATAAAAAGATATAATCGCAAGAAAATTATAATAATTTACATACCAAATCGAAGGAGACTATAAGCAATATTACTTTCAAAGGATTAAGGTACATCTTTGAAAAGTCATACCTCAAACATACCAAATTGGCATGTACTAAACCCTACATAATTACTGTTATATTAAATTAAAAAAATAATATTAATAAATGCAGTATATATTGAGTACTCAATATACTACATAAGTATTAAAAATTAACTCCATTTCATGATTAAAAATTCTTACATACAATGAATGTGTCATATCATTGATATATTACCAATAACATTAAGTCATTTTTTACTACATCAAATAACATATACGAAAAAAAAAAAATAAACTTAATGTTGCACATAATTATTGATTAAAAATGTGTTTTAATTTCTTTCCTGATCTTCCTATTAAATGTTTCTATTCTCCTTTTCGAAACGTTTTCAAATTTTTGCAGATTCCAAACTAGAAATTCACCAATAAATCTTTCGAAAAAAATTACTTCGTGGTGAATAAATTTAGAAGGAAGAAATGGCAAAATCCTCGTGCTAATAACACTAAATAATCATTTTGTGCATTGCAAAAAAAAAATAAAAAAATGGGACCTGTTTTCACAGTTCGCGCAATTGTATATAAATGGACCAGGCTTTGTAGAGTGAAGATCATAAATGTAAGCACTGTACATACCTGATTCTAGAAACAGGCCCAAGAATGTCTCTATAGTCAATACCTCGTTTGAAATATCATCTTAACGGTCAAATTTTAATTTATTATATTGTAAAAAATTAATTTATTTTATTAGATTCATTTAATTAAAAAAATATTCTTATGACTCAAATTTATTAAATTTTATACGAATTTGTTAAATTTTATATGAATCTGTTACATGATAATAGTTATATGAATAAAGACTTAAAATTAATTTAATATAATTTAAGTTTTTTATAACTAATAATTTTAATTATATATTTTATTTTTTATTTTTCTTTATTAAACTCTTAATACGTAAAAATTTTATAAATAATTGATATAAATCGGAATCTATTAAATCAATACTCTTTAATTAATAGTTCTACCGAATAATGACTCTCGAGAATAGGATCCTTTACTCAAATACATATGAATCACCCATTACATTCTACAAAAGGAACACTTATTTTTCACACTTCCACCTGTTCCTATCAAATACAAAGACTCAAAACAACACTGCAACAATTTACACCCACTTCCAACACTATCAATAACAATACAACATACAAATCTGTAAAGTCCACTCAAATAAAAATCCCATTTTAATTAATTATTCCTTTAAATCATAAATAACATCACAACACCTTGTAATCCCTCTTAATTAATTAGCTAATATTACTAGTGACTGATGAAATTGGAAGTGGTGGAATACTCTGTTCATGCCTAAACACATTCTCTGGATCAACCTTAGTCTTAATCTTCACCAACCTATTAAAATTATCCTTAAAATACATATTCCCCCACGCACTCGCTTGTATATAACCCGTACTATTCTTCTTGTTAATTCCCAAATCAAGATCTCTATAATTCACATAAGCCTCCCTTGGAAACTTTGACACATAAGGTGTCATGTAATTGTAAAGCTTCCTTATCCATTCCACATGTTTCGCTTCAATGTTCTTGTCTCCTACATTCCACAGAGTCAAGTACTGAATTTTGTACAACGTTCCGTTTCTATGAGGGAACGGAGTTTCAGATTCTGAGAATTTACTCATTGCTCCTCCGTACGGATTCCAGATCATCAAGGGGCTGTCTTCTTCTAGAAGCCTCTTCCATAATCCTTCAAGCCCATCTATGGGTATGGGTTCTCTCACGAAATCGGATTTGGCTTTGAAGAAATTCTTAAACGACGATTTTCCTTGGAGGAGGACCTCAAGTGGCGTGTCGCTTGGGTAGCCAGCGATGTACAGTACTGATCTGATCCAGCTTGTTTCGAGACAGTCTTTTTTTGTGAGTCCTAGTTCTGGAAACTTCTGTTTGAGGAGATTAAGGAGGGTTTTGGAGTCGCCGAGGAAGAGGGCGTTGTAGGAGTTGGTGATGGTACGGTTTGTTTTGTTGCCGGCGGGTTGGATGATGACTCGGACGAAGAGGTTGTCGTCGATCGTGGGAGCGACTTGTTGCCATTTGTGGAGAATATTAGTGGCGCCTTGTTCTAAGGTTTTGGAAACGGTGAAAACCGTTACTGTTTGTGGGACGGGAACTAGTTTGACTTTCCACCATAGGAGAATGCCGAAGCTAGCTCCTCCTCCTCCTCTGATTGCCCAGAATAAGTCTTCTCCCATGGCTTCTCTGTCTAAGATTCTGCCATTACCATCTACTATTTGTGCATCTAAGACGTTGTCTACTCCAAGCCCATACTTTCTCATCATGCTACCATAAGCACCTCCTGAAATTTGATACATGTTAAATACTAATATTAAATGTGACACTTTAAATTATACTAGTAGTGTATCAATGAGTTGAATTTAATAAAAATGATTAATTTTTTGTAATATAAAAAGTTAAGGTTCCATTCTTGTTTACTAAGAGTGCTTACATTTAGTGAAAATTAAATTTTTTAAAGTAAAGCTCACAAAAATCATAATTTTATACATTAACCAATAAATAATTTAAAAAATAAAAAAATAATATTTTGTTCATTAATCTGTGTTAATATCATATTTTAGCAAAATTTTGCGAAAATAAATTTCACAGGATTCTATCACTATTTAGTGTCGACAATAGCTGGTGCAAAATTGTCAAGAAGTTTACTGTGAAAACAAAAAAAAGATGCTAGTATTATGTATTAACTCTACCTGTGATGTGTCCACCAATACCTAAACTTGTGCAGAGGCCAGCAGGGAAGCCATGGACAGAGCTTTTCTCTGCAATTCTGTAATACAGTTCACCAATAGTTGCACCAGCTTGAACCCAAGCACTATTATTTTCTATATCAACACTCAAACCTCGAAGCTTGACCAAATCAAGAATCATGAAAGGGGTTTCAATCTCAGAAACAAACGACAGCCCTTCATAGTCATGTCCTCCACTTCTCACCCTGAGATGAATCCCAAGCTTTTTGGAACAGATCACAGCCGTTTGGACATGGGCATCAGTGGAAGGTGTGAAAATGAGTTCAGGCTTTGGAGCAGAAGGCTCCAAAAGCCTTAAATTCTGAGCAGAGGATTCAAGAATGGTAGTGAAGGAAGCGTTGCTTTGAGTGTAGATTGAAGAATCAAATGGGAATGATTTGTCAGAATTGAAGGTGAGACACTGAAGGAAGCTTTCATGAAGGGAAGCTGAAGATGCCAAGGGAATTGATAAGAGAAGAAGGAAAAGAGACAACATGGTTGGGTTTGTGATATCAGGTTTGGGTTCCTAAGAAGAATGTCTCAGATATATATATATATATATATATATATATATATATATATATATATATATATATATAAGCTATGGTTGCTATGTGGTTTCAAAATTAATGTACGTATAGTTGAGATAAGAAAAACGTCATGGAGGTGTAGAGTATTGGCATCATCTTGGGGTCAAATTGTTCTAATATTAATAATGACAGTGTGGAAGATAAAGTTTCTGATTTAGCCTTTTTAGCGCCAATATTAGTGATTTATTTTTTTAATATTAATATTTTTATTTAATTTTGAGTAAATAATTGTTTTTGCATCTAAAAAATACTTATTGTCTCAATTCTTCGTTCACTAATAGAAGAAAACTATCAATTTAGTCACTAAATAAGTAACTCCAATTAATTTAGTTTTTATATTAGTTTCAATAATGTTATCTTAATGAAATTATTTATATGACACTAATAATGTTTAAAATAGCTATTAAATAGTGTCAATTCTTTTGATTGTATCTGCTACAACCTCAAAATGTAGAAAAGAAATAATTTATAAAATAAAACAAATATATTTCATTAAAGTAGCTTAAAATATTTTATTAACTAATTAGATGTCACATTTCATAATATTCAATGTGATATCATCGTATATTCAAATTTTGGAGTTAAAAACTAATAATTTACTCTACACAATTCAAAGTAATTTTTATTTAAGTTATCAATTTTTCTAATAAAAATATAAGAGAAAGTAAATACATGATTAAAATTTCATAAACTTCAACTTCTCACTATCAAAAAATAATCAGAGGTTTAGCCCACAAACCATATGAGTAAAGCTAGAATAATAAGTGTGGTATGGTCCCCACTCTTCACGAGTATTTATATATTTCAGAAGGATAAGGGATAAACAAGTTTGTTTTGTAGCAGCATCATGTAATCATGCAGCTTAATAAAGCATATACTGTCTAATTTGTTAATTAGATTCTCTATCTTTTATCTGTAATTAATTAAATATATCCACAACCTTTGTACTTCGTAGTGGTAATTAAATGGTAATTATAGGTTGGTTCACAGGTTTCATTCATTGGTACATTTGTTCCTTTTCTTGATTTTGTTACGCAATGTTCGCAATGGCCTACGCTTAAGTTTTATAATACTTGTCTGCAAAGATTAGTTTTTCTTTTTTCTCTGGGAAGTGTTCTTTAAAAGAGGCAATTAACTTTTTAGGTTTGGTGTAACATTAAATGTGAGTATCTTTTTTGATAAGTATTTAAACATTAATTTATTATATTGTAAAAGACCTATCTCTTCTACTAAATATTACTTCTATTGATTGTGCAAAGATTAGTTTCATAATTTGATAGAAAAATGACAGTAAGATAAGGTGCCTCCGAGACTATGTAGCAAAGTATTAGTGATATGTTAAAAAAATCAATAAGGGTCTAATCTAAAGAGGTGTTTGGTATATAATTTTTAAAAAAAATTTTGAGAATAAAAAATTTGAAATATTATATTCTCGCATTTGATACACAGATTAAAAATTTTTTTTAAAATATTATATTTTTTAGAATAGAATATTTTTATACTTTTACATATTTTTATTCTTACCTAAGGAGATGTGAATTTTATATTCTCATAGCATAGAAATATTTTAAGTAAACCAAACAAATTTTTTAAAATTCTTTAGAATCACATTCTTTGAAAATAAAAAATTTATTCTTGTACCAAACATTGTTAAAAATAGAAGACTCAATAATATAAATAAATGGATAAAATAATAATTGCAGTAAAAATTATTAACATAAGGATTTATGTTATTCAAATTTAACCTATATTCACAGAAAAAGATAACAAACAAATTTTACTAATAAAATTAAACAAAAATTATAAAAGTGATTTACCTGCACTCAAAACTCATACCCTAAATACACTTAAAAATATCTCATAATATTTTTCTTCCTAATATATAACTCCACACTGAGATTAATTTTGTTCCTCTCTTTAATTTGAAACTTTTAGTTTTCTCATATACCAAACACTTCTTTCATTTTACTTATATGCCTATGGAACATGCTTCTTGGGCAAAAAATGCATCCTCCACATTAAGAATGAAGACTTTAAAGTATAGTACCGTAGGTGGTTAAGCATAGGGAGGCTAACTATGTTTGATAATAAATGTTGGCATGCTTCCATAAATGCTTCCTTTCATCAACGCAATATGAGAGTAAAAAAATATAGACTATCAAGAGATTATCACAATCTTATTGTTCATACGGTAAGTTTAAAATTTTCATCTCCATGTGGCTAAAATTCAAGTCACAATTTCAAAAAAAATCTCCTAAATGATTATTACACATACTTAAATTGTAAATAATTTTGTCAAATCATAATTTCTCAACTAGTTTTTTAGTGTTAAAAAATCTCTGTTTGAAAAAATGGCTATCAAATAAGATTTTATAAAACTTTAAGAGAATTCAAAGCTTTATCCATGGGTGAAGTAAAAACTTTTTTTTAAAAAAATCTTTGATTATTTGTATCAATTCATATTGGCCTGCAAAAATTAGTTTGATGTAACAACAAAGTAAAGTTGAAGCTTTTATTTAAGTTGTCGTTACATTTTTTAATTATGTAAATTTTTTAAGTTGCAGTGCAGATTTTAAAAGTAAAAAATAAATAAATAAAAGCTTTATGCTATTGAAAAGAAATTAAATACAAATTTTTTAGGTCTGATATTTAATGTTTAAGAAAAAAATATCTTTTTATTAATTATTATAACTTGTAAGAGGGGGAAGTTATTTTCCATAACTAATAATTAAAATTTATAAAATTATTTATTTGGTAATATATATATATAATAATTTTATAAAAATTAATTAATAAATTATACTCTCCTCCTATGAAATATGCAAAAATCCTTTTCAAACTAAAAAAAAAACCATAATACCCTCAAACCTAATAATTAATATTGATTTTTAAATTAAAAATATAACTTGTTAAAAAATTTATTTTAAAATTTTATTTCAATATTATTTATTCTAAGTTGAATTTATACATTTAATTTTTTAAAATTTTAAAAAATATAATAAATATAATAATATTTTGATCAAATTAAATAAAATTATAGCTTATCTTTTGTTTTATGATTAGAGGTTAATGTAGGATATATATATATTGTAATATTTTTATTTTTTTCGTAATAATGTAGAATATCTTTTAATTTTAAGGGAAAGAAGTATACTTTTTTAAAATAAAGAAAAAATGTAATTTTTGCATGTTTTAAAAAAAGAAATAAGAGTATTTTATAAGAAAGATCTTCATGATGTAAACTCTAAATCCAACATTAGATTTTATAAAACATTCATTTTATAAAAATTTATTTAATAATATAAAAATAATTTTAATTAACATTGATATTATATGTAATTCTCAAAAGGTTTCTAGAAGAAAGAAACATATATAGGAAGGGCTATTGTTTACCGTAGAGGTTAAGAGAGAGATTCCGTGGAGTGTTGGGTAGCCATAATCTGTGTTTCAAATAAAATGTGTGGCATGCACTTCTACCTCTTTCTTCAAGCTTAAGTGGACGACTCAAAATTCAGCTTCATTTAAATGATATTTTGGCGAAACATGAAGTTAATATATACAGATCAATGAAAATATTTAACATTTCAAAACATTTATGATGTCAAAAGGTTTGTCACGAATATTCACCCAAAAAAAAAAAGCAAACAAAATATTTTTTTAATATGATTTGATACTTCAAGACTTATTATCATGATTAGTTAAAATAATTTTACCGTATATAATTTTTACAAGAACAAATTACAAATCCTCCCTAATACAATTTTTAAATGAAAAAAATTATAAACTATCTCTGACATACTATACTACCCAAATCTCTTTATACTTTGATTAGCAATGTGATGTGCGTATTGAAATGTTTCACCCCTCTTCATATTTATAGGGTTTCTTTACCTCTCACCTTCAAATCTTTTCAATGTGGAGTTCCAGGATATCTCACAACAATTTTGATAGTGTAGTCATTGTGTACGTGAGGAAATTAAAATTCCATTGTATTATTTTTGGTTTATTTTGTAGATTTACTCCAATATTTTACCAAGTGAGAACAATATTATAGACAATAAAATTTATAATCTTATCAAAGACATGTTTTAAGTTTTCAGAGCAGAAAAAGATGAAATTGATAATTGGGTTATTCTATTTTGTAGTTATAATATATTTTAATTATAAAATTTCAAAATTAATTTTTTTTGTCCCTTAATTTTGTGTGAGGTTACAATTTTGTAACTTATTTTTTAATTTTTACTCTTATTTTTATTAACTGATGCAATTTAATTTTTAACCAAATATATATATATATATCACGAACGACATTATCATATATAAAACTCAAGTAAAATTTTAACTTTTGTTAAAACATAATTAAGTTAGTAGAATAATTTAAATTAGACTAAAATAACTATTAAATTAATTTTCATCTAATTTTAAAATTCTTAATTTTTGGGCCGGCTTGAATACTGTAGGAAGAATTTCAAAAAAATTTCAAAGTATTTTAAGTTTTAATTATACTTTGAATAAAATAATTTTATTAATTTTACCTAAACTTTAAATACAACTGACAACATTTGATGAAAAGATAAAAAAATTGCACTAATTAATAAAAATAAAAAGAAAAATTAAAATATCAATAAAAGGTAAGAGACAAAATTAAAATATGATGCAGAATTAATAAACGAAAAAGTTAGCTTTAGTGTATATTTTAAACTATCATAATCTCTCAATATCAACAATAATAAAACTGTTATACCATATAAAACATATTTCTTTCCAAAATTCTTACCAATTATTTTATTTTAAATAGTTTAATAAATATTTCTTTCACCCTTCAATTTTTTAGATGAGACATCTTATTTTCTATATTTCTCATTTTAACCACTAATTATATTCTACCTTATGAAACCACTAAATTCTAGATATTGTGCCTATAGCATAAAGGTTTAGCAGTGGCATAGTATGTGCATGGATTACAAAAATGGTGTGGCAAGCTCGTCACGAGAAATTGACAATGAAAAGATGTTTTACCTGAAAGCTTGAAACCTACAAAATAAAAGGAAATAAAGGCATGAAAAAGATATCTAGAGGAGATTTTTTAAAGGTTAGCAGTATATATATAAAGAGCAAATCAATTTTTGATGTCGTTACATCTTTCATTTTCTACTTGTTAATTAAATATTAGACATTGACTCTGTTGATAATTTTAGAATAACTATCAAATAATTTTAGATCTTTTATATTTATTTTTTATAAAAAAATTCATACTAATAAAAATTTACGTATTTTAAATAAATTAGTGGCCAAAACTTTTTTATTTTTTTACTGCAAAAAAGTACATTATTTTCAAGTGCAAAAAATTTGGACGCCCATCAAAGCCCTAACAGCACTTTAATTAGAGTTAAGTGTCAAAGCTAGTTGAGTTGGATCCCTATCTCATTCCTTTTTTACTCCCAACTTTAAAAATTTTATGCCTACTTTATAAAAGCCAAAACCAAAAAAAAGAAGAAGAAAACTTTCCTCTTGTTTTATTTGTAATTAAGGAAAAATTCAATTTTATTGAAGCATAATTTAGTCCAAGTTTAATGGCAAAGCAATGTGAAGATGAATGCTCAAGTAAAGCAAGTTATTGAAGGCGCTTTTAATAAAGCTATCTACCAACTATGCAAAAATGTAGCTTGAAAAGTTAAGGACGTGTTTCTATAAAGTAGATTTCCGGCTTCATCATGATCAACTTGAATGACCCAACTTATTTAAATTAGCTTTTAATTCAATTGTCCTTTATTTCTAAATATATTCCTATCTATCAATCACTGAGAGTGACTTGTTGACTATTTTAAAAGTGTTATTGAAAAGCAGTTAATCTTTATTATTTCAATTAATAAATGAAATAATTATTGCAATGCCCTTTTTTATGTTGACTCTCCTTTTTTTTTTGGACTATCTTGTTTGTTTGGTGGTTTCTTTACCCTCAGTTAAGAAAAAGGGATTTTTTTGGTCAAATGAAATTTACAGCCGCCACAAATTTCTCGCGAGTTCAATACTGTAATAACTAACAAGTTGTAGTTTTACTAATATTTTTGTTCTCAAGGAGAGTTGGTTTACGCTCAACTCTTGAATTCTTGTAACGAAAGTGTACCCATAAATATTAAAAAAAAAAAATACACACACAATTTTTAATGGAATTTGATGTATCAAGACTTATTATCAGGATTTCATTAGAATAAAACTTTATTATTTATAATTTTTACACAAAAGAAATTACAAACCATCCTCAATATAATTTTTGCACAAAATAATTATAAATCATCTCTCACTCACACAACACTTTACACTTAGGTAGGCATGTGATGTGTGTTTATTTTGGAAAATCATCCCTCACCTATTCATAGGGATTTCCACTCCTCTCTTCTACAAAATTAGGTAATGGGAGATTTTGGAGGACTCACTCTTAACAATTTTAACTAATCCTTTAATTTTATTTAAAATTTTAAATTACTTTTTCTTCAACATATTGCTACTAAAATTACTCTATGTTATGCTAGCTGCTTCACATTGTTATTAACTGTCAATTACTACACATTCTTACTATTTCAATACATTTTATTAAAGAAAATTACAAGCTTCTTTTTCTAAAATTAATTTGAAATTAAATAAAAAACATATACATCTTTTAACTATGGTTTAATTGTAAATACTTCATAAACTATAAAGTGTAACGTATACTCTTTTAATTATAATTCAGTTACAAAATATTCTTAAATTATAAATTGTGAAATATATGCTTACATTTAATTATAACTTAGTTACTAATGCTCCTTTAAACTATAAAGTGTAACAAATATCTTTTCATAAATTTTTATTTTTGAATTTAACTCCAATCTCACATTTCTTTATTAAATTCATTAAATATCTTTCATATTAAACCTTTACATAAATTTACTAATTTAAGAAAACATAGACTCTCTCCAAACAAAGCTCTAGTTTAGCGAGTTATACAAGATTTTTAATAATGCTCTTTTTATGAAAGCTAATTCACATGCCTCAAATTTTAGCATTTTCAATTTGGTCTAACAAATTTGAGATAAATTGTTAGAAGGAATTTGAAAATTATAGAAATTTAGGATTTATTTGGAACATTTTAAATAAAGAAATAGTTTAGAGAAAAAGGTTTTTATTTTTTTCTAAATTAATAGGTCAAAATGAAAGTTTGATATGGAAAATATTTAATGGAATTAATAGATATGTGTGAAATTGAAGTTAAATAAATTCGTGCATGTGAAGTATAAAGGGATATTTGTTAAACTTTATAGTTTATGAGGGTAGTTAGCTGATGGAGAGTATTTGTCATCATTTATAATTTAAAAAGGTATTTTAAAATTGAATCATAGTTGAATATGTTATTTATTATTATTGATAGTTTAAGAGAGTATTTTGAAATTGAATCATAATTAAATGAGATATATCCATTTTTTTCAAGTAAATTTGTTCAAGGTACTATTAATATAAGTATTAAATATGAGTACTTTTTTTTAAAAAAATCTAAACCTTTATTAAAATTAGTTTTTTTCATGAAATTTAACTTTCATTAATATCCTAGTAGCTGCTTATATACAAGGATTTCCACTAACTTGATTAATATAAGCCCAATATCAATATAAGGCCATCTTAACCATTAATCAACAGCTACAAGGCTTATCTCTATCGTCATTATTAGGGTTAGTCAGAATCTCATTATATCTTTAGTTTCCTTGATTGAGGCTGATCAATTACACTCTTGTAACCAATTTTATTAAAACATGTTCACTAGTGTGTCACGTTTTTTACTGTGTTCTCAAGGCTAAGATACAGATAACTATGTAAATTATAAGTTATATATAAATAACTTTTGAATTATAAAAAAATAATTTAAAACTCTGTAAAGTTTACAATTTATAAAAAAAATTTCTATTAATTTTTTCATCTAAAACTTTAATGAAAAGTAAACATTTCAAATTAGTTGAAATTTTTTTTATACAAGCTATCAAGTTTTTTACTGTGTTATCAAGGCTAAGATACAGTTAACTATGTAAATTATAAGTTATATATAAATAACTTTTGAATTGTAAAAAAATAATTTATAACTCTGTAAATTTTACAATATATATATATAAAAAATTATTAATTTTTTTATCTAAAACTTTAATGAAAAGTAAACATTTCAAATTAGTTAAAAAAATTTTTATACAAGACTTAACGTTCAAGTAATCTTTTATATAAAGTCAAAAGTTTATGAGAATTCTTTTACACAACACTTAAAATTTATGAAAATTTTTTTGTATATTTTTACTTTAAAATTTATAATTTAATTTTTTTTAACATATCACCTTTTCGTTAAAATTTTAAGTAAAAAATTAACTAAAATTTTTTTTGACACGAATTACAAAATTTTAAAAAAATTTAAATCAACATATATAGTCATGATTATGGTTATGAACCATATATAAAACAGACCTATTTGATACCACAGCTTAATTTACGCCTCAATTTATTCAGTTTGAGATTGACAGACAACTCTGGCTTTTGGGGTATCGACTTTAATTTTATGAGCCCAAATCGCGCACCTAACCAAACACACACTATTGGGACAAAATTATGTGACTGCTATGATGCTTTTTAAATGACATTATATTATACAGATATTTGGATTTAGGACATATTATAGTTCACTCTTAATAAGTTTAATCCAAAAGATTTAGGACATATTATGTGTTTTAAATTTTTCTTTTTATGATTTATTTATAGTTATAACTTAATTATTTGATTTTAATTTTAATTTTAATCAAAATAATCGTTTGAAATTTAAAATGTTAAACAATTTTGTTGTTAAAATTATAGTTTTCTTAATCTTAAATATATAGTTCCGCATAGTCTTGTTATTATGATTAATTAAGTTAGTATTTTGCAATTGCAATTTTTTATTTAATTCCAAAAATAGATATAACCTTTGTAATATATATATATATATATATGTATATAAAAGTTAAACAAATATTTAACAATAAAACTATCTATGATTTTAAATATTAATAAAATTTGGATTAAAAATAAGTTAACAAAATAATAATATTTTAGTAACCATAATATTATCTATTTAGAATACCAAATGATACATAGTTAGCCACTCAATAAATTTTAACAAAATGGACGAAAGTGTTAATTAATAACAGGGAGTAAATTAAGCTTTTTATAAATTGGATGTAACTATAGAAACTAAAAAAAAAAATTAACCCTATAAAATATCATAAATGTTAAGTGAGATTGGACAAAAACAAATGTATTGAATTGTACATTTTAAATTACATACAAGCATAAACTATTTACCAATACTACAAGACAAGAAACATTTAAAACACATAGTGAAATACACAAAAATCGACTATTTATTTTTAATATTTTATTTATCATGTAACTCCTTTATTTTGAATATAAAAAATTAAAAAAATATTATTAATCAATACACAAATCATATGATACAAAATGTGCACCTAAGAACTTATATTAAATCTCAATACAATAATTGGACTCTGACATGGTGCTTATAGCTGAAGTTGCTGTGGTGACAAACACTAATCTTAACTTTTGCAGAGAGGCTCATGTGACGGAGAGAGATTGGAATCTTTTAGCTCAACCTATGAGAAGTTCTCAAGAAATTTGTCTATGTCTTCCATGTGAATGTAAATTATAATTTATTATTATTCTTTTAATAATCTAGTATCACTTTATTGAATTTTTAAGAAAAATTATTCTTTAAAATGTGAAAACAAATATTTAACAAAGTACATGTAATTGAAATTTTGTCTTTATTTGACATCATTATATTGAAATGGACCAAAATTATATTGTTAACTATCTACTCAGACCTCCACAAAATTTTTAATTTCCTCTAGGGCTTGGTGCAGCACTTATGGGAATCCACTACCACTTATCCTCACTCTTTGAAAATCATTTGCTCCATAAGAGAATGCATATGCAAACCTTGTTATCTTTGTTGGAGGCAGATTCAAATTCAACCACTATCTTTTTTAAAAAATAAAAAAGTAAGAAGTAAAACTAAATCACGTACGTACAACTTATTAGGGTTTTGAGGATTCTTTAAACAAGAGCCACACAGCTTAATTGGGAAAGAATGTGAAGATACCATGGCACATTGGGATGAGTGGATGATTATTGAACCATTTTAAGCAAGTGGTGGGATTGTTTACAATCACAACACGAGGCTTGCCAACAAAGAATACACTTAGAACAAGAAGGTATGGCCAAATCTAAATCATATTGTATTGTACCACAAAAATTATGGTTTATCTCTTTTAATTGACTTAAAAACTATGAAGTGGAGTTGGTAGCTATATCATAGTTTTAAGTATATATTGTTTTATTGAAAAGTAAAGGGAAAAATAAGCGATACTTTCTTGACAAGGATTTGACATTATCTGTTCATTGAAAGAAACTAAAAAGAATAATTTTATATAATATAATTAATTAAAATTAACTTTCACATTTCAATAGTTAAAATTAACCTTGAGTATCTTATGCATCCTTTTTTTCTGTTAAAGTAGATGACAATTCACACACAATTTAATGAAAAAAACTTAGGTGTAATTTTTATATTTTTGACATTAAATTTTTTAATTAAAAATTGACAAATGTATAATAAATATAAATTATTAAAAAATTATATTTCTAAAAGTTTTATTTTGATCAATACTATTTATTTTATGTTGAAAATTAATATATATTTAGCTTATTAAACTGTTCAAATAAATAAAAGGAGGTGTAATTTTTAATATAAACAGATTTAGAAAGTATAATCTACCATTATTTATTTTAAGGGTTGAATTGAACTCGAAGATAATACATGAGACATGTTTGCTTAATTAATTGAACTTGCATCCTTATGTTTTTCTTCAAAGCGACACATACTACATAGAATGTAACATGTGATGATTATAGGCTTAGCCCAAAAATGCTATTCCAATCATCAAAACGTTGAAAGCTGAAACTTTCAACAATAATAAACGCAAATAGGACGGATATATATTCTAAGTATTCTGAAAAAGTTTCATATTATTGTTATTTATATTTTGACACATAATTTGGTTTATTTTTTAATAAAATTACATAATTAAAATTTCAGTTATAAATAAATTAGATCTTAAATTTTAAATAATAATCACTTATTTATTAAGTACTTGATTATTAGGCCATGAACAAGCGAAAAACGTCTAACAGCAACCAAAGCTTAAATTAGCCATTGAAATTACTATTATTATTATTATTATTATTATTTGTAGTCTCAAAACACCTGCATGTCAATAGTGTCTGTGTATATGTGTGTGTGTGTGTATATATATATATATATATATGAACCAAACATGGACTATATATCTCAGATGCTTACCTCACAAGTGGACCAGTTTAATTTCTGTTACTAACAAAAAGGACTAGATCATACAATATAAAAATACAACAAATTATATGATTATATCTTTTAGGAAAATGTATATATTTACTTAATTTTTTTTCTTTTAAAAGGCTTCACAGAATGCATTGAATTAGGACTTAGGAAATTGGTCCTCCCAAGATTAAGTTCCATTCACTATGATGTTGTTTGGTGATATAATCATTTTTTTTTCTTTTAAAGGGTTGCGTAGTCACAATAATTCAACTCACAAGGAAATTTTCTGTTGCCTTCTGTACACTTGTGATTGTGATCAAGGGGAGGCAAATATTTATGATTTAAAATCATATTATATAAATTTTACCTAAATAAATAAAACAATGCGACAATACATAAATGACTAAAGTATTAAGTATATACCACGTGAGTATCAAAAATAAATTAAAAAAAAAATCTAATATCCCCTTTCACTCTTTGTCAATATATTGTAAAAGTTTTGTATTTAACTTTTGGACAGCATGGTAAACGTTTTCTATTGAGACTCCATTTTCATAGCATTTGGGCTTTTGTCTACATAGCCCAAATAAAGTTTCCTATGAAATCCCATTAATAATTGTGTAACAAACCTTAGACCAAAAAACTATGTGCCAAACCCAACTTCAAATTATTTTGAAAGCTTTCTTTTTCCTTTTTTATGAAGGTTTTTTTCTTCTATTAAAAAAAAATTCTCTTTTTTTAAGGGAGTTTTCTCTCCCTCTTTCTAGGGAGTTCATTTCTTTGGAATAGTTTTTTATAATAGAGATATTTTAAAGATATATAACATTTTCATATCTACATCTATGGACTCAACATTGAAATAAAGGAATCTGTTGAAAAATTTTATTCCTAAAAGAGGAAAGAATGGTGTGTTGTCTCTTCATCTATATATATCTCAGGATCATTTTTTATTGTAGAAAATATTGTAGATTTGAAATATATATATTGTATGTCTTTTGAATTTATGTAAAAAATTTGGATCTTAGTTTTCTTAAATGTGTTGCCTAGGATTTTTTTATTTTCTCCTATTTAACTATTATCTTTTATTTGAGTGTTTGGTTATGTTAGGATTGTTCGATTTGTGTCTTACTATATTTTCTTTGTATAATTTTCAGTATTATTTTTATGAATAAATATTTTTGAAGACAAAAAAAATTACCTAAAAGAAGAGAAAAAAGAAATTTTGGTAGAAAAATAGGAAAAGCTTTTAACCGAGAAAAAAAATAATTCCACAAAAAGACAAATTATGAAACTTGAAAAGAGTTCTCCAATGAAAAAATAGTAAAGGGATTTTGTTTCTTTTAAAAAAAGCACTTACCGGTGAGGCTTATGTTGCTCTATCATATCTAGAATAATGCTAAATTAATCTAAGTAGAAGATTTTGACCTTATCAAGAATTAATAGGTAAGGTAATCCTCCCTCCCGCATTTGACCTCTGTTAGGTTTTTGGTAGAACCAACAGAAGGGTAGGGTTACAACCAGTGCTAACCATGTCTTTTACTCATCTGCGTTGAACCCGTAGGGTGCATTCACCACTGCATGCGACAACCTCTCATTGTTGAACTCGTCTTATGCTAATCTTCACCAGTTCTGGCTAAGTAGCAACACAAGGGCGGCGATCTCCATTAGGGTTCTGGTTGGGCTCGTCAGCGTCAATCTCTGTTAGGGAGGAGATCTCAATTATCTGCATCGCTCACTTTGTGTGATGACTAGGGTGTGTGTCGAGCTAAGTGGCAGCGTAGATCTCGACTATCTTTGATAGAAGATCGATGATTCTTAATCGAAGGAGGCTGGGTTTTAAGCTAATAGATACAACAGTCTTGAATCAACTTTGATTGATCTCCTATGGCAGTCTAAAATAGGGGACAAACTTAATCTCTAAATCTACTATGCAGCAATAGGGAGGAAGATGAAGAAACGCTTTGCAAAGATGACGTTCATGTGGGAGTGGAACTCTGCAATTTGAGCTTAATGGGGAAGATCATATCACCTAAAATGATCAATAACGAGCACTCGAAAGTGCTTTGAAGAACATATGGGGTCATCCAATGGTTTATGAATCGAGGAAATTAAACCTAAGTTTTTTCAATTTCATTTTAAAGATGTGTCTGAAATTATAAAAGTTCTAGATGGTGGTCCTTGGTTATTCAAAAATAGTTAATTTTAACTCAATGGAAAAGAGGACTAAATGAAAATTCACCGAAATTTTCTTAAGCATCTATATGGGTTCAATTCTTAGAAATCCCTTCCCATTATCGAACAGATAAGGTCGCTAAAAAGTTAAGCGAATTGCTTAGAGAAGTGGTAGAAGTAGGACTAAACGAAGCACAGGGAACTGGTAAACGGTTCATGAAAGCTCTAATCCGCTTTGAGGTGACCAATCAAATAAGGAAAGGAGCCAACTTGGGATATATGGCAGATAGTATCTATTGGGTTAACTTCAGGTACAAAAAACTTCCATGCTATCATTGCTGCGAAACCATTGGTCATGAAGAAAATGATTGTGTTATAGCTAAAGAACCTACTTCTAATTGTAATAGTAACTAATCACAAAAAGTATATGAAAGAGGAATAGAAACTAGTAACATCCTAGAAGGAACTAGAAAACAAAAATCCACAGATAGTTTGATAGCAAAACTAACTGTGCTTACTATGAAGGAAAACCATCATTGAAAAAATGTGTCAAGAGTACTTGCTAAATGGTGTTATGAACGAAGATAATGGAGGTAAGTTTGAGGAAAGCAGGCCCTTTGAACTGGTGATGGATGACTTTAATACGATGACATCTGGAGATAGCCTCAATGGAAAGGTAAACGGAAAATATAACTCAAAGAACCAGAGGTCCCCACAGGCAAGTAATGAAATAAGCCCTGATGATAAAGAAATTACTCATCAAGATGTTATGCCAGAGAGCCTTTCCCTTTTAAATATTATTAACAATGTGGGAAAAACTGAAAATTCTAATATAGAGATAGATTACACAATCCATACCATACATAATAGAACATTACCTACAGTTGGAAAGCAATGGAAACGTCTGTATAAGGAATTAGAGAATGCACCTCAAATCGAGGTATTAAATAAAAGACCTCTAGATGAAATAACAAATTTTACTCAAGAAAAGAATGATGAGGCAAAAGAAAATGTTAAAATAGTAAAGCAATTACAATACATGGATGACCTTGTTAAAGATTCAATGGCAAGACCTGGTCCAGGCCTGCCAGAACAATGAAAATCTTATATTAGAATTGTAGAGGGCTTGGGAACCCTCGAGCAGTTCGATCTTTTCGCCATTTATTAAGGCAACAAGATCCCAATATTTTCTTCCTATGTGATACACAATTAACTGTTAGGGAAAGTGAAAATTTTAAGAGGAAAGTAAGATTTAGCCAAGTATTTACTGTTCCTTGTGAGGGGAGAAGAGGTGGACTAATGTTGCTTTGGAAGTAGGGTACAAATATCACAATTCATTCCTTTTCAAAATTTCATATTGATTCAACTGTTAATTCCCATGACGTTGCTGAATGGAAGTTGACTGGGTTTTATGGACAATCAATTACTAACCAAAGAGCGATGAGTTGGGATATCTTGAAATCTTTAAAAAAATCTCAACAAGAAGCATATTTGTTAGTAGGAGATTTTAATGAAATCCTACATCCGAAAGAGCAAATAAGTAGAAATTCGAGACCGGAATTTCAAATGCAATTATTTAAAGATGCATTAGACTTTTGCCAATTACTCAATCTTAGATTTGATGGGTACAATTATATGTGGAATAATAGGAGAGAAGGAGAAGCGATTGTTCAGGTAAAACTGGATAAAGTTACGACAAACCAAGTATGGGTAAATCGCTTCATGAGTAACAGAGTATTTCATTTATCCATGAGCTCCTCAGACGATTTACCTACTCATCTTGATCTAGACACTAATTATAATCCTAGGGCTTTCCAGCGTAGTAGGAAAAGGATTTTTCGATTGGAACAAATGTAGACATCACACAATGGGTGCATCGACATTATAAAAGGAGGTTGGTAAAAATAGAATAATCAAAACCATCATCACTTTATTGTGGAGAATCTAGAAAATACAAGATAAAGAACGACTCCTATCTAAATAGGGTAAAGAAGTCTTAATCAAAGCTGTGGCTCAATCTATCTCCGCATACGTAATGAGCGTTTTTCTTCTCCCATAAAACCTATGCCACAAGCTAAACATGATGTTAGCGATATTCTGGTGAGGAAACAAACTGATGACTCAAAAATTCATTAGATTAACTGAAGTAGGCTATCATAATCAAAAAGCAGAGGTGGTATGGGTTTTAGGGACCTAAAGGACTTTAATTTGGCTCTATTGGCGAAACAGGGATAGAGAATCATTCAATTTCCACAATATTTACTTAGGAAGACTTTGAAAGCCAAATATTTTAGACACACCTCTTTTTTAGAGGGAAAGACTCATTGGAATCCATATTTTATCTAGAGAAGTATTATCCATAGTCGAGAGGCGTTAAAGGCGGGTTTGGTGAAAAGAATTGACAATGGGGCTTAAAAAAGAATCTTTTCAGATTCATGGATTTCTTCCATTAAAAATTTCAAAATCAATAATAATATTTCTGAACGAGATTCTGATTCCAAGGTAAATAGTCTGATGCTACCAGATTAGAACTGATGGGATAGAGATCAAATTTTTCTCACTTTTGATGCTAATACCGCAGAAGTTATTCTAAAGATTCCACTGAGTCTTGATAGCAAAAATGATTCTTGGATGCGGGCCTTCACACCTAGTGGTTCCTTTAATTTTAAGACTACATATAGAGCCATACACAGTACCAATGTTTCTAACAATCAGTAGACTCAATATAAAGAAGTGTGGAGAAGGATATGGAAATAAAAAACTCCCCCAAAATTCAAAATCTTCTTCTGGCATGCTTGTAGAGAAGTTTACCTGTGTTAGCATTGCTAACCAAGGTGTTAATATAGATCAGGAGTGCTTAATATACCACGAGGGATTAGAAACTTGTCTTCATGACATTTACGGATGTCCTTGTCTTGCCACCTTCTGGATTGAAATTTAAGGAAACCCAACAAGCTAATTCCTTTTTCATCGATGGGGTCAAAACCAATGGTGTCCAATGGGGAGCAAAGGACTTTAAGCTTTCCAAGATAGCAACTTACAAAATTTGGCACAAACGCAATAAGATCAAAGTGCGTGAGACAGTAGAACCTCTTAATAGAATATTGGATTTGACTCAAGAAATGTGACAGAGCTTAGAGTCTAATGAGTCGAAGGGCATAGGACGCAGTCCACCTAGGTCTCTTGTTCACTGGATAGCTCCTTCTAGACCTTACTTTAAAGTCAACGTGGATGCTAACTTGAATGAGATAGGGGTAAGAGGTGTCGACTACATAGTGAGAGATGATCAAAAAGGAAGGTGCCTGGCAACCATGGCAAAGAGAGTCATGTTTATTAATAATATAGTTTACCTTGAAGCAATAACTATCATCACATGCCTAATGTTTGCTAATGACCTCAGTTGTCTAGATGTTATAGTAAAGGGAGACTCAAAGAGAATACTAGATTTGTTATCAGGTACTCATCACAACCTTTCTACCGTAGGTATGCTAAGGAGATATTTAGAATCGTGTATTTTCAATGGGTTCCTATAACAGTAAATAAAGCTGCAAATATTCTAGCTCATCATATTGACACTATAGATGACACTTATATTTGGTTAGATGAAAACCTATCTCTTTGTCTTCTATACTTTCTTGTGAACGTCTTATTTGATTTATAATATTTCATCTTTTTTAAAAATAAAAAAAAAATTAAAAGGTAATAAGTTGATTTTAGTAATTGATATTAATTTATTAAACAAGTACTTTCGCAACTATAGGATGTCGTGTGGTATCAGTAATATAAAGTATAAGGTTATAATAACAATCTAATTATTTCGTACATTCTGGCCATCACCGCCGGCATGCGTGTTCCAGGAACGCTTAGCAGATGAAATGGGGTTGATGTTCGAACGTGGAGACCGTGGATAGATTCGGTTTCCTGATGTGTTTTTCTGTGTGTTTTTGGGCCTTTGATGGGCCTTCCTGTATACCCAAAAAAAGATCAACAATTTAAAATTAACAAATATAAAGATGAGGCAATAGAAAAAATAATATTTTCATAGATTATATGTAAAGTACGATATTTAAAAAAGAAGTGCGATAGGTAGAGAAGTCCAACAAAAAGGCTTCACTGAGTCAACTAAGCGCGTTAACGACGACACCGTGTTTCTTCTTTACTTATTGCAATAAAGACGCTTCAGGAAACATAAAAAATAGGTAGCTTAATCAACAATATCACTATAATATAATCTCACATTTTTATGATTAAATTTTTTAATAAAAATAATTTTTGCATAATTTTTATAATTTATTATTTTTATAATTTACTTCTTTTAATTACTTTACATATTTTACTTTTATTAAAAAATTTAATAATAAAAATATAAAAATTTATTCTAAGCCTTCAAATAGAAGCTTATTAAAACAACGTATATATTAATATTTAAAAAAAATACGCACAAATTTCTTTCTTTAAATGAAATTCTATTTACTTAAATTGCTAAAATAAAATTATCGTTCACTGAAACGGGTGATTACTCTCACAAACTTTACCTTAATTTGATAATTTCTTCTAAGAATTGAAAACAAAGCCACTTTTAGGACTTGAGTTTTATGTTTAGGAGATTGTCATAAATTTTGATCATATATCAGAACTTTTTTTTTTGGGGGGGCCGAAACATATCAGAACTTTATAACTATATTACAATTCAAATTATTTAATTATATAGACCCTTCTTGTCTTCTTGACAATTATAGAGAGACAAGTTATTTCATTTCATTTTATTTATATATTAATATATAATTTCGAAAAAAAATTATTAAAAGGCTTAAAATTATATATTATAGTATAAATATATTTAATACCCATCTTATTGTTGAAGCAAATATTAATAACTATTTTTAATTTTACAAAATTAATTTTTAAATTTATTAAATTTAAAAAATAATAAGTTTATATTGATAATAGATACACACACATACATATAAATATATATATATATATTAATTAAGTAATTAAGTTATTGTAGCTTGTTTTATTACAGAAAAAATTACAATGATCACGGCGTCGTTTAATTCAGGAAGAAAGTAATTTCCAATGTGTAACTTTCAGCCAATCACACTTCTCACGTTGTCATTTGTCATTGTCGGAATGTGCTTTATGGGACCCACCCCCTTCGTCTTTTTGGTCAAAATTTTGCGCCTACTCTCTATATAAAGCTCTTCTCCGATATTCTCTCTCCTCGTAATCCTTAGTTATACACACTCATAGATACAGATCACCAATGGCAGAATCATTATCTCATTTCCCTTATCTCTATGCCATTCTACTGCTTCTTCTTCTTCATGTTTCTTCTTCATTCGCAGACACTTCCGTGTATGACCGTTTTCTCAAGTGTTTAACAAGCGACACAAGCCCATCCGACCAAGCCACCGTCTCCAACATAGTCTTCGCTCAATCCAACGTTTCCTACACCTCTGTTCTCCAAAACTACATTCGAAACGCCAGATTCAACACTTCTTCAACTCCAAAGCCCTTAATCATCGTAACCCCTCGTCACGAATCCCATGTCCAAGCCACTGTTATCTGCGCCAAATCCATCGGAATCCAAATCAAAATCCGAAGCGGCGGCCACGACTTCGAGGGCATTTCCTACGTCTCCGACCACCCCTTCTTCGTCCTCGACCTCTTCAACCTCCGAAACATCTCCGTCGACATCCAAAACGAGGTCGCCGTGGTCCAATCCGGCGCGACAATCGGAGAACTCTATTACCAAGTTTGGAAAAAGAGCAAAGTCCACGGCTTTCCCGCCGGAGTGTGTCCCACGATGGGCGTCGGCGGCCACCTGAGCGGCGGAGGGTACGGCAACATGCTTCGGCGCTATGGCCTCTCTGTGGATAACGTCATCGATGCGAGAATCGTTGATGTGAATGGAAGAATTTTGAACAAGGATTCCATGGGGGAAGATCTATTCTGGGCTATGAAAGGAGGAGGAGGAGGTAGTTTTGGAGTTATATTGTCGTACACCGTTAAGTTAGTTCGTGTACCTGAAATCGTCACTGTATTTCGCGTGGAGAAGACATTGGACCAAAACGCAACTGATCTTGTCGTTCAATGGCAACAGGTAGCTCCTCATATAGACGACAGGCTTTTCATGAGGCTACTGTTACAGCCAGTGAGTTCGAAAGTAAGAAAAGGTGAGAAAACAGTAAGAGCGACGGTGGTGACATTGTTTCTTGGTGGTGCAGACGAACTAGTGACACTATTGGAGAAACAATTTCCTGTGCTTGGGTTAGAGAAGGAGAATTGTAACGAAACGACATGGATTGAGTCTGTGCTTTGGTGGGCAAATTTCGACTTGGGTACAAAGCCAGAAGTTCTGCTTGATAGGAACTTAAACTCAGCTTCATTCCTGAAGAGAAAATCCGATTACGTGCAGAATCCAATTCCCAGAGATGGGTTGGAGCGAATTTGGAAGGAGATGATTGAATTAGGGAAAACAGGATTTGTTTTCAACCCTTATGGAGGAAAGATGAACGAAATCCCACCTGATGCGACGCCGTTTCCTCACCGAGCAGGAAATCTGTTCAAAATTCAGTATTCTGTGAATTGGCAAGAAGCAGGAAGTGAAGCGGACAAGAATTTCACAACTCAAGCTAAAAGGCTGTACAGTTTTATGACGCCATTTGTATCCAAAAATCCAAGGAATGCATTCTTGAATTACAGAGATCTTGATATTGGGATAAACAGTTTTGGTGAGAATAGCTATGAAGAAGGTAAAGTTTATGGATTGAAGTATTTTAATGGTAATTTTGAGAGATTGGTGAAGATTAAGAGTGCGGTGGATCCAGGAAACTTGTTCAGGAATGAGCAGAGTATTCCAGTGCTTCCAAAGAAGTGATAATTGAAACAGATTTGGTGGATGTTTTCTTTTGCGATTGCTTGGCTTCTTATAGCTCCTTTCTGTTTTGGGTAAAGGATTGGAATATAGATAATAAATAGTATCCTTTCTGTCTTTTGATTTCCAAGTATTGTATTGTGATTTAAATATAAATTGGAGGCTCAGTTCAACTTTTGGAGGTAATTAATAAGGAAGCAGGATATAAATTACATCATTATAATTTTAAAAATTTTTAATTCAGTTTGGATCATTAAATCTTCATTATATTTCATAAAATTTTGAGTAAAAGATTATTGATACAACTAAAAGTATCAAATTTAAAAAATAAAAATAAAATTTTAGTCAAAATTAAAGGATTAAAAATACTTTTTCACTTAACTTTTATTGATACAACTATGAATGGCAAGAGGTGGGCACTTACAAATTTTTTTATTGTTCTTATATGTTTATTCGTATATGTATCCAATGAAAATATTTGATATCTAAACTTTAATAAAAGTATTTTTAAAAAATAAAATTTATAAAATTTATATTCAAAATTATTTAATAATGAAGCACCTAAAATATTCAAAATACACAAAAAAGTAATTAATATTAAATACTTGATATCCTATAATTAAGTAATAATTTATTTGATATGTACCTAATAAAAACATTTTAAATATTATTAATGATTATAATTTTTTTTTACATATTTATATGAACTAAAATTAAAAATAATTTTAATAACTTTAAAAGCATAAAATTTTAGTTAATAATGTATATTATATTTAATAATATAATATACACTTTGATTTTTATTTTGTAGTATCAAATTCTCTTAAAGGTTATACACTAACATTGGATAAAGGGTGATGAACTTGGGAATAATTTCAAACATGAGAATTAAATTAAAAATAACTATATTAAGAGGGATCAAATTGAAGAAACTGACAAACATGAGAAACAAAAATAAAGTTTCACTAAAAAAAAATTCTGTTGTCCTGACTTTTAAACATATACAATCAACACAACTTTTCAACTTTGTTAAATAATTTGATGATTTAGATATAACAATTTCAAAGAAAGAAAACAAAATTGAAAATGATCATTTAATAGAGATTAAATTAAAAGAATATGAAGGATTAAAATGAAATTTTGTTCATTAAAAATTGAAACATATTCGGTGATCGGTGGATGTTAACGGCCTTACTTTGTTTTCTTAGATTTTGGATCCTCTGCCGTAGCTTTTTCGGCTGGCGTTTTTAGCGGCGGTTTTATCCGTTGCTAAAGTATGTTTTAATATTATTGCGACGAATATTATTGCTGCTATAAATTTTGTTTAAATAATTAATTTATAGTTACAATAATATTTGTTGCAGAAACTTTAGCAACAGAAAAAACCGCCGCTATACCTAGCAGAAAATCCCGATGCGTTTTCTTATGTGTTTTAGTAAAGGTTTGGAATAATCTTTTACCGCTCTTTCTGATGATATTAGATATCTTATCAAGTTGTCATCTACAAAATACACAAAGCAGGTTTCAGTTTCTTGTATTGAAGATGAAGTGCCTCTTCTGCCTTTGTCTTTCGAATTCGCATTAATAGTCTCCTCTCCTTCGAATTCCCTTAACGTACACTCAAAGAACCACTTCATAGGCTCTCGGGGCAGAGATGAAAAAAATTCTATTTCTGTATAAAATTTTAAAACAAAAAAGATACAAATTTTGATCAAGGAATAAAGGCTTTTATCCATGCAAGCATGTATAAAATATATGATATATCACCCACAATTCATCACTTCCTTATTATCTCGAAAAGGAAAACTAATCCACATAACAACAAAATTAACAACTCTGATTCCCTATGCCTTTTTTGGTAGCACTGGTATACTCTGCTCGTTCCTGAAGAAATTTTCTGGATCCACCGCACTCTTAACCTTCACCAACCTCTCAAAATTACCATTAAAGTACTTCAATCCATAAACTTCACCTTCTTCATAGCTATTCTCACCAAAATTATTGATCCCAATATCAAGATCCCTGTAAGCCAAGAAGGCACTCCTTGGATTCTTTGATACAAATGGAGTCATATATCTATGAAGCCTTTTAGTTTGTGTTGTGTAATTCTTTTCCGCCTTACTTCCTGCTTCTTCCCATGTAACAGAGTACTGAATTTTGAACAGATTTCCCACTCGATGAGGAAACGGCGTCGCATCAAATGAGATCTCACTCATTTTTCCACCATAAGGATTGAAAACTAATCCTGTTTTCCCCAATTCAATCATCTTCTTCCATAGCCCCTCCAATCCATTTCTGGAAATTGGATTCTGAACATAATCAGATTTCCTCTTTAGGAATTTCGCAGAGTTCAAGTTCCTATCAAGTAAAGTCTCTGGTTTTGTACCTAAATCATAATTCGCCCACCAAAGAACAGAGTCAACCCACGTCGTTTCGTTGCAATTCTCCTTCTTCAACCCAAGCACAGGAAATTGTTTCTCCAATAGAGTCACGAGCTCGTCGGCACCACCCAGAAACAACGTCACCACCGACGCTCTTATGGTTCTCTGACCTTTTACTACCTTTGAATTCACAGGTGCCAACAGTAGTCTCATGAAGAGCCTGTCGTCTATATGAGGAGCTACCTGCTGCCATTGAACAACAAGATCAGTTGCGTTTTGTTCCAATGTCTTCTCAATGCGAAATACAGTGACGGTTTCAGGTACAGGAACTAATTTCACAGTGTACGACAATATAACTCCAAAACTACCTCCTCCTCCTCCTTTAATAGCCCAGAATAGATCTTCCCCCATGGAATCCTTATCCAGAATTCTTCCATTCACATCAACGATTCTTGCATCGATGACGTTATCCACAGAGAGGCCATATCGCCGAAGCATGTTACCGTAACCTCCGCTGCTGACGTGGCCTCCGACGCCCACAGTGAGTCCAACTCCGGCGGGAAAGCCATGGACTTTGCTCTTGTTCCAGATTTGGTAATAGAGTTCGCCGAGGGTTGCGCCGGCCTGGACGACGGCGACCTCGTCTTGGATGTCGACGGAGATGTTTCGGAGGTTGAAGAGGTCGAGCACGATGAAGGGATGGTTGGAGACGTAGGATATGCCCTCGTAGTCGTGGCCGCCGCTTCGGATTTTGATTTGGATTCCGATGTATTTGGCACAGATGACAGTGGCTTGGACATGAGATTCTTTTAAAGGGGTTACGATGATTAAGGGCTTTGGGGTTGAGGAAGTGTTGAATCTGGCATTTCGAATGTAGTTTTGGAGAACAGAGGTGTAGGAAACGTTGGATTGAGCGAAGACTATGTCGGGGATGGAGGCTTGGTCGGAAGGGCTTGTGTGGCTTGTTAAACACTTGAGAAAACGGTCATACACTGAAGTGTCCGTGAATGAAGAGGAGACATGAAGAAGAAGAAGAATGGTTGAGAGATAAGGGAAGCCAGTTAATGAGTATGCCATTAGCGGGTTTGTGTTCATCCATGTGAGTGCTTAAGAAATCTGAGGAGGGAAGAATATTGGAGAAGTGGTTGTATATAGAGTAGGGAAAATGGTAGAAGAAGGCGAAGGGGGTAGGTCCCGCATGGCACCTAGATTTTTCAGAACTGTGGTAGTGTAACGTGCTACGTACTATGGAAGGAAAAATACGGCTAAAACCTCATTTGATTCTTTATAAGTTATGATTTTTTTTAATTCAATTATCGTAAACCTTTTTTTATTTGATCTTTCGTAATTAAATTTATTGTCAATTTAATTTTTATATTAAAATATTTTAAATAAATAACAATTTTTATAATTTAAATATTTTATTAATAAAAAATATTAAAAATTAATTATAATTTATTTTTTTTAATTAGATAACATTTAATGGACAAAGTTTAACAGTGGAGATTAAATGTAACGTTTTAACTAATTAAAAGTAAAGAAAAAAAAATAAATTACAGTTGATTTTTAATATTATTTAATTAATAACAAATATTTAAATTATAAAAATTATTACTTATTTAAATGACATTTTAAAAAAATTAAATTAATAACAACTTAAATGATTAAGGAATTAAATTAAAAAAAATTTATAAAAAATTATCATTTATAAAAAAATTAAAATAATGTTTTAATCTTTTGTTAATAAACTCATTTATTATAAAAAAATTAATTAAATATAATCATATAAGAGAATTATATGAAAATTGGAGTAGCTAATAGTCAAAGCTGAGGAAAACTACTTGTCTCCTCTAAACCTTGTTCTGCATCAAAGTCCACTGGCGGTTTCTTTGATCCTTCATAGTCTCTTTCATCGTAATATTCTTTCATTTTCGTAACTTCTACCATTTTGATTAGCCTAGTTGAAGTGATGCATGATTAAAAATTTCATGGGTTTACTTTTTTTCATAAATATAATAATTATATTTTAAATTTAATTAAATTAGTTATCCTATGTTATATAATTTTAAAACTTTTATTTATTTGATCTTTTAAACTATATAATATATATATTACAAATATGAGGGAGTGGGAAGTCATGGGTGAAAATTTATAAAAGAGCAGTGATTTCATAGACTTGATAAGTTTATATAAATCGTAAGTATTGTTAATAATTTGGAGAAAAAAATGAAAAATAATATGGGTGCAATTAGAATCAATAGATAAAAAAATTAAATTATAAAATTATTTATTAATGATATAAAATAAATAATTTTATTTGGTGAAGAAAATTTTATTTAGTTGAGTTGGTCCAAGTGATATAAAATAATTATAACTTAATTATATACTATTAATAATAGAATTAACTATAATCAAACAATTAAATTATTCGTTGTTGTTTAGGAATAAACAACGCAATTCAGACAAGGCCACCCACAGCAAAATCAAAGACAACGCGCAAAAAACCACTGATTACTGTATTCAACATAATCAGAAAAACAAATTAAATTAATCTCTATCCTATCTTTTTAATTAAATTTCTCAATCTCAATTACCTAGGCTTTGTAATAAAAAAAATTTAAGAAAATGTTAATTAGATTGTGCGATGATAAGAATTTATCCTCAAGGCCTTGAGGAAATATCTTTGAAATATTCAATTTGATGTCGTAATTCAAATTTCGAGAATAATATGCCCGTTGAAAATTGAACTCCTACTCAGACAAGAGAAACGTAATTCATGTTCTAGAAAGTTTATAATATTTTAAAAGAAATAATGTGAAACTATCAAATAATGGAGAAGTTCTATCTCTGCTTAAGTCTTTACAATATCAATTAATGGATAAATGAGAGAATAATACGGTGATATTATATAAGATGATAGATAAATATAAAATAAAAATTTATAATTTTATTATATAAATAAAATTTATTATTTAATTAATTTTATATTATATTTTAAAATTTTTAAAAAAATAACATGTATTTTTGGGTGCAAGAAGCTTTTAATTTTTTAGACGTGCCCTGTATCAAAGAAAGTATTGTTACTAACGAAGAAAAAATTAAGATTTTAATCAATAAAAATTTCATTTAATAAAAAGATTAATTTATTATAATATATTAAATTTAAGTTTAAGTTTTTAGTAAAAGAAATATTTATATCTTGAATAAAAATTATTTTTTATTAAAAAATATTTATTAAAAAAATTGAGTTCTTAAAAGTTTTATTATTAACAATCAAGGACTAAAGTTTTTGATATTTACCGACAAAGTCTTCTTGATATTTTAAATATTTTGAAATTTTATCACTAAGATATATACGTGTCTATGGAATTAGATCATTACTTTACTGAAACTGTAATTAATAATTTGGAAACTTTCTAATCCTATGCTAGGTGGTGAGTTGACATGCACTTTTGACTTCGTTATGGGTGCACAAAGCCAACAAGTTCACCTTCTATTTCTTGCGAATAACAACGCTTGACTAACTTTAAAGTCAACTATATATAGTTCCAATAATTGGACGAACCCAAGGTTCACTGTTAATTCGCCTTGTTAATAACAAGAAATTAAATATAATACAAATCAGAATATTTAAGGATATACAAAAAAATACTTATTTTAGAAGTATAAGAAATTAACATGTAAACATAAAATAAAAGATAAGATTAAGAAAAGAAATTAGTGCTATCATTTCTTTTTCTTTTGAATGTTAATTACAAGAGAAAAAGAAAAAGCGGCTAATTAGTGTTGAAGAATATTATCCAAAGAAACATTATGTCAGAGTTAACAATGTGATATAAGACTTATATATAATTATTTATATTTTTTTATTATTATTAAAATTTTTGATTAAAATAAAATATATTAAATTATTTAAAAAATAATAATTATAAAAAAATAAGTTATATAAATTATAAATATATTAATTTTTTATTAAAAAACTTGATGATAAAAATAAAAAATTATATTTAAATTTTTTTTTATAAATTTCTGTCCCCTAAGAGCCTTACGTTTACCTTAAAATTTAATTTAATTTTAAATATTTTTTTCTCAATTTCATTTTCATATTTTTAAAATATCTCAATTTTGTCATAATGTCTCGCATTATATATCTTAATTTTTTATGAAATATTTAATTTGTCTGTACATCCTAGCAGGTTTTACTACTAGATTTTTAAATAGATAAAGAGATATAATTTACTTCACCATTTGACAGTGAAAACTTGTCAAGATGTATAAGACAGGTCAATTTGTTGAAAATTCAGACGGTGTGAGACATTGAAAAAAATAAGACATTTTAAAACTACACGAGATAAAATTGAATAAAAAAATATAAAAAGAAATTGACATTAAACTCGAACAATTCATTACTTTAACATTATTTATGTAATTATTTTCAACAAAATCTGAAATACACCAAATTACATGACGATTAAAGATTAATTAATAGTAATTGAACATAAATTATAAGTTATATGAAACAGTTTAAATCTCATAATTGAGAGTTGAAGTTAAGGACGTAAGCACTGAACATTCTCCAGATCTGTTAACTTCACTTTTTTGGAAGCAATGGAATACTCTGCTCGTTTCTGAAGAAATTTTGCGGATCCACAGCAGTTTTAATCTTCACCAACCTCTCAAAATTATCATTAAAGTACTTCAAGCCGTAAACTTCACCTTGTTCATAGCTATTCTTTCCAAAAGTATTTATCCCAATATCAAGATCTCTGTAATTCAAGAATGCACTCCTTGGATTCTTCGACACAAATGGAGTCATATAACTGTAGAGCCTTCTAGCTTGTGTTGTGTAATTCTTCTCAGCTGCACTTCCTGGTTCTTTCCAATTCACAGAGTACTGAATTTTGAATAGATTTCCCGCTCGATGAGGAAACGGTGTTGCATCAGATGGGATTTCGTACATCTTTCCTCCGTAAGGATTGAAAACAAATCCAATACTCTCCACCTCAATCATCTTCTTCCAAATCCACACCAAACCATCTCTGGAAATTGGATTCTGCACGTAGTCAGATTTTCTCTTGAGAAAATCCGCAGAGTTCAATTTCCTATCAAGCAAAACCTCCGGTTTTGTACCTAACTGGAAATTCGCCCACCAAAGCACGGACTGAATCCATGTCGTTTCGTTACAATTCTCCTTCTTCAACCCAAGCACAGGAAACTGTTTCTCCATTAGAGTCACCAGCTCGTCTGCACCACCCAGAAACAACGTCACCACTGAAACTCTTACGGTTTTCTGACCTTTTACTACCTTTGAATCCACAGGCCGTAATAGTAGTCTCATGAAGAGTCTGTGGTCGGCATGAGGAGCTACCTGCTGCCATTGAACGACAAGATCAGTTGCGTTCTGTTCCAATGTCTTCTCAATGCGAAATACAGTGACTGTTTCAGGTACAGGAACTAATTTCACAGTGTACGACAATATCACACCAAAACTACCTCCTCCTCCTCCTTTTATAGCCCAGAATAGATCTTCACCCATGGAATCCTTATTCAAAATTCTACCTTTCACATCAACGATTTTCGCATCAATGATGTTGTCCACAGAGAGGCCATATCTACGAAGCATGTTGCCGTACCCTCCGCCGCTGAGGTGGCCACCGATGCCCACAGTGGGACACACTCCGGCGGGAAAGCCGTGGACCTTGCTCTTGTTCCAGATTTGGTAATAGAGTTCGCCAAGTGTCGCGCCGGCCTGGACGACGGCGACCTCGTTTTCGATGTCAATGGAGATGTTTCGGAGGTTGAAGAGGTCGAGGATGATGAAGGGCTGGTCGGAGACGTAGGAGATGCCCTCGTAGTCGTGGCCGCCGCTTCGGATTTTGATTTGGATTCCGATGGATTTGGCGCAGATAACAGTGGCTTGGACATGGGATTCGTGAAGAGGGGTTACGATGATTAAGGGTTTTCGGGTTGAGGAGGTGTTGAATCTGGCATTTCGAATGTAGTTTTCGAGCACAATGGAGAAGGAAACGTTGGATTGAGAGTAGACTATTTCGGAGATGGAGGCTTGGTCTGATGGGTTTGTGTGTTTTGTTAAACACTTGAGAAAATGGTTATAGAGTGAAGGGTCTGCGAATGAAGCAGAGACATGAAGAAGAAGAAGAAGTAGAATGGCTGAGAGATAAGGGATTGGACTTAATGATTCTGCCATTGGTGGTTGTGTGTAAGAAATTTGTGGAGGGAAATCAATGAGAGAAGTGGTTTTATAGAGACTCGAGAGGGGGCAAATGGTTGAAGAAGAAGAAGACGACGAAGGGGTAGGTCCCGAAAAAAGGTCACTTTTGTTTCAAGTAAGAACGTAAAAGTAAAATTAACAAATTTTGTGATAAAAAAAAATTAAATTACAACCCTCTCAAGAAATTAAAATTATATTTTTTTCTCAAATAAAAAAATTTATATGTTTATTTATTTATACTAAAATTTTTTTGTATTTATTATTTATATAATTAAACATGTATTTGATTAATAAAAAAATTATTTAAAATAAAATAAATTCATTATTTTTAACTTAAGATAATCAATAATAAAATAATAATGTAGGAAATTAAATATATTTTTTAATAAATTATATCTTCTAAAAATTATATAATAATGTTAATAAAGTTAAATAAAATTATAAACTTTTAAGTATTTTAAGAGAAAAGAATATAAATTTTTATAATGCACAAAAAGAATATGTATTTTTTATATTTTTTATGAGAGAGAAGTGTAATTTTCTTTTTAAAAAAAAAAACAAATTTTGTGGGTCTTACAGATTTTGAACTCTCTTCTGTTTTCTGCTTTCAAATATGAAAAATGGATAACCATTTCAAACTATTAAAAGTAAACTAATTAACAATTTAGATCCTAAATTACTAATTTTGTTTAATTTATGTCTTCCAAAATTGAGGAGTGAATGACAGAATGAGTTAGTTTGTGAAAATAATAAATCTTTTGCATAATAATAATGAGTTTATATTTGATTAAGCTATATATTTATTAATTTTGAGAATTAAAGTTGACATTTACGTCTTTTTCTAGAAAAAAAAAATGCAAACTTCGAGAATTGAGGAGAAATAAAGGTGCTTCCTATTTTAAAATTATAATTCAATATGAATGGTAAAAAGAGAGAATAGAAATATGCAGGATTTGTCTTGCATCTTGCTTTTAGTGGCTTCAATTTTCCGATAGTGACGATAAATCAGTAATCTAACCTATTTTCAAAATGATTTTCAAATAAGACTGATTTGTGTGTGTGCGTGTCAACTTTGTGGAGGGAAACGGTTAAAGAAGAAGACGAGCGAAAAGCTCATTTTTATGACAAGAAGTACTATAGTACTATCGGGACGGCCATCGATGCGTGAATTGATTCGTTTAATCTGTTAAATAAATGAATTTTTAAAAACATTAATGTATTTTACTTGTAAATTAAATAGGTTGAGAGTGAGTCATCCATGAACAAAAAAATTTAATTTTTTTAAAATAATATAAATTAATTTAAAATAAGTTAATTTGTATAAATTTAAAATAATTTTATAAAAAAATTAATTGATAAAAAATTTAATGTAAAACTTTTACTAATTTTCAATTTAAACTAAAAATATTAATTTAAACACATTATTTTTATCAGGGCAAATTTTAATTAACTTTACTTATTAAATAAATTAAAAAATAATAATAAAATTAAATTAACTTTACTTATTAATTAACTTTTTAATTGTATTAAAAAATAATTCTAAAATATTAAAAATTAAATAAAAAATGACCCATAGATATTAGCACGTTTAGTCTACTACTAATTTTATCATTAAAAAATATGTAAAAAAAGATATTTTGTAATATATATATTAGAAAAGATATTTTTTTTATATATTAGAGAAGATAAATGTAATTTTTGAAATAAAAAAAATCTAAATTTAGTTAACCTTCAAACAAAAATCACTATAATTTACTCAAAATTTAAAGTCAACTTAGACTAATTCACAGTCTTTCATACTTTCTTCTGAAACTAACTATTGCTTAAATAATAAGATTATGATATATAACTCAGAGCTTTACTATTAAAATAATATAAATTGTATATTAATTTTGCCTAGTCAAAATGAAATAATTAAAGCCGTCATAAAAATATAATAATTATCTTTCTTAAATAATTTTTTAAGTAAAAATTTAGAGTATCTATAAATTATATTAAATTTATGATTAATTTTTATTGAATTAAGAACAATAAAATAAAATCCTTTTAACAAGTATATTTTTCAAAATATAAACGTATATTTTTTTGCGAAATTAAGATTAGTGTGATCTTAACTAACAATTTATTAATTAATTTGATTCGTGAAGTAACTTCAAGAGAATGTAATCAACTGATAACGTACGTAGATTGAGGTAGACAACGTGCATAACATAAATCATTGTCACAGAAATACACTTATATTCTAAAAAATTAAATACAATTAATTATTCGTTGGTCATTAGAAATGAATAATCCTTGCTCTGAAATTGCGGTATTCAAACAAGGTTATCCACAGCAATATCAACGACAACGTGCATAAATTATTTTTATTACTTCTTTTAACTGCAGATTACGGTATTTAACATATTTTTTATTTTTTTCTTAAAATTTTCACTGACTTTTAATATCAAAGGCAAAAATATTTTTTTTGTGTTTTTAAATGTTACATTAATTTTAAATTTATTTTTTAAACTTTTTTTTGTTATTAATTTATAAGTCTTTAAACTTTGAAGTTCTACGAATTTTATCTCAAATTTTAATATTATTTATTATACTAAAATCATGTATACATAACAATTTAATTAGATTGTCATACAAACACACACGCATATATATATATATATATATATATATATTATTAGTATAATGAATGATATATTAAATTAAATTTGGGACAAAATTAATAAAATTTAAAATTTTATAAATACAATTAGCATAAAAAAGGTTTAGGAATGCAATAAAAAAAAGTATAAAGTTTGAAATAAAAAAATACTTTTTGTCTCTTAACATTGACTTGAGTTTTAATTTTGTCTTTTAAATTTAATTAACATTTTAGTCATTTAAATTTAAAAAATTAACCAATTTTTTTTAATTCTTAACACTGTTAATTTATTTAACAAAAATTGTTGAGTTTAAATTAATTTTAATATCTCTATAATATATTATTATCAATATTATCAGTGTATTAATCTTATATGAAAAAAAAATAAATTTAGAGTTGATTCTATATTTAAATTTAAGCTTGATCAGTACTTAATTTAAATTTGAGAACTTAAATTTAGAGATATTTTTTATATTTAAAATTAATAGAATAAGAATATTAATAAGAATATATCACATAAATATTAAAATTGACTCCAATTCATCACTTTACATTAAGTAAATTATTAAGAAAATTTTGATTAATATTTTAAAATTAAAAAATTAAAATAAAATCAATCAAATTTAAGAAACAAAACTAAAACTTGAGTCAAAGGAACTAAAAATACAGTTTTACCAAAGTTTGAAAATATAAAACGTATTTTTGTGAAAATTAAATATATGAAATGGAACTTATGAGCATTATTTCAAGTAAATTTTTTAATAATTCAATGCTACGTACATACAACTTTTAGTAATTCTTTAATGGATTTTGTTACATCCGTACATAGATTTTTTTTTAAAAAAATCAGTATTAGTATAATTTTAACCGATGAAGAATTTTACATATTATATTTTTTATCAAAATAATTAATAGCAAACACTACAAAAATTTTTGTAATAGAAATTTAAGTGGTCAAAGCAAGCACAACGCGTAGGGGGTTTACCAATAATGCAAGAAGTGGAAGAAATATTTGAGGATAGTATAATACATTACTGACCATGGAACTAGTCAAAAGTCAAAACACAAGGCGTGTTAAGGAAAACCCTTGGTCTCTCTCTAGTTTTTTTTTTTTCTTTGTATTAATAGATTTTCATAAGAGATACTATTGGAGTGAAAAATAATGTGTTTAATTAATCTTAAAAAATATTTTTATTATCAAAATATTAAAATAGGCATTTATTTAAGACAATAAGTAAAAACTAAAGATAATTATGATAATTAATAATTCTTAGTTAATCTGAATTTTTTTTTAAAAGATAAGTTTTTAATTTTAGTTAAAAAATAAATTTCACCAAGTTGAAAAGTTGTATTGCACTATGACCTTGTTTATTAGGGATAATCAAAATATGAATATTTTATGGGTAATTATAAAATTTATTGATTATACTCTATAATTGATATAACTTATATATTTTTTTAATAAATTTATATGTAAAAAGGTCATAATTTAAAAAAAATAATTATTTTAAACTTTTTTATATAAACAGGTTCAAATCTGAGTATTTCAAAATTTTATAAGAGCCCGAATATAAAGATACCTCCTCAAGTATGGATCGAATACAATGACTATAATATTCTATCAATGATCATCTTTTAATGTTTATTGTTTTTAGGGATAATCAATATATATATATATATATAAGTATTTGTAACATTATTTAATCATTAGATTTGAATTTAGAAATTAAAAAATGAGTTCAAATTCGAGTACAATAATTTTTATGAATGTAAATCTAATTTTTGGAGAATGCGGTATCCATTTTAAATCTAAACTTATTTTATATAAATTAAATAAATATTTATTTTATATTATAAATACATATATATAATTTATTATATTAAATTATATACATATAAATTGTGTTATTTGAATTAATCCCCTCAATAAAATTGTTTAGCTCTAATATTTATATATAAAATTATTATATTTAATAATTCTATAAGAATAAATTTATTAAAATTTTATATTTATTATATATTTAAAGTCTATATAATATAATTGATATAATTTACCAATTTTTTTGTAAGAATTTATATTTAATGAGTATATTTAGCAACAAAATGATGGTCTTGAACATTTTCCAAGTAAAAAGTTCGGATATAGAGATTCAAAAATTCAAAAATTTTAAAGATGATATGAAAATTAATTTTATCACCCATTCATTCAAACATAAAATTTGAGTTTGGAGGATATGCACAAAATTTATTGGTGATGCATGATTGGGACTTGTTTTTATCTCTCTCTCCATTTTTGCTTTTTGTAAGTTTTAATTTTTTTTAATTCAAAGGAAAGAGGCATAACGAGGAGAAAGATTGGCGAGCAAATCCTCTACCGTAAATTTTTCTTGACGTTCTCTGTAGTCCAAATAAAACGGTGCCGTTTTCTCTTTTTTTTCCTCTAATTTACAACTTAAAACGCACCGTTTTAAAATCAACAAAACGCTGCGTTCTCACTGATATTTCAGCAAGTAATGTTGTAAACGGAATGGAATAGTGCAGTGTGCTATGCTTTCTTCAATCGTTTAGCATTTTGTGCTTTCTTCATCGTTCAGCTCCAGCGCAGGGGTGTTCAAGCAACCGTTTCTTCATCGTTCAGCACTCTGTCCAACCGTTTCTTCAAGCAATCGTTGAGCATTTTATTGTTCAAGCTTCCACATATTTATTTAAGGAAGTTGCATATGAATTTTATTTTTGTTTGGGTCCTAATTTTTTCATTTTTTATTTGTTCTCTTTCTTTCCTTTTTACTTATACAACGAAGTTGGACTTGATCTTTTTTTCTCTTTTATAAGTTATTTTTATTTTTTGCTTGTTTCCTTTTTCTTTTTTCTTTTTTACTTGTTTCATTTATGCCTTTTACCTGTACAATATAGTATGTTTTAGAATCAAAAGTTTTATCGTAAAATATCTAACTAGTATTTGGTATTTGTTTCAACATTTTTTCTTTATTATGATTTATTTGGTATTTGTTTCGGAATTTTTCTATACAATGAATCTTTGCATGTAGAAGGTATTATGATTTATATTTGGTATAAGAAGGTATTTGGTAAAAACAAGGCAACTATATATGCATTAAGATGTCTTAATTTAAATTGAAAATAAGAAGGTATTTAATCTAAAGCTTTGCATGTTTAAAACTGATATATTTGGATTTAAATTGATACAATTTTTATTAATCTGGATAGTGGAGAGGATTTGAGAAAAATAAATAAGAAAAATAAATTGATACAATCTTAAATAAAGAAATAATTATGATTAAAATGTAAGAGAATATTAAGATATATTTATATATTTTATATTTTCACTAGTCACCGATAAAAGTATCTTGTGGAGAATTTTATAAGCGTAATTATATATAAAACCAATAAGTTTTCATTTACAAGTGTAATTATATCTCTACTAGTCAGTATCTTAATTGTGGAAAATTTTATAAGTGTAATTATATATAAAATCAATAAGTTTTCATTTTTAATTATATTTCTACTGTTCGTTGTTCAAGTGGAAATGAAGTCTAGTAAAGATATCACATGAAGTTAATAAACATGAAATTTTATGTCTTGTAGAGAAAATATTATTATAAAACTTGATTGGAAGCCTAAAATAAAAATAAAGTTTGATAGTATGGAGAGTGCATAAAAATTTTGGTCTAGTTATAACAGTAAAATGAGATTTAGTATTAAGAAGGAATATGTCAATAAGAATAAAAAAAGACAACAATTACTTCCTACATATTTTTTTGTTGTAAATAAGGACTAAGGAAAAAAAATAAAAGAGAGTATTTAATAGTTAATACTTGAATTGAGACAAGAACTAATTGTAAAGTGAAAATATCTTTGACCTTTATAAATGAGAAGCTTAGAGTATATGATTTAATATCATACAATTATATACTTCATTTTGCAGGGACTACACACATGCTATTCTATCAACATAATATATCTGATGTTCAAGCTCATGAAATTGAATTGGTAATTGATTTTAGAATTCAATAAAGATATATTTTTACACTTATGAGTAAGTATGCTAGAGGACGAAATAATCTTGGATATATTCGTTTTGATAAGAAGAACTATCTTTGTATTCGACAACAAAAAAATTTGATTTATGAAGAAGTTTTTTGTTTATTACATTATTTCCAAAAACAAATCTCATAAAATCTATTCTTTTTTATATCTATTAGATAGATTTAGATGAAAAAATAATGAACATATTTTGGGCTGATAAAAGTAAGGCTGTAAATGAACTAAGCCGAGTTAAACCTTAACATGAGCAAGCTTGTTCATTTAAAATAAGGCAAGCTTGAATACAAGCCCAAGCTTTAAAATGAAAAAAAAAATTATCAATTTTCATATAATATATATATATGTATGTATATGAGCAAATTATATGATATTTTTTAATTATACATGAATTTCTGTATTCATTTAACATTTTTTTATATAATATATATAATTACAATATATTATTTAAAATTTAAAAATATAATATATAAAATGATATCTTATTATTAATTGAGCTATTTATGAGCTTAACGAACCAAGCATCAAATATTCTAATTAAACGAGCTTAATATGTTGTTGATCAAGCTCGTTTATTTATTAAATGAACTGAGCTTGATTCGAACTTTTGACAAGCCGAATTTAAGTAGTTCACAAAAAACTCGTTTCATTTACATCTTTAGATGCAAGAATGTTACTAGATTATGACTACTTTGGTGATGTTATCTCTCTTGATATGACATATTGCACTAACAATGAATATAAGCCTCTTGCTATATTTTTAAGATTTAATCATAATAAAAGAGTGGTTCTCTTTGGGGTTGCTTTGTTATATGATACGACAATACCATTATTTAAATAGTTATTTGAAACATTCTTGGAGATATATAATTAAAAAAAAAGCCTAAGACCATGTTTATTGATTAAGATCAAGCAATGATTAAGCCTTACATGAGGCGTTACTTGACACATACCACGGGTTATGCATATGTCATCTGATACAGAACAACATCAAGCATTTAGGCAACTTAATGAAGCATGAGTGTCATTTCTTGTAGGACTTCAAGGCTTGTATGTATGAGTATATTGATGAGACAAAGTTTGAAGAAGCTTGGAGCCAATTACTCTCAGATTAAAATGTCCATTAAAATTCATGGATAATATCAGTCTATAAGTTAAAGGAAAAATGAGCTGCTTGTTTTATAAAGAGAGTATTCGCATTAGGCATGCAGAGCACACAACTTAATAAGAGCTTGAATGCTGACGTAAAGAAGTACTTCAATCTGAATGTCTATATTTTTCAATTCTTCAAACACTTTGAATGAGTAGTGGAGGATAAAAGATACAATGAATTGAAGTGTGAATTTAAGGCAAGACAAAAATTGTCAAGATTAAAATGTGCAAGCTTACATATACTAACACAGGTTGCAAACTTCTACACTCTTATAATTTTTAACATGTTCTAAGATCAGTTTGACTTAATGCTGACTTGTTGTGTAAAGTAAAAAAAAGGAAAGCAAGTCATTCACTACAAAAAAAAAGACATTCGGTGGCGACTTTTTAGTGGCGACCAAATTTGTTGCCACTGAAAGCCCATTTTCAGTGGCGACAATTAAAAAATAGCCACCACAAGTCTTCAGTGGCGACAGATGATCGCCATTGAAGTTTTCCAGTGGCGATGTTTTTTTTGTCACCATTGGATCTAGTCAATGGCGACAATTCTTGGCGCCGCGAAATACCTTCAGTGGCGACTTTTTCCCGTCGCCACTAATGCACTAGAAACGTAAGAATAAAAACTTATTAGAAAATGCACCCGCGTAGCTCGAACACGGGTCCTTGGCATTTGTTGTAAGCCAAGTGACCATTACGCCACAGCAACCCTTGATTTCTATACTTCAATATTTAATATATAATATAAAATTAACAATTAAAAAAATGCCAATTAAATTCCACAGAAAGTGCACCAGCGCAGCTCGAGCATGGGTCGTTGGCAAGTGTTGCAAGCCAAGTGACTATGACGCCACAATAACTCTTCATATCTATACTTAAATATTTTATATATAATATAAAATTAACAATTAAAAAAAATGCCAATTAAATTCCACAAAAAGTGCACCAGCGCAGCTCGAGCACGGGTCCTTGGCAAGTGTTGCAAGCCAAGTGACCATGACGCCACAGCAGCCCCAGATATATGTCCTTCAATATTTTATATATAATATAAGATTAGCAATTAAAAAAAGCGCCAATTAAATTTCACTCTGTAGATTGTTGCGCTAGGACATCACAGTTCGCCTACTTCATCCAGTAGCTCGCCTCTGCTCTGATCTAGCATGTGTTGCCATCGTTAGTGCCGTTCACTACCATTCTTGCTTGGGTCTTCTTCCTCTAGCGTCCATTGTGAGTTTTTCTTCAACGTCACTCCATCCGTGCGTGCTCTATTGTGGGTTTGCATAATCGTGTCGTTCACCGCCATCATCCTCTCTCGTGGGTTTGCATCTATCGCTGCTGACCTTCATCGCAGCTCAAGGTAAGATTTCTCTTCCCCCATTGTGAGTAATGGTGAATATAGGTACTGTAACCGATGCCTATTGCCAACCAAGGTGATGGTGGTTTGTGACCTACTATTATTATGTGGTTAAGATGATAACACTCTTTCGTGTCTTCTGCTTCCCTTACTTGACTCTAAAATAATTGTATATACCTAGCCATTCACATCTAGTTTTCCATGATGAATATGGGACAAGGTGTGTATATATATATATTGTAACATTTTCTGCTACCTTACAAGGTTTTCTTATAGCTAGGCCTTTGAGATGACATCAAAATTTATCTCCCTACATAATTTGTCTTTCTTAAGTGCCTCCTTCAATGAGTTGGGTCACCTGTATTTGGGAGTTGCTTACTCTTCATCCAAGCAAAGTGCTAAAATCCTCACAATCATAATTTTTACTTCAAATTTGGCCAAACTTATTGTATCATAAATATATGTAAGTTTGTTTTAGGCTAGAAATACATGGCAAGTCACAGTAAGTTAATTTATTGAAAGAAATTGTAATGTATGGTTTTGCAGTTGTCTGGGGTAGTTCCTAGGAAAAGTAATGCATCATGAGCTAAAAAAGTAAACGTAATAAAACAGAAAATCAGTATCATCTTTCTATACCCATGAGTGCTTTTGTTCCACACATCTTTTACTTTATTTTATTTTTCTCTATTTTTTAACAATGCTCAATAGCTTTACTTAATGATAGAGAAAGGACCTCTGCTGCCATGAAACAAGATCAACCTATAACACTTATTTTTTGATTCAATGTTTTTGTGTAATAGGTGAAACAAACCAAATAGAAAAAGGTCCACGCTCTTGTTTGGCATGTATTCATAAAGTAAAATTTTTTCATCATCTTTGATGCAATAGCCTTGAAGTTTGACAAGGTTTCTGTGTTGAAGTTTGGCAATTAAAACCACCTCATTTTTGAATTCCTGTATGACCTGCGTAGAAACATTTGTGAGCCTCTTTATTGCAATATCTTGACCTCTTGGAAGCCTTCCCTGAAAGAAAATTATCCACATACTTAATTTTAGTTGTAAAATGATTTATCCATCTTATCAAAGACTTACTCGTATATATATGATACATAATGAATGAAGTGAGACTAAGAATTCCATTTTTCTTTCCGGTGTTTATTCTTTCTACACGTGTCATATATATTTGAAAACCATTTTATCCCAAAAATGTAAATTTTTAGGAGAAGAGTCATTCATTAAAATCTCTAACTATAAATTCTTGCTATACTCAGAAGTTTGGTTGGCAATGAAGAAAATGAACTATCTCTTGTTTCATGAAAAAGGTTATTTTCAAAAAAAATAAATGATTCTAATAGTTCTAGAGATGTCAGTATAGTGGTGTTTTTACAGACAGTGAAGACAAAATTTGGTTAAAATAATTTTTTCATGTATATGTATCTCTATATATATTTATATGGATAGGAAAAAGTAAATATAGAAATTAAACGTATATAGGGGGTTGTAGAGAGCAATGAGAGATATAACTCTCATAGTCCTAAAGGATAAAAATAGTCTAAATAAGATAAAGTATACATATGTTAATTGGTATAATTAAGAATTATTATTGTATATATATATATCCAACGTCAGCACTGGAACGTACACCTAATCACTAACATAATAGATTTTGGATAATGAATGTGATAAGCGAGTGAAAATTATTTATGTGTTATTATATATAAGTTTCACTTACATGGTATAAAATTCAAATATTATTTAATCCTAACTGATATTGTTTATTGTGTTTTGATGAATATAACTAATGCTCATCGTTACAATATTAAATACTGCTGTGACTTACAATTACTAAATATCACTGCCAATTGAAAACAAGAATAGCATTTATTTATAATCTCTTTTTTTAATTTTATTGGAAAATTATCGTTGGTCTATTGGAAATTTCTAGACCGAGAATGTGTGTAATTTCTAATGGATTATGATATATTTGGATACATTATTGATCTTTTGCTAAGTGATTTTTGTTTAAATTAATTTGCATCAGGGGTATGTTAGTTTGGCTTACTCCTTTTCTGACTCTTTTAAAGTGTGATCCTCGAATCTTTTGTGAGCATTTAGGAAAACTTACTCACATTTATATATGTAGGACAAAGGAATGGATAAAATTTGGATACATATAAAAAATAGAACGGATCTAACATATGCAAGAGGAATAGATGAATTCCTTGAATGGGCATATAATCAGCCAGGAGTCAAAACTTTAATCCGATGTCCATGAAAGGGGTGTAGAAATACAGAGTTTAAGTTTAGACATATGGTGAGATTTGACTTATTGAAAAAAGGATTTTGGGATAGTTACAAAGTGTGGGACTTACATGGAGAATCCATTGTAACAACCCATAGTCCTAGAAATGATTGTCAAGGGGAAGATGACAGTGGTGTGATGGATGATATTAATGAGATGATACATGATGCTTGTGGATTTGCAAATATAGAGGAAGTAAATCGTGTTTATGAGAACAATGAAGAACCAAATATGCAGGCAAAAAAGTGTTTCGATTTACTAAAAGATACGGAGACTGAACTTTATCCCGGATGTAGTAAAGTGTCAAAGTTATCTTTTGTAGTTAAGTTACTTCACTTGAAGTGTCTTAACCATTGGACCAATAAATCTGTAGATGCGATTCTTAGCTTCTTCAAAGAAGTTCTTCCCAATGGGGTGGCTATACCTGATTCATACTATGAAATCAAAAAGATTATTAGAGATTTAGGGTTGGATTACAGGGAAATAGATGCATGTGAAAATGATTGTATCTTATATTGGCGAGAGCATGCCAATGCAAATTCGTGTCCTGTATGTAAAAAGCCTAGATGGAAGTCAAGTGAACACCAAGGGAAGAAAGTAGCAAACAAAGTCTTACGTCATTTCCCAACTAAACCTAGATTGCAAAGGTTGTTCATGGCAAAACACACAACTAAACAAATGCGGTGGCATAAGGAGAAATGAGTCGATGATGGCATTTTAAGACATCCTTCTGACTCCTTGGCTTGGAAATGTTTCGACCAACAATACCCTGACTTCTCTAATGATCCTAGAAATGTTCGATTGGGCTTAACAAGTGATGGGTTTCAACCTTTTGGAAATATGAGTGCTAATCATAGTATTTGGCCTGTTGTTCTTGTTCTATATAATCTTTCACCTTGGGATTGCATGAAAGACCCATACTTTATGATGACACTCTTAATTCCAAGGCCTAAGTGTCCAGGTAATGACATAGATGTTTATTTGCAACCGATGATTAAAGAGTTGGAAGAGTTATGGGAAGTAGGGATAGAGACTTATGATGCCTACATACAATCTAATTTTGTGTTGCGTGCAGCTGTGATGTGGATAATTAATGACTTCCCAGCATACGAAAACCTTTCTGGATGGTCAACTAAAGGTAAGCTTGCATGTCCTTGTTGCCATAAGGACACCCACTGTGTTTCTTTACGGAACAAGCTATGCTACATGGGTCATCGTCGTTTCTTACATGCTACTCATCCATGGCGTCGAAATCGAAGGGCATTTGATGGAAAAGTAGAAAATGCCGTGGCACCTACTCCATTAACTGGTGATGAAGCACTTTACCAATTAGAACAATTAAGAAACGTGACGTTTGGGAAAGGTCAGAAAAAAAGCGTGACCAACCAGGTAATTCTTGTAACTGGACAAAGAAAAGTATATTCTTCCAACTGCCTTATTGGAAAAATTTGATGATAAGACATAATCTTGATGTCATGCACATTGAGAGAAATTTATTAGACAATATTGTGTCAACAGTGATAAATATTTATGGAAAGACAAAGGATACATTAAAGAGTCGGTATGATTTAGTGGATTTAGGTATAAGGCAAGGGTTGCATCCAATTGAAGATGGAAGAACTGTCTTGTTACCTGCAGCATGCTATGCTTTGTCTTCGGATGAGAAGTTAAAAGTTTGCAACTTTCTGTCTAATTTGAGAGTTCCTGATGCATTTTCCTCAAACATTTCACGTTGCGTCAATGTTCATGAAAGGAAAATATTTGGATTGAAGTGTCATGACCACCATGTCTTGTTGCAGTATATATTTCCAATTGCGGTTCGTGGCATTTTACCTAAGGAAGTTTATGAACCAATTGTAGAATTAGGCAATTTTTTTAGAAATCTTTGTTGCAAGTGCTTGACAATTGAAGATCTTGATAAATTGGAGACTCAAATTGCGATAACTTTATGCAAAATGAAAACTATATTTCCACCAGCATTTTTTGATATCATGGTCCACTTACCTATTCACTTAGCTAAAGAGGCAAAGCTTGGTGAACCCGTGCAATATCGATTGATGTATCCTATTGAGAGGTAATAGATTCAAGGTACTAGATAATTAATAATGTATTCCTTTAATAATAGTAATTTTATTAATTTTATTTTATGAATGAAGGTATTTACGAACGCTGAAATCGTATGTTCGAAATAAGGCTCGTCCTGAAGGATCAATTGCAGAAGGATACTTGGCAAAAGAATGTCTAACCTTTTGCTCACGATACCTGAAGAACATCCCAACGAAGTTTAATAAACTAGCTAGGAATGATGATGGACCCCATAAGGATTGTGAGATATCTATCTTTGAAGAAAGTGGTCAACCAATAGGGGGTTACAAAATAATTACTCTTCCTCGTTCAGAGTTTAACTAAGCGTGTATGTATGTCCTTCAAAATTGTGAGGAAGTTTAGCCATTTATGGAGTAAGTTCAACTACTTCTCTAATATCAAAAATTTTAAAGAAATATGTATCGAGTAAGTTCAATCTCTTCTCTTGTAATATGTAAGGAGTACCAAAAGGAGCTAGAGTTACAAATATCACTGATAGACGAGAGGGGAAGCATGGAATTTCTAGACTGGTTTCGTACACATGTATTATTTTATATCAACTTAAGGCCTAATGCATTATATCTGAGAGGATAATTTAGTTTTTAGTAATGATTAATGGCTTTTTATTTGTGTAGGTTTTAAATCGATCTACACAACAATTTATAAGTGAAGAGATTATAAGTTTGGCTGTAGGTCCTCTTCAATAGGTGCATAGATATTCGATGTTTATGGTGAATGGATATAGATTTCACACAAAAGATCGTGCTTCAAGAAGAAAAACACAAAATAGTGGAGTTCTTGTAAAGGGTAATGATTCAAACCCTGAGAAGGAATACTATGGTGTGTTAGAAGATGTTTATGAACTTTCATATGTCGGAGATAGAAAGGTGTACCTCTTCAAGTGTCATTGGTGGGACGTTGCTAATTTAGGAAGAGGATATAGAGTAGATAAATATGGATTTATCAATGTTAACACTCGAGGTTCGTTGAATACAAATGAGCCATTTGTCTTGGCATCTCAAGCAGAACAAGTGTTCTACTTAGATGATATGATTGATGAAAGTTGGTTAATTGTTGTGAAGACAAATCCTCAAGACCTATTCAACATGCCACAATCTGATGGCGATGATGGTGACCTTCTGTTGCTCGATAAAGAAGCGTATCAGCAGATTGAGATTGAGCAATTAAATGTTACAACAGAAAATGAAGTGCAAAATGAGATTGTAGTTACTTTTGAACGGGTAGATGTTGAACCACAATCCATCAATCAAGTAAGCAATGAAGCACAAACAAATATGTGTACCTCTATTAACCTGGATTTCATTGATGATAATTCTATAGACTCAAGTGTAAGTGAAGAAAGTGGGGAAGAAGATTTAATATATGACGACACACAAGACACCGAGGATTCTAGAGACTAATTAAATGTTGTCATAACAATTGCGGTAATATAGATAATAATTTGTTGTTTTACATTCTTATGTCTAATATAATAATATATGTATTTTATTATTTTTAACTTTATTTATTAAATACAACATTGTAGAAGATGTCAGGTTTTATGCGAGGTCGAGGTGGAAGGATTGTAAAAGCTGGTGCACGTCGAGGAAGACTTGACAACCAAAGAGAAGTGAGTTTAAGTCTACGATTGTCACCGCCTTCTGTTGATAGAATCCCACAACACAATGCTCAGCTGAATGAAGATTCTCCAATGGGCCAAGCAGGACCAAGTCAACAGCTAAATGAGGAATCTCCACCGGTTCAAGGATCAAGGAATATAAGTAGTTCAGGTTAATTTACCTTCATGCATATTATTTAATAATATGTAAAAGCAAGATTAACTGTTTTTCTTGTCATTTACAGCTTCTTGCACCTCTAAGACAGGCAGAGGGAAATATAAGTCAATTGCAGTGGATATGAAAACAAAATTTAGCAGCAAGATTAAAATTGATATCCCTGATGATATTGAGAGAGCTGTGGGCCCTGAGGCTAGAGATATAGCCAACTATTGTAGATTTATAGTTAGGCAAACTGTCTCCTTCAGAGCTGGTAAGTGGCAGAACATTTTTGCTACGTATGGACAAGCAATTTGGTTGAAAAGTGAAGGTAATAAGTTACTAATAAGCATATAACTTCGTACTTTTTTGTCTTTCTTTATAAGGAAAAAACTTATTTATATTTCAGGAGAAGTTTGAGATTGGCGATGACAGAAGACAACTAGTAATGGAAAAATTTGTCATCACCACTATGCAGCGGTTATTTAGAGCATGGAAGACCCGTCTGCATAAACATTACAACCACTTCAACAACGATGAAGAGAGATTGGCCAATCGGCCAATTGAGGTTACACCAGAAGATTGGGAGTGGTTGGTAACACATTATAGTTCAGACGAATTCAAGGTAACGTGGAATTATATGTTGTTTAAACTATTTAAATTATAAGAGTTTTCATTTAGTTGTTTAAACTATGAGAGTTTCATTATTGTAGGTTGCTAGTGAAAGAAACAAAAAAATAGGAGCCTGACAAATAACACGACATACATGTGGCCCTCGATCATTTGTTGAGATTGAAGAATCTACGGTAAGTAACTTTAAGTATTTAATTACTTAACCATGGTACAATAAATACTTGTTTACAAGTGTTTTTCTGGTAGAGGAATCCTGAGACTGGTGAAAAGGCATCAGTTGATCGAGTATGGCAGCTCCAACATACTCGTAGAAAAAAAGAAGGAGAAGTTGTGTGGTCCGATCCAAAATCACAAGAAATTCATGTATGTTAAAAATATAAATTATCTTTTAAAGTTTAAATATCATTTCTTGTGCCTATTATTATTGTTTGTATTAATAATACAGGCACGCATTCAAGAGGTTATGTCTCAGCAACAGGAAACTGAGAACCCACTGACCGGAGATAAGATTTTGGCATCTGTGCTTGGAGAGAGGTCAGGATTTGTTTGTGGCAAAGGCTATGGAAAGAAGCCATCCACTAGGAAATCTCAGCAACAAATAAGTATGGAAGCCAGCATGTCATCTGCAATTGACAGTGTACGTGAGCAAATGCAAACTGAGCTTGATAGGAAGCTCCAGGAGGAGCGTGCTGAGATACAATCTTAGATGCAAGCTGAACTTGAAAGGAAGCTCCAGGAAGAACGTGTTGAGCTTCAACGTCAGATGCAAACTGAAGTTGAACGTAAAGTGCAAGCTGAGATTGACCAGAGGATCTAAGCACAGTTAGATGTAATAATGTCAAGATTTCAACAGGTAACCATGAATTTTGGTTCTTCTATTCCCCTTTTACATTAATTTGTTGATGATAATGGGCTGAAATTTAATGGCATTGTTGATGCAATTTGATAGTTTGATGATATTGTGCCATCATTTTGGTGTTGAGCGATTAGCTTGGTTTTGGGATTGCAATTAATATCTTGCCCTAACCTCTTTTCTTGTTGTCTAAATTTTTGCTTGGTTTTGGGATTGCAATTAGTATCTTGTTATTATATGAATGTTAATAGTATCTTGCTCTTATTCTGTATTTGGTCTTGACGTTGTTCTAATTGCTGTCTTATAAGTTTTAGGGTGGATTCGGTTTCTTATATACCATGATTAGGTGTTGTTATGTTTCAATAATCATAACTTTTTATGTGTTTCTTCTGCTTTTTATCTTATCCTCTTAATGTTTATATTTTAAATAGGGACAAACATCAGGAAAGAGGAACTAATGATGGAAGAATGCAAGAAATATGTTTTAGCTGTGTAACTACTATAAATTATGTAATTATTATAAATTATAGACTACAATGTGGCAACAAATGTAACACTATTTATTTGTAATGTAAAGTTATTTTGTTTCATAATTCTGCTATGTAATATTTCTCTATGTGACAGGAAATATAGAAATAAAAAAAACAAAATTGAATTACAATCATTTAGGAGCTTTTGTGGTAAGCTTTCTGTGGAAACAATAAAAGTTGCCACAAAAACAGGCTTCACTGGTGACATCCAGTCGCCACAGAAAGCTCATCTGTGGCGACAATTTATGTTGCCACAGAAAGCTAATCTGTGGTGACAATTTCTGTCGCCACAGAAAGCACATCTGTGGCGACAATTTCTATCACCACAAAAAGCTCATCTATGGCGAAATTTTTTGTCGCCACAGAAAGCTCATTTGTGGCGACTTTTTTATTCGTGAGGTTGGAAACCTGTGGCGATTTTTGTCCCTTTTCGGTGGCGACTTTTGTCGCCACTATTGGAAACTTCAGTGGCGAAAATTTTTGTCGCCACTGAAGGTCATCAGTTGCGAACTTTTCAGCGGCGAAATATGACGAACTTTTTGTCGCCATTGAAACTTTTCAGTGGCAACTTTTATACTTTCTGTGGCGACATTTGTCGCCACTGAAGCCCAAATTTTTTGTAGTGATATTGTTCGAATATGTCATTGATATGGTTGAGCACGAAGGGGAATGGACAATTTTGTTTCATCCTTAAGAGAAGTCAAGCTCTTGCATATGGAGGAGATTTGAGACTTTTGGCATATTGTGTTTTCATATTCTAAAAGTGTTTGAAGTCAACGATGTAAAGAAGCTTCTCGACCAATATATTTTGAACGATGCAACACATAGTTGGAATTGTCAACGTGACAGATGGCATCCTCTAGGGTCTAGGTCACACGAAGAGGAAGAAGAGCAATTCAAAAAGTGGCGTTTCAGTTTTTTTTGTTTTGCCCTTTGACATCAAAATGGTGTGTTTAAGGAGCAAACTGCTCAAAAAATATTGAAATGCACTATTTTACTTAAGTAAAATGGTACATTTCATGTTCAATAGGGGACGCGTGGCAGGATGCTGGACGGAGGATCACGTGGATGGCTCAGATTTTTTAGACAACAATGGACAGCACCAAAGATGGATAACATGAGATCTAATTTGAAGTTTTTCTTATTGAAACTTCAATAATTTTTATAGACATCCTGAGTCCATTGTCTTTATAGCTCAATTACCAAAAATCCTAAGGAAGATTGATTTATTTGATTATTTTTTCCCCTATGACAATTGTAATGCTTGGATTCAAATTTAAATAATTTTTTATTATTAAGTTATCTATAAATCTTTTATAAATGTTATTTAATTTTGAAAACTTACCTTAATTTTGAATTGAGACCTTATCGTTTCACTTAAAAATTTGTTGTTATCAAAAAGATGTTATGCCCACCAATCGACCATTTAATTGTGGTTCAAACCCAAATTATAGTGGTTTAAACGATACTATAGAGCTGGGAAAGACTTTTCATACACGAAAAAGATAACTTTCACAAAAAGATATGTGATGAAACAACTTTTGAAAGAAAGAAAATAGAGTAAATTATATAAAATTTATTTTAGGTTTAGTTAAATTATATTTATTACTATTTAGTTTAAAAAATTATAGTTACCTTTTTTTAATTTATTTTTTTGTTTGTGTAGACTAAGTAGTTTTATTTTTAATATAACAGTAAATACAACTAAATTCATATTAAGTTTTGGTGGAAAATTTTTAATATAACAGTTGTTTATGAATGATTATGTAGCCTATAAGACTATTATGTCTCCATATCAACCTTTAAAAGTTGAATGTAGTAGAGATTTTCATTTTCACTACAAGATTATCATAAGTCCACAAAAGCAGCTAAAACAATGAAAAATATATTTTTACTACATAAAAAATATAGTTGCCACCATTTTGGATTTGTAATCTAGCAATTAATTTTTAAAAATTGAAAACAAATATATAATTTAGGGTTTAGGGTTTGAACAAGAGATACTGAAGAATTGAGATGAAAGTGAGACAATAATGTTGAGATTTTTCTGGACAGATAATAGGGAGAAAAGGAAACCAACCTCACATGGTGGCTTGGGAAAGTAATGCAAAAGTGTCAATTATGGTGGGTTGGGTATGAGGAGCTAGCATGTGAGAGTATATGAAAGCGAAATATAATTACGCGTTGGAAGGAGAAGAATTGAAAAGCCAGAGAGAATCTCAAAACTCAAATGGAGATATATAAAGTGGCAACAGGAGATGCAATTAATATTGGAAGTAATAGAACATGATGGCTCTTGGGATGAAGACAAATTTTGAAAAATATCTCATTAAAATGAGTTTGGATTTTTTAAATTTAAAAAATAATATATTTCTTTAAAGTTAGATAGAAATAAAAAATATTTAATTTTTAAAATTATTTAAGATAGATTCTTATCTGAGTTATTTATATATATTTTTTATCATTATCTAATTTTAAATAAATGTATTATTTTTTAAATTTAGAGAATTTAAATTAAATTCATTCAAACATAGTAAGAAAAATCAAAATCAGTAGGGTTAGAGACGGATATAGAATGATTATATAAAAGGAAGAAGAGAGTGGAGAAAATTATGGGATTTGATCTGCTAAGAAAAGTAATTTTCTTTGACTGGAAAATATGTAGAGAAGCTTTTCCAATTAGTGGAAACCTCCTAAGGAGAAGCTTTCGAATCGTAGCTAGGGACAAGCCCATTTAATTTGGATGTGAAGCTATAGAAATAATGAAACACTTGTTCTTTAGTTGTCTAATGGCATTCAAAACCAACAAGGGGAAGGGAAGAAACGGAAGGTCATTGAAAAAGTCAAAGAGATAGTGTTGAAACAACACAAAACAAGAGTTTTGTTCTTATATCTCAATCGTGACTTGATCAAGATGATTAGAGAAAACTAACATTTCTCTATAGAGAAATAGAGATTATTATGATTGGAGAAAATGACTTTAATTGACAATTTCAATAAAATAAATTTTATTTGTTACAAGGATAAAAAATTCCTTTGTCAAAATTTTTTTTTTTATAAAAGGAAGCTCAGATACACATTTTTCTCATTTAGTTAATGAGATGGGTGTGATTGACCCTTCAATCACGGTTGTGCTTATATCACCTCACAGCTTCCAAAGTACTGCACCAGCCGGGAATCGAACCCGGGTCTGTACCGTGGCAGGGTACTATTCTACCACTAGACCACTGGTGCTGTGTACTTTAGTCACTCATAACTATAATATCATTTTCTTCACAATTCAAGTAATTGAATGTGTAAGGCATTTTCAAAGTGTTGTCTTATTTTTCTAAACTTGGTTTTCGGTTAGTTAACTCTTAGTTCACTTTCTCCAGCACACACCTACAAAACAATGATTGATTAGTTGGTGTCTTATCACCCAAATTATTTACTATTCAAATTCGGCAGGCTAATTAATTACAACCTTTGTTTCTAGTGTTTTTATTTTTTAAAAAAACTTCTTTTCTTCCAGGTGACATTAATAAAACTTGACGCTAAATTTCTTTTAAAATACTCTTGATTAATTTATTTTTTATTAATTTAAGATTTTTTTTAAAAAGTAATGACACAAATGAATGTACTTTTAATAGTATGATTGTTACTGTAGACCTAATTTTACTTTTAGTCCTTATAATTTCATAAATTTTTAAATTTGGTTCTAGTTTACAAAGCGATAATATGGCCCTTCTATTATATGTAATGATCAAATTTAATAAATACAAATCCTCTGAAAGTGGTGAAATTTGAGAGAGAGAGAGAAAAAAATAAATTAAAAATAAAAATAATTAACTGACAGTGAAAAAAGCCAACCACCTAACCAAGAGTAACACCCAATTGCTTTTAGATCCAGATAGTTTCACGTGAGGGTTATATAAAAGTAAGAATGCCACATAAAAAGATGGACAAAAAAGATATATAAATTTATATAAGCGTTGAGACTTATTTAAAAATGTTAAATATTATTAAACATGAATGACCCACTCTATTTATTATTTTGTTTTTTTACATGAAAATGTGATAAGATAGCTTGCACTTTAGAAACAAGCTCTAGATATTTTTTAAGTGGTAAATTTAATTTTCTTCCAATTGGTGTTATTATTGTTATTATTTTTTTGTCATTCCAATTGGTGTTCTTGGCATCAAATAAACAGAATCCACCAAAATCTTAATCCGTAAAGTTGGACAACTTAAGGGTCTCACTTATTTCATAGAAACACACGAATCGACATAATTAAGGGTTCATTTCAGAACATGAACATCCCACCCACATAAACAAACAAAACTTTGGAAACGCAAACGACAATTTTAAAACAAAAAAATAATATCAAACTGCTACTAATATACTATATTTGATCAAGCATAGAAAGGCCTAACTTGCACTCTCGTGCAAATATATATAAAATTGAAACTACATCCCACATTTCATATATTATGTTTCAAATTACTTAAATATATATTGTTTTATTTAGAATTTTATATTGAAATTTACTATTGAATTGAAAAGGAAAAAGAAAACTATAGTTTTGAAACCCTTTACTAGAATAGCAAAGATCTATACGAAGAGAAGAAATCACTTGGGAACAAAACAAGTAATGTAAGTAACATTCCCCAATTCTATAAATTTTTCTTAGTTGACATACTATGATTCCCTATCACTTTTTTGGAAGCACTGGAATACTCTGCTCGTTTCTGAAGAAATTTTGTGGATCCACAGCAGTTTTAACCTTCACCAACCTCTCAAAATTATCATTAAAGTACTTCAAGCCGTAAACTTCACCTTGTTCATAGCTATTCTTACCAAAAGTATTTATCCCAATATCAAGATCTCTGTAATTCAAGAATGCACTCCTTGGATTCTTTGACACAAATGGAGTCATATAACTGTGCAGCCTTTTTGTCTGTGTTGTGTAATTCAATTCCGCCTTCCTTCCTGCTTCTTCCCATGTAACAGAGTACTGAACTTTGAACAGATTTCCCGCTCTATGAGGAAACGGCGTCGCATCAGCTGGGATCTCACTCATTTTTCCACCGTAAGGATTGAAAACTAACCCTGCTTTCCCCAATATCATCTTCTTCCATAGCCACTCCAATCCATCTCTGGAAATTGGATTCTGAACATAATCAGATTTCCTCTTTAGGAAATCTGCAGAGTTCAAGTTTCTATCAAGTAAAGTCTCTGGTTTTGTACCTAAATCATAGTTTGCCCACCAAAGAACAGAGTCAACCCATGTCGTTTCGTTACAATTCTCCTTCTTCAACCCAAGCACAGGAAATTGTTTCTCCAATAGAGTCACAAGCTCGTCGGCACCACCCAGAAACAACGTCACCACCGACGCTCTTATGGTTCTCTGACCTTTTACTACCTTTGAATTCACAGGTGCTAACAGTAGTCTCATGAAGAGCCTGTCGTCTATATGAGGAGCTACTTGCTGCCATTGAACGACAAGATCAGTTGCGTTCTGTTCCAATGTCTTCTCAATGCGAAATACAGTGACGGTTTCAGGTACAGGAACTAATTTCACAGTGTACGACAATATAACTCCAAAACTACCTCCTCCTCCTCCTTTAATAGCCCAGAATAGATCTTCACCCATGGAATCCTTATTCAAAATTCTACCATTCACATCAACGATTCTTGCATCGATGACGTTATCCACAGAGAGGCCATATCTCCGAAGCATGTTGCCGTACCCTCCGCCGCTGAGGTGGCCGCCGACGCCCACTGTGGGACAGACTCCAGCCGGGAAACCGTGGACCTTGCTGTTTTTCCAGATTTGGTAATAGAGTTCGCCGAGGGTCGCGCCGGCCTGGACGACGGCCACCTCGTTTTGGACATCGACGGAGATGTTTCGGAGGTTGAAGAGGTCGAGGATGATGAATGTCTGGTCGGAGATGTAGGAGATGCCCTCGTAGTCGTGGCCGCCGCTTCGGATTTTGATTTGGATTCCGATGGATTTGGCGCAGATTACAGCGGGTGGAACATGGGATTCTTTTAAAGGGGTTACGATGATTAAGGGTTTTCGGGTTGAGGAAGTGTTGAATCTGGCATTTCGAATGTAGTTTTCGAGCACAGTGGAGAAGGAAACGTTGGATTGAGAGTAGACGATGTCGGAGACAGAGGCTTGGTCGGAAGGGGTTGTGTGGGTTTTTAAACACGTGAGAAAATTGTCATAGAGTGAAGAAGAAGAAAGGTCTGCGAATGAAGCAGAGACATGAAGAAGAAGAAGAAGCACAATGGCAGAGAGATGAAGGATTGGTTTTGATGATTCTGCCATTGTTGGATGAAATTTGTGGAGGGAAGAGAAAATGAGTGTTAATGGTTTTATAGAGAAAAAAAGTTTAAGAAGAAGACGATGAATAAGTGGGTCCCACAAAGCAATGAGACTTTTCCAAGTTACAATGTGAGAAATGTCACTGGCTGAAATTTCCGGAACTGGTGGCAGTAATGGATAAAATTTCTTCAGTTTTCTAATATTTCTCACTATGAAATTTCTATGTTCCCATTCTTTCCATTTTGAAGTTATTGATGAAGGATATTATGCATTGGATATTTATAACTAAATTAGGTTTGCTTTGCAGGTTAAATTAGGTTTGATTTGCAGGTTAAATATGGCTTAATTTTGAACTATTTTCCTTTTTATGTTTTAAAATAAAAAAAAGTGGATTACCGTTTCTAAAACTGTGATTTCACCAAACATTAAAAACATATTAGTTCTTTTATTAAGTGAATTGGAGATGCTAAAAAACTAATTTTTAACTAACTTTTTTCATTTCAACGTGTGAATTTTTTAAATTTTTATAACAAGAATTGAAAAAATGGGAAAGAGAAAAAGGAAAGAATATAAATGTTGGGTTTGTCTGATATCTTATCCTTAATGGCTTCAATTTTCAATCATTAATTAATGTAATTTAATTACTTAAACTATTTTCAAAAAATAATGATAGAAAGAAGGAACATCGAAGGCAAAATCCGTCTTATTCATATGTATTGCCTTCAATGGCTTCAGTTTTCCTTGAAGGTGATGAATCATTGTGCAAACAATAAATGAAAACTATTTTCAAATAAAAATTGAACAAGAATATTATTGGTGAAAAGAAAGAAAATAAATGCAAGATTTATCTTATATCTTGCCTCTAATGCCTTCATTCTTTTTTCGCCTCTAGAAGGATATAATCAAATGGTTAGAGTAAATTACGTAATTTGTCACTCAGTCAAAGTTTTGACTTATTAAAATAATAATATTCTAAGCCTAATTTAAAATGCATGGTTTCGTGCCTACTTCCTTGTTTTCTTTCGTTGAAGTATAGGCCACAAGCTCAATCTCTCTTCTCTTGACCTTTTTTTTTTTTCATCCTTTGATTTTATGAAAAACTTCAAAAACTCAAGTTAGGTAGACTAATTATTCATAGCCTTTCTTACTTTTTCTGAACTATTAAAATGACATCATATATATGTCTGCTGAACTCGATCTTTACTTTTTTCTCTTACTAAATTTATAATATTTTGTATGATTTTATAACAAAACTAAATTTATAATTTAATACACGTTGCTGTAGAGACCAAGTATTTTTCTTATGAAAAGGACATTTTACACGCATATAAAATAATAATGACAGTCATAATTTATAATATCTCTAATCTCTTGCGCTTGTCCGTTTCGTTAACTAGCCATTGTTTGATGAAATTTTCTCTAGTTGAGTTGGTCCCCATATAAAACAATTATAATTAATTTGTATAGTATTAAGGAGAAAATTTGATACAATTTTTATATTATTACCATTGAGCTTTTCATTAAAAATAAGATCTTTTTTTTTTTTTTTTTAAGTTTTCATAGTTCAACACTCACATAATGGAATCTTTTTAAAACATTTCTTTACTTGGTATTTTTTTATTTAAAAAAAGCTAATAACAAATATTTAAACTTATCTAAGTGTAGCCATAATATTAATAATAGAAACAACTATTTGTAAGCCAAATCTGGAGAGTCAACGTTTGAAGGAAGAACTTCTAATCGCCTGCATATATATATTACAAAACCAAGATCAATTTCTTGATGAACGCAGATATGATTTTCATTATTAATAGAGTTTATCATTTTGCAAAGTAATCGGCTGAGTGATTTAATGTTAATTAAGTATTTCGTAGAAATATTTCAAAAATTATACATAGAAAATATGGGAGGTAAATGAAACCCCTTGAGTGTTTAATTTATTTGATTTTGTGGCATACCATAATGAGAAAGAAATGGATCGAATATTAAGAGACAAAAGTAACGTGCAAAAATCAAGGTTGCAGAAATTAATTAAAATTAAGAATTAATTAATAAACTTAATCATTCGCTGCTCTGAAATTAATATTGAAGAATCTTTGACCTGAAATCACGCTACTCAATCAAGACAACCAAAGTAAAATCAACCACGACGTGAAAAAAAACTCTTAATTAATTTTTATTACCCACAGATTACGGTATACAACATAACAAGTACAACAAAATAAATGAAAAATAGAAATGTATAATATGACTAATAAAAATTTACAATAAATAAATAAAGAGTTAAATAATTTTTTACTATTTAGTTTATTAATTTAAAATAAAATAATTATTATTTTATATTATATTTCAAAAATAGCATATACCTTTATATATACAAAATCTCATATATATATATTTATTAGATAGATAATATGAAAAATTTTAAAACCCTAGCTATTTTGCTTCTTAAGATATATTTAAAGTTTTATATTACCATTTAAATTATTTTTTGCTCCAAAAAAGTCACCAAGGCCAACACTGTTAATTTTTAAAATAATTTTTTATTTTGATTTTTTAAAATTTTATTTTGTCTCAATTTCGTTGCTTAAAATTTAAAAATAAGTTACTCCAAAGAAGTATGCATCAATCAATTAAGTCCCTAAGTTAATATTAGTACTATGATGCTAATGAAATCATTTATATATATAGCACTAATGTTATTGAGTGGACTGCTAAATTATATCAGCTATTCTTATTGTGTCTAAGCAACATTGCTGTAGATTTAAAATTGAGATAAGAAGAAAAAATATTTTATTTTTAATTTATTTAAGATGATTTTTTATCAATGTAAATTTTTTTTTTTATCTATCTCTAAATTTAAAAAAATATAATACTTTTTAAATTTAAAATATTCAAAATCACTCAAAATACAAAAAGGAGATAATTCATAAGAGAGAAGCACTACATGCAAAAACAAAACTGAGACATATAGTTATGAAACAAAATAAATTTTTTTAATTAAAACTGTTTAATTATTTGTTAAAGATAATTAGATATTCCATTTGCTATTTAACTCTCACATCATTAACTACTACCATCAAATCAAAATTTTTATTAATGAATCATCCATTTATATGAAATAATTTAGGTATTAAATTATTAAAAAATATTTTTTAAGAATAAAATTAATACTTTTAATATTTTAAAAATTAAATTAAGATAACATATATATATATATATATATATATATATATTAGTAACAAATATAATAATGTGTACTTAAGCTGAGTTGACTTTAAGATACATAGTACCTAATAAAACTTCCATGGGTCAATATTATTTTGTTTCTTTCTTCAATCCTTGTTCTCCTGCTCTTTCCCTTTCCCTCAAATATATATATACTTAGTCTCGATCATCAGTTATGTATGAACAACTTCTTTTAATTATAAAAATTAGTTTAAAATTTTTTTAAATTTTATATTTATGTAAAATAATTTATTTATCAATTTTTTCTTCTAAAATTTTAATAAAAGATAAACACATTAAATTATTTGAAATAATTTTAATTACGTTGTTAGTTAGAAATTGATAAATTCATTTAAAATAAAAAATATTTTAAGGTTCAATGTAAAATTATATATATATATATATATATTTTAGACAACAAAGTACATATTTAACCAGAAAAATAGAAAAAGGCATGGAGCTTCGTATGATACAAGTAGTTGTCAATTGTCAGTGAGAAAGGAATATTTCCTATCATAAAGCACAACGCGCAAGCTAATAAATGTAAAATGAATGAAAAGAAAAAAAATTATTTATATTTATTAAATATTTACTGTTAAATTTACGAATTAATATGTAATTTTAGATATCAACGATGAAAATATCTCATCCTATTATAAGATAGAACAAAATTGTTCAAAAGTAATATTTAATAAAAAATAAATTTTTTTGTTAATTTAATTTTTAAAATTTAAGTAAGCAACACACACACAAGGGAAGGGGATTTGGCAAAAACGCAAGTAAAGGGAGAAACTAAGATCGATGAATTATATGATAATGCTGCTCACTATGGACGGCGTTAGCACGCGAACAATTTAAGGTCCTTTTCATTTCTTATTGCTTTTTAATTTTTAAAAGATTTCTTATTGCTTTCTAATTTTTAAAAGTAAATAACCAAAAAGTCGTTGGTTGGAAATTGTAGTGGTATTAATCATTTTCATGATAATGATTCGTATCAAAATAAAGAGATGAATAAGTATAAAATTAATTGAATAAAAAATTTATTTATATAATAAATATTATGAGTAAATAATATATTATTAATTTATTTTTATTTTTTATATAATATTATTATATTATTTTTATATAAAAAAAATATCTATTTCATTTCAAATTCAATGTATCTTAAAATGTTGGTTGGGTGTTTGAATTTTCTTAGTCTTGAAAAATCTCAGTCAAACTCAGATCCCACTTGGTTTGGTTGAGAAATATGCTTCCACTTGGACTTGTGGTGTGCACTTTGGATAAAAATATCTACTAATTAACAACCAAGTTGATCTTTCGTACATATGTAGTACTCTTGTTTATGCTTTTGCCGATCTATAAAAATATCGTTACTTTTTATATTAATTTTAGCAAACAAACTAATTACATTTTCAAATTGATTAGGTAGAGTTTAATTGCTACAGTATCCATATTATTTCCTATGTCATATGATTGTTATTAAGATTATAAAAAAATATCTTTAATATAAAAATATGTGATTTAATCCATGAATTATATTTATTATAAAAGATTAGTCTATGAGATGAGAGTGCTTCATAATTCATATATCATCTTATATCTTTAATTTTATCTGATGTGCGATATATTAAGTATTTACATATAAAATAACTTGCATGAATTAAATAATTAATAAAAAAAATATTTAGATTTGTATGTCTTTTAATTAAGTTCTAAATACAAATTTGGTACATAAGTTGTAATATTTGTGGAGTCACATTGGATTTGTATGGAATGCAGATATGAGAAAACTGAAAGATCGTAATTCGTGATCCCTTTCCTAGTTAACTTTAGTTAGAATTTAATATTTTTATTTTAGTTTAATGTTAGGAAGACATTTTAATATTTATGTTCAAATTTTATGATTAGGATTTATTTAGAAAAGTAAAACATAATTTGACCTCAATAATATTAATTAGCACATTAATTAGAAGGTGTTAATATATAACATATGGGATGCATATGTGTCGATATATGAAACACTAGTCATCTGCCCATGCTATGCATGGAATATTTGCAAAATTTATTTTTCAAATAAAATATTAAATAAATTATACATTTAAGATAAAAATAAATTATAAGAATATAATATATAAAAATTAATATAATTATTTGAATGATTTAATCACTGACCATATTTGAGATTTAAACTTCAAACAAAACCAATTGTACGTATCTTTTTTTTTTTATTATTTAAATAAAGTGGTAGTAAATGAAGGTATGCTGGTTCCAAGAATTAATATTGGGTAAAATACAAAATGACATGTTAAAAAAACTAAAGGAGGTTCAATCCAAAAGAGTTACTACAAAAGACTAAATCATAAATAATTTAAAAGAAGTATAAAATATTCCAAAAAAAAAAAAGGGGAACAACTTCAATATTTATATATGTCAAAACAATCTCCAAATAAGTGTAATTAGTAAGTGAATAATTCAGATTCTTCTTCAATTTCCAGCAATAAGATTATAAAGCTGATCAATTATTTCAGTGTCAGATGCACACCCCTGAATTTTATTTGAAACTTGCTGAAGTATATATATATAAGAATATCAAGTATACGAATTTTACTTCTTAAATGTGTTTGAACAGTATCTTATCTGAGATATTAGTAACTTCATTTTAATTTCTTCACCAATTCAAATTCTAAAAACAAATGAATGTGGAAAGGAAATTGCACAAAGCCTTTCTTCTTTCTTTTTTTAATTTGTTATATACAAAAAAGGCATAAAGTTTTCGAAATTGGGAGAAGGAATAAAGTTTGTGTAAATTACTGTTTTAAATTTTATAAAATATACTTTGTCTGAATTCAATCACTGAATTATTAAAATTCTCAATTTTATATTCTAAAAAATATTTTTTAAATAATTTAATCATTACATTATATATATAAATGTCTAAATAATATTAGAGTAAGACAAAATAATAATTAATATACTCAAAACAATATTATAATAAATCAAAATAATAAATATCATGCTTAACGAAATATTCATATAACTAAAATAAAGAATAATTATATTGTTTGAAAAGTGTTTTTGAAGGACAAAATTAAAGATTATAATCTTTTAAAAATTAGATTGAAACAAAATATATCTTTCAAATATCAAAAGACTAATTTACTTATAAAGTTTTCACATGACATATATCTATCCCAACAGTTTTTTAAGCAACATTTATCTTATCAAAGCAATAGTACAGTTGATTATTAATTATAAGCAATTTGGTATTGATCTTGATAGCTTAACCATGCAATGCCTACTTAATTGCCATAAGAAATTATTTGTAATTAAATTACGATTTGACAGTAATCTTCAAAACCCATGAAGGTTGAGAGGACTTTCTCGTATTAAAATCCTCAACAACTTTTTCATATATATTTGGAATAGGCTCATTTGCTACACTATGAATCAGGTTTATCCACTATCCTCCAAAATTGTTTACTCTTTAATGCCTTATTAACTAGCCTAGTGGATCTCAATCTTAAATATATGATATTTAGGCTTATCACTTTTATATTATCCCAAAACAAAATTACAAGGATAACGATTCTATTTTATTTGTGTATTTCTTGAGTGAAGCAAATTTAGTCATCTAGTAATTAAATTGGGAATGACACTGAAGCACTAATTTAATCAAACTCACTGCTTGTATAAATAATAGTTAATTTCGCTGTACATCTATCTAATTTTTCTTTAATTGTGCGTACAACAATGATCTGTTATATTCTGAAGTGACAAGGAGTAGGTATTTATTCATTTTTTCACTTGTTTGGAAAGAGGCTGATAAGAGTTTGATATATATGTTCTTTAAGCTGAATACATGTCCCTAAAAAAGACATAATCATTTGTGTATATCTTGCTTCACCAAATTCCAATACTATATGAAAAAATTGCTGCTAAAAATGTCAAGTAGGTGCCAAGCAGAGAAGTACCAAGCAGAGCATCTAAAATCATGATGAGTGAATTACCATTTGCAAATAATGATGCCGAGACTGGAAAATTTGTAGGATATTATTATTCAGAAGTTTATGCTCTATGATCAGCCTTTCGAGTGTGGAGAATATTTCAATGCAATTAAGATTAGATTTAAGTACATTTATTTTATATTTTTATTATTAAGTTTTTAATAAAAATAAAATATATAAAAAATTTAAAAAGTCTAATACACGATACATTATTTAATAACAAAAATATAAAAATTATATATATATATATTTTCAAATAGAACTTGATAACATGAGCCCTGTGGTTTATCAGTTTTATTTTGATTTTGGATCTTCTACTTTGGCACTTTTTTGTTTGGGACATGCTTGGTATTTTTAGTGGCAGTTTTTTTCGCTGCTAAAGTTATTTTAATTATTGCAACGAATATTAAAGATGCTATAAATTTTGTTTAAATAATTAATTTTAAAAAAGTTATAGTAGCAATATTTTTTGTTGCAAGAATTTTAACAGCAAAAAAAACCGCCGCTAAGTGCCAAGCAGAGACTCCAAACGCACTCATCATTAAGATATTCAATCTAAATTTTATTATTTTTTAGTCTCTGCCTGACCACTATTTGAAAATAACGTGTTTTAGTCACTTTTATACTAGGTATATGTATGTAAGGATATTTTGAATATATCCAAGTCCAAACACCAAAAAGTTTCAATATATAATTTATAAACTCTTTTTTCCCCTTCATATCTATATAGTAAAATGTTACGTGTCGCTGCAAATTTTAGCCAAAATTATCGACTCTTCCTTACCACCGTTTAATAGGTGAAGAATAGCATTTATGAAGGTGCAAACATGTAGCTACCCTATTATATGCTTTGAAACCTTCATTTATCTAATGTCGAGAGTGCATATTTTGTCAATATAAGAAACATTTTTCTTGGACATTTTGTAGAAGAGTGTGGCGTGCGAAAATTGAAAGACGCAATTAGAGATCAAGACATTACTATGAATGTGGAGTGATACATTATAGATAAAGATATTGTGAAATATTTTTGAGTGTATTTAGACTGTGAGTTTCAAGTATTATCAAATTAATTTTGTAATCTCTATTAATTTGTTTCTATTAATGAAATTTATTCGCTATCTATTTTTGCAGATATAGATTAAAGCTAAATCATGTTAATTTTTGTATTCATAATTTTTATTACAATATTATTTTATCTATTTATTTTGTTATTAAGTCCTCTATTTATAACATAAAACATACATAATGTTTTAGGGTGTGTTTGAAAATGAACAAGAAAAGAAAAGTAAAAGAATTAAAGAGAAAGAGAAGAAAAGAAAAAAAAAATTAAGTAATAATTTTTTTGTTTTAATCTTTTATTTTGTGATAATTAAAATTAAAAAAATAAAATAAGTAATATAAAAATTTTTATTTTTTTTTAAATCTTAAAAACTAAACAAGGCCGCTTTTCATCTATTTTTTTTCCTTCCAAACACACACATAGTCTTTTAGAGCCATAATTGATTTTAGCATACAAATTTTTAGGACAAATCGGTATTATTATGACATTAATTTTACCATTCCGTTCCCTATTTCACACTCGGAAGCGTAGGTATACTCTGTTCGTTCCTAAAAAAAATTTGAGGATCAACTTCACTCTTAACCCTCACTAACCTATGACAGTTATCATTGAAATTCTTAAACCCATAAACCTCTCCTTCTTCATAGCTATTATTACCATGATGATTAACACCAATATCAAGGTCCCTTAAATTCAAGAAGCACTCCTTGGATTCTTCGTCACAAACGGTGTCATGTAACTATACAATCTTCTAATCTCACTCGTATAATTCCTAATTGCTTCTTCCCCACCTTCCTCCCAATTCACAGTGCACTGTACTTTAAACAATTTCCCTGCACGATGAGGAAACGGCGTCGCATCGGAAGGAATCTCGTTCAAAACCCCACCATATGGGTTAAAAACAAGCCCCGTTTTCCCTAGTTCAATCATCTTCTTCCATATCCATTCCAACCCAGATTTGGAAATTGGGGTCTCAACACAATCTGATCTTCTTTTCAAGAAATTTGCAGAGTCAATGTTTCTATCAAGCAACGCAATTGGTTTTGTCCCATTTGGAAAACTAGCCCAAAACATAGCAGACTCAATCCAACCCATTTCTTTACAATTTTCCTTCTTCAAACCCAAAAGAGGAAACTCATTGTCTACAATTGTCACAAGTTCATCGGAATCTCCGAGAAACATGCCCAAGACTGAAGCTCTTATGACGGTTAATCTCTTGTGTTCTTCCTTGAGAATCACAGGTTGTAACTGCAGCCTCATGAACAGTCTGTTATCTGTGTGAGGTGCAACTTGTTGCCATTGGAAAACAAGATCAGTGACATTTTGTTGTAATGTCTTTTGGACACGAAAAACTGTGACCTTTTCTGGTACAGAAACTAACTTCACTGTATACGATAATATGACTCCAAAACTTGCTCCTCCTCCTCCTCCTCGTATATCCCAAAAAAGATCTTCTCCCATGGATTCTCTGTTCAAAATCCTACCATTAGAACCAACTATTTCAGCATCGATTATATGATCAATGGAAAGCCCATATTTTCTAATCATATTCCCATACCCTCCTCCACTGAAATGTCCCCCTACAACCCACAGTAGGACATACCCCAGATGGAAAGCCATGGACTTTACTCTTTTCCCAATCCTATAATAAAATTCTCTAAGTGTAGCACCGGATTGAACCACAGCAACCTCGTTTTCGACATCAACAACGATGTCTCGGAGATTGAACAAGTCTAGGACGATAAAGGGTTCGTTAATAGAGACACAGGATATGCCTTCGTAATCATGGCCGCCACTTCGGATTTTGAGTTGGACATTGATGATTTTGGCGCAAATCACTGAGGATTGGACGTGGGATGGTTCTAGAGGAGTGAGTATGTGTAAGGGTTTTCGTGTAGAGGAAGTGTTGAAGCGAGCGTTGCGAATGTAGGCTTGGAGGATGGGTGCGTAGGAAGTGTTGGATTGAGTGTAGAGTGTGTTGGAGATTTGGGTTGGAGAGTTAGTGTGATCTGCAAGGCATTGGAGAAATGAGGAATATAGTGAATGTGGGGATGGTGAGGTTGGCTGTGAGGTAGAGGCATCAAGTGTGAGAAGAAATGTGATCAGAAAAGGAAACATGGGAGGCGCGCCTAGAGAAATAAATAGGATGAAGAGTTTCGTTTTGTTGTGTTGGGTTAAGTGTTTTTGGTAGGATTTTATAGAGACACAACATACAAGGCTTTATGGACAGAGACAAAAAGTTTTGCCAGATGCTGTGTATGGTTTTCTACATCTATGTTTTTATTGGAATCAATCGAGATGCATTAAATGTACACTTCTGACCAAATTTTAACTTATGATAAACTAATCTTTTGTTAAATTCAATTCCTGTTGTATATAATTTTATATAAAAGGAGAAACAGTCAAATGAGAGTATTGATATATAAATGAATTTTGACATGCAATATTTATTTACTTCAAGTATTAGGGTTTAAAATTTATAGAGGTTAAATTGTATAATATTAGTTTTTTAGAAATCAAATAAAAGAAAGGAAAATCCTTTAAGAATTAAACCGTGGTAATATTTTAGGGATTAAATAGGAAAGAGAAAAATTTTTAAATATTAAATTGTTAATTTATTTTTAATTATTTATTAATATTAATGTAGTCAGTTTTTAGGTTTTAAAAGTTTATTAATACTTTGGTTTTTGAAAAATAAATCTTTTAAGTAAACAACTTCCAAAACAAACTCTTTTTTGTAATATAATTGAAAGGTTAAATAGTAAATATTATTAAAGAGAGAGAAGGGGTGGAAAACGAGGCATTAGTGGGTGCAAAAGTTTTGATTATGTTGTTCCATGTTCCATCCAAGGCCTCGTTGTTGACGAGAAATGCGATATTATTGAGTATAGAGAATAGTGGTGACAGTGAGTAAGGAATCTTCACTCGTTACATTGCCGTTTGCCGCTTGCCGTCTGCTGACAGTAATTGATGAGGGATTAATTTTCTAAGCTATTGTTAATAGGCTCTAAGGCAACGGTAAGAGAATTACTCGTGACAAATGCAAATTATAGTTTTTCACGTTACAAGACTTACTCTTTCCACTAGATTTAATTGAGTTTCCATTTTTATACATTGATGGTTGTAAAGTTCAGAGAAGCATAACAGGAAAATGAATTGAATGTATATTACTCATGAATAGTACAGTTATTTATAGATGGATACATTTGTGTAATATGACTTCTTTACCCTCTCAACTACCTAACTAGATTAGCTTCAGGATAACTAGTCTGACTAACCTTCTAACCACTAACTATATCCTTATCAATGGTTAAACGAATAAACATTCTTAGAGCTTAGTAGGTTTGACGTAAGTGTGTGTCATTTTTTTTGAAACTTAATTTTATATTTAAGTAAAATTTTAAGTAATTTTTCATCTTCTTGTCACTCTTTCTCTCATAACTCTCAAATCTCATCTATTTATAATATATATTATATAATATAGAATGACGAAAATCTATATCTTCTCTCGTTTTCATCTTCATCATCATCCCACTTCCGTTGCCTCAACTCTGGCACACAAGCTATGAGTTCGTTAGTGGCCGGTCACAAGTCAAACATATATATATATATATATATATATATATATCCAATTTTAAATGCAAACAACTAAAAATAGTTGTTTTAATTTATTGCGTCTTGCATAGTTGCATGCCATTCATGCATAGTAACGAAACATTACTTATTAAAATTTGAATTCATCAATGACTCATAGCCTCAGCTCTCTGGAGAATTATCTAATGAAAATGAATATATACGTGTGTGTGTATGTGTGTAAAATGCAGAAAAAAAATATAGGTGAGAGAAAGTGATGGAAATGGGAGACACTCCTCGGGGCCAATAGCTTTATGTCAAAAAACTCTCATTGGAAGATTCCCCGTTAGGTGAGTACAAAACAAACTTAGAACGTATAATTTACAATAAATGCCAAACCATCAAGAAAAACTGCCAAAGCAATATAATTACTGTAAAATACAGTTTAATTAGTAAAATGATATGTCCCATTAGATTTTTTTTAAAACTTAAGCAAGCAATGGGAGATAGCAGAAAACCAACAAATTATAATAAAGTAGAAAGCATCAAAGTTCCAGCTAGAGGCTTATTAATGACCATATGATATTATATATAAATTAGCTTGATAAACGATACACTGCCAAAGGATCATGGTTGCCCTATTTAATTGTTATAAGGCTTTATAATCTAATTACATCTACGACCCAAAAAAGCAAACATGACTAGCAGCAGTACTCTCCCTTTTGCCGCCATAGTTATCGTCGTCGACGTCGTTGACACCACTTTTGAAGTTGAATGGCCTGCTGATGAGAGCAAAGAGATCAAAATATTGTAGTTAATTATTGTAGTGCTCAAAGTGAGGAAACATGAGAGGGTTTTTGTAGGTCATGGAGGAAGTGGAGGAAAAGATATTCCTCGCATATACTTTGACGTAATCTTCCTTATTGCTTTCTCTCAATATAATCCACTTCTTGAGAATCCTTTTCTACCAAAATTAATATATATAGGGTGAGTGTTGTGATGACATTTGCAATTGCAAACATGGAATCTACCTAGGAATTTCTCACCAAGTGGCATTATTTCTTTATTTACATGCCCACCTTTTTGTTTATATATATTGACGTGGGTTGGGATGACAAAAGATCCCTTCGTTTCTAAGAGTATTTTACATATTTTTAATCATTGAAAATTATTATTTTTATTATTAATTTTTTACTAAAACTATTATATAAGAAACCTTTAAGTACATTATTATCGTCACCTTTCTCCCTCCATTTTATAATGATTTAGGTGTCGAAATCCATGATAAAATATTTTGGCTTTTTCGTGGCCTTTTATCTTCTTTTATTTTGCAAATTCTTATAACTTATAGAGTTTGATTATCGAAATCACTACATGTAAGACTACATTTTATAAAAGACTTTAATTAGTGCTTTAAGGGACACTGTTATCCAAAGATTCAAAACCCTAAAATAAATGAGTCAACATAGCTACCATTCATCTGCTTTGACCTGGAATTCATGACTAACCTGTTTATCATAAGAAAATTCCCCTGTAACCATATTAGCTTTATTATTTCGACAAAATACTACAAGTCTACAGATTACAGTATTCGTCGATGTGCTTATAACTTGGAGAGAAAGATTGATCGGTGCAGCATAATATTCAGCAATATCATCCTAGGAAGTTCCTGTAATCAGTTAATTTATCAATAATCAACTTAATTATTATTTTGACCTGAGCAACCAAAATCCCATTCAATTGCGTTACAAAAGTCCACATGGCGGCTACATTATTTTTTTCAAGTCATCTTATTATTTTTGTTTTTGGTTAACTAATACTCAATAAGGACTTTGATTAAAGTTTTTTTTATTGGTTGATTGAACATTTAATTATTTGAAATTTGTAAAAATTTAATAAAGATAATAATTTTTAATGTCTAAAATCTTTATCAACTAATTGGAGAAAACTTCAACAGTATTCTAAAATATCGGATGGCAATACTCTTAATTTTTTTTTAAGTGTCAATTTAAACTCTATACATATTTATTAAATACTAATACGTGAAGAGTTCATGTATAATTTATAAAAATTCAAATCAATAAAATCAGCACCCAGTTAATTAAAGGACTTCACAATTATTTGAAACATAAGTCAATTTACACTATTACATAGCCATAGCTGCCACAAGACCTCCCATGCATAGATCGAAGCATAGAAAAGTCTACGCTTAAAATTCTTAACGGTATTGATAATGTTGGAAAATGCTCCATCAATATATGCTTGATTTTCCTAACCATTTTGATGCTTGGGCCCTTGTTCCCATTACTAGCATCTTCACAATACATAATAGCACAACCTGGCTGTGAATCCAAATGTGGAAGTGTTCAAATCCCTTATCCCTTTGGAATGAACGATCCCAAATGCTACTATGACAAGTGGTTTGAAATTGAATGCAGAAACAGTAGTTCTGTGGGAGAGATACCTTTTCTCAAGTTCATAACTATGGAGGTGAGATATATTTCTGAGAGCCTAGGCGACGTTTGGATTTGGAATCCAGTATATACCGTTGGAACTGCAAAGAAAAAAGCAAAGATGTTAGGCCATACGTTGACATGAGAGGAAGCCCATTTATGTACTTTCAGGAGAACAAATTTTTGGCTGTGGGCTGCAATAATCTTGCTCTTCTCCTCTCAAATGGCTTCGAAGTTGGTGGGTGTGTCTCAATTTGTGATAACAATGAAGGAGGTGAAAATAACTTGGGGAGTGATCGATGGCTGCCATGGCAGGTAATTTTATTATGTTTTATTTTTTGATATTGAGATTTAGGGCATTATTAGACTTTTCTTGTAGACTAATCACATTTTCAATATTAATCGAAGTTACGTTTCAGTTTGACAGAATAGACTAGGCAACTACAACGTACATTGTGAATCATAAATCAAAAGAAAAAAAATTTAAATATAATTTTTATATTTTTGTCATCAAACTTTTTAATTAAAAATATAATATGTATATAATTTATACAATTTATATTTTTTATAATTAAATTTTTATTCTAATTGAAGAACTTAATTTTGGTCAAGAATGATGAAGTTATAGATTATGAATTGAGATCCTCTGAATTTGAAAATAATATATTTTTTTGTATTAAGAAAGAAATATAAAGATAAAATATTTGATCTCAAATATAATGCTGGTGGACGTGTCGGTAGGTACATAAATTAACTACAAATATTTTATTATTCTCTTCTCTGCAAACTAATTTTATAAAATCAAATTAAATTTCATCTAAATTGATGTTTTCTTAAATTTTTATAAGAAATACTTTACATCTGAGTTTAATTTGATTGTGTTCAGCTATGCCGGAGTACTCTAGCAATAAAAGTCTAGTAAAGTGGGCTATAGTAGGTACGAGAATATAATTCTGTTAAATTTTTTGTTTTTTTAAATAGAGTTTGATTCCAGTACGATATATAATTTTTATATTAAAAAAATGCTTGTAGGAGTTTTCTCAAGCCTTGGATCCATTGTCTTCCTTGTTGGTGTATGGTTTCTATACAAAATCTTGAGGAAGAGAAGGATTCAGAAAAGAAAGGAAAAGTACTTCAAACAAAATGGTGGTTTGCTATTGCAACAAAGAAAATCTTCTGGGGAGGTCAATTTTGACAAAACCAAACTGTTTAGCTTAAAAGATTTAGAAAAAGCCACTGATCGTTTTAATGTGAATTCGTATACTTGGCAAAGGAGGCCAAGGTACTGTTTACAAAGGCATGCTTGCAGATGGTCATATTGTTGCTATTTAGAAGTTCAAAAGTTGAAGGAAATGCTGAAGAATTCATAAATGAGGTTATTATTTTTCCCAAGTTAACCACAGAAATGTGGTTAAGTTGTTAGGTTTTTTCTTGGAGACTCGAGTGCCTTTGCTAGTCTATGAATTCACTCCAAATGGTAATCTTTATGAGTATTTGCTTGAGCAAAAAGAGGAATTGCTAATGACATGGGAGATGCGTTTAAGAATAGCTATTGAATTGCAGGAGCACTATTTTACTTACACGCAGCCGCTTCTCAACCCATGTATCATAGAGACATAAAATCAACTAACATACTGTTGGATGAGAAATACAAGGAAAAAGTAGCTGATTTTGGAACATGAAGAATGGTTTCTAGTGAAAATACTCACCTCACCACACTAGTTCAAGAGACTTTTGGGTAATTGGATCCTGAGTATTTTCATACAAGCCAGTTTACAGAAAAAAGTGATGTGTATAGTTTTGGAGTGGTGTTGGTTGAACTTTTAACTAGCCAAAAGCCTATATCTTCTGTAAGACCAGAGGAAGCTAAGAGTTTAGCTTCATATTTCATTATGTGCATGGAGGAAGATCGTGTATTTGATATTGTTCATAGAAGAATACTGGTGGGAGGAGGGAAAGAAGATATCATGGCAGTTGCTAAACTTGCAGAAAGATGATTAGAATTGAATGGGAGGAAAAGGCCAACCATGAAAGAGGTTACAATGGAGTTAGAAGGAATTCAGAAATTGGGAAAGAAATCTAATGCACAGAAAAACCATTAAGAAATTGAGCTTGCTGGAATTGAAGGCTATCAACCTTGGGCCGCAGAGTATGCATCAAACTTGGGTCCTAATATTGTTGGAGAAGGAGAAAGTTATGTATGTGAGACTTGAGACTTGATTACAAATACGTGGGTATTTATAAGCACTTAAATATGACTTATACATAAATTCTACGTGGAGCTGATTATAGATAGAGTATTATAGTCTCCCTCTTCGAGTGGAGACCCCATCAAATATTTGATTATCACAATTTTCAGAAAATTTAATAAATTTTCTCTTCAATATAGAGGTTCCTAAAATTTCATACAACTAATCATTAAAACATTAACAGAGAGCTTCGCTGTCTTTGCCTACAACTACCAAGATGCTAACAAGGTGGGGAAACCATGCCTATAAAGTAGAGTCATTAAGTGTTGTTAATTCATTAATATTAATACTATTATTAATTCATTAGGAAAAGTTAGGGGGAAATTTATAGTAAGCATTGAGTTTCTTTTTGTTAGTATAATTGTCAAATGTGACCCAATTTATATGAGCTTGTATTTATCTTATCTGATTCATCATTTTGATAGGTTAAATAAATTGAAAGTCACTAACTCTACCTCTTAATAGAATGGGTATTCAAAATCGATTAAAATTGATTTATTAAATTAAACTAAATTGAATCTAAAAAAAGAGATCAATGTTTACTTTCGATTGGTTTGATATATTTAAATTAATTAATAAAAATTATAAAATTAACTTAAAATCAATTATATCTAAATATTTTAATTTTTAAAAATTAACATATTTAGTAAATCACCACAAAATAATCAAATATTTAGTAGCAACTCAAATTTTGTTGCCAAAAATACCTTTCAGTAGCGACTAAAAAAATTCGTCACAAATAATCCTTTCTTATTTATCTTTGATGGCGAATAAAATATGTCGCCACCAATAATCATACAATAGGTAGCAACTACCGTGCGTCGCCACTACCAAAACTAGAAAAATACAGTTTGTAAACATCCTTCGGTGCCACTGAATGTATGTATTGGTGGCAACCACGTAATTTATGTATTGGTGGCCAATGTTGAAGTCGCCACCAAAAGCTAAAAAGATAATTTAAAATTTTAAAATTTCTAAACACCTGTCAGTGGCGATCATCGAAGTTGCCATTGAAGGCTAAAAATAAATTTAAAATTGAAAACATAAAATTTGTAAACACCCTTCCATAAAGATATGTATTGGTGGACCAAAGTTTAAAAAATTAAAATTTTATATATGTTGCCACCAAATGTTGTTTTATGCACCTGTGGTGCGACCGGTTCGGTGGCCACCATTTAGGATAAAGTTTGTTTTAAAAGAATAAAATATTAAAATATTTTACACTTTTGGTGGCGATCTTTGGTGCCACCAAACCTTTTTTAACCTTGGGTGGCGACGTGCCAAAAAGTTTTTTCAAAGAATAGAAGACCAAACCGCGAACATTTCAGCCACAAGACGATTAAAGTGCCAACATTCAGCCAAGGTAGGACAAACCGTGAAAATTTCTTTCTGGCCGAGACAGAGAGAGCTGTTCGACACTGCCGTTTGACGCGGCTGTTCTACCCCGCCGTTCGACCTCGACGTTGGTCGCTGCACCGCTCCTCCGTTCGACGCTGCACTGGTTCTGTGGAGAGGTATTTCAAAATATACCTAGTGTGAAAGTTGTACTTTGCTAGGTAATTCTTTGAGCCAAAATTTTATACTGGAACTTCATTTTTGGCAGTCTTCAGAACTGTAAGGATACGCTTGCAACATGTCAAGTACGTTTTCTTTTCAAGTGAGGCAGTATCTTTTTCATTTTCATTTTGTAATAATATTATTATTATTTACAATTTTTATGAGAAAGAATCTTAGCTTTTGTTGTTCAGAGAAGTGAACTGTAACTATAATTCAAATGATCTTTTTGCTGGATTTATAAACAATAGTCAATACACCATGAAAAGGTATGTACCTTCAGACAAATGTATGTACCTTGTTATTAAGTTCTTCAGTGACCTTCATTGTTGTTCTGCATTTGACGTTTACACATGGATGATTAACTGCACTATTCACTTGTTTATTATTTGCTTGGAAATAGTCTATAAACCAAATGTCTTTTATGGTTTATTTGAAATATTGGTAAAGAGGATTTGGTTGTTCATTCCAAAGGGTCACCTTGATTGGTCTTGCTTGACCAAGCAAAATCTTGTTTCTTTTTGTCATGTATATATATAAATATGCATGTTAATTAAAGGGGACAACTAGAAAACCTTGCTTAATTAAGCAAACGGCCACCATATATAAAACTTATAATTTATATGTTTAATCGGATTGTGTCTGACCAAAAAGGGGATAGTGAATTATGGTTCTTCAAAACTGTTTTTATGATTAAAAACTATTTTATTTAGGGATTTCATTATTGATTTTCAGTATGAGCCCTTTTGCACTAAAAAGCTGTCATGTGGTACTAAAAAAACAAATAAAAAGGAATGGAGGAAGATTAAGTGGGACTTCTTTGATTCCCATCTCTTTTTCTCTATTTTTCATTCCCCTCACATTCCCACTAACAACAACTTGAAGCTTGTGTCTTTCATAATGGAGAAAGAGTAAGAATTTAAAACTACTTGCTAACTATCCAGACACCTAGTGGCTTGAAACTATATAAATTTATAATGTTGGACACTGACACAAAATATGGAGCTTAAACAAAATACTCTGAAGAGAAAAAGTACTAAAATTTGAAATTTGATATTCTTAGGTACTTTCTTAATTTGTTAAAACTGTCTGATACATGTTAGACATACTTTCATTTTTTCATACACTCATTGATATGTCAATACCTATCCACAATCCTCTATCCATTGCTTTCCTTTTCCTATCCTTAGTTTCTCTTTGCTGCATCATCTTCTTTCCATGTTTGCACTAATGTATAATTAAAGTACTATTATAATTAATAATTAATTAATATCCCTCCTATTGCTAGCTAGTACTTACGAATATATTTGAATCTTTGATTGCCTCTTTGCACAGCATCTGCATCAATTTTATATTTTAAGAAATTACATTTAATTAAGTAATATATGAATGGTTCATTTTATGGATTAAAGATAATTAGATGACGTACATAAGCATCCATAACTGTTCTATTTCTTTTTTATTCAGTCCAAACTCCTACATTGCAGAACTGCAATGCAGAAGTGGTTAGAAGCCATCATTAGAAGCTTTTAATTGTTGTAGTCAATGAAACAATTGTTCTTCTAAGGAATCTGTGGATCTGTATAATTACTGTGTTTCTGTTTCTCTTATTCTTTGTATTATCTGCTGTATTAAACTATGTTTTTGAAAATACTTTTTCTGAGCTACTTCTTTCAATGTGTACTCTCTTTCGTATCCTACAGAATTCTTTTGTTAGCTATGATGTTCTACACAACCTTGGAATTCCCCAGCCTATTCAATTCTTACAAGTACCTAAATTACTTCTACGTTGATTTTAGTCTCTGAAGTAACTACTTGGATTATGTGAATTGAATGCTTCATTTTGCATCATTTGTGTGGCTTTTAGTTAATGAAGTCTAAGTTTGTCATGCAATGCAATTTAGTCCAGATATCCTGAAGGTATACCTCTAGTTACAACATTTGTTCACCCATCAATGATCGAAATGTTGGATGCTGCTACTAAGGATGCTCTTGAGCGCGGTAAGATCCTTAACTTCATATTTTTTTTGTCTTTACTGCCAATTTCCATTTTCCTTCCTTTCCTCATTACTGAATGGAGCCTTATTCAACACCATTAAGCACTATCTTAAATTTATAATGCTGAAAGTGATAGTTTTGAAATTATTGTTTTTGATGTGGTGATTTTCCAATCTGCTTAATGGTGGTTGTTCTTGTTCAACTCCTCTGTTGCTTCTTGTCTATCTTATAAAAATTATATACTTCTGCATCACCTAGTAATTGGGCTAGAAACTCTAAAAAATTAAATAAGTTTATAGTTTGGCCCTGACTTCTTTCGAAATCTCTCATTTGCTAGTTGTTGTTTTTGGATGATAATGACTGATATTTTTTTTCTCTTCTCTCTCAAGCTTTTTGAAGGATCATTCTGATGTTGTGTCCATGGTTTTATAGTCATAGGCATGAGATTTTTGTTAACTTGAGTAAGATGCTTTCTATCCTGATGTAGCAATGATGCAGGAGCAATTCTCTCTCCTTACTGCCCTCATCCTTCACTCCTCAAGATGCATCTAAAATGTTGCCCCCTCTGCTAATCTGTTCAATGGGCTCTTAAGGTGATATTCATTCACCTGGTAAATTTATGCTCACAACACTGTTAATTCACATGGTCATTTCATGTTTCTTTTTAGTCTAACAGACCGCAAATTTTGGGGATTTTTATGTGTTGAGCAACACCTTTATGAAGGTATGGCCTTCAACATAGGCATCATCTTAGTGGTTAATTTTACAAATCACATTCATTGTCTGTTTGAAGGTGCAAATGTTACTGATAAGGTCCAGTTAGTAGGTTGGTTTACCAAATTAGGTAAATGGATCTATTTTCTTTAGCTGGTATCATCAGTGTAAAGAAAAAAAAAAAAGTTAGTTAGACATAGACACATAGGAGATGAAGTCTCCGTAATAGAGATTTGCCTACTTGCTTTGAATCATTCGTTTTGTAAACCATTGTTCAAGTCTCCATCACATAGCTATAAACTGTAAACCCACAAGAAAAAAATGACTGGTTAATAAATAGGTTTGTGGCTGTCATGTACCATGCAGAATTGAGTTTAATAATATACTAATATGTGCACTTTTTTTGGGCTTAAAATCTCTTTTCTGCCATTTATGTTTGTACTGTAATTGCAAAGTTTACTAATGCCATTATATAGTGTTAAGATTTAAGATTATCAAAGTGTTATAGTCTCTTAACATTTGATTATTTTTCTGAGGACATGATTGTATGATTGAATCATGATATTTATGGCATAATATCATGGGAAAAAAAAAACTACTTCTAGTGCTAGATTCTGATTAAATATACTTTTGAATTTTCAGGAATTCACAATGTCAGACTTTATTTCTCTTTGCTTATCTTCTTTAGTATTTCTCTTTGCTGCAAGCAGGATGACTTCTGGACTGAAACAGAAACTACAGTAGCAAAAGTTGGGGACTCTCGAGCTGTTATTAGCAAGAATGGAAGCCAAGCAGGGCAAAAAATAAGATTGAGAGACTTAGTGGTTTTGTGTCAAACATTCCAGGTAGCTCTTTAGGGAAATTGAGTTACAATAACTTTAAAACTGGCATGGTTTAATATGTTGGATTTTGTCATAGCAATTATTCACCTTTGGGAAACTGTTATTTGGAAGCACATTCCAGACTAGTATGATATGATTGACATTTGTTTGTCCCTAGTCACTACTCACTACAACTTACTTATACATCTATTTTGGTTTATTACAAAGATGGTAATATAGGACTTAAGAGTAGTTCAGAAATTTTGTTTGTTGCAGGAGATGTCCCTTGTGTGGATGGAAGGTTGGCAGTAGCAAGGGCTTTTGGTGATAATGTAAAGACATTCTTGTAATGTACTTGTTACTCAAGTGTTAGAATTTTGTTAGTCACAAGTCAAAATATAATGTTCCTAATGGTTTATTACAAAGATGGTAATATTTGAGGTTGACGTCTTCTGATGTTAATTTGATAGCATTCTTGTAAATGTTAATTTTCATCACTGTAATATAAAGGCATTCTTATATTAATGTATTTGTTACTCAAGTAGTGTTAGAATTTTCTTCTTTATCATGTTTTTATTTTGTTAAATGATGTTATTTTATTGGTTTGCAATAGTTTACCAATCTATCAAGTATTTCTTTATGTGATCAGGAATATGAGAATAAAATAAAAAAGAAAAAAGAAATTGTCTTTTGGTGGTGACTTTAAAATAAAAAATAATTAGTAATAAAAAATAATTAGTAACAATAGATAAAGTTGTCACTAAAAGGGTGCAGCTTTCAGTGGCGACCTTAGTAGTTGGAGTTGAATATAACACCTCAATCTTATAGTCTTTCTTTATAAATAATTTATATAATAAATCATTTAACTATAAGACTAACATGTTATGCTCACTTTTATCCTCAATTGTTACCCGAATAAAATTTGTTGATTAGGTTTGGGATTCATTACTCAGGTATTTCATTATACAAAGCACAGTGAAAAACTAGATAAATAAAATTATTAATTCAATCATAACGCAGTGACAAAGTTTAAACCTCATTCATACATTGATATATATGTTTCCTCGTACATAATATTCTGATAGATACATAGGGTAAGGAGGCAAAAGTACTGCCACTCAAACCCTTGTTATTATCTTGCTAATACTATACATAACTATTACATACTCCCAGAATCCATCTTGCAACTCTAGTGGTATTTTATGTCTGGTTATCTAATACATACTAGGATAATTATGAGAAAATAATTTTTAGTAGCTAGACAATCTACCTTTTTATTTTAAAACTATGGTATATACCACCGTATTGATACGAAAAATATTTATACATTCTTTACTTTAAAAGATAATTTACTTTAATGGGATGCAATATGTATATTTCATGAGTGTGTATGGCATACATTTATGAATGTATCATGTGATAGTTCACCTTAAAAATCACTAGTCAAGGCATCTCAATATCATGATTTTAAAAATATATCTAGTTACAAATACATTTTCAGTCATAAATAAGGAAAACATAGTAAATCATTCAAAAGGAAATTATTGCCAGTCATAAGGAAATTATTATTAGTCATTGGCTAAAAACCACAGTCAATGAAAGAGGAATTTAAGAGAATCGGGAGTGTCACCTAGTGGACTATTCCATGTACTATTACATACATTAGTGAGTTAATTTTATTTTCAGTTCCAGTCTTGTAACATTTATGCCATTAGTACTATCTGAGGCATCCCTTAGTGGATCCAAGTACCTATTCCAATCAATGGTCACTGTCAAAAGATAGATCATTCCCCAGTCAATGGTCACTGTCATATAGACAGATCATTCCCCAGTTGATGGGATTTCTTCTTATAGCCAGTCTAAAACTAACTCACGAGATCACTATCAAAAGACAGATCCTTTACTCTTTGCTTGAGGCAATCATAGTGCTAGGGAATCACCACCACTTTTCCAGTAGATTACTTTCCCAGTACACTATTTCCCATATATAAACTAGGATGATTTGGCTTGTATCCATGATTCTGCTAAATTCTAAGTAAATGCCCCCTTTTTAATTTGGCCCTTTTTAGGTTACATGACTTAGAATTTTTCATCATCACTAATTCTTACATGCTTTATGGAATGCCCAATTATCGTCCCATACTAACAATTGGTCATTCGGTTACAAGCCTATCTATTTTAAAACATACATTGGAAATACTTGCTCTAAGCTTTCTTTCTTTCTTGTCCAAGTTTTCCTTTTCCTTCTATGTTTCCTTTCTTTATTTTATAATTCTATCATGATACTATGCTTTTCATTATTAATTATAATTATGTATGCATTTCTAAATATCTTTTCTTTCAAAATAATTCATATAATGCATACATATCTATATACATATAAACATTTATCCTTCCATTTTACAATTACCCATTTTCTATACAAGGATGTCATGAAAATAATAATTTACATAATGGGTAATTTCTTAATATCTTCTTTCTCCTTTTTAATATAATTTGGCTAAGATTAAAATAAACACAATAAAATTCTCATGGAAACACCTTTATATCTCGGCCAAAATATCCAAAATGAAGAAAATTGAATAAAGTATAATTTTTTCTATTTCCCTTTACTTGAAACCAAGAGCTAGCCAAATTGGATTTTGCTTGTATTTTATTATGGTAATTTTTTGGTCAAGTGGAAGGAAAAAAGGAAAGAATAACATGATTTTATTTATATAATACTTTTCCTTCTTTCCATGTCATAACCAAACATATGTGGCATCAAAATTAAATGTAAAATTTCTATTTCCACCTTTTATATCATTTTCGGCCAAGTGGGGAGAAAGGGAACCAATATGATTTCATATTACATTAAGTCTTTAGTTAATGCAAAAGGGACAAGATAATAATATTATATCTTTAAAGCAACTATTCCCCTTTCTCCCATCTTTCTCACCGAATGGAAATGTGATTCTTATTAAATTAATGATTGGAAATTTTCTCTCAACCCACACTTACAATCTCAGTCATAATAAAACAAAAGAGAAACCAATATAATTTTTATTGTAAAATCACTTTCCTTTTCTCTTTCCTCATGACTGAACCATCATCATCAAAAATTATAAACAATATTTCCTTTCCAATTTCACAAGCTCTCTCGGTTAAGATAGGAAAAGAAGCCAACACAATTTTATTAAAATATCACTTTCTCTTCCTTCTTTCCTTATGACCGAGTCATCCTCACCATCATTCTTAAATTATTTACAAACCAATCTTCTCCCTTTTTCCTTCACTTTCTTGCCCAACTAGGGAATTTTAGGAAAAGTTTCTATTTTTCATTCAATAAAGCCATTTATCCCATTTTCATCATCAAATAATTATAAAACATCATTTATCCATTAATTTTATGACACTCCATACATTAAAAGCTTACTTTTATGAAAAACAAATCTTTCATGAAAATGGAAGGAAATTTCTTAAATTCATCTTAACACTTTAATCTCTGACTTTTTCTTTCAGTTTAGTCCCTTTCTCATTTTTGAAAATTTAGACAATTTAATTACAATATTTCAGGTATAAAACTACTAAATTTATAATTTTAAAGCATACCTGAAAATAGAAAAAAATGCAAATACAATTGTGAGAAATAATTTCTCAGTAACTTTACAATCCTACATTTTAATTTAATCTGACATGTACCAGATGCTGAAATTCCTAGTGTGGCTCGAAGTTGAGATATAATATGTAGAAATAGCCCACTTACACTAAATCCCTTATATTCTGAAAATGGAATTAGGATAAATCATTTTGGATATATATAAGAAATAGTCATATACGTCAGGATATGTGAAAAGTATCAATTAGTAGGAATTTTGTTAAAGAGTCTGAGTAGCAGAATTGTTGCTTTCTTATCCTTAGAAGCTAACAAGCACTTTACATATCTTAAAATATATGTATTATATGACATTATAGATTACTGTTGCGTTATTATTTTAATTTATGTAGTCTTCCATGGTGTAATAAATAGATGTAATGCTAAGTAAATAATCCCAAGCCTAATAAATGACAATTAAAAGAAAATTGAAAAAATTATACTCAGATAAAAATTAAAGACGAAAGTATAGATAACATGTCAGTTTTATAACTAAATGGTTTATTATAAAAAATATTTCTAAAAGTAAGTTATAAGATTAGGGTATTATACTGAAAGGGTATTTAAGTGGCAACCTCAATAGCCACCACTAGAAACTGCAATTTTCACGATAATCTTAGTAGTCACATCTTTCATTGGCGACATCTTTGGTTGCCACTAAAAGTGACATACTTTTACTGATGACCAAAGTCGTCACCAAAAGTTTCAGTAATGAAGATATCAGTAACAAAATAATGATGACTTAATGTAAAGTTGTTATCGAAAGTTAATTTTTTTGTAGTGAATTATCACTAATAATTTATTAAAATATAAAAGTTTATTAAAACTATTGATTAAAAAAAAATTAAAATTAGACATTAAATGTGTATATATAATAAATAAAATATATTTCAATTTTTATCACAAAACAAATAAATATTATTTTTAAAACTTTTTAATTAATTTATTGTAGTTACGTATTCTTTTTTCTTAAATTCAGGATTTCTAAATCCTTCGACTTCAAGTGTTAGAAAACTCATCATAAATTTCATAGCTCATAAAATTTAAATACATAATTATAATAAGATAATTAAAAAATAAAATCATTTTATTTTGTGTGAAAAAAATTAAAATATATTTTATTTGTTATATATACACGTCATGCTTAATTTTAAATTTTTATTAAAATTTTACTGTTAAAAAAATACTTTTAATAAATTTTATAATTTAATAAAATAATTAATAATAATTTTATAAATATGTTAATTTTTAAAAATTAAAATATTCAGATATAATTGACTTTAAGTTAAATTTATAATTTTCATTAATTAATTTTAATTTTAATTTTAATTTTAATTTTAACATTTTTGCTAAGTGTTGTAGCGTATAAAATAGGACCCCGTTACTTGCTCTTGACCCCATTTACGAATTTGTCCTCTTTTTTTTTTTTTTTGTGTGAAAGCATGTAATTATATTGAAGAAAAGGACATCACAGATGAAGATATAGTTGATAGGGAACTTGTCAGCACAGCTCTCAGAATAAAAAAGTAATAAAATTATAGAAGTTGAACTTTTATTTGGACTTAAAGCTTCAGGTGAAAACAAGAAGAGAAATATAAGGATTATAACCCTTTTATTTGAGTCAGGAAGAAACTCCAATACTAAAGCATTCCAATCCAAACTATTCAACAGGTACAGAAAGAGAAGAAAAACTACATAGAAAGATAACATAAGCATAGCAATCCACTAAATGAAAATATACATCTTTCCTTGTGCCATATATACAAATATATATATATATATATATATATATAACAACTTGGACAGCTCACCTCTCTGCAGGTAATCAAAACATATATAAGTGCCCAACGTACGCCTGCATTTTCCTTCCTTTTGTATCATATCCCCTGCTATATCTATATATATATATATATATATATATATATATATATATATATATATATATATAATAGTATGACTCTAACAAAAGTGATTGGAACTAATTTAAAGTTTAACCCAAAAAGAAAATCATGTAAGAAATTGCTTTACCAGTTAATTAGTAGATAATAAAGGTAAAACCACTGAGGAAGAGGAAGCACTACTGCTCTTTAGAGTTGACCCAGTAGATGCAGCCCATGATTGGTAGGCTTCGATTCTATCAAGTTCAACTTCTTCATGGATTTGTTGTATATTTGATCTCTTTACCAACTTTTGAATTCCTTCTAATTCCATTGTAACGTCTCTCATGGTTGGCCTTTTCTTCCCATTCAATTCTAAACATCTCTTTGCAAGGTTTGCAACTGCCATCATACCTTCTTTCTCTCCCTCCATCATTCTTTTGTCAACAATCTCAAATACACGATCTTCCTGCATACACATAACGAAATACGAAGCTAAACTCTTAGTTTCCACTGGCGTTGGCTTTTTTCCTGTTAAAAGCTCAACTAGTACCACTCCAAAGCTATACACATCACTTTTTTCTGTGATTTGGCTTGTATGAAAATACTCAGGATCTAAGTACCCAAAAGTCCCTTGAACTGCTGTGGTGAGATGAGTATTTTCAACAGAAACCATTCTAGATGTCCCAAAATCTGCAACTTTTGCCCTGTACTTTTCATCCAAAAGTATGTTTGTTGATTTGATGTCTCTATGGTAAATGGGTTGAGCAGCAGCTGAATGTAAGTAAAATAGAGCTCCTGCAACTTCACTAGCTATTCTTAAACGCATCTCCCATGTCATTAGCAATTCCTCATTTTGCTCATGCAAATACTCATAAAGGTTACCATTTGGAATGAATTCATAAACTAGCAAAGGAACTTCTGTCTCTAAGCAAAATCCCATCAACTTAACCACATTTCTGTGATTAATTTGGGAAAGAATCAGAACTTCATTTATGAATTCTGCAACATTTCCTTTCACCTTGAACTTTTTCACAGCAACAATTTGACCATCTACAAGCATGCCCTTGTAAACAGTGCCTTGGCCTCCCTTTCCGAGTACTCTATTCACGTTAAAGCGATCAGTGGCTTTTCCAAGGTCCTTTGAGGTGAACAATTTGGTTTTGTCAAAATTGGTTTCACCGGAAGATAGTTTTTGTTTTAATATCATTCCACCATTTTGTTTGAAGTATTTCTCCTTTCGTTTCTGTTTTCTTCTTCTCTTTAGAATTTTGTATGACCACCATCCGCCAATGAGAAAAAGAAGGGATCCTAGGGCTGAGAAAACTCCTACACAAGAGAAAATAAGTTGTTATGGGTGTCAGATTCAAATATAAATACATCGAGGCTTTACACGTTATAGCCCCTAGATGTTAATAACAAATTAGACTAACCATCAAGCCTTTTGATTTTTTTCTGGTACATGATGAAGACAAGTTTGAATTTAATACCACTTGTTAGCTCTCTAAACATCTCACTACTATATCATCACATAGTGGTTTTTAAGTTTTTTAAATTTTGCTCACACATGACATGTTAATTAAATGCTCAATCGATCTTTATATTTGTTTTGTTTTTCTAATGTATGCTAATTAAATTCAAGGAAGTCTATATAATTGGTAGCAATAGCCAAAGGTTGGCAACAGAAAAATGGAGTTTCTCTCTATGTTTTTTGTTTCTTACGTTGAGACCATTCAAGAAACAAATTGTTATGAAAGAAATCTAACCATATTGGATTTGAAGGTTGGGAGTTACTTAAGATTGAATAAATCAATCTTTATGGAAACTGTTAAGAGTAAGCTTGTTATGCCAGCTGGAGTCAGTTTGTTTAACTGGACCTTCCAGAATTTCCTTTTTAAGCTCTGTGACTGTATTATAAATAGATGTGCTATAACCATTGTTTAATTATCAATAATACTTCATCTTCTTCCTCAAATATCATAGTGTTAGGTTTTCTGTTCTGTATCATTTCATTTTAAAAACATTGCAGTGGGAAAGTTAACTCGATCTACATGTAAAGTATACAAAATTCAAATATTAACTTTTTAAAATTAGATTATCCTTAAAATACTTCAATAAAGGATACAGATTAAGGTCCCTTTTTTATGAATTAATTCATTATTTTTTTTCAAAAATATTTAAATAAAAAAATGTTTGTGTATACATGTTAGTCTATATATGTATATCAAGTCACCATGCCATATTGTAGCGATATTTGAGGTTGAGATCTTTAATCGGGTCATCAAATCCCAATACAAATTGGTTAAAAGGCTGAGGACTGAGGAGCCACTCCACGATTTTGGTTTTACGGATTTTGCTTTAGGACACTCTTCCATGTTGAATAAGTTTTAAATTTATGAAACAAAAATAGATACAATTTTTATATTTTTATATTTTTAATTGGTTGTGTTCAAGTGTGATGAGTTGAAATGTCATGCTGGAAAGTGGATCATGCATCTTCAAAAAAGTCCATTGAAGAAGATCTCCTAGGTATTTGAAGCTCCCCAAGCTCCAATAAGTTGTGCATATCAAAGTGGGGATCCTAGTGTCACGTTAGGAAGAATAAGAGAGAGAAGGGAGCCAATCAGCAGTGGTTCCAAGTGCCATGTTGGGAGTGCCACATCATCAATTAGTCAACACCATATCAGCAAGTACTTTTATTGCAACATTAGTGATTTTTGGAGAGAGGTTAGTTTTAACTAATTTTGGCATTTTGGTTCTATTTTTAGGTTAAATTTTCTCAAGTTTGGATTGTTTTATGGTGTTGGGTATTGGTTGTGTGAGTGGAAGTATCTGGTTAGAAGTTGATTAGATATAGACCACCTTAAGGTCGTAAGTTTGCATTGCAAGATGAACAGTTTAGCGAGATACAGGAAACGCCACTGAAGAGATTGTGGGAGATGTTATAGAGTAAGTATGTGTGGAAGATTCTAACCAACCAATTGATGATAAGGATGGATTTTAACTCATTGAAGATGGACTAGAAGAGGAAGGTAATGTGATTAATCACCTTAAAAGATTAATGAGTTAGTATATAGATTATTGAATGCAAGAGAGACAATCAAATATGAAAAGCAAGTGCTGCTTCTACTGGCTTCACTACTTAAATCCTATAAACCACTAGTGAAGGCAATGCTATATAACGAGGAAGATATGTAAAGTTCCATATTGGTTGGAAAGGAGAACGAAACATGCCTTATAAGGGTGTGGATACCTTTCCTTTGTGGACGCATTTTTCCTCGAAACCTTTAGGTCTGGGACCAAAAGAGGGGGGCAGGAGAAACAAAACCATGAGGGTCTAGGACCCAAAGTGGACAATATTGCCAATTGGGTAGCTGGACTGTTACAGAAATGAATTCTCATTAGCTAAACATTTCCAATTTATTTTGAAAACATTGGTATGTATTAGATAACCAGGTATAATCTACAAATGGTATCAAAGCCAGGGCCCAGATCGGTGTGCCAGTGAGGACGCTGGGCTCTCTTAGGGGGGTGGATTGTAAAGTCCCACATCAGTTAGAAAGGAGAACGAAGCATGCCTTATAAAAGTGTGGATACCTTTCGCTTGTAGACGCATTTTCCCTTGAAACCTTGAGGTCTAGGACCAAGAGAGGGGGGAGGAAGAAACAAAACCATAAGGGCTGGGCCCATAGTGGACAATATTCATAAGTGGGTAGCTTGGACTGTTACAAGATACAATACACACCTAGATCAAGTGATGAGCTTGCTACTAAAGAAGAGTTAGTGGACGATTGGTGGTGAAGAGTCTTCCAAGAATAGTCATTTACTAGAAACTTTAGAGAGCATTGATGAGATTGGTCTTTGGTAACAACTTTTAAAGTTGCCACCAAAAGTCAATCGTCAGTTGTGACCAATGGGACTTTGTGGAGCCTTTTTTTTCACCACCAATGCTCTTTGGTGGCTATTTTAGTCTCCACTTAAGACCTTTCCTTTTTTCTTTTTTTTTGTAATGTGAAGAACATGGCACGAGATCTTAGCCAAGAGAGATGAGCACAATTGAGTACCATTATTGTGGACAATTAGGTCATCTATAAGTAAAATGCCCAAAGTTCAAGGAGAAGATGAGGAAAATCCTTGCTAGCTAGTCAATGAATTCTGTAGTAAGAAAGGATTACAGCAAAAGTATAAGTAGTCAAGAAGCTCAGAGAAGAGTTTAATTTTTTAACTGAGAGAACATATATGATACTTTGGATGAATGGAAGATTAGTTGTGAAAGGATCCTCTAAGTCCCACATTGGAAAAACTTAGAGAGGGAGAGGGGAGAAGCCTATATAAATAAAAGAAATTTGAATTTGAAAAGTCATGACTTTATGACAAGAGTCTTTAGAAAATTATACACCTTTGGGTTAACAGAGGACTTATGTACAAGGTGGAGAGAGTTTGAAGGGTTCTCTATTTTTTTAAGAAGCTTTATACGAAAAAAAAATTGTTTCAACATCTTTTACCTTAAATGGGACAAGGATTTGTATTGTAATTCTTATAAAATTGTAGGAAAAAAATGTATATACTTTCCTTGAGTAAATAAAGCTTTAAACTATTAAATACAGCAAATATTTCCTTTCAACTGTAATTTATTTGAAAAACACTTTCCTAAACTATAAAGTGTGATAAATAGCTTTTAACTATAATATAGTTACAATTACTACTTTAAATTATAAAGTGTGACAAATACATTCTTATGTTCCATGTTTGAATTGAGCTTTAACCCCACACTCTATATTAACTCCATTAAATATATTCTATATTAGACTTTTACATACTTACTAATTTTTTTTAAAACAGTTACTCTCTAAATAAATCCCAAGTTTTAAAAAAATTATACAAGATCTTCAATAATCTTATTTTTTAATTTTGATTAATTCATATGCCTCAAATTTTAGCATTTTTATATTTTGTCTAATAAATTTGAGATAGAGTGTTGTAAAGAAATTAGAAATTACAGAAATTTAGGATTTATTTAAAACTTTTTAAATGAAAAATAATTTAGGAAAGATGATTTTTTTAAAATTAATAGGTCTAAGTATAAGGGAGTATTTGTCAAATTTTGTAGTTTAGAGAGGATATTTATAACTAAATCATAATTAAATATAATTATATGTTACATTGTACAGTTTAAGAGATTATTTTAAAACTTAGTTATAGTTGAAGAGAAATGTTTTCTATACTTAATAGTTTAAGAAGATATTTTGTAACTGAGTTATAGTTAAAAAAATATTTGCTATATTATTTTAATAATTTAGAGTATATATACAATTGAATTATAGTTTAAGAAAGTGTATCTATATTGGAAATTAAACTTGATTTGGGCCCATAAATCAAATTTTTTTTTTACAAATTAAGGTCCATCATCTAGATAATTCCATAATAATCAAGTGAATCTAGATAATTTCATAAAAATATCTAGAAAAGTTTCTATAAAATTCCTATGAAAAATCTAAGTAAGTTGTAGAAAAATCTTATATAAATATCTTGGCTATTTGGTTAGAAGTTTTTTGGTAGTAAATAATAGTCATTAGATAAAAAAGTGTTATAATAGGTGCCCAATTATAAATAGGGATATTACCTCTCATTTTGTAACAAGTCAATAAGTCAAGAGAAGTATGTAAGAAAAAATTGTCTCATCTCTTCCTTGTTTCTTTCTTTAGCTGTCCTTCCTTCAAAATATTTTCTCTTCTAAATATCAATTTTTTAAATAAACCCTTTCTGAATTAAATTAAAAACACCCCTCCTCCAACAAAATGGTATCGGAGCCACAACATAAACATACATGGCAGCTAAAGGCATGGATTCATTTCAAGTTCCTATGCTTAATCAGAGTAACTATGATAATTGGAGATCAAGATGAAGGCTTTCTTAGGTGCATATGATGCTTGGGATATTGTAAAGAAAGACTATGTCAAGTTGGCGGATTAAACTATTCTATCCCAAACTCAAAGGAATGATTTAAAGGATGCAAGAAAGAGACACAAGAAAGCTCTCTACCTCATCTATCAAGCTTTGGATGATGATGGCTTTGAGAAAATTTCAAGTGCCACATCTGCCAAAGAAGCATGGAAAAGCTTCAAACCTTGTGCAAATGAGCCAAGCAAGTAAAGAAGATACATCTTCAAACTCTAAGGGGTGAGTTTGAATCTTTGCATATAAAGGGATCCGAGTCAATCTCTGATTATTTTTCTGGAGTGTTGGTGATTTCTAATTAAATGAAAAGAAATGGTGACAAATTATGGAAAAGATACTTCATTCCTTAAGTCCCAAATTTGAGTATATTGTAGTAATAATTGAGGAAACAAAAACTTAGAGAGATAACTATTGATCAATTATTGGAGTCATTACAAGCATCTGAAGAAAAACATAAGAAGAAACAAGATATTGTAGAGTAACTTTTTAAAATGCAAATTAAGGAGAAATAAGAGATTACGACCAAGGATCGTGCTCAATATGGAAGAGGTCGTGGCCAAGGACATGGTCGAGGATATAGACGTGGATGTGGAGGTTTTAATAATGAAGATAAAAAATATTTCTCAACAAATGGTCATGGGAGGAGCAACTTGAGAGCAAGGTATGATAAATCACAAACTAAATGTTATAATTGTCATAAATTTGGACATTATGCTTTTGAATGTAGAGCTCCACCTAAAGTTGAAGAAAAAGCCAACTATATGAAGAATAAGAGTCAAGAAGACGTCACACTATTACTAACATACAGAGGCAACAACAGATGGAAAGAAAATACTTAGTATCTCGACATAAGGGTGAGAAGGAAGTCATCAATTTATTTCAAATTTTTATTATGTGCCCAATATGAAGAATAATATATTAAGTTTGGAACAACTCTTAGAGAAGGGTTATGACATTCACATGAAAGATCATAGTCTTTCGAAAAGAGATAGTAAAAATAATTTGATAACTAAGGTGCCAATGTCCAGAAATAGAATTTTTTTATTAAATATACAAAATGATGTAGCAAGGTGTCTCAAATCTTGCTACAAAGATACATCTTGGCTTTGGCATCTTTGATTTAGACACTTAAATTTTAGAGGCTTAGAACTAATATCAAAGAAAGATGTTCAGAGGACTGCCTTCCATCAATAACCCCAAACAACTATGTGAAGGCTATTTGATAGGGAAACAATTTAGAAGAAGTTTCCCAAAGGAGTCAAGCTTAAGATCTCATAAGCTGTTGGAGCTCATATGTAATAACCTAAATTTTTAAAATAAATTAATTGGGTAAATTAAATTTTAATTTTTTTAAAATCGAATTCAGTATAATTTTCTGAGCCTACGGTTGAAATTTAGGAATTTTTCAGAGTCAAAATCTGATCTGACAGAGAAAAACTTGGTCCAGCATCAGAGAATCAGTAGATAAATTAGAAGGCTTTAAATCCTCAAAAGGAGTCCGAATCCTTCCATGTAGGCCTATATCCTTGCCCAGGTCGGAGAAGGCATCCGAGAATTTCCCCAGGTGAAGTGACAAAAGACCGAAATGCTCCTGGAGGCTTTAAAATTTCAAAACCCTACTTTTTTCCTCTAATTTTCTCTTTTTTCTCTCTCTCTCCTCCCTAAATTTTCTCTCCCTTCTCTCCTCTCACCTTTGCCACTATGCACCATCAGAAATACCACCCTACGCCGCTGTCGGACCCATTCACCGGTGCAGCTCAATGTCCCCAGCCTCCAGCCACCATCCTTGGCCACCGATGAACTCTATAGCAGCCAAAAATAGCTAGTTTTCCCTCCGTCATGATTTTCCTCCTCTTGACGTGATCTTCATCGTCTGACACTATTCGGTGACACCACTACCACCGTTGGAAAGCCTGAGCTGCCAGCTTCCTTCGACAGCTTCCAGATAGTGGAACGCCGCCGCCACGCACCCGGAACGGGGAAAAAACCATTCACCATGTGTTACTTTTTGTCGCCAGAAAATGTCATCCAAACGGCCATGTTTTGCCGAACGGACATCGGATCTGGCTTCCTCGAGTTATGGGCTACATTTTGGTGTATTTTTTTAACCCAATTGAGTGTCTTCTTGCCCACCATCGTCTGTTATTGCCCTGCGCCATCTTTCGTTGTCGCCAAAACTGCTAGAGAATCATAGAAATTAGATCTCGAGCTCCCGGAGCCTCTAATATAATTTAAAATACCCTAATTTGATGTTTTCCTATAGTTTTGTGCCGACTGTTCCTTAATGATTGAACCAAAGCGAAAACTTGGCATTTATTGTAGGGAAATAAGAATTCAAAGGAAGTGTGGTGTAAAAGGAGATCAAATGGAAGTCAAGATCAACTTTTTCTAGTTATTCTCCAGGTAGTTTAATAATTCTTGAAAATAGTGTCCCACGATTTCGTATATGCATGTCTGTTTTTACCAGCATAGGTGGGACATTATTGCAAACTTACATTCTTGATATTATTTATGTTCGCTAGCCAAAATTAGGGAAATAGAGTTAAATTAAATTAGGTAAATAAGATTCGTAGCTAAAGGTGATAACGATATATTGTACACTGATAAAAAGGAAAAGAAAGGAAACGCAATTGATAAGGAAAAACATATATAGGTACACGATTTATGATGTGTGTCCAGAGGTGATCCACACAGGTGACCTAGCGAGGTGTGGCCGAAGATACTCCATGCCTATGACCTAGTGTCGCGATTATGCTATGTACGTGGCCAAGTGACCATGATTTACGATGTGTGGCCAGAGGTGATCCACACAGGCGACTTAGTGAGGTGTGGCCGAAGGTGCTCCATACCTATGACCTAGTGTTCGCGATTACTCTATGTACGTGGCCGAGTGACCACGATTTACAATGTGTGGCCAAAGGTGCTCCACACGAGCGGCCTAGTGAGGTGTGGCCAGAGGTGCTCCATACCTATAAACTATGGCTCACGGTGATTTCATAAAAGTGACCTAGTGTCCACATAACACCCTAGGCGCTTAATTAACTTAGATTGAAAATGTAAAAGCTAATACATAATTAAATTGCATAATGTCGCGATAACATGTATAATTTCATTTAGATATGTTTCATTGAAAGAGAATGTCTGATTTTTTACGTTAACATCTAAATTATCACGTAACGCTTGCTTGATTTCATTTATGGGTAACATTATGTTTTAATATCAAGAATGTAAAATGAAAATTTTTTGGTGCTTGCACCCTGATACATATTAGTTATTTTTAAAAATTAAATTGTTAAACTACTAGGAAACCTGTGTATCTTTTTATTATGCTAATGTGTATCAGATACAGACGCTTAGCAGGACAGGGAGATAGGAGTTTCTTTTTGGTATGAGGAAAACCTTGTAACCTTTATTTTTTAGCCTTAGTTTAGATTTATTTGGTTTAGAACTAGGATTATTCTTTTGGGCAGCAGACATAGGATATTTGAAGGACTGGTCCATCTTTGAAATTCTTAAAGGGGTTTAAGTGACAGGATTGTTGTCTCCTGACTTTCTATGGACAGGTACTTCATATATCCTGATACGTGTTTACAAAAATGTAATGGACACTATTGATTATGTATTTAATTGAATTACATGGATGCTTTAATTTTGCTGTGTAGTTAGTATATTTTGATCTATTCTGCTGTGCATGTAAGTTTTAATCTGAGCAAAGGATCCTAAACCTAATCCGCTTAAATTAATTTAATGGTATAACTACTCAGACATTAATTAAATAAAAGATAAAGATAATGTACTGAACCTATCTATTTATATCAAAGTTAACAATAAGACTAGATAGGGGCGTTACATTAAGTGGTATTAGAGCACAGCTACCTATGTTAGGAACAGGGTAGAATTCCTCAAGTAACGGACTAGTTCAGGTTAGTCGGTTGTACCTAGGCAGTTGACTAGCTTGTATTTTGTTTAGGACTTAAAGGAATGGAGTATTAGGTTTGGGAAGATAGAAGCTCCTGTTAGTATTATACGTTACCTGCATAATCAATTGTTATTAAGCATGATCACCTCAGTAATACTTGATTTGTAAAGTGACGCTATGACACCGACACGAAAAAGAAAATCACAAGACCAAAACATAGAAGTGGCTTTGAATGAGGTTATGAGGACCATGAGATAAATGGAAGAAGCTACGAGAGCCCAGGCTGCAGTCACAGTCGAAGTACTCTCTCAGGCCCAGACCGATCGGAGTGAAGATACTTAGGATGAGACTGAACTGATGAGACCTTAAGTCGGGAGAGGTTGGATTGAATTCTAAAGAGCCAGACCTCCCATCCTTACTGGTGAGATTAACCTAAAGAAGGTGAAAGAATGGGTACAAATGATGAAGGGGTTGCTTGAAGTACTGGGTAGCGCTGAGAGTAGACAGTCTTCTTTGCTGCGTATCAACTAGAAGGAGAGGCTAAGTATGGGTGGAAGGGTTTATACCCTCGAAGGTGAAGAAGTAACCAGTCTAAGGATTTGATAAAGGATTGTGTCCAAAGGTTGAAGTTATTGGTGACTAGCTTATCTTAGAAATTATCTCTAGTAGTCCCAACTGATGAACATATGTTCAATATCATGAATCCATTTGTGGTAGTATTTATAGAAGGTATCAAGGTGTATTCTAAGAAAAGACAAGAGTGAGAACATTCAGCCTAAAAATGATCCAATAAAGAATTAGAATATTGGTCGAAAGACTGAATTTTAGAAGACTAGGCTCTTTACATTTAAAGGTGATAGACTTAGTAAGGTTAATGAAATCTTTTGAGCTGTTCTTAAAGAGAACTCCAAGAGAGGCTTAGCAACATTCCTATAGTAAGGGAGTTCTTGTAGTGTTTCCCTTGGAGATAGAGAAGTTACCCCCCACATAGGGAAATTGAATTCACCATTGATCTAGTGTCTGGCATCGAACTGATCTTAATTTCACCTTATAAGATGACACTTATAGAATTGAGGGAATTGAAGTACAGATTGAGGACCTATTAAAAAGGGGTTTATTAGACCCAATGCTTCACCTTGGGAATCTCTTATTCTATTTATGGAAAAGATGGGATCAAGAGGTTATGCATAGACTACCGTGAGCTGAACAAAGTGATCATTAAGAACAAATACCCCTATCCAGAATAGATGACTTGTTTGACCAACTACAGGGAGCAATGGTGTTCTCCAAGGTAGATCTGAGGTCAGGATACCACCAGATTGGGGTCAGGGAGGAGGATATCCCTAAGACAACTTTAAACGCCCGATATAGCCACTATAAGTTTTTAGTGATGTCATTCGGCTTGACCAATACCCAGCAGTGTTTATGGACTACATGAATAGGATTTTTTGACCTTCCTTTGATTAGTTGTGGGGGTATTCATAAATGATATTCTGATCTATTCTAGGACCCCTTAAGAGTATGCACAACATCTCAGGATGGTGTTGTAGATATTGGAGGAGAAGCAGTTGTGTACGAAATTAGAGAATTGTGAATTCTGTTAGAGAAGGTCAAGTTCTTAAGTCATGAAGTAAATGTGGTAGGGATTTCAGTAGATCCCAAAATGATTGAGGCTGTGTTAAGTTAAAACCGGCCAAGCACAGTTACAGAGATTAAGAGCTTTCTGGGTTTGGTAGGCTATTATCGAAAGTCCATAGAAAGATTTTCCTAGATCGCTTTGCCATTAGCCTAGTTAACTAGGAAGGATGTAGAATTTAGACGAAACGAGGAATGTGAAAGGAGTTTCCAAACTCTTAAGGAGAAATTGACTAATACTTCAGGGTTAGTTATAACAGACCCCACAGAATCATTTGAGGTACATTGACGCATCAGAGAAAGGTTTAAGATGCATATTAATGCAGGTTGGGAAGGTAATAGCCTATGCATCTAGGCAAATGAAGCTTACAGAGAAAAAAAGTATCCCGGCCATGACTTAGAGTTAGCTGCCATAGTGTTTGCCTTACAAATTTAGAGACACCAGTTATACGAGGCAAGATTAGAGGTTCATAGTAATCGTAAAATTTTTAAGTACCTATTTAATTAGAGAGAACTAGATATGAGGTAGAGAAGGTGGCTAGGGTATTTGGAAGACTTTAACTTTGAGCCGAAATATCATACAGGGAAAACAAATGTTGTAATGGATGAATTGAATAAGAAACCCCTGTAGGTAGCTTGTCTGATGATCGATGAGATGAGATTACTGGAGGACTTTAGGGATCCGAGTCTCAATGTAATTTAATCGCCTAATTAAATTAGCCATGAGCAATTTTTAGATAAGCTATGATTTGAGGGAACATGTAAGATAAGCACAGTTAGAGCATGAATCCTTAGAGATTTATTTGAACCAACCTGATATTGGGTTAAATCTAATGGAGTACTGATGTTTAGGAAAAGCATAGAAATTCCAAACCATAGAGAATTAAAGGAGAAAGTGTTAGCAGAGGCTCATTGAAGCTACTATACCATTATTGAGGTATTTCCAACATGTATTAAGATTTGAAAAGCAACTTTTGGTGATCAGGTACGCGAAAGGAAATCACGAAATATGTAAATGCTTGTGTTACTTATCAGCAAGTTAAGATAGAGCATCAAAGATCCACAGGCTTATGGAAGCCACTGGAGATACCAGAGAAGAGATGGGATTAGATAATCATGGATTTTGTAGTTGGACTACCTAGAATGCTAATTGGTTATGAATCCATCTGGGTAATAGTGGATATATTAACCAAGTCTGCTCACTTTCTACCTATTAAGATTAGGTATTCCATGGAGAAACTAGCCCAAGCCTATGTTAGGGAGATTGTGAGACTACACGGAGTACCATCAGGGATAGTATTGTATTGAGACCTTAGGTTTATCAAGATTTTGACAACCCCTGCAGCAGGCATTAGGGATCCAACTGAGGTTTCGCACTGCATACCATTCTCAAACTGATGGATAGGCTGAGAGGATAATACAGACCTTAAAAGATATGTTAAGGGATTTTGTACTAGAACAGAAAAGAACGGAGATAAATACCTCCCTACCTGTTAAACTTGCATGACGTATTCCATGTCTCAGAACTCCGTAAAAATGTCATAAATCTAGCACATGTATTGCGGAATCAGCCCATAATATTAAAGAAAAAGTGACTTATGTATCTACGACTATCTAAATCCTCGACTTTAGGACTAAGCGACTCTGGAATAAAGTGATCCCTTCTTTGGCAGGATGTAGCATCATAGGAGATGACGTGGGAGAAGGAGGATGAGTTGAGGCAACGTTACCTAGAATTGTTTGCAGGTATGAAATTTCAAAGATGAATTATTTTAAGGGGGGAGAATGTAATAACCTAAATTTTTAAAATAAATTAGTTGGGTAAATTAAATTTTGGTTCTTTTAAAATCGAATTTAGTATAATTTTCTAAGCCTACGGTTGAAATTTGGAAATTTTTTAGGGCCAAAATATGATCTGACGGAGAAAAACTCGGTCCAGCGTCAGGGAATCAGTAGATAAATTAGAAGGATTTAAATCCTTAAAAGGAGTCCAAATTCCTTCTATGTGGGCCCGTATCCTTGCCCAGATCGGAGAAGGCATCCGGGAATTTTCCCAGGAAAAGTGGCAAAAGATCAAAATGCCTATGGAGGCTTTAAAATTTCAAAACCCCACTTTTTTCCTCCTATTTTCTCTTTTCTCTCTCTCTCCTCCTTACATTTTCTCTACATTCTCTCCTCTCACCTTCACCACTGTGCATGACCAGAAACACTACCCTGTACTGCCGCTGCACTAATCGGCTGCGTGCAAACTCGACGTCCCTAACCTCCAGCCTCCATCCCCGGCCATTGACGGACGCCACAACGACCGAAAATAGCTAGTTTTCCCTCTATCATGATTTTTCTCCTCTCGCCATGATCTCCACCGTCTAACGTTGTCCAACAACACTGCCACCACCTTTGGGAAGCCTGAACTGCCAACTTTCTCTGACAGCTTCCATCCGGTGGAATGCAGCAGCCACGCACCTGGAACGAGGTAAAAATTATCAGCCATGTGTCACCAAAAAATGCCATCCAAATGGTCGTGTTTCGTTGAATGGACATCAAATCTGGCCTTCTCGAGTTGTAGGCTACATTCTGGCGTATTTTTTGACCCTATCTGCCATCGTCGGAACTGCTGGAAAATCACAAAAATTAGATCTCGAGCTCCCAGAGCCTCTGGTATAATTTAAAATACCATAATTTGATGTTTTCCTATAGTTTTGTGCCAACTGTTCCTTAATGATTGAACCGAAGCGAAAACTTGGCATTTATTGTAGGGAAATAAGAATTCAAAGGAAGCGAGGTGTAAAAGGAGATCAAAGGGAGGTCAAGATCAGCTTTTTCTAGTTATTCTCTAGGTAGTTTGACAATTCTTGAAAATAGTGTCCCACGATTTCATATATGCATGTCTATTTTTACCAGCTTAAGTGGGACATTATTGCAAACTTACATTCTTAATATTATTTATGTTCGCTGGCCAAAATCATGGAAATAGAGTTAAATTAAATTAGGCAAATAAGAGTCATAGCTAAAGGTGATAACAATATATTGTACACTGACAAAAAGGAAAATAAAGGAAACGCAACTGATAAGGGAAAACATATATAGGTACACGGTTTACGATGTGTAGCTAGAGGTGATCCACATAGGCGACCTAGTGAGGTGTGGCCAAAGGTGCTCTATACCCATAACCTAGTGTTCGCGATTACGCTATGTACGTGGCTGATTGACAACGATTTATGATGTGTGGCCAGAGGTGATCTACACGGGCGACCTAATGAGGTGTGGTCGAAGGTGCTCCATGCCCATGACCTAGTGTTCGTGATTATGCTATGTACGTGGCCGAGTGACCACAATTTATGATGTGTGGCCAGAGGTGATACACACGGGCGACCTAGAAAGGTGTGGCCGAAGGTGCTCTATGCCATTGACCTAGTGTTCGCGATTACGCTATGTACATGGCCGAGTGACAACGATTTACGATGTGTGGCCAGAGGTGATCCACACAGGCAACCTAGTGAGGTGTGGTCGAAGGTGCTCCATACCCATGACCTAGTGTTTGCGATTACGCTATGTACGTAGTCAAGTGACCACGATTTACAATGTGTGGCCAGAGGTGATCCACACGGGCGACCTAGCGAGGTGTGGCTGAAGGTGCTCTATGCCCATGACCTAGTGTTCATAATTACACTATGTACATGGTCGAGTGACCACGATTTACGATGTGTGGCCAGAGGTGGTCCACACGGGTGACCTAGTGAGGTATGGTCGAAGGTGCTCCATGTCTATGACCTAGTGTTCGCGATTACGTTATGTACGTGGCCGATAACCACGATTTACAATGTGTGGCCAAAGGTGCTCTACACAGGCGCCCTAGTGAGGTATGGCCAGAGGTGCTCCATGCCTATGAACTAGGGCTCACGATGATTTCATAAAAGTAGCCTAGTGTCCACATGACACCCTAGGCACTCAATTAACTTAAATTGAAAATATAAAAGCTAATACATAATTAAATTGCATAATGTCGCGATAACATTTATAATTTCATTTAGATATGTTTCATTGAAAGAGAATGTCTGAATTTTTTATGTTAACATCTAAATTATCACGTAATGCTTGCCTGATTTCATTTATGGGTAACATTATGTTTTAATATCAAGAATGTAAAATGAAATATTTTGGTTCTTGCACCCTAATACATATTAGTTATTTTTAAAACTCAAATTGTTAAACTAATGGGAAACCTATGTTTCTCATTATTATGCTAATGTGTATCAGATATGGATGCTTAGTAGGGCAGGTAGATAGGAGTTTCTTTTTGGTATGAGGAAAACCTTGTAAACTTTATTTTTGAGTCCTAGTTCAGATTTATTTGGTTTAGAACTAGGGTTATTCTTTTGGGCAGCAGACATAGGATATTTGAAGGACCGGTCTATCTTTGAAATTCTTAAAGGGGTCTGAGTGACGGGATTGTTGTTTCCTAATTTCCTATGGACGAGTACTTCATATATCCTGATACGTGTTGACAAAAATGTAATGGACACTATTGATTATACATTTAATTGAATTACATGGATGCTTTAAGTTTGCTGTGTAGTTAGTATATTTTGATCTATTCCACTGTGCATGTAAGTTTTAATCTGAGCAAAAGATTTCAAACCTAGTCCGCTTAAATTAATTTAATGGTATAACTGCTCAAACATTAATTAAATAAAGGATAAAGATAATGTACCGAACCTATCTGTTTATATCAGAGTTAACAATAAGACTAGGTAGGGGCGTTACATCATACACACAGATGTTTGTAGACCAATCAAGCCAAGTTCTTTCAATAAAAGTAACTATTTCCTTCTCTTTATTGATGATTTTTTGAGAAAAACATAAGTGTATTTTTTGAAGCAGAATTCAGAAGTCTTTGAGACATTCAAGAAGTTCAAATCTATGATGGAGAAGGAATGTGGGCGAGAAATCAAAGCAATGAGATCAGATCAAGAAGGAGAATTCACATCCAAAGAGTTTCAAGAATACTGTAAAGCTAATGAAAGTCAGTGTCCATTAACTGTTCCAAGATCTCTCTAACAAAGTTGAGTGGCTAAGAGGAAGAATAAAACAATCCTAGACATGGGCGAAGCCTATTAAAAAGCAAGAATCTACCAAAGAAGTTTTGGGTAGAAGTAGTTGCTTGTGCGGTCTACTTATCAAATCTTTCACCAACCAGAAGTGTGTGAGGAAAGACACCACAAGAAGTATAGAGTAGAAGGAAGCCTGAAATATCTCATCTACAAGTGTTTGGAAGCAAAGCATATACACATGTACCAGATGAGACAAGAAGTAAGCTCAATAACAAGAGTAAGGCATTCATCTTTATTAGGTATGACTCTAACTCTAAAGGCTACAAATAGATGTCAAGTCTACCTTTTTAAATGGAATGCTCAAAGAAGCAGTCTACATCTAACAACCAATGGGCTACAAGGTGAAAAATCAAGAAGATAAAGTTTTAAATTTGAAGAAAGTATTATACGGGATAAAGAAAGCCTCGAGTGCTTGGAATAGCAGAATTGACGCATGTTTACAAGATAATGGATTTACTAAATGCTCACACGAGCATGCAATATATGTCAAAAAAAAAAATAGAAAACATATTGATTGTGTGTTTGTATGTAGACAACTTAATATTCACAGGGAATTGTCAAAGTATGTTCAAAGATTTTAAGAAAGAAATGACAAAGGAGTTCGAGATGATTAACATTGGGCTTATGGCGTATTATCTTGGAGTCAAGGTCAAGCAAAGAGACAACGAAATTTTTATCTCTCAAGAAGGCTATGCAAGAGAAATTTTAAAGAAATTCAAAATGGAAGATAGCAATCCTGTTGCCATCCTAATAGAGTGTGGGATCAAATTATCAAGACATGATGAAGGAGAAAAGGTGGATCTAACACTATTTAAGAGTCTGGTTGGAAGTTTATGATATTTAACTTGCACAATACTAGACATTTTCTATACCACAGGGCTCGTGAGTCGTTATATGGAGAATCCGACTACAACTCACTTCAAAGTAGCCAAACAAATTCTTCATTATATCAAAAGTACGATTGATTATGGCATGTTTTATTTCCAACTAATGAGTAGCTTATTGGTTACAACGATAGTGATTAGGCTAGAGATGTCAATGATCGAAAGAGTACTACAAGATTTGTGTTTTTCAATGGCAACATTGCCTTCACATGGATATCAAAGAAGCAACCAATAGTCACCTTCTCAACATGTGAAGCGGAATATGTGGTTGCTACATTGAGTGTTTGTCATGTAGTTTGGCTAAAAAGTTTGTTGAAAGAGCTTGGATGGACATAGGAAAAACCAACATAAATTTGTGACAACAACAAATTAGTTATGACGTTAGCAAAGAATCCGGTATTTCATGATTGAAGTAAACACATCGACACTCTATACCATTATATAAGAGAATGTGTTTCGAGAAAAGAAGTCTAAGTAGAGTATGTGAAATCAAAGGATCAAGTCATTGACATATTCACCAAGCCACTCAAGCATGAAGACTTCATTAAGTTAAGAAGCTCACTCGGAATGACAAATCAAGTTTAAAAGGTGTTGGAAATTAAACTTGATTTCGGCCCATAAATCAAAATTTTAAACTAAGGCCCATCATCTAGATAATTTCATAATAATCAAGTGGATCTATATAATTTCATAGAAATATCTAGAAAATTTTCTTCAAAATTCCTAAAAAAATTTAAGCAAGTTATACAAAAATCTTGTATAAATATCTTGGATATTTGGTTAGAAGTTTCTATATAATAAATGATACCCATTAGATTAAAAAGTATTGGAATAGGTGCCCAATTATACATAGGAGTGTTACCACTCACTTTGTAACAAGTCAATAAGTCAAGAGAAGTTTGTAAGAAAAAATTGTCTCATCTCTTCCATGTTTCTTCCTTTAGCCATCCTCCCTTCAAAATATTTTCTCTTTCAAATATCAATTTTTTAAATAAACTCCTTCCAAATTAAATTAAAAACATCTCTCCTCCAACAATATATGTATTTTTTTTCCAAAATTTTAATACGTTTTTCTAAGTATTATGAGCTTTTATTTGAACTATATAATTGTGATTTGACTATCTTTATTGGTTATATTGTGAAATCTATTTTTATTGAGATTTATGTTGCGGTAATAATATTATTGATTCCAATTTTGTTAATGTTTAATAAGTCTGATGAATTTTAGTGTCTTCAAGACTTTAAAAATACTAACTAATTTTTTAATAATGGGTATTGAAATCTTCTATGCTTTAATTGAAGTACAAATAAAGTAACTTTAATTATTTAAATTATTTATAATCATTCGAATGGATTTTAAAAGCGTTTTGATCAGTTGCTTGGTATAATCAAGTTTTAAATTTAATGGTAATTAAATTTGAATCTTTCCATCATCGTTATCGTTAATTTTTTAAGGTTTACATGTATTCTCAATCATAATTATATTTTCAATCATGATTATATTGCCCTATAATGAATATTAATTTTAAAGTTTACATATTTAGACTAATATATATAATTTTAGAATATTTGAGTAATTAATTCTTTTAAAGAAATATTGTAATACTTAAATAAATAAAATTGTGATATAAAAACGAAGTTAACATGTATGTTTATTAAGCGACGTTATGTAATTTTACTACCTTTTTTAATTACTATATATGTTGAAATTATAGCTTTTAAAATTATTATTTAATAATTAAAAATTTGACATTCATAGTTACAAAATTTAATTTTTTAATCACAGTAATAACAAAAATATGTCTTGAATAACATTGAATATCTTTTAAAAAAAATCAGAGAATTTTAAGTTTGTCCATACCAACTAATATGGCCGGCTTCCTTTGCAGCTTCATTTGCGGCTTCCAGTGAATATTTGTCTCTGAGGCGGAAAATTGAGAATCAAAGCACATACACAAACAAACACACGAGAGTAATTAGAAGACAATAAATTTATTAACCTTAATAATATAGAAGTTGAGAAAGAATACATATATAGGGCCAATTAATAAATATAAAATATCATTTACAGCATATAACAGCCTCACCAATGTTAATTAAATCGGTGAATATTGTTAATAAGAAAAACGCAAAGTAATATATTTTGATATAAAAAGATCAATTTTTTTTAGAAATCGGAATATATTAATTTTTTTCATTTAATTATTTCAAAATTTATGTGTAAGAAAAAAATTATATTTTATATAAATTTTAAAAAAATCCAAAAAATTACAAATTTTAATCATCTCTCGCAAGAGTTAATGCGATAATATATGAATATAGAAATAAACTTCAAATTACTTTCATTTATGACATAATAAGAAGATTCAAATTCATAAAATTACTCATCCAAAAAATTAAATATATTCAAGTGAGTAAACTCTGTCTTGTTGGTAAGAAAAGAATATTATTAATCCTAATCTATTTGAGTCAAATCCTTTTGAAAATTTTACCCAAAAAAATTTCTTTTAGAAAGAACTTTTAGATTTCGACTTTTGAGTAAAAGAAATTCAAATACAAGTGGTAAGTAAATAAATTTTCTTTCCACTCTTTTTTTTTTTTTAAATGCATGACAACGTCAATACCTTAAATCTGTCAATATTTTTTATAGAAAAAATGTATTATAAAATTTATTATAAAACTCAAATCAACCTATCTTATACTTGTATAGGTTAGTTTAAATTGAGTGGGAGGGTTGATTTTTTTAAAATAAAAAATATTCTTATTTAATTTTATCTACTAAATTAAATAAGATAATAGTTATTTTTATTTATAAATACTAAGATAAATTAATATTAAAATTATAATATTTTTCTCATGCGCTAAAATCAATTAATATCAAAATCATAGTATAATGTCTAATTTACATATATTATTTTAATTAAATTATATTTTTTTAATTTATCTTATTTTTTATTCATATTATATAAAGAAGTGATTGAACGAGATTAATTGATAAATATTAAAAAAAATTAAAAAATAGTTATAAAAATACAACATATAAAGGGTTAACATATATATAATTTTTTTAAAAAAATTTAATTCTTTGAGTTGATTCAAATTAAAATAGATTTATTTTTTCAATTTGCAACTCGAATCTTTCATAATAAATTAAAAAAGTTAAACTCAAATCAACTTAATTGTATGAATTGGGTTAGATTTTGAGGGTTGTCAGATTAACAAACAGCTCTAATGAATAGTTTAATAAAAAAAATAGAAATAATATTTATATAATTAAAATGAATAGATTTAAGCTATATTATTTTCTATTTTATTTACTAAATATTAATACATGATAGATTTATGTATGGTATTTATTATTTGTTCACCTAAAAATATATTTATAAGAATAATAAAAAGATATGAGTGAACTTGATATATACTAAAAGTATAGATTTTAATTTTATACCTGTTGGTATACATCCTTGTGGTAGATAAGGATTGCCATGGAATCCATTTATGCATTCACATTTGTAACGCAAGTCATCCTGGCGATATGAAATATCTGAGCAATTAATGCCATACTGCAGGCCACTTAAATCCGGCTGTTTTATCAATGCCCAGTCAAGCACAGCAGGAACATATTTCGTATTCTCGTCAATATGAATACTCTTATTGTAGCTTGCGTAAGCAATAATCATGGCAAAATCGCTTTCATTTCTTGAGGCCCTCAAGTAATCTGAATCTCTCTTCTGAAATATATCTTCAAATATTGAAACGTTATATTCTGGGAGATACATGGGTATCGTAGTGTCGCAACAAGACCTGTAACAATTATATACATATATATGCATGACTTATTTATTAATAAGTGACTTATGCATGCATAATAAATAGATAATTGGTTACAATACCTGCCATTGCAATCAGTTAGGTTCCACTCCCTTTTAGCTTTTTCATTGTCATCACAAATGGAGACGCACCCACCCACCTCTGAGCCATTTGAGTTCAAAACAGCAAGTGTATTGCAGCCAAGACCGACAAATCTGTTATCCTCCTGAGAGTACACAAAAGGGCTTGGTGATCCCAAGTTTACGATTGTCCATTCTTGGCTTTGGCTTGTAGAGCGGTTGCTCCGATGTATTGGATTGTTGATCACAACTTTGCCGTTGTTCACATCAATTTCTGTCACCTCTAGTAATGTGGAGCTGAGGAAAGGTCTATTGTTAACGCATTCTATGTGAAACCAGACGTCCCAGTAGCATTCGGGATTACCCATCCCGAAGGGATAAGAGATATTGACCCCTCCACAGGTGGAATTACAGCCAGGCATTGCTAATGCAGGATAATATTCTGCAGAAGCGAAGAATGGATGATATATGCCTATGGGGCATAGTATTAAAATCAGAGCTAATATTAATGCAATTGCAAATTGAAGAACCATATTCTTAGCTCCAACTTTCATGGATCAGAGTTCCCAGCATTATATATATATATATATATATATATATATATATATAATTATTTCCAAGGTCAAGCTTAGCTTTTTAGTCTATCAAATTTCAATTCCATTTTGTCCTATAATTTAGCTTTCACATTGGGACCACCCTGGTGCATATCACAGGAAGAAATTCCACCGGGAAAGAAATTCTTGTATACAAATGTTGTACCATAATAATATTACACCTTAAATGTTATGTAATTATTTTTTGTTAATAATTTAGACAAAATTAAGTTCAAAGGTAAAATTAATTTTAATTCAAGATTTTAATAATAAAATTGATTATACAAAAAATTTTAGAGATAGAATTAAAAAATATTATAAAATTTAAAAATATAAAAAGTATTTTTATTTAAAATAAATGATGGGACAATTTGAGCCGTTCACATTCATATTGGGTCCACCACGTGTATTGTATAAACCTCTTTTCGTTTTCGTTGATGAAGGTCACTAGATGCATACATGATATATATCGGCCTTTCCACGCATTATATGTATTTTCATAGACTTGGAAGTTGCAAAAGACTTTGATTAATGTATGGTCAGCCGTTTGAACAATTTGGTTTAATCTTTAAAATTGAACAACTAGGTTGACTCGATCAAAACTAAAAAAATATTTATTAAACTGGTTTAATCTTTATTATTATTATTTTATTTTTTTTGTTGTTTGAGTAAAGACCTTTAGATTGAATTAGACTCTATGTATTATGAATTTTAAAATTTAAAATTTTATATAATTATGGAGTGATTAATATAATGAGTAAATAATATAAATACTTAAATTATTATGGTTTGAGTTTGTTTATTTTCAAACATATAATTTGATTTGTGTAAGTTATTCATTATATTTAAAAGTCTTAAATGTAAATGTGATTTTTTTAATATGATATATATTATTAACATTAAAAATATTTTATTATTATTATTATATTTATATTTATAATATCATCCGATTCAATTGCTAGTTAAACCGATGAGGCTTGATAATTTTCAATTTAATTCTGTGTTTTAAAGACGTAGTACTTTTCTAATTTTGAGTTAAAATTACTACTTTTTCAAGTGATAGAGCTAACTACATTGTTTTGCTATTTGCAGGAGGATGTATATACAGGTACTCATATGGTTGAACTCTATCTCTATCTCTCTCTCTCTCTCTCTCTATATATATATATATAATTTTTTTTCATTTTAATTAAAATACACTTAATATTGTTATTAATTTTTGAAATATTACAATTTATTAAAAATATTTTTTAAAATTGATTATTTTAAAATTATTTATTTTGATTTAATTAAGATTATAAAATTAATTTATTTTAGTTTAAAAATAATTTTTGTATTAGTGAAATACATATTTAATTACATAAATAATAAATATAAAGATGTTCTAATCAAAATAGGTGAAGTTATAAATTTTTCTCAAATATAATTTTTCATCATTTTTGTTTCATTCTAGAAATACTTTCTAATTCAGTTTCAACTGTCATTATTGACTTATTTTCTTTTTTTATATTATACAAATTCTTTCAAGCGAAATCTCAAGGTTGATCATTGATAGGTAAGCGATGAGCAATTTGGAATTATTTCGAAAATCAGCTTATTTTCAAATGATTTTTTTTAATTGAAGTTTAGAAAAATGTCTTGTGAGAGTCTGAAACAGTTTGTGTTTAAAAAATTTAGTTAAAAAGATACTTTTATTAATATATAAAAAAATTTGTGTTTGAAAATTTAAAAAAAAAAGTGTTTTTAATTGTCAAATTATTAAAAAGGTTATGTTCACATTTTAGCTTATTATTAATGTTATTTAAACAAATAAATAGTTATAAATATTTATTATTTTTAATTTTTATTAATTAAATGGAAGATAATGTTAATTATTTATTATTTGAATAAAATAGTTTATTAATTAAATAAAATATTTTTATTAATTAAATACAATTTTTTATTGTTAATATTTTTAATATAATAACAGAGAAATATATCAGAGAATTTAAAATTTACATATTTAACTAAATTTTTTATTTTATATATTATATGAACACTTTAATTTAAAATAAAAAATAAGATATGAAATTTATATATATAAAAATCTCATGCAAAAAAAAAAAATCTTTTTTCTGCTTTGTTAATGGGTCTCTTCCTCTTCTTATATATTTTAATGGTTGAAAGAAAGAAGCATAGTGTAAAAACTAAACTGCATGAAGAATTTAAAAGTAGGGCCTATTGATGCCTTAATATCATCCAAGTGGAATTTTCCAAGTTTACCCAACAGCCATGTATGTTCTTTTACTCCTCCGGCCATTATATATACCTTTCCACGCATTATAAGATTTTATCGATTTTTAACTAGACCAACGCCATGGCGATTCACCAATTTTTTAATTAGATTGACCACTTTGGTCTAATTTTGAAATAGATAAAATTATAAGTTTTTTATATTAATCAAAACATAAAAGTATTTTGATAAAAATAGATGAAATTATAAATTTTTTTATTTTTTTTAAAAAAGAGAGTATAATTTTTTTAAAATAAAGGAGATGATAATGAAATTTTAGGATCCTCGATGTATAATTTACTCTCTAAATATTTATACATTAATTTTAATGTCTTTTTTTTGTAATCTCTCTTTAAATTATTTATGTTAACAAAAAATTAAATAGAAAAACGAGTAATCTACAAATCCTAGAGATTAGTTGAATTTCTTAAGTCGGTATCCCTTTTTTTCTCACTCTTTACCACATTTAAAAGCTTTAAAATAATAATTTATCTTTGTAGAATTATATATTTTTTATTAATACATCAAAATATTTATAAAATTTTAGTTATTTTTAATAAATTTTTATTAAATGCTTATACTTCCTAAGGTGTCTCCATAGATTCCCGAATTCGAAATGGAGATATAAAAAAAAAAATTTATGAGAATGGGGGTATAGAGATAAAAAGTAGCAGTCATTCCTCGTGTTCCTCCTTAACCTCAATCCTATTATTCATCTCCAAATTATAATTAACATATAAATTTTAAATTTTTATATTAGTGTTATAAATTTCTTAAAATTGACGCTGTTACATTGAGATTTTTATTGATAAATTTTTCTTTAAACATAAATCACAATATTTTCATAGTATGATTAATTTTAAAATCTAAAGTTGCATTGAAATAATTTTCTTTTTACTTATTAAAAATTTTCATTTTCATGATTGAGATTAAAAAATTTTTAATGTTACAACTTTTTGTTTTTTCAAAAAAAAAAAAAACCATCAAATCACATTGGGACCACTTGGTGCATCTGTCACAGGAAGATATTCCAATGGGAGAGAAAATTTTGTATACAAGTGTTGCATTATAATAATATTGTACGGTAGATGTTATGTTATTATTTTTTATTAATAATTTAGATAAAATTAATTTTAATTTAAAATATTAATAATAAAATTGACTATTCAAAAAAATTTAGAAATAAAATTAAAAAATATTATAAAATTTAAAGATATAAAAAATATTTTTATTTAAAATAAATGATCGGACAATTTGAGCCATTAACATTCATATTGGGTCCACCACGTGTATTGTATAAATCTCTTTTCGTTTTCATTGATATATATATATATCTTTGCACGCATTATATAGACCTTTCCACGGCTTCGAAATAGATGTTCATCTATGTTTTCATAGACTTGCAAGTTGCAAAAGACTTTGATTAATGTATGGTCAAAGTTTGAACAATTTGGTTTAATCTTTAAAATTAAATGATGAATTGAACTAATTTTATCCGATCAAAAATAAAAAAAATTATTAAATTGGTTTAATCTTTATTATTATTTATTATTATTTTTTTCATGTTTGTGTAAAAAGCTTTGGATTGAATTAGGGTCTATGTATTATGAATATTAGAATTTAAAATTTTATATGATTATAAAGTGATTAATATAATGTATAAATAATATAAATACTTAAATTATTATACTTTGAGTTTGTTTATTTTCATACATATAATTGATTAGTATAAGTTATTTATTATATTTAAAAGTCCTAAATGTAAATATAATTTTTTTTGTAATATAATATATATTATTAATATTAAAAATATTTTATTATTAATTTTTTTATTACTAGATCAAACGACATAGAAAAAGCCATTGAGCACTTCAATAAAAAGGCGAGCGGATCCCTGCTGAGCGATGAAACGATGTCATTTCGTTGCATTATATATATATATTTTCCAACGATGAAATGATGACGTTTCGCCGCCCCTCCCTTTCAATTTTTCGCAGGTGAAAATGACGTCATTTTGTCGTATTATTTTCAATTCCATTTCACTTTTCCCCCAATTTTCCATCGTTTTTGATCCTCACTTTCAAGGGTCTCGAGATGCCATCTGAGATCGAGATCGTTGAAGAGGTCCAATCCCAGGATCAGCAATCATCTTCGTCGGTTCCCGCCCCTGAAGTTGAGGATGAGAGACTCCGGAACGATGTCTACACGGCGGCGGGTTATGGGGATTTGGAGAAGCTGCAGAGATTGGTGGAGCAGGATAGTTGCTCTGTCTCAGAGCCAGATGGGCTGGGCTACTATGCGCTACAGTGGGCTGCACTTAACAATCGCACTGTCGTTGCTCACTACATCATTGAGGTTCTGTGCATTGCTTCTTTTATGGGTTTGTTGAATTGTGTCTGCTTAATATAAGTTTCCTTCTCTGTAGTGCTTCTGTAGCTGTGTTTTCTGCCCATATTACTTCATTGCTCTTTCACTGTTAGTGGAGAGTAATTGCACGGATCTTCTAGTAATATTTACTATCAGGAAAAACTCGATTTTGTTGAATTGTTGTTGTAGTTCAGTTCTTGTTTGAGATTTTCTGGAGTAAACTGTCCACTGTCAAAACTAAATACAATTAGTGAAATTCAATCGTACAAATCAACTAAATACCATAAAAGACCCTTTGGACCCCTTTTCATGTTTCATTGTATTGAATTTATAATGTTATTGGCTATATGGCTACATTGTTCCAGCAATGCATTAGGAACAGTCTTATGTCTTGTAAAATTTGCAAAGGATTATTTTTGTATCCTTTCTAGTTAGCTTGCAATTAATCCTAGGTATATTTTAATAGGAAAGACTTCAAAGGAATGGGAAGAAGCTACAATGTCATGTCACAGAGGTTGTCTCAGCAATATCAAGAAGGAATTCTTCGCATAAGGAGGAAAATAGGATTAGTCATATGCTTGCTTCAAGAATTGACCATCCAATATGCAAGTTCAGTGGTTTCACACAAGGTTCAGGAGACAAAGACCACACCAACAATCAAGAAGTGTTATCTGCAACAAGTATCAAGATTCCATACATTGAAAAATTACCACCATATACATATTGGATATTTTTGGAGAGGTACATCTTTCAAATTTCATTTATTGCTTGTTCAGTTGTGCATAACATTGATATTTGCATGATAAAAGTGCCTACCTCTTGTCCCTCATTCTTCTTTTGGTTAGAAGCCTGGACTATAAATGTAGTGACAGTGAGGAAGAACTAACAGAAACAGAGGAAGATAAGCATGAATTTTTTGAGGGGGAAGATCGAATTTTATGGTAAGTTAAAATGCAGAAGCTAAATTTGAATGTGCATGTTTTATTTTGTGGTGAAAGGTGCAATGAGGACAATATCAACTGCTTTTGATTGCAACATCCGACATTTGCTAAATGAATCCTTAATTGATGCATCTAATTGCTAAGATAGAATGCTTTCTAGAAGCTCAAATGTGTTTTCTTTCCTTGCTGTTTACAAATAAGACTCCTATCATGACCACACTAGATTTTAAAATTTTAAAATTTATTCAAATGTTCAAAGTTTCTCCTTCTTAAAAGTACTGTTAAACTTTTCAATATACTACGATGGCATTTGAGGAACATGGGTTAACTGAGGAAGTATTGGACATTGTGAGCCAATTCGTTGGAGGTACTATACTAGAAATCCAGGTAATCTTTAATATCTTATGGACATGAATTAATGCTTGATGGTTGTTGATCTTAATTAATCATTCCTAAATTACTGTGCCAAATAGTTATATAATATGGAGCCATTTTTATTTCAAAAAATAAATCCTCCAAGGGACAGTGCTTGGTGTTTTTTCCTACTTTAGTCATAATTAGTCCATCCTTAAGAAAATATGCTAGTTTTATTCATAGAGTGAAAAGCAGCCAGTTTGGTTTGAACATGAAGAGGACAGGAAACCATGCGGTGATCAATGTTACCTTCAGGTATTCTTCTTCTTTGTATGAGATGTTGCTGAGTTTTCTTCTTTTGATTCAAGAAGAAAACAAAAGACATTCTTATTCTCAATTTCAAAAGAAATGAATGAATAAGGTGTGTTAATTAATTCTTTTCTCTGGTGGTTTTCCATTTGACATTGTTTCAATTATCTGCGGGATTAGTAAACTAGACAAAATAGTGGCATCTCTATGTTACTCTGTTCCCTTTATCTGAGAGAATGGGTTATATTGGGGCTCATGGTGTTGCAGCTCTGCATAAATACAAATATAATGGTGTAGATCATTGTTACCTCGCCAAATATGTACTGCAGCCCTTCTGGAGTCGCTTTGTTACTTTGTTCCCTTTATGGATGCCGTGAGTTCTTTCATGATTTCATATTTGCAACTAAGGTTCCGTCTATTGATGACTTTTATATATTATTTGTATGATATCTGTTCACATTTTACCCAAAAGAAAATTGTATTCAATTTCAGTATGATATATCAACTAATGAACATTATTGGGATAAATGTTCACAAAAAATTTTGATGAAGCTGCTGTTGTAAAATTCTAAACTTCACATTTGTTCATATTTCTGTAAGCTAGGATCTTGGTGTGTATAATACATGCAAGGGTACTGGTTGCTTCAAACAGCTATTTAATATAGGGGCATATATTTTTCACATAGAAGGGTAATTGTTGGTCTTTGTGCTAACAACCTCATTCCCAGTTTAATATAATAAATAACATTAGAATGCTAATGACAATACATAAATGACATGTAGGATTTAAAATTTAAAATCATCCAGTTACTTATCTAATTTTAAGGCCATAATACTTGCAACTATTAAACAGTCCACTCCATCATTTTAACTAGATATATATTTAACATGTTCTAGCTGTAAAATGTCAACACAGACAAACCCAAACTCACTCATAAAGATGACAATATTTTTATTTCCCTTTTGCTGATAGTTTTGGTAAGACCTTTCTAAGAGTAAGTTTAGTTTTTTAGTTCTGACTTACACTAACTTCTACACTTTTCTTTTATTTTTCCTCTCTGTTGGCATATTGGCATTATGGGATTTGCAGTCCAAACATGGTACATTTTTGCACTCTCACATCGTAGCATCATTCGTTAACTTTTTTATTTTTTTTAATATCATAAGCTATATTCTTGGCACTGATAAATTCATATTTTATTTGGTTGCAGATAACTCTTATGGGGTTCATGTTTTGACTACCTCTACACTGCTTAGCTATGTGAGTGGGACCTGAGTTCATTAGTTATCCTACTTCACAAAGCTGGAAGTCATAATAGTGATAGTTTTGTGATTCTTCACTTTCCTTTTATCTTTTTCTTTCAAGTGATCTAATGAAATTTACCATAAGTTAATACCCATGCTTTTTGTTATGCAGCAGGTTACAAACACAAGGTTGACTAGGTGAAACAGATTCCCAATTGAAGGAACACAACCAACACCAATTGCTTGCAAGAATATTTCACATGAAGCAGATTCCAAATTAGCAGATTTCAAGGATGAACAGATGAATGTTGTAGGTGACTACTGATGAACAGATGAACAGATTTCAAGGATGACTGCTGATGTTAATGATGAACAGATGAATGTTATAGCAATTTTGTAATCTGTTTTCCCTGTCATTAGGATTAGGATTAGAAGCGTACTATAGTTTAGGATTGAATTTGTAGCAATTTTGTCTTCGGGATATTGTATTACTCAAATGATTTTGAATAAAATAAAATGTGATTTTATTCAAGCAGGATATGCATATATATTTGTAACAATTGTACTGCAATTTTGTCTTTCAGATATCATTGTATAACTGAAGTGATTTTGAGTAAAATAAAAAGAGATTTCATTCATTTACAGCTTTTACATAATGACAATAACGGATAACTTGCCTCAAAATATGACATTGCACCTTTACAAGAGTTGTTATTGTGCTACAAAATGCGTAATTGTTCATTTACAATTGCAAAATAATAACACTTAGTAATCTTCATACATTGTCACTGCCAAAGTTCAGTTCTCCGAGGGGAATTGATCCTTCACCTTGGTCCTTTGTATATAACACAAAAAGAGAATGAGTTACAAAACATCCAATAATCTACAGTATAAAGTAAATTGAGATCTTTTAAATTTCTCACCATTAATAGCCTTGTGAAACTAAATGGATTCTCATAATGAACTTGGCTTGAAACTCCAATATCCTGCAAAGAAAGTAAAGAAACATTAAGGACGTAATTCCATTTATCTTTGGTATAACTCAAATTAATATACTCACTGTAGATTGGTCACTTTGAGATACTGTGATGGTTGGTTGTGAAGTGGACCTCGAAACCCTTCTCTTCGGACGTCGCTCCTCAACCCATCTCTTCATTCACCTCTTTCCTTTAAGTCCAAGCCTCTTTTTGATGCTAGTTGGCTGCGACACCCCGATAACATTAGGTGAAATAGAATCATCTTAGAGCTCATTTGTTCTATGTATTTTTTCCTACCGACTCGCCATAACCTTCTTGGTTGCTTCGTCCATAGCCTGGCGAACAATAGAGAATTCTTTGTCATTACCTGCGACCTCAGATGCAAGCTTGACAAAGTCTTGGCAGAGGGATCTATACTGAAGTGTGCGACCCAATTTTGGGTCTTCCTCGATCTCTTTTCCTTTGACATTATATATATTTCCAGTTCTTGCCTCCTTTGTCCACCTCTTCAATATATACATATCAGGAAGCTTCTTAACATCGTTCACATCGAGCACCTTTAGAGCATGGCAACACAATATGCCAATGCTCTCAAATCGCCTACAAGTGCAACCAACTGATCTTTCGTGATAATGAAACAAAACTTTCCACTCTCCTTTGTGATCAACCATGTTAATGACATATTCAATAAATGACTCACATTCCCTTATTTATTTAACACATCAAGAATCTTTCAAGTCAAATTGATTTTGAAACAAATCAAAGATGGTGGGCATGTAAATTTTTACAAGTTGCTTTAACATGGGTGAGCTTGGGTTATGTAATCTCGACAATCTTTCTTTTGCCTCGAATTCACATTTCAGATCATTATACCTCTTATCTTCAACTACCAGTTCGAAATGTCTAAAAAATTAAAGAATATCAACATCCGGATTTAAGCACCTTTTTACATCTGCATTCAAGCTTTCAATGAGTTGCGTGCTTCGTATGCCTAATGTAAATGCTCTCCTCATATGACAAGCTGCCCATTTCTCTTTCAAGGCATAAACTGCTCCTATCCACTTGTTTTCTTGGACATTATAGCAAGAGAGTAATTGACTCCAAGCCTCTTCAAACTCTTTCTCTTCATCGTACTCATAGATATAGGCCTTGAAGTCTCATAAGAAATGCGACCCGTGCTTCATCAAATTACCCAAATGCTTGATGCCATTTTGCATCAAATTCCATGTACACAGTCGGTGATAAGTGTCAGGAAGAACCTCTTGTATGGCCCTCATCATTGCTTGATCTTGGTCCGTGAAGATTGTTTGAGGCCTTTTATGATTGTGTGCCTCCAGGAAGGTCTCAAACAACCATTTGAAAGATGCTACTATCTCATTATATAATAATGCAACACCAAAAATAACCGCTCCTCTATGATGATTGAAGCCTGAGAATAATGCAAGTGGCCTGTGTGCGTTGTTAGTGTAATACATTGTGTCCAGAGAAACAACATCACCAAAATGACCATAGTCTAGAAGCATCCTTGTGTCGGCCCAAAATATGTTCATTATTTGTTCCTCCGTATCCATCTGATATGCATGAAAATAAGATGGATTGGTTGAGAATTGCTCTTGAAAATAACCCAATAAGCATCCTGCTTCCCCATACTCCAAACTTTTTTATCGTCAAGTATGCAGATAATTTTTCTGATCTAAACGTGTATATCCAAGATTCACACATCCTCCAACATGCTTACTCATCAGTGCAAAACTAGTTCTCTGTTGGATCCCAACGTCATCAGCAAGCTCAAGTTCATGTGCTTGGACATTGGACATGTGTCATTGAGATGCCAGCATGTGTGTAGTTTCTGCTAGGTGGAGTTCATGATTGTGCTCTTCTATAAATTCATTCACTACAAACTTCCTATCTAAACTACGAAGCAGAATTCTTACTTTGCAGTCAGTTCTGGTCTCAAGTCTTCGATTACTTACTAAATGACCCCTCTTTTCTTTTTCTTGTACCCCTTCTTTACTACATACAAATCGGCAAGATGTTATTGACCCATTCCTTTTGCTCTTGTTTGCATAGTCTTTTCTAACACCAAAACCTATTTTACCACCATAATCTGACCAAAATTTTCAAGCACTTTCTATGCTATGGAATTCCATCCCCACTTTTGGCTTCCAATGAAGATCAATGTCAGTATTTTCCCTGCAATACATAAAGAAATTTTTTATTACATTATTTATTTATTGATGCTTGTACCCTATAGATATGTATATATATATATATTTAAAAATTGTTATAACAACAAAAATACACAATAAATAATGTCTTGCTTAACCCACAAATATATGATGCAAATATAAATATGCTATATGTGCACAATGAGATGCAATTGGCAGAAAAAAACACAAATATATGTGCATAATGTGATGCAATTGGATCCAACCTTATCAACACAATCAAACTATATTTACAAATCAATTTCCAAATCAATTTCTTGGACAATCAAATTATAACATAAAAATTCTTTTCAAATTATAACATAAAAATTCATTTCAAGCATCACCATTTTCCCTTCATACATTTCAAGCATCACCATCACCATACATTTCCAAATCAAACCATACATTTCAAGCATCACCATCACCGTACATTTCCAAATCAAACCATACATTTCAAGCTTTTCAGTAGACCACGACGCTGAAAAGCGCTGCTGATGAAGATGCGGCAGAGACGGCAGACCACGACGCCAAAAAAAGTTGCTGATGAAGATGCGGCTGAGACGCTGCAATGCCACACGGTTCAAGATGCTGATGAAGATGGCCACTTTCTGGCAGACCAAGACGGCAGAGAAGGCGACGGTACTGCGGACGAGACGGTGCCGTGAAGTGGACGCTACAGGCAATCGCATGCGTTCACGTAGACGATGAAGGTTGCTGATGAAGAATAAGCAGCACGCGCGGGAATTTGAGAATACTGCATTTTTTTTGCTGCTAAACGATGAAACGACGTCGTTTTCACCTGCGAAAAATCGAAAGGGAGGCGCGGCGAAACGACGTCGTTTCATTGTTGGGAAAAAAAAATATAATGCAACAAAACAGCATCGTTTCGTCACACAGCAGGGCGCCCAGCAGGGAGGCGCGGCGAAACGACGTCGTTTCATTGTTGGCAAAAATATATATATATATAACGCGACGAAACGGCATCGTTTCATCGCACAGCAGGGCGGCCAGCAGAGAGGCACGGCGAAATGGCGTTGTTTCATCGTTGGAAAAAATATATATATAACGTGATGAAACGGCGTCGTTTCGTCGCACAGCAGGGAGGCGCCCAGCAGGGGATCCGCTCGCAATAAAAACAGAGTACTTGGCAAGGGAGGCCAAGGTACTGTTTACAAGGGCATGTTATAGATGGTCAAATTGTTACAGTGAAGTACAAGTTTCTGGGAAATATTGAAGAACTTATAAATGAAGTTGTTATTCTTCCCCAAATTAACCACAGAAATGCGGTTAAGTTATTAGGGTTTTGGTTGGAGAGGCAAGATCTTTTGCTAGTTAATGAATCTGAGCCATTTGATTTCAAAAGAGCAAGTGTATTGCAGCCACGACTCACAAATCTGTTATCCTCCTGAGAGTACACAAAAGGGCTTTGTGATCCCAAGTTTACGACTGTCGAATGGGTTTCTTGGCTTTTGCTTGTACAGTCGTTGCTCCGATGTATTGGATTGTTGATCACAACTTTGCCTTTGTTCACATCAATTTCTGTCACCTCTAGTCGTGTGGAATCGAAGTTGAGGAAAGGTCTATTGTTAACGCATTCTATGTGAAACCAGACGTCCCAGTAGCATTCGGGATTACCCATCCCGAAGGGATAAGAGATATTGACCCCTCCACAGGTGGAATTACAGCCAGGCATTACTAATGCAGGATAATATTCTGCAGAAGCGAAGAATGGATGATATATGCCTATGGGGCATAGTATTAAAATCAGAGCTAATATTAATGCAATTGCAAATTGAAGAACCATATTCTTAGCTCCAACTTTCATGGATCAGAGTTCCCAGCATTATATATATATATATAAAATTATTTCCAAGGTCAAGCTTAGCTTTTTAGTCTATCAAATTTCAATTCCATTTTGTCCTATAATTTAGCTTTCACGTTGGGACCACCTGGTGCATATGTCACAGGAAGATATTCCACTGGGAGAGAAATTTTTGTACACAAGTGCTGCACCATAATAATATTATACGCTAAATGTTATGTTATTATTTTTTTGTTAATAATTTAAATAAAGTTAAGTTAAAAGATGAAATTAATTTTAATTTAAAATTTTAATAATAAATTGACTATACAAAAACTTTTAGAGATAAAATTAAAAAATATTATAAAATTTAAAGATATAAAAAATATTTTTATTTAAAATAAATGATCGGACAATTTGAGCCATTCACATTCATATTGGGTCCACCACGTGTATTGTATAAACCTCTTTTCGTTTTCATTGATATATAAATATCTTTCCATGCATTATATATATCTTTCCACGCATTATATGTACCTTTCCACGCATTATATAAACCTTTCCACGGCTTCGAAATATTGATGTTCATCTATGTTTTCATAGACTTACAAGTTGCAAAAGACTTTGATTAATGTATGGTCAACCGTTTGAACAATTTAGTTTAATCTTTAAAATTAAACGATGAATTGAACTAATTTGATTCGATCAAATTTTAAAAAAAAATTATTAAACTGGTTTAATCTTTATTATTATTATTTTTTGATGTTTGTATAAAAAGCATTGGATTGAATTAGAGTCTATGTATTATGAAGTTTAGAATTTAAAATTTTATATGATTATAAAGGGATTAATATAATGTATAAATTATATAAATACTTAAATTATTATACTTTGAGTTTGTTTATTTTCATATATATAATTGATTTGTATAAGTTATTCATTATATTTAAAAGTCCTAAATGTAAATATAATTTTTTTGTAATATAATATATATTATTAATATTAAAAATATTTTATTATTATTTTGTTAATATTTATAATTTCATCCCATCCAGTTACTAGATCAAACGACATAGAAAAAGCACTGACCACTTCAATAAAAATAGAGTACTTGGCAAGGGAGGCCAAGGTACTGTTTACAAGGGCATGTTATAGATGGTCAAATTGTTACAGTGAAGTACAAGTTTCTGGGAAATATTGAAGAATTCATAAATGAAGTTGTTATTCTTCCCCAAATTAACCACAGAAATGCGGTTAAGTTATTAGGGTTTTGGTTGGAGACGCAAGTTCTTTTGCTAGTTAATATTGAATCTGAGAAGTACATATGTAACACCTATACATCATCGATACACTTGATACGCACTCCAGGTGTATCCCCTTTTTTAAATTAAAAAAAAAAAGGAAAAATAAATGAGATAATGAAGCGATGCGATGAGATACAGTTGTAAAAACTTGCGTCCGTATTTTCTGCTTGCCACTTAGCGGCGGTTTTTTCCTCTGCTAAAATTTCTTGCAACAAAAAGTATTGCTACTAACTTTTTTAAAATTAATTATTTAAAAAAATTTATAGCAGCAGTAATATTCGTTGCAATAATATTAAAACAACTTTAGCAGCGGAAAAAACCGCCACTAAATATCCAACCATGAAAGAGGTTACAATGGAGTTAGAAGGAATTCAGAAATTGGGAAAGAGATCTAATGCACAGAAAAACCATGAAGAAATTGAGCTTGCTGGAATTGAAGGCTATCAACCTTGGGCTGCAGAGTATGCATCAACCTTGGGTCCTAATATTGTTGGAGAAGGAGAAAGTATGTGTGTGAGACTTGACACATATTTACAAATACGTGGGTATTTATAAGCACTTAAATATGACTTATACATTAATTCTACGTGGAGCTGATTATAGATTGAGTAATATAGTCTCCCTCTTTGAGTGCACACCCCATCAAATATTTGATTATCACAATTTTCAGAAAATTTAATAAATTTTCTCTTCTATATAGAGGTTCCTAAAATTTCATACAACTAATCATTAATACATTAACAGAGAGCTTCGCTGTCTTTGCCTACAACTACCAAGATACTAACGACAAGGTGGGGAACCTTGCCTATAAAGTATAGAGCCATTAAGTGTTGTTAATTCATTAATATTAATAGTATTATTAATTCATTAGGAAAAGTTAGGAGGAAATTTATAGTAAGCATTGAGTGTCTTTTTGTTAGTATAATTGTCAAATTGACCCAGTTTATATGAGTTTGTATTTGTCCTATCTGATTCATCATTTTGATAGGTTCAATATATTGAAACTCACTAACTCTACCTCTTAAGAGTACGGGCGTTCACAATCTGATTAAAGATGATCTATTAAATTAAACCAAATTGAATCTAAGAAAAGGGATCAATGTTTACTTTTGATTGGTTTGATATATTTAAATTAATTAATGAAAATTATAAATTCAACTTAAAATCAATTATATTTAAATATTTTAATTTTTTAATATTAACATATTTAGTAAATCATTACAAAAAATCAGATATTTAGTAATAACTCAAATTTTGGTAGCCAAAAGTCACATTTCAGTGACAACTAAAAAGAGTCGCCACAAAATAATCCTTTCTTATTTATCTTTGACAGCGATTAAAATATGTCGCCACCAATGGTCATACAATAAGTAGCAACTATCGTGCGTCACCACTACCAAAACTAAAAAATAAATTTAAAACAAAAAAAAACAGTTTTTAAACCTTTTTAGGTGGCAACTATAGTTGCCACCGAATGTATATATTAGTGGCGACTATGGTCGCCACTTGATGTATTGGTGGCTAATGTTGAAGTCGTTACCAAAAACTGAAATGATAATTTGAAAATTTAAAATTTATAAACATCTGTCAATAGTGACCATCCAAGTTGCTATTGAAGGCTTAAAAATAAATTTAAAATTAAAAAAATAAAATTTGTAAACACCTTCATAAAGGTATGCATTGGTCGACCACAGCTTAAAAAATTAAAATTTTATATATGTTGCCACCAAATGTTGCTTTATGCACCTGTGGTCGATTCGGGATAAAGTTTCTTTTAAAAAAATAAAATATTAAAATATTTTACAGTTTTGGTGGCGATCTTTGGTGCTACCAAACGTTTTTTGCACCTTGGAAGGCGACTAAAGTCGCCACCAAAGGTGCAAAAAAGTTTTTTCAAAGAATAGAAGACTAAACCGCGAACATTTCAGCCAAAAGAGGATTAAAGTGCCAACATTCAGCCAAGGTAGGACAAACCGTGAAAATTTCTTTCTGGCCGAGACAGAGAGAGCTGTTTGACACTGCCGTTTTGACGTCGCTGTGCTACCCCGCCGTTTGACCTCGACGTTCGTCACTGCACCGCTCCTCCGTTCAACGCTGCACTGGTTCTGTGGAGAGGGATTTCAAAATATACCTAGTGTGAAAGTTGTACTTTGTTAGGTAATTCTTTGAGCCAAAATTTTATACTGGAATTTCATTTTTGGCAGTCTTCAGAACTGTAAGGATACGCTTGCAACATGTCAAGTACGTTTTCTTTTTAAGTGAGGCAGTATCTTTTTCTTTTCATTTTGTAATAATATTATTATTATTTACAATTTTCATGAGAAAGAATCTTAGCTTTTGTTGTTCAGAGAAGTGAACTGCAATTATAATTCAAATGATCTTTTTGTTGGATTTATGAACAATAGTCAATACACCATGAAAAGGTATGTACCTTTAGAAAAATGTATTTACCTTGTTATTAAGTTCTTCAGTGACCTTCATTGTGGTTCTGCATTTCACCCTTGCACATGGATGATTAACTGCATTATTTACTTGTTTATTATTTGCTTGCAAATAGTCTATAAACCAAATGTCTTTTATGGTTTATTTGAAATATTGGTAAAGAGGATTTGGTTGTTCATTCCAAAGGGTCATCTTGATTGGTCTTGCTTGACCAAGCAAAATCTTGTTTCTTTTTGTCATGTATATATATAAATATGCATGTTAATTAAAGGGGACAACTAGCAAACCCTTGCTTAATTAAGCAAATGGCCACCATATATAAAACTTTTAATTTATATGTTTAATGGGATTGTGTCTGACCAAAAAGGGGATAGTGAATTACGGTTCTTCAATACTGTTTTTATGGTTAACTATTATTTTTAGGGATTTCATTCTTGATTTTCAATATGAGCCCTTTTACACTAAATAGCTGTCGTGTGGTACTAAGAAAACAAATAAAAAGGAATGGAGGAAGATTAAGTGGGACTTCTTTCATTCCCATCTCTTTTTCTCTGTTTTTCTTTCCCCTCACATTCCCACTTACAACAACTTGAAGCTTGTGTCTTTCATAACGGAGAAAGTGTAAGAATTTAAAAATACTTGCTAACTATCTAGGTACCTAGTGGCTTGAAGTTACATAAATTTATAATGTTGGACACTGACACAAAATATGGAGCTTAAACAAAATACTCTTAAGAGAAAAATTAATAAAATTTGAACTTTGATATTCTTAGGTACTTTCTTAATTTGTTAAAAACTGTCTGATACATGTTAGACATTCATTTTTTCATACACTCATTGATATGTCAATACCTATCCACAATCCTCTATCCATTGCTTTTCCTTTTCCTATCCTTAGTTTCTCTTTGCTGCATCATCTTCTTTCCATGTTTGCATTAATGTATAAGTACTATTATAATTATTAATTAATTAATATCCCTCCTATTGCTAGCTAGTACTAGCAAATATATTTTGAATCTTTGATTGCCTCTTCGCACAACGTCTGTATCAATTATATATTTTAAGAAATTACATTTAATTAAGTAATATATGAATGGTTCATTTTATGGATTAAAGATAATTAGATGACGTGCATAAGCATACATAACTGTTCTATTTCTTTTTTATTCAGTCCAAACTCCTGCATTGCAGAACTGCAATGCAGATGTGGTTAGAAGCTATCATTAGAAGCTATTAATTGTTGTAGTCAAAGAAAAATTGTTTTTCTAAGGAATCTGTGGATCTGTATAATTACTGTGTTTCTGTTTATCTTATTCTTTGTATTATGTGCTGTTTTAAACTGTTTTTGAAAATACTTTTTCTGAGCTACTTCTTTCAATGTTTGTTCTCTTTCGTATCCTACAGAATTCTTTTGTTAGCTATGATGTTCTACACAACCTTGGAATTCCCCAGTCTATTCAATTCTTACAAGTACCTAAATTACTTCTATGTTGATTTTAGTCTTTGAAGTAACTACTTGGATTATGTGAATTGAATGCTTCATTTTGCATCATTTGTGTGGCTTTTAGTTAATGAAGTCTAAGTTTGTCATGCAAAGCAATTTAGTCCAGATATCCTGAAGGTATACCTCTAGTTACAACATTTGTTCACCCCTCAATGATCGAATGGATGCTGCTACTAAGGATGCTCTTGAGCGTGGTAAGATCCTTAACTTTAACATTTTTTTTGTCTTTACTACCAATTTCCATTTTCCTTCCTTTCCTCATTACTGAATGGAGCCTTATTCAACACCATTAAGCAATACCTTAAATTTATAATGCTGAAAGTGATAGTTTTGAAATTAGTGTTGTTGATGTGGTGATTTTCCAATCTGCTTAATGGCAGTTGTTCTTGTTAGCCAGACAATAAACCAAGAAGGGGAGATTGAATTAGTTCTTTTTATTTTTCAAAATCTTTTTAAGTGTATGTTTTAATTTTAAAGTGAACCAAAATAAACACCTTAAAAATCCTTTGTAAAAATCTTTTTAAGTGTATGCTAATATTTAGCAAAATTTTAAAGTGAACAGAGCAAAAACCTCTCAAAATAAGTTTTTAGTTTTTAGTATATGTCTAATGATGAGTGTGAGGGAGAGAGAAATCACTTAATCAATTTATATAGGTTCGAATCCAAGATAACCTTGATCTTACATCTTCTCCCCAAGCACAGAGCAAGAGAATTTCATTACAAGGGTAATCACAAAAAATAGACTTTGGAAACTTTTTTACAGTTGGGCTCAGCATACACCAATTTTTATGCCTCTTAGCAACCCAACGGAGGTTCAACACACTTGCTTTTACTCTACTTATTATTTTTCCTAAAACTTATCCATAATCCTAACTAGCTTAATCAATAACCTACTAACTTAAGCCAACAACCACTATAAGGGTAATTATCAAAAATATACCTGGGAAACCTTCCTACACTTGGGTTCAGCATACACTAGCTTTTATGCCTCTTGGTAACCTAATGAAGGTTCAACACACTTGCTTTTACTCCACTCTGTATTCTCCTAAAATTACCCAAACCCCAAAAAACTTAATCAGTAACCTATTGACTTAAGCCAAATATCCACCTCATTAATTCCTACTTCTAGATTCCCAACACGATTCTTACACTCAGTATTTATGACCTTTAAGCACATAGAAAGATAAAGAGAATTAAGAATGATATTCAATGCTTAACTCAATAACTCTCTCAAACTTTCATGCAGAGCCATCCACCTCAATTTATTGATCTTCATGGCCTTCAAAAACTAGCTTTTGGAGCTCACATTCAATGCCCTCAATAAATGTTTAACATTTTGTAGGATATGGACGCTCCTTCTTGTAGAGAGACATTGCAACCTTCATTTAATGCTTTTCTTCATTTTTGCAACTTCTCAAAACGACTGAGAATTAACTAGTAGCTTTATTCTTCTTGTGTCCATTGAACTAGGTGCTTCATGAAGGAAGAAGCAGAGGCATGACTAAAATTTGACCTTGAGACATGCTCAATTTAATTTTTGTCTATAAAAGTACCCTATGGGGACTTGTGCTGGCCTACAAAGTCTCTTTTGCATTTTTTTTGGATTTTGGAATAGGCTACTATTAGCCTGCTGAATTCTGACACCTATCTATTGCATTATGAAAAAGGTTATTTCTAGCTTAATGTATTTTGACACACTACAAAGGCTACTTTTTATAATTTTAATTTCAAAACATTTGGTTTTTAAATTTTGTAAGTCTTAGCATCGAGAACATGGAGGAAATTGGGAAGTGGGGTTTTTAATTAGGATGGGCTTGTGAAAAGGATTTTATGGGCTAGTTAAAATGGGCCCATTTTTATGACTTAAATATTTTTCATCAAAATGGGCCTTTTGGATTAATCAGAAACAAGCCTTTTAATGTTTTTAATAATTTCAAAAAATTAGACCTATTTGGATTTACTAAAACATAAGCCTATTGTAACATCCCATAATTTAATTGGCCTAAATTAATAGTGTTATTTAATTAATTAGTTTGAATTGCTTGCTTGCTAATTAATTAGATGAATTATTTTTAAGGAAGGGAAATTTGGTGCTTAAAATTAATTCTTTGATTTCTTTATTTACCTAGCCAAAGTACCAAGTAAGAAGCAAAATGAGATGCAACAAAAATATATATAGGTGTGTGTAAGTGTCATGTGAATGAGGGAGGAAAAGAGAGAATAGAAAAAGAAAAAGGAAATACCAAGGTTGCTTGTAAAGGTTAGTTGCTTGTAAGAGTGGACAAATCCAAACTTGCAAGAAAGGGAAATACTAAGTGTGCAAGCAAAGACAAAGTGTACTTGCAAGTACACTTTGTGCAAATATATATATATATATACATATCCAAAAGTGTGCATACTTTTCTTTAAAAAAAAAAGAGAAAGAAGGAAAAATAAGGAAGTGGGTGGCGTGAAGTGAAGGAAAAGAAACAAGTGGAAAGGTGTATTTCATGAAAGACACACATGCTCACATGAAAAGGAAGAGACAAAGGAGAGATTGAGATTTATTTTCATGCAACCTTAACATCCCCCACACATGAAAATAAGAGAGAGGAGAGGAAGAAAAGAAAAAAGAGAGAAAGGAGAGGAAGAAGGTGAGACATCAAGAAAAAATTGAGAGACCAAGGAAAGAGGAAGTAAGGAAGAACTCAAAGGGGAAACCAAGGAAATCAAAGGAAAGGCCAAGAATATTTTCTCTAGCCCACTTCCAAGGTAGTTTGGCAATTTGTTAAATTCTTATTCCATGATTGAGTATGCATGTTCAATGATATAGCTTCCATGGAATTTGAACCCATGTCTACACTCTTGATTTAGAAAAAATTTAATGGAGCTTGCATGATAAGGATGGAAGGTGGCTAATGCTAATCTCTAAATTATTGCTTCCTTGAGATCATAAGAGTACTTAGATTTAGAAATTTATTTAATGGTTTGGCTGGTTTGGTTTACTATTCTTAGTATTGTAGTGGACTTGTTATTTCCATGATGAAATTAATGGGGTTATTGAACATTTATGATTGCTAGTAAAAATGCATGTGATTATGGAAAATTACTAGAAAAATATACATGGGAATTAATTTCTAAGCAAAGGAAATTATTGTGGAAGTGATCAGAATTTCTAGAAAGAAAAAAATATATAATGGAATTAATTTTCAAGCAAAGGAAATTATTAGGAAAAATTATTAGAATTCCTAGGAAGAAAATGTACAATAGAACTAATACCAAGAAAGAGAAAATTAGTATTAAAAATATTAGAATTTTTAAAAAGAGAATATATATATGGGAATTAATTTCCAAGCAACGAAAATTTATTATGAATTACTATTGAAGTTTTATAAGAAAAAAAAATGCACATTAGAATTAATTTCCAAGAAAAGAAAATTATTATTGAAGTTATTAAAATTTTAGAAGGAAAAAGGCCCATTAGAATTAAATTCCAAGAAAAGTCAATTATTATTGAAGTTGTTGGAATTTTATAAGGAAAATGCACATTTGTATTAATTTCCAAGAAAAGAAAAATTATTATCAAAATTATTGAAATTCTTAGAAGAAAAATGTACATTGGAATCAACTTCCAAGAAAGGAAATCAATATTGAGATTATTAGAGTTATATAGGAAAATGTACCTTAAAAATTATTTCTAAGGAAAATAGAAACTATTCCTTAAATATTGAATTTTTCATAAGAAATGTTAAGGGTGCTCCACACAGGCGGCCTAGCGAGGCATAGCCAAAGGTGCTCTATGCCCACGACCTAGTGCTCTTGATTATGCTCTATGCATGGCCGAGGGTCCATGATTTACAAGGTGTGGCCAAAGGTGCTCCACACGGGACATAGTGCTCACGATTATGCTCTATACGTGGCTGAGTGTCTATGATTTACGAGGTGTGGCCAAAGGTACTTCACACAGGCGAGCTAGCGAGTCGTGGTCGAAGGTGCTCCATGCCCATGACCTAGTGCTTATGATTACGCTATGTACGTGGCCAAGTGTCCACAAATTACAAGGTGTGGCCGAAGGTGCTCCACACGGGTGACCTAGGGAGGTGTGGCCAAAGGTGCTCCGCACCCGTGACCTAGTGTTCACGTAACACGCATAAACACTATGATAATTCCATAATAAACCATTAAGCTGATAAGAATACGTGTTATTTAAAAAGATATGTAATCTTCGTTAACTTCTAAATTTATCATGCAATGATTGCCAGTTTACAGTTATGTGTAATATTACACCTAAAATCAAGGATGTAGATTGAATGTTTTGGTGCTTACACCCTGGTACATATTAGTTTCTTTTAAACTATGAATTGCTGAGCTACTGGGAAACTTGTGTTTCTCATCTATGTGCTAATATGTATCAGATACGGACGCGTAGCAGGGCCGCGAGGTAACAGTCTCTTTTTGATTGAGTATGATTTTTGTAATCCCCTATTTTAGGTCCTAGCTAGGTCTGATTTAGAATAGGACAATAGTTGACTATATACATGAGTTATATTTGGGGTATACAGGGGAAACAGATATCTGAAGGACCAGACCATCCTTCATTTATACAGGAGTTCGAGTGACAGACCTGTTGTCTCCTAACTTCTGATGGTTGGGTACTTCGTATATCTAGGGATGTGACTTATCAACATGTAATGGAAATTATTGGACCTGTATTTATTTGAACTACATAAAGGTTTTTAATTTTTGGTGTATAGTGTAGTATTTTTATTCCGCTGTGCATGTAAGTTTTTATTCTGAGCAAAGGATCCCAAACCTAATCTACTTAATATAATTGAATGTTATAACTACTCAGACACTAATCAAATCAAGGATAAGGATAATGTGCCAAACCTATCTTTTGATATCGGAGTTAACAATAACACTAAATAGGGGCGTTACACCTATTACTTGAAAGTAATTTTTCATTAATAAAAAAAATTAACTATAACATGTTCCAACAGTTCTTGTTCAACTCCTCTGTTGCTTCTTGTCTATCTTATAAAGATTATATACTTTTGTATCACCTAGTAATTGGGTTAGAAACTCTAAAAAATTAAATAAGTTTATAGTTTGACCCTAACTTCTTTTGAAATCTCTCATTTTCTGGTTGTTGTTTTTGGATGATAATGACTGCTTTTTTTTCTCTTCTCTCTCAAGCTTTTTGAAGGATCACTCTGATGTTGTGTCCTTGGTTTTAAAGTCATAAGCATGAGATTTTTGTTAACTTGAGTAAGATGCATTCTATCCTGATGTAGCAATGATGCAGGAGCGATTCTCTCTCCTTACTGCCCTAATCCTTCACTCCTAAAGATGCATCTAAAATGTTGTCCCTTTGCTGATCTGTTCAATCGGCTTTTAAGGTGATATTGATTTACCTGGTAAATTTATGCTCACAACACTATTAATTCACATGGTCATTTCATGTTTCTTTGTAGTCTAACAGATCGCAAATTTTTGGGGATTTTTATGTGTTGAGCAATAGCTTTATGAAGGTATGGCCTTCAATATAGGCATCATCTTAAGTGGTTAATTTTACAAATCACATTCATTGTCTATTTTAAGGTGCAAATGTTACTGCTAAGGTCCAGTTAGTAGGTTGGTTTACCAAATTCGGTAAATGGATCTATTTTCTTTAGCTGGTATTATCAGTGTAAAGAAAAAAAAGTTAGTCATAGACATATAGGATATGAAGTCTCCTTAATAGAGATTTGCCTAACTTGCTTTGAATCATTCGTTTTGTAAACCATTGTTCAAGTCTCCATCACATAGCTATAAACTGTAAACCCACAAGAAAAAAATGACTGGTTAATAAATAGGTTTGTGGCTGTCATATATGTAACATCCCAATCTTAAAGCCTTTCTTTATAAAATAATTTCTCAAATAAAATAATTAGCTGCAAGATTGACATGTTATCCTCACCTTCGTCCTTAATTTTTAACCCGAGTAAAATTTTTCTTATTCCAATATTACCCATTTGTTAATTAAATTAGGTTTGGGATCATTTACTCGGTATTACATTCATACAATACGCAGCGGCAAAACTAAATAAATAATCCAATTTAGTTACAACGTCCTAAATAAAACTTGCATATATTTGCATCTATTATCATTTTTATACATTGTTATACATATATTTCAGGATATGTTTAGTGATTACCATCTATTAATGGTAGGGAGGCAACAACCCTGCCACTCGAACCCTCTTTCTGTCAAAATTCACACTTTCACCTATCTCGACATATATATATATGCCCATTTTACTATATACATCCAAAAATTTTGTTTATCCTGATTATATTTCCAAAATATAAAGAAATCAGAATAAAATGGGTTAATTCCTACATGTTAGCATTATATTCAAAAACATATCTATCTATCCACCCTACTAAGGGTGAACTACTACGATAGTCACCACATAAACTCCATAGAAAATGTTGATTATTCTCAAAAAGGGAATTTCCACCTACACTACGTTCACTTCGATCCTCGCCAAATATTTAAGCATCTGATACATGTCAGATATAATCATGATAATATTATCTCAATAGTTAAGCAATTTTTTTAACTTCATAAAACATCTAACATGTACCACCATATTACTACGGAAAAACATTTCTTCTTTAAATTTATGCAATGTAAATATGAATGAATTATATAAACTTATGTAGCATCCAGTCATTTCAGCAGTTAAAATATAATTTATAATTAAAAAATAAATCAATAAAAATTAATTTATAGCAAACTATTCACAAGGAATACATCTCAATTATTTCTTGACCTTTTGAAGCCATCACCTAGTGCCTTTCACCTCAGGGATTCATTTAGTGCGTTTATCCCTTAGGTGTTTCCTTTAGTGCCATTACCATAAGGGATATTTTAGTATTGTTTCATCCCTTAGGTATTCATTTAGTGCCATTTGATACCACTTCACCATAAGGGGTATTTCAGTGCCATTCCTCCCTTAGGTGTTCATTTTGTGCCATAATCCACATTATCACAATATAACATTACCACAACATCATTTAGGACCATTAAACACACCACATAAATTTGGCATTTACATCCTCATGCCATTATCATCAATCAATACATATACATATATATATTCATCAAACTTTAATGCCATAAATGGTGCCATTTATTTTAGAATCTATAAGCTATCTATTTAAATATCATATTTTTGTGCCAACACAAATTGCATCAAGTACACATTTCATTATTTTATCCTTTCTCTTTCAATTTTCTGTCAAAATTTATTAATCATAGCTTCTTTTCCATTAAATGATGGAACTTGAATTCTTCTCAAAAGAAGAGACAAAGTCATTCAGTCTTAGGAAGGGAGAAAAGCAACTCAGGCATATTCATACAAAATATAGCATTTATTTCACCCTTCTTAATTTTTTTCTTCAAACATTCTTTTCATACCAATTCAAGGAAATCATTAGGCCATCTTGATTTTAATGCTACCCATTTATTCAACACTCATTTCATCTCAACAAAACAGGGGAGTTTTTGGCTAAAACCACTAAGGAAAAAGGAATTGCCACTTTTAGTATTTTCCTACCTTTTTAAGATACTATTATGATTTTTAACATTAAGGAATCATACCTATTATCTCACACTTCATTTTGCAGCATTTCACAGCATTCTACAGTAACTTATAGCAGAATTTTACAGCAATTTATAGTTTTACAGTATTTCACAACAACTTACAGCAGTATTTTACAGCACATAATAGTTTTATAGAAACTTACAGCAGTATTTTACAACACATAATAGTGTTACAGCAACCTACAGCAACTTACAGCAGTGATATCTTGGCCAAATTTCTAGCAAACATGGGAAAATGCATTTTCAATTTCTTTCTTCCTCTTCTAGAGTTGTTTTATCATTTTTCTCACATCCAACATCACAATATCATACTATATTTAGAACACACCATTGGCAAATTAATCATCATTCATCATCAAGAAAGTATTAATGTCGGTGGATGCAACATAATTATAAATCCCATGAAACAAGCTCAATCATACCTTCCAACTAACACAAATTCACATATTCACTCATATAAATGCATTGCAACAAGGTTTCAAGCTTAAAATTGAGTGGAGAGAGAAATTTTTATTGTTCATGGATGTGGGAAAAATGGAAAACTCCATGAAAATCACCATGGAACCAAAAATAAATGGAAGAAAGTTGCTTAATTACCTTGCTTTTCCAATGCAAATGATGTTTTCTTCAAGTTTTATGAAAATTTTCTTCTTCCTCTTCCCTCCCCTGCGTCTTCTTCGTGTGGCTGGGTTTCTCCTCTTATATGCTGCATTTTGCTAAGAAAGAAGAAGGAAGAAGACTTTTAAACACAAATTTAAAATAACCAATGTGTCCCTTTTGTAAATTTACTTTTCTACCCTTCATTTTTTTTGTCTCTTCTTTCTTTTTTCATTCTTTTTGGACCTAGAGGTCTCCTAATTGGGTAAAAAAAAATTATGAAATATATGGAATAAAATGGTTATCCTATTTGTGTGAAAAAAAATGATAATTTTACCCTTTGGGATAAAATTACCATTTTACCCTTTTTAGTTAAAATGATCGTTTTACCCCTCTCTTGTTTTAGAATTTTAAGGGAAATTTCTTAAGAAAATTTTTTCCAATTTTCTTAAGTAAAATATTAATCTTATTCCTTAGGTAAAATTACAATTTTACCCTTTGGGTTAAAATTTGATGATTTTGTTCCTTTTTTCCATTTTAAAATTTTCAGGGAAGTTTTAGTCAAATCTTTAGTCAAAAATCACAAAAGTTTAACATCTAAAACATCCTTGGAGATTTTAAAAAATGCAGATATTACAATATACCATGCAAAATTGAGTTTAATAATATCCTAATATGTGCACTTTTTTGGGCTCAAAATCTCTTTTCTGCCATTTATTTTTGTACTATAATTGCAAAGTTTACTAATGCCATTATATAGTGTTAAGATTTATGATTATCAAATTGTTATAGTCTCTTAACATTTGATTATTTCTCTAAGGACATGACTGTATGATTGAATCATGATATTTATAGCAAAATATCATGGGGGAAAAAATCTACTTATTGCTAGATTCTGATTAAATATACTTTTAAATTTTCAGGAATTCACAATGTCAGACTTTATTTCTCTTTGCTTATCTTCTTTAGTATTGCTCTTTGTTGTAGGAAGGATGACTTCTAGACTAAAACAGAAACTATGGTAGCAAATGTTGGAGTCTCTCGAGCTGTTATTAGCAAGAATGGAAGGCCAAGCAACTTTTTATTGATCACGAGCCAAGCAGGGAAAAAACTAAGATTGAGAGACTTGGTGGTTTTGTGTTAAATCCAAGAAGCTTTTTAGGGAAATTGAGTTACAATAACTTTAAAATTGGCATGGTTTAATATGTTGGATTTTATCATAGCAATTATTCACTTTTGGGAAACTGTTATTTGGAAGCACATTCTAGACAAGTATAGGATTGACATTTGTTTGTCCCTAGTCACTACTCACTACAACTTACTCAAGTGTTAGAATTTTGTTAGTCATAAGTCAAAATATAATGTTCCTAATGGTTTATTACAAAGATGGTAATATTTGAGGTTGATGTCTTCTGTTGTAATGTTTAACACTAGGGATGTTAATTTGATAGCGTTCTTGTAAATGTTAATTTCATTACTGTAGTAGAAAGGCATTCTTGTACTAATGTATTTGTTACTCAGTAGTGTTATAATTTTCTTCTTTATCATGTTTTCATTTTGTTAAATGATGTCATTTTATTCGTTTGCAACAGTTTACCAATCCATCAAGTATTTCTTTATGGATAAGGAATATGAGAATAAAATAAAAAATAAAAAAAATTGTTTTTTGGTGGTGACGTGCAGCTTTCAGTGGCGACTTTAGTAGTCGCTGCTGAAAGGGTATTTAAGTGGTGACCTCAGAGCCACTAAAAGGGTGCAGTTTTCATGACAACCTTAGTAGCCACGTCCTTCATTGGCAAGGTTACTAAAAATGACATACTTTTAGTGATGACAAATATCATTGCCGGAAGTTTCAGTGATATCAATAATTAAGTGATGATGACTTAATGTAAAGTTGTCATCAAAAATTAATTTTTTTGTAGTGAATTATTACTAATAATTTTATTAAAATATAAAAATTTATTAAAAGTATTGATAAAAAATTAAAATTAGACATTACATGTGTATATAATAAATAAAATATATTTCAATTTTTATCACAAAACAAATAAATATTAATTTTTAAAACTTTTTTAATTAATTTATTATAGTTACATATTCTTTTTTCTTAAATTCAAGATTTCTAAATTCGTTGGCTTCAAGTGTTAGAAAACTCATCATAAATTTCATAGCTCATAAAATTTAAATACATAATTATAATAAGATAATTAAAAAATAAAATTATTTTATTTTTTTGTGAGCTTGCGTAACACTATGTGTCCTTTAGTATTTTACATGAATTATTCAATATACCTTTAGAGAGTAATTGACATTTGCTGTGAGTGCTAACATTTGGTGCCTTCATTAAGAGAAGAATGGCTGAAGGAATAAGATGCTTGCGAGTAGAGGAGGCTTTGAGAGAAGGATGAGAAGTAGCCAAAAGTTTACAACAAACACAGAGAGCCATGGAAGATTGATATTGGAATGCAAGGATTCAATGTTTGAATGCAAAGAATCTATCCAACATTTAGAGAACTTGTTACATCGGATGGTATATAACAAGTCGATGGGAAATGTCCATGAATTAGAACATCAACCAAATCACCATGAGGAAGAAACAAGCCAAGGAGACCATCATACATTGCTAGCTAAGGGTATGAAGGTTGACATTCCGCACTTTGATGGTACTGATGCTGAGGAATAGGTCTTTAAGATCCAAAATTTTTTTAAGGTTTACAAGATACCAGTGAAGCAGAAAATGAAGATAGCCTCGTTCTACATGATCGGACTAGCTTATTCATGGTCAAAGTGGATCATTCGGAACAATTTCACCCATTCAAGGAGTGACTTCCTGCATGCACTTCTACTTAGGTTTGGGGTAACGTTGTATGATGATATGAAAGGAGCATTGAAGGAGCTTAAACAAGAAAGCACAGTGGAAGAATATCATGTAAAGTTTAAAGAGCTATCCACTAAGGTTATAGGGTTGTCTGAATTGTGGCTAGTAATTCTATTCATTGCTAGCCTTTAAGAATCTCTTAAGTGTGAATTATTGTTGGCATAACCCGAATCGTATTTTCAGGCAGTTTCATTAGCCAAAATTCATGAAAAAGAAGCAATAAAAGATGTAGCAATTAATTAAGTCCTTGGTTTCATGTAACATGGCATCATTTTCAGGCATTAAACTAGTAGCATAGAACTACCTCAACAGAACCTAGAAGTGGCACTGTCTTTTCCAAGAACAATTCGGCTATCACACTCACTCAGTCAAGATCCTCAACTATGGTGAGAAGTCATAGCTTGTCATAGAATAGTAACCCAAGGTATAAACGGTTGTTAACAACAAAGTTGAGAGCCAGGAGGGCAAAAGGGTTATGTTATTATTGTGACAAAAAGTATAATCCTAACCATTGATGCAAGTCAGCTTGTCTAATGTTGGTTGGTCAAGAAGAGCTCGCGGAACTTGTCTACAATTGGGGAAGGGAATAGGAGGAGCAGAGGCATGAGACAGAAGAAGCAATAGGGGAGTTAGTGCTAGAAATAAGCTTAAATGCACTTACTGGTTCCTACAACCTAAGTATACTGAAGATAAGGGGAACTTGTGAAGGAACTGCAGTCACAATACTGATTGATAATGGCAGTACCAACAACTTTGTGAGAATAGAAGTAACAACGTCAATTAAATTGAATTGGGAGGTAATGACTAAATTCTAAGTCTTAGTGGGGAGTGGGGAGTAGGTAGTATTTACTTTTCAACAAAATAAGTAGGCAAGTAGTGCTATCAATGTAAGGTAATAATTTTGAGGCAAATTTGTACTGGTTGGACATTTAAGGATCAGACATTGTTCTTTGCATTTAGTGGTTGGAGAAACTAGGAAAGATCATCACTAACTATAGTTGATGGAGTTTTAGTGAAAGGGAAATCATATCCAAATGCAAGGGGAAAGGATGCTCAAAGGGAAACCCCTTAACGGCAGATCACTACACAAGTTGATAAACTCCCAATCGATTGTAACTTGTTTCCATCTGGAGATTGGAGATAAGTCTCTGCAGGCAACGTGTGAGGAATTACCTAAGGAAATAAGGCAGATTTTGCAATAGCATCAACAAGTATGAGGAACCTGAAGAATTGCCACCAAATAGAGCAATCAACCATCAAATTAACTTACTGCCAAACTCTAAACCTATTAATGTGAGGCCATATAAATATATCCACTTTTAAAAGAAGGAAATAGAGAGGTTGGTGACAAAGATGATGCAATCAAGGATCATTTGGGATAGCTAAAGTCCTTTTTCATCTCCTGTCTTATTGGTGAAAAAAATGGATGGCACATGACGATTATGTATGGATTACAAGGCACTAAACCAGCTCACCATCAAGCATAAATTTCCTATACCAACCATTAATGAAATGATTAATGAGCTTTATAGATCCACTATCTTTTTTAAGCTAGATCTACGAGTAAGATGCCACCAAGTCAGGATGCATGAAAGTGATACTCACAAAACCACCTTTCAAACACACTTAGGAAACTGAGTTTTTGGTCATGCCATTCAAATTTACTATTCCACCATCAACCTTTCAAGCCCTGATGAATAAGGTATTGCTACCATATGTAAGGATATTTGTGGCTTTTTTCTTTAATGACACCCTAGTGTATAACGCGACTATACAATAACATAAGCAACACCTAGATATGGTGTTATCTACCTTGCAGAAACATGATCTTTTTGCCAAAAGGTCTAAATGTGTGTTCTATCAGCCATGTGTGGAGTACTTAGGATTCATCATCAAAGGCAAAGGACTGTGTGCCAATTCCAAGAAAATTCAAGCTATGATGGAATGGTCTATACCTCAAAACATTAAGCAATTAAGAGGTTTCCCATAGCTTACGAGATACTATCACAAGTTTGTAAAAAACTATAATCGCATTGCACATCATTTGACTGAGTTTTTAAAGAAGAATGCATTCATATAGGGAGATGGCACTCAATCAGCGTTTGACAACTTAAAGGAAAGAATTCATAAATGCTTATATTGGCTTTGCCTAACTTTAACAAGGTGTTTGTAGTGGAAACTGACGTCTCATCCACGAGAATAAGGGTAATTCTCAACCAGAAAGGTCATCCCATTGCTTATTTTAGCAAGAAGTTAAACCATAAATAATTATCAGTTGCCTCTGCCTACATGAGAGAATTATATGCTATCACTCAAGCAGTGATGAAGTGGTGACATTATTTATTGGGAAGGAGATTCACAATCAAGATTGACCACCGAAGCCTATAGGAATTGATGCATTAAATGGTGCAAACCCTCGAATAACAATATTACCTAACTAAACTCTTAGGCTTTGAATATGTAATGGAATATAGGTTAGGTAAAACCAATCAAGCAACAAACGCATTATCACGTAGAGAGGGACAGAAGGAGTAATACTTGTAGTTGAATGTTGTCTTCATAATGTTAATAGAACATACTCGTCGTTAATAATAGAACTAAAGAGGTTGAATGAGGCTAATGACGGGTTAAGGAGGTTATTGGAAGAGTGATAGCATGGTAAGCTATCAATGGAGTATTTGATTAAGGATGGGAATCTGTTATACCAAAACAAAATATTTATTACAAAAGATAAAGCCCTGAGGTGGAAGATTTTGGAAGAGTTCCATTACACTCCTTTGGCAAGACATGTAGACTAATTAAGTTAAAACATAAAAGAAGCTCGCAGAGTTATTTTACTAGCTTGAGATGAGGAAAGATTTCTATGTGTGGGTCACTAAATGTTTAATATGTCAACAAACAAAATATGTGACTGCCAAACCGCAAGGATTACTATAGCCGATACCCATACACATGAGACCTTGCGAGGATGTGGCCATGGATTTCATCATGGCACTACCAAAATCTGAAGGATACATAGTGATAATGGTGGTTTTTAATCGCCTAACCAAAAATTCTTACTTTAATAGGCTCAAGCTAAGGTTTACAACAAGCAAGGTGGCCTCTTAATTCATCGAAGTAGTAGTTAAATCCTATGGATTCCCACGAACTATCATATTTGATAGAGATTCGATTGTCCTTAGTCATTTTTTAAACACTTAATGACATTTAGTGGAACAAAATTACACTATAGCATTGCATATCAACCTCAATCAGATAGGCAAAGTGAAGTGCTGAATAGATGTCTCTAACAGTACTTAAGAGCCTTTGCAGCAGAGAAACTGCATCAATGGGCTGAATACTTAGCTTGGGTAGAGTTGCATTATAATACCAGCTTTCATTCGGCCATGGGCAGATCACCCAACCAAGTGCTATATGGGATTAATTTCATCCCATTACCAATATACATTCTAGGAAGCTCTAGTATGGAAATGGTAGACACAAAGCTAATAAGAAGAGAATAAGTGTGGGCTTCCCTGAATGACAGTTTGATTTGAGCACAAAAGCGAATGAAGAAGTACGCTAACATGAAAAGAGTGGAAAAGGTATATAATATAGGGGAGTGGGTGCTGGTAAAACTCTAGCCATATAGACAACAATCACTCCATAACAGAATCAACTACAAACTAGCCAAGAAGTACTATGGACCATGCCAAATTTTAGCTAGGATAGGAGAGGTTGTATATAAGCTTAAACTTCCCAAATAATCTAAGACATACCTCGTCTTTCATGTCTCTGTACTTAAGCAATTCAAGGGGTTACTACCTACCAAACAATCAACTATACCACTAGAAACATTGGAAGATACCTACTATCCAGTAATCATTGTGTATCATAAGATGGAAATGGTTGAAGGGAAATTACGAAAGTTAGTCTAGTCAAATGGTAAGGTTTACACCAAGAGGAAGCAATATAGGAAGATTGGGAAAAGTTAAAAGAAGCTTATCCAAATGCCAACCTTGAGGACAAGGTTATTTTTAATGAGGGAGTTATTGATATAGAATGGATGGGCCAAGACGCAGAAGAAGTGATCAATACAGAACAACAGATGGGCCAAGACATAGAAGAAGAGGAAAAGGAACAAGAAATAGATCAAGAAGCAGATGAAGAGGTAGAATAAAGTATGAGCCATGGAAAACAACTCAAGAGTAAACCAGGATAGATTAAATACTACTATATGGGAAGCATGCATGCTACATAAGCCCAATACATATGGGAGGAGAGTGCGGGAGTACGATGCACATGCAACTAGAAAGATTCAGCAGGAGGAATGCTAAGGTGTCCAAACAACTAGAACTTTCTCTCATGCAACAAAGAAGTTGGTTACGAATGGACAGAGGAGGGTCGATATAGTAAAGAAGAATAACGAGAAAGAGGTATTGTGAATGTGAGGCTGATCTGAGGAGTTCTCCTTCTTAACTTGAATAGGAGGAATGTTTCAATTCTAGTTTTGCATTTTACTATTTTTATGTAAATTTTTGAGTTTACGTAAAACTTTGTATCCTTTATTATTTTATGTGCATTATTCAATATACCTTTGGAGAGTAATTGACACTTGCCGTGAGTGTTAACAATTTTGCTTTAGGAAATTCTTCTATGTTAATTAAGTTTTAAATTTATGAAACAAAAATATATACAATTTTTATATTTTTATATTTTTTCTTGGTTGTGTTCAAGTGTGATGAGTTGAAATGTCATGTTAGAAAGTGGATGAATTAGATAGAGAACTTTATATATATATATAGAGAGAGAGAGAGAGGTAAAAGAACCTATAGACCTAATTAATGTCGTGTCAAATCTACGAGTATGGTTTATGCCTCTTAAAAAAAGTCCATTGAAGAAGATCTCCTAAGTATTTAAAGCTCCTCAAGCTCTAATAAGTTGTGCATATCAAAGTGGGGTTCCTAGTGCCACGTTAGGATGAATAAGAGAAAGAAGGAAGTCAATTAGTAGTGGATCCAAGTTCCATGTTGGGAGTGCCACATCATTAATTAGTTAGCACCTCATCAATAAGTACTCTTATTGTCACATCAGTGGTTTTTGGAGAGAGGTTAGTTTTAACTAATTTTGGCATTTTGGTTCTATTTTTAGGTCATATTTTCTTAAGTTTGGGTTGTTTTATGGTATTGGTTATTGGTTATTTGAGTAGAAGTATTTGGTTAGAAGTTGATTGGATATAATAACCACCTTAAGGTCTTAAGTTTGCATTGCAAGATGGACAGTTGAGCGAGATGCAGGATTTTAAGTAGAGAAAAAATTCAGAAGAAGGTTATCAAAATAATTTGGTTGGAATTAGTTTCATAAATAAAAGTGATTGTGTTAAAAGAAATGCCACCGAAGAGATTGTGGGAGATGTTAGGGCATAAGTATGTATCGAAGATTCTAACCAACCAATTGATGATGAGGATGGATTTTAACTCACTGAAAATGGACCAGAAGAGGAAGATAATGTCATTAATCACCTCAAAAGATTAATAGGCTAGTATATATATTATTGAATGCAAGAGAGACAATCAAAGATGAAAAGCAAGTGCTCCTTCTATTGGCTTCGCTACTTAAATCCTATCAACCACTAGTGTAGTCAATGCAATATAACAAAGAAGATACACTACACACCTAGATCAGGTGATGAGATTGCTGCTAAAGAAGAGTTAGCGAATGATTAGTGGTGAAGACTCTTCCAAGAATAGTCATTTACTAGAAACTTTAGAGAGCATTGATGAGATTGGCCTTTGGTAACGACTTTTAAAGTTGCCACAAAAAGTCGATCATTAGTCGCCACCAATGCTCTTTGGTGGCTATTTTAGTCTCCACTTAAGACCTTTTTTTTTTTTTGTAATATGAAGAACATAGCACGATATCTTGGCCAAGAGAGATGAGCACTGTTGAGTGCCATTATTGTGGACAATTAGGTCACCTATAGGTAAAATGCCCAACGTTCAAGGAGAACTTGTAGAGCTTGTAAGAGAGAAGGAGCAAATTGAGGAGTGATTCTTCCTCAAATGTGATTAATTATGGCCATGATCTCCTAATTTCTTTGGTTGAAGATGAGGAAAATCCTTGCTAGCTAGTCAATGAATTCTGTAGTAAGGAAGGATTGCAGCAAAAGTAGAAGTAATCAAGAAGCTAAGAGAAGAGTGTAATTTTTTGACAAAGAGAAGAGATATGAGACTTTGGATGAATAGAAGATTTGTTGTGAAAGGGTCCTCTATGTCCCACATTAGAAAAACTTAGAGAGGGAGAGGGGAGAAGCTTATATAAATAAAAGAAATTTGAATTTGAAAAGTCATGACTTTATGACAAGAGTCTTCTTTAAAAACTATACACCTTTGGGTTAAGAGAGGACTTATGCACAAGGTGGAGAGAGTTTGAAGGGTTCTCCATTTTTTTAAGAAGCTTTTTACGAAAAAAAAATGTTTCAACATCTTTTACCTTAAATGGAACAAGTATTTGTATTTTAATTCTTATAAAATTTTAGGGAAAAATGTATATACTTTCTGAGTAAATACACCTTTAAACTATTAAATGCAGCAAATATTTCCTCTCAACTATAATTTATTTGCAAAGCACTCTCTTAAACTATAAAGTGTGGTTAGTACCTTTTCACTATAATATAGTTACAATTACTATTTTAAATTATAAAGTGTAACAAATACATCTTCATATTTTTTTCCATGTCTGAATTGAGCTTTAACCCCACACTTCTATATTAACTCCATTAAATATATTCTATATTAGACTTTTACATACTTAATAATTTTTTTAAAAAAAGTTCCTCTCTAAATAAACCCCAAGTTTAAAAAAAATTATACAAGATTTTCAATAATCTTATTTGTTAACGCTAATTAATTCATATGCTTCAAATTTTAGCATTTTTTTATTTTGTCTAATGAATTTGAGATAGAGTGTTGTAAAGAAATTAAAAATTATAGAAGTTTAGGATTTATTTGAAACTTTTTAAATAAAAAATAATTTAGGGAAGATGATTTTTTTTTAATTAATAGGTCTAAGTATAAGAAAATATTTGTCAAACCTTATAGTTTAGAGAGGATATTTACAACTAAATCATAATTAGAGCAAATTATATGCTACATTTTATAGTTTAAGAGATTATTTTAAAAATCAGTTATAGTTGAAAAGAAATATTTTTATACGTGATAGTTTAAAAAGATATTTTATAACTAAGTTAGGTTGAAAAAAATATTTGCTACATTAATTTAATGATTTAGAGTATATATACAATTGAATTATAGTTTAAGAAAGTGTATATATGCATTTTTTTATGAAAATTTTAATACGTTTTTCTATGTATTATGAGCTTTTATTTGAACTATATAATTGTGATTTTACTACCTTTATTTGGTTATATTGTGAAATCTATTTTTATTGAGATTTATGTTGCAGTAATAATATTATTGATTCCAATTTGTTGATGATTAATAACTCTCATGAATTTTAGTGTCTTTAAGACTTTAAATATACTAATTAATGTTTTAATAATGAGTATTTAAACCTTCTATGCTTTAACTGAAGTACAAATAAAGTAGCTTTGATTATTTAAATTATTTATAATCATTCGAATGGATTTTAAAAGCGTTTTGATCAGTTGCTTGGTATAGTTAAGTTTTAAATTTAATGGTAATTAAATTTGAATCGTTCCATCATCGTTATCGTTAATTTTTTAAGGTTTACATTTATTCTCAATCATGATTATATATATTGCCCTATAATGAATATTAATTTTAAGGTTTACATATTTAGACTAATATATATAATTTTAGAATATTTGAGTAATTAATTTTTTAAAGAAATATTGTAATACTTAAATAATAAAATTGTAATATAAAAACGAAGTAATCATGTATGTTCATTAAGCGACATTATTTAATTTTACTACCTTTTTTAATTACTATAAATGTTGAAATTATAGTTTTTAAAATTATTATTTAACAATTAAAAATTTAACATTTATATTTACAAAATTTAATTTTTTTAATCACAGTAATAACATAAAATATTTCTTGAATAATATTGAATATCTTTAAAAAAGAAATCAGAGATTTGTAAGTTTGTCCATACCAACTAAATATGGCCGGCTTCCTTTGCGGCTTCCAGTGAATATCTTCAACAACAAAAAATCATGAATTAAAAAAACACACAAACGCACATGCGCAAACAAACACACGAGACTAATTAGAAGGCAATAAATTTATTAACCTTAATAATATAGAAGTTGAGAAAGAATACATATATAGGGCCAATTAATAAATATAAAATATCATTTACATCATATAACAAGCTCAACAATGTTAATTAAATCGGTGAATATTGTTAATAAGAAAAATGCAAAGTAATATATTTTTATATAAAAGATCAATTTTTTTAGAAAATCTGAATATATTTTTATCATTTAATTATTTCAAAATTTATGTGTAAGAAAAAAATTATATTTTATATAAGTTTTAAGAAAATCCAGAAAATTACAAATTTTAATCATCTCACACGAGAGTTAATGCGATAATATATGAACAAAGAAATAAACTTTAAATTACACAATTGATAAATTCCTTTTTTTTTTTCATTTATGATAAAAGAAGATTCAAATTCATAAAATTACTCATCCACAAAATTAAATATATTCAAGTGAGTAAACTCTGTCTTGGTGCTAGGAAAAGAATATTATTAATCCTAATCTATTTGAGGCAAATTCTTCTGAAAATTTTTCCCAAAAAAATTTCTTTTAGAAAGAACTTTTAGATTTCGACTTTTGAGTAAAAGAATCAAATACACGTGGCAAGTAAATAACTTTTCTTTCCACTCTTTTTTTTTTAATGCATGACAACGTCAATACCTTAAATCTGTCAATCTTGTTTATAGAAAAAATGTATTATAAAACTCAAATCAACCTATCTTATACTTGTATAGGTTAGTTTAAATTGAGTGGGAGGGTTGATTTTTTTTAAATAAAAAATATTCTTATTTAATTTTATCTACTAAATTAAATAAGATAATAGTTATTTTTATTTATAAATACTAAGATAAATTAATATTAAAATTATAATATTTTTCTCATGGGCTAAAATCAATTAATATCAAAATCATAGTATAATGTCTAATTTACATATATTATTTTAATTAAATTATGATTTTTTTAATTTATCTTATTTTTTATTCACATTACATAAAGAAGTGATTGAACAGATTAATTGATAAATATTAAAAAAATTAAAAAATAGTTATAAAAATACGACATATATAAGGGTTAACATATATATAATTTTTTCAAAAAAATTTAATACTTTGAGTTGATTCAAATTAAAATAGATTTATTTTTTCAATATGCAACTCGAATCATTCATAATAAGTTAAAAAAGTTAAACTCAAATCAATTTAATTGTATGAATTAAGTTAGATTTTGAGGATTGTCGGATTCACAAACAGCTCTAATGAATAGTTTAATAAAAAAAAAATAGAAATAATATTTATATAATTAAAATGAATAGATTTAAGCTATATTATTTTCTATTTTATTTACTAAATTATTAATACATGATAGATTTATGTATAGTATTTATTATTTGTTCACCTAAAAAAATATTTATACAATAATAAAAAGATACGAGTGAACTTGATATATACTAAAAGTATAGATTTTAATTTTATACCTGTTGGTATACATCCTTGTGGTAGATAAGGATTGCCATGGAATCCATTTATGCATTCACATTTGTAACGTAAGTCATCCTGGCGATATGAAATATTTGTGCAATTAATGCCATACTGGCCAGTTAAATCCGGCTGTTCTATCACTGCCCAGTCAAGCACCGCAGGAACATATTTCGTATTCTCGTCAATACGAATACTGTTATTGTTAGCAATAATCATGGCAAACACGCATTCTGCTGATAAGGGTTCCCTTGAGCATGACCCTCCCCCCTCAAATAGATTTTGACGTATTGAAACGTTATATTCTGGGAGATACATGGGTATCATAGTGTCGCAGCAATACCTGTAACAATTATATACATATATATAAATGACTTATTTATTAATAAGTGACTTATGCATGTATAATAAATAGATAATTGGTTACAATACCTGCCATCGCAATCAGTTAGGTCGAACTCCCTTGTAGCTTTATCATTTTGATCACAAATGGAGACGCACCTACCCACCTCTGAGCCATTTGAGACCAAAAGAGCAAGTGTATTGCAGCCATGACTCACAAATTTGTTATCCTGCCGAGAGTACACAAAAGGGCTTTTTAATCCCAAGTTTACGACTGTCCAATCGTTTTCTTGGCTTTTGTTTGTACAGTCGTTGCTCAGGTATATTGGATTGTTCATCACAACGTTGCCTTTGTTCACATCAATTTCTGTCACCTCTAGTCGTGTGGAATCGAAGTTGAGGAATGGTATATTGTTAACGCATTCTATGTGAAACGACTCGTCCCAGTAGCATTTGGGATTATCCATCCCAAATGGATAAGAGATATTGACCCCTCCACAGGTGGAATTACATTCAGGCATTGCTAATGCAGGATAATATTCTGCAGAAGCGAAGAATGGATGATATATGCCTATGGGGCATAGTATGAAAGTCAGAGCTAATATTAATGCAATTGCAAATTGAAGAAACATATTCTTAGCTCCAACTTTCATGGATCAGATTTTATTTCTCTTTGCTTGTCTTCTTTAGTATTGCCCTTTGCTGCAAGCAGGATGACTTCTGGACTAAAACAGAAACTACAGTAGCAAATGTTGGAGATTCTCGAGCTGTTATTAGCAAGAATGGAAGGCCAAGCAACTTTCTATTGATCACGAGCCAAGCAGGGAAAAAACTAAGATTGAGAGACTTGGTGTTTTGTGTCAAATCCAGGTAGCTTTTTAGGGAAATTGAGTTACAATAACTTTAAAACTGGCATGGTTTAATATGTTGGATTTTATCATAGCAATTATTCACCTTTGGGAAACTGTTATTTGGAAGCACATTCTAGACAAGTATATGATTGACATTTGTTTGTCCCTAGTCACTACTCACTACAACTTACTTACACATCTATTTTGGTTTATTACAAAGATGGTAATATAGGACTTAAGAGTAGTTCTGAAATTTTGTTTCTTGCAGGAGATGTCCCTTGTGTGGATGGAAGGTTGGCAGTAGCAAGGGCTTTTGGTGATAATGTAAAGACATTCTTGTAATGTACTTGTTACTCAAGTGTTAGAATTTTGTTAGTCATAAGTCAAAATATAATGTTCCTAATGGTTTATTACAAAGATGGTAATATTTGAGGTTGATGCCTTCTGATGTAATGTTTAACACTGGGATGTTAATTTGATAGCATTCTTGTAAATGTTAATTTCATTACTGTAATAGAAAGGCATTCTTGTATTAATGTATTTGTTACTCAAGTAGTGTTAGAATTTTCTTCTTTATCATGTTTTTATTTTGTTAAATGATGTCATTTTATTGGTTTGCAACAGTTTACCAATCTATCAAGTATTTCTTTATGTGATCAGAAATATGAGAATAAAATAAAAAATAAAAATAAATTGTCTTTTGGTGGTGACGTGCAGCTTTCAGTGGCGAACTTAGTAGTCGCCGCTGAAAGGAGTATAAGTGGCGACCCCAAAGACCGCCACTAAAAGGGTGCAGTTTTCATGACAACCTTAGTAGCCACGTCTTTCATTGGCTTAATGTAAAGTTGTCATCAAAAATCAATTTTTATACTAATAATTTTATTAAAATATAAAAATTTATTAAAGCTATTGATAAAAAATTAAAATTAGACATTACATGTGTATATAATAAATAAAATATATTTCAATTTTTATCACAAAACAAATAAATATTAATTTTTAAAACTTTTTTAATTAATTTATTATAGGTAAGTATTCTTTTTTCTTAAATTCAAGATTTCTAAATCCGTCGACTTCAAGTGTTAGAAAACTCATCATAAATTTCATAGCTCTTAAAATTTAAATACATAATTATAATAAGATAATTAAAAAATAGAATTATTTTATTTTTTTCTGAAAAAAATTAAAATATATTTTATTTTTTATATATACATGTCATGCTTAATTTTAAATTTTTATTAAAATTTTACTTTTAAAAAAATGATTTTAATAAATTTTTATAATTTAATAAAATAATTAGTAATAATTTTATAAATATGTTAATTTTTAAAATTTAAAATATTCAGATATAATTGATTTTAAGTTAAATTTATAATTTTCATTAATTAATTTAAATGTCAGTTAAAATTTATATTTTAACATTTTTGTTAAATGTTGTAGCATATAAAATAGGACCCGTTACTTGCTTGCTCTTGACCCCACTTAAGAATTTATTTTTTTTTTTTTTTGTGAAAGCATGTAATTATATTAAAGAAAAGGACAATATAGATGAAGATAAAGTTGAAAGGGTACTTGTCAGCACAGCTCTCACAATAAAAAAGTAATAAACTTTTAATGAATATTAAATTTTTCTCTCTCAAGCACATATCCCTATCTAAAATTCAATCCAATGGTGGAACTTTCCCATAGTGCCACCCTATTGTTAAAATGGGACAAAGCGCTACTCGTATATATTGATCCATATAGGTTGCTCACATTGGGTAATTGAATGAGAAAAAAAATTGACGTATTTAAAAATTAACTAACAAAGATTTGGACAAGTTGGCCTCCAAAATATAAAAATAAAATAATTAATACAAATTAGTTTGAAGTGAGGATAAATATATAAATTCATGGTAATTTTATGAGCTGACATTAACTATGTTAAAAAAAAAGAAAAAAGTAATTTATATAACACATTACTTGTTTAAATTTTGGTTTATAACATATATATCATCCTCTTAAACTACTTAAAAAGATGAAATAATTGAATTTGTAATTAAGTGGATATTGCCAAAAAATAAAATTATATAAATTGAACTTTTATTTGGACTTAAAGCTTCAGGTGATAACAAGAAGAGAAATATAAGGATTATAACCCTCTTATTTGAGTCAGGAAGAAACTCCAATACTAAAGCATTCCAATCCAAACTATTCAACAGGTACAGAAAGAGAAGAAAAACTACATAGAAAGATAACATAAGCATAGCAATCCACCAAATGAAAATATACATCCTTCCTCGTGCCATATATACATATATAACAACTTGGACAGCTCGCCTCTCTGCAGGTAATCAAAACATATATAAGTGCCCAACGTACGCCTGCATTTTCCTTCCTTTTGTATCATATCCCCTGCTATATATATATATATATATATATATATATAATAGTATGACTCTAACAAAAGTGATTGGAACCAATTTAAAGTTTAACCCAAAAAGAAAATCATGCCAGAAATTGCTTTACCAGTTAATTAGTAGATAATACAGGTAAAACCACTGAGGAAGAGGAAGCACTACTGCTGTTTAGAGTTGACCCAGTAGATGCAGCCCATGATTGGTAGACTTCGATTCTATCAAGTTCAACTTCTTCATGGATTTGTTGTATATATGATCTCTTTCCCAAATTTTGAATTCCTTCTAATTCCATTGTAACGTCTCTCATGGTTGGCCTTTTCTTCCCATTCAATTCTAAACATCTCTTTGCAAGGTTTGCAACTGCCATCATACCTTCTTTCTCTCCCTCCATGATTCTTTTGTCAACAATCTCAAATACACGATCTTCCTCCATACACGTAACGAAATATGAAGCTAAACTCTTAGCTTCCACTGGTGTTGGCTTTTTTCCTGTTAAAAGCTCAACTAGTACCACTCCAAAGCTATACACATCACTTTTTTCTGTGATTTGGCTTGTATGAAAATACTCAGGATCTAAGTACCCAAAAGTCCCTTGAACTGCTGTGGTGAGATGAGTATCTTCAATAGAAACCATTCTAGATGTCCCAAAATCTGCAACTTTTGCTCTGTATTTTTCATCCAAAAGTATGTTTGTTGATTTGATGTCTCTATGGTAAATGGGTTGAGCAGCAGCTGAATGTAAGTAAAATAGAGCTCCTGCAACTTCACTAGCTATTCTTAAACGCATCTCCCATGTCATTAGCAATTCCTCATTTTGCTCATGCAAATACTCATAAAGGTTACCATTTGGAATGAATTCATAAACTAGCAAAGGAACTTCTGTCTCTAAGCAAAATCCCATCAACTTAACCACATTTCTGTGATTAATTTGGGAAAGAATCAAAACTTCATTTATGAATTCTGCAACATTTCCTTTCACTTTGAACTTTTTCACAGCAACAATTTGACCATCTACAAGCATGCCCTTGTAAACAGTGCCTTGGCCTCCCTTTCCGAGTACTCTATTCACGTTAAAGCGATCAGTGGCTTTTTCAAGGTCCTTTGAGTCGAACAATTTGGTTTTGTCAAAATTGGTTTCACCGGAAGATAGTTTTTGTTTCAATAGCATTCCGCCATTTTGTTTGAAGTATTTCTCCTTTTGTTTCTTTTTTCTTCTTCTCTTTAGAATTTTGTATGACCACCATCCGCCAATGAGAAAAAGAAGGGATCCTATGGTTGAGAAAACTCCTACACCAGTGAAAATAAGTTGTAATAGGTGTCAAATTCAAATATAAATACATCGACATCGACGCTTTACACATGTTATAGCCCCTATATTTCAATCTTGATTTTAATAACAAATTAGACTAATCATCAAGCCTTTTGACTTTTTGTTGGTACATGATGAAGTAAAGTTTGAATTTAATACCACTTGTCAGCTCTCTATCTCACTACTTTATCATCACATAGTGGTTTTAAGTTTTTAAAATTTTGCTCACATATGACATGTTAATTAAATGCTCAATCGATCTCTATATTTGTCATGTTTTTCTGATGTATGCTAAATTTAAGGAAGTCTATATAGTTGGTAACAATAGGCAAATGTTGGCAAAAGACAAATGGAGTTTCTCTCTATGTTTTTTGTTTCTTACGTTGAGACCATTCAAGAAACAAATTGTTATGAAAGAAATCTAACCATATTGGATTTGAAGGTTGGGAGTTACTTTAAGATTGAATAAATCAATCTTTGTTGAAACTGTTAAGAGTAAGTTAGTTAGAAGTAGTTCAGTCTTAGTTATGCCAGCTGGAGTCAGTTTGTTTAACTGGACTTTCCAGAATTTCCTTTGTAAGCTCTCTGACTGTATTATAAATAGATGTGCTATAACCATATATTGTTTAATTATCAATAATACTTCATCTTCTTCCTGAATCAGTGTTAAGTTTTCTGTTCTCTATCAATTCATTTTAAAAACATTGCAGTGGGAAAGTTAACTCGATCTACATGTAAAGTACACAAAATTCAAATATTAACTTTTTTAAATTAGATTATCCTTAAGATACTTCAATAAAGGATACAGATTAAGGTCCCTTTTTTATGAATTAATTCATTGTTTTTTCAAAAATATTGAAATAAAAAAAATGTATGTGTATACATGTTAGTCTATATATGTATATCAAGTCACCATGCCAATTGTAGTGATATTTAAGGCTGAGGTCTTTAATCAAATGGGTCATCAAATACAAATTGGCTAAAAGGCTGAGGACTGAGGAGCCACTCCACGATTTTGGTTTTATGGATTTTTGATACAGAATAGATGGGTCAAGATGCAGAAGAAGTGATTGATGACGTAGAAGAAGCGATCGATATAGAACCACAGATGGGCCAAGACACAGAAGAAGAGGAGAAGGAATAAGAAACAGATCAATAAGCAAATGAAGAGGTAGAACAAATATGGGCCTTGGCAGACGACTCAAGAGCAAACTAGGATGGACCAAAGACTATTATATGGGAAGCATGCACGATACATAAGCCCAATACAGGTGGGAGGAGAGCGTGGGAGTACCATGCACATGCAACTAGAAAGATTCGGTAGGAGGAATGTTGGGGTGTCCAAACAACTAGAAGTTTCTCGCATGTGACAAAGAAGTTGGTTATGAATGGAGAGAGGAGGGTCAATATAGTGGAGAAGAATAATGAGAAAGAGGTATCGTGAATGTGAGGCTAAGCCGAGGAGTTCTCCTTCCTAACTCGAATAGGAGGAATGTTTCAATTCTATTTTTGCATTTTACTATTTTTGTGTGAAGTTTTGAGTCATGTAACACTATGTATCCTTTAGTATTTTACATGCATTATTCAATATACCTTCAGAGAGTAATTGACACTTACTATGAGTGTTAAAATTTGGTGCTTTCATTGAGAGAAGAATGGCTGAAGGAACAAGATTCTCACAAGTAGAGGAGGCTTTGAGAGAAAGACAAGAAGTAGCCTTAAATCTACAACAAACATAGAGAGCAATGGAAGATCAGCTCAACGTCATGGAAGGCTTGATGTTGGAATACAAGGATTCGATGTTTGAATGCAAAGAATCTATCCAACATTTAAAGAGCTTGTTGCATCGAATGGTATATAACAAGTTAACAGGAAATGTGATTGAATCAAGACATCAATTGGATCACAAGTGAGGAGAAACGAGCCAAGGAGACCATTATATGTTGCTAGCTGATGTATGAAGGTTGACATTCGGCACTTTGATGGTACTGACACTAAGGAATAGGTCTTTAAGATCTAAGAATTTTTTTAGGTTTACAAGACACCAGTGCAGCAACGAATGAAGATAGCCTTGTTCCACATGACCAGACCGGCATATTCATGGTATAAGTGGATCACACGAAACGATTTCATCCATTCATAGAGTGACTTCTTGCATGCACTTCTACTCAGGTTTGAGGTAACGCTATATGACAATTCGAAAGAAGTATTAAAGGGGCCTAAACAAGAAAATACAGTGGAAGAATATTAGGCGAAGTTTAAAGAGCCTCATGAATCGTGGTTAGTAAGTCTATTAATTCTGGCCTTTAGGAATCTCTTAAGTGTGAATTATTGCTGGCACAACTTGGATCGTATTTTTAGGTGGTTTCATTAGCCAAAATGTATGAAAAGAAGTAACAAAAGATGCAGAAGTTGATTAAGTCATTGCTCTCACGTAACATGGTATCATTTTTAGGTGCTAAACTAGTAGCATGGAATACTGCCTTGACAAAATCTGAAAGTGGCACTGTCTTTCCCAAGAAAAATCCAGCTATCACACTCACTTAGTCAGGATCCTCAACTATGGTAAGAAGTCCTAGCTCGTCACAGAATAGTAACCCAGGGTATAAATGGTTTTCAACAATAGAGTTAAGAGCCAGGAGGGAAAAGGGGTTATACTTTTATTATGAAAAAAAGTACAATCCTAACCATTGATGCAAGTTGGCTTGTCTAATGTTAGTTAGTCAAGAAGAGCTTACAGAACTCATCTACGACTGGGGAAGGGAACAGGAGGAGCAGAGGCATGAGAACAAAGAACCACCAGGGGAGTTAGTGTCAGAAATAAGCTTAAATGCTCTTACTGGTTCATACTGTCCAAGTACACTAAAGATGAGGGGAACGTGTGAAGGAATTACTGTCACATTACTAATTGATAATGGCAGTGCCAAAAACTTTATGAGAATAGAAGTAGCAACATTAGTTAAATTGAATTGGGAGGCAGTGACTGAATTCTAAGTCTTAATGGGGAGTGGACAGTATTTACTTTGCAACAAAATAAGTAGGCAAGTAGTGCTATCAATGCAAGGTAATGATTTTGAGGTGGATTTGTACTGGTTGGACATTCAAGGATCAGACATAGTTCTTGGCATTCAGGGGTTGAAGAAACTAGGAAGGATCATCACTAACTATAAAGACTTGACAATGGAGTTTTGGTGGAAGGGAAATCATATCCAACTACAAAGGGAAAGGATGCTCAAAGGGAAAACCCTTAACAATAGATCACTACACAAGTTGATAAACTCTCAGTCGGTGGTAACTTGGTTCCATCTTGAGATTGGAGATAAGTCCTTACAAGTAACACATGAGGAACTACCCAAGGAAATAAGGCAGATTCTGTAATAGCATCAACTGGTCTTTGAGGAACCTTAAGGACTACCACCAAACATAGCATTCAACCACTAAATTAACTTACTGCCAAACTCCAAACCTGTTAATGTAAGGCCATATAGATATCCCCACTTTTAGAAGTAGGAAATGGAGAGGCTGGTGACAAAGATGATGCAATCAGGGATCATCTAGGATAACCAAAGTTCTTGAAAAATAAGGATGGCACATAGCAGTTTTGTGTGGACTACAGGGCACTAAACCAGCTCACCGTCAAGAATAAATTTCCTATACCAACCATTGATGAAATTATTGATGAGCTTCATAGATCAACTATCTTTTCTAAGCTGGATCTATGAGCAGGATACCACCAAGTCAGGATGTACAAAAGTGATATTCACATAATTGCCTTTCGAACACACTTGGGACACTATGAGTTTTTGGTTATGCCATTCGAACTCATTAATACACCATCAACCTTTCAAGCCCTGATGAACAAGGTATTAGTACCATATTTGAGGAAATTTATAGCTGTTTTCTTTGATGACATCCTGGTGTTAGCGCGACTATGCAGCAACATAAGTAACACCTAGATACGGTGTTGTCTACCTTGCAAAAACATAATCTTTTTGCCAAATGGTCCACATGTGTGTTCCATTAGCCAAGTGTAGAGTACATAGGATTCATCATCAAAGGCAAAGGACTTTGTGTCGATTCCAAGAAAATTTAGGCAATGATGGAGTAGCCTACACCTTAAAACATTAAGCAATTTAGAGGTTTCCTAGGGCTTACGGGATACTATTACAAATTTGTAAAAGACTATGACCGCATTGCACTTCCTTTGATTGAGTTGTTAAAGAAGAATGCATTCATATGGGGAGATGGCATTTAATCAACATTTGAAAACTTAAAGGAAAGAATTTCATAAATGCCTGTGTTGGCTCTACCCAACTTTGACAATGTGTTTGTAGTGGAAATTGACGCATCATCCACGAGAATAGGGTCAATTCTCAGCCAAGAAGGTCATCCCATTGCTTATTTTAGCAAGAAGTTAAATCATAAATTATCAGTAGCCTCTGACTTCCTGAGAGAATTATATGCTATCACTCAAGCAATGATGAAGTGGCAACACTATTTACTAGTAAGGAGATTCACAATCAAGACTGACCATTGAAGCCTGCAGGAATTGATGCATCAAATGGAGTGAAACCTCAAACAAAAATATTACCTAACTAAGCTCCTGGGCTTTGAATATATGATAAAATATAAGTCGGGTAAAACCAATCAAGCAATAGACACACTATCACGCAGAGAGGGGACTGAAGGAGCAATACCTGTAGCTGAATGTTGTCTTTATAATGTTAGTACAACATGCTCGTCATTAATAGTGGAACTAACGAGGTTGAATGAGGCTGATGACGGGTTAGAGAGGTTATTGGAGAAGTGGCAGTGTGGTAAGCTATCAACAGAGTATATAGTTAAGGATAAGATTTTATTCTACCGAAACAAAATATTTATTCCAGAAGATGAAGCCCTGAGGTAGAAGAATTTGGAAGAGTTCCATTGCACTCCTTCAGCAGGACATGCAAGCCAAATTAAAACATACAAAAGGCTCGTAGAGTTGTTTTACTAGCCTGAGATGAGGTAAGATTTCTATGCATAGGTCGCTAAATGTTTAGTATGTCAATAAAAAAAATATGTGATAGCTAAATCGTAAGGATTACTACAGTTGATACCTATACCCACAAGACCTTGGGAGGATGTGGCCATGGATTTCATCATGGCTTTACCAAAATCTAAATGATACACAACGATCATGGTGGTTGTTGATCGACTGACCAAAAATGCTCACTTTAGTAAGCTCAATCTAAGGTTTACAACTAGCAAGGTGGCCTTTCAATTAATCGAAGCAGTAGTTAAACTCCATGGATTCCCATAAACTATCATATTTGATAGAGATCTAATTTTCGTTAGTCATTTTTGGAAACACTTAATGATGTTTAGTGGAACAAAATTACACTATATCATTGCACATCATCCTCAATTAAATGGGCAAAGTGAAGTGCTAAATAGATATCTCCAATAGTACTTAAGAGCCTTTATAACAGAGAAATGCATCAATGGGCTAAATACTTAGCTTAGGCAGAGTTGCATTATACCATGAGCTTTCATACACCACGGGCAGATCACCCAACGAAGCGTTATATGGGTTCAATCCCAAACCATTACCATGAGACATTCTAGGAAGCTCTAGTGTGGATGGTAGCCACAGAGCTAACAAGAATAGAAGAGGTGTGGGCTTACCTGAATGACAGTTTGATCTGAGCACAAAAGCAGATGAAGAAGTTTGCTGACATGAAAATAGTGGACAAGATGTACAATATAGGGGAGTGGGTGCTAGTAAAAACTCTAGCCATACAGACAATAATCACTCTATAATAGAATCAACAACAAATTGTCCAAGAAGTACTGTAGACTATACCAAATTTTAGCTAGGATAGGAGAGGTTGCATATAAGTTTAAACTTCTTGAACAATCTAAGGTGCACCTCATCTTTGTCACTGCCTACCCAAACAACTGCACCACTAGAAACACTAGAAGATACCTATTATCCCATAATCATTTTGGATCATGAGATGGAAGTAGTTGAAGGGCAATTATGAAAGTTAGTTCCAGTTGAATGGCAAGGTTAACACCGAAAGGAAGCAACATAGGAAGATTGGGAAAAGTTAAAAGAAGCTTATCCAAGTGCTAACCTTAAGGACAAGGTTATTTTCGATAAGGGAGGTTTTGATACAAAACAGATGAGTCAAGATGCAGAAGAAACGATCAATACAGAACAACGAATGGGCCAAGACGCAGAAGAAAAGGAGAAGGAACAAGAAACAGATCAGGAAGCAGACAAAGAGGTAGAACGATGTATGGGCCATAGCAGATGACTCAAGAGTAAACTAGTATATACCAAAGACTACTATATAAGCAGCATGCATGATACATAAGCCCAATACAAGTGGGAGGAGAGTGAGAGAGTACCATGCACGTGCAACTAAAAAGATTCAACAGGAGGAATGCTGAGTTGTCCAAACAACCACAGTTTCTTGCATGCGACAAAGAAGTTGGTTATGAATGGAGAGAGAAGGGTCGATATAGTAGAGAAGAATAACGACAATGAGGTATTATGAATGTGAGGCTGAGTCGAGGAGTTCTCCTTCCTGACTCGAATAGGAGGAATGTTTTAATTCTGTTTTTGCGTTTTAATGTTTTTATGTGAAGTTGTGAGCTCTTGTAACACTGTGTATCCTTTAGTATTTTACATGCATTATTCAATATACCTTCAGAGAGTAATTGACACTTGCTGTGAGTGTTAACAATTTTGCTTTAGGACACTCTTACATGTTGAATTAGTTTTAAATTTATGAAATAAAAATAGATACAATTTTTATATGTTTATATTTTTACTTGGTTGTGTTCAAGTGTGATAAGTTGAAATGTCATGTTGGAAAGTGGATGAATTAGATAAAGAACTATATACATAGAGAGAGAAAGATGTAGAGGAACCCATAGACCTAATTAATGCTATGTCAAATCCATGAGTATGGTTCATGCATCTTCAAAAAAGTCCATTGAAGAAGATCTCTTGGGTATGTAAAGCTCCCTAAGCTTCAGTAAGTTGTGCATATCAAAGTGGGGTTCCTAGTGCCACATTAAGAAGAATAAGAGAGAGAAGGAAGCCAATTAACAGTGGTTCCAAGTGCCATGTTGGGATCGGAGTGCCACATCATCAATTAGTTAGCACCACATCAGCTTCTTATTGTCATATCAGTGATTTTTGGAGATAAGTTAGTTTTAACTAATTTTTGCATTTTGGTGTTATTTTAAGGTCAAATTTTCTCAAGTTTGGATTGTTTTGTGGTATTGGTTATTGGTTGTCTGAGTGAAAGTATCTGGTTACAATTTGATTGGATATAATGACCACCTTAAGGTTTTAAGTTTGCATTGCAAGATGAGCAGTTAAGCGAGATTCAAGATTTTTAGTGTAGAACAATTTAGAATAATTTGGTTGGCAGTAGTTTCATAAATAAAAGTGATTGTGTTGAAAGAAACACCACCAAAGAGATTATGGGAGATGTTAGAGAGTAAGTATGTGTCAAAGATTCTAACCAACCAATTGATGATGAGGATGGATTTAAACTCATTAAAAATGGACCGAAAGAGGAAGGTAATGTGATTAATCACCTCAAAAGATTAATGAGCTAGTATGTAGATTATTGAATGCAAGAGAGAAAATCAAAGATGAAAAGCAAGTGCTGCTTCTATTGGCTTCGCTACTTAAATCCTATAAACCACTACTATAGTCAATGCTATATAACGAGGAAGATACACTACACACCTAGATCAGGTGATGAGATTGCTGCTAAAGAAGAGTCAGTGGATGATTAGTGGTGAAGAGTCTTCCAAGAATAGTCATTTACTATAAACTTTAGAGAGCATTGATGAGATTGGTCTTTGGTGATGACTTTTAAAGTTGCCACCAAAAGTTGATCGTCATTCGCGACCAATGCGACTTTGTAGAGCCCTTTTTTTCACCACTAATGCTCTTTGGTGGCTATTTTAGTCTCCACTTAAGTCCTTTCCTTTTTCTTTTTTTGTAATGTGAAGAACATGGCACGAGATCTTGGCCAAGAGAGATGAGCACTGTTGAGTGTCATTATTGTGGATAATTAGGTCACCCATAGGTAAAATGCCCAAAGTTCAAGGAGAACTCGTAGAGCTTGAAAGAGAGAAGGAGCAAATTGAAGGGTGATTCTTCCTCAAATGTGATTAATTATGACCATGATCTCTTAATTTCTTTGGTTGAAGATGAGGAAAATCCTTGCTAGCTAGTCAATGAATTTTGTAGTAAGGAAGGATTGGAGCAAAAGTAGAGGTAATCAAGAAGCTGAGAGAAGAGTGAAACTTTTTGACAAAGAGAAGAGATATGAGACTTTGGATGAATAAAAGATTTGTTGTGAAAGGGTCCTTTAAGTTCCACATTAGAAAAACTTAGAGAGGAAGAGGGGAGAAGCCTATATAAATAAAAGAAATTTGAATTTGAAAAGTCATGACTTTATGACAAGAGTCTTCTTTGGAAACTATACACCTTTGGGTTAAGAGAGGACTTATGCACAAGGTGGAGAGAGTTTGAAGGGTTCTCCATTTTTTTTAAGAAGCTTTACGAAAAAAATATGTTTCAACATCTTTTACCTTAAATGGAACAAGGATTTGTATTTTAATTCTTATAAAATTTTAGGGAAAAATATATATACTTTCTTTGAGTAAATACACCTTTAAACAATTAAATGCAGCAAATATTTCCTTTCAACTATAATTTATTTGCAAAGCACTCTCTTAAACTATAAAGTGTGGCAGATACTTTTTAACTGTAATATGGTTACAATTACTATTTTAAATTATAAAGTGTGACAAATACATTCTTATATGTTTTTCATGTTTGAATTGAGCTTTAACCCTACACTTCTATATTAACTCCATTAAATATATTCTATATTAGACTTTTACATACTTATTAATTTTTTAAAAAAAGTTCCTCTCCAAATAAACCCCAAGTTTTAAAAAAATTATACAAGATTTTCAATAATCTTATTTTTTAATGCTAATTAATTCATATGCCCCAAATTTTAGTATTTTCATATTTTGTCTAATAAATTTGAGATAGAGTGTTGTAAAGAAATTAGAAATTACAGAAATTTAAGATTTATTTGAAACTTTTTAAATAAAAAAATTTATGAAAGATGATTTTTTTTTAATTAATAGGTCTAAGTATAAAGGAATATTTGTCAAAACCTTATAGTTTAGAGAGGATATTTACAACTAAATTATAATTAAAGAAAATTATATGCTACATTTTACAGTTTAAGAAATTATTTTAAAACTCAGTTATAGTTGAAGGGAAATGTTTTCTATACTTGATAGTTTAAGAAAATATTTTATAACTAAGTTATAGTTAAAAAAAAATATTTGCTATATTAATTTAATGATGTAGAGTATATATACAAGTGAATTATAGTTTAAGAAAGTGCATATATGCTTTTTTTTTTTCCAAAATTTTAATACGTTTTTCTAAGTATTATGAGCTTTTATTTGAACTATAATTGTGATTTGACTATCTTTATTTGGTTATATGGTGAAATATATTTTTATTGAGATTTATGTTGCGGTAATAATATTATTGATTCCAATTTTGTTAATGATTAATAAGTCTCATGAATTTTAGTGTCTTTAAGACTTTAAAAATACTAATTAATCTTTTAATAATGGGTATTGAAACCTTCTATGCTTTAGTTGAAGTACAAATAAGGTAGCTTTAATTATTTAAATTATTTATAATCTTCGAATGGATTTTAAAAGCATTTTGATCAGTTGCTTAATAAATTTGAATCTTTCCATCATCGTTATCGTTAATTTTTTAAGGTTTACATTTATTCTCAATCATAATTATATTCTCAATCATGATTATATTGCCCTATAATGAATATTAATTTTAAGGTATACATATTTAGACGAATATATATAATTTTAGAATATTTGAGTAATTAATTTTTTAAAGAAATATTTTAATACTTAAATAAATAAAATTGTAATATAAAAACGAAGTAAACATGTATGTTTATTAAGCGACATTATTTAATTTTACTACCTTTTTTTAATTACTATATATGTTGAAATTATAGTTTTTAAAATTATTATGTAATAATTAAAAATTTAACATTCATAGTTACAAAATTTAATTTTTTTAATCACAGTAATAACAAAAAATTTCTTGAATAATATTGAATATCTTTTTAAAAAATCAGGGATTTGTAAGTTTGTCCATACCAACTAATATGGCCAGCTTCCTTTGCGGCTTCCCGTGACTATTTGTCTCTGAGGCTTGAAGTTGAGAATCAAGCTCAATTAGAATTCAATTCATGAATTAAAAAAAAAAACTCACACACACACGCACATACACACAAGCACACGAGAGTAATTAGAAGGCAATAAATTTATTAACCTTAATAACATAGAAGTTGAGAAAGACTACATATATAGGGCCAATTAATAAATATAAAATATCATTTACAGCATATAACAACCTCAACAATGTTAATTAAATCGGTGGATATTGTTAATAAGAAAAATGCAAAGTAATATATTTTGATATAAAAAGATCAATTTTTTTGGAAAATCTGAATATATTTTTATCATTTAATTATTTCTAAATTTATGTGTAAGAAAAAATTATATTGTATATAAGTTTTAAAAAAATTCAGAAAATTACAAATTTTAATCGTCTCACGCGAGAGTTAATGCGATAATATATGAAGAGAGAAATAAATGTCAAATTACTCATTTGATAAATTCTTTTTTTTTTTCATTTATGACATAAGAAGATTCAAATTCATAAAATTACTCATCCACAAAATTAAATATATTCAAGTGAGTAAACTCTGTCTTGTTGGTAAGAAAAAAAATTTTATTAATCCTTGTCTATTTGAGTCAAATTCTTCTAAAAATTTTACCCAAAAAAATTTCTTTTAGAAAGAACTTTTAGATTTCGACTTTTGAGTAAAAGAAATTCAAATACACGTGGCAAGTTAATAACTTTTCTTTCCACTCTTTTTTTTTTTTTTTAATGCATGACAACGTCACTACCTTAAATCTGTCAATATAGTTTATAGAAAAAATTTATTATAAAACTCACATCAACCTATCTTGTATTCGTATAGGTTAGTTTAAACTGTGTGGGTGGGTTTATTTTTTTAAATAAAAATTTTTTTTATTTAATTTCATTTACTAAATTAAATAAGATAATAGTTATTTTTATTTATAAATACTAAGATAAATTAATATTAAAATTATAATATTTTTCTCATCTGTAAGTACTAAAATTAATTAATATTATAATTATATAATTTATATATTATTTTAAATTATGATTCTTTTAATTTAATTTAATTTATTTTTTATTCACATTGTACGAAGTGATTGGATGAGATTAATTGATAAATATAAAAAAAATTAAAAAATAGTTAAAAAAATACAACATATATAAGGGTTAACATATATATATAATTCTTAAAAAAATTTAATACTTTGAGTTAGTTCAAATTGAAATAGATTTATTTTTTCAGTATACAACTCAAACTATTCATATCAGGTTAAAAAAATTGAACTCAAATCAACCTAATTGTATGAATTAAGTTAGATTTTGAAGGTTGGCGTATTAACAAACACCTCTAATGAATAGTTTAATAAAAAAAATAGAAAATAATATGTATATAATTAAAACGAACAAATAGTAAAAATTGAGTTATTAAATTATTATTTATTTTATTTACTACATTATTAATACATGATAGATTTATGTATAGTATTTATTATTTGTTCACCTAAAAATATATTTATAGAAAAATAAAAAGATATGAGTGAACTTGATATATACTAAAAGTATAGATTTTAATTTAATACCTGTCGGTATACATCCTTGTGGTAGATAAGGATTGCCATGGAATCCATACATGCAGCGACATTTGTAACCAAAGTAATCCTCGCGATATGAAATATTTGAGCAATAACTGCCATACTGGTCAGTTAAATTCGGACGTTCTATCAGTACCCAGTCAAGCACAGCAGGAACATATTTCGTATTCTCGTCAATATGACTAATCTTAATGTAGCTTGTGTAAGCAATAATCATGGCAAAGTCGCATTCATCTGATGAGTCCCTTAAGTGTTCTGACTCTCCCCTCTCAAATATATTTTGAAATATTGAAACGTTATATTCTAGGAGATACATGGGTATCGAAGTGTCGCAGCAATACCTGTAACAATTATATACATATATATGCATGACTTATTTATTAATAAGTGACTTGTGCATGTATAATAAATAGATAATTGGTTACAATACCTGCCATGGCAATCACTTAGGTACAACTCCCTTTTAGCTTTATCATTGTGATCACAAATGGAGACGCACCCGCCCACCTCTGAGCCATTTGATTTCAAAAGAGCAAGTGTATTGCAGCCACGACTCACAAATCTGTTATCCTCCTGAGAGTACACAAAAGGGCTTTGTGATCCCAAGTTTACGACTGTCGAATGGGTTTCTTGGCTTTTGCTTGTACAGTCGTTGCTCCGAGATATTGGATTGTTGATCACAACGTTGCCTTTGTTCACATCAATTTCTGTCACCTCTAGTCGTGTGGAATTGAAGTTGAGGAATGGTATATTGTTAACGCATTCTATGTGAAACGACTCGTCCCAGTATCATTTGGGATTATCCATCCCAAAGGGATAAGAGATATTGACCCCTCCACAGGTGGAATTACATTCAGGCTTTGCTAATGCAGGATAATATTCTGCAGAAGCGAAGAATGGATGATATATGCCTATGGGGCATAGTATTAAAATCAGAGCTAATATTAATGCAATTGCAAATTGAAGAACCATATTCTTAGCTCCAACTTTCATGGATCAGAGTTCCCAGCATTATATATATATATAAAAAATTATTTCCAAGGTCAAGCTTAGCTTTTTAGTCTATCAAATTTCAATTCCATTTTGTCCTATAATTTAGCTTTCACGTTGGGACCACCTGGTGCATATGTCACAGGAAGATATTCCACTGGGAGAGAAATTTTTGTATACAAGTGTTGCACCAGAATAATATTATACACTAAATGTTATGTTATTACTTTTTGTTAATAATTTAAATAAAGTTAAGTTGAAAAATGAAATTAATTTTAATTCAAATTTTTAATAATAAATTGATTATACAAAAAATTTTAGAGATAAAATTAAAAAATATTATAAAATTTAAAGATATAAAAAATATTTTTATTTAAAATAAATGATCGGACAATTTGAGCCATTCACATTCATATTGGGTCCACCACGTGTATTGTATAAACCTCTTTTCGTTTTCATTGATATATATATATATCTTTCCATGCATTATATGTACCTTTCCACGCATTATATGTACCTTTCCACGCATTATGTATACCTTTCCACGGCTTCGAAATTGATGTTCATCTATGTTTTCATAGACTTACAAGTTGCAAAAGACTTTGATTAATGTATGGTCAACCGTTTGAACAATTTGGTTTAATCTTTAAAATTAAATGATGAATTAAACTAATTTGATTCGATCCAAACTTAAAAAAAAATTATTAAACTGGTTTAATCTTTATTATTTTCTTTTATTTTTTTGATGTTTGTATAAAAAGCATTAGATTGAATTAGAGTCTATGTATTATGAATTTTAGAATTTAAAATTTTATATGATTATAAAGGGATTAATATAATGTATAAATTATATAAATACTTAAATTATTATACTTTGAGTTTGTTTATTTTCATACATATAATTGATTAGTATAAGTTATTCATTATATTTAAAAGTCCTAAATGTAAATATAATTTTTTTGTAATATAATATATATTATTAATATTAAAAGTATTTTATTATTAATTTTTTTATTACTAGATCAAACGACATAGAAAAAGCCACTGACCACTTCAATAAAAACAGAGTACTTGGCAAGGGAGGCCAAGGTACTGTTTACAAGGGCATGTTATAGATGGTCAAATTGTTACAGTGAAGTACAAGTTTCTGGGAAATATTGAAGAATTCATAAATGAAGTTGTTATTCTTCCCCAAATTAACCACAGAAATGCGGTTAAGTTATTAGGGTTTTGGTTGGAGACGCAAGTTCTTTTGCTAGTTAATGAATCTGAGAAGTACATATGTAACACCTATACATCATCGATACGCTTGATACGCACTCCAGGTGTATCCCCCTTTTTAAATTTTAAAAAAAAAGAAAAATAAATGAGATAATGAAGCGATGCGATGAGATACAGTTCTAAAATCTTCTGATTGAGGATGGCATATCGATTTGAGCACGTCTTTGCAATTCTCTCCAATCTCCTATTTTTGGTTTCTCCTATGCAACGCTGTGCCTGCAAGACTAGGGTTTTGAAGCTGCTCATTTGCTCTGCCTCTTGCCTTCTTGCAGAAGAAGAAGTTCTATTTGAGGATACAAAATGGTTCTGCGTTGGGGCTGTGGGGGTTCTATTTGAAGAAGAAGAACTTTATTTGGGGCTCTATTTGAGGAAGAAGTTCTGCATTTATAATATTTTATTTTGTTAATTGTATTTTATTAGTATAATTTATTAACGTATCTTAAAAATATCGTATCTTAAATTTTTAAAAAATAACCGTATTTTTGTATCGATATCGTACTGTATTCGTGTCATATCTTGTATTAATGCTTCTCAGATATGAATTCATTCCAAACGGAAACCTTTATAAGTACTTACATGAACAAAATAAAGACTTGTCAATGACACCGGGGATGCGTTTCTTTGTTAGAGAAACATAACGAACAAGAATAATTACTTCTAATTGTGTGAGGATTTTGGAGTGTGGTAAACTTTGAATGTCCATGTGTATATAATGAAATTCCCCGTGGTTGTAATGAAACACACAAATATTAGTGATATTTAATTTAGTCGTCCAAAATTATTCTTTGTATCAAATGTAGTTCTTTGTTTTAAAATACTGGTCGCTGGTGAACTTGTGTATATATTTTAAAATATTTTACTTACGTTAATAAATAATTATTAAAAATATATATTTTTATTATTAATAAATAATTAGTTAGAATATTAAGTGCTTTTTTTAAATTTTTTTAAAATAAAATCTCAAATTCAAGTCTTTGTGTATAATAAAATTTTTATTAAGAGAATTATGTCTTTATTATGAGACTTTTATTAACTTGATTTAGAGTAATTAGAATCTAATAAGTTTTTAGGTATTGATAGTTTCAACCAATATATATTATAATTAAAACAAATTGAATTAAATTATTTTTTTCTTAAAATACGCATGCCATTATTCAAAATAAGAATTCAAAGCAAACACAAGAGTGTTAGGCTACTTTTTTTTTTTTTGGTAAACAAGAAAGGCCTAAGGCCTAAACGCGTTTGGATTATGTGCTGGGCACTTTTGCACTTGCTTGACACTTAACGGCGATTTTTTTTCGCTGCTAAAATTTCTTGCAACAAAAAGTATTGCTACTTATAACTTTTTAAAATTAATTATTTAAACAAAATTTATAACAGCAGTAATATTCATTGCAATAATATTAAAACAACTTTAGCAGCAAAAAAAACTGCCGCTAAAAGTGCCTAGCAAGTGCCAAGCAAAAGATCCACAATTGGCCTAAACAACACAAACATGCCGGACCTTCAAACCTTCCATGTCCTTAGCCAGAATGTCTCTACTAACATCAGGCGGGGAAGTGAAAATAACGCTTTCTTCTCTGAGATGGCTCATTCTAGCCACAAAGTCAGCAGCGCGGTCACATTCTCTAAAGGCATGGAGCAACTTGACCTACCAATTCCTCTTGCATAAGTTCTTAATTTGGCTAATGATCTGCGCATAAGGATGGGTTTCTTGAACGCCCTCGTTGAGCATGGAGATTGCAGTAGCTAAATCTGATTCTAGTTCCACATTCCTGAAGCCAAAGTCCCACATAATGGTTAAACCTTCAAGAATACCACGCATCTCTGCCCAAAGGATCTCGCAATCACCTAACTTCTTGCAGAAACCATTCTCTTATAAGCAGATGAAACCCAAAAGGAGAGAAACCAAATTGTCTTTGAAGTATGGTTGTGTCAGGATACTTTAATTAGAAATTACACTATATTTATATTAAGTCTTTGTGTGTCAAATTATCAATTTACCCATCAATAATTAGTAATTAGCACTTCAGGAATTCTACACATATTATTAATATTAATTAGTCTCCACACATTCTAATTTATTATAAGGATCATTAAATCAAATTAGATTACTTTATAAGTCTTTAAATTTTATGACAGTAAAATATATATGATAATTAATTTATAATACATGTACGTCTATATATCTTAATATATTTATAAATATATATATACATAGTATACAATCCAAATTCTAACAATCTCCCACTTAAATTGTTATTTATATAATACTTTTTCTTCTTTTCATGTCATAACCAAACATATGTGGCATTAAAATTAAATGTAAAATTTCTATTTCTACCTTTTATGTCATTATCGGCCAAGTGGGGAGAAAGGGACCAATATGATTTCATATTACATTAAGTCTTTAGTTAGTGCAAAATGGACAAGATACTAATATTATATCTTTAAAACAACTATTCCCTTTTCTCCCAGCTTTCTCAACGAATGGAAATGTGATTCTTATTAAATTAATGATTGAAAATTTTCTCCGAACCCATACTTACAATCTCAATCATAATAAAAAAAGAGTAACCACTATAATTTTTATTGTAAAATCACTTTCCTCACAACCGAACCATCATCACCATCATTCTTAAATTATTTACAAACCAATCTTCCCCCTTTTTCCATCACTTTCTTGGCCAAATAGGGAGTTTTAGGAAAAGATTCTTTTTTTCATTCAATAAAGCCATTTATCCCATTTTCATCATCAAATAATCATAAAACATCATTTATCGATTAATTTCATGGCAATTCATGGATTAAAAGCTTACTTTTATGAAAAAAAAAATCTTTCATGAAAACGGAAGAAAATTTCTCAAATTCATCTCAACACTTTAATCCCTAACTTTTTCTTTCAGTTTAGTCCCTTTCTCATTTTTGAAAATTTAGGGCAATTTAATTATAATATTTCAGGTATAAAATTACTAAATTTATAATTTTAAAACATACCTAAAATAGAAAAAAATGCGGATACAATTGCGAGAAATAATTTTTCAGTAGTTTTACAATCTTACATTTTAATTTAATCTGACATGTACTAGATGCTGAGATTCCTAGTGTGGCTTGAAGTTGAGACATCGTATGTAGAAATAGTCCACTTACCCTAAATCATTTATATTCTGTAAATGGGATTAGGATAAATCATTTTGAATATATATAAGAAATGAGTATATAAGTTAGGATATGTGTAAAGTATTCACTAGTAGAAATTTTTTAAAAGAGTCTGAGTAGCAGGATTACTGCTTTCTTACCCTTAGAAATTAATAAGCACCTTACATATTCTGAAATATATGTATTATATGACATTGTAGATTATCGTTACATTATTATTTTAATTTATATAATCTTCTGCTATGTAATGTATAGATGTAATACTGAGTAAATAATCTTAAACCTAATAATTGACAATCAAAAGAAAATTAAAAAAATTTTACTCAAATAAAAATTAAGGATGAAAGTATATATAATATGTTAGTCTTATAGTTAAATAATTTATTATAAAAAATACTTTAAAAATAAAATATAAAATTAGAGTATTATACTGAAAGAGTATTTAAGTGGCAACCTCAAAGCCACCACTAAAAAGTGCAATTTTCATAACAATCTTAGTAGCCACGTCTTTCAACTTACATACTTTTAGTGATGACCAAAGTCATCACCAAAAGTTTCAGTGATAAAGATATCAGTAACAAAATAATGATGACTTAGTGGAAAGTTGTTATCAAAAGTCAATTTTTTTGTTGTGAATTATTACTAATAATTTATTAAAATATAAAAATTTATTTAAACTATTAATTAAAAAAATTAAAATTAGACATTACATGTGTATATATAATAAATAAAATATATTTTAATTTTTATCACAAAACAAATAAATATTATTTTTAAAACTTTTTTTAATTAATTTATTATAGTCACATATTCTTTTTTCTTAAATTCAGGATTTCTAAATCCTTCGACTTCAAGTGTTAGAAAACTCATCATAAATTTCATAGCTCATAAAATTTAAATACATAATTATAATAAGATAATTAAAATATAAAATTATTTTACTTTTGTGAAAAAATTAAAGTAGATTTTATTTTTTATATATACACGTCATGCTTAATTTTAAATTTTTATTAAAATTTTACTTTTCAAAAAATAATTTTAATAAATTTTTATAATTTAATAAAATAATTAATAATAATTTTATAAATATGTTAATTTTTAAAAATTAAAATATTCAGATATAATTAATTTTAAGTTAAATTTATAATTTTCATTGATTAATTTAAATTTTAATTAAAATTTATATTTTAACATTTTTGCTAAGTGTTGTAGCGTATAAAATAGGACCCGTGACTTGCTCTTGACCCCATTTATGAATTTATCTTCTTCTTTTTTTGTGAAAGCATGTAATTATATTAAAGAAAAGGACATCATCGATGAAGATCAAGTTGATAGGTTGTCAGCACAGCTCTCACAGTAAAAAAGTAATAAACTTTAATGAATATTAAATTTTTCTCTCTCAAGCACATATCCCTATCTAAAATTCAATCCAATGGTGAAACTTTCCATAGTGCCACCCTGTTGTTAAAATGGGACAAAGCACTACTCGTATATATTGATCCATTTAGGTTGCTCACATTGGGTAACTGAATGAGAAAAAAAATTGACGTATTTAAAAATTAACTAACAAAGATTTGGACAAGTTGGCCTCCAAAAAATAAAAATAAAATAATTAATACAAATTAGTTTGAAGTGAGGATAAATATATAAATTCGTGGTAATTTTATGAGTTATGACATTAATCATGTTAAAGAAAAATGGGAAAAGTAATTTATATAACACATTACTTGTTTAAATTTTAGTTTGTAACATATATATCATTCTCTTAAACTATTTAAAAAGATGAAATAATTGAATTTGTAGTGAAGTGGATATTGCCTGGAAATAAAATTATAGAAGTTGAACTTTTATTTGGACTTAAAGCTTCAGGTGAAAACAAGAAGAGAAATATAAGGATTATAACCCTTTTATTTGAGTCAGGAAGAAACTCCAATACTAAATCATTCCAATCAAAACTATTCAACAGGTACAGAAAGAGAAGAAAAACTACATAGAAAGATAACATAAGCATAGCAATCCACCAAATGAAAATATACATCTTTCCTCTTGCCATATGAACAAATATATATAACAACTTGGACAGCTCACCTCTCTGCACGTAATCAAAATATATAAGTGCCCAACGTACGCCTGCATTTTCCTTCCTTTTGTATCATATCCCCTGCTATATATATAATAGTATGAATTTAACAAAAGTGATTGGAACTAATTTAAAGTTTAACCCAAAAAGAAAATCATGTAAGAAATTGCTTTACCAGTTAATTAGTAGATAACAAAGGTAAAACCACTGAGGAAGAGGAAGCACTACTGCTGTTTAGAGTTGACCCAGTAGATGCAGCCCATGATTGGTAGGCTTCGATTCTATGAAGTTCAACTTCTTCATGGACTTGTTGTATATTTGATCTCTTTCCCAACTTTTGAATTCCTTCTAATTCCATTGTAACGTCTCTCATGGTTGGCCTTTTCTTCCCATTCAATTCTAAACATCTCTTTGCAAGGTTTGCAACTGCCATCATACCTTCTTTCTCTCCCTCCATGATTCTTTTGTCAAAAATCTCAAATACACGATCTTCCTGCATACACATAACGAAATATGAAGCTAAACTCTTAGCTTCCACTAGCGTTGGCTTTTTTCCTGTTAAAAGCTCAACTAGTACCACTCCAAAGCTATACACATCACTTTTTTCTGTGATTTGGCTTGTATGAAAATACTCAGGATCTAAGTACCCAAAAGTCCCCTGAACTGCTGTGGTGAGATGAGTATTTTCAACAGAAACCATTCTAGATGTCCCAAAATCTGCAACTTTTGCTCTGTACTTTTCATCCAAAAGTATGTTTGTTGATTTGATGTCTCTATGGTAAATGGGTTGAGCAGCAGCTGAATGTAAGTAAAATAGAGCTCCTGCAACTTCACTAGCTATTCTTAAACGCATCTCCCATGTCACTGGCAATTCCTCATTTTGCTCATGCAAATACTCATAAAGGTTACCATTTGGAATGAATTCATAAACGAGCAAAGGAACTTCTGTCTCTAAGCAAAATCCCATCAGCTTAACCACATTTCTGTGATTAATTTGGGAAAGAATCAGAACTTCATTTATGAATTCTGCAACATTTCCTTTCACCTTGAACTTTTTCACAGCAACAATTTGACCATCTACAAGCATGCCCTTGTAAACAGTGCCTTGGCCTCCCTTTCCGAGTACTCTATTCACGTTAAAGCGATCAGTGGCTTTTTCAAGGTCCTTTGAGGTGAACAATTTGGTTTTGTCAAAATTGGTTTCACCGGAAGATAGTTTTTGTTTTAATAGCATTCCACCATTTTGTTTGAAGTATTTCTCCTTTCGTTTCTGTTTTCTTCTTCTCTTTAGAATTTTGTATGACCACCATCCGCCAATGAGAAAAAGAAGGGATCCTAGGGCTGAGAAAACTCCTACAAAAGAGAAAATAAGTTGTTATGGGTGTCAGATTCAAATATAAATACATCGAGGCTTTACACGTTATAGCCCCTAGATGTTAATAACAAATTAGACTAACCATCAAGCCTTTTGATTTTTTTCTGGTACATGATGAAGACAAGTTTGAATTTAATACCACTTGTTAGCTCTCTAAACATCTCACTACTCTATCATCACATAGTGGTTTTTAAGTTTTTTAAATTTTGCTCACACATGACATGTTAATTAAATGCTCAATCGATCTTTATATTTGTTTTGTTTTTCTAATGTATGCTAATTAAATTCAAGGAAGTCTATATAATTGGTAGCAATAGCCAAATGTTGGCAACAGAAAAATGGAGTTTCTCTCTATGTTTTTTGTTTGTTACGTTGAGACCATTCAAGAAACAACTTGTTATGAAAGAAATCTAACCATATTGGATTTGAAGGTTGGGAGTTACTGAAGATTGAATAAATCAATCTTTATGGAAACTGTTAAGAGTAAGCTAGTTATGCCAGCTGGAGTCAGTTTGTTTAACTGGACCTTCCAGAACTTCCTTTTTAAGCTCTGTGACTGTATTATAAATAGATGTGCTATAACCATTGTTTAATTATCAAGAATACTTCATCTTCTTCCTCAAATATCATAGTGTTAGGTTTTCTGTTCTGTATCATTTCATTTTAAAAACATTGAAGTGGGAAAGTTAACTCGATCTACTTGTAAAGTATACAAAATTCAAATATTAACTTTTTTAAATTAGATTATCCTTAAAATACTTCAATAAAGGATACAGATTAAGGTCCCTTTTTTATGAATTAATTCATTATTTTTTTCAAAAATATTTAAATAAAAAAAATGTATGTGTATACATGTTAGTCTATATATGTATATCAAGTCACCATGCCATATTGTAGCGATATTTGGGGTTGAGATCTTTAATCGGGTCGTCAAATCCCAATACAAATTGGTTAAAAGGCTGTGGACTAAGGAGCCACTCCACGATTTTGGTTTTACGGATTTTGCTTTAGGACACTCTTCCATGTTGAATAAGTTTTAAATTTATGAAACAAAAATAGATACAATTTTTATATTTTTCTATTTTTAATTGGTTGTGTTCAAGTGTGATGAGTTGAAATGTCCGGCTGGAAAGTGGATCATGCATCTTCAAAAAAGTCCATTGAAGAAGATCTCCTAGGTGTTTGAAGCTCCCCAAGCTCCAATAAGTTGTGCATATCAAAGTGGGGATCCTAGTGTCACGTTAGGAAGAATAAGAGAGAGAAGGGAGCCAATAAGTAGTGGTTCCAAGTGCCATGTTGGGAGTGCCACATCATCAATTAGTCAACACCATATCAGCAAGTACTTTCATTGCAACATTAGTGATTTTTGGAGAGAGGTTAGTTTTAACTAATTTTGGCATTTTGGTTCTATTTTTAGGTTAAATTTTCTCAAGTTTGGATTGTTTTATGGTGTTGGGTATTGGTTGTGTGAGTGGAAGTTTCTGGTTAGAAGTTGATTAGATATAGACCACCTTAAGGTCGTAAGTTTGCATTGCAAGATGAACAGTTGAGCGAGATGCAGGAAACGCCACTGAAGAGATTGTGGGAGATGTTAAAGAGTAAGTATGTGTGGAAGATTATTACCAACCAATTGATGATGAGGATGGATTTTAACTCATTGAAGATGGACCAGAAGAGGAAGGTAATGTGATTAATCACCTCAAAAGATTAATGAGTTAGTATATAGATTATTGAATGCAAGAGAGACAATCAAATATGAAAAGCTAGTGTTGCTTCTACTGGCTTCACTACTTAAATCCTATAAACCACTAGTGATGGAAATGCTATATAACGAGGAAGATATGTAAAGTCCCACATCGGTTGGAAAGGAGAACAAAACATGCCTTATAAGGGTATAGATACCTTTACCTTGTGGACGCATTTTCCCTCGAAACCTTTAGGTCTGGGACCAAGAGAAAGGGGTAGGAGAAACAAAACCATGAGGGTCTGGGACCCAAAGCGAACAATATTGCCAAGTGGGTAGCTGGATTGTTACAGAAATGAATTCTCAGTAGCTAAATATTTTCAATTTATTTTGAAAACACTGGTATTTATCAAATAACCAGGTATAATCTACAAATGGTATCAGAGCCAGGGCCTAGATCGGTGTGCCAGCGGGGATGCTGGGCTCCCTTAGGGGGTGGATTGTAAAGTCCCGCATTGGTTGAAAAGGAGAACGAAGCATGCCTTATAAGGGTGTGGATACCTTTCCCTTATAGATGCATTTTCCCTTGAAACCTTGAGGTCTAGGACCAAGAGAGGGGGGAGGGAGAAATAAAACCGTGAGGGGTGGGCCCAGAGCAAACAATATTCATAAGTGGGTAGTTTAGACTGTTACAAGATACACTACACACCTAGATCAAGTGATGAGATTGCTACTAAAAAAGAGTTAGTGGACAATTGGTGGTGAAGAGTCTTCCAAGAATAGTCATTTACTAGAAACTTTAGAGAGCATTGATGAGATTGGTCTTTGGTGACGACTTTTAAAGTTGTCACCAAAAGTCAATCATCAGTTGTGACTAATACGACTTTGTAGAGCCTTTTTTTCACCACCAATGCTCTTTGGTGGCTATTTTAGTCTCCACTTAAGACCTTTCCTTTTTTTTTGGTAATGTGAAGAACATGGTACAAGATCTTGGCCAAGAGAATTGAGCATAGTTGATTGCCATTATTGTGGACAATTAGGTCACCTATAGGTAAAATGCCCAAAGTTCAAGGAAAAGATGAGGGAAATCCTTGCTAGCTAGTCAATAAATTCTATAGTAAGGAAGGATTGCAGCAAAAGTATAAGTAGTCAAGAAGCTGAGAGAAGAGTTTAATTTTTTGACTGAGAGAACATATATGATACTTTGGATGAATGAAAGATTAGTTGTGAAAGGATCCTCTAAGTCCCACAATAGAAAAACTTAGAGAGGGAGAGGGGAGAGGGGAGAAGCCTATATTAATAAAAGAAATTTGAATTTGAAAAGTCATGACTTTATGACAAGAGTCTTTAGAAAATTATACACCTTTGGGTTAACAGAGGACTTATGTACAAGGTGGAGAGAGTTTGAAGGGTTCTCTATTTTTTTAAGAAGCTTTATACGAAAAAAAAAAATGTTTCAACATCCTTTACCTTAAATGGGACAAGGATTTGTATTGTAATTCTTATAAAATTTTAGGAAAAAATGTATATGCTTTCCTTGAGTAAATAAAGCTTTAAACTATTAAATACAGCAAATATTTCCTTTCAACTGTAATTTATTTGAAAAACACTTTCCTAAACTATAAAGTGTGATAAATAGCTTTTAACTATAATATAGTTACAATTACTACTTTAAATTATAAAGTGTGACAAATACATTCTTATGTTCCATGTTTGAATTGAGCTTTAACCCCACACTTCTATATTAACTCCATTAAATATATTCTATATTAGACTTTTACATACTTACTAATTTTTTTAAAAAAAGTTACTCTCTAAATAAATCCCAAGTTTAAAAAAAATTATACAAGATTTTCAATAATCTTATTTGTTAATGTTGATTAATTCATATGCCTCAAATTTTAGCATTTTTATATTTTGTCTAATAAATTTGAGATAAACTATTGTAAAGAAATTAGAAATTACAGAAATTTAGGATTTATTTAAAACTTTTTAAATGAAAAATAATTTAGGGAAGATGATTTTTTTTAATTAATAGGTCTAAGTATAAGCGAATATTTGTCAAATTTTATAGTTTAGAGAGGATATTTATAATTAAATCATAATTAAATATAATTATATGTTACAATTTACAGTTTAAGAGATTATTTTAAAACTCAATTATAGTTGAAGAGAAATGTTTTCTATACTTAATAGTTTAAGAAGATATTTTGTAACTGAGTCATAGTTAATATTTTGTAACTGAGTTATAGTTAAAAAAAATATTTTCTATATTATTTTAATAATTTAGAGTATATATACAATTGAATTATAGTTTAAGAAAGTGTATATATATTGGAAATTAAACTTGATTTGGGCCTATAAATCAAAAGTTTTTTTACAAATTAAGGTCTATCATCTAGATAATTCCATAATAATCAAGTGGATCTAGATAATTTCATAGAAATATCTAGAAAAGTTTCTATAAAATTCCTAAGAAAAATCTAAGTAAGTTATAAAAAAATCTTATATAAAAATCTTGGCTATTTAGTTAGAAGTTTCTAGGTAGTAAATAATAGTCATTAGATCAGAAAGTGTTAGAATAGGTGCCCAATTATAAATAGGTGTTTTACCTCTTATTTTGTAACAAGTCAATAAGTCATGAGAAGTCTATAAGAAAAAATTGTCTCATCTCTTCCTTGTTTCTTTCTTTAGCTATCCTTCCTTCAAAATATTCTCTTCCAAATATCAATTTTTTAAATAAAACCCTTTTGAATTAAATTAGAAACACTTCTCCTCTAACAAATTGGTATCGGAGCCACAACATAAACATACATGGCGACTAAAGGCATGGATTCATTTCAAGTTCCTATGCTCAATCAGAGCAACTATGATAATTGGAGATCAAGATGAAGGCCCTTTTAGGTGCACATGATGCTTGGGATATTGTAAAGAAAGACTATGTCAAGCTGGCGAATGAAACTATTCTATCCCAAAATCAAAGAAATGATTTAAAGGATGCAAGAAAGTGACACAAGAAAGCTTTACCTCATCTATCAAGCTTCGGATGATGATGGCTTTGAGAAAATTTCAAGTGCCGTATTTGCCAAAGAAGCATGGGAAAAGCTTCAAACCTTATGCAAAAGAGCCAAGCAAGTAAAGAAGGTACATCTTCAAACTCTAAGGGGCGAGTTTGAATCTTTGTATATAAAGGGATCCGAGTCTATCTCTGATTATTTTTCTAGAGTGTTGGTGATTTCTAATTAAATGAAAAGAAATGGTGAAAAATTATGGAAAAGATACTTCATTCCTTAAGTCCCAAATTTGAGTATATTGTAGTAACAATTGAGGAAACAAAAACTTGGAGAGATGACTATTGATCAGTTATTGGGGTCATTACAAGCATATGAAGAAAAACATAAGAAGAAACAAGATATTGTAGAGCAACTTTTTAAAATGCAAATTAAGGAGAAAGAAGAGATTAAGACCAAGGACCGTGCTCAATATGGAAGAGGTCGTGGCCAAGGAAATGGTCGAGGATATGAACATGGATGTGGAGGCTTCAATAATGAAGATAAAAAAGATTCTCAACAAATGGTCGTGAGAGGAGCAACCCGAGAGCAAGGTATGATAAATCACAAACTAAATGTTATAATTGTCATAAATTTGGACATTATGCTTTCGAATGTGGAGCTCCACCTAAATTTGAAGAAAAAGCCAACTATGTGAAGAATAAAAGTCAAGAAGACGTCACATTATTACTAACATACAAAGGCGACAATGGAAGGAAAGAAAATACTTAGTATCTTGACATAGGGGCGAGAAGGAAGTCATCAATTTATTTTAAATGTTTATTATGTGCCCAGTATGAAGAATAATATATTAAGTTTAGAATAAATCTTAGTGAAGGGCTATAACATTCACATGAAAGATCAGTCTTTTGAAAAGAGATAGTAAAAATAATTTGATAATTAAGGCGTCAATGTCTAGAAATAGAATTTTTTCATTGAATATACAAAATGATGTAGCGAGGTGTCTCAAATCCTGCTACAAAGATACATCTTGGCTTTGGCATCTTCGATTTAGGCACTTAAATTTTGGAGGCTAGGAACTAATCTCAAAGAAAGATGTCCAAAGGACTACCTTCCATCAATCACCCTAAACAACTATGTGAAGGCTATTTGATAAGGAAACAATTTAGAAGAAGTTTCCCAAAGGAGTCAAGCTCAAGATCTCAGAAGCTGTTGGAGCTCATACACACAGATGTTTGTAGACCAATCAAGCCAAGTTCTTTCAATAAAAGTAACTATTTTCTTCTCTTTATTGATGATTTTTCTAGAAAAACATTAGTGTATTTTTTGAAGCAGAAGTCAAAAGTCTTTGAGACATTCAAGAATTTCAAATCTATGATGGAGAAGGAATGTGGGCGAGAAATCAAAGTAATGAATTAGATCAAGAAGGAGAATTCACATCCAAAGAGTTTCAAGAATATTGTAAATGAAAGTCGGCATCCATTACCTATTCCAAGATCTCCCCAACAAAGTAGAGTGGCTAAAAGGAAGAATAGAATAATCCTAGACATGGGCAAAGCCTATTAAAGAGCAAGAATCTATTAAAGAAGTTTTGGGTAGAAGTAGTTACTTGTGCGGTCTACTTATCAAATCTTTCACCAACTAGAAGTGTGTGAGGAAAGACACCACAAGAAGTATGGAGTAGAAGGAAGCCCAAAATATCTCATCTACGAGTGTTTGAAAGAAAAGCACATGCACATGTACCATATGAGACAAGAAGTAAGCTCAATAACATGAGTGAGGCATTCATCTTTATTAGGTATGACTCTGACTCTAAAGGCTACAAGTTATATAATCATAACACTCAAAAGACTGTGACAAGCTAAGATGTAGAGTTTGATGAGGAAGGAGTATGAGATTTTGGTTCTAATAGTGGTTCCAACTTTACTTCTCAATTCGAAGACCTTAGAATGGTCAAGTAAGTATAAGATGTCCAAGAAGAGCAACCAACTCCACGTATGAGGGCAGTTGATAACTCGCCACCATCTTTCTTAAATGAAAAGGCCAGACCACGTGTATGAAATTTATATGAGATCTATGACGAAATTGAAAGGTTAAAAGATCTTACCTTATTCTTCTTATTTGTTAATTGTGAACCTTTAACTTTTGAAAATCTGCTCAAAGAAAGAAATGGAGATATGCAATGGATGAGGAAATTAAAGCCAGCAAGAAGAATTACATATGGGAGCTCACTGTATAACCCCTAATTTAAGTAGCTTAAATTAATAATTTTAATTCATTGTGTTAATAAATTAATTTCTTGTAGCTAATAAAGAATCAGATGCTTAACTTAGCCTTTAATTTCTTACTTAGCATAAGTACCAAAGGAAGGAGCATTAAATTGTATGCATGAAAATTTTAATGCCACATGTGAGGTTAAGAGGGCTAAAGGCATGCAATCTTTCATATGTGCATAGTTTTTCATGTGAAGAAGAGAAGGAGAAGATGGAATAAAGTGTGTATATATAACCCACATATGCAGCATTACGTGAGAAGGAAAAAAAAAACTAGTATAAAAAATTATTCTTCCTTTCTTTTGGACTCTACATGTGAAGGGGAAGAAATTTTGGTAAGTGCAGAATTTTATTTGACTTATGACACTAGGGACCACATGCATGATAGAAAACTTTGGCTAGAAAAGGAAGACACCATGTGCAAAATTGTGTGACAAAAATAATAATATATATATAACACAAGGCTACTTTAGAGGTGACATGCTTCCCATTTTCTTCCTTGCTCTTGACGTCACCTAGGAGAAGAATTAGAAATGCATGCCACCAAAAAAAAAACTAACTAAGGGAAGGAGTGAGGAAAGGACACGACGTGAAGCTGCATATAATTCCCAAATTGATGCCCACTTGTCATGAGGGAATGGGGAAGATAAGTAAGAAAAGAAGAAATGAAGTGCAGCACTTTAGAGTGTACTACACGGCTAAGGGAATGGAAAAGCAAAAACCAAGAAAAGATTGCCACAATTACAAGTCAAAGGGTACAAGGTGCAACATTATTTTGAAGAAAAAAAAAAGAGAAAGAAGAGATTAAGCAAACCCCAAAGAAAGAGACGGAAACTTGCCAAAAATGTGACATCCTTGCGTGACCAAGTAGCCAAATAGGAGAGGGGCTACAGATTTTATTTTGTTAGGAATTAAGCCACATGGACGAAGGGTTGGCGTGAGGAAATGGAAGTGTGAAGTTCATGCACATAACCTATAGATAATAGAAGAAAAAGAGAGAAGACAACCTTGGAAATAGTCATGTACCAAATTCACAAGAGGGAAAAAGAAGAAGAAGAAGAAGAGAAAGAGAGTGGAGTGGCGTGACCAAATGGTTAATATGAGGATGCAAGGAAATGTTGATGCTTGAATACACGTGGGATTAGGGAAGAACAAGAATGAAAAGTAGAAAGTGGGAATATTATGTCATTTACACGAAGAAACAAAAGAAAAAGGGGAGTGGGTTACCTTGTCCAAAAGGAAAATATACAAAAGAGAGAGCATCCCATTCGGTGAGAGGGAGAAGGTGAATTAGCCAAGGAAGAAAGGAGCCAAGGAGCAAGAAACAAGTGAAATTCAAGAGAAAGCCAAGAATATTCTCTCTAGCACACCACCAAGGTATGTTAACCATTAAAATTTTCTCTTTGTTCCATGTGTTAATCATGCAATTTATTTCTAAATTTTAAGTTTCCATGGAACTTGGGAGATCCTCACATTCTTGATTTAAATGGCATGTTGATGGCTAGCATGTATGGGTGATAAATAGTTGATAAATAAAATGACATGAGAACCTTGTGAACTATGAGTTAAGAATTGCAAGTCTAGGTAGTTATACACCATGAAGTTAAATTCAATGTAAGGGAAATCCATCTTGATTGGCACAAGAAAAAGAAATCTTAGGGTCATTACTTATACATTTAGGAAAAATGTTTTTTGGAGTAGTTTGTCCCAAGAAAGAGAAAAAAAAACCTTGGGTAGTTAACTTTTAGTTTAGAAAGGAATTATGGTGAAATTAATTCTCTAAAGAAAAGGAAATTTAGTGTCATACTTAACTATTTTTATAAAAGAATTATAATAGAATTTATATTCTAAAGGAAAGGAAATCTTAGTGTCATAATTAATCACTTTAAGAAAGGAATTATGGTGAAGTTAATTCTCTAAAGAAAAGGAAATTCTAGTGTCATGATTAATTATTTTTGGAAAAGAATTATAGTAGCATTTATATTCTAAAGGAAAGGAAATTTTAGTGCTATAATTAATCACTTTAAGAAAGGAATTATGGTGAAATTAATATTCTAAAGGAAAGGAAATTTTGGTGTCACAATTAACTATTTTAGAAAATAATTATAGTATAATCAATTTTCTAAAGGAAAGGGAAATTTTAATGTCACAATTAATTATTTTAGAAAGGAATCATGGTGAATTTAATTTTCTAGAAGAAAGGAAATTAATATTATTTCTTGGAAGAATTAGAGTGGAATTAAGTTTCCAAAGGAAAAGCAATGTTATTGGCAATAGTAATTACTTTTAGAAAGGAATTGTATTGCAAATTTTAGTTCCAAGGGAGGAAAACCATATTGTAAATTATTAGAAAGAAACCACACTTGGGAAATGATTTTGCAGAAAAAGAATTGGAAGGGGATCATTAGATCTTACACTAGCCATTATTCCTCAGAAAAATGAAAACTTTTCCTTAAAGGTTGAATTTCCCATAAAAAGTATACACTTACACTAATCCATGAGGAAGAACGACTTAGTCCTGAATTCAATGACAACTTCCCCTAACTATAATAATAAGAAATTCCCAGAAAAAAGAAAGTTCCACTTAAGGATCATTAGAGATCATCAGGAAAGGGACCATGTCTGGGACCCAATACCATGATAACCTGATGTACGTGGCCAGTATCCATGCATCACGAAGTGTGGCCGTAGGTGCTCCACACACGTGACCTGGTGAGGTGTGGCCGAAGGTGCTCCACACTAGCGATCTAGTGTCTAGATGACCTGACCTACGTGGCCGAGTGTCTACAAACCACTAAGTGTGGCCGAAGGTGCTCCACACAGGCGACCTAGTGAGGGGTGGTTGAAGGTGCTCCACACTAATGATCTAGAGTCCTGATGACCTAGTTTACGTGGCTGAACTCTCACAAATCACGAGGTATGGCCAAAGGTGCTCCACACGAGTGACCTAAGGAGGCGTGGCCAAAGGTGCTCCATGCCTGTGACCTAGGGTCCGCATATTGTCCAAAACATACGCCCAATTGATGATAGTAAAAGAAAGGACGAAATGTTTAACCGCTTTAGTAACCCCGCAAGAACATATGTTACTCTATAAGAATATGAATTTCTTAGAATAGAGTCATTCTCATCTTTTATTAACTGTTATTATTTCATGCAATGCTAGCCTATTATCTTTGTAATTTAATGTCTAGGATGTAGACTAAATGTTTTGGTGCTTGTACCCTGGTACATATTAGTTGATTTTTTTTTTAACTCTATATGGTTAAGCTACTGGGAAACGTGTGTTTCTCACCTATGCTAATATGTATCAGATACGGACGCCTAGCAAGGTAGGAAGATAGGAGTTTCTATTTGGTAGGAGAAAAACTTTGTAATTCCTATTTTTTATGTCCTAGTTCAGATTTAGTTGGTTTAGAGCTAGGATTATTCTTTTGGGCAATAAACATAGGATATTTAAAGGACCGGTCCATCCTTGAAATTGTAAAGGGGTCTGAGTGATAGGATTTTTGTCTCCTGACTTCCTGTGGATGGGTGCTTCATATATCCTTATACATGTTTACAGAGATGTAATGGACTTTATTAATCATGGATTAATTTAAATTACACGAATGCTTTAATTTCGTTGTGTAGTTTAGTATATTTTGATCTATTCTACTGTGCAAATAAGTTTTCTTTTTCTGAGCAAAAGATCCCGAACCTAAGTCGATTAAATTAATTTAACGATATAATTTCTCAGATATTAATCGAATAAAGGATGGAGATAATGTACCGAACCTATCTGTTGATATAGGAGTTAACAATAAGACTAGATAGGGGCGTTACACTCACAACACTACTACAAGGAAATAAAGCTATTGGAGTCAAGTGGGTGTACAAAGCAAAGGAGAACTTCAAAGGAGAAGTCAAGAGATACAAAGCAAGACTAGTTGTGAAAGGATACAACCAAAGAGCAGGATTTGACTATGACGAGGTATTTGCTCTAGTTCTGCTCGATTAGAAAGTATAAAGACTCATCAATTCTATTCCAGCTCAACATAAGTTGAAGATTTATCAAATAGATGTCAAGTATACCTTTTTAAATGGAATGCTCAAAGAAGAAGTCTACACCTAACAACCAATGGGCTACAAGGTGAAAAATCAAGAAGATAAAGTTTTAAAGTTGAAGAAAGTATTATACAGGATAAAGAAAGCCTAAAGAGCTTGGAATAGTAGAATTGATGCATGTTTACAAGATAATGGATTTACTAAATGCTCACATGAGTATGCAATATATGTCAAAACTAAAATAGAAAACATATTGATTGTGTGTTTCTATGTAGACAACTTAACATTCATAGGGAAATGTCAAAGTATGTTCAAAGAGTTTAAGAAAGCAATGACAAAGGAGTTCAAGATGATTGACATTGGGCTTATGGTGTATTATCTTGGAGTCAAGGTCAAGCAAAGAGACAACGAAATTTTTATCTCTCAAGAAGGCTATGCAAGAGAAATTTTAAAGAAATTCAAAATGGAAGATAGCAATCATGTTGCCATCCCAATAAAGTTTGGGATCAAATTATCAAGACATGATAAAGGAGAAAAGGTGGATCTAACACTATTTAAGAGTTTGGTTGGAAGCTTACAATATTTAACTTTCACAATACTAGACATTATCTATACCACAGGTCTCGTGAGTCACTATATAGAGAATCCGACTACAATCCACTTCAAAGCAGTCAAACGAATTCTTCATTATATCAAAAGTATGATTGATTATGGCATGTTTTATTCTCCAACTAATGAGTAGCTTATTGGTTACAACGATAGTGATTAGGCCAAAGATGTCGATGATCGAAAGAGTACTACAAGATTTGTGTTTTTCATGGGCGACATTGCCTTCACATGGATATCAAAGAAGCCACCAATAGTCACCTTCTCAACATGTGAAGCGGAATATTTTGTTGCTACATTAAGTGTTTGTCATGCCGTTTGGTTAAAAAGTTTGTTGAAAGAGCTTGGATGGACATAGGAAAAACCAACATAAATTTGTGATGACAACAAATCAGTTATGACGTTAGCAAAGAATCCGGTATTTCATAATTGAAGTAAACATATCGACACTCTATACCACTATATAAGAGAATGTGTTTCGAGAAAAGAAGTCTAAGTAGAGTATGTAAAATCAAAGGATCAAGTTGTTGATATATTCACCAAGCCACTCAAGCATGAAGACTTCATTAAGTTAAGCTCACTCGGAATGACAAATCAAATTTAAAAGGGGTTGTTGGAAATTAAACTTGATTTGGGCCCATTAATCTAAATTTTAAACTAAGGCCCATCATCTAGATAATTCCATAATAATCAAGTGGGTCTATATAATTTCATAGAAATATCTAGAAAAGTTTCTTCAAAATTCCTAAAAAAAATTTAAGAAAATTGTACAAAAATCTTGTATAAATATCCTGAATATTTGGTTAGAAGTTTCTATATAATAAATGATACCCATTAAAATAAAAAGTGTTGGAATAGTGCCCAATTATAAATAGGAGTGTTACCACTCATTTTGTGACAAGTCCATAAATTAAGAGAAGTTTGTAAGAAAAAATTGTCTTATCTCTTCCTTTTTTCTTCCTTTAGCCATCCTCCCTTCAAAATATTTTCTCTTCCAAATATCAATTTTTTAAATAAACTCCTTCCAAATTAAATTAAAAACATCTCTCCTCCAACAATATATGCATTTTTTTCCAAAATTTTAATACGTTTTTCTAAGTATTATGAGCTTTTATTTGAACTATATAATTGTGATTTGACTATCTTTATTGGTTATATTGTGAAATCTATTTTTATTGAGATTTATGTTGCGGTAATAATATTATTGATTCCAATTTTGTTAATGTTTAATAAATCTGATGAATTTTAGTGTCTTCAAGACTTTAAAAATACTAACTAATGTTTTAATAATGGGTATTGAAGCCTTATATGCTTTAATTGAAGTACAAAAAAAGTAACTTTAATTATTTAAATTATTTATAATCATTCGAATGGATTTTAAAAGCGTTTTGATCAGTTGCTTGGTATAATCAAGTTTTAAATTTAATGGTAATTAAATTTGAATCTTTCCATCATCGTTATCGTTAATTTTTTAAGGTTTACATGTATTCTCAATCATAATTATATTTTCAATCATGATTATATTGCCCTATAATGAATATTAATTTTAAGGTTTACATATTTGGACTAATATATATAATTTTAGAATATTTGAGTAATTAATTCTTTTAAAGAAATATTGTAATACTTAAATAAATAAAAGTGTGACATAAAAACGAAGTTAACATGTATGTTTATTAAGCGACGTTATGTAATTTTACTACCTTTTTTAATTACTATATATGTTGAAATTATAGTTTTTAAAATTATTATTTAATAATTAAAAATTTGACATTCATAGTTACAAAATTTAATTTTTTAATCACAGTAATAACAAAAATATGTACTGAATAACATTGAATATCTTTTAAAAGAAATCAGAGAATTTTAAGTTTGTCCATACCAACTAATATGGCCGGCTTCCTTTGCAGCTTCCTTTGCGGCTTCCAGTGAATATTTGTCTCTGAGGCGGAAAATTGAGAATCAAAGCACATACACAAACAAACACACGAGAGTAATTAGAAGACAATACATTTATTAACCTTAATAATATAGAAGTTGAGAAAGAATACATATATAGGGCCAATTAACAAATATAAAATATCATTTACAGCATATAACAGCCTCACCAATGTTAATTAAATCGGTGAATATTGTTAATAAGAAAAATGCAGAGTAATATATTTTGATATAAAAAGATCAATGTTTTTGGAAAATCTGAATATATTTTTATCATTTAATTATTTCAAAATTTATGTGTAAGAAAAAAATTATATTTTATATAAATTTTAAAAAAATCCAAAAAATTACAAATTTTAATCATCTTTCGCAAGAGTTAATGCGATAATATATGAATATAGAAATAAACTTCAAATTACTTTCATTTATGACATAATAAGATTCAAATTCATAAAATTACTCATCCAAAAAATTAAATATATTCAAGTGAGTAAACTCTGTCTTGTTGGTAAGAAAAGAATATTATTAATCCTAATCTATTTGAGTCAAATCCTTTTGAAAATTTTACCCAAAAAAATTTCTTTTAGAAAGAACTTTTAGATTTCGACTTTTGAGTAAAAGAAATTCAAATATACGTGGCAAGTAAATAACTTTTCTTTCCACTCTTTTTTTTTTTAATGCATGACAACGTCAATACCTTAAATCTGTCAATATTGTTTATAGAAAAAATGTATTATAAAATGTATTATAAAACTCAAATCAACCTATTTTTTACTTGTATAGGTTAGTTTAAATTGAGTGGGAGGGTTGATTTTTTAAAAATAAAAAATATTCTTATTTAATTTTATCTACTAAATTAAATAAGATAATAGTTATTTTTATTTATAAATGCTAAGATATATTAATATTAAAATTATAATATTTTTCTCATGCAATAAGATCAATTAATATCAAAATCATATTATAATGTCTAATTTACATATATTATTTTAAATTATGATTCTTTTAATTTATCTTATTTTTTATTCATATTGTACAAAGAAGTGATTGAATGAGATTAATTGATAAATATAAAAAGATTAAAAAATAGTTAAAAAAAGTACAACATATATAAGGGTTAACACATATAATTTTTTTAAAAAATTTAATACTTTGAGTTGATTCAAATTAAAATAGATTTATTTTTTCAATGTGCAACTCGAATCATTCATAATAAATTAAAAAAGTTAAACTCAAATCAACTTAATTCTATGAATTGAGTTAGATTTTGAGGGTTGTCAGATTAACAAACAGCTCTAATGAATAGTTTAATAAAAAAAATAGAAATAATATTTATATAATTAAAATGAATAGATTTAAGCTATATTATTTTCTATTTTATTTACTAAATTATTAATACATGATAGATTTATGTATGGTATTTATTATTTGTTCACCTAAAAATATATTTATAGAATAATAAAAAGATATGAGTGAACTTGATATATACTAAAAGTATAGATTTTAATTTTATACCTGTTGGTATACATCCTTGTGGTAGATAAGGATTGCCATGGAATCCATTTATGCATTCACATTTGTAACGTAAGTCATCCTGGCGATATGAAATATTTGTGCAATTAATGCCATACTGCAGGCCACTTAAATCCGGCTGTTTTATCAATGCCCAGTCAAGCACAGCAGGAACATATTTCGTATTCTCGTCAATATGAATACTCTTATTGTAGCTTGCGTAAGCAATAATCATGGTAAAATCGCTTTCATTTCTTGAGGCCCTGAAGTAATCTGAATCTCTCTTCTGAAATATATCTTCAAATATTGAAACGTTATATTCTGGGAGATACATGGGTATCGTAGTGTCGCGGCAAGACCTGTAACAATTATATACATATATATGCACGACTTATTTATTAATAAGTGACTTATGCATGCATAATAAATAGATAATTGGTTACAATACCTGCCATTGCAATCAGTTAGGTTCCACTCCCTTTTAGCTTTTTCATTGTCATCACAAATGGAGACGCACCCACCCACCTCTGAGCCATTTGATTTCAAAAGAGCAAGTGTATTGCAGCCACGACTCACAAATCTGTTATCCTCCTGAGAGTACACAAAAGGGCTTTGTGATCCCAAGTTTACGATTGTCCATTCTTGGCTTTGGCTTGTAGAGCGGTTGCTCCGATGTATTGGATTGTTGATCACAACTTTGCCTTTGTTCACATCAATTTCTGTCACCTCTAGTCGTGTGGAATCGAAGTTGAGGAATGGTATATTGTTAACGCATTCTATGTGAAACGACTCGTCCCAGTATCATTTGGGATTATCCATCCCAAAGGGATAAGAGATATTGACCCCTCCACAGGTGGAATTACAGCCAGGCATTACTAATGCAGGATAATATTCTGCAGAAGCGAAGAATGGATGATATATGCCTATGGGGCATAGTATTAAAATCAGAGCTAATATTAATGCAATTGCAAATTGAAGAACCATATTCTTAGCTCCAACTTTCATGGATCAGAGTTCCCAGCATTATATATATATATATATATATATATATATATATATATATATATAATTATTTCCAAGGTCAAGCTTAGCTTTTTAGTCTATCAAATTTCAATTCCATTTTGTCCTATAATTTAGCTTTCACATTGGGACCACCCTGGTGCATATCACAGGAAGAAATTCCACCGGGAAAGAAATTCTTGTATACAAATGTTGTACCATAATAATATTATACCATTATTTTTTTAATAAATTAGACAAAATTAAGTTGAAAGGTGAAATTAATTTTAATTCAAGATTTTAATAATAAAATTGATTATATAAAAAATTTTAGAGATAAAATTAAAAAATATTATAAAATTTAAAAATATAAAAAGTACTTTTATTTAAAATAAATGACGGGACAATTTGAGCCGTTCACATTCATATTGGGTCCACCACGTGCATTGTATAAACCTCTTTTCGTTAACTGATGAAGGTCACGAGATGCATACATTATATATACCGACCTTTCCACGCATTATATGTATTTTCATAGACTTGCAAGTTGCAAAAGACTTTGATTAATGTATGGTCAGCCGTTTGAACAATTTGGTTTAATCTTTAAAATTGAACAACTAGGTTGACTAGATCAAAACTAAAAAAAAATTATTCAACTGGTTTAATCTTTATTATTATTATTATTTTATTTTTTTTATGTTTGAGTAAAGACCTTTAGATTGAATTAGACTCTATGTATTATGAATTTTAGAATTTAAAATTTTATATAATTATGGAGTGATTAATATAATGTGTAAATAATATAAATATTTAAATTATTATAGTTTGAGTCTGTTTATTTTCATACAGATAATTTGATTTGTATAAGTTATTCATTATATTTAAAAGTTCTAAATGTAAATATAATTTTTTTAATATGATATATATTATTAACATTAAAAATATTTTGTTATTATTTTTTTTATATTTATAATTTCATCCGATTCAATTGCTAGTTAAACCGATGAGGCTTGATAATTTTCAATTTAATTCTGTGTTTTAAAGACGTATTACTTTTCTAATTTTGAGTTAGAATTACTACTTTTTCAAGTGATAGAGCTAACTATATTGTTTTGCTATTTGCAGGAGGATGTATATACAGGTACTCATATGGTTGAACTCTATTTAATAATCTGATTTTTTTTATACTTCTCCTCCCTTCTCCATTATATATATATATATATATATATATATATATATATATATATTTCATTTTAATTAAAATACACTTAATATTGTTATTAATTTTTTAAATATTAAAATTTATTAAAAATATTTTTTAAAATTTATTATTTTAATATTATTTATTTTGATTTAATTAAAGATTATAAAATTAATTTATTTTAGTTTAAAAATAATTTTTGTATTAGTGAAATACATATTTAATTACATAAATAATAAGTATAAAGATGTTCTAATCAAAATAGGTGAAATTATAAATTTTTCTCAAATATAATTTTTCATCATTTTTGTTTCATGCTATAAATACTTTCTAATTCAGTTTCAACTTTCATTATTGACTTATTTTCTTTTTTTATATTATACAAATTCTTTGAAGCGAAATCTCAAGGGTGGTCATTGATAGGTAAACGATGAGCAATTTGGGATTATTTCGAAAATCAGCTTATTTTCAAATGATTTTTTTTTTAATTGAAGTTTAGAAAAATGTATTGTGAGATTCTGAAACAGTTTGTGTTTAAAAAATTTAGTTAAAAAATACTTTTATTAATATATAAAAAAATTTGTGTTTGAAAATTAAAAAAAAAAGTGTTTTTAATTGTCAAATTATTAAAAAGGTTATGTTTACATTTAAGCTTATTATTAATGTTATTTAAACAAATAAATAGTTATAAATATTTATCATTTTTAATTTTTATTAATTAAATGAAAGATAATGTTAATTATTTATTATTTAAATAAATTATTTTATTAATTAAATAAATTATTTTTATTAATTAAATACAATATTTTATTGTTAATCTTGTTAATATAATAACATACCAGAGGATTTAAAATTTACATATTTAACTAAATTTTTTATTTTATATATTATATGAACACTTTAATTTAAAATAAAAAATTAAATAAATATTATTAGTTAATATATAAATAAGATATGCAATTTATATATATAAAAATCTCATGCAAAAAAAAAAAAATCTTTTTTCCGCTTTGTTAATGGGTCTCTTCCTCTTCTTATATATTTTAATGGTTGAAAGAAAGAAGCATAGTGTAAAAACTAAACTGCATGAAGAATTTAAAAGTAGGGCCTATTGATGCCTCCTCATAAATGAATTAGTCTTCACGATGTACAATCAATATTAAAAGTCAACGAAGGAAAGCAATATTTTGCCAACTTGAAAAAAAATTATGAAAAAGTAACTTTTATATTATTAAATTTTCTATTTTATTTTTAAAATTTTTTTATAATTACTTTTATTTTTAAAATTTTAAATTATAATTAATTTTATTTTATAATTTAATTAATGTCATTCAAATTACTAAAAAAATAAGAATGTGTTATATTAAAATTTTTAATAAAAAATAGATATTAACTCATATATATTAACTTTAAAAATATAATGTTAGATATTATATGATCATTTTTTATTAATAATTTAGATTACATTTGATTATAGAACAAAATTAATTATAATTTAAAATTTTAAAAATAAAATTAATTATAAAAAATTTAAAAATAAAATTAAAAATTAATATAAAATTTTGAGACATAAAATTTTTTTTACCAAAATTTAAAAATCATAAAAGTATATAGAAATACTTTGGATTCTCTTCTAGGCTCCAAATTGTGGCAGCCTTAATTATAAGTGCAGTTGGCCAAAATTAATGGGTTTTCAATTTCAGGACCACACATGTAAAATCCATTACTTAATAAGTCAAACCTGCCAGACTTAGTAGGTATGAATTGATTATGAATTGGCCAATTCATTCCGATCAGCCTTAAATTTGTTTTCAAATATTAAATGTTATTTTAGACTGTTTATTATTTAGTTGAAACTATTAGTATATAATTAATTTAGTTTAAATTAATTAGACTCTAATTAATTTGATTTAGTGAAATTTCTTATTCATACCAATAATATTTTTTATAGTCAAGTGAAGCTTTTTCGTGTTCAAGTTAATTTTGTATGACCAATCATTGATATTAATTATCCAAAAAAAATTTAAAATTTAAAATTTAATTTAATTTTTTTTCTTTCCATTTCAAATATCAATATATTCTATATAAAAATTTAATTTTAATGCCAGACAAATATTTTTAAATAAAAATGAATATCATTTAGAACCAATTATACCATGATATATATAGTTGAACAATTCAAAGAAATATTATTAATTAACCTCTTTTTTTTGTTTAAAATCAAACATCCATAAGTTAATTAAGAAGCAATATATTTCAGTATATCAGAGGTAGCCAAAAAGAAAATTTTATCTGAAAAATTACAAAACCATAATGAAGGAGAAAATATTTACTGACACTTTTTAAATCGTCACAAAATACATTATTTGGTAACAGTTTTAGTAAAACATAAAAAAAAAGGTCAGTAAATATTTTTTTTTTTGTAGTATCCCACCATTATCTTTCTATCAACTATATGGAATACATATATAGTCTTCTTTCATTAACAATGAAAAAAAATAAGCGGTTTTTCTCTCCCCACTATATATTAAGTAAATATTTTTAAAACAACTAAAAAGAGATCTCTTTTAAAAAAAGATGTTGGTTAAACAAAATTTTGAATGACTTTAACAAAATTTTTGCTCGAAGATATAGCAATAATTCTCCTCCGCTATTTAATATAAGCTTTTCCGCCAATTAAACGCAGGAAGATATTTCTTCACAAATGATCGAGGGAGGGATCAAGCTCCATTATGTAATAATAGTCCAAACTTTCATGCCCATCGAGATGCACATATCTTTCCACTGTTTGGAAAACGATGGTAATTAATCAATATTTCCATACACTTCCGAGTGACTTCAAAGTTTAAACGTATGGTCACGTCGCCACAAGTCTTCCTACTATTCTCTAATTCTGATTTCTCTGACTAAGATCCGCTCCTTCAATTGATCGAGCTAACAATATGGTTTTGCTAGACCAACGCCATGGTGATTCACCAATTTTTTAATTAGATTGACCAATTTGGTCTAATTTTGAAATAAATAAAATTATATTTTTTTATATTAATCAAATACATAAAATTATTTTAGTAAAAATAGATGAAATTATAAATTTTTTTGTTTTTTAAAGAAAGAAAATGTAATTATTTTAAAATAAAAGAGATGATAATGAAATTTTAGGATCCTCCATGTGTAATTTACTCTCTAAATATTTATACATTAATTTTAATGTCTTTTGTTGTAATCTCTCTTTAAATTATTTATGTTAACAAAAAAATTAAATAGAAAAATGAGTAATCTACAAATCCTAGAAATTAGTTGAATTTCTTAAGTAGGTATTCCTTCTTTTCTCACTCTTTACCACATTTAAAAGCTTTAAAATAATAATCAACTTTTTTATCTTTGTAGACTTATATATTTTTTATTAACACATTAAAATATTTATAAAATTTTATTTATTTTTAATAAATTTTTATTAAATGCTTATACTTCCTAAGGTGTCTCCATAGATTCCCGAATTCGAAATGGAGATAGAAAATAAAAATTCATAAGAATGGGGATATAGAGATAAAAAAGTAGCAGTCATTCCTCGTGTTCCTCCTTAACCTCAATCCTATTATTCATCTCCAAATTATAATTAACATATAAATTTTAAATTTTTATATTAGTGTTATAAATTTCTTAAAATTGACGCTGTTACATTGAGATTTTTGTTGATAAATTTTTCTTTAAACATAAATCACAATTTTTTTCGTAGTATGATTAATTTTAAAATTTAAATTGCATTGAAATAATTTTCTTTTTACTTATTAAAAATTTTTATTTTCATGATTGAGATTAAAAAATTTTTAATTTTACAACTTTTTGTTTTTTCAAAAAAAAAACCACCAAATCACATTGGGACCACCTGGTGCATATGTCACGAGAAGATATTCCATCGGGAGAGAAATTTTTGTATACAAGTGTTGCACCATAATAATATTATACCTTATATTAATTTTTGTTAATAATTTAAAAGAAATTAAATTAGAAGATGAAATTAATTTTAATTTAAAATTTTATTAATAAAATTGATTATGCAAAAAATTTTAGAAATAAAATTAAAAAATATTATAAAATTTATGTTTTCATATACTTGCAAGTTGCAAAAGACTTTGATTAATGTATGGTCAACCGTTTGAACAATCTCGTTTAATCTTCAAAATTAAATGATGAATTAAACTAATTTAATTCGATCAAAATTTTAAAAAATTTATTGAACTGGTTTTATTATTATTATTATTTTTTATTTTTTTGATGTTTGTGTAAAAAGCTTTGGATTGAATTAGAGTCTATGTATTATGAATTAATTTATAATTTAAAATTTTATATGATTATAAAGTGATTAATATAATACATAAATAATATAAATACTTAAATTATTATACTTTGAATTTGTTTATTTTTATACATATAATTGATTTGTATAACTTATTCATTATATTTAAAAGTACTAATGTAAATATAATTTTCTTGTAATATAATATATTATATTAATATTAAAAATATCTTATTATTATTATTTTTATTAATTACTAGATCAAACGACATAGAAAAAGCCACTGACCACTTCAATAAAGTCAGCCAAAATTACAGGGAATAAAA